>CM077663.1:222545708-223935708 GCA_039707655.1 Elymus sibiricus
TGGGTGCTTGGTGAAGGACACATAGTTTAGAAATTACTTTGCTCATGAGATGCATGTTTTCCTAGCCTGTAATTTAGGTCACTCTTTTAGAACCAAGCGAGCCACGCAGTACCCTAAGTAAACCATATTTATACTCAAATGATACATCGTATTTCTTTCTTTTATCTGTCGCTTGTCGTATGATTCTTTTTTCTTGTGTGCAGAAAACTATGACTCAAGGAAAAGAATATTGTGAAAGGAAAATTAATTTGCTGAAGTCCAACTTCGATGAACTACTTGAGGTAATATTGACAGACTGCACCGCTCTTGTAGATGCTAATTTTAGCCCAACTGGAGGACATATGCTTTAGCCTTCATTTTGTTAAAATTCTAACTGAATAGAAACACTGAAGGTACTGAGGTTCATAAAGCCATTTTGAGCTTGAGTAACTTCAAGTTGAGCGAGATAGAAATGATATCATGACAAAACTTTTAGGAGAAAGGTTTTCATTCGCATGTGTGCTGTGCTGTAAGCTTGTAACATGCAGACCTTTTAGTTTGGTCTAACTTATCTTGTATGCTCAGGTCTTGATTTGTGTTGACATGCCGACAACATTTTATGCAAAAGTTAATTATGTGTTGCCAGTTGCCACCTTAGGCACCATGCCACTGACCAAGTTGATGGGAAAATATAATTCAGTGCCTTCAAATATGATTATTGTTAGTGCAACTGCTCATCATATTAATATCAATTCTTACCAAAAAATTACCAGTATCGTAATAAAAATCAGGGGTTCGAGCTTCTCTAATTTAAGCTGTAGAATACATGGAACAATATCTTGGGGACACCATTATTGGCATAGAAGCACCTGGTCACAATAGGTAGAATTACCAATGTTTTGTTATTCCTTTTAAGCATGTTTCGAATATGACATTATCTACTACTCCCTCCGTTCCTAAATATAAGTCTTTTTAGAGATTCCACTACGGACTACATACGGATGTATATAGACATACTTTAGAGTGTAGATTCACTCATTTTTCTCCGTATGTAGTCCGTAGTAGAATCTCTAAAAGGACTTATATTTAGGAACGGAGGGAGTAGTTTACATTAGTTATGCAAATTTTGGTCAATGGCAATGTGTGAAATGTGCAAGTCTGGTGGAATGTAGCACACAACTTGGGGGCTAGCAGCACAAAGCACCAATATCATTGCCAGAAGCTTTTATGATTTGCAGTTTACTCTGTTAGCAAGCTCCTTTTTATTGTGGCGAATTTTCATCTGGTGATTCTCTGGTATGAACCTAGTTATTGATTGTCAGTCGTTTCACAGTTTATGCTGTAATAGGATTGTCTGGTATTGAACTATTGATGAGATAACCACATAAATCGCTAGCTACTCATCACTACAGAGAGGGTATTTGGAAGACCCAACTTATATTGAGCTACGCTGCAACTCGCATCCCCCACCACTGAACTTAACACTTGTTGCTAAATATGATTATGTGTTATAATTCATGTGTCTGATACTCAGAAGCTGGCTATTCCTCGAGTGCAAGGCACATACCTAACCTGAATTCCGTACAACAAGCCTCCCTTGGCAGATGATGACTCTATCCTTCATGTGCAGATGGCCACCAAAAAGAAGAGCATAGCAGACGAAATGGGCATGTTTCTACAAGCGAAGCTGAGGCAGGCATCACCGAGCTCGAGTTCATGAGAGCGGAATGCGCGCGGTGTCCCTTGCTTTGTTGGAGTGCCGGGGTGGTTCGCTCGCAGCCCTCAGGAAACATAGGATGATGTTTAGCTGTTTTGGCGGTGTGTGCAAGGTTCTCTGACATGATTTACTACACCAGCCTATCCTATTGCCAGACTTCATCATCGAGTAATTTGGAACTCGGTATCAAACGTGTGTCTTAGCTGCGCAATCTGCACTTTAATGGCTTTGACAGCCAATTATGAGTCTGTTGCATTTTCACGTCTGGATGCTTGGTTTTGTTTTCGCATACCGTTGTTGCTTTTCCTGGTATTTGTTGAAGCCGTCCATATGGTGTAAAAAGTAGTTATGCTCTTGCATGCAAATTTGAGTGCCACTGAGTTGGGAATGTTGAAGCAAAAATCACTGATTATTAGGTTTAAAAATACGAGGAAGAACCGCATCAACACAAAGTCTTTCTGTGGCTTGCCTATAGGGGCAGGTTAAACACCAAGGACAAGTAAAACCCGGTCTAAAGATGCATGATGTCACGTGTGCCCAGCGTAGGAGTCCATCCATCATACCCCGCAGAAATGCTCAGGGCATGTTTGATTCATTGGAGAAGTAGAGGAAAATCATAGGAATAGGAAAGTTTCCCATGGTGACACTGTTCATCTGCCTAGCCACAGCTCTTGCGTTCCTCTGCTTCTATATCCTCCTTGTCTTCCTCTTACCAGCAAGCTTCAAGCCTGATTGGAAATAAACCTTGTAAACTTCCACTTCCAGCGCAGGGAAGGAATGCCACATCTTATACCAGTACAAAAATCGCGTAAAGTTCTATGATACTTTGCATACTAAAACACGTACGCATGATCAAAATGGTATGCACATGAAGGTTGGCAGCTTGTTCACAGCAATATAAAAGGTTCACAGACTACTCAACAGCAAAGGAAACATGAAGGTTCACGGCTCGTTCGTTCAACGGATACAGAGAGAATTCAAACTAGTAGATAAAAATCACAACACGTCCTAGCGGTTATTCACAGCTCGGAAGCGAGATATGATGGCATCGTCCTTCACCTGCTCAAAGGTTTCGCGCTCAAGACATGTAACCAAGCAATCATTCGCGCATTGCTCTGATAGCTTGTTCACCGCCTTATTGTTCACGTAATCCACTGAAGATAGGTCCCTCTCATCACTGGCAGTTGCTACAGGGAGGATTAGCACCAAGCTGAGAAGCCTGTAGACAATGTTGTAAACACGGTCCTTCCTTGTTTCGACAAGCTTGATAGAAAGCTCAGCAAGCGTCTTCACTTCTCTAAACCTTTCGTCTAGACGCAGATCATCAACGAAGTTTGAAAGTTGGAAGGGAAGATGCAACAACTCAAACTGTGAAAAATCCTCGGGATAAAAGTGGGCAAGCTTAACCAGCTTTTCCTCATCATAAGCAGCAAATGAGTCGGCAGGATTGAATGCTGCCATGCAAATCAGTAATTCCGTGTTGATCTCATCAAACATGCCATCAAGTTCTCGAAGTTGACTATCAATGACATCCAAAAACATATCAACATGGTAGTAATGGAGATTCGTGGCCTTTTCGTAGAACTTTGGAGATCTCCCGACCGGGTCATACAAACCATCCATGTCCACAAGTTCGATGTCATGTTTCACACAAAAAGAGGTGACCTTCTGAAGAAAACTTTCCCATTCACCATCTTCCCGCAGTAACTGCAACCGTTTCTTTGTCACGCTAACAAGATCGATAGCATTAACAATATCTCGATCCCTCTTTTGCAAAGCATTGCATAAGTCATCTGTATACTCAAATATAGTTTGCAGCAAGTGTGCTATAAAGGCAAACTCAAATGTCTCGAATGCATAAGACACCTGTTGAGCTCGTACTGATTTTATGCCATTATGCTCATCCCCAATCATACAGAGAATTTCCCAAATTGCAGGATATAAAGAGATAACATGCATCACATTTTCATAGCGGGATCCCCGAGGAGTATCACAAGGCGTTCCCAGGCTCTCTCGATCAAGACCAAATTCAGCTTCAGTTTCTTCCAATTCAAATGTTTTGATGATATACTCAGCTTGAGCTACTCCAAGCATTCGTATCTTTTCACAGCACATCACAAGAAAATCCATCAAATATTGAAGGTGATAAAAGAACCAACCACCATGAACATTCTCCTTAGCAACAGCAACCATATTTACCTAAAGTTGATGGGCAAAGCAATGGACATAATAAGCATAAGGGGCCTCGTCCACAATTAGTTTCTTCAGACGATTATTATAACCCTTCATGGCACAAGCCCCATCATATCCCAGCCCACGGACCCTAGAAAAACTCAGAGAGTGCACCATAAGTATATTCTGAATTGTTGTTTTAATTGTCAAAGGGGTAGTGTCTTCAACCCCGACGATACCGAGGAGCCTTTCCACTGCCATTCCTTTTGTACCAACATAGCGCAGGCAAAGGGCCAATTGTTCCTGTTGTTCCATATCGCGAGATTCATAAACAAGCACCGAGAAATAACCATCACCAAGATCTTCGATGACGAGCCTAGTGGTTTCTTCGGCACAAGCGTTGATGAGTTGCTCCTGTGCCTTTTGGTCCAACAGCTCGCTGCTTCTTGGAGCATCCTTCAGATCCACCCTTTTAACCCCTCCAACACTCTCTGCCAGCCAATCCACAAGCTCAAGAAAATTCCCTGCATTACCTTCATTTTCCAGATGTCCATGGACTGGCAAGCCTTGCTGCAAGATGAACCTCAGGCAGTGGACTGAAGTGGTCAAACGGGACAGATACAGAGCCTCAGCCTCGGCCTGCAACTGCTTGGCGTTTGAAGCAATGGACTCGTCGTCACCAGATTCATCATCCTTCGGTACGGGTTTTGGCGTTGATGTGGAGGCAATCTTGCTTTTCTTGGAAGCTCTGTCCCACAGCGTTTTCAAATCCATGCTCTTCTTCATTTCTCACAGTCCCACTGAGCCTCTAAATCTTTGATACCTACACTGACAAAAGTGGCAACGAAAGCGGGCAAATCAACTCATCAGCTGGTCGTTTGAACATTCACAAGTTCTACTCGACTACTCCGATTAGAAACTGGGAACTGGAAGATAGATTGGGGAACTCACGGCACAGCCGAGGCGGGATTGGGGATTTGGAGGGTGGAGTCCGGTGGCCGCACCCGCAATGCTTCCCGCTGGCTGGCCGGCCGTGTGGAAGGTTGCGCCGCGCCACCGATTCCGTCGTCGGGGGCTTCGGGGGCAAGCTGTAGCGGGTAGCCGGCGGCGCGCGACGTGCTAGGTGCTAAAAGCAGGTCGGATGGCTTTGCGCCGCCTGCTCGTCTCGCGCCTCTCTGTGTCTGTCTCTCTGGGCGCGTGCGTGTGGGCTCGTTCAGGCCAGGCCGAGCCAGCAAAACTGCAAGACAGGAGGATTGAGAGATGGGCCAAACCTAAAAGCACAGGAGAATGAAAGACACAGACATCAGGGATGAGGCCCATTCTTTAGAATGAGGCCTGGTATGCTTAACAATCTGCATTTTCCTGGGTTAGGCATCTCCAACCTGACCCATAAATTGGACATTGCATCCATCCATGAACAAGTGGATATCAGTCTGCACACACACGCGCGGAGCCAGCCATCCAAAGCTATTTGCATACATTCCAAACTGTCTTTTAATAAACCGGACGAATTACATGCAAACCGGACGATTTTCATCTAAACCAGAGCACATTCATTGCATTTTTCAATAAAAAAAATGACTGAACCTAAACCTAGTATATGACAGTGTCCGTCCCTCACGTTCTTGTTTTTCCCTTCGTCTCCATGAGCGGCGGCAGTAAGACCCGTGAAGTGAAGGTGCGGTCGCCGACGAGGAAGAGTAGAACATGAGAGACAACGACTCACTTGGGACTCGAGGCCCCGCCGCTTCCCATGCCATACTCATCCTCATAAGAGTCTGCGACCTGTCTGTCGTCAGTGGGCGTGAGGTCCACGATGGAGGGGGCGGCACACTCCACTGGGGCAACCAAAAGCTGTTTGGCGACGCATAGGACGCACAGTTGGCCTTGTTCTCGTCCGCCAGCGCCGCTCACGTGTTAGTCTACACCGCCAGCGTCGCGAATTGCGTCCGGCTATGCCACTTATACGCTGCGAGCAACGGCTTGACTGCGGTGGCCATGTAGAGCGCCTGCTGCTCGGCGAGAAGTTGGGGTTCATCGCGGCCATGGCCGCCACGACTTTCTCGCTCGCACGTTCGCCGTAGATCTGGCCCTCTGTCAGCCGGTGCTACTCAAGGAGGACCTGTTGTATCGCTGCTCCTCCTGCGCCTGCTAGAACATCGACATATGCGTCTGATACGTCCATTTTGCATCATGATTTCTTATTAATATTTGTATTATTCTTGGTCATTATTCCATTCTATAATACAATTCTAATGACTTTTCTCTCTTAATTTGCATGATCCAACACAAAGAGGGAAATTGCCGGAAACTGGACTTCTGGACCCGAAAGCCACGGAAATGGCTGAATATCTTCTAGACTCCAAATGACCTGAAACTTCACGAGGAATTTTTGTGGAATATATCTGAATTTATGAAGCAAATAACCACCAGAGAGGGGCCACATGTGGCTCCCAAGCCAACAGAGCGCGCCACCCTCCTGGGCGCGCCTTGATGGCTTGGGAGGCCCACAGGCAGGCTCCGGTCCCCCCTCTTCGGATATATGAAGGGTTTTGACCTAGAAAAAATCAAGAGGATACTTTCAGGACGAAGTGCCGCCGTCTCAAGGCGGAAACCTGGGCAGAGGCCCTTTTGCTCTGCGGCAGAGAGATTCTGCTGGGGAAACTTCCCTCTAGGAGGGGGAAATCGAAGCCATCGTCATCACTAACGCTTTCTCCTTTGTGGGAGGACCAATCTTCATCAACATCTTCACCAACATCATCTCATCTCAAACCCTAATTCATCTCTTGTATTCAATCTTTGTCTCAAAACCTTAGATTGGTACCTGGGGGTTGCTAGCAGTATTGATTACATCTTGTAGTTGATGCTTGTTGGTTTACTTGGTGGAAGATAATATGTTCAGATCATTTATCATATTCATTACACCTCTGATCTTGAACATGGTGATGATTTGTGAGTAGTTACTTTTGTCTTGAGGACATGGGAGAAGTCTTGTTATAAGTAATCATGTGAAGTTGGTATTCATTCGATATTTTGATGATATGTATGTTGTTGCTTCCTTTAGTGGTGTCATGTGAACGTCAACTACATGACACTTCACCATATTTTGGGCCTAAGGGAAGGCATTGTGGAGTAATAAGTAATGATGGGTTGCGAGAGTGATAGAAGCTTAACCCCTAGTTTATGCGTTATTCCGTAAGGGGCTGATTTGGATCCATATGTTTCATGCTATGGTTAAATTTATCTTAATTCTTCTTTCGTAGTTGTGGATGCTTGCGAGAGGGGGTAATCATAAGTAGATTGTTAGTTCAAGTAAGAACAACACCTAAGCACCGGTCCACCCACATATCAAATTATCAAAGTAACGAACGCGAATCAACTCAACATGATGAAAGTGACTAGGTGGAAATTCCCATGTGTCCTCGAGAGCAACTTGCTTCATATAAGAGAACTTTAAGGCTTGTCCTTTGCTATAAAAAGGATTGGGATACCTTGATGCACACTTGCTACTTTTGTTACTTGTCACTTGTCACGAATTATCTTGCTACAAAAATATTTATCACTGTTACTTATAGCACTTGCAGAGAATACCTTGCTAAAACCGCTTGTCATTTCCTTTTGCTCCTCATTGGGTTCGACACTCTTACTTATCGAAAGGACTATGATTGATCCCCTATACTTGTGGGTCATCAGCGTCAATGCCGACTGCTCCTCTGCCATGGCGGCGTTGAAGTGCGTATGCGCCTGCTCTATCGTCAAGCCGGCATGCACCGGCAAGGGATGTGGTGTGGAGTCGTCGTCGGAGCCAGTCTCCATTGTGAGGTCATCGTCGGAGAGCTAGCCAACATGTCGTCATCTATCTGCCTGTCACAGTGGCTCTCCCAGGCGGCCACAAGGGTTGCCAGCTCGTGTGTCTGCTCCATCGAGTGGCTCTCCCACAATGCTTTTCTGCTCGCGGTCATGGTGGATGTGGTGCACGGGAGGAGCGGATGAGTTGTGGTGTGGTGTAACTCGGGTGTGTCCTTTAAATAGTGGATGCCGATGAGGCCAAGCGTCCAGATGTGTCAATGCGCGGGCACTGAAGTCGATTTCTCGACCGCCGAGTCTGTTTAATGGCGGCAGACGGACGGACGGGTATTGAACGGACGTGGTAGATATCTGTCCCGTCCCATCCAGAGTAAATGTCTCCGACATTGAACATGCACGAACACTGGGACATGGCGTGGGTTGTGCCCTCGGCTAGCGAGCCGCTTCAATGCCGGCGCCAGTGAGAGGTCAAGTCAACTGTGTGTCGACGTTAATGCGGAGCGGCCACTCTAGAGCAGTACGAATGTGGGCAGCTGGCTTCGGGCGGGAAAGAGGGCAAGCGAGGGAGAGGGTTTGAATCGACCAGATTTGTCGGATGCTTGTGTGTCAGCGTCCGAACGCCCATGTTTCCGGATTGTAGAAAAAAAGACGTCCGGACCGCCAAGCACACCTATACAGATCGCATTAAATGACTACACATGCCCGGACTGCGCGGTACGAACGGTTCGAGGGTCCCCATCGAAGATGCCCTCATGTGTTGAACTACTGCCGATCATTTCTTGTGAGGTTTGATGAGCGGCAAGCATCACACTTTCTACTCCTTTCGTTTTTTAATACTTCAAGTATTAGATTTGTTTGAAGTCAAAATTTTAAAAGTTTGATCCAGTTCATACAAAAAAATATTAACATTCATAATACAACGACAATATCATTAGATGTGTCGTGTATATTTTCATACTATATTTATTAAGAATTGTAGATATTAATATTTTTTACTATAAAATTTGATCAACCTTTGTATCTAATACATAGAGTAAAAAATGAATGAAGGGTGTATGTGTCAGAGTTACGACATATCTCTCAGTAGAGTATTCTAAGCTAGATGTCCAGACTTCCCATGAAGACGAGCGAAGCCTCATCGCCCGAGCCTGTCACTATGGTGCTACCAAGATTTTGCTTTTCACGCACATTCCTGGCTCTGCGCCATCGTCTAGGAGCAACTCTAGCAGACCCCGTATTCGGTGGAATTGTAAACACGGTTTACAGTTCGTGCATCAGGGTTTATACGTGCTGAAAATTGCAGCGGCAAAACAAAAAACGTAAAAGGAACTGAATAATTTCCTAAAAAGTTCCGCGCGACAAATTATAACGCAAAAGCTTCCTGATCGTTCATACATAGGGACAGGCCGTTCATACGTAGCATCAATATTCTACATAAACTGCTCGCCGAAGCTTGCCGGAGCTACGTGGAAGGACGTGGATGTCGCCTGGAGGGGGGTGAATAGGCGCTTTAAAATAATTACGGTTTAGGCTTGAACAAATGTGGAATAAAACTAGCGTTTAATTTGTCAAGCACAAACCTAAAATAACTAGGCTCACCTATGTGCACCAACAACTTATGCTAATCAAGGTAAACAACTAAGTGATAGCAAGATATATAACAAGAAACAATATGGCTATCACAAAGTAAAGTGCATAAGTAAAGGGCTCGGATAAGAGATAACCGAGGCACGCGGAGACGACGATGTATCCCGAAGTTCACACCCTTGCGGATGCTAATCTTCGTTTGGAGCGGTGTGGAGGCACAATGCTCCCCAAGATGCCGCTAAGGCCACCATAATCTCCTCACGCCCTCGCACAATGCAAGATGTCGTGATTCCACTAAGGGACCCTTGAGGGTGGTCACCGAACCCGTACAAATGGCAACCCTTGGGGGCGTTTACCGTACCCATACACTTTGGTAACCCTTGGGGGCGGTCACCGGAAGCCGTACAAATTGGTCGGGGCAATCTCCACAACCTAATTCGAGACCCCAGACGCTTGCCCGGAGCTTTACACCACAATGATTGAGCTCCAAGGCACCACCAACCGTCTAGGGCGCCAAAGCACCCAAGAGGAACAAGCTCTAGGGTACCAAGCACCCAAGAGTAATAAGCTTCTCAAATGTTCACTTCCACGTATCACCATGGAGAACTCAAACCGATGCAACTAGTGCAATGGCAAGAACACACGAAGTGGTCAAGTCCCTCACACTCAAATCCCATCACAACAACAAAAGCTATGGAGAATATGAGAGGAAGAACAAGGAGCTCACAAAGAACTCCAAGATCTAGATCCAAGGGGTTCCCCTCACATAGAGGAGAAAGTGATTGGTGAAAATCTAGATCTAGATCTCCTCTCTCTTTCCCTCAAGAACTAGCAAGAATCATTGGAGGGATTGAGAGTTAGCAAGCTCGAAGAAGGTCAACAATGGAGAAGAACACGAGCTAAAGAGACAAGGTTCATTGGGGAAGAAGACCCCTTTTATAGGAGGGAAAATTCTATTACCCCCTCAGTCTGCACACGAGCGGTACTACCGCTCCGGAGAGCGGTACTACCGTTCGGGCGGTAGTGCTCCGCTGAGCAGTGCAATGGCAGGAAACCATAAGGCGGTAGAGCCGTCGGAGCGGTACTACCGCCCGCCCTAGCGGTACTACCAATTATAAGCCGAATTGGAGCGGTAGTGACGGGCGGTACTACCGCTTGCACGCAGTACTACCGCTTCATACTACCGTACCACTATCGCCCAGTCCGGCACGAAAAGTCGAAACCGCGCAAAGGCAGCGGTAGTACCAGTGGAATTGGACAGGGTACTACCACGTATAGGCGGTACTACCTCTTGCCCAGAGCGGTACTACCGTGGGAGAGCAACAAAGAAGCCCAAGCCAACAGATGGACACAATAAAACCTGAATTGCCATAACTTTCGCCTGCGAGCTCCGAATTGAGCAAACTCAAGCTTGTTGGATAGAGGACGACAAGAGCTATCCAACAACTCAAGCTCCAAAATAAGAAGAGGCGGTATAAAAAGTGCCAATGATATAGAGATTTGAAACCTCTATGAATGAAGAACCAACAAAAACTCCAACATCGAAAACATCATAGAAGATGCATATGAACTCCGTTTTCGATGAACTCGAGCTTGTCATGAAGAAGACCATAAGCTCTAAAACTCACAAAGAGAAACACCAAACAAGAACCAAGAAAGACGATGCAAGTATGCAAATGGTTTGAGCTCTCAACGAACGATACGATCAAGCTACTCACTTGAGGGCCCCCCTTGATAGTACGGCAATCGATCCTATAACCCGGTCTCCCAACTACCACCACGAGACCGGTAAAATGGAAAACCTATCAAGGGCAAACCTATACCTTGCACATAGTTCACTTGAGCTAGATGATGACGATCTTGACTTCCTCAAGTTGGACCACCTTTCTTGATAGCATTGGCTCGATGAAGACTAGTTGATTGCTCCCCCATACTCCATTATGGGTGAGCCACTCTTCGTCACATCTTCACAAGTCCATTGACACCACAATGGACGGCAAGCTTCAAGCATGATCTCTTCGTGATGCTCCACTTGAACTTGCACACCTCAGCCGTGATGACGATCACAACTTGATGTCATCCTCCATGGGTTATATGAGATCTTCCTTTTGATGCATGCCCATGGAAACATACCTAACCCCACAAAGAACACTCACAAAGATCATGGGTTAGTACACAGAGCGTAATGGACAATACTTACCATACCATGAGATCACTTGATCCCACTTGGTACATCTACTATGCTTTTTATGTTGATCAACTTGAATCACTCTTTGCCTTAGTCTTGATCAACCTTGTATCTTATCTTCTCTCTTCATAAAGATGATGTCTTGGAGGTAACCATGAGTGATACCGCAATCTTCTTCTTCAAGACATGCTTGCAATAAGCTCAACTCTCACATGACCAATCTTTGGATAAATCATTGAATACCACCTTGGTCATCACATGAACTCCTTGAAACCAACAAATGGATACGGCCAGCCATGGATTCTGAAAGAATGGTGGAAAAAGTAATAAACTTTATTTTTTGTTTGGGAAGCGCCTATGATATATCTAGCATGGAAAGTATTGTGAACTACTTTGTCGTTTTCGTTGACAGGAAAGGCATGCCACTCAAAATATTTTTCTCTCTCAATTTAAACTTTGAGCTCTGGCACCTCTACAAATCCCTACTTCCCTCTGCGAAGGGCCTATCTATTTACTTTATGCAATTTTTATTTTTTACTTTGAATCTCCATCTTCTCTTATAAAGCACCAACTAGGGGGCACTATGATCGTACTTGAGCATTGGGTGTAGTTAATATTTGAGTGTGTTTCATGAATGGGTCAATGGTTGAGCATGATGGGGTAGGGATAACTTTCTTTAGTGTTGATATTTTGAAAGACATGGTTGCTTGTTAGCATGCATGACTATTAAAGTCATTATGTTAAAACTAGACTATTGCTTTGAACCATCTAAAAGTCCAAATGTCCATGCTACAAAAGAAAAGATTATGTGATGAACATGTTAGGCAGCATTCCACATCAAAAAATCTGTTTTTATCATTTACCTACTCGAGGACGAGTAGGAATAAAGCTTGGGGATGCTGATACGTCTCCAACGTATCTATAATTTTTGCTTGTTCCATGCTGTTATATTATCATTCTTGGATGTTTTACAATCATTTTATAGCAACTTTATATCATTTTTTGGGACTAACCTATTGACATAGTGCCAAAGTGCCAGTTGCTGTTTTTGCTTGTTTTTTACTTTGCAGAATATCAGTACCAAACGGAGTCCAATCGTGACGAAACTTTTTGGAGATTTTTTTGGGCCAGAAGACATCCAGTGGGCCAAAGAAGTGCCAGAGGGGAGGGTCGAGGAGACCACAACCCACCAGGGCGCGCCAGAGGCCCCGGGCGCTCCCTGATGGGTTGTGCCCTCCTCGGGACCCCTCTCCACCGCCTGTGATGCCTATAAATTCCCAAATATTCTAGAAACCCTAGGGGAGTCGACGAAAAACACATCCAGCAGCCGCAAGTTCCAGAACCTCAAGATCCAATCTAACACCATCACGGAGGGGTTCATCATCCTCATTGGTGCCTCTCCGATGATGCGTGAGTAGTCCACTCGAGACCTACGGGTCCGTAGGCAGTAGCTAGATGGCTTCCTCTCTCTATTTTGATTCTCAATACAATGGTCTCTTGGAGATCTATTTGATGTAAACTTTTGTGGTGTGTTTGTTGGGATCCGATGAATTTTGAGTTCATGATCAGTTTCTATCATGAATATTATTTGAGTCTTCTTTGATCTCTTATATGCATGATTACTTATAGCATCGTATTTGTTCTTTGAATCTTTGGTTTAGTTAGTGTTGGAAATATGCCCTAGAGGCAATAATAAAGTGGTTATTATTATATTTCCTTGTTCATGATAATCATTTATTATCCATGCTATAATTGTATTGATTGGAAACTCAATTGCATGTGTGGATACATAGACAACACTGTGTCCCTAGTATGCCTCTAGTAGACTAGCTTGTTGATCAAAGATGGTCAAGGTTTCCTGGCCATAGACATGAGATGTCATTTGATAATGGGATCACATCATTAGGAGAATGATGTGATGGACAAGACCCAAACTATGAACGTAGCATATGATCGTGTCAGTTTATTGCTATTGTTTTCTGCATGTCAAGTATCTGTTCCTATGACCATGAGATCATGCAACTCACTGACACCGGAGGAATACCTTGTGTGTATCAAACGTCGCAACGTAAATGGGTGACTATAAAGATGCTCTACAGGTATCTCCGAGGGTGTCTGTTGAGTTGGCATGGATCAAGACTGGGATTTGTTACTCCGTGTGACGGAGAGGTATCTCAGGGCCCACTCGGTAATGCAACATCACAATAAGCCTTGCAAGCAAAGTGACTAAAGAGTTAGCCACGGGATCTTATTACGGAACGAGTAAAGAGACTTGCCGGTAACGAGATTGAACTAGGTATAGAGATACCGACGATAAAATCTCGGGCAAGTAACATACCGAAGAACAAAGGGAACATCATACGGGATTAACTGAATCCTTGACATAGAGGTTCAACCGATAAAGATCTTCGTAGAATATGTAGGAGCCAATATGGACATCCAGGTCCCGCTATTGGTTATTGACCGTAGAGGTGTCTCGGTCATGTCTACATAGTTCTCAAACCCGCAGGGTCTTCACACTTAAGGTTCGGTGATGTTTTGGTATAGTTGAGTTATGTATGTTGGTGACCGAAGGTTGTTCGGAGTCCCGGATGAGATCCCGGACGTCACGAGGAGCTCCAGAATGGTCCGTAGGTAAAGATTGATATATAGGAAGTCCCGTTTTGGTCACCGGAAAAGTTTCGGGTAATTCCGGTAATGTACCGGGGGTGCCGGGAGGGTTCCGGAGGGCCATCAGGAGGGGCCACTCATGCCAGGAGGCCACGTGGGCCTTAGGGGTGGCGCACCAGCCCTTAGTGGGCTGGGCAAGCCAGCCCTTAAGGGGCCATGCGGCTAGGGTGAGGGGAAAGAAAAAAAAAACCAAGTGGGGAAGGGAAACTCCAAGTAGGAAAGGAATCCTACTTGGAGTAGGATTGGAGATGGACTCCTCCACCTCCTCCTGGTTTGGTCGACTCCTAGGGGAAACCCTAGGGGCGCCAGCCCCTCCCCTCCCTCCTATATATACTAGAGGGGAGAGAGGGCCAAGACACCCAAGCCACGGTGCAGCCCTCTCTCCCCAATAGATCGTCTCCTCTAATTTTTGGCAGTACTTAGGCGAAGCCCTGCCGGAATAGTTCCACCACCATCGCCGCCATGCCGTCGCGCTGCCGGAAAACTCGTCTACCTCTTCTCCCATCTTGCTAGATCAAGAAGGTGGAGATCATCATCAAGCTGTACGTGTGCTGAACGCGGAGGTGTCGTCCGTTTGGCGCTAGATCGGGACGGATCGCGGGACGGCTGCGATTTGGATCGCGAAGACGTTCGACTACACCAATGTGACGCCCCCAATTTGACCGTACGCTAAACATACACGCAATAAGTACGACCAAGATTAGGGACTCACTGATTGATATCACAACACAACACTAGACACAAATTAAAGTCATACAGCTTCATATTACAAGCCAGGGGCCTCGAGGGCTCGAATACAAAGCTAGACAAGCACGAGTCAGCGGAAGCAATTAATATCTGAGTACAGACATAAGTTAAACAAGTTTTGTCTTAAGAAGGCTAGCACAAACATGACAACGGATCGAAAGAGGCGAGGCCTCCTGCCTGGGAACCTCCTAACTACTCCTGAGCGTCGGCACTCTCCACGTAGTAGTAGGCTCCAGCGGTGGTGTAGTAGTCGTCTCCGACGTACTCCATCTCCTGGGCTCCATCGTCTGAATGCAGAATCGGATCGAGGGGGAAAGAGAAAGCAAAGCAGCGGTGAGTACTCATCCAAAGTACTCGCAAGACTGACATCAGAACTATGCTAGTATGCATCGGTATCAAGTAAAGGGGGGTCATATCTGGGCTGACTGCAGAAAGCAAGAATAGAGGGAAAGGCCTAGTCCTATCGAAGACTAGCATCTTTAGCATCTTGCAGCATTAGAAGAGAGTAGACTGGTATCTCATATATAGTCATATTATTGTAGCAATTTTATTAAGTAACCACGCCCAGAGATTCTTCCTCAACTCCATGCGAGGAAGCAATCCCGGAGCCAACATTCATTCAATTTAAAATCACAATTATAGTTGTATAAGGTCAAGGTACAACTCCAAGTCGTCCTGTTACCATGGACACGGCTATTCGAATATATAATTCATCCCTGCAGGAGTGCACCGCATTTCCAACACGCCTGATCACCTCCGGCCGGACACACTTTCCTGGGTCATGCCTGGCCTCAGGATATCAGCACGTCGTCGCCCCACCTAGGCTCAACGAAGAGGCCAGCCCGCCGGTCTAAATCCTAAGCGCGCAGGGGTCATGGGCCAATCACCCATTGCACACCTGCATGATGTGAGGGCGGCCGAGGTCAGTCCTAGCACCCCTTATAACAAGTGCGGTGCCGTTGCGGACCACTCGGGCGTGCGCCGCTCCATTGCTGACGTCCGAAGAGCTTCGGCTGATACAACGACGCTGAGTACCCATAACTTCTCCCACACGATGGTTTGGTGCGTAAAAAGGCCAACGACCCAACTCAGATCAAATACCCAACCCATTAGCATTTTATTAATGCGGGGCAAGCGCGACCCATGAAGTGCGGTCCCGTCGCCCCGTCTCGAGGATGTGTGGCAAGGGCCTCTCCTGCCCGTCCACGCCTCATCAACATCAAACCGTGGGTACCCCTCAGGGCCAACCCATCACCAACATGTTTCTGTAACCAGGTCATAGTAACTGTGTGTATAAAACATCAAGACGGAACCTGAGGAATCACCCTCAAAGGGCCCCGCTCGATGAAACCGTCAAGGTGGACTTAGAGGAATCACCCTCGAGGGTCCCACACTTGAGGGGTTGCACGACAGAGTCATCGTCGGGAGTGGTGAAGGAGGAATCACCCTCGATAACCACGACCGACTAGCTACACTACAGAGCTAGCATCATGAGTACTTCACGAGGTGTCACCCTCGGTACTCGATAGTAGCGCTGCAGAGTCGTACAACTAAGGGGTGTGCGGTGATGTGAGGGGCCTGGCTTGTCGGTCGGTTGACCGAGTCTTCGAGTCTTCGAGTCGTCGAGTCATCGATGAAGAAGCAGGGCAACTGGGACTAAGGGGGGTCATAGGGGATTCATTGATCAACCTATACTAAGCAGTTGATATGATTGCAGGTATAGTAGCAGTTTATCGAAAACATGCTATGCATCAGAATAGGTGCTAACTAATACAGTAGCAAAATCTAATGCAAGAATGAGAGGGAAAGAAATGGGCGATATTGGAATGCTCAAGGGGGGGTTGCTTGCCTTGCTGCTCTGCGGCAAAAGGCTGATCGTCAACGATGTAGTCGTACCCGGCAGCACCGTCAGTCTCGGGGTCTACCGGAGAGAAGAGGGGGGAAGAAACAATATATATAAAGCAGACAAATGCATCACGATGCAAGGCATGGCAATATGCAGAGCTAGGTATGCACTAACGTAGTGCTACACGTTGCAGACGGAGCGGGAGAATATCTGACGATATTTCCCGGGTCTCTGGCTATTACCGGACAGATGATCCTAATGCTAAATGTCCATGTTCATCATGCTAGGAGCATGTGACAAATGAACGGACAGCGTATTCGGATTCGTGGGATTTTTCTGATCAACTTTCATGTATAAAACTTTTTCATGTGAGCTACGGATTATTTTCTATTAATTTTTTAAACTTTTAATCTTTTTCTAAAATTCACAGAATTAAATTAATTCGAAAAAGCATTAATGACGTCAGCATGACAACACTGTGACGTCAGCAGTCAACAGTGGGGCTGACTGGTCAAACCTGACCAGTGGGCCCCACCTGTCATAGACTCAGGGTTAATCCAGTTTTATTTTAATCTAACCAGAGACTAATTAGCAAGTGGGGTCCATCTGTCATAGACACATTAGTCTAACTAATTACTTTTTAACTTAAACTATTTGATAATTAAGTAACTGACAGGGGTGGCCCACTGTCATACTCACAGGGGGTCTGGGACCCACCTGTCATTGACTGGTCAAGCCAAGTCAGCAGGTTGACCCGGTCAACTGGTTAACCAGGACCGCGGGGCCCGCGGGTCAGTGACCCTGCGGGTGGCCCCGGCCTGGCCACGTCAGCGCCGGCGCCGGTCATGGCTCCGGCGAGCCTCCCGCGGCGACGACTTCGCCGGAGGAGCTCGGGATTCGTCTACGGCGGCTGAAATCACACGCGGATGGTTCTTTCGAACGGCCGCTCCGAGCCGCGTCGCATGGAGGTGGTGGTTGGTCCCGGGGAGGCCGGAAACCTCGCCGGCGTCGAGCCGTGGCGGAAGCCTATTCGGGCGAGTGATGGAACAGCAGCAACAGCATGCTAGCAATCAAACTACGGCTCGAGATCAACGCGGGTGGTGCTCTGGAGCGCGCTAACTGCACGCGTGGGTGTTCAAGAGCTCGCGCTGCTCGTCTCCGACAGTAATGGCGGGCGGCGGAGCTCGGATGCGGGGCAGCTAGCTAGGAAAAGACACGGGGGCGCACAGAGGGGAAAAAGCGGCGAGTGGAGCTCACCGGCGTTGATGGGAAGGCCCGGTGCAGAGCTTGGGGCAGCGGAGGCGACGAATCGGACGGCAGCATGTTGCGGGTCCGAGGAGGAAGAAGGGATGCAGGCGTCGATGGAGGGCTCTCGGGGCTTGGTCCAGTGCTCGGGGAGGAAGAGATGGACGCGACGGAGCTCGTGGACGTCCTTGCTGGGCGAGGGAGTGGCTGTGGCCGCGGCTAGCCGACGACCATGGCGGCGGCTGCGCTCGGGAGAGGAGGAGGAGGGCGAGGGAGTGAGCGAGAGGAGTGACAGGGGCGTCCAGAGGGGTGTGGGGGTCCGTTCTTATCCATCCACGCCAGCAGCGGCAAAAGATCTCGCGAGGGGGGGACCTGGCGAGCGAGCGCCTCCCTGCTCGACAGCGAGAGAGAGAGAGAGAGAGGCGGGAGGTGGGAGACGACGGCGCTAACGGGCTGGGCTGTGCACTGTAGCTATGGGCTTAAGTGCACAGTCTAGTTTCTGTTTTAATTCCTTTTTCCTTTTCTGTTTCATTTTACAGCTTCTGTTTTATTTCCTTTTAGCCAATTTTCTTCATTGCAAAAATGTGTGACATGGCCCATTAAATACTTTGCAATATTCCACATGGCCACAAAAAGTTTGGGGATTTTTGGAAACTGTTTGCATTTTTCACATAATTAAAGAGCACTTTTAAATGCAATTTGGTGCTGTTTTGGATGGTGGGGTCCACACCAACATCAAGGTGATGTTGTTTTCCTCAACAACATTTGTTTTGTGATTTTTCACAAGTGCGCAACATTTTATCCTTGCTGATTGCGATTTTATTTTATCACAATAAAATTCAAGGGCCTTTTGAAGTGGAATTTGAAATGAGATATGATTTTCAACTTGATCATATTCTATTTAGCAAAATGATTAGGCACTGATCATGGTCATCATTGTGCTTAATTACAATGATCACTGTAGCCAAAATCCAGGGTGTCACAATTCTCCCCTACTAAAAAGAATTCTCGTCCCGAGAATCAAGAAGTAGAAGGAAAGAGCCCGGGGTATTCTGCACGAAGATGATCCTCGCGTTCCCAAGTGGCTTCATCTTCGGAATGGTTTTCCCACTGTACTTTGAAGAACTTGGTAACCTTCTGACGAGTCCGACGTTCAGTTTCATCAAGAATGCGGACTGGTTGCTCTTTGTAAGATAGGTCTTGTTGCAGCTCAAGCATATCATGATCTACTGCTCGGATAGGATCCTTGAAGCAGCGACGAAGCTGTGACACATGGAACACATCGTGAACCTGAGAAAGGTTTGACGGTAATTCCAATTGATATGCCACCTTACCACGCCTTTCGAGAACAGTGAAAGGACCAATATATCGAGGAGCCAGCTTGCCCTTGATCCCAAAACGGGGTGTACCTCGCATTGGCGTGACTCGAAGATAAGCCTTTTCGCCAGGTTGATAGACCATATCTTTGTGATGACGGTCATACTGACTCTTCTGACGAGATTGAGCAGCCTTCAGATTTGCATGAATAATGCGGACTTGATTTCGGCATGTTGGATAATATCCGGACCGATAAGTGTACGTTCCCCAGTTTCTGACCAATTCAGAGGAGTCCGACACTTACGTCCATATAACACTTCAAAAGGAGCCATCTTCAGACTAGCCTGATAGCTATTGTTGTAGGAGAACTCAGCATACGGGAGAGATTCCTCCCATTTCTTGCCGAAAGAAATGACACAAGCTCGAAGCATGTCTTCGAGAATCTGATTGACTCTTTCAACTTGACCCTGGGATTGAGGGTAAAAAGCGGTGTTGAATGACAAATGCGTTCCCATAGCTTCCTGGAAACTTGCCTAGAATCTTGAAGTGAATAAGCTGCCACGGTCCGAACTAATCACCAGTGGAATACCGTGGAGTGAAACAACTCTGGACATGTAAAGATCTGCTAGTTGACTAGCAGTAATAGTTTCCTTGACAGCCAGAAAATGTGCAACTTTGGACAACCGGTCAATGACGACAAGAATAGCATCATTACCTTTCTGCGATCTGGGAAAACCAGTGACGAAGTCCATTTCAACATGGTCCCATTTCCATTCAGGAACCGTAATAGGTTGCACAGTTCCGGCAGGCCTTTGATGTTCTGCTTTGACACGACGGCAAACATCACATTCAGCAACATAGCGAGCAATGTCTTGCTTCATGTTAGACCACCAGAATCTTTGACGAATGTCTTGGTACATCTTGGTACTACCAGGATGAATAGACAGCGGAGTGTCATGTGCTTCCTTCATGACCTCCTGAGTCAAATCATTGTTTTCCTCCTTACTTGGTACCACTAGGCGGCCTTTGAAGTACAAAGCGTCATCCTCATCAATAGTGAAGAACGAAGGTTTACCTTCCGTCAGATAGCGTTTAATCTTTTCGACTTCATTGTCACACTTCTGGATCCACTTGATGACGTCCACAAGATCTGGTTTAGCAACCAGGGTATTAAGAGAACCCTGGGAAACAACATGGAGGTTCATTTTGTAGGACCCTTCAGGAGGGGGAGCGAGATCACCCTGAGGAACAATTTGGAGGTTCAACTTGCGGAATTCCTTTTGAAGAAGGGGGTGAACCTTGTGAACCTGAAGGTGGTTGCAGTATGACTTGCGGCTCAAAGCATCAGCCATTACATTAGCCTTGCCTGGGGTATAAGAAATACCCACATTGTAGTCTGCTATGCGCTCCATCCATCTCTGTTGACGGAGATTCAAATCTGGCTGAGTAAACAAGTACTTCAGACTTTGGTGATCGGTGTAGATCTCGCAACGATTACCAACAAGGTACTGCCGCCACTCTTTCAGTGCATGAATTACTGCAGCAAGTTCAAGGTCATGAACTGGGTAGTTCTCTTCATGATGACGCAATTGACGAGAGGCATAAGCAACCACTCTATGTTCTTGCATTAGGACACAGCCCATTCCTTGTTGTGAAGCATCACAATAGATGACGAAGTCCTTACGAGTATCCGGAGGAGCAAGCACTGGAGCAGACGTCAGTTTGTCCTTAAGTGCCTGAAAGCTCTCCTGAGATTTTCCTGTCCACTCATATTTAACACCTTTGTGAAGCAGATTGGTTAAGGGCTTTGCAATCTTGGAGAAGTTCTCGACAAATTGACGGCAATAGCTGGCGAGTCTGAGAAAACTTCTGAATTGCTTGACATTCTTCGGGGGAGTCCAGTCAAGAATAGCCTGAACTCATTCAGGGTTGACCGCAATACCATCCTTGGAGATCACATGACCAAGGTAGGTTACTTCGTCCATCCAGAACTCACACTTTGAATACTTTGCATAAAGTTGATGTTCTCGAAGCCTCTCCAGTATAAGACGAAGATGTTCAGCATGCTCTTCTTTAATCTTGGAGAAAACCAGGATATCATCCAGATAAACCACGACGAATTTATCAAGGTAATCCATGAATATTTAGTTCATCAGGCGAGAGAAGGTTGCTGGGGCATTGGTTAAGCCAAAGGACATGACGGTGTACTCGTATGAACCATAACAAGTAACGAATGCAGTCTCCGGAATATCCTCTTCACGTACCCGGATCTGATGGTAACCCAACCTCAAGTCGAGTTTGGAAAACACTGACGAACCAGCAAGTTGATCATACAGATCATTGATCCAAGGCAGCGGATATTTGTTCTGAATTGTAGCTTGGTTGATGGGACGGTAATCTTGGACCAATCGATTCGTACCATCCTTCTTCTTGACAAACAGAGAAGGTGCTCCCCAAGCAGAGGAACTTGGACGAGTGAAACCCAGACGAAGCGAATTGTCAATTTCTTGCTTAAGTTCAAGGAGTTCATGTGGTGGCATCTTATACGGACGCTTGGCTATAGGAGTGGTACCAGGTACCAAGGCGATGACAAACTCGACAGCTCTGGCAGGGGGAATCCCTAGAAGTTCTTCCGGAAAAACATCTTGGAAATTCCGGACAACTGGAATGTTTTCAATCCCTTCAAGAGGTGACTCATTTAATGCATTCAAGGCATATAGTCGGGCTTCAACATCTAATAGCTTGGAATGACATGATCGAGTACAACTCATAATCAAAGAAGATTACTAAGAGTTGTCGAATCGCAATGCGTACTCGATTCAGATATCAGTGTCCTTGATTGTCCAACAACTCAGAACACGAGGAAACTGGAGTCAGTGAAATATCATAGTTGATGAGGAGCTCATAAGAAGTTATAAAGCTCTGTGATATTTATTCAAGATACTAAGGATAATACCCGGAGGTAGATCAGAATAGAGGTTAGACTATTGTATTGATCTGTGGAAGACAAGCACTTTAACCTGTCTGAGAATGAAATCAAAGTAGTACAACCTGGTCGGAACCACGATTGCAAAGGACAAGATCAAAGATACAATATCAAATCATACAATGAATGATTATATGAAAGGAGAAGCTTGTATGATAAGATCAACATTGTTTCCATGGGCATGAACACAAGGTTCAAGGTCGACTCCCACTTCATCAATGCATCACCTTCCATTTACACCTCGCCCTTGATGAAGTTGTAGTTTTGAAAGTTTAACTGGCAAAACACCAGGAGAGTATGACTCGTGAAAACATGTCGGGTTCACACGGATTAAGGAAGGCATAGGTCCAACCCATCGGGGCATCTTAGGAACATATACCACAAGCTTCAAGAGTAATTAACACATGCTTGACAACAGAGCATGGCTGACAAAAGCATAGGATACAACTTATCAGAGGGAGAAGACACAGTTTACCAATGGCATCATGTATCAGGGAAAGAACTCACAAGAATTTTAAATGAGAAGGACACTGTCGGATAATAACCCAACAATTTATTTGGCATCCACAAAGGACCTGGTGTGAGTATCGGTACCAAATCAAAGGGAGAAAGAATGCAGGGCATAAGATCATAGAACATCCAAATAATTCGATGTTTAAATAACCAAAGGAATTAAGATTCCCAATTTGGTGTATCAGAATCAGATGCTTCGATCAATACAGATAAGTTGAAGGGACTTAGATGGACAATCAACCAAGGTTGATTTAACAAGAACCAGCTCCTGATTGGAAAGACGTCTGAGCCGGACGAATAATTTATGATAAACAACTGATGACTGCGTGCATCCACACACAGGTTGAATCAATAAAATCAAATGAAATTCACAGAGGATTTTAATGGATATTGCTTGACATATGGAATTAACCACCATGTAAGCAGGTGAGAAAAATCAAGAGCAACAGGCTGGTCAGGATTTCGGAAGACCGGATAGCGTTTTGAAGAATTTTGTGAAAGACAAGAACAACTGGGGACGAACGAATCCTCGATAAGGATGAGGAGTTATCCGCAAGGGTTGCCGATGGAAGGAAATCGCAAAATCGACGATCACAAGTTCTCGGGAGAACATCAGAGAGTATCTTCGGAGTCTTCTGATGAATCAAGCCATCATCTGGAATGAGGGGCTCTCCGGGGGAAGTAGTTACGAGAACCTAGAGTTAGAGTTAATAAAATCTTTAACCCGAAAGAGAAGAGAGATCAGAACCCAGAGTACAGATGAGGAATAAAAGATCCTAATACCACCCGATTGAGATGTGGGCCCGTAAGCCACACAACTATGTTAGTAAAAGTTTTTCAAGTACTAGACTCAACTTCGGCCAAGGAGTTGGAAAGGGGGCTACCTACAGGCAGTCGGCTCTGATACCAACTTGTGACGCCCCCAATTTGACCGTACGCTAAACATACACGCAATGCGTACGACTAAGATTAGGGACTCACTGATTGATATCACAACACAACACTAGACACAAATTAAAGTCATACAGCTTCATATTACAAGCCAGGGGCCTCCAGGGCTCGAATACAAAGCTCGACAAGCACGAGTCAGCGGAAGCAATTAATAGCTGAGTACAGACATAAGTTAAACAAGTTTTGCCTTAAGAAGGCTAGCACAAACATGACAACGGATCGAAAGAGGCGAGGCCTCCTGCCTGGGAACCTCCTAACTACTCCTGAGCGTCGGCACTCTCCACGTAGTAGTAGGCTCCAGCGGTGGTGTAGTACTCGTCTCTGGCGTACTCCATCTCCTGGGCTCCATCGTCTGAACGCACAATCGGATCGAGGGGGAAAGAGAAAGCAAAGCAGTGGTGAGTACTCATCCAAAGTACTCGCAAGACTGACATCAGAACTATGCTAGTATGCATCAGTATCAAGTAAAGGGGGGTCATATCTGGGCTGACTTCAGAAAGCAAGAATAGAGGGAAAGGCCTAGTCCTATCGAAGACTAGCATCTTCAGCATCTTGCAGCATTAGAAGAGAGTAGACTGGTATCTCATATATAGTCATATTATTGTAGCAATTTTATTAAGTAACCACGCCCAGAGATTCTTCCTCGACTCCCTGCGAGGAAGCATTCCCGGAGCCAACATTCATTCAATTTAAAGTCACAATTATAGTTGTATAAGGTCAAGGTACAACTCCAAGTCGTCCTGTTACCGTGGACACGGCTATTCGAATAGATAATAAATCCCTGCAGGGGTGCACCGCATTTCCAACACGCCTGATCACCTCCGGTCGGATACACTTTCCTGGGTCATGCCCGGCCTCGGGATATCAGCACGTCATCACCCCACCTAGGCTCAAAGAAGAGGCCAACCCGCCGGTCTAAATCCTAAGCGCGCAGGGGTCATGGGCCAATCGCCCTTTGCACACCTGTATGATGTGAGGGCGGCCGAGGTCAGTCCTAGCACCCCTTATAACAAGCGCGGTGCCGTTGCGGACCACTCGGGCGCGCGCCGCTCCATTGCTGACGTCCGAAGAGCTTCGGCTGATACAACGACGCTGAGTACTCCCACGCGATGGTTTGGTGCGTAAAAAGGCCACCGACCCAACTCAGATCAAATACCCAACCCATTAGCATTTTATTAATGCGGGACAAGCACGACCCATGAAGTGCGGTCCCATCGCCCCGTCTCGAGGATGTGTGGCAAGGGCCTCTCCTGCCCGTCCACACCTCATCAACATCAAACCGTGGGTACCCCTCAGGGCCGACCCATCACCAACATGTTTCTGTAACCAGGTCATAGTAATTGTGTGTATAAAACATCAAGACGGAACCTGAGGAATCACCATCAAAGGGCCCCGCTCGATGAAACCGTCAAGGTGGACTTAGAGGAATCACCCTCGAGGGTCCCACACTTGAGGGGTTGCACGACAGAGTCATCGTCGGGAGTGGTGAAGGAGGAATCACCCTCGATAACCACGATCGACTAGCTACACTACAGATCTAGCATCATGAGTACTTCACGAGGTGTCACCCTCGGTACTCGATAGTAGCGCTGTAGAGTCGTACAACTAAGGGGTGTGCGATGATGTGAGGGGCCTGGCTTGTCGGTCGGTTGACCGAGTCTTTGAGTCTTCGAGTCGTCGAGTCGTCGATGAAGAAGCAGGGGCAACTGGGACTAAGGGGGGTCACAGGGGATTCATTGATCAACCTATACTAAGCAGTTGATATGATTGCAGGTATAGTAGCAGTTTATCGAAAACATGCTATGCATCAGAATAGGAGCTAACTAATACAGTAGCAAAATCTAATGCAAGAATGAGAGGGAAAGAAATGGGCGATATCGGAATGCTCAAGGGGGGGTGCTTGCCTTGCTGCTCTGCGGCAAAAGGCTGATCGTCAACAATGTAGTCGTACCCGGCAGCACCGTCAGTCTCGGGGTCTACCGGAGAGAAGAGGGGGGAAGAAACAATAAATATAAAGCAGACAAATGCATCACGATGCAAGGCATGGCAATATGCAGAGCTAGGTATGCACTAACGTAGTGCTACACGTTGCAGACGGAGCGGGAGAATATCTGACGATATTTCCCGGGTCTCTGACTATTACCGGACAGATGATCCTAATGCTAAATGTCCATATTCATCATGCTAGGAGCATGTGACAAATGAACGGACAACGTATTCCGATTCGTGGGATTTTTCTGATCAACTTTCATGTATAAAACTTTTTCATCTGAGCTACGGATTATTTTCTATTAATTTTTTAGAGTTTTAACCATTTTCTGAAATTCACAGAATTAAATTAATTTGAAAAAGCATTAATGACGTCAGCATGACATCACTGTGACATCAGCAGTCAACAGTGGGGCTGACTGGTCAAACCTGACCAGTGGGCCCCACCTGTCATAGACTCAGGGTTAATCCAGTTTTGTTTTAATCTAACCAGAGACTAATTAGCAAGTGGGGTCCATCTGTCATAGACACATTAGTCTAACTAATTACTTTTTAACTTAAACTATTTGCTAATTAAGTAACTGACAGGGGTGGCCCACTGTCATACTCACAGGGTGTCTGGGACCCACCTGTCATTGACTGGTCAAGCCCAGTCAGCAGGTTGACCCGGTCAACTGGTCAACCAAGACCGCGGGGCCCGTGGGTCAGTGACCCTGCGGGTGGCCTCGGCCTGGCCACGTCATCGCCGGCGCCGGTCATGGCTCCGGCGAGCCTCCCGCGGCGACGACTTCGCCGGAGGAGCTCGGGATTCGTCTACGGCGGCTGAAATCGCACGCGGATGGGTTCTTTCGAACGGCCGCTCCGAGCCGCGTCGCATGGAGGTGGTGGTTGGTCCCGGGGAGGCCGGAAACCTCGCCGGCGTCGAGCCGTGGCGGAAGGCGATTCGGGCGAGTGATGGAACAGCAGCAATAGCACGCTAGCGATCAAACTACGGCTCGAGATCGACGCGGGTGGTGCTCTGGAGCGCGCCAACTACACACGTGGGTGTTCAAGAGCTCGCGCTGCTCGTGTCCGACAGTAATGGAGGGCGGCGGAGCTCGGATGCGGGGCAGCTAGCTAGGAGAAGACACGGGGGCGCACAGAGGGGAAAAAGCGGTGAGAGGAGCTCACCGGCGTTGATGGGAAGGCCTGGTGCAGAGCTTGGGGCAGCGGAGGCGACGAATCGGACGGCGGCGTGCTGCGGGTCCGAGGAGGAAGAAGGGATGCAGGCGTCGATGCAGGGCTCCCGGGGCTTGGTCCAGTGCTCGGGGAGGAAGAGATGGACGCGGCGGAGCTCATGGACGTCCTAGCTGGGCGAGGGAGTGGCTGTGGCCGCGGCTAGCCGACGGCCATGGCGGCGGCTGCGCTCGGGAGAGGAGGAGGAGGGCGAGGGAGTGAGTGAGAGGAGTGACAGAGGCGTCCAGAGGGGTGTGGGGGTCTGTTCTTATCCATCCACGCCAGCAGCGGCAAAAGATCTCGCGAGGGGGGGGGCCTGGCGAGCGAGCGCCTCCTCCCTGCTCGACAGCGAGAGAGAGAGAGAGAGAGAGGCGGGAGGTGGGAGACGACGGCGCTAACGGGTTGGGCTGTGCACTGTAGCTATGGGCTTAAGTGCACAGTCCAGTTTCTGTTTTAATTCCTTTTTCCTTTTCCGTTTCATTTTACAGCTTCTATTTTATTTCCTTTTAGCCAATTTTCTTCATTGCAAAAATGTGTGACATGGCCCATTAAATACTTTGCAATATTCCACATGGCCACAAAAAGTTTGGGGATTTTTGGAAACTGTTTGCATTTTTCACATAATTAAAGAGCACTTTTAAATGCAATTTGGTGCTGTTTTGGATGGTGGGGTCCACACCAACATCAAGGTGATGTTGTTTTCCTCAACAACATTTGTTTTGTGATTTTTCACAAGTGTGCAACATTTTATCCTTGCTGATTGCAATTTTATTTTATCACAATAAAATTCAAGGGCCTTTTGAAGTGGAATTTGAAATGAGATATGATTTTCAACTTGATCATATTCTATTTAGCAAAATGATTAGGCACTGATCATGGTCATCACTTTGCTTAATTACAATGATCACTGTAGCCAAAATCCAGGGTGTCACAACCAACCGCGTTTCTTAATGCTTCCCGCTTAGCGATCTACAAGGGTATGTAGATCCACTCTCCCTCTCGTAGATGCTCATCACCATGGATAGATCTTGCGTGTGCGTAGGATAAAATTTTTGTTTCCCATGCAACGTTCCCCTACAGTGTCATCATGAGCTAGGTCTATCCGTAGATGAGATCACGAGTAGAACACAAAGGAGTTTGTGGGCGTTGATGCTCAGATTGCTTCCTCCCTTGGTCTTTCCTTGATTCAGCGGTATTGTGGGATGAAGCGGCCCGGACCAACCTTACTCGTATGCTTACGAGAGACCGGTTCCATCAACTGACATGTGACTTTGTTGCATAAAGATGGCTGGCGGGTGTCTGTCTCTCCCACTTTACTTGGATCGGATTCGACAAAGGCGGTCCTTGAGAAGGTTGAATAGCAATTTGTGTATCACCATTGTGGTTTTTGCGTAGGTAAGAATCGTTCTTGCTAGATACCCGTAGCAGCCACGTAAAACATGCAACAACAATTAGACGACGTCTAACTTGTTTTTGCAGGGTATGTTGTGATGTGATATGGCCAATTACATGATGAGATATATGTGATGTATGAGATGATCATGTTTTGTATAGAATATCATGACTTGCATGTCGATGAGTACGGCAACCGGCAGGAGCCATAGGGTTGTCTTTAATTTATTTTCGCCGTTTTGCTTTACTTTATCGCTATGAGTTAGCAATAGTCGTAGAAGCAACAGTTGGCGCGACAACCTCATGGCGACATGTTCATGGAGATCATGGTGTCATGCCGGTGACGATGGAGATCATGCCGGTTCTTTGGAGATGGAGATCAAAAGCACAAGTTCATGGCTATATCATGTCACTTATGATTTGCATGTGATGTTTATCCTTTTATGCATCTTATTTTGCTTAGGACGACGGTAGCATTATAAGGTGATCCCTCACTAAAATTTCAAGATAAAATTGTGTTCTCCCCGAGTGTGCACCGTTGCGAAAGTTTGTAGACTGGGCCCGTAATCTAAGGATTATCCTTATGGTTTCCCAAAAGGCTTATGTCCTTGATGCACCGCTTGGTGAACCACCCGCTCCAGTACCGTCTGCAGACGTTGCGAACGCCTGGCAGACACGTTCTGATGATTACTCAATAGTTCAATGTGCAATGTTGTATGGCTTAGAACCGGGACTTGAAAGACGTTTTGAACGTCATGGAGCATATGATATGTTCCAGGAGTTGAAGTTTTTCTTTCAGAAGAATGCCCGGATCGAGAGGTATGAGACCTCCGATAAGTTCTATGCTTGCAAGATGGAGGAGAATGGGTCTGTCAATGAACACATACTCAAAATGTCTGGGTATTCCACCCGTCTGGCTGAATTGGGGATGCCCCTTCCGCCAGAGGCAATCACTGACAGAGTTCTTCAATCACTGCCACCTAGCTACAAGAGCTTCGTGTTGAACTATAACATGCACGGGATGAACAAGTCAGTCGCCGAGCTGTTTGCGATGTTGAAAGTCGCTGAGTCTGAGATTCAGAAGGAGCATCAAGTGTTGATGGTCAACAAAACCACTAGTTTCAAGAAGAATGGCAAGGGTAAGAAGGGTAACTCCAAGAAGAGTGGCAAAGCAGTTGCCCCTCCCGTGAAGAAACCCAAGGCTGGACCCAAGCCAGAAACTGAGTGCTTTCATTGCAAGGGAACTGGTCACTGGAAGCGGAACTCCCCCAAGTATCTGGTTGACAAGAAGGCGGCCAACACCAAACAAGGTATATATGATATACATGTTATTGATGCGTACCTTACCAACTCTCGTAGTAGTGCCTGGGTATTTGATACCGGTTCGGTTGCTCACATTTGCAACTCAAAACAGGAACTGCGGAATAGATGGAGGCTGGCAAAGGACGAAGTGATGATGCGCGTGGGAAATGGTTCCAAGGTTGATGTGATCGCCGTCGCACGCTCGCTCTTCGATTACCATCGGGATTAGTGATGAACCTGAATAATTGTTATTTAGTGCATGCGTTGAGCATGAACATTATGTCTGGATCTTGTTTATTGCGAGACGGTTACTCATTTAAATCAGAGAATAAAGGTTGTTCTATTTTTATGAGTAATATCTTTTATCATCATGCACCCAATGTGAGGGGTTTATTCTTATTGAATCTCGATAGTGATGATACACATGTTCATAACATTGATGCCAAAAGATGTAGAATTGATAATGATAGCACTACTTTCTTGTGGCACTGCCGCTTAGGTCATATTGGTGTCTACAGTTATTGTCACCCTGGGGGATGCGGATCATAACTCGTAATAGGTGTCTACAACTTGCAAGATAGGATCAAGAACACGTATATATTCATGAAAACATAATAGGTTCAGATCTGAAATCATGGCACTCGGGCCCTAGTGACAAGCATTAAGCATAGCAAAGTCATAGCAACATCAATCTCAGAACATAGTGGATACTAGGGATCAAACCCTAACAAAACTAACTCGATTACATGGTAGATCTCATCCAACCCATCACCGTCCAGCAAGCCTACGATGGGATTACTCACGAACGGCGGAGAGCATCATGAAATGGGTGATGAAGGATGGTTGGTGATGACGACGACATCGATTTCCCCTCTCCGGAGCCCAAATCAGACTCCAGATCTGCCCTCCCGAGGAAGAACAGGAGGTGGCGGCGGCTCCGTATCGTAAAACGCGTTGAACTCTTCTCTCTGATTTTTTCTCCCCGAATAGGAATATATAGAGTTGGAGTTGAGGTCGGCGGAGCTCTAGGGGGCCCACAAGACAGGGGGTGCGCCCTAGGGGGGACGCCCCCCTGGCTTGTGGCCAGGTGGTGGACCTCCTCCGGTTGATTCTTTCGCCAATATTTTTTATTAATTCCAAAAATATTCTCCATAAATTTTCAGGTCAATCCGAGAACTTTTATTTCTGCACAAAAATAACACTAAGGCAATTCTGCTGAAAACAGCGTCCGTCCGGGTCAGTTCCATTCAAATCATGCAAATTAGAGTCCAAAACAAGGGCAAAAGAGTTTGGAAAAGTAGATACGATGGAGACGTATCAACTCCCCCAAGCTTAACCCATTGCTTGTCCTCAAGCAATTCAGTTGACAAACTGAAAGTGACAAAGAAAAACTTTTACAAACTCTGTTTGATCTTGTTGTTGTAAATATGTCTAACTGATGTTCAGATTTTCAGCAAGGATTATAGATTAAACACATTCACAATAACATTTAGGTCTCACATTTACTCATATCAATGGCATAACCAACTAGCGAGCAATAATAATAAATCTCGGATGACAACAATTTTATCAAAACAATCATGATACAATATGATATAATGGTATCTCGCAAGCCCTTTCTGAGACCGCAAAACATAAATGCAGAGCACCTCTAAAGAACAAGGACTGACTAGACATTGTAATTCATGGTAAAAGAGATCCAGTCACACTCATACTCAATATCAATTAATAACAAAGCATACAAATGACGGTGGTGCTCTCTAACTGGTGCTTTTTATAAGAAGAGGATGACTCAACAGTAAAGTAAAATAGATAGGCCCTTCGCAGAGGGAAGCATTGATTTGCAGAGGTGCCAGAGCTCGAGCTTTTAAAACAGGGATGGATAATAATTTTGAGCGGTATGCTTTCATTGTCAACATAACAACCGAGAGATCTCGATATCTTCCATGCTAGATACATTATAGGCGGTTCCCAAATAGAATAGTAAAGCTTTTACTCCCGCTCCACCAATCAATCACACTCCACGGCGAGCCGAATCCATGGGTACCGTCCATACAAACAACAATCCTGGGGGAGTTTTGTTTCATTATATTTTGATTTGATTTTGAGCATGGAACTGGGCATTCCGAATACCAGCCACTTTCTCGTGAATGATAGTGAATCAACACATATCGTGAGAATAACCCACCTAGTATGGAAGATACTGATAGCCCCTAGTTACTACATGAGCGATTCGGGCATGCAAAACAGAATATTATTTGAAGGTTTAGAGTTTGGCACATGCAAATTTACTTGGAACGGCAGGTAAATACCGCATATAGGTAGGTATGGTGGACTCATATGGAACAACTTTGGGTTTATGGAAGTGGATGCACAAGGAGTATTCCCGCTTAGTACAAGTGAAGGCTAGCAAGAGACTGGGAAGCGACCAACTAGAGAGCGACAACAGTCATAAACATGCTTTGAGATTAACCAACATTGAATGCAAGCATGAGTAGGATATAAATCACCATGAACATAAATATCGTGGAGGCTATGTTGATTTTGTTTCAACTACATGCGTGAACATGTGCCAAGCCAAGCCACTTGAATCGTTCAGAGGAGGATACCATCCCATCATACTACATCACAACCATTTTAAAATGCATGTTGGCACTCAAGACAAACCATTATACACTCTTAGCTAATTAAGCATGGCATGAGTAACTATAATCTCTAATTGTCATTGCAAACATGTTCCATCCATAATGAGCTAAATCCAGAACGATGGGCTAATCATATTTACAAAAACAAAATAGGTCGAGTTCATACCAGCTTTTCTCCATCTCAATCACTTCATCATATATCGTCATTATTGCCTTTCACTTGCACGACCGAACGGTGTGAATAATAATAAGAGTGCACGTGCATTGGACTAAGCTGGAATCTGTAAACAATAACTCAAAGGAGAAGGCAAGGTAATATGGGCTCTCTATAAGATAAACAATGAGGCATATGAGAGCCACTCAACATTTTCATCGTGGCCTTCTCCTTACGACCCAAAGAAAAGAAATTTCGAAACAAGAACGGGAAAAACTATTTACACGGGAAAGCTCCCAACAAGCAAAAGAAGAACGATAAATCTTTTTGGGTTTTCTTTTAATGCTACATCTAAACAAACTGAAAGGTAAAGCTAGAACTATTTTTTTTGGATTTTCTCAAGGTTAATTAAGCATACAAGAAGAAAGTGGAAAGAAGAAATAAAATACCATGGATGATACAATGAAAACGTATAAGCACCGACAACTGGAATGAGTGTGTGAACATGAATGTAATGTCGGTGAGAAATACTTACTCCCCCAAACTTAAGCTTTTGGCCTAAGTTGGTCTAGTGCCATGGCTGGAAATAACCATCTCCTGGATACTCCGGAGGATACTGAGGGTTCCACTGGTTGGCAAGCTCCTGTGGCTCCCACTGAAAAACTGGATCCTGATACGGATCAAGGGCTGGTGCCGACTCAGGTGCTGGGGGTTGCGACAGACCCCAATATCTGTAGATGTCCTCGGGCATAATAGTGTACCTGCCTGAATGGATATCGAACAAAGAAGAAGCAGGCAGAGTAATAATCTCACAAGTACCCTGACTAAATACTAGGTTGTAAAGCAGCCTTCTATCATTATCCCTCGTAATAAAATCATGTGCTACCATACTATCATAGTCTAAATATCTTGTAGGTAGTAAAATTTCCTCTTCCTCGTCAAGCCTAATGGGTATTTTAAAGTGTTTGGCTAGACGAGATGCATAGATACCTTCGAATACGGGGCCCTTCGAACGGTTTAAATTCAACCGTTGGGCCACTATAGCGCCCAGACTAAAAGTTCCATCAGCAAGTAAAGCATGGCGCAGAATGGCGAGGTCGGGAGCACTAAGGCTTCCACTATCCCCACGACCAACTAAACATCTCCCCGCGAATAATGAATAATAGCGTAGAACAGGAAAATGTAAACTAGCCGCTCTTGCCTTTGACACCCCTCTCTCTTCCCCCACAGTGATTGCGGCAATAAAGTCCTCCATGTCTCTAGGACGTGGTTCACTGGTGCTGCCCTCATAAGGTATTTTGCAAACTTTGCAAAAATCGTAAAGTTTCATCTCCTTAGGCACATCATATAAGTAAAATTCTACCATGGGAGGATTCTTCCTAGGATAAAAGTGAAAATTTTGCACAAAGATATTAGTGAGTAGGAGGTACTGGTCACACTTATCGTTGAGGAAGTCGGTGATGCCTGCATTCTCAGCCAAATAATAAAAATCTTCATAAATTCCGGCCGCCCTCAAGAATGCATCACTTGGCCATTCACATGGCCGAACCTCCGCGACGCGAGGAAGATTATATTTGGACTTCTTCACCTCATTTTCATCTTCTTTAGAGCCCCGGTTTGAAGAGCCTCTTAATAATCTCCTCGTCATTTTTCTTTCTCTGAAAAATTTCTGAAATTTTTAGTGACTCAAAGCAAAGGTGAACAAAACTTAACAAAACTTATAGCAACTACTCCCACAAGTGCCTAGAGGCTAAATCATGCATCAAAACTACTTGGAACCATACAAATTTGACATGCAAGCTCAAGAACAAGGTCACCACAGCAGCAAAAATTTGCAATATATAAAGCACTAGAACAAAAACTAATTGGACCATTGGAGGAGTCACATACCGAAGAACAATCCCCGTAAGTTTTCAGGTCAATCCGAGAACTTTTATTTCTGCACAAAAATAACACCAAGGCAATTCTGCTGAAAACAACGTCAGTCCGGGTCAGTTCCATTCAAATCATGCAAATTAGAGTCCAAAACAAGGGCAAAAGAGTTTGGAAAAGTAGATACGATGGAGACGTATCATTGTCCGCCCGGGGGACGTGGTGGAACTCACAGCCCTCGAAGGAGCCGGTGATCTGCTGGACGAGGAAGCGATAGCTGGCCATGTTGGCGTCCCTGGCGTCCCATTCGCCAGAGACCTGTTGCACCACGAGGTCGGAGTCGCCAAAACAGAGGATGCGCCGGATCCCGATTTCCTTGGCGAGCCGGAGGCCGTGGACGAGCGCCTCGTACTCGGCCACGTTGTTGGAGGCGGCGAAGAGGATCTGGAGCGCGTACTTGAGCTGGTCCCCCTTTGGGGATGACAAGACGATGCCGGCTCCTAGGCCGGTTCACATCTTCGAGCCGTCGAAGTGCATGCGCCAATGCGTGGAATCCGAGGGAGGTGGCACGAACTGGGTTTCGGCCCAGTCGACGAGGAAGTCAGCCATCGTCTGCGACTTGATGGTGGTGCACGGCTCGTACTGAATCTCGTAATCGGCGAGGGCGATGGCCCATTTGGCGATCCGGCCGGTGGCATCCCGGCCGCTCATGATCTCGCCGAGCGGCGCCGTGCTCACCACGGTGATGGTGTGCTCCTGGAAGTACTGCTTGACCTTCTTGGCAGCGAAGTATATGCCGTAGCACATCTTCTGGTACTGGGGGTAGTTCTGCTTGGAGGCGGAGAGGACCTCGCTGAGGTAGTAGACGGGGCGCTGGACCTGCATCGCCTTGCCCTCCTCTGGCCGCTCCACCACCAGGACGACGCTGATTACGCGGGTGGTCGCCGCGATGTACGCGAGCATCGGCTCCTTCTCAGCTGGAGCCGCCAGGACGGGAGCGCTAGAGAGCGCGCGCTTGAGGTCATGGAATGCCTCGTCCGCCTGGTCGGTCCATTCGAACTTGGGCGTCTTCTTCATGAGCTGGTAGAGGGGTAGTGCCTTCTCGCCCAGCCGGCTGACGAACCGGCTGAGCGAGGTGAGGCAACCGGCAAACTTCTGGACGTCGCGGAGCTTAGCCGGCTTGTGCATGCGCTCGATGGCTCTGATCTTCTCTGGGTTAGCCTCGATGCCGCGGGCAGACACGAACAAACCCAGGAGCTGGCTGGCTGGCACGCCGAAAACACACTTCTCCGGATTGAGCTTGATCTTGTATTCGCGTAGGTTGGCGAAGGTCTCTTGGAGATCGTCAAGGAGGCTGAAATGCTTCTTGGTCTTGACGACGATGTCGTCCACGTAGACGTGGACGTTCCTGCCAATTTGAGGAAGGAGACACTTCTGCATGCAGAGCTGGAAGGTAGCGCCCGCGTTCTTCAGGCCGAAGGACATGGTAATGTAGCAGTAGGCCCCGAAAGGGGTGATGAAGGAGGTCTTCAGCCGGTCGGCCGGATCCAGCTTGATCTGGTGGTAGCCGGAATAGGCGTCCAGGAAGGACAGCAGGTCGCAGCCGGTCGTGGAGTCGATGACCTGATCAATCTGGGGCAGGGTGAAAGGGTCCTTGGGACAAGCCTTGTTCAGGCTGGTGTAGTCGATACACATGCGCCAGGTCTTGTTTTTCTTCAGCACCAGGACTGGGTTGGCCAGCCAGTCCGGGTGGAATACTTCCATGATGAAACCAGTTGCGAGCAGCCGGGCGATCTCTTCTCCTATAGTACGCCGCTTCTCCTCGGAGAAACGGCGCAGGGGTTGCTTGACCGGCTTGGCATCCGGCCGTACGTGAAGTTTGTGCTCGGCGAACTTCCTCGGAACACCCGGCATGTCTTTTGGAGACCATGCAAAGATGTCCCGATTCTCACGGAGGAAGTCGACGAGCTCGCCTTCCTATTTGCTGTCGAGGTGGGCGCCGATGGTGACGCACTGCTTGGGGCTGGCCGGGTCGAGTGGCACCTGCCTGGTGTCCTTGGACGGCTGGAACGACGCCTCGCTGGCCGACTGGGATGGAGGAGCCGGCACGGCCAGCTGGTCATAGGCGTGAGCCACGAGCCGGTCGAGCTGCCGCTTCTCCTCCGCTATCTCCAGGGCCTCGGCCAACCGGCTGCTGTCGCGCGCGCACTCGATCGACATTTTGTAGTCGCCGTTGATGGTGATGATGCCCTTGGGACCCGGCATCTTCAGCTTGAGGTAGGCATAATGTGGTATCGCCCTAAATTTGACGAGGGCCGGCCTGCCCAGCAGCGCGTGGTAAGGACTGTTGAGGTCCACCACCTCAAACCATATCGGCTCGCGGCGGAAGTGGCTCTTGTTGCCGAAGAGGACGTCGAGCCGGATTTTGCCGATGGGGGTGCAGGATTTCCCTGGCACAATGCCATGCAAAACCGTCCGGCTCGGCTACAGGTCCGTTTCCTTGAGCCCCAGCTTGAGCAGAGTGTCGTGGTAGAGGATGTTGATGTTGCTGCCCCCGTCGATCAGTACCCGCGAGAAACGGCAGGTGCGCCTCTCGGTGGCGATGGTGGGATCGAGGACGAGGGCGTAGCTGCCGGGGTTTGGCATCACGACCGGGTGGTCCGCCTGGCTCCAGGTAACCGGCTTCTCGGACCAGTGCATGAACTGGGGGACCGAGGGGACGGTGGCGTTCACCTCGTGCCGGCGCTGGTGCACCCTATGCTTGTCGGTTCCTTCGCTGGTGAAGACGACGTAGGACCCGTCCTGGTCGGGGAACTGGTCAAGGAGGCGGCCGTTATTGGCAGCCGGAGCCGGCGCGGGCGGCTGGGCCGGAGCCGGAACCGGCACACGGGGAGCCAGAGGTGGAGGAACCGGAAGGCCCTCGCCTCGAGCTAGCCGCTGGGAGAAGCTGCACTGCCACAGCGTGTGCATGGCCGGCTTGGCCCCGTTGTGCATCTTGCAGGGTGCTTCGAGCATCTGCTCGAAGGTGAGTTTGGGCTGCCAGGCATTCTTGCCGGTTCGCTGACGCTGGCTAGAGGCCTGGGCAGCTGGCTGCTCTTCCTCGATAGTGGCGACCTGCCGGCTCCCATAGCGGGGATCCGGCTGGTCGGCCTTGCGCTTGTTGTTCTGCTGTGGTCGGTTGTCGGCAGCCGCCCGCGGCGCGGCAGGCGGCGGGGTCGGCTTGGCCAGCGTGGTGACCTTCATCCGCATTGCAGAGTCGGCCGTGGCGTACTTGTCTTCCTTGGCCATCAGGTCCGCCAGGGTTGCCGGCTCAGAGCACAAGAGCTTTTGCTTGAGGTGGGTGCCGTCGCGGCAGCCCTCAATGAAGTACTGGATGGCCTGCACCTCGTGCACCCCTTCGCAGGAGTTGCGGAGCTCGGTCCAGCGCATGAGGTAGTCACGGAGGGACTCGTCCGGCCCCTGGACGCACATGGCCAGCTCGCGGGGCCGGCCAGGCCGCTTGTAGGTGCCGGTGAAGTTGCGGACGAACGCTTCCTCAAAGTCCGTCCAGGTATTGATGCTACCGGCGGACATGCTGTTGAGCCAGGTCCGAGCCGAGCCGATCAACATGAGGGGGGCGTAGCGCACGGCTATGCGCTTGTTCCCCCTGGCTATGCCGACTGTGGTGGTGTAGTCAACCAGCCAGTCCTCCGGCTTGGCTGTACCGTTGTACTTCGGGGTATCGCGAGGGAGCATGAAGCCGGTTGGGAACGGCTCGTTGCGGATCCGAGGGCCGAAACACGCCGGGCCGACCGGACCCTTCTCCTCCAGGAGGGCGGATTGCGCCAGCCGGTCGATGCGGGTCCGAGTGTCGTTCTCGCTCCGCGGGACGCGTGGGCCGAGTCGAGCGGCGAGCTCGGGACGGATAGCCGGGGCAGGCGAGCACGCATGCTCCCGCCGCGGGGGCGGGGTATGGTCCCGGCTGCACCGGCTGCCCCCAGCCGGAGCGTCATTGCGCCGGCTGTTGACGGCCGGCAACTCGTCTCCCTGCCGGGAGCGCCCGTTATGGGACCCAGCGCCTCGCCGGCCGGAGCCGCGGGGGGAAGAGGCTTGCTGGACCGGCCGGCGCTGGCCAGCAGTTGGTGGGGCGTCCCCCTCGGGGACGGGAATTTCGGAGCCGGCGTTGACGTCATCGAGCCGGGCCTGCTGAGCGTTGGCGGCGGCGATGAGGTCTTGGATGTGCCGCTCCTGCTACTCCCGCTCCTCGCCTATCAGATCGGCGAGGTCGGCATAGGCCACCTGGGCGGCCCTCATGTTGGCAGCGGGCGTGTCGTAGGTGGGGAGCCTGCCGCCGAGGATTTCCGCGACCACGCGGCCGCGGTTGCGGACGTCACCGCACCGGCTGGGCTCGTTGTCGGCGGGGGTGATGCCGTAGGCGGAGTTGTACTCGCGTTGCGCGGATTCCATCCGGCGCTTGGTGGTGGCAAGCGTGGTTGCCTCTATGAACAGCAGCCGGCGAGAGCCTCCAGCTCGGCCGTAGCCGTGGCTGGGTTCGTTGTAGGCGCGACGGGGGTGCTGAGGCCCAGAAGCACGGAGCCGAGGGGGTCAGAGGTGCCGGCGCGGGCGGCCACGGCGGCCGCCTCCGCCTCCGCCCTGACGCGGCCGGAGGTAGTGGAGGAGCCGGTGGCCATTACCCCCGCGCGGATGCAGGAGTCATCCGCATCGCCCGGGGCGAGTGCGCTCACGAACGTGGGCGGGTCGAGGCAGTCGAGCACCTGGCCAGGGTACTCGTCGACAGCTGGCTCGTCGGCGAGGCTCAGCCCGCCGAGGCGCTCGGTGAGGACGGCGATGTCGAGCAGAGGGTCGCTGCTGCGCCGCTCGTTGGAGCGGACGGCAGCGTCGCCCGTAGGGCTGGCGGGAATGGGGTCCCGACCCGCGGGAGCAAGCCCCACAAGCGTGCAGTTCCGCCCGGACGCGGGGCGGCCGGGGGAGGTGGTGAAGGGTCCCGCCCGGAGCGTGACTCCGGCCGGCACCGCGGAGGGCCCCACGGTGGGCGCCAACTGTCGTCGTTTTCTCACGACAGATGCCATGGGGTGGCTTATCGAGAGTGGTTGGGGCCGAAGGACGCCGGTGGACTCCGGGAGCGGGATTAGGCACAAGCGGTGAGGGACACACGATGTACCCAGGTTCGGGGCCCTCCGTGGGAGGTAACACCCCTAGTCCTACTTATCTAGTTGATGGGTGTCTGGTGTTACAATGGTGTTCCTTGAGCTGTTGTCTAGAGGAAGAAGAAGGAGCAGCCGGCTCTTCTTGTCTTGCTACGTGGGAACGAGAGTGTGAGATGGTGTGAATGCCCGCCTGATGCATGGGGGGCCTCGGGGGGTTTTATAGGCCAACCCCCCGGCTTACAATATACATAAGGTACTAGGGGGGACCCGGCTGGCAGCCTCTCCAGCCGGCCAGTGGTCCCACCGGCTGAGCCGTCTCGTCGCTCGTAGGGCCCGCCGACTGTGCGGTCCCATCGCTGACCGGGGCCCGCCAGCCGGCTCTTCTATTGGCCCGCGCCTACCTGCCGCGGCACGGGCCGCCCCGCACGGTGTCGTCTTGCGCCTGCCGGCCGAAGTCAGCGGTACGGCCGGATGCGCTGTAGTCACGCCGGGGTAGGTAATGGAGTGGACGGCGGCATGGCCGCACTGTTGCCCCGCCGGGTCTCGATCAGTCGCGGTCAGCGGTACGACCGCCCGGACTGTAGCCACGCCTGCCCGTGTGTCAACGGCCGTTGTAGCCACGCCGGAGTCGTCGTGGGGGTTGTGTCCCGTTGCGGTACTTGGTCGCATTGGGAGGGGACAAATGCCTGCTCGTCCAGAGGCCAACGGAAGGGCCGGCCGCGGGGCGGCCGCGGGGCGGCTGGTTGTGGGCTGGCCGGGGGCCAGGCGACTGGCTCCCATCCAGCCGGCCGTGGGCCAGCCGGCCAGAGAGCCAGTCGGCCGCTCGCCAGCCGTCCACGGGCCAGCCGTCCATAGACCAACCGGCCAGGGGGCCAGCCGGCTGTATAGTTTTTTTAAAAGGGGCTTGCACTCCCTTGTCTTGGCATACCCAGGGGATCTTGTATTACGGAACGAGTAAAGAGACTTGCCGGTAACGAGATTGAACTAGGTATAGAGATACCGACGATCGAATCTCGGGCAAGTAACATACCGAAGAACAAAGGGAACTACATACGGGATTAGCTGAATCCTTGACATAGAGGTTCAACCGATAAAGATCTTCGTAGAATATGTAGGAACCAATATGGGCATCCAGGCCCCGCTATTGGTTATTGATCGTAGAGGTGTCTCAGTCATGTCTACATAGTTCTCGAACCCGCAGGGTCTGCACACTTAACGTTCAGTGACGTTTCGGTAGTATTGAGTTATGTATGTTGGTGACCGAAGGTTGTTTGGAGTCCCGGATGAGATCCCAGACGTCACGAGGAGCTCTGGAATGGTCCGGAGGTAAATATTGATATATAGGAAAGTGGTGTTTGGACTCCAGAAAAGTTTTGGGCACTTCCGGTAGTGTACCGAGAGTGACGAATGGGTTCCGGGGGTCCACCAAGTGGGGCCCACCCACCCCAGGGGCCACATGGGCCTAGGAGGTGGCGCACCAGCCCCTGGTAGGCTGGGCATCCAGCCCCTAGAGGCCCTTGCGCAAGGGGGTGGGGAGAGGGCCAAGTGGGAGGGAGTCCTACTAGGACTCCACCTCCCTTGTGGGAGGTGGACTCCTCCCTCTTGCGGCCGGCCAAGCCCTTAGGGGAAACCCTAGGGCGCCCCACCTACCCTCTCTTCCTCCTATATATAGTGGAGGGTTTTGAGGGCAGCCACCACCTGAAAAGCCACGTGCTGCCCTCCTCCCTCTAGATCGTCTCTCTCCTCTATATCTGTTCGGTATAGTTTAGCGAAGCTCTGCCGGATCAGTTCCACCACTGCCACCACCATGCCGTTGTGTTGCCTGAGAACTCATCTACCTCTCCACCCTCGCTTGCTGGATCAAGGAGGTGGAGATCGTCATCGAGCTGTGCGTGTGCTGAACGCGGAGGTGCCGTCCGTTCGGCGCTAGATCGGAAGGACCGTGATTGGATCGCGGGACGGATCGTGATTGGATCGTAGGACGGATCATGATTGGATCGCGGGACGGATCGTGATTGAATCGCGGGATGGATTGCGATTTGGATCGCGAAGACGTTCGACTACATCAACCGTGTTTCTTAACGCTTCCTGCTTAGCGATCTACAAGGGTATGTAGATCCACTCTCCCTCTCGTAGATGCTCATCACCATGGATAGATCTTGTATGTGCGTAGGAAATTTTTTGTTTCCCATGCAACGTTCCCCAACAGTGGCATCATGAGCTAGGTCTATGCGTAGATGAGATCACGAGTAGAACACAAAGGATTTTGTGGGCGTTGATATTCAGTTTGCTTCCCTCCTCAGTCTTTTCTTGATTCAGCAGTATTGTGGGATGAAGCGGCTCGGACCAACCTTACTCGTCCACGTACGAGAGACCGGTTCCATCGACTGACATGTAACTTTGTTGCATAAGATGGCTGGCGGGTGTGTGTCTCTCCCACTTTAGTTGAATCGGATTCGACAGAGGCGGTCCTTGTAGAAGGTGAAATAGCAACTTGTATATCACCGTTGTGGTTTTGCGTAGGTAAGAATCGTTCTTGCTAGATACCCATAGCAGCCACGTAAAACATGCAACAACAATTAGAGGACGTCTAACTTGTTTTTGCAGGGTATGTTGTGATATGATATGGCCAAAGACATGATGAGATATATGTGATGTATGAGATGATCATGTTTTGTATAGATAATCAGGACTTGCATGTCGATCAGTACGGCAACCGGCAGGAGCCATAGGGTTGTCTTTAATTATTTTCGCCATTTTGCTTTACTTTATCGCTATGAGTTAGCAATGGTCATGGAAGCAACAGTCGGCACGACAACCTCATGGCGACACATTGATGGAGATCAAGATGATGGAGATCATGGTGTCATGTCGGTGACGATGGAGATCATGCCGGTGCTTTGGAGATGGAGATCAAAAGCACAAGTTCATGGCCATATCATGTCACTTTTGATTTGCATGTGATGTTAATCCTTTTATGCATCTTATTTTGCTTAGGACGACGGTAGCATTATAAGGTGATCCCTCACTTAAATTTCAAGATAAAATTGTGTTCTCCCCGAGTGTGCACCGTTGCGAAAATTCGTCGTTTCAAGACACCACGTGATGATCGGGTGTGATAGACTCTACGTTCGCATACAACGGGTGCAAGCCAGTGTTGCACGTGCGGAACACTCGGGTTAAACTTGACGAGCCTAGCATGTACAGACATGGCCTCAGAACACAAGAGACCGAAAGGTCGAACATGAGTCATATAGTAGATATGATCAACATGGAGATGTTCACCATTGAAACCACCTCATCTCACGTGATGATCGGACTTGGGTTGGTGGATTTGGATCATGTCAGACTTAGACAACCTGAGGGATGTTGATTTGAGTGGGAGTTCTTAAGTAATATGATTAATTGAACTCATTATCATGAACATAGTCAAAGTGACTTTGCAAATTATGTTGTACATCAATAGCTCGTGTTGTAGCTCCCCTGAATTTTGATACGTTCCTAAAGAAAAAGTAAGTTGAAAGATGGTAGTAGCAATTATGCGGACTGGGTCCGTAAACTGAGGATTGTCCTCGTTGCTGCACAGAAGGCATATGTCCTTGATGCACCGCTCGGTGCGCCACCCCCTCTAGCGTCGTTTGTGGATGTTGTGAACATTTGACAGACACGTTCTGATGACTACTTGATAGTTCAGTGCGTCATGCATTACCGCTCAGAACTGAGGCACCAAAGACGTTTTGAACGTCACGGAGCATATAAGATGTTCCAAGAGCTGAAATTGGGATCTCAGGCTCGTGCCCGTGTTGAGAGGTATGAGACCTCCAACAAGATTCTTTGCCTGCAAGATGAAGGAGAATAGCTCAATCGGTGAGCATGTGCTCAGATTGTCTGGGTGCTACAATCGCTTGAATCGAGTGGGAGTTGATCTTCCAGATAAGATAGTGGTTGATATAGTTCTCCAAGTCACTACCACAAAGCTACTAGAGCTTCGTGATGAACTATAAAAATGCCAAGGATGGAAATAATGATCCCTGAGCTATTCGCGATGTTTGACACCGCGAAGGTAGAAATCAAGAAGGAGCATCAAGTGTTGATGGTTAGTAAAACCACTAGTTTCGAGAAGGGCAAGGGCAAGGAGGGAAACTTCATGGATGGCAAGTCAGTTGCTGCTCCAGTGAAGAAACCCAAGGTTGAACCCAAACTCGAGACTAAGTGCTTCTATTATGAGGAGAGCGGTCGCTGAAGCGTAACAACCCTAGATACTTAGTAGATAAGAAGGCTGGCAAAGTCAACGGAAGTATATTTGATATATGTATTATTGATGTGTACCTTACTACTACTCCTAGTAGCACCTGGGTATTAGATACCGGTTCAGTTGCTAATGTTAGTAACTCGAAATAAAAGCTACGGAATAAACGGAGACTAGCTAAGGGCGAGGTGACGATGTGTGTTGGAAGTGTTTCCAAGGTTGATGTGATCACCATCGCATGCTCCCTCTACCTTCGGGATTAGTGTTAAACCTGAATAAATGTTATTTGGTGTTTGCGTAGAGCATGAGCATGATTAGATCGTGTTTATTGCAATACGGTTATTCATTTAAGTCAGAGAACAATAGTTATTCTGTTTACATGAATAAAACCTTCAATGGTCATGCACTCAATGTGAATGGTTTATTGAATCTCGATCGTAGTGATACACATGTTCATAATATTGATGCCAAAAGGATGCAAAGTTAATAATGATAGTACCACATACTTGTGGCACTGCCACTAAATGTCATATTGGTGTAAAGCACATGAAGAAAACTCCATGCTGATGGATCTTTGGACTCACTCGATTTCGAATCGGTTGAGACATGCGGACCATACCTCATGGTCAAGATAACAGAGACCCCATTTTCCGGTGTGATGGAGCGGGCAAGTGACTTATTGGAAATGATACATGTTGATGTATGCGGTCCAATGAGTGTTATAGCGCACGGTGGATATCGTTATTTTCTAACCTTCACTGATGATTTGAGTAGATATGGTATATTTACCTAATGAAACACAAGTCTGAAACTTTTGAAAAGTTCAAGAAAATTCAGAGTGAAGTTTGGGATCATCGTGACAAGAAGATAAAATGTCTACAATATGATCGTGGAGGTCAATATCTGAGTTATGAGTTTGGTGTACAACTTAAGACAATGTGGAAGTTGTTTCACAACTCACGCCACCTGGAACACCATAGTGTGATGGTGCGTCTGAACGTCGCAGTCATGCTCTATTGGATATGTTGCGTACTATGATGTCTCTTATCGTTTTGCCACTATCGTTTTGGGGTTATGCATTAGAGACAACTACATTCATTTTAAATAGGGCACCGTCTAAGTCCGTTGAGATGACACCGTATGAATTTTGGTTTGGCAGAAACCTAAGCTGTCATTTCTCAGAGTTTGGGAATGCGACGCTTATGTCTGATAAGCTCGAACCCAAAGCGGAAAAGTGCATCTTCATAGGATACCCTAAGGAAACAGTTGGGTATACCTTCTATCTCAGATCCAAGGGCAAAGTGTTTGTTGCTAAAAACGGGTCCTTTCTTGAGAAAGAGTTTCTCTCAAAAGAATTGAGTGGGAGGAAAGTAGAACTTGATGAGGTTGTTGAACTGTCACTTCAGTTGGATAGTAGCGCGATGCAGAAAGATGTTTCTGCGACGCCTACACCAAGTGAAGAGGAAGCAAATGATGATGATCATGAAGCTTCAGATCAAGTTACTACCGAACCTCGTAGGTCGACAAGAACTCGTACCACCCCTGAGTGGTACGTCAATCCTGTCTTGGAGGTCATGTTGTTAGACAACAGTGAACCTACGAGCTATGAAGAAGCGATGGTGGGCCCGGATTCCAACAAATGGCTAGGAGCCATGAAATCCGAGAAAGGATCCATGTATGCAAACCAAGTATGGACTTTGGTAGACTTGCCCGTTGAACGGCAGGCCGTTGAATACAAATGGACCTTTAAGAAGAAGACAGACGCTGATGGTAAATGTCACCATTTATAGAGCTCTACTTGTCGCAAAGAAGTCTCCGACAAGTTCAAGGAGTTGACTACGATGAGACTTTCTCACCCATAGCGATGCTAAAGTCTTTTGGAATTATGTTAGCAGTTGCTGCATGTTTCGATTATGAAATCTGGCAGATGGATGTCAAAACACCGTTTCCTTAACGGTTTCCTTGAGGAAAGGTTGTATGTGATACAACCAGAAGGTTTTGTCAGTCCTAAGGATGCTAATGTTGGAAATATTCCCTATAGGCAATAATAAATTGGTTATTATTATATTTCCTTGTTCGTGATAATCGTTTATTATCCATGCTATAATTGTATTGATTGGAAACTCAAATACATGTGTGGGTACATAGACAACACTGTGTCCCTAGTATGCCTCTAGTTAACTAGCTCGTTGATCAAAGATGGTTAAGGTTTCCTGGCCATAGACATGAGATGTCATTTGATAACGGGATCACATCATTAGGAGAATGATGTGATGGACAAGACCCAAACTATAAACATAGCATATGATCGTGTCAGTTTATTGCTATAGTTTTCTGCATGTCAAGTATCTGTTCCTATGACCATGAGATCATGCAACTCACTGACACCGGAGGAATACCTTGTGTGTATCAAACGTCACAACGTAACTGGGTGACTATAAATATGCTCTACAGGTATCTCCGAGGGTGTCTGTTGAGTGGGCATGGATCAAGACTGGGATTTGTTACTCCGTGTGACGGAGAGGTATCTCAGGGCCCACTCGGTAATATAACATCACAATAAGCCTTGCAAGCAATGTGACTAAGTGTTAGCCACGGGATCTTGTATTACGGAACGAGTAAAGAGACTTGCCGGTAATGAGATTGAACTAGGTATAGAGATACAGACGATCGAATCTCGGGCAAGTAACATACCGAAGAACAAAGGGAACAGCGTACGGGATTAACTAAATCCTTGACATAGAGGTTCAACCGATAAAGATCATTGTAGAATATGTAGGAACCAATATGGGCATCTAGGTCCCGCTATTGGTTATTGACCGTAGAGGTGTCTCGGTCATGTCTACATAGTTCTCGAACCCGCAGGGTCTGCACACTTAAGGTTCGGTGACGTTTTGGTATAGTAGAGTTATGTATGGTGGTGACCGAAGGTTGTTTGGAGTCCCGGATGAGATCCTGGACGTCACGAGGAGATTTGGAATGGTCCGGAGGTAAAGATTGATATATAGGAAGTCCTGTTTTGGTCACCGAAAAAGTTTCGGGTACTTCGGTAGTGTACCAGGAGTGCCAGGAGGGTACCGGGGGCCATCGGGAGGGGTGTCTCGACCCAAAGGACCTCATGGGCTGTGGGAGTAGTCAAACCAGCCCCTAGTGGGGTGGCCGAACCCCCCACTAAGGCCCATGCGGCTAGGGGTGGGAAAAACCCAAAGGTGGAAAGGTGGAAAGGGTTTCCAAGTGGAGAGGAGGAATCCTACTCCTAGTAGGATTGGAGTAGGACTCCTCCACCTCCTATTTCGTCCAACCCTTGAGGGTTTGAGGCTGCCTCCACCCCTCCCTCCCTCCTATATATACTAGAGGATTTAGAGGGGAGAGCTAACCCTAATTGCCACGTGCTCCCTCTACTTCCTCTAGATCGTTTTCTCCTTTAGTCTAGTTTCGACGGTGCTTAGGCGAAGCCTGCCGGAATAGTTCCACCACCACCGCCGCCGCGCCGTCGCGCTGCCGGAGAACTCATCTACCTCTCCGCTTCCTCTTGCTGGATCAAGAAGGCGGAGATCGTCATCGAGATGTACGTGTGCTGAACGCGGAGGTGCCGTCCGTTCGGCGCTAGATCGGAAGGACCGTGATCAGGATCGCGAGACGATTCGTGATTTGATCGCGGGACAGATCGTGATTGGATCACGAGATGGATCGTGATGGGATCGTGGGACGCTCAGCGATTTGGATCGCGAAAACGTTCGACTACATCAACCGTGTTTCTTAACGCTTCCCGCTTAGCGATCTACAAGGGTATGTAGATCCACTCTCCCTCTCGTAGATGCTCATCACCATGGATAGATCTTGCGTGTGCGTAGGAAATTTTTTGTTTCCCATGCAACGTTCCCCAACAGTGGCATCAGAGCTAGGTTTATGTGTAGATGAGATCTCGAGTAGAACACAAAGGAGCTTGTGGGCGTTGATATTCGGATTGCTTCCTCCCTTGGTCTTTTCTTGTTTCGGCGGTATTGTGGGATGAAGCGGCCCAGACCAACCTTACTCGTACGCTTACGAGAGACCGGTTCCATCAACTGACATGTAACTTCGTTGCATAAAGATGGCTGGCGGGTGTCTGTCTCTCCTACTTTAGTCGGATAGGATTTGACAAAGGCGGTCCTTGAGAAGGTTGAATAGCAATTTTTGTATCACCGTTGTGGTTTTTACGTAGGTAAGAATTGTTCTTGCTAGATACCCGTAGCAGCCACGTAAAACTTGCAACAACAATTAGAGGACGTCTAACTTGTTTTTGCAGGGTATGTTGTGATGTGATATGGCCAATTACATGATGAGATATATGTGATGTATGAGATGATCATGTATTGTATAGAATATCACGACTTGCATGTCGATGAGTACGGCAACCGGCAGGAGCCATAGGGTTGTCTTTAATTATTTTCGCCGTTTTGCTTTACTTTATCGCTATGAGTTAGCAATGGTCATGGAAGCAACAGTCGGCACGACAACCTCATGGCGACACATTGATGGAGATCAAGATGATGGAGATCATGGTGTCATGTCGGTGACGATGGAGATCATGCCGGTGCTTTGGAGATGGAGATCAAAAGCACAAGTTCATGACCATATCATGTCACTTATGATTTGCATGTGATGTTAATCCTTTTATGCATCTTATTTTTCTTAGGACGACGGTAGCATTATAAGGTGATCCCTCACTTAAATTTCAAGATAAAATTGTGTTCTCCCCGAGTGTGCACCGTTGTGAAAGTTCATCGTTTCGAGACACCATGTGATGATCGGGTGTGATAGACTCTACGTTCGCATACAACGGGTGCAAGCCAGTGTTGCACGTGCGGAACACTCGAGTTAAACTTGACGAGCCTAGCATGTACATACATGGCCTCGGAACACAAGAGACCGAAAGGTCGAACATGAGTCATATAGTAGATATGATCAACATGAAGATGTTCACCATTGAAACCACCTCAACTCACGTGATGATCGGACTTGAGTGGGTGGATTTGGATCATGTGACACTCGAATGACCGGAGGGATGTCAATTTGAGTGGGAGTTTTTAAGTAATATGATTAACTAAACTCATTATCATGAACATAGTCAAAATGTCTTTGCAAATTATGTTGTAGATTACTAGCTCGCTCTGTAGCTCCCTTGAATTTTTTATATGTTCCTAGAGAAATAGAGTTGAAAGATGATGGTAGCAATAATGCGGACTGGGTCCGTGATCTGAGGATTGTCCTCATTGCTGCACAGAAGGCTTATGTCCTTAATGCACCGCTCGGTGCGCCACCCCCTCAAGCGTCGTCTATAGATGTTGTGAACATCTGACAGGCACGTTCTGATGACTACTTGATAGTTCAGTGCGTCATGCATTACGGCTTAGAATTGAGGCTCCAAAACGTTTTGAACGTCACGGAACATATGAGATGTTCTAAGAGCTGAAATTGGGATCTCAGGCTCGTGCCCGTGTTGAGAGGTATGAGAACTCCAACAAGATTCTTTGCCTACAAGATGAAGGAGAATAGCTCAATCGGTGAGCATGTGCTCAGATTGTCTGGGTACTACAATCGCTTGAATCGAGTGGGAGTTGATCTTCCAGATAAGATAGTGATTGATATAGTTCTCCAAGTCACTGTCACTAAGCTACTAGAGCTTCGTGATGAACTATAAAATGCCAGGGATGGAAATAATGATCCCTGAGCTATTCGCGATGTTTGACACCGCAAAGGTAGAAATCAAGAAGGAGCATCAAGTGTTGGTGGTTAGTGAAACCACTAGTTTCGAGAAGGGCAAGGGCTAGGAGGGAAACTTCATGGATGGCAAGTCAGTTGCTGCTCCAGTGAAGAAACCCAAGGTTGAACCCAAACCCGAGACTAAGTGCTTCTATTATGAGGAGAACGGTCGCTGAAGCGGAACAACCCTAGATACTTGGTAGATAATAAGGCCGGCAACGTCGACAGAAGTATATTTGATATACGTGTTATTGATGTGTACCTTGCTAGTACTCCTAGTAGCACCTGGGTATTGGATACCGGTTCGGTTGCTAAATGTTAGTAACTCTAAATAAAAGCTACGGAATAAACGGAGGCTAGCTAAGGGTGAGGTGACGATGAGTGTTGGAAGTGTTTCCAACGTTGATGTGATCACCATCGCGCGCTCTCTCTACCTTCGGGATTAGTGATGAACCTAAATAAATGTTATTTGGTGTTTGCGTTGAGCATGAACGTGATTAGATCATGTTTATTGCAATACGGTTATTCATTTAAGTTAGAGAATAATGGTTATTCTATTTACATGAATAATACCTTCAATGGTCATGCACCCAATGAGAATGGTTTATTGAATCTTGATCGTAGTGATACACATGTTCATAATATTGATGCCAAAAGATACAAAGTTAATAATGATAGTACCACATACTTGTGGCACTGCCGCTAAATGTCATATTGGTGTAAAACGCATGAAGAAACTCCATGCTGATGGATCTATGGACTCATTCGATTGCGAATCGGTTGAGACATGCGGACCATGCCTCATGGGCAAGATGACTAAGACCTCGTTTTCCGGTATGGTGGAGCGGGCAAGTAACTTATTGGAACTGATACATGTTGATGTATTCGGTTCAATGAGTGTTGTAGCGTGCGGTGGATATCGTTATTTTCCTACCTTCACTGATGATTTGAGTAGATATGGGGATATTTACTTAATGAAACACAAGTCTGAAACATCTGAAAAGTTCAAACAAAATCAGAGTTGAGACATGCGGACTCATTCGAAAAGTTCAAACAAAATCAGAGTTGAGACATGCTGATGGATCTATGGACTCATTCGATTGCGAATCGGTTGAGACATGCGGACCATGCCTCATGGGCAAGATGACTAAGACCTAGTGATGAACCTAAATAAATGTTATTTGGTGTTTGCGTTGAGCATGAACGTGATTAGATCATGTTTATTGCAATACGGTTATTCATTTAAGTTAGAGAATAATGGTTATTCTATTTACATGAATAATACCTTCAATGGTCATGCACCCAATGAGAATGGTTTATTGAAGTTCAAACAAAATCAGAGTTGAGACATGCGGACTCATTCGAAAAGTTCAAACAAAATCAGAGTTGAGACATGCTGATGGATCTATGGACTCATTCGATTGCGAATCGGTTGAGACATGCGGACCATGCCTCATGGGCAAGATGACTAAGACCTCGTTTTCCGGTATGGTGGAGCGGGCAAGTAACTTATTGGAACTGATACATGTTGATGTATTCGATCCAATGAGTGTTGTAGCGTGCGGTGGATATCGTTATTTTCCTACCTTCACTGATGATTTGACTAGATATGGGGATATTTACTTAATGAAACACAAGTCTCAAACATTTGAAAAGTTCAAACAAAATCAGAGTGAAGTTTGAGATCATCGTGACAAGGAGATAAAATGTCTACGATATGATCGTGGAGGTAAATACCTGAGTTACGAGTATTGGTATACAACTTAAGATAATGTGGAATTTGTTTCACAGCTCACGCCACCTGGAACACCATAGTATGATGGTGTGTCCGAACGTCGTAGTCGTGCTCTATTGGATATGGTGCGAACTATGATGCCTCTTATCGATTTGCCACTATCGTTTTGGGGTTACGCATTAGAGACAACTACATTCACTTTAAAAGGGGCACCATCTAAATCCGTTGAGATGACACCATATGAATTTTGGTTTGGCGGAAACCTAAGCTGTCATTTCTTAATGTTTGGGGCTGCGACGCTTATGTGAAAAAGGGTTTTCACCTAATGAGCTCGAACCCAAAGCGGACAAATGCATCTTCATAGAATACCCTAACGTAACAGTTGGGTAAACCTTCTATCTTAGATCCAAGCACAAAGTGTTTGTTGCTAAAACGGGTCCTTTCTCGAGAAAGAGTTTCTCTCGAAAGAATTGAGTGGGAGGAAGATAGAACTTGATGAGGTTGTTGAACCTTTGTTTCAACCAGAGTGTAGCGCAGCGCAGAAAGTTGTTTTTGTGGAGCCTACATTAGTTGAAGAGGAAGTTAATGATGATGATCATGAAGCTTTGGATCAAGTTACTATCGAACCTCGTAGGTCGACAAGGATGTGTACTGCTCCTGAGTGGTACGGCAACCCTGTCTTAGAGGTCATGTTGTTAGACAACGATGAACCTACGAGCTATGGAGAAGCAATGATGGGCCCGGATTCTGAAAAATGGTTAGAGGCCATGAAATCCGAGATAGGATCCATGTATGAAAACAAAGTATGGGCTTTGGAAGTATTACCTGAAGGGCGAAAGGCCATTCAGAACAAATGGATCTTTAAAAGGAAGACGGACGCGGACGGTAATGTCACTGTCTATAAAGCTCGACTTGTGGCAAAGGGTTTTTCACAAGTTCAAGGAGTTGACTACGATGAGACTTTCTCACCCGTAGCGATGCTGAAGTCTGTTGGAATTATGTTAGCAGTTGCTGCATTTTTCGATTATGAAATCTGGCAGATGGATGTCAAAACAGAGTTTCCTTAACGGTTTCCGTGAGGAAAGGTTGTATGTGATACAACCAGAAGGTTTTGTCAGTCCTAAGGATGCTAAAATGTATGCAAGCTCCAGCGATCCTTCTATGGACTGGAGCAAGCATCTCGGAGTTGGAATATATGCTTTGATGAGGTGATCAAAGTTTTTGGGTCTATACAAAGTTTATGAGAAACTTGTATTTACAATAAAGTGAGTGGGAGCACTATAGAATTTCTGATAAGTATATGTGGATGACATATTGTTGATCGGAAATGATGTAGAATTTCTAGAAAGCATAAAGGGTTGTTTGAAAAAGAGTTTTTCAAAGGAAACCTGGAATGAAGCTACTTAAATATTGGGCATCAGGATCTATAGAGATAGATCAAGACGTCTGATAAGACTTTCAATGAGTACATACCTTGGCAAGATTTTGAAAGAGTTCAAAATGGATCAGTCAAAGAAAGAGTTCTTGCCTGATTTGTAAGGTGTGGAGTTGAGTGAAACTCAAAGCTCGACCACGGCAGAAGAAGAGAAAGGACGAAGGTCGTCCCCTATGCCTTATCCATAGGCTTTGTATAGTATGCCATGCTGTGTACCGCACCTGGTGTGTGCCTTGCCATGAGTCTGTCAAGGGGTACAAGAGTGATCCAGGAGTGGATCACTGGACAGTGGTCAAAGTTATCCTTAGTAACTATAGGACTAAGGAAATATTTCTCGATTATGGAGGTGATAAAGAGTTTGTCGTAAAGGGTTACGTCGATGCAAGCTTTAAACACCAATCCGGATGACTCTGAGTAGCAATCCGGATACGTACAGTGGAGCAGCCATTTGGAATAGCTCCAAGTGGAGCGTGGTAGCATCAGCAGTATGACATATAGATTTGCAAAGAACACACGGATCTGAATGTTGCAGACCGTTGAATAAAACCTCTCTCACATGCAAAACATGATCGAACCCCAGAACTCATTGGGTGTTAGATTCATAACAATGTAAATCACATGGCGATGTGAGCTAGATTATTGACTCTAGTGCAAGTGGGAGACTGTTGGAAATATGCCCTAGAGGCAATAATAAAATGGTTATTATTATATTTCCTTGTTCATGATAATCGTTTATTATCCATGCTATAATTGTATTGATTGGAAACTCAAATACATGTGTGGATACATAGACAACAAAGTGTCCCTAGTAAGCCTCTACTAGACTAGCTCGTTGATCAAAGATGGTTAAGGTTTCCTAGCCATAGACATCAGATGTCATTTGATAACGGGGTCACATCATTAGGAGAATGATGTGATGGACAAGACTCAAACTATGAACATAGCATATAATCGTGTCAGTTTATTGCTATAGTTTTCGGCATGTCAAAGTATCTGTTCCTATGACCATGAGATCATGCAACTCACTGACACCGGATGAGTACCTTGTGTGTATCAAACATTGCAACATAACTGGCTGACTATAAAGGTGCTCTACAGGTATCTCCGAGGGTGTCTGTTGAGTTGGCATGGATCAATACTGGGATTTGTTACTCCGTGTGACGGAGAGGTATCTCAGGGCCCACTCGGTAATACAACATCACAATGAGCCTTGCAAGCAAAGTGACTAAAAAGTTAGCCACGGGATCTTGTATTACGGAACGAGTAAAGAGACTTGCCAGTAACGAGATTGAACTAGGTATAGAGATACCGACGATCGAATCTCGGGCAAGTAACATACCGAAGAACAAAGGGAACTGCATACGGGATTAGCTGAATCCTTGACATAGAGGTTCAACCGATAAAGATCTTCGTAGAATATGTAGGAACCAATATGGGCATCCAGGTCCCGCTATTGGTTATTGATCGTAGAGGTGTCTCGGTCATGTCTACATAGTTCTCGAACCCGCAGGGTCTGCACACTTAACGTTCGGTGACGTTTCGGTAGTATTGAGTTATGTATGTTGGTGACCGAAGGTTGTTCGGAGTCCCGGATGAGATCCCGGACGTCACGAGGAGCTCTGGAATGGTCCGGAGGTAAATATTGATATATAGGAAAGTGGTGTTTGGACTCCGGGAAAGTTTCGGGTACTTCCGGTAGTGTACCGGGAGTGACGAATGGGTTCCGGGGGTCCACCAAGTGGGGCCCACCCACCCCAGGGGCCACATGGGCCTAGGAGGTGGCGCACCAGCCCCTGGTATATAGGAAAGTGGTGTTTGGACTCCGAGAAAGTTTCGGGCACTTCCGGTAGTGTACCGGGAGTGACGAATGGGTTCCGGGGGTCCACCAAGTGGGCCCCACCCACCCCAGGGGCCACATGGGCCTAGGAGGTGGCGCACCAGCCCCTGGTGGGCTGGGAAGCCAGCCCCTAGAGGCCCTTGTGCAAGGGGGTGGGGAGAGGGCCAAGCAGGAGGGAGTCCTACTAGGACTCCACCTCCCTTGTGGGAGGTGGACTCCTCGCTCTTGCGGCCGGCCAAGCCCCTAGGGGAAACCCTAGGGCGCCCCATCTACCCCCTCTTCCTCCTATATATAGTGGAGGGTTTTGAGGGCAGCCACCACCTGAAAAGCCACGTGCTGCCCTCCTCCCTCTAGATCGTCTCTCTCCTCTAGATCTGTTCGGTATAGTTTAGCGAAGCTCTGCCGGATCAGTTCCACCGCCGCCGCCACCACGCCATTGTGCTGCCGGAGAACTCATCTACCTCTCCACCCTCGCTTGCTGGATCAAGGAGGTGGAGATCGTCATCGAGCTGTACGTGTGCTGAACGTGGAGGTGCCGTCCGTTCGGCGCTAGATCGGAAGAACCATGATTGGATCGCGGGACGGATCGTGATTGGATCGCGGGACGGATCATGATTGGATCGCGGGACGGATTGCGATTTGGATCGCGAAGACGTTCGACTACATCAACTGCGTTTCTTAACGCTTCCCGCTTAGCGATCTACAAGGGTATGTAGATCCAGTCTCCCTCTCGTAGATGCTCATCACCATGGATAGATCTTGTATGTGCGTAGGAAAAATTATGTTTACCATGCAACGTTCCCCAACAGATGTTTACGTAGTGGTGGTGATCCTCCTCCTGGTTCGATACCTTGGTTTCATAACTGAGGGAAATACTTACCGTCGCTCTGCTGCATCATCCCTTCCTCTTTGGGGAAATACTGACGTAGTCTCAAGCCACGTCAGCAGGCAACACTGGATACCAATAGCTTCGTAGTAAATCACAAAAATAGAAGACGATTCACAATCATGTCGATATTGCCATATACTTTTAGTACTTACTACCAGCGTAAGTACGCTATAAGTTATAACGACGAAAAACAAGCAAGATTACATTCATACTCCCTCCGTTCGGAGTTACTTGTCGGAGAAATGGGTGTATCTAGACATATTTTAATAGACATATTTTTAGTTATAGATACATCTATTTTTATCCATTTCCAGACAAGTATTTCTGGATGGAGGGATATATAATATGACATGTTACCATAGTTTACAAGTTACTTTCATTACCTAGCAATCTGGAATTACAGATCTAAGTTGAAATAAAAAGCTAGTGCAACAATCCAAGGACCTATTAAGCCATGTTGACACCAACCAGAAAAAAGGTTGCTAACCCCTGGAAAATAAGTGAATTGTTCTTTCAATATTTTTAAATCACATATTTGCTCCAGTATTTTTAATGCCTTTAGTTCAATCATCTCGCACCAACTCCGTCCTCCACATCGCATTCTTTGTCATCTTGTGCAAGGCATTTCTCTATTGTAGGTCGCGTTGGGTTCTAACGTAGGTGCATCGGCTGCAATATAAAATTTTCTCATGCGCAGAACAACCAGGATCATGCTATAGAGATGGATCACAGATCGTTACCACTAGACACGCAGTGCCGTGCAATGGAAGTAGAGTTGGGGTAGCGCGTCAAGAGTCATCTCCTCCTCGTCCGATCTCCCTCGAACAACCGGTCGTCAGATCCCACGTACAGGTTCGCCGGAGCGGAGCAAGTGCACCGCCTCTAACGGTATCCGCGCGTGCAGGAGGAACACCGTACGGCGGACTGCTAGGTCCGATCACACAGTCGGCGGCGAGTGAAGGTAGCTACTTGCAACACATGCAAAGCCCTAATGACGACGCCGAAGCGATCAACTAAATGATTGTGCCGCACCTCCATTATATATAGGCATTCGTCGTGGGCTCAACACTTGGGCCTTGCACGGATCCTACAACCCATAAGTTCATTCTCTTAAACGCGCGACCCGTTAGGTTCTCGTTCAATTGGTCGCGAGTCTGATCACATCCGGCTCGGCTAGTCGGTAGCAGCCTCTAGCAAAGCATGCCGACTCCAAGTGTCCGATGAAGCTGGTTAGGCGAACCAGTACTTCACACATCTGTTCCCTTTGACACACGATATATGTTGTCATGCTTAAGGCGACATGATCATCCTTGTTGCAGCATGACCTCTTTCTCGTTCTAGTGAATCCGACCAACGCTTCAGATTATTTCATAATCCTCATCGCATGGCCATGCTTATCCAGGTCGGATCATCCGAGGGCCCCAAAGTATATCTCTCCTGATCGGAGGGGCAAATCCCATCTTGCTCAACCATGTCTCACAGCATGGGTCTGGACAAGACCGAAACCTACCTTTATAACTACCCAGTTACGGAGTAGCGTTTGGTCGGCCCAAAGCAGGTCTATCACCATCCCGAGTACATGCGTCAACTCAGGTCTTAGGACATATATTGTATGTTGTCCTAGAGACTCATAGATGACCCATCGATGCGTCTCATAGTCGGGTCTATCCAACTCAGACCTTATCTCGACTCGGATTTGACTACGTAGAATCCGACCAGATCTTTTTGAGTCCATATTATGCGGCCAACATCCAATGCTACATGGTCAGTGAGACCGGACCATCCACCGTCTCATATGCTAGTCCAATTGTTTGCGTCCACACAACCCTTTCAACTAGGGACCATTTAGGACAATCATCATACAATGCATAGTCTCACAAACAAGTCACATACTTGTTAATACACATCATTGATAATGTCTAAGGACTATCTTTATTCATAAACACATAAAAAATATCATCATACATGATTGCCTCTGGGCATATCTCCAACAGGTCGCACCTTCGCATGTGGCACAAATAGTTTTGCGTTAAGGTGGAAACGAACGTCAATGGGACGTGTGCATGTGGTGATGACAACATTAGCAAGATTGCCGGGGTCGACTACCTGAAAGCCAATTTTGTCGAAACGAATAAAAAAGGGAAATATGAATGGTTCTACATTTCCGACATGCCAGTCCAGGACCCTTCTTGGACCGGCATCGCCACACCCTTTACGCTGAATCCTCTGAAAAAGCGATACTTCTGGAGGCCGGAGATCAGTAAGCAACCAAAGTCCCCAACGGTTACTAGGCTGGCCGAGCAGGCGACCGGGCTTTTCGAAGCAAAGACATGATCCCGTCTCTTCAACTCTCTAGACTAGTGATGAAGGATTACAGGTCTGTGTTTCGTGAGATGATGTCGTAGATGATATTCCTTCAATGGTTACTAGATCTTGTATCTAGCAGCGAGTGACTATGACCCACCTTATGTACTTTTCAAGCTACGATGGACGGTGTACAATATGATCTTCGATGTAATTTTGGTTGGTGCTCATTTTGGGTCTTGTTAGAGCAACTCCAACGCGGAGACCCATTTCGTCCGCGCGCGTCCGTTTGGGTCGGCGCGGACAGAAAAGTCGGCCCAACGCGCCAACCCAAACGGACGCGCGTCCGCTTTTCGTCCGCCTGCGGACCCATTCCCGGCCCAAATTTGGGCCGCATTTGCGTCGGCGCGGACATGAGACGTACGCGTGCGCCCGCCCGCCTACTCCCCCTGGCCCGCTGGTCGGTGGCACATTGGCCATCCTCTCCCATTCCAGCAACAAACCCTCCTCCCTCGTCGCCGACGCCGCCGCCCACTTTTTCGGTGTCGGCGCCAGCTGCCGGTGCCGTCACCTGCAAAGCCGCCACCTCCCACGTCGCCACGCTCCCCGCCGACTTGCCGTCGGGGAATCGAAAGCTTCCCTCCCCCACTCCCCCGACACAACCGAGGTCGCGACCAAGAAGCTTCCTCGCCGGCCAGTTCCTTCGTCTTGACACCGGCACGCTCGTCGGACGCTGGCACACTCGTCGGCCGCCGCCAGTGCAGCTAGCTGGTCCGAGGGCGGCGCGACTCCCTTCGCCGGCCAGCTCCTTCGTCGACGCCCGCAAGCTGTTCGACAGTTTGCCAAGGTACAAAAATGGACTCCGCCGACGAGTTCTTCTTTCACAATTTTCTTTGCGATTCCGACGATTCCTCGTCCGATGATGAGGAGGAGATCTTGGTTGCCGTATTGGTCCATCACCACATCAATAGCCAACGGCCGTTGTTCCGTGGCTCCATTCCGGGGCACCTTCCGGCGTTGAATCACAACCGAGAGAACGGGCATTTCCTTCTTTGGAAAGACTACTTTGACACAACGAATCCGTTGTTCAAACATCAGAAATTTCGTCGCCGTTTCCGTATGAGTAGGCATCTTTTCAACCGTATTAGAGAGGGAGTGGTCGGCTACGATAACTATTTTGAGTGCAAAGAGGATGCCGTTGGAAAGATTGGCTTCTCGTCTTATCAGAAATGCACTGCAGCCACCCGAATGCTTGCATACGGAGTGCCCGGTGATCTCATTGACGAGTACGTCCGTATGAGCGAGTCTACTTGCCTAGAATCCCTGTATAAGTTTTGCAAGGCTGTTATTGCTGTGTTTGGCCCTGAGTACTTGAGAGAGCCGACTCCTGAAGATACAGCCCGTTTGTTGGCGATGAATGCCAGCAGGGGCTTCCCAGGGATGCTTGGTAGCATAGAATGCATGCACTGGGAGTGGAAGAACTGCCCTTCTACTTGGCAATGGCAGTATAAGGGCCATGTCAGGGTTTGCACTGTCATACTTGAGGCCGTTGCATCTCAAGATCTCTGGATCTGGCACTATTTCTTTGGCATGGCCGGATCACACAATGATATCAACGTGCTTCAGCGTTCGCCGGTGTTTGCTAGGCTTGCCGAAGGCAACAACCCACCGGTTAATTTTACCATCAACGGCCACAACTACGACAAAGGATACTACCTGGGTGATGGTATCTATCCTCAATGGACCACTATTGTGAAGACAATCCCCAATCCTATCGGAGAGAAGAGGAAAAGATTTGCTCAAGAGCAAGAAAGTACTAGGAAAGACGTCGAGCGTGCCTTTGGTGTTTTGCAATCTCGATGGGGCATCGTTCGGTATCCTGCAAAAACTTGGAGCACGAGGAAACTGTGGGAGGTGATGACTGCTTGTGTGATCATGCACAATATGATCATAGAAGATGAGCGCCCGGAACATCTCTACGATCAAGGGTTTCAGTATCAGGGTGAGAATGTTGTGCCTGAGCATGGAGGAGCTGCAACGTTTGAACAGTTCGTCCAATTTCATCACGACATGCGTGATTGGGAAACTCACATGCAATTGCAAAATGATTTGGTTGAGCATATGTGGGCTCATGTTGGCAACCAATAGATTTATCTCTTTAATTCGGCTTGCAAAACTATGTGAGACTATTTTATTTATATTCGGCTTGTAAAACTATGTTATTTATTTGTTGTTCAAATCATGCTATTTATTTTGTTGTGGACCATATGTTTGCTATGTGAAGTATTGAAAGGACCACGATGTCGCCTAGAGGGGGGGGGGGGTGAATAGGCGTTTTAAAATCTTTTACGGATTTGGCTATATCCTAATGCGGAAATAAACTAAACGGATACTTTTCAAGCACAAATCCTAAATATACTAGGCTCACTAAGTGCACCAACAACTTAGGATAAACAAGATGAGAATAATGAGGATATGAGTAAGCACAAGTAAGTTACACAAACTTACTCAATATATATCACAAGATATGGAAATGAATAATACACACAACCACAAGTAAGCAATACAAGCTTACACAAAGTGTATCACAATATATGGGATTGAACGATATAAGCAAACTCAAGTAAGCACTACAAGCTTACACAAGTTATGTCACAAGATATGGAAATGAATGTTACAGGCTAGCGATTCACACTAAGAACAAGATACATCAATAGTAGCAAGTATGAATTGCGGAATATAAGTTGAAGGCCTAAATAATCTCTACAAGGGAATAGCCAACACAATACAATGAGGACAACAAGATATAGTGAATGTACGGTCAAGTGACCAAAGTAAACCACAAGTAAGGAGCTAGGGTTAGGGATAACCAAAGTCTCGGAGACGAGGATGTATCCCGATGTTCACTTCCTTGGAGGGAAGCTAGTCACCGTTGGAGGGATGGATGTTACCACGAAGGCACACCAACGCCACGAAGGCTCACCCTATTCTCCCCTTGAGATATCACCACGAAGGCGATTCTCAACCACTAGTGGTAGACCTTGAGGCGGCCTCCAAACCTTCACAAACTTTCCGGGGGACAAATCACAAGTTGATTCCTCACCGGAGCACTCCTACCGCCTAGGAGTCTCCAACCTCCAAGAGTAACAAGATCAAGGGGGAAATGCTCAAGACTTGCTCAAATCACGAATTCCTTTGGTCAAGAGAAAGGGAAGGAGTGGATCTATCTTTTGATTGGAAAATCTCTCAAGAACTCTCACAAATCTCTCCGGGATCTAAGATTTGGTGTAGGAGAAGTGAGAGGGAGCCACTTGTGTTCTTGGGGCAATTTTGGATGAAGTGGTCAACCCTCTACTGGATTGGTAGAGGGGTATATATAGTGGAGGAAGAAAATGGCCGTTGGAAGCCACTTAAGCTGCGCAGGAGCCGGACGCCCGACAGGTGTCGGTCGTCCGGACCAAGAGGAAGCACCAGACGTCCGACAGACGTCGGTCGTCCGTGCCAAGAGGAGGCACCGGGCGTCCGACAGGACTCGGTCGTCCGACAACTTAGAGAGAGAGAGCAGGTCAGCTTAGCAGTAGGACACGGACGTCCGGAAGGGACCGGGCGTCCGGCAGTTTGGTTCTGGTGGGGTGGCGTCGGATTTCCGGCCACACACGGACGTCCGGAGCCCGGACGACCGGAAGGACCAGAAGTCCGAGGATAACTTGCTGATATCTTACTGGTATCATTCCGGATTTCCGGAGGGAGTCGGTCGTCCGAAGGCCGGACGACCGGAGGTTGTCGGACGTCTGGACAAGAACAGAATCAAAGGTAGAACCTCAACCAAAGGTTTTTCTCTAGATTTTTGAGCAAGTCTATCACGAACCCCTTTGATCCCCTCTTAATAGTGCGGGATCCCTATAACTCAAGAATCATAAAAGAGCTACACTACATAGCTATCGAGAATCCATACTTGAGTGTATATATTTCTTCGGTGGTCATCACTCCACAACACTAACGCCAAAGGAACTAATACCTTTGACTCGAGTCTTTCACCTGAGCTTGATGTTTATGTTTCTTGTTGGCTCAAGTTGAAGGCAAGACATTGGTGAAGTCTTCAAGTAGCTCTCTCATACACAATGTGGGAAACTTTGCTTTGTATTCATCTTCACTTGTCCATCATATGATCATCCACAAGCTTCAAGCATATAATCCTTCGGGATGGTTATCTTGAACTTGCCCTTGTCAACCATGATCATGAACACTTGGTGTCACCATCTCATGGACACTTGGAATCTCTCTCTCTTGATGTGAGCCCATGAGGATGACCTAACCCTTATAAACATAGACAACACATAGTATGAGTTAGTACACAAAGTGCAATTGACAATTACTTACCATACCACAAGATCCCATGTGGTACATCATTTGCACTTGTGTGATGATCATCTTTGAGTTAAATCTTTGATCTTCATCTTGGTCAACATTTATCTTTGATCCATGATTAAACTTGATGTCTTGAAGGCCCTATTGATTTTTTACTATGCATCATTGTTTCAAGACATAATTACCAATATCTCAATTCACCATGACCATATCAAGTTTCTCCATGAATCTCAAATTGGCTATAACTTGCACGTCTTCATAGTCCAACATAGTATCTTGAGAGGAACAAAGAATTCTTCTCTTGAATTACTTGCTTGAAGACATAATCATCCATGACTCAACATATGAGCTCATCATGATCCTATTTTCAAGACATGTAGAATTCTTCTCTTTAATTACTCTCTCAAGATCTTGATCCATCACTTGATCATATCATATTTGATTCAATCATTGAGCTCATCCTTGATGCGTGCACAATAATATGTATATGTCATTCATTTAGAATTCATTCGATCTCCTTCTTGCATCATCATGAAACAAACATCCTTCAATTCATCCAATATTCTTCATGCATTGTAAATAGAACATTCCTTCAATTGTATAACTCAATGCAAACATTAGTCCATTAGGATTGTTATCAAATATCAAAACCACGCATGGGGACTACATGCACTTTCAAGTATGCAAAATATGTGTGTAGCAAATGCAAAATTTATGCTATGTGTTTAAAATGGCCGGCCAGCCGGCCACGCCGACATATATGGATCCGCGCGTTGGGCGCACAGCTGACCCAAATGTTAAAGTGGACGGACGCCGCGCGGGCGGCAGACCCAAACGGTCAAAAAGCGGACAAATCCGCCGTCCGTTTGGGTCTCCCCGTTGGAGTTGCCCTTATCTTTCCATTATATCAGTGTCTTTCTTTTAGTACATACCAGAGTATATTTGTGAGCGGAGATCTACTCTACATCTGCAGAATGTATGAGGCTAGTAATAATCCCAAGTAAAATGCAGAATAAATTGTCGTGGCAAATCTCCAAAGAACGAATCAACAAAGCCATCAGTTTTCCCGCTGAAAAGTGGCCACGGCCCTGCTCCCGGCGCGACGCGCTAATCGCGAAATGAAGCTCGTAACCGCGATTTTGCTCACCAGGGTCTCGCCGGGATCGTCGCGCGAGGGCTCCTTGGACCCCCCAGCGCCGCTCGGGATGGATTCCGCGGCGGAGCGAGGAACTCGGAGCGCGGGGGCAGGGGGAGGTCCTCAGCCTCACGCGTGGCGGGCTTCCCCGCCTGTTCGTCCGCCCCAATTCTCTCGCCACCACGACCTCTTCTCGCCAAGCCGCCTCTAGCAACGCCAAGGAGCTATTCCTCCTAGGCGTCCTCCTCCCGCTCCCCGCCGCTGGATTGACCCGGAGTGAAGTGGAGATCCATCGGGGGCGCGATTCCTTTTGTTGGTGAGGATGCCCTAGCTCTGCCTGGGTTGTTGTTCGTTTTCCTTGCCGCCAACAATCTAATCCGACCAGATCTCCCCTCTTCGTGATCGGTCTCTGCTTACCCCGATTCTGTTGATGCGCTGTTAACAATTAATATATGAACTACTGCTACTAAGAGCCATTTTTCTTTTTAGAAAAATAATAATTAGGGGCTCAACTGTTTTAAACCTTGTGTCTTCGACTATGTTTCAGCCTTGGGTGATCTCTTCTGCAATTTTTGTTGATTCAGTTGACTATGCGGTGGACTGTGGATTCAGTTGAGTATGGGGTGGATTAGACTGGAGAGAAGAATTCCATTTTTTTTTTACTTTTATATCAGACGGGAGTGCAGTTTACCCCTATGACGAAATTCGCATCAGTTATTTATTCACCATTTGTTACAAGAACTAAAAGGAGGGTGATTATTGCAGGAACTGAAAACAGCTGCATGGCGGAGGTCCAGGAGCAGCAATACGAAGAATTCTTTGGCGGGTTTTTCTTTGATGAAGACGCGTTAAGGTACTACCATCCTAGTAGCATTGATGAAAATATGTACCGTGGAGCAATGCCATTAGCTTACAATGCATGCTTGTAAGGAAAGTATAGGACACTATGTTTTTCCCCTGTTACCTTAGCTATGTTTGCTGTAGTGAGAGTGTTACATTGCTTGTTTGTGCGAGAGATTACTTTCTGCAGTCATGGAATCTTCATTGTTGGTTATTTGCTGGAACAGCAAGGACATATCATTGGATGGGCTGGACAAGGAACTTGAGGAGCACAAGAACTATGATGTGAGTCTAAAGCCCACTCATCCTCATTCTCAATTTCCATATAACAACGGTCTGAATTAACTGTTCTTACCATTGGAGTGTTGCACTTTAACGACTGCACAATTTGCAACTTTGACTTGTTGAAGTACTGATTGCATTGTCTTTATTTGTTATCGATGGTTTTAACATGTATGCTATATTTTGGACCACCAAAATGCCTGTTATCCGATTTCCTTACCATTCCGAAAGATGTCTGCTGTTCTTTTTCTAAAAAGAAAAGAAAACAATTCCTGAAATAGTGAGATCTAGGCTATGCACCATTAATTAGCCTCCACCGCTACATACATCGCTCAGGTTATCAGAAGCACGATCTTTCTTCTCTCATGTGAACATATTAAGGGTCATATGGTTCTCTCTCTTGTTTCCCAGGTGCTAATAAGTATTCTAGCCAACGGTGAAAAACAGCGAGACATGGCAACCATAGTGGAAGGCAACCTAGGCCATATTGAACAGGATCTGATTCAAGTATGTGTTTCTGCAAGCTTCAGCTATGTCATCAATCTGCTGATAAAATTATGCGCACAATTGCGGCACATGCGTGACGCGTTCGATATTGGCTTATTGTATGGTACTGCTGACTGTTTCTTTAGAATAGAAAGATTCTACATTTTCCTTGCTGGAGCTATATTCCTTGGAAATAAAAAGGAATTTGAATGATTTAGTGGTTATGTCAGCAAACTGAGGAGTCAGGATTCAGGACAAATATTATTTCTAATGATATGATTCTAGCCATTTTTTCTTTGAGCAGAGCATGATTAAACTTATTTCGAGTCTGTGTTGTCCTGTTTGCTTGCTTTATATTGTTAAGCTTCATGCACTAGCCAACGCAACCAAAAGTCCGAACTGATGGAAAGGGCTAGACAATCCACATATACACTTCAACACCCCCTCTCACGTGTGACGCGGAAAGTCAACACGTGGATAGACTTAGAGGTATGGTTCAAGAGGCCAATACGTGGACAAAGGGGGGCAGAAGTAATTTTTTAGATAAACTGCGAAAGCCAGGACTTGAACTCAAGACCTTAGCTCTGATACCATGTTAAGCTTCATGCACTAGCCAACGCAACCAAAAGTCCAAACTGATGGAAAGGGCTAGACATCCACATATACACTTCAACATATATATGGTACAAGCTAGATCTATATTTATTCCTAGCTTCATTTACCCACATACTGTTTTGAGCTTTAAAACATCGGACTGCTGTCTCATCTCTTCAAAAAGACTCGTCTACTGATGCTTGCTTTTCTCTTACGTATTACTCTTATGTTACTCAACAACTCAATTCAAAGCTCTAGCAGGTAGACATTAGGGATGCAAGGCGGCACCCGCCCCGGCCCGCTTCATATTCAATATTAGGCAAATTTAGTTCTAGCTAGTTGTGGTGGTGTTAGCTTAATTTGTGTTAACTCAACACCTGGTGGGCTCTTGCGGGACGCCGCGCTGCACCCCTGGTAGACATGGACATAGTAAAACTCACAAATCAGTAGCGATAGGAAGTTTTGTGCAACAGACCTAGGGAAGTAGGATTTACAATTAGTGCTAGTGCTTAGACATGGCATGGTACCATTTTTATAAGGTATTGATTCTGATACTTATAATATGGAGTCTGGGCCGTGTGTTGTGCCTTATATTTTTCTAACTTTTATGCGGTTCCTATAATGTATGAAATAACCAAGGGAAGGTCCTTGCCTTGTTTCTTAATCTTCAACATAACTGCGCTGTGATGTTTTACATATTTCAGTCCATACGTTTCTAAACTTTTATGTACAAAATTGCATGGAAATCTACATCTTAAGAGGATCTTTCTTCATGTCTACAGGATTATATAAAAGATAATGACAGCCTAGTTCTGTTGCATGATCAGATTCATGACCGTGACATTGTTTTATCTCAAATTGGATCACTTCTTAGTGGATTTCAGGTATATTCTTGATTACCTGTTTAGTGTTAGAGTACTATTTATGTAGCCATGTAGCCTTTCATATTTATCCTGTTATATAAGGGGTTTTCTGCATATTGTACACTTGACATGTATATATACTGGCCTAGGGCCCCATGGGAATACAAGTTGCATATTTTCCTAACATGGTATTAGAGCTAGGTCAATTTTTTGCACGCTGCAACTCGTGCTGTTGATCCGCCCCGTGCCGCCACTTTCCTCCGTGGCCGCCGCTCCTCCTATTCTTCGTCGCCGCTGGCTCTCAAAGCCAGGCTCGGCACGCCCGCCCGCTCGTGTGCCCTGCTGTGTGGATCGACAGGACCGGACTGCTCCCTTCCCTCACGATCGCTCCCTCCCCTCACGATCGCTCCCTCCGCTCAGATCGCTCCCTCCGCTCACGTAGGCTCAGATCGCTCCCTCCCCTCACGAAGTCCCGATCCAGCCAGTTGCTGCTCCCGTCCTCGCGCTGTCACCGAATCCCCTAGCTGCCAGCAGCCGTCCTCGCCGCCAGACTGTCGTCCTCTCCGGATCCCGCCGCCAGACCATCGGCCTCGCCGATCCTGCCACCATCCTTGCTGGACCTCGCTGCGAGCCGCCGTCCTCGCTGGATTCCGCTGCCCTCCTCGCGGGATCTTGCTGCCCGCCGCCGTCCTCGCCGGATCTCGCCGGATTCCGCTGCTGCTGGCTTTACCCTCTCCGGATACAGTTGCCAACTGCTGGTCCCTGCCTGCTGCTGTCTCCGTCTGCTGTCGCGGCTGGCTAATACGGTTCTGGTCGCTGCTGCCTGTTGATTGGTTAAAGAAAAGATAAAAAAAACAGGCGCAATGTCTTCGTCTTCGGGCTATGTTGCTGTTCCTCGCTGTCCGATGATCTTTGATGGTACCAACTACAACGAGTTTGTTGGCTTCATGCGCATTCATATGTGTGGTCTTCGTCTCTGGGGTGTTCTTTCTGGCAAGGTCTCCAGTCCGCCGTGCCCGGTTCCTCCTGTGGCTCCTACTCCGTGGACACCACCGGTTCTTGCTGCGGATGCTACTCAGGCTGCGAAGGATGCAACTAAGCTTGCGGACGAGACTACTGTTCGTGCTTATGATGAGCAGGTTTTGACTTATGAGGAGGCTCTTTCTACTTATCATGAGGCCCTGTCCGCTTACACCTAGTGGCTTGATGATGATGCTTGCGCCGTCGCTCTTCTAACTACTAGTGTTTTGTCTCAGTTTGCCTCTGAGTTTCTGGGCCTCCTACTGTATTTGAGATGTGGACCCGTCTCCGTCAGCGCTATCAGCCCTCTGGTGATGCTTTATACTTGTCTGTGGTCCGCTAGGAGCATGCTCTTCAGCAGGGTGACTCTATGCACAAAGTTCTGCTATCTGGTGTCAGCTTGATTCTCTCTACACTGCTGGTTGTCGCACTTGTCAGTGTTGCCAGGCTGCGCGGGCTGATTTGGAGTTTCATCGTGTCTACGAGTTCTTGTCTCGGCTCCTTAAGGAGTTTGAGCCCCGGCGCGCTCAGTTGTTTGCTCGTGGTCGTATTTCCCTCATGGAGGCGCTTTCTGAGATCCGTGCTGAGGAGACTCCCCTATGTGGCGCTGGTTTACTTGAGGTTCCCTCTGTACTCGCTGCTCGAGCTCCTACTATGTCGCCTGCTGCACCGACTCCTTCCCGCACCAGTGCTCCGCTGCTCTTACCTACTCCTATGGGCGGTCAGGGTCGCTCTCGTCCTCATTGCGGCTACTGCAATCAGGGTGGTCATGTTGAGTCTCAGTGCTTCCAGAAGAACACATGCGTAAGGCGCGGACATCATCCTCAGGGACCTCTACTTCGACATCTTCAGCCACCGCTTTGACTGAGCAGGATATTCTGAGACTTAAGCGTCTGCTTATCGCTTCCGGTTCTTCTTCGATGGGTACTGCAGGTTCTGTGATTGATGCTTCCCGCACTAAGCAACCATCCTCTACATAGTCAGGTACATCCTCGTGGGTTCTGGACGCCGGAGCTTCTTTTCATATGTCTTCTCATTCTTCCAATTTGTCCCCTCTTAGATCGCTTGATTTTCCTGTTCATGTACTCACTGCTGATGGTACTCCTCTTTCAGTTGCTAGTCGAGGCAATCTTACCACTCCTTATTTTGTTCCTGATGTTGCTCATGTTCCTCGACTTACCATGAATCTGTTTTCGACTGGTCAACTTACTGATTCTGGTTGTTGCGTCATCCTTGACGTTGACTCTTGTTCTGTTCAGGATCGTCGCACACACACTTTGATCGGGGCTGGCCCTCGCCACCGTGACTCGCAAGGTATTTGGGAGCTCGACTGGCTTCATGTTCCTTCTGCTGCCACCACTATCGCCAGTCCATCCGCTTCTGTCGCTTTGTGGTTCTCGTTTGTCGTCTTTAGTTCGTCGAGGTCTTCTAGGGTCTGTCTCAGGAGACGTCTCTTTAGAGTGTCAGAGTTGTAGGTTTGCCAAACAGATTCAGTTACCTTATCCTACGAGTGAGTTAGTGTCCCAGCGCCCTTTTGCTTTAGTCTATTCCGATGTATGGGGTCTGGCTCCTTTCGCTTCAAAAGGGGGGCCATCGATACTATATTATTTTCATAGATGATTTCTCTTGTTACACTTGACTTTATTTTATGACTTTTCGCAGTGAAGTTCTGTCCATATATAAGCATTTTGCTGCCATGGTTCACACCCAGTTCTCTTCGCCTATTCGTGTGTTTCGTGTTGACTCTGCTGGTGAGTATATTTCGAAGATGTTGCGTGGTGTTCTTGCTGAGCAGGGGACTCTCTTTCAGTTCTCTTGCCCTGGTGCTCATGCTCAGAATGGTGTGGCTGAGCGAAAGCGTCGTCACCTTCTTGAGACGGCTTGCGCGTTGATGATCGCGGCCTCTCTTCCGCCTCATTTTTGGGCTGAGACTGTCTCCACATCCACCTATCTCATCAACCTTCATCCATCCGCTGCTCTACAGGGTGGTGTTCCCTTTGAGCGTCTCTTTGATCGTTCTCCCTATTATTCGGCGTTTCGTTTGTTTGGTTGTGTTTGCTATGTTCTTCTTGCCCCTCATGAACGCACCAAACTGACCGTACTAACCGCTTAGTCTGTTGAGTGTGTCTTCTTAGGCTATAGTGACGAACATAAGGGCTATCGTCGTTGGGATCCTATTGGTCGTCGGATGCGTATTTCTCGGGATGTGACTTTTGATGAGTCTCGTCTCTTCTACCCGCGTCCATCTTCCTCAACCTTTTCAGTGGAGGATATCTCTTTCCTCACTTTTCCTAACACTGCTATCACTCCTGTTGAGCCCTTGTCTATTCATCATGCTACCGCTGCTTCTCCACCTATTGTCGATCCACCATCACCATCTCCCATGGTTTCCTCACCTCGTTTGTCACCGGATTCGGCACCCTCATCCCCGGCGTCTTCTTCGTCTCCATCTCCTGAGTCTACCTCGACGGTTCCTCCTCGTATTCTTCCATCTTTCCCTCAGTATTATACTCGTCGTCCGTGTAATGTGGATGCGTCTACTGATGTATCGTCCTCCTCGTCTCAGCCTTCTTATGGCTTGCGTCCTCGTCCGCTTCCGCTTGTTGATCGCCTTGGTTTTCCAACAGCCGGCGCTGCTGTTCTTGAGCCGACTTCTTATCGTGAAGCTGTTGTTCATCCCGAATGGCAGTTTGCAATGGCAGAGGAGCTTGTTGCACTTGAGCGCACCGGTACGTGGGATCTTGTTTCTCTTCCTTCCCGTGTCCGCCCCATCACTTGTAAGTGGGTCTACAAGGTTAAGACTCGCTCCGATGGTTCTCTTGAGCGTTACAAAGCTCGTCTTGTGGCTCGTGGCAGCATGGTCGTGATTACGATGAGACGTTTGCTCATGTGGCCCATATGACCACTATTCGTACACTTCTTCCTGTGGCCTCTGTTCGCCAATGGTCTGTGTCCCAACTTGATGTTAAGAATGCTTTTCTTAATGGTGAGCTGCGTGAGGAGGTATACATGCAGCCACCACCTGGATATTCTGTTCCTGATGGCATGGTCTGCCGTCTTCATCGCTCTCTCTATGGCCTTAAGCGAGCCCCTCGCGCCTGGTTTGAGCGACTGCCGCTGGTTTTTCAGCGAGTGCTCACGATCCAGCGCTGTTTGTCCACATTTCAGCTCGTGGTCAGACTCTTCTTCTCTATGTTGATGACATGATCATCACTCACGACGACCCCGAGTATATTGCCTTTGTGAAGGCCCGTCTTAGTGAGCAGTTTCTTATGTCTGATCTTGGCCCTCTTCGCTACTTTTTTGGGATCGAAGTCTCTTCTACATCTAATGCCCTTTTTATTTCCCAGGAAAAGTATATTCAGGATCTTCTTGCTCGTGCTGCTCTTACCGACGAGTGCACTGTTGAGACTCCCATGGAGCTCAATGTTCACCTCCGTGATACTGATGGTGAAGCCTTGTCTGATCCAACGCGTTATCGTCATCTTGTTGGGAGTCTTGTCTATCTAGCTGTCCCTCATCCGGATATCTCTTATCCGGTCCATATTCTGAGTCAGTTTGTCTCTGCCCCCACTTCCGTTCACTATAGTCATCTCTATCATGTTCTCCGATATCTTTGCGGCACGATCTCTCACCGTCTGTTATTTCCTCGCTCGGTTCCTTTCAGCTTCAGGCCTATTCGGATGCTACGTGGGCTAGTGATCACCCATATCGCCGTTCACCTTTTGCATACTGCGTTTTTTTGGTGGTTCTCTCATTGCCTGGAAGATGAAGAAACAAACTACAGTGTCCCGTTCAAGTGCAGAGGCTGAGTTGCGAGCTCCGGCTCTTTTGACGGCAGAGGTGACTTGGTTACAGTGGTTACTTCAGGATTTTGATGTTTCTGTCACTACACCTACTCTCCTATTGTCTGACAGTACATGTGCTATTAGCATTGCGCGCGATCCTGTGAAGCATGAGCTCACCAAGCATATTGGTGTTGATGCTTTCTATGTGCGCGCTGGTGTGCAGGATCAGGTTATTGCTCTACAGTATGTGCCTTCCGATTTACAGTTTGCGGATTCTTTACGAAGGCCCATACTAGCGCATAGCATGGCTTCTATCTCTCCAAACTCAGTGTTGTTTATCCACCATGAGTTTGAGGGGGGGGGGGGGGGTTAGAGTAATGCAGCCTTTCGTATTTAGCCCATTGTATAAGGGGTTTTCTGCATATTGTACACTTGTACATGTATATATACTGGCCTAGGGCCTCATGGGAATACAGGTTGCATATTTCCCTTACATTTAGTACATGCTGGGTCCTTATTTATTTGATAACCTTTCTGTTGCAGTAGGTTAGCTTTCTCGCCGAGGGAAAATATGTATGGTTTTTATGTTATATACTGCTTATTTGAACATTTAATTTTCAAATTTTCTTAAACTGATAGGCTGTCAGAATTTATTTGGTAATACACGAGACCTGCTACGTGTCACTGTAGCCCACTGCCCACCTGAACTCTATGTTGCTTAGGTAGGGTGTAGATTCCTGGTCCGTGGCCTTGCCACGCTGCATGACTTACAACCAAGCCTTCTGCGGTCTGGTTGCCACTCATCCAATGCCTTGTGGTAAGGAGAGGAAAGGGAAAACAATGATAGAGAAAGAGGAGGTCAAAGGGGAGGGAGTGCATCTAGAACTCGCTAACCCAGTGTTAGGCGTACGATTGCCCATTCTAGTGAACACTCTTGCCATCAGTTCCACTTACATTGCAGCAAATGGTTGTGGTTGCCGTTCACAACATTTGTGGGATCTGAGAAGTTCATTCTCTCATGGTCCTTTGCCATTATACGAGGCTTACCAGTTGCCATGCACTCTTTGCGATCTAGTTGCCACTCTTTCAGTGCCTCTGGAGTTGGGAGCAGAGGTCGCTGAACTCAGAACGAGCAATCACTAGCGGAAGAAGGCTGGATGTGGGGAATCTTGTTAACCTGATTTTGGGTTGGTACTTGATCAGACAGTGCAGGACAAATGGGGTGTCATTGCCATACTACCAGCCGATCGATTAGACCATAACCGTCGCAAGCTCACAGAGCACTGAAGTTTGAAAGCCTGAGGAAGTGAGATAGTGCTTGTTATGGATGTGGGACTAGTGAGGCAGTGCTAGGCAAGGTGAGTATCACATGATAACTGTTGCTATCTGTCAGCACTGCCCCTGATCCGACATCCTTGCCCTCACCGTAGGTGTTGGCTTGCAATGGCGATTGGAGGCGGAGGAATCCTTGCATCAACAAAGTAGACCTGAAATGGAGAGGGTGGGAGAGGCTTGGGTGGCCATACCTGATGGGGAAGTGTGTGCTCCTAAAACTTTTAGTTTTGTGATATAATTTGCAAATAGATGTCCAACAGTAGCTCCCAGCTTGTGACCATAATCATATTACTCCCTTCGATCAATATTACTTGTCGCTCTAACGGATGTATCTAGCACTGTAATACGTCTAGATACATCCGTTTGAGAGACGAGTAATATGGATCGGAGGGAGTATTGAAATTACATGTTGTTGCATGTCAGGTTCACATTGGTTCTTTAAGCTCGGAACTTAGAAGTCTCCATGAGAGATCCTTGGACTTGGGTGTGAGGCTGAAGAACCGGAAGGTAAGGACAATCCTGTTAGGCTTTTACTGAGACTGCGATAAGCTTATATAGGTACAAAAATTCTTCATTCTAACAAAATACTTTACGAGTAACAAGAGTTACTCGGTAGTTTAGTTTTGGTGTGATACAAAATTGAATGGTAAACTTTTAGTTGGCATCAGTAGCATATTTGATGCACAGTTAATGTTTACTTTAATGGTTCAATAAATATTAATGGGCTGATACGGGACCTTATGCTGTACAGTTGGCTGAGACAAAGCTTGCAGCATTTGTCGAAGAAATTGTCGCTCCTCCTGGTTTGGTGAATGTTATAACTGATGGAGAGGTAAGCATCTAACAACAACTCTGCAATTTGATGCGGGCTTTTCCAGTGTGATAGGTTACTTTTGAGTTCTTTTGTTCCACACTGCAAGTTTTTAGTAGCTATGAGCCATTGACTTTAATATTTTTTTCTTCATGCACATCAGCACATGTAGATGAAATTATATGTGTGCATCAGTGCATGTGATAAACAGTTGCTGTACTATTTGCTCTCTATGTTAATGTGCTGTCTAATATTGTTTGTCGTTTTAGTTAGACATGATTGTTCAAGCGCGAAGTGCACTAAACACAGTGATTTCTAAATGCTCAGTTCAGCACCACCCCACTAGGCCATCACTGTCATCTTCAATAGTTAGGACGATCCAGTATATCTTATTCTTATCCTGTTCTCAGTTTCTATCAAATTATTGATATTCATATGGATTTTTGTTTTGGTTTGCTCATCTATTTTGTCCCGTTTAGATGAGTAATGAATGCCAAGCTGTGCAGAAAGTTGTGGTCTCGTGGATCCACAGACATACATTGTTTCTTACCGCAGTGAAGATGGCTAGACAGCATGTTTTTTTTGGGGGGGTTAGACATATATTGGGATGAGTGAACTAGAGGATCGAATGATAGCATACAGAGATTTGTTTCTTACTTCTTGCGACAAAAGAATATGAGCATTCTCATATGCTGGATGCTTAGGCTTGACATTTCCTACACATGACTCAGTTCATTAGATCTTTCCTAGTACAACTGGGCTCCCTAATATATCTTTCCCTACCACCTGGTACACTCTTTCTTAGTATTTCTGGACTATCTGAATCCTGTTATTTCCTGATTCTCCTTCTATTCCCGAGTGTCCAACTTGGTTCTGTAGCTCCAACACAACCTATCCAATCTGCTGATGCTGCCATCCTTGTCCAATACGTGAACAACATTGCACCCCTCCTGGACACGCAGATTGTCCTCAAGCTGCCTTCCAATATGCACATATTTTCATTAAAAAATCGAACCCTGGTATGCTGGTATCCTTTTGAAGGAATTAGCAGGAGTTCTTATGTATGTTTTGGTTAATGCTTTTTAGTTGCAGCCTTTTCGTAATTGTTGGCCAACATTACCTAGTAGTTGTATTTTAAGGTTCGATTGTGGCAGCTGAACTGTGTGCGCTGAACTTACTCTATAATCTGCGGTAGAAAAATAGGCACAAAAGTAGGAAAAGTTGGTTATTTAAATGGTAAACGGGATCATCATAGACATAGTCTTTCACAATGCACCATTTGCCAACCAGCTTTTGTCTATTTTATTGTTTGGCTAACCACCCTTTCCTGCTTCCGTGCCTATTCTTCTACAGCAGATTATAAATAAATTCAGCACATTATATTTGAGCAACCACAAACTGTGCCTAAGTAGGCAATTCCAATGTTTTCTTTACGCACTGAAAGTTCTGTTGAACATCTGTAAGATGCTGTTTAAGCTTTCTATAGATGTGGTGATGGCCCTTTTCCAAATAAAACAACATAGAACTTTAGATGTTTTTCCTTTCAAAGAAAACATCATGGATCTAGTAGCATACTGGAACCAGCAAGCCACCCAATGAATGGAACTTAAGATGTTTCTCTTTTTCAAAGAAACATCATTCTCCTTTTGTTTTCCTAAATCACATATTTGCTGATGCATGAATATAATAAGTTCAATGACTTGCTATTCCAGTTTCTTTTGGCAGGTAAATGATGATTATATCAAAAGTCTAAACATGTTGAGCAAAAAGTTGAGATTTGTTCAAGTTGATCCATTGATTAATGCATCAAAAGCTCTGAAAGATATTAAGCAAGAACTGGAAAGGCTTCGGAAAAAGGCACTATCAAAGGTTACCTAAGAATGCACTCATATAGATTAACGATTGCTTTATGTCCTGGTTTTCAAGCTAACAGAAATCTGTCTGTGTTCTTACATTTTGCTTACCTCCGTTAATTACTGTAAAATATTTACTACTGGTATGATGCTTACCATTTATTTTCCACTATTTACTTTGTCAGGTATCCGCCTATGTCATTGGGATATTCTCTTCCATGAGAAAGCCTGGAACTAATATCCAGATACTTCAACAAAATTTGCTTCAGAAGTATAGGTATACATGGTGGAAAATTAAATGTCTATGAAATATCTAGCCGTTCTATCCTCTCTACACAATAGTTATCTTCATGGTATTAAATCTCATGTTCCTGGTTGTATGAAGAATCGTAACTATACTCTTCTCATTCTGTTATTTACTCATACCGCCTTTTACGTTAGACTATATGTGCCTGAAAGCTGTATGCATTTTTGGTTTTCTTAAAAGTCAGTTCATGCTTGATTTGCTAACTAAGTGGATAGGGGTAAGGAATGTTAGAGTTATATTGATGATGGCCTTTGGCCTTTTGTATTCTAGCCTTTTGGCATTCACTTGTACTTGTATATATGATGGCTTTGGCCTCTAGATAATACTAAGTTGCATATTTCCTAACATGGTATTAGAGCTTTAGTTTTTTTTTTCCGCCCCTGCAACTCGGGCTCTCCCGATCCAATCTCGTGTTGCCGCTGCTCTCCGTTGGCCGGCCGGCGTTGTTCCTCTTGCCCGCTCGCTCACGTGCTGCCTCCCTCCCTCTCTCGTCGCTGCTTTCCCGTTGTCGCCGTCCAGATCGGGCCACCCCACCTCGCACGGGCCGCAGCCTCTACGCTCGCGACGTGCTCCAGATTCGGCCACCCTCCGTCCGAATCTCGTTGCCTCCAGGAAGCAGTTCAGTTCGTCCATCGTGTGGATCCCGCCTGCAGATCGATCCCGCTACTTGGATTGGGGCGGGCCCCTGCGTTGCCGGCGTCCGGGTCCTCCGGCCTTCGCCGCCATCCGGCGCCTGTCCGCATCCGCTGCTGCGAGCACGAAATCAGCCGCCGCTGTGAGCCTGCGATCTGTTCGTGCTGCTTCGTGCGTTGACCTGGACGTCACACCTTGGGCCTCGACTGCCACGGTTTGGACTGTTTTGGGCCTGCTTGCTACTGGCCGCCTTGGGCATCGGCTCCTGTAGCTCCACACGCCACGTTGTTCTGGTGGCTTAGCTAGCTTGTGGTTTTATCCTAGAGAGAGAGAGAGTAAAAAAAAGAGAAAAAAAAGAGTGAAAAAAAATTAGGTACAATGCGTTCGTCGGGTACTCCTCTCCCTCATTGCCCAATGTTTTTCACCGGTGTTCCATATATTGATCCCGTCACGCACACTCGCCTTTCCTCGGTGCTTGGTGCTCGCCCGCTTGGAGGTGGTGGTTGTCGCTCTACTTCGACACCTTTTGCGACTTCCACCGGTGTTGCTGGCCGCTCTACATCGACTCCTCCCATGACTTCCGCACTTGGTGATTGTCGTCCTATGTCGACTCCCTTTACGGGTTCTGCATGCGGTGGTGATCGCTCTATGTCGACTTCTGCCGTGGCTTCTACCCATGGTTGTAGCCGCTCCATGTCGACTCGTACTACATTGACTCGCCACACGGCCTCCACGGGTGATGGCGACCGCTCTTCGGCGGCAGGTGGTTCTATCTCGACCTCTACCACTGTGTCCCTGTCTGCGCATGAGATTGCGCAACTCCGATGCCTTCTTGCTGCTTGGGATTCTTCACCGACAGTTTCTGCAGCTTCTGCACCTGAGTTTTCTGGCATTGAGAGACCACCTTCTACTCATTCAGGTACATCCTCATGGATTCTTGATACTGGTGCGTCTTTTCATATGATTTATGATTCTTCCGCTTTGACCTCCATTCAACCTGTTGAGTCTCCTGTTCATGTTTTTACTGTTGATGGTACTCCCCTCCCTGTCGCTAATCGAGGCACTCTTAGCAGTTCTTCCTTCCATGTCCCCTCTGTTGCTCATGTTCCTCAACTTAGCATGCACCTCTTTTCAGGTAGTCAGATTGTTGACTCTAGTTGTAGGGTCAATCTAGACTTTGATTCATGTTCTGTTCAGGATCGTCGCACAGGCGCTCTGCTTGGTGCTGGCCCTCGACGCCATGATGGTCTCTGGGAGCTTGAATGGCTCCGTCTTCCCTCTGATGCCACCGTCACCAGTCTTGCGACCCCTGTTGCTGCATCTGCTAGCTCTTTTCAGCAGTGGCATCATCGTCTTGGCCATTTATGTGGTTCTCGTCTCTCGTCTTTAGTTCATTGTGGTGTTCTGGGGCCTGTCTCCGGTAACGCTTCGTTGGATTGTCTGGGTTGTAGGCTTGGTAAGCAGATTCAGCTACCCTATCCTCATAGTGAGTCGGTGTCCGAGTGTCCTTTTGATCTCGTTCACTCAGATGTTTGGGGTCCGGCTCCCTTCGCTTCGAAAGGGGGTCATCGCTACTATATTCTCTTTATAGACGATTTTACTCGCTACACTTGGATCTATTTCATGTCTTCTCGGAGTGAGGTCCTATCTATATATAAAAAATTTGCTGCCATGGTTCATACTCAGTTCTCCACTCCTATTCGTGTTTTTCGCGCAGATTCTGCTGGAGAGTATATTTCTCGTGCATTACGAGAATTTCTTGCTGAACAGGGTACTCTTCCCCAGTTCTCTTGTCCTGGTGCTCATGCTCAAAATGGTGTGGCTGAATGCAAGCACCACCATCTTCTTGAGACGGCGTGTGCGATGATGATCGCTGCCTCTCTTCCGCCTCACTTTTGGGCTGAAGCTATTTCCACTTCCACCTATCTCATCAACATCCAGCCATCTGCTACCCTGCAGAGTGGTATTCCTTTCGAGCGTCTTTTTGATCGTTCCCCTGATTATTCGGCGCTTCGTTTGTTTGCTTGTGTTTGCTATGTTCTTCTTCCTGCACGTGAACGCACCAAACTGACCGCTCAGTCTGTTGAGTGTGTATTTCTAGGATATAGCGATGAGCATAAGGGTTATCGATGTTGGGATCCTTCCGGTCGACGGGTTCGTATTTCCCGGGATGTGACCTTTGATGAGTCTCGTCCTTTCTACCCGCGTCCATCATCCTTGACCTTTTCTGTGGAGGACATCTCTTTTCTCACACTTCCTGATACACCTCCCTCTGTGCCCCATATTCCTACCCCTCCTTCCACCGTTGTTGCAGACATGGCGCCGTCCTCCCACGGTTTATTCTCCCTTATCGGATGACTCTCCACCTTCATCCCCGATACATTCCCCGTCTCCACCTTCATCAAATATGCCTTCCCCATCTCCACCGATGTCTTCCCCATCTCCACCTCCTGTGATTCCTAATCATCACTCTTTTCCTTTCCATTACACTCGTCGTCCACGTGTTGTGGATGCGTCCACTAATGCGCCATCTACTTCTGGTGTGCCGTCTTCCTCTTCTCAGCCGACTTATGGTCTTCGGGCTCGGCCTTGTCCTCACCCTGATCGCTATTCTCCTTCCCGGTATGGTCTTTCGGTTGTACTTGAGCCTACCTCTTATCATGATGTTGTTGTTCATCCTGAATGGCAGTTTGCGATGGCAGAGGAGCTTACCGCACTGGAGCGCAACGGCACGTGGGATTTAGTTTCTCTTCCTCCTCGTGTGCGTCCCATCACTTGTAAGTGGGTCTATAAGATTAAGACTCGCTCTGATGGTTCTCTTGAGCGTTATAAAGCTCGTCTTGTGGCTCGTGGCTTTCAGCAGGAGCATGGTCGTGATTACGATGAGACTTTTGCTCCTGTGGCACATATGACCACTGTCCGCACACTTCTTGCCGTGGCCTCTGTTCGCCACTGGTCTGTGTCTCAGCTTAATGTTAAGAATGCCTTTCTTAATGGTGAGTTGCGTGAGGTGGTTTATATGCAGCCACCACCTGGGTGTTCAGTTCCTGATGGCATGGTTTGCCGTCTTCGTCGCTCTCTTTATGGCCTTAAGCAAGCACCCTGCGCTTGGTTTGAGCGTTTTGCCTCTGTAGTCACTGCAGCTAGTTTTTCACCCAGTGCTCATGTTCCAGCATTGTTTGTCCACATTTCTTCTCGTGGTCGTACCCTTCTTCTATATGTTGATGACACGATCATCACCGGCGACGACTCTGAGTACATTGCCTTTGTCAAGGCCCGTCTCAGTGAGCAGTTCCTTATGTCTGATCTTGGCCCTCTTCGTTATTTTCTTGGGATTGAGGTTTCCTCCACCTCTGATGCCTTTTTTATTCCCAAGAAAAATATATCCAGGATCTTCTTGCTCGTGCGGCTCTTAGTGATGAGCGCACTGTTGAGACTCCTATGGAGCTCAATGTTCAGCTTCGCGCTTCTGATGGTGAGCCTTTGTCTGATCCGACGCGTTATCGTCATTTTGTTGGAAGTCTTGTCTATCTCGCTGTCACTCGTCCAGATATCTCCTATCCTGTCCATATTTTGAGTCAGTTTGTTTCTGCTCCCACTTCAGTTCACTATAGTCACCTTCTTCGTGTTCTACGATATCTTCGTGGCACGATCTCCCATCGTCTCTTTTTCCCTCGTTACAGCTCCAGGCCTATTCGGATGCTATGTGGGCTAGTGATCCTTCGGATCGCCGTTCACTTTCTGCTTATTGTGTTTTCCTTGGTGGTTCTCTCATTGCTTGGAAAACGAAGAAACAGACTGCAGTTTCCCGTTCGAGTGCAGAGGCCGAATTGCGAGTTATGGCTCTTCTGACGGCAGAGGTGACTTGGTTACGATGGTTACTGAAGGATTTTGGTGTTTCTGTTACTACACCTACCACCCTCTTGTCCGACAGTACAAGTGCTATCAGCATTGCGCGGGACCCCGTGAAGAATGAGCTTACCAAGCATATTGGTGTTGATGCCTATTTTGTACGCGCTGCTGTGCAGGATCATGTTGTTGCTCTTCAGTATGTGCCTTCCGAGTTACAACTAGCATACTTCTTGACGAAGGCCCAGACTAGAGCGCAACATGGATTTCACCTCTCCAAACTCAGTGTTGTGGATCCACCATGAGTTTGAGGGGGGGTGTTAGAGTTATATTGATGATGGCCTTTGGCCTTTTGTATTCTAGCCTTTTGGCATTCACTTGTACTTGTATATATGATGGCTTTGGCCTCTAGATAATACTAAGTTGCATATTTCCTAACAAGGAAAACCATTTGAGGTTGGAATAATTAAAGACAACGAGAAACGCAGAACAAACAGCACTTGCTAAGATGAAGTTTATAAAATTTCGAAGTTGGAAGCCAACATCTAGCGTTATTTTCTGTGATATACTCCCTCCGTCCTGAATTACTTGTCGCAAAAATGGATGTATCTAGAACTAAACATACGTCTAGATACATCCATGTCTGCGGCAAGCAATTCCGGACGGAGGGAGTACATCTTTTCAGTTAATTTAGCCCCTTTAGTCCTGCCATTGCACGAATGAAAGAAACAAGACAACATGACGTCATCATTTGCTTTTTTTCATTTCAGTTAGTCATGTCACTGTTGCATATGCAAGATACCGTGCATTCTGATAATTTCCTAGAGGAGCTGATTATTGCTTGCATGGTTCTCTCAGGTATCTTGTTCTCTTTCTTAAAGAGCATGGAATCGAGACATATAATGATGTCTGTGCAGCATATGTTGATAAAATGAACAAGGTAAAGCTGTGTGAAATTATTTCCACTTCTTTTTTGAGAGAAAATATGTTTTCCCATGTCTGTCCATGACTATATGATTGGCTGAGGAGTATGAAGAGACTTTTCAAGACATATCACTTGTGTCATGCCTGAGTTATTAGGTACTGGGAGATCAACATACATGTTGAACAGATGACTTTTGGCTGGTGATGAAATATGACAGGCCTCATGGTTGGAATTCCGGTGGAAATAGATGGCAGTAGGCCGAGGCTCCGCTTGCTTTTGATTGTCTGTCTTTGGATGAATGGATTTTAATTTAGTGAAATATCAACATTCAGATGGAAATTTGCATGCTCAGAACTGCATGTAGTCGTGACTCTGGCAATATGGACTATGCCTCCTTTCATTTGGCATCAACATTCATCAATTCCTTGTCCTTGACTTGCCTCTTACCTTTTTTCTCTATGGTGTCAATCAAATTGTCTTTTTCAGACATCTGAATTACATTGTCACGTAACCTACTAATACAATGACTATCTGCTGTGATGTCGATACATTGTTCCTTCTAAATAGCCACCTGAACTCACATAGTGCAATGATGATATGTCTGCTTGTATTGTCTCTTATCTTGTTCGCCATGGTCACAGTATAAATGCAACTGTGCCCACATTGCACATTGGACGTAATAAGATTCTTGGTTCTTAAATTATAGACCACCATTCGATGTTCATTGCTCACTCATAAAAGCACAATCATGATTTCATGATATAATATATGAATATTATGGCAATTTATATCTATGGAAGCTTCATGGTGTGTTTTGTTGTCTTGCTTTGTGGAATCTATGGTCATCTGTCACCAGAATTGTGCTATATCAGCTACTGTGCTGTATATGTTGCTTAAGATTTTAACTTAGTTTATTCTTTTCTGATTCGGCCATACATGCTAATTACCTCCCCCCCCCCCCTCCCCAAATAGGTGCTAAGTGAAGATTTTCGTGTGTACTTAGAAGCATTGGAGAGTTTGAAGCTAGATATTGGTGTATCCACTGATGTGATTGGATATGACGCCAATGTCGGAGACCTTATACCAAGGGGAAGAGAGCAACTGAGAAATCATCGTTTCATGTTTTCTTTAGGTGACCGATCAAACATTTTGAAGGTACATAAATAATTATTGTTAACTACTACCTCTGTTTCTAAATATGACATTTTAGCAGTTTAAATTGAACTGCCAAAACATCTTATATTTAGGAACAGAGGGTGTAGTTGAGTATTCAGAATTGCACATTTGTTTTGTATTTGCAGCAGATTCATGGTCATATTTGTTACCTCACTTTGCAGGAGATTGATCAGCCTGGCTTGGTACCTCGTAAATCTGAAGCTAATTCCTTGAAATACCCATATGAAGTTATTTTTAGGAGCCTACAAAAGCTTCTGATGGACACTGCTAGCTCTGAGTACGTGAATATCCATCTATTTAATCTGAGTACAGTAATGGTGCTGATGATTCCTGTAAAACATACTTTTCAGGTATATTTTTATCAAAGCATTCTTTCGCGAAGAGTCGATGTTTTATCAAGTTTTTGAAGGTGCAGTCTTTTGTTTTCTTTTTTACTTATTTGTCTCATGTTTCCTCTTTTTAGTCGCTATATATGCCAATATTGAACATCCTGTGAATACCTTCGCAACACACAATGGTTACTTTATGTAGGGATGAGAGAGAGACGTACCAGCAGCAGCAGCACATGCTTTCTCTCGTATTGCGGCTCTCGGGGACAACAGGGATGAATACGCCCCCTTTAGGTCAGTCACGGATGGGCCTGGGCCACATGTGCCAACAGGATGGGCCACACTTACAACACCCCCCCTCAAGAGGGGATATATATCTATCATTCTCATCTTGTCACATGCTGGACTGCATTCTCTAGTTCCCAGTCGTTTAGTCAAGTAATCTGCAATTTGTTGTCCAGAACTCACATACTCTTATCTTGATAATCCCAGCATCCAGTTTTTCTTTGATAAAGAATCTGTCAATCTCCACATGTTTGGTTATATCATGTTGAACGGAGTTGTTTGCTATATTAATTGCCGACTTGTCGCACCATACATTCATACAACTGATCTTCAATATCATCTACTCTTCTAATAGATTTATTGTCCATAACAACTCACTCAATCCCCGAGACATGGCTCTGTATTCAGCCTCTGCAGTTGATTTGGAAACAACATGTTGTTTCTTGCTTCTCCAAGACACTAGCCACCACAATATCACGCCCAATCAGCATCACAATAACCATCCACGACAAGATGTCCATGACTCCTGTATACCAGTCCTTTCCCAGGAGAGCCCTTCAAGCATCTCAGGATTCTATATGCTGTCTCGAGATGTTCACTTTTAGGTTCATGCATATATCTGTTCACAACACTTACTGCAAATGCAATGTCTGGTCGTGTATGACACAAGTATAACAATCTTCCCGCCAATCGCTGATATTTTTCTTTATCCACCAAATCACCTGATTGGTCAGTCACTTTATGGTTTTGATCAATTGGGGTTGAAGCAGACAACCCAACATGCCAACATCACAGAGGAGGCCCAGGGTATACTTTCTTTGAGAAAGAGCTATTCTTTCTCCAGACCTTGCCACTTCTATACCAAGGAAGTACTTGAGTCGACCAAGATCTTTAACTTTAAATGCCTTACTTAGACACCCCTTTAACCTCGCTATCTCTATGTCATCATCGCCGGTGATAATGATATCATCAACATAAACTGCAAGGATGGTCATTTTCCCTTTAGATTGTCTATAAAACAATATGGTCACCATTACATTGCCCATACCCCAGGTCACACACAACCCGTCTACCTTATCAAACCAAGCACTTGGAGACTGCCTCAGTCCGTAAAGAGCTTTCTTTAGCCTGCACACCTTGCCAACAGTCTCAGAAATTGAGAACCCAGGTGGAATCTCCATGTATACCTCCTCCTGCAAGTCCCCATGCAAGAAGGCATTCTTCACATCGAGTTGGTGTAAAGGCCACCCGAAATTTTCTGCACAGGAGATCAGAATCCTCAGTGTTCATCTTTGCAACTAGAGCAAAGGTCTCATCGTAGTCAGTGCCGTATGTCTGGCTTTACCCCCTCGCCACAAGCCTTGCTTTGTACCTTTCAACCTTTCCTTCTGCATTCTTCATAGTGTATACCCACTTGCAGTTGACTGCCTTCTTTCCTGCTGGAGTCAGACTACTGCACCTTTGTGGGTGTAGAACAAAGTTCTAATACATGCATTTGCATTTATTTTGACCACACACAAACGTGAAGTTAATTAAACTAGCTACATAAATGATATTACCTCCATCAGGTGACCACTTTAAGCTATATTTGGTTCTCATATTCTAGTTCCATATACAGCCCAAATTTAATATGGAGCATCATAATTCATAAGGCATATGCTTCAGATGATGTGGCAAAACCTCACAACCTTCTTTATCATTGTAATTTTCAGGACCTTTTGCAGTAATTGATGAAAACATGAAGCTTACTCTTGCAAATAGTCATGATGCAATATGCCTGATGCTCATGATCTGCATAACTAAAAAGCACCAGGTAGGAAGGTATTGCTATTTTCCCTTTGCTGGGGAGGAAAACTGAACTTATGTCCACTTTTTTTTTCCCACACAATACGGATAAGGAGCAAGTAAAACAAAATAAATTGACCAATCACATACGTCCAATAGCACAAGGCAAGTCACATGTATACTCGGTTTAATGATGATGTATCTCTGGCGACATCCACATTTTCATATTTCATTATTTGTTCAGAACTATTTTCGCAAAAGTGAATCACTTTGGAATCAATTAAAGAAATAACAGAAACCTTACATTTTTTTTTTCCATACCAACTATCAGACACCAAATTCTTAGATGACACTGGTGGGGGCACGAAGCAATGCCCTCGCATATGAAAATTTGGTCAACACAAAACCTGGAGTCCAGACAACCCCCAACACTATTCAATCTGAAGGTAACAGAAAAATCGACGAATACATTATACTCCATCCGGTCCTTTTTACTCCCCATATTAGATTTGTGTCAAGTCAAACTTTGTAAAGTTTGACCAAATTTATACTAAAACATATCAGCATCTACAATACCAAATACATATATTATGAAACTACATTTCATAATGAGTAACAATATTGATTTAACATCGTGAATGTTGATACTTTTTTCTATAAGCTTGGTCAAATTAGAGATACTTTGACTCAGGACAAAACTTATATGCAGACTAAAAAGGACCAGAGGGAGTACGTAAATAAAGGGTGCTAACAGGTACTTGCGTGTTTTTTCACCTTGAGAGTACTTGAATATCCATCCACATAATTTTCCTGTTAAACCTGGAGTTAATAGGGGATCATGGAGATCTCATGGCTAAGAAAAAAACACTCAAGTACAACCTAGACACTCATAAATAAATGCATAACTGGTAGTAATTTCAGCATTATCGTTCTTACCAGGAATATGAACCTTCGTTTCTTTGGTAATATGAAACCAACTTTTGTCAAAGTTGAGACATTTAACAATTAACGAGGTATACTATTCTGCTATCCTTCAGAATTTAATGTAGATATATACTCTCCAGAGTGAAAGTAGTCATTTCAAGTAAGAAACAATAACAACAGACGTCCTAGCTATAATAGCACAAACTAGGTGCTTAAAAAACTACATCAGTGGTGCTTCTGTTGCAGGTTGGTTCTTCTCAATGCAATAGATTTTGCCTGTTAATCTACTGTGTCATACCTCCGTCAAATGTTAGCAAAATAAGATAACAAGAGTTGTTTTCCCTTTATTTTGTCATTCAGCTGGTTATGTCCAACAGGCGGCTTCCTTGTCTAGATACATATTTGGATAAGGTTTGTGATGAGGCATCAATTTATTCTGAATGCCCCGTTAACTCTGCTCTTAATAAATTGCATCCCTGTCCTTCTCTCTTCAGGCTCTCATCTATCTCTGGCCACGTTTCAAGACAGTGTTTGACATGTATATTCAAAGCTTGTACCAATGTGATGCGAAAGTGTTATGGGTGGATGGGACCCATCCACACCACATTGTAAGGTGCTACATGGAGTTCACAGCATCTCTTGTTCAACTTAATGCTGAATGTGGAGATGGTCAGGTTAGTTCAGTTATTACATAAATAGCCAGCATAAGATTCTGCTAGCATTAGCTTATTTCTTTCTTGAACGCAAATCTGCTGTGTTTCTAAACAAATAAATGTTTCAATTTTTATTGGGAAGCACTATATCTATATTCTACAGTATGTTTGTAGTCAATGGCCTTGATCACCTATTTGCACTTATTGAATCTGCATGTTGTCCATTTAATCATCTCATGCACTTGTTTCCCATTCTATTGAATTTTGTATTAACTAAGTAGCGTCATTCAAAATATATATTTCATGAACTTCTCATGATTGTTGGTGCATATGGTGTACTTAAGTACATGCATTTCGTTCCAATAAAATCAAATTTATACCATGGAAGACATCTTTAAGGGAAAGCAGCATTTCTGTTCCTGCTTTAGCAATATCATCTTGCCAGTGTCTGTTTTTCTTCCGATAGCTTTGTTGGTTCAGTAAAATACCCTGATTTGTCTTCATGTTTTTCTTATAGTATATTGAATATCATTTATGTAGCTTGATATGAGCTTGAAACGGTTGCGGTTAGCTGTTGATGATCTACTTGTTAGATTTGCCGAAAAGTTTGCAACTCAGAAACTGCAACACCTGTTTCTTTAGAATAATTGTGACATGGCCATCTCTATTCTGAAGGTTAGGTTCTTGCTTTGATGCAAATAACTATTCATTTTGTGCTCCTTTCAGCCTATTGGGTTTACCATGCCTATTTATTTCAGGAAGCTGGTGAAGAAGCAAAAGAACTGCGAAGATATTTCGAAGAGAAGCTGGAAAGTAACCTGGTGTCATTTGTGGTAAAATGTCCTATCACCCCATGCCAACCGCAGTGCAAGATTAAACGTTAGAGCATTTCTTGACTTCTGGTGGGACTCATTTAGACATGATTTTAGGGAACTACAGTGGAACTTGACTGGAGTCTGAACTACAGTGGGATCTCATTTAGACATGATTTCAGTGTCAATCACTAAATGGCTGATTGTAGCCTTTATGATACGCTCAAATAAAATTCTGCAAAATTAATTAATAGTGTCATCAAAAGGTCATGCACATAATATGGCATAGAACTAATCTCAGTGTCTTCATGACTTTTGCTTTTGATGCATCGGTGGTAACTGTGACGTTACTGCCTGTCCGCTTAGTTCCGGTCAATGTTATAGAAGGTTGCATATCATATGCCAAATTATTTAAATTTTGTCGCCAGCTTAGCAGATGGCAGATGAATATGGTTAGGCCCTTAGTTTCCTTATCAAGCTAAAGACAGCCGATTTATAATGCTTCTTTTCTCAAATGGAAATGAATCAACTGAATTTTTACACCCATGGATAGCTTTTGACTTTCTCGACCTTTGCTGGTTTACAGGATGAATTGCTCATGGAGTATTTTGGCGATTTAATTAAATTTGTGAAGAACCACATTTGTAAGTTGGACAAAACTATATTGCCGAAGTATGTTATTGTTGTTACTCACAGGAATATGCAGAAAATGACTATCACTTTTGTAGCCGAAGACCTAATTTCTTACACAGAGTGCCCAAACATTGCTGATGTTGAGCCAGTTGTGAAGAACTTCGCCGTGAAGTGGAGAACTGCTCTAGAGCTCATGCACAATGAAGTTGTAACTTGTTGCAGTAACTTTGTGTCTGGTACGGCGATTCTAAAAGCCGCAATGGCTCAGTTGCTTAATGACTACAACAGACTCTCGGAATGTGTGAAGATGATCCCAGGTGGATCTTCTTTGAACAGGAATCTGGTTTCTATCACCTCGCTTTCATACGAAATCAGGAAATATTCAAGAACACTCTAGTTACTTGAATAGCATGGTAGCTGCGCATAGATCCTACGCCTCTGTGTAATTGAGGCTCAAATAAATGATTGCGGATGGACTCTCAGGATCAAAGCTGGAGAGGAACTTGTGCTCTGTCCAAGCAATAGTAATAGAGCTGAAAAATACATCAGTGTTGATATTTTTTAACCCCTCTCTACCAAATAATGTCATTTGTAGTTGGATTTCAACATTAGGCAATAGTGCAAATTTGAATATTATGTATTTTTTTCTTATAGCTTATTTTATTGGATGTACTGTTGCAGAAAGTGTTGAAGAAAATGACACTGTACTAGTCAATGATGTCCTCGTTTCAGTTTATTCCTGAATTTGTTTCACTTACTGGGGCTGTACTTATATTAGTTTTTGATGAAGGGAAATCATTGCTGTAGGTACGGATCAAAGTTAAAATGACGGGTAATATTTTATTATTATTAAATTTGCACTTCTAATTCATTAATAGCATAATAGATTCTTCTGCTTTAATTATGAATTTATTCTTTTATGAGTCACGGGAAAATGTAAAACAAAATCAAGCTTAGATACAGCCTTCTGATATATACTTCTCATTACTTGAAGCTTGCTATGATCGAATCCTCCTGGCTCCAGCTATCATAGGGGACAAGATATTTGGTGGATACCCTTGGGCTTACATTTCGACCAAGTAGTTTCGGTTCACATGTCATTGTCGATTGGTGAAGGTATAAGTATGCCTTAGCTTATCTTTTCCCTACTTTTCCTCAGGCATTTACATTTTATTTTTTGGATTTAGATAATGTTATAATGGAACAGCTGTAGGTCTATAGCTGCCTAGCTGGAGGTGGTCCAATTGAAATTCAACATGCTCGTTTGAAAGTCTTTCTAAAACCATTTTTATTGGCTTATGTTAACTAAATGCAATAAGGTTGCTTGCAAATTGGTAGAAATCGATAGCATGCGGGAGGCCGCCATTCAATCGTAGCCGCATACATTTAGCCAACAATTTGAACTAACCGGACAAAATTCGTTCAAACCAGGCAGATTTCATTCAAGTTCAGATATAATTTACATAAACGGACAATATTTTGATCGTTTTTTACTAAAAACTATTAAAAATAATACTTAAACCCTATATCTGACGACCAACTCGTAAGCGTGGCCGCCCTGTCCCGCCGCACCATCGTCGTCGTCGTCCCTCCAGCGGCACAAGGATGTCGGAGCGCCGTGACAGCCTTGTTCGGCGGCTGCCTGACGCTCGCAAAGGAGCCGCTCTGCCTCCTGTTTTGCCGCCTTGCCCACTGTCGAAGGCGCCGACGCTGCCTTGGTGGCAGCCTTGCCTCTGTCGACCTTGGCGGAGCAGTCACTAAGTGACCATTCCTCGTAGATCTTGGCGAGCTCACCGTCAAGGCGGCGGCGGTGCTTGGCGTCCGTCTCCGCGGTGGTGACGGAGCGGTCGAGCGCCCACGCCGCGGCGAGGTCCGGTTCGTTGCGGACTCATTCCGGCCCCACGTCCGTCTTGGCGAACGCGGAGCGGCGACCGGCATTGCGCCGGTCGTACCTCGCCTGCTGCCGCGCAGCGCGCTTGACCTCTAATACTACGGCCCGAGAGTTGTAGGCACCGTCAAAACCGTTGCCTCCGAGGTAGTGGAGGATGTGGCGACGCGCCTTGGCGGTCATGGGTGGTAGCTCCTCCTTTATCGGGCGGCGGTGGCGTCGTGGTGGCGAGGAGGGCCTGTTGATCCGCTTGTACCGGCTGTGCGGGGGCGACGCCGGCTCGTCCTTCACGCGGCGGAATTGCTGGGGGACGCCGGCTCCTGGTTCACGCGGCCGACGATGTGGAGGACGTGGTTGTGAAGCGGGGATGCCGGCTCGTCCTTCACCTGCCAGAGTGGGGATGACGGCTCCCGCTTAACGCGGACCCGCGGTGGGGACGAAGACTCCTCCACGCGCGCCAGGGATGGTGGCGCCGAGCCCATCTGACGGAGCGAACGCTTCGTCATGATCTCCACCTAACGGACTAATTCTTCGTCCGCCAGAGCCGTCTCCGAGAGGTGATGGGCCGCTGCTGGTCCTTCTTGTCGCCGGAGGAGATGATTATCTCCTTGCCGGAGGAGCCCGCCGTCGTGGATGCATATGGTCCCGGTGAGCGAGGGCGGCGATGCCACAATCGGCCTGACGAGGAACTTCCACCGGCAACGCCTGCCGGGGCGGAGAACCAGGACTTCGGCATCGCCGCTGGGCTCGGAGAGGAGGAAGGGCTCGACGAGGGGAGGAGGATGGTGCGGTGCTCGGGAGGGAGAGTGCGGATCTGTTCGTCGCCGACGCAGCGCTTAAATATCCACGGTCAAGCCAGGCGGGGGCGGTCAGCCCGCTTCAATGCGGCACAGCGACCGGAGTTGGTTTCTCGGGACGCGGCGTCCGCATTGAAGCGGCGACACCCGAGAGGTTGTCTCTGTCTGTGCCGCCTTTCCGTTCGGTTAAATCGCGGGCATCAATGCCGACCGCTGCATGCTCTGGGCCGGCATGAATGCGGCACAACAAGAGGCGCGGTGCATGGGATGAAAGATGCGGGAGGGGCGGTTGGGGTGTTTGGGTGGGCCAGGGCGGTCAGACGCAGGCTTGGGAGCGGACCGGACGCCCGTAAAGCCCCCCACGTTTGTCTCCGTTTGCGGGAGAAAACACGTCCCAACCGCTCGGCGGACCGATATAGGCTCGCGTTGGATGTCTTCCGCGGTCCGGACAACGCAGTCCGGACGTATGCGGACGGTTTGAGGGTCGCCGTTGGAGATGCCCTTATAACTATATGTGGTAAACTACATAATTGCACATTGGACTAAATAAATCACAAAATAACCAAGAAGCTCTGCTCACCAATATGTGTGCGACAAACAATTGAAGGGTTGAAGTTTGTTATGATTATAAAGTATGAAAGATTAAAGCATAATGTTACAGCACTGTGACACGTATGATTCCACATTGTAGGGTTTTTAAGTTTCCACCCTATTACTTTCTGTCATTCATCCATTATGAAACTTCTGCCTGGTTTGTGTTACTTCTCATTTTTGCTTGATTAGAGTAAACAAATGCTAGGATTTTTTAGTTGTATTGAAGCTGTTTCCGTGGTTAGACACCGTATGTTTCTCAAATGTTGCGCTCTATGCACGAATACTAGACGGATGCCCTAGTTGCATAGCACAAAAGCCTATACTAGCTCAAGTGTCTACAAAAGATTACCAACCCTTTATGTCTTCTCTAGTTCCATGGGTGTGTGGTGGCCTGCTATACTTTGCTGCCTAATCGTGGCAGAGTGCATGACACCAAACTTATTTTTATTTTGGATAAGAATGCTTCCACCACAATTTAGTTGAGAAGTGAAGAAAAAAAAAGTATGACAGGCAGATTTTATGGGTAGGAAACTTTTTTTTTTTGAAACAAGGCAAAAGATTTGCCATTTCATTGATTAAGGGAGAAAGTTTTAGACATAAGCCGCCAAGCGGCAAAATAAAGGACTACTCTCGCGGCATTACATCACCCAAATGTTTCGCTCCAGCCAAAGCCCAAAGTGACACCTCCTGTTTGATTTTATCGATGATGATCATGGAGGGGGCCGCCGAGTTGCGGAAGACTCTAGCATTGCGCTCCGACCAGACCTCCCAAGAGATCAACATCGTGAGGGAGGCAAGAGCCTTGGGCGAGCCAAGACGGATCTGTAGGATACCATTCCACCATTCTCTGACAGAAGCCCTCGTTACCCAAGTAGACGTGTTGATGTGCTGCATGTCGAGCCATGGAAGGACATCATTCCAAATGCGCATGGTGTAGCGGCACTGGAAGAGCAGGTGAGCCGTGGTTTCTTGGGTTTGCTTACAAAGAGGGCATAGACCGCAATTAGGCCAGCCACGGCGGCTCAAACGGTCCAAAGTCCAAACCCTATCTTGAAGGACAAGCCAAGCAAAAAACTTGCATCGAGGGGGCGCCCACACCGACCACACTGAATGGATAAGGTCCGAGCTGATGAGGCCTTCAAACTGAGCCTTGTAAGCCGAAGCTGCAGAGTATACTCCATCTTTGGTGAGCTTCCATATAATAGAATCTTCAGCGTTCTCATCGAGGGCCACCGTAGATAGTTTGTCCCAAAGGCTTGCAAACTGTTGAATGTGTTCAAGGGAGAGGCCATCTGTGTTGTCAATATTTGCTATCCACTGGTTGTTTGCCATAGCTTGTTGAACCGAGGAGTTTTTCTTGCGAGAGAGGTCGTATAGACCGGGAGCGATGTCACGAGGGCGCAACCCTCCTAGCCAATATGAATTCCAGAACCTAGCTATCCTTTCGTTTCCCACAGTGACCGAAGTGGCCGCCGCAAAAAAAATGCCGATCGTCCTCCGTGCACGGCACTTCCATGCCAATCCATGGCTTACTCTTATCTTTCCACTCAAACCATAACCATTGGAGTCTCAGGGCCTTAGCAAATTTGTTCAGATTGAGCACCCCCAATCCGCCCTTGTTCTTTGGTTTGCAAACAAGGTCCCAGTTGACCTTGCATTTCCCTCCAGAGACCTTGTCCGTGCCCGCCCATAGATACGCACGGCGGATGCTATCAATTTTTTGAATGACCTCCACTGGAATGTCGAGAGGAGTGAGATGATATATTGCGATGGCCGTTAGGACAGCCTTGACGAGGACCGTTCGACCTGCCGCAGCCACATGTCTTCCTTGCCAAGGGGGGAGCTTGCCCGCGATCTTGTCTTCGAGGTGCTGAAAATGGATCCTCTTGAGACGCTTAACAGATAGGGGAAGGCCAAGATAACGCATTGGGAACGATGTACGGACCGCCGGAAAGGCACCAAGAACGTTGTCCAGATTGATACCATCGCAGCGAATGGGGGCAACGAGACTTTTAGCACAGTTGTTGACAAGACCGGTCACTTATCCAAAAGAAGCCAGAGTGGCGGCTAGGAATTGAATATCCTCCTTAATTGGCTTGACAAAGACGACAGCATCGTCGGCGTAAAGTGAAGCTTGAACGGTTGGAGTTGCACCACACAGAGGGTGGAGATGCCCTTGGGCGGTGGCCTTGCTGAGAAGATGATGGAGTGGATCAATGGCGAGGACGAAGAGAAGGGGGGACAACGGGTCGCCCTGTCGAAGGCCACACCCATGCTTCAGCGGATCACCCAACACCCCATTGATCAACACTCTCGAGGTGGCGGTGGACAGTAGAGCCGCAACCCAATCCCGAAATCTAACCGGGAAGCGAAGATGTTGGAGAAGGTCCATGAGGAAGTCCCAACGCACAGAGTCGAACGCTTTCTTGATGTCAAGTTTAAATAAAAGAGTCGGGCTGTTTTTTCGATGCAATTTCCTCGCCAGGTTTCTGACATACATGAAGTTGTCGTGGATGCTTCTCTGTTAGAGACAAGGTCGTGCATATGGGGGGCCATCCGGGTAGGCATCATCTTGGCAATAGCATGAATGAGACTAATGGGGCGAAACTCCGAGATGGATTCCGCCCCATCCTTCTTTGGAATGAGAGCGATGTTCGCCGAGTTTAGCCAGTGCAAATTCTAAGAGTGTAAGTTGGAGAAGTGGTTGACCACGAGCATGATATCGTCCTTTATGATTTCCCAACATTCCTTGAAGAATGCCCCAGAAAAGCCGTCGGGCCCAGGCGCTTTGTCACTGGGGAGATCAAAGATTGCTTTTTTCACCTCTTCCTCCGTGAAGGCCGCTCCAAGGTCCATGAGGTCGCACTCGGGGACCGGGATATTGGCCCAATTGAAATCAGTGTGACGCGGCGGACCGCGTTTGGTGTCCTTCGCGAAATGATCTTGGATGATGGACTTCTTATGATCGTGGGCAGTAACCCAGCCATGGGTAGGAAACTTTGACAGTGAACCAAACGCCATACCGTGAGAAGTTAAATTTGGCAGTGAATCAAACAGGCTCTAATAGCATGATAAATGTGCACCAAACTGGTACTGTAACAGAATCGTTAATAGTCGCTGATGACAACGCTAATGTAGGCGACGAAGTTGTGGATCAGAGCCGGGACCCAAATTTATTCAGCCTTCGAGCAGCGGTCCCATCAATGTCATAGCTAAGGGAAAAACAAAATCCACCTTATGGAAGTGGTTAGAAACCATCCTTCATGTCCCCATCTTGATCGCCCAATCCATGCTATCCACTGATCTCATGCGATCCTCCAAGATCTCTTTTGGATCAAAAGCTGGACATGACCATTCTATTCTTAAGCCACGGTGATATCAGATTACTGTGGTACAGTGGCGATTGTACGATTCATGCAGAATCAGGAGGAGCATAGTGGACTGGACACAGATAGACAGCTACAGCCAGTGTCATCTTGACTTGGACGTGTGCTGCATTGTCCGTGTCCACCTACTGCAAAGCTGCAGCTCCAGGCGATTCGGCAGCTGGGAAATTCGCATGAAACAGGATACAATTTTTTTAACTACTTACCATGCATGATGCATCCCTATGTTTTTTAGCAAAAATAATAATATTAACATGCATCGTGCATTTGTGCCATGTACGGACTACATATATGTTCTCGGCATACAACAATTCAGCTGCTTTGTGTTTTTTTTAGAGAATTGTTTTGCTTTTGTTTACTTGAGACATCGTCACATCTTTCAGAAAGTGAGGTGCTGGTGTGGTGCATTGCAACTTTGCAACTTTGCAAGCAACGAAAGAGCAAGACCCCACCACTCCTTCCATTGGGCTAGAGATAGAGAGGGGCGACCGGAGCATGATCCTTTCCTCGCCGTCCGCCCGTCCGTCCGTCCGTCCATGACACAGCCGGTACGATGCTGGCGGTTGTTGGTGAGATAGGCCATCTTGTGAGACCTGTTCCTTTGGGTTTTGGTGTCTAGCTTAGCTTTCATCAGATGAGACTTTGGGTTTTGGTGTCTAGCTTAGCTTTCATCTCATCAGATGAGAGCCATGTCGTGTCGCGGAACGCAGCTATTTCCGTGTTCTCCTTTCCAGCTTGTTTGAAGTGCGCACGTTCTGGTTGGGTGCCGGAGTGTATGTATATCAGGCCATCCAGGAAGACACCAGCTGCCTGCCACTTCCATCCATAGTCGGCTGGGACGGGGTACCTGCAAATCTCGTCCTAAATACTACAGTGGTGTTTAGATAGCCCGTGACTTTCAGCAGCTGTTCGTTCTAGCAGTGCCTGCTCCACATCACACCAGTGTAGTATTTTTGCGTTGGGGTGATTAGATGTGGTGTCTAGTGTCTAGAAAGTTGATTATGGTGTTGGAGGTGCCAAAAAAAAACAATTATCTTTTTTTCCTTTCAAACAAGCATCTCAAGTCCAATGATTAGAATGTTTGTCACCTGTGTCCACTGTCCAACAGACATAGGTACCGCCATTTTCATTGTAAAGAAGATGGGTTTAATTTCCTTGAACACGAATACGTCATCCAGTACGTACGTACGTACGTGCAGTTTCCAAACAAAAATAGGTATGCAGTGTACTACTACTATAGTCTATAGCAAAAGCCCAAGATTCCCTTGCAAGAAAGTTCATGTATGCCCGTGTAAGCAAACTCAATAGTACTACAGTATATGCTAAAGAGTCTGGGAGCAGAAAACAGTTTAGCATCCAGGTTCCGAGCCTCAGTCTAGTTGGATACTCTTGTACCAAAGCAAAAGCACAGATACAAAATCATGGCGCTGGATCACGGATAGCGACACCGCTCGTCTGTTAGCGGGAGGGGTGGGCCGAGCCATGTGCGCCCAACTGCCCCGACCAATGGTTCGCCAGGCCGTGGCGATCGAGGTCGACGTCTCGTCGGAGGAATATCACGTCTAGTGCTGCGTCTGCATGCGCTTTTGCTTGCTTTCTTTCTTCTTTTTAGGCTAGATATAGATAGATAGACAGGGCAGTGGGTGCTCGGGGAGCACGGGCGGGCCCCGCCGGCATACGGATAAGAGCAAGTACAACAATGGACTTATAGCCTGCTTACATGACACTTTTGCCTATGTGGAGGAGAGAGACATGGAAAAATGGTAGGAGTGGGCTCTTATGCAAGAGCCTAGCTATATGCGTACTCCTAGTCAAATGCAATAAATATGAAGAAAGAGATAGAGAGAAGGTGAGAAAAAGTAGTACTCTTATAGCCAACCTTATAGCTAACCTTGTTGTATGAATGACTATAAGTGATGACTATATATGACATGGCAAGACCATATAGCCATCAGCTGGCTATACTATGCTCTTAGCAGCTTGCGAGCTGACCGGGACCCGCAAAGCGATCATTAAGATGTAGATAATCAAGCATTGACGACGACGACGACGACGCAGGCAGTGTCTGTCCGGTGTGTGTGCGCGCTTTGGGGCTCCATTGACTGACGGACTGAAGGACCGATTAGCTGGGAGGATCGGACAAGGCATGTTCGTGGGCGCCGCACTGTCATACGGATAAGGACATGTACAATGGTGGCATATGGATACATATGCCTCGTGACAAAAAGTAGCTTGAAGTATCTATATTGATTTTTCCTTTCCAATACAAGCTACCACTAGTGGCCTCGTTAAAGAATAGAAAATAAAGACTTTAGTACACATGCATTTTTACGTTTCACTGTAACCTTTTCAGCTTTTTACATCGAACTACACTTTTTCTCTCCAAGCACCCGTCTCCTGTAAAGGATCCCGCGTCCTCATCCGAACCTACTTTTCCTAACATTCGATCCTACATGGTATACGAGGCATCACCCTGAGGCTATGCATTGGGCATGCCCTAAGCAAGTTGACCGGGACCCGCAAAGCGATCATTAAAATTAAGATAAGCAAGCGGCGGCGGCGACGACGCAGGCAATGTCTGTCCGGTGTTCCAGCTTGCTGCCGCTCCAGCTTTGGGCTCCATTGTCTGACTGACTGAAGGACCGATTAGCTAGGACGATCGGACAAGGCATGGTAGGTACCGTGGAATAAACCCCCGCTGTTGTTCTGCTGAAGCTGCTCGTGTTGCGACTTTTTCAGTTCAGATTACCCTTTGCCGAACCGTGCTGCCTCCTGCTTATTTTACAATTTTTTTACAGTTGTTTTTTCTTTTTGCGGGGGATTTTACAATTTTTTTGACCGCCACATTAGAAACAGCTTGGTTAACTAAACTAAACACAAACTAAAATAGAAACGAAAACTGGTTTTGGGTAAAACATACAAAAATATGAAAATGTTTGGATACACTGGATCATCGTAGTCTACTGGCCGTTTTGAGAGCATCTACAGCCGGACCCTTCATACGCTCCTCAAACGCCCGAGCAGGCTGCCCGGTCACTGACCGGTCACGAAAAAGCGATCCAGACGGACCCCTCATACCCATCTCAAACGGCCGGACTGACCGGCACCCCTCATATCCATCTCAAATATGAGGACGATATGAGGGGTCGCGGACGTGCCCGGGCGCGCCCGGTCAGTCCGCCATGTAGGACGTGACCCCACCCCGGACCACATTTTCTCTTTCTTTAATTATTCTTTTCTTTCTTTCTCTTCTTCACCAATCACGTGCAACTGACCGGACATATGAGGAAAAATATGAGAGATGCGGCTGCACAGATGAAAAAGTTGGGGTTCAAAACGGACACGCCTGGTCACAGAGGGATTTGCAAGTCGTGGCTGAAGATGCTCTGATCAGTGCCTTCTTCTTAGCACTTGCTTAGGGAATTAGTAGTACTACGTAGCTTTCTTCCTTTAGGTGTGTGATAGGAGGACACGGTGTGCAGGATGCTGACGCTAAAGCGAGCCTCTCCGATCCAATATAACACCTCTAAACAAGCAGTGTTAATGCGGTATCAACTCTCAACCAACCAAAACCCAAGTGGGTCGGTATTCACACGCACGTCGTCATGCAGCTGACGTATGTATGGCGCCCTATTTCCAGCTCGACCCTTGGGTGAATCACGCGTGCTTCCATTTCGTATCCTCCGTAGAAGTAGAAAATGCTGTTAAGCTAGAAGCGATCGACGACTGGTTCGCTACTCACGCGTGCTTCCATTTCGTATCCTCCGTTGAAGTAGAAAATGCTGTTATACTAGAAGCGATCGACGACTGGTTCGCTACTAGTAACCCAGAGCATCTCTAACAAGACGTCGACCATTTAAAACGTATATAAAAAACACTGTAAACCGTTTTTATGATATGACCCTGTAAATAAAACCGTATCTCATCATAGCCCATTTTTTTTCTCCCGTCCTGGTGAGCCCGTCTCCGGCCACGGCGTGCCTCGCCCTGGTGCCCCGGCTCGCCCCGGCACCGCCTGCCTCGCCCCCGCCTCGTCCTGGCGCCGTCCGTTCCTGGCCACACATGCAGTGGAGGAGCCCTGCGCCGCACGCCCCGACCGCGCGCTCCCTGGCGCGCCCGCACGTCCCTGAATGAGCCCGGCACTGCCCGCCGCTGCGCGCGCGTTCCCCGTCGTGGTCGCGCGAGCTCCCACACCCCGCCCCGCTCTTCTCCGGTGCCGCCCCGCCCTGATTCAGGCCACCGGTGTCCTGCTCCGCCCTGCCCGCGGACGGCCTCGCCTCGGCAATGGAGGTCGAATTGGCCGCAATTCGGACCGGCGGCGGCAAATTCCCGCGTGCAGCGGCTTCTTCCGACGTGCGACGGCGAATTCCGGTGAGTTCCAGGTAGATTCCGGCCAGTTCCGCGGCGGCGCGCCTGCTCCGATGAGGTTTGACCGGTTTACGGATTGAACTGTATAATGCCTTCGAAACCGTACATATAAGGTTTTCGCGGACGGATTTACCGTGCCCCTTAAAAAGTTTACGGGCCGAACAAGCTTTACGGGGTCTGCTAGGCGCCGTTTTTCCGACCAAAACTGTAAACGCGTTGTTTTTTACGGGTTTGACCATTATACGGGGTCTGCTAGAGTTGCTCTCAGTAATGGTGCTCAACCTCTCGGAGGCGATCGCCAAGTCTTTGAGCAGTTTTCGAGGAAATAGGCAATTTTTCGATTAAATTAATCCAAGAATAAATCATAAGCATGACATGAACAGTACTAAGTACATATTGATATTTGATCATATTATCACGTACTAGACAAATAGTAGAAATATGTACGTAAATCATCTGTACGCCTAACACATCAATAAGCAGGAGCGGGAAAAGCGAGTTATACCCTCCAATGGGCCAGTTGGCCGTTGCCGCGGCAGTGGTGGGGGCAGCCTCCTCGGTCGCCTTCTTGTCGGCTTCGAACTTCTCGGCGGCGAGATGTTCGGCGTCGGTTGGTGAAGCCATGGTGATGGTGAAGGTGACACATACGTAGATGAAGTAGTCGAACGGAGGCGAGCAGTCGCGTAGTCGCTCCCCAAAAACCTAATCGCCCCTCTCACGTACAGGATCTAGAGAGGCGGGTTTCAGAGGCCTGCTCTTCCGTCAACCATGTACGCGGTGAACGGGACGGAGTCGCCGGCGGCAGCAGGAGCAAAAGGAATGAGAAGGTGGTGCGCGTGGAGCAGATGTGCTCTGATCTCATGGCGGCTAGGGTTGGCCGATGCCTCACATATATAGGCACGTTCGGGTGGAGAGACATGGGCTGGACCCACGCACGAGTAGCCCACGATCCGACGTCTCATATCGTGGCGCGTTCGTTCCCGACCGGCAAAAATAAGCGCGTAGGTATGAGCTCGGCCAGGCTCAATCCCGCAACCCGCGGCGCGGCGCATCGTGACGAGGCGTGGCGGGCGGCGGAGGAGGAGTGCGCGAGGTCCTCTTCTCTTCTCAAGCTCCAATAGCATGTAGAAGAGAAACCCTTATAAGGAGGTCAAACTCCTCTCCAACTTCCGGGGTGGTACTAAACTTCCCACTCCCCCTAGTGCCATATAACCCACATGGGCCCTTGTAGATTTTTTGAAATTGTTATATGGGCTCTAGGCCCATCTTACATTTCAACAATACCCCACCAGATCTCAAGGGCCCATTTTGTCCTTTTTTCCAATTATTGTTTTGATATACCAGCATTTCAGTGAAGACCTGTTAAGGTTGAGCTTCACCTAGAGCAAGTAGCGACACTCCTTCACAACTGAACAATGGATTATGCCTTGAATTGTCAGTTTGGCGTAAAGAAGCTTTACCATATGTCTTACTAGTACTAGACTACCGAAGGCTGACCCCTCGGGTGGAGCATATTAGTCACACTCCTGGCCTATTCATGAGCTTACTAGAGATCACCCCAATCTCATAGACTGTGACGAGCAGTCTGGCTCATATAGGTGTGTTCCTCCAAAGATCGCTCTGTAGGATAGCATCTTGCTTACCTATAAGATTTAGAACACATTAAGACAATACTCATCCTACCATACAGTATCTAAGAGTATTGCATCTCCAATGGAGTGGGTTAGTAAAGTTACTCTCCTCAGTTCACCACTGGCTTGTTTTCCCAGGTCCTACTTCACGGGATCTCCGATCACATAGGTTGGGTTACCACCATGGCAACTCATGTGGGTCTCATACCAACTCCCTCGATGCATTATCTATCACAACACGTGATAGCCCTTCAGTAAAGGGATCCGCCAGATTCTTAGTCGTTTGGATGTAATCCAACGCTATCACTCCGGAGCTTCTTAAACGTCTGACAACTTTCAATCTCATTCTTATATGTTTGTTGGACTTCATGTTGTCCTTTGAACTCTTTACTTTGGCAATAACAGTCTGATTATCGCAGTTCATAAGGATAGCCGGAACCGGCTTCTCAACCACTGGCAAGTCCATCAAAAGATCTCGAAGAAATTTTGCTTCGACACCAGATGTGTCTAATGCTGTTAATTCTGCTTCCATTGTCGATCTCGTTAAGATCATTTGCTTGCAAGACTTCGAGGAAACAACACCACCTCCAAGGTTAAACATATACCCAGTAGTGGCCCTCATCTCATCAACATCAGAGATCCAATTCGCATCACTACACCCTTCAAGTACTAATGGGTATCCGGTATAGTGAAGTCCGTGGTTCATAGTACCTTTCAGACAGCGCATAATTCTTTCAATAACATGCCAATCAACACCACCCGGAGTGACAACAAACCGGCTTAGTTTGCTCACAGCAAACACGATGCCAGGCCTTGTTTCGCTCGCTAGATACATAAGTGAACCAATAATTTGAGAGTATCTCAATTGATCTTTAGTTGTGCCTGTGAACTTTCGAATTAACACACTAGGATCATATGGTGTTTGAGAAATTTTGCAGTCTGAATATCCAAAGCGACTCAAAATATTCTCAACATAGTGGGATTGCAGAAGTGTAATCCCATCCTCACCATCTCTCAAAAGCTTGATGTTCAAGATAACATCAGCCACCCCAAGGTCCTTCATCTCAAAGTTCTGAGACAGAAAATACTTAACCTCCTCAATCACTTGGAGGTTGGTTCCAAATATCAGTATGTCATCAACATACAAGCACAGTACAACTCCTCCGCCCCCACCATGGCCATAGTATAAACATTTGTCAGCATCATTAACAATGAAGCCAACAGATATCAGAGTTGTATTAAACTTCTCATTCCATTGCTTAGGTGCTTGTCTCAGGCCATATAAAGACTCCAACAACTTACACACCTTTACTTCCTGACCATCTATCACAAAGCCATCTGGCTGTTGCATGTAAATTTCCTCGTCTAGCTCCCATTCAGGAAAGCCGTCTTAACATCCATTTGATGAACGAGAAGTCCATGCGAGGCCGCCAACGAGAGTAGTACTCGAATGGTGGTCAGTCTGGACACAGGTGAATAAGTATCAAAGAAATCTTCTTCTTTCTGGGCATGACCCTTGGCCACAAGCCTAGCCTTGTACTTTTCAATTGTACCATCGGGCCTAAGCTTCTTTTTGACACCCACTTACAGCCCAATGGTTTGCAACCATAGGGACGCTCAGTTATCTCCCAAGTCACATTAGACATGATGGAATCCATCTCGCTATGGACCACATCTTTCGAGTAGTCAGCATCTGGAGATGCATATGCTTCTGAAATAGAAGTGGGATTATCATCCACGCGGTACACGAGGAAATCATCACAAAAGGTCTTTGCAGCCCTTTGTCTCTTGCCCCTACCAAGAGTTTCCTTGTCATCCTCCTCAGGATTTTCATCATGTGTTTGTTCATAATATTCCGTAGGAATGGCAGGCTCAGGAGTCTCATCAGATTCCTGTCTAGAAGTGCTTTGCATATCTCTCATGGGAAAAATATCCTCAAAGAATGTAGCATCCTTAGACTCCATAATTGTACCGACCTTCACGTTAGGTACCTCAGATTTCACTACTAGAAATCTATAGCCAACGCTATTCTTAGCGTAGCCCAAATTAACGTAGTCCACGTTCTTTGGTCCAAGCTTACGTTTTTTGGGGATCGGCACATTGACTTTTGCCAAACAGCCCCAAGTACATAAGTAGGAGAGCGTCGTCCTTCTCTTCGACCACTGCTCATAGGGAGTGACTTCATTATCATTTGACAGAACCTTATTCAGGACATGACGTGAAGTCAATATAGCCTCCCCCCACCATGCCTTGGATAAAACTGGTGTATCTAACATGGCGTTAACCAAATCAGTTAGAGTATGGCTTTTCCGTTCGGCAACCCCGTTTGACTGGGGTGAATAGGGAGGCGTCCTCTCATGAATAATGCTGTATTCCGCACAAAAAGAATCAAACTCATTTGAGAAGTACTATCCACCACGATCAGACCGGACTCGTTTAATTTTCTTTTCAAGTTGGTTCTCAACTTCTGCCTTATAGATTTTAAAGTAGTGTAGAGCCTCATCTTTGGTATTTAATAGATACACATAGCAATATCTAGTGGAATCATCTATTAATGTCATGAAATATTTATTTCCACCTTTAGTCAACACACCATTCATCTCACAAAGATCAGAATGTATGAGTTCTAATGGCGCCAAGTGTCTCTCCACCAAGACCTTATGAGGCTTGCGAGGTTGCTTTGCTTGCACACACGAATGGCACTTAGAACCTTTGGCTAATGTGAAACTCGGGATTAAATTCAGTTTTGCTAGCCGCGACATAACACTGAAACTAATGTGACAAAGACGTGAATGCCAAACTTACGATTCATTAACACTCGAATGAATATTGTTCACAACTTTATTACAAAAATCTGCAAGGGAAAGGCGGAACAGACCTCCACATTCATAACCTTTTCCAACAAAAAGTTCATATTTCGCAACAACTACTTTATTAGACTCGAAGACCAACTTAAGCCCTTCTCTATACAAAAGGGAGCCATAAACAAGATTCTTCTTGATGGCGGGGACATGCTGCACATTCTTCAGCTGCGCGATCCTTTCCGAAGTAAACTTCAGATCGACCGTGCCAACACCAAGAACATAAGCACTCGTGCCATTCCCCATCAATATGGATCCGTGCCGTGTAGCCCGGTAAGAAGAGGACAATGAAATGTCAGCACACACATGAATATTTGCACCTGTGTCCACCCACCAATCGGTGGATTGACAAAATGAAAATATAGTAAATCAATTACTGTACCCAGATGCACCACTTTCATTGTTGCCCACAATCATATTGGCAGACTTGGAGTCCGACCCTGGCTTCTTATGCTTGTTTGGGCACTTGTTGGCCCAATGTTCCTTCGAACCACAAGTGAAGCAGTCATCTCCCTTCTTGTTTTTCTTAAAGGTCTTCTTTCCCTTCTTCTTAAAGTCGGTATTCTGTTGGACATAATTCTTTCCCTTGGACTTGTGAGAATTGAAATTCTTCTGATGTACCATATTGGCGACAGAAGAACTTTCAGTCCCTTTTCCATGCGAGTCTTTTGCTCTCGAGTTCTGCTCAACACTCAGATAGCTGATGACATCCTCTACCGAGAATTCACGGCTCTGATGTTTCAAAGTGGTAGCAAAATTCCTCCAAGAATTAGGGAGCTTAGTGATTATACACCCCGCGACAAATTTGCCCGGTAAATCGCACTTAAGAAGCTCAACCTCCTTAGCGATGCATACTATCTCACGAGCCTGTTCCAATACAGAACAGTTCTCGACCATTTTGTAATCATGGAACTGCTCCATAATATACATCTCACTCCCAGCATCGGTGGCCTCGAATTTAGATTCGAGCGCCTCCCACAAGTCCTTGGCAACCCGCACATGTAAATATGCGTTAACCAACTTATCTCCAATCACGCTCAGAACTGCTCCAAGAAAGTAGACGGTGGCCTCCTTGAACGCCTTCTCCTATTCAGGAGTGATCGTTCCCGTAGGAGTAACACCGGCTACCCAGAACACGTTCATAGCCGTGAGCCATAAGGTGGTTTTGGGCTGCCAACACTTGAAGTATGTACCGATAAACTTATCCGATTTCAGTGCAACAGCAAAACCATTACTCAAAAAATTCCTACAGAGATTAGGTTTTTGGATTGTTGAGGAAATGGGCAATTTTTTGATTAAATTAATCCAAGAATAAATCATGAGCATGGCATGAACAGTACTAATCACATACTGATATTTGATCATATTATTGCGTACTAGATAGATAGTAGAAATATCTACGCAAATCATCTGTATGCCTAACACAACAATAAGCAGGAGCGGGATAAGCGAGTTATACCCTCCAATGGGCCAGTTGGCCGTTGCCGCGGCAGTGGCGGGGGCAGCCTCCTTGGTCGCCTTCTTGTCGGCTTCGAACTTCTCGGCAGCGTGACGTTCGGCGTCGGTTGGTGAAGCCATGGTGATGGTGAAGGTGACGCAGACGTAGATGAAGTAGTCGAACGAAGGCGAGAAGTCGCGTAGTCGCTTCCTAAAAACCTAATCGCCCCTCTCCCGTATAGGATCCAGAGAGGCGGGGTTTCAGAGGCCTGCTCTCTCGTCAATTGTGTACGCGGTGAACGAGACGGAGTCGTCGGTGGCAGCAGCATCAAAAGGAACGAGAAGGTGGTGCACGTGGAGCAGATGTGATCTGATCTCGTGGCGGTTAGGGTTGGCCGATGCCTCCCATATATAGGCGTCTTTGGGTGGAGAGACGTGGGCTGGACCCATGTCCGAGTAGCCCATGATCTGACGTTTCAGATCGTGGCGCGTCCGTTACGGACTCCGTTCCTGACCGGCAAAAATAAGCGCGTAGGTATGAGCTCGGCTCGGCTCAATCCCGCGTCGTAGCGGGCGGCGGAGGAGGAGTGCGCGAGGGCCTCTTCTCTTCTAAAGCTCCAATAGCATGTAGAAGAGAAACCTTTATAAGGAGGTCGAACTCCTCTCCAACTTCCGGGGTGGTACTAAACTTTCCACTCCCCCTAATGCCATATAACCCACATGGGCCCATGTATATTTTCTGAAATTGTTAGACGGGCTCTAGGCCTATCTTACGTTTCAACACAATTAACAAGGAAAAAACGACATGCGTGTATTGTATTCACCCACTCAACTATGATATGTATACTAGAAGGATTGGGCGCGCTTTGCTACGCCGTTGAATTGTTGGGATTCTTAAATTTCTTTACTCAATCTATTTCAAAATATATAGTGTATTACCTTTTTGAAAAGTCAAACCTGTTTATGTTTGATCAAATTTATAGAGGAATATATCAAAATTCATAATATTAAATCGGTCTTATTAGATTCATCATGAAATGAATTTTCATATTTTTTACTTAATATTGTGGATGTCGATATTTTTGGCTCTGAAAAATTAAAGAAATCCGACTTTCTAAAAAACTAATAACCCTTACATTTTGAAATTGATGGAGTATTTAGTTTGGCCGATGAGGGAGACGATGGAGTGTGTTTTATGTTTATTTATAATGCGTTTATTTGGTGGGCCTTTCGCGGTGTGATTCTGTGTTATCCACCAATCAACCCATATTTATGTGGGATATTTTTCCATTGTTGGTTGCATGTACTATATTCATGCTATAGTATCACATGGTGACACATTTTTCTAGGTGATAGAAGTCTGCGAGGGTTAGATATGTTTTTATAGGCCGGTTGTTGCTGGTTGATTTGAAAAATCGTTGGCTCGATCAAAATCGTAAACCAAATTTAAAATTTAATACCTCAATAGATGAAAGAGTTTTAAAATTAGGGAACATGAAAAATTAAAATAATTAAATGGGAGAGTTTTTTGAGAAATTGTTGACCCGGTCAAAATCGGGTGACCCAAATCTAATTGAAGCCTTAATTAATTGTGAAGATTTAAGAATTAGAAAGCATAGTGTATTTTATAAAAAAATTAAACTTTAAAAAAAATTGTTGACCCAGTCAAAATTGGGTGACCAAATTCCAATTCAAGATCTCAATTAATTGTGAGGCCTCTAATTCTAGGGAGTTTGATGATATAGTATATTGGTGTTTGACTGATCTCGCGAGACGACCGGACTCCACGCCCTGCTATCAACTACGGTTTAAACTGCTAACTGCTTCTCTCTTTCTTCTTAATCAAACCATATGTACCTGCATTATGTGGGCCACTTTCAAGTTACTATATATATTTAGTTGTAGCTTGTTCCACTCAATTTAGCAAAGTCGTAGCACGAGCGGCCGGGGCATGTTCACACCGGGTGCAACATTGGATATTCCTTATTTTGTTCTTTCCTTGTTTTTTTTATTTTGGAAATTACTCTACCAGCTCAGGCTGAGAACATGAAAATATCTTGAACGTTCGCTTTATGCTTTTTGAGGGGTCACTCCATGAGTACCGACTGACTCCGCCCGGCTATATAACCGACTCGACCCACACATCCATCCCTCCCCCTCCTCCCCAGCCTAGCCTCGCCCCCTCTCGCGGCCTAGCACAAGATGAATTGCTCCATGTTTCCTTCTTTTCGCAAGACACCTGGAAGATCAAGGAATGTTGATGAAGCTACTTCAGCTGCAAGATCACAGCGGCTACCTAGAAGATCACAATCTGCTCCATTTGTTCCACCTTCAAGATCTTCTGGTGCAAGATCACATCAGCCACCTGCAAATTCACAGCCTGCTCCATCTGTTCGACCTGCAAGATCTTTTGGTGCAAGATCTGGTGTTGCAAGGTCAGCTGGTGCCGCAAGATCAGGTGGTGCAAGATTTGCTGATGTAAGATCAACTAGGGGTGGAAGATCTGCTGCTGCAAGGGTTCCAAGGCCTTTCTGTACCCCAAGATTTGTTGTTGGAGCTTCATCTTCAGGTCCTCCTCCTTCTGGTGATCCTCCTCCTTTTGATGGCCCAACAAGTCATTCTGGATGGATGGCCTATTTTACTACCAGTGGTAACACTTAAGTGGCATGAGTGGTGCCAAAGAGATGAGGGTGCAAGTTATGTGTGCTTTTGAACAATGTTATGTATGAGCAATGTTTGCTCTGCCTAATGCTTGATGTGATGACTACTAAGTTTGATATTATATAATGTGATGACTACTAAGTTTGATATGATGTTATGTATGAACAATGTTTGCTATGAAAAATGTTATGTGTATTCACTTTGTTATGAGCAACACTTGGTGTGATGGGTACTAAGTTTGATATGATGTGTACTCACTTTGTTATGAGCAATGCTTGATGTGATGAGTATTAAGTGTTATATAAGCAATGCTTGATGTGACGAGTATTAAGTTTGATATAAGCAATGCTTGATGTGATGGAGAAATGTTTGATGTGACGAGAAAAGTATGGTTTAGGGGTTCTCGGCGTCGACGGAGCCTAAATGACCTAACTACTAGGGTTTAGGAGTTCTCGACATCGAGGGAGCCTAAATGACCTAACTACTGTCGTTTAAGGGTTCTCGGCATCAATGGAGCCTAAATGACCTAACTACTAGGGTTTAGGGGTTCTCGTTATCGACGGAGCCTAAGTGACCCTACTACTAGGGTTTAGGGGTTCTCGGCATCGACTTAGCCTAAATGACCCTACTACTAGGGTTTAGGGGTTCTCGGCATCGACTTAGCCTAAGTGACCCTACTACTAGGGTTTAGGGGTTCTCAACATCGACGGAGCCTAAGTGACCCTACTACTAGGGTTTAGGGGTTCTCGGCATTGACGGTGTCTAAGTTACCCTACTACCACGGTTTAGGAATTATCGAGTTTTGGAAATCGATCTCACCGAGATTTGGAAAATGCCTAGGTCAGTCAATTCGGTCCGACCGAGATTTCTATATCGGTCTCACCGAAACGCCAAAAGTTGCCACATTTTGCACTAGTCGGTGCAACCGAGTTTTTGCTTCGGTTTCACCGAGTTGGGCAATAATGTTGTAACGGTTGGATTTTTGGAGATGCCGATATATATCCCTCCACCTACCTCTCACTCGTAGAGGAAGCACTCAGAACAGACCAACACTTGCCTCATCCATTTTTCTGAGAGAGAACCACCTACTCATGTGTTGAGATCAAGATCTTACACTCCAACCATATCAATCTTGATTTCTAGCCTCCCCAAGTTGCTTTCCACCCAATCAACCTCTTCTACCAAGCCAAATATGTCAGAGAGTGATTGTGTGTTGTGGAGACTATCTTTTGAAGCACAAGAGCAAGGAGTTAATCATTGTTACCACGTCTATTACCTTTTGGAGAGTGGTGTCTCCTAGATTGGTTAGGTGTCGCTTGGGAGCCTCCGTCCTCGTGTGTGGGGTTGAACCAAGAAGTTTGTACGGGCAAGGAGATCGTCTACTTCGTGAAGATCTACCCCGAGTGAGTCTAGTCCTTCGTGGACGTAAGCCGTGGTGGAATAGACGAGGTTGCTACTTTGTGGACCCTTATGGGTGGAGCCCTCCATGGACTCTCGCGACCGCTATCCTCCGTGGGTTGAAGTCTCCATTAACGTGGACGTACGATAGCACCATCTATCGGAACCACGGGAAAAATCGTCGTGTCTCCAATTGCGTTTGATCCTCCTACCCCTTCCCTCTACTTTCATCTGCATGTCTTTACTTTCCGCTGCTATACTCTTAGACTTGCATGTGTAGGGTGTGCTTGACTTGTTATAATTGCTAAAACTTGCCAGCATCTAAAATTGGGAAAAGGCTAGATTTTTAATTTGGTCAAGTAGTCTAATCACCCCCCTTCTAGACATACTTCGAAGCCTACAACGTTGTTATCAGAACATTCTAGAAGAGCCAGCTCGCATCTCACTTACACTGGGACCAAAATGCAGCCACACTTAGCACCTGATCACCCCCTCTAACTACCAGACATGGACAAATCCAGCCAGGGCCACCCAGGCGCCCATTAGCCTGGTGAAGTCCAATTGCCACGAAACTTTTTGATGATTTTTTCTGGACCAAAAGAAGACCTGGAAGCTTCGGAAGGAGGCCGGGAAGTGCACGAGGGCGCCACCACACATTAGGGCGCGCCCTGATATGTGGTGGCCCCCTCGACTGCCTCCCGACGCCCCTCTCTGGCCTATAAATTCTCTAATATCGCAAAAACACCAGAGGCAGTCCCGAAAACCTTTTTCTGCCGCCACAAGTTTCTGTTCCATCGTGAGGCCATCTGGAGCTCCGTCCCGGCACCTTGTCGAAAGGGGGATCGATCACGGAGGGCCTCTACATCAACCTTGCTGCCCTCATGATGATGTGTGAGTAGTTCACCACAGACCTACGGGTCCATAGCTAGTACCTAGATGGCAATCTCTCTATCTCTTGATCTTCAATACAATGGTCATCACATCTTCAATTTGATCTATCCGATGTAATCCTATTGTGCGGTGTGTTTGTTAGGATCCGATGAATTGTGGGTTTATGTTAAGATTATTCATGAACAGTATTTGAGATACCTCTGATATATATTGTCTCTTAATTGCATGATCATTATAGCTTCGTAATGCTCTCCGATTTATTGATGTTCTTTGGCCAAGTAGATTGACATTTCCTCGATGGGAGTGGTGCGTTGTGGTAGGTTCAACCCGACGAGTTTCTATATCCCAGTGAAAAAGTAGGGGACAAGATGCGTCTTTGTGTTTTTGCTACTAAGGATAACACGATGGGGTTCATTCATATTGCTTGAGTTTACTTTGTCTACATCATGTCATCGTTCTCCATGCATTGCTCTGTTTTACTTAATACTCTAGATGCATGCTGGATAGCGGTCGATGAGAGGAGTAATAGTAATAGGTGCATGCAGGAGTCGGCTTATTTGTTTATGAACGTGATGCCTATATACACATGATCATTGCCGTGAAAATCGCATAACTATCCGCTTTTCTATCAATTGCCCAACAGTAATTTGTTACCCACCGTATGTTGCCTACATGAGAGATGCCGCTAGGGAAAACTATGGCCCCTGGGTCTATTCACTTATATATTTACAAACGCTACTATTACCTCGCTACCTTTATTTACTTTTTAGTTTATTTTGCAATTTACAATTATCAACAATTATCTACACAACTCATTTGCTTGCAAATAACGAGATCAAGGGGATTGACAACCCTCTTGCCTGCGTTGGGTGCAAGTTGTTTGTTCATTTGTGCGCAGCCGCTGAAGACGGTTGAGGATTGATATTCCTATTGGTTCGATAAACCTTGGTTTCATAACTGAGGGAAATACTTACCCACTTTGTGCTGCGATAACCTGTTCCTCTTCACGGGAAACCCAACGCAGATCACGAGTATCAGGAAGGATTTCCGGCGCCGTTGCCGGGGAATATCATCATCAACTCTCAAGTAACTTCACACAAATTTTCATTCACTTGTTCTTATTTTTATTTGCTGTTATATTTAGTTTGTCTCATAAAAATCAAAAATACAAAAAAATGGAGCTTAGGTTGCCTCATATGCTTCGTCTTTATAATGTCTTTCGTCAAAATAAGGATTCGGAAAATTGTGCTCAATTGTTAGAGGAAGAATTTATAAAAATGCTTAAGGTGAGTTCCTTTAATAATGAGCATGATAGAAATGTTGTTAGTATGAATTCTCTGAATATCCATGATGCTAATGATATGCAAAACCACAAGCTTGGGGATGCTATGTTTGACGAAGATGATATTTTTTGTCCCCCAAGTTTTGATGAGCAAATTTATTATGATGATTGTGGTGATGACACATATTATATAATTAGTAATGATAACCATGAAACTTGTCATAATTATTTTAATTTTAAGTTTGGTTATAACAATCAAGTGTCACATGATATTTATTTTGTTGAGTTTGCTCCCACTACCATGAATGAAAAGGAAGTTCCTTATGTGAAGAGTAATAAATTTTCTATGCTTGTGGATCATGAAAATAATGCTCTATGTGATAGTTATATTTTGGAATTCCTTCATGATGCCACTGAAAATTATTATGAGGGGGGAACATATGCGTGTAGGAATTGCAATAATATCAAGTTTCCTCCCTATGTGTTCAAAATTTCGAAGTTATGCTTGTTTTGCCTTCCTATGCTAGTTGATTCTTTCTCCCATAAATTGTTTGCTCACAAAATTTCTATGCATAGGAAGTGGGTTAGGATTAAATGTGATTTTCATATGCTTCATGATGCTCCCATTGTGTTTCAATTCTTTACTTTCATGTGAGCATCATTGAAATCGTTATGCCTAGCTAGGGGCATAAAACAATAGCGCTTGTTGGGAGCCAACCCAATAGTTATTTTTAAATTTTTTGCTTTGAAATTTCTGTTTATTTTTGATAACATGATTATTTCCTCTGTAATGATTATGTTTTTCTGTTTAAATTGGTGTTTGTGCCAAGTAAAGCCTTTGGAATGACTCACAAGATAAGTAGAGTCGATGCTGAAACAAAACAGAAACTTTTGACTCCAGTACATGAATTTTCATTTTTTACTGGAGCATAATATTGATCTGAAATTTTCACACAGTGTTTGTATATAAATTTTCGAGGTTTTAATAATTTTTCATAATTTTTAGAGCTACAGAAGTATATGTTCTCTACATATTTGTACAGGCTGTTCTGTTTTAGACAGATTCTGTTTTTGCTTGCATAGTTGCTTGTTTTGATTATGCTATGGATTGTATCGGAGGGTATAAGACATGGAGAAGTTAGAATACATTACCTATTATTCAATTATGAAATAAGAATCAATTTATAATAGTACCTAAAGTATGCAATATGTTTCTTATACTAACGGATCTCACGAAGTTTTGTTGAGTTTTGTGTGATTGAAGTTTTCAAGTTTTGGGTCTTATTATGATGGACCACGAAATAAGGAGTAGCAAGAGCCTAAGCTTGGGGATGCCCAAGGCACGCCAAGGTAATATTTCAAAGGAGACTCAAGCATCTAAGCTTGGGGATGCCCTGGAAGGCATCCCCTCTTTCGTCTCAACCCATCGGTATGTCACTTGAAGCTATATTTTTATTCGTCACATGATATGAGTTTTGCTTGGAGCATCGTTTGCTTTTACTTTCAGTTTGCCACAATCATTGTTTTCTGTACACACCTATTTAAGAGAGACACGCCTTCATCATAATTTGTTAGAATACTCTATGTGCTTCACTTATATCTTTTGAGCTTAGAAGTTGCTCTAGTGCTTCACTTATATCTTTTTGAGCACAGTGGCGTGTAGATTTTATAGAAATGATTTCACTATCGTTCTTCACTTATATTTGTTTGAGAGTTAATAAATAGTGACGGTAATTTGTATGGGTCATAAGACTAGTCAAAAAATATTAGGTATTCAATGAGTGATAATCAAAACCATCAAGTAGCACATATACATAAATTATGGGTCAATGATATTGATGTGGTGATATGAAAAAGTTGTGAGTCCATAATTGTTGATCCGTAGAAGTGTCGAATTAATAAAGGTAGACCTTTTTTTCATGTAAAAATTAAAGAGGCATGATGATGATGTGTGAGCATTTCTATTCCTCGTTGAAATCCTAGTGTTGTTTAGGGTCGGAAGCGCGCGATGGTTCACTCCTACCAACCTCTTCCCTCGGTGCATGCGAGTAGTACTTTGATCTATGATAAAACTAATAAAACTTTGCAATAAGTATATGAGTTCTTTATGACTAATGTGAAACCATGACACACGCAATCTCACCTTCTCATATTTGCTAGCCTCTTCGGTACCGTGCATTGCCCATTCTCATCTCGAGGATCGGTGCAACTTTCGCCGGTGCATCCAAACCCCATAACATGATATGCTCTGTTGCACATAAGCCTTATTATATCTTCCTCAAAACAGCCACCATACCAACCTATCATGGCATTTCCATAGCCATTCCGAGATATATTGCCATGCAAATTCCATCGTCACTTCACATGACTAGTTTGTTCATCGTCATATTGCTTTGCATGATCATATAGAGCTGACATAGTATTTGTGGCAAAGCCACCGTTCATCATATTTTTGATACATGTCACGCTAGATCATTGCACATCCTGGAACACTGCCAGAGGCATTCATATAGAGTCATATCTTCATATCAGTTCTCCATATCGAGTTGTAAGTAAATAAAAGTGTTATGATCATCATTATTAGAGCATTGTCCCAGTGAGGAAAGAATGATGGAGACTATGATTCTCCCACAAGTCGAGATGAGACTCCGGACAAAAAATAAAGATGGAGGAGGCCAAATGAGCCCACCATTCAAAAAAATGAGAGAAAATGAGAGAAGGGACTTTGCTACTATCTTTTACCACACTTGTGCCTCAAAGTGGCACCATGCTCTTCATGTAGAGAGTCTCATGATATGTCACTTTCATATGCTAGTGGGAATTACCTATTCATTATTACAAACTTGGCTTGTATATTCCTATGACGGGCTTCCTCAAATGCCTGAGGTCTTCATGAGCAAGCAAGTTGGACGCACACCCTACTTAGCTTCATTTGAGCTTTCATACACTTATAGCTCTAGTGCATCATTTGCATGGCAATCCATACTCCTCGCATTGACATCTATCGATGGGCATCTCCATAGCCCATTGGTACGCCTAGTTGATGTGAGACTATCTTCTCCACTTTTTTACCCCTTTGATATCTATCACCATACTCTATTCCACCTAAATGCTATATCCAATGGCTCACGCTCATGTATTGCGTGAAGAATAAAAAGTTGATGCATATTGAAAAAGTACGATCCAATTGCTTGACTTGGACACCGTGGTGCTTAACATTTGCATTAATGTGGTGAAGATGGAGCCATGCCTTGCTAATATAATAAGATGAATGGGGGGTAAACATTCCTTAACGATCGTATACTTTTAAGAATTAATGATTTTGTTTCTTACACTTTAAATATTGTTGTGTTAATATTTGTTGATTCATCTTTTCTCAATGAGCATACATGCATAAGATTACATAATGGATAACATGTCACATCAAAAATTCCGTTTTTATCATTTACCTACTCGAGGACGACCAGGAATTAAGCTTGGGGATGCTTGATATGTCTCCAACGTATCTATAATTTTTTATTGTTCCATGCTTATATATTATCATTCTAGGATACTTTTTGGGTCTTTATTTACCAATTTATAATATTTTTTAGCACTAAACTATTGACCCAGTGCCTAGTGCTATTTGCTGTTTTCTGCATGTTTTTTACTTTTCAGGTTTACAATACCAAACGAAGTCCAATTGGCATGAAACTTTTTGATGATTTTTTCTGGACCAAAAGAAGACCTGGAAGCTTCGGAAGGAGGCCGAGAGGCGCACGAGGGCCCCACCACACATCAGGGCGTGCCCCAGGGGGGCGTCCTGATATGTGGTGGCCCCCTCGGCTGCCTCCCGACACCCCTCTCTGGCCTATAAATTCTCTAATATCGCAAAAACACCAGAGGCAGTCCCGAAACCCTTTTTCCGCCGCCGCAAGTCTCTGTTCCGTCGCGAGGCCATCTGGAGCTCCGTTCCGGCATCCTGACGAAGGGGGGATCGATCCCGGAGGGCCTCTAGATCAACCTTGATGCACTCATGATGATGTGTGAGTAGTTCACCACAGACCTACGGGTCCATAGCTAGTACCTAGATGGCAATCTCTCTATCTCTTGATCTTGAATACAATGATCATTGCATCTTCGCTTTGATCTATCCGATGTAATCCTATTGTATGGTGTGTTTGTTGGGATCCGATGAATTGTGGGTTTATGTTCAGATTATTCATGAAAAGTATTTGAGATACCTCTGATATATATTGTCTCTTAATTGCATGATCATTATAGCTTCGTAATGCTCTCCGATTTATTGATGTGCTTTGGCCAAGTAGATTGATATTTCATCGGTGGGAGTGGTGCGTTGTGGTAGGTTCAACCTGACCTGCGTGGCATCGCGACGGGTAGGCCGGTGCAGAGGGCCTTGGTGGCTTCCTCCTGGCCTACTGAAGATCGCTCAAGCCCGGCCAAGCCAGCCATAGGCAGGAGCAAGCTCGGCTGGCCGTCAGGACCGATCACGGCGGCCCCGGGGCCCTCTTCCTCCTCCCGGGCTATAGAAGGAGACCCCCGGCCTCCAGTTCAGCTCACACCTTTTCCTCTCCCTATCTTACCATTACTGGCTGACACCCTCATGCTATCACGCCCTCTGCCCTTCTCCATGGCAAGGTTTTGCCGCCAACGATCCTAGCTCGATTCGGTCCACTCACGGCTCCTCGAGCCCAGCCACCGCCATTGTTTGCCTTCCCTTGCTCCACTGAGCATGCCCAGCCTCGAAGCCAACTCAATTGAAGATACCTTGCCGGAGTTCGAGCTCAACCGAAGAAAACTGTTGCCCGCGAGGAAGGAATCGTCACCGTCCGGCCACCTCCGACGACGCTACGGGTACGAGAAGACTCGTCGAAAAGCCCTCGTTCCACTGTGCCAACCCACGCAAGTCGTCGTCCCCTCTCCTCGCCGGTGAGCCCTCTCCGGAGTTCCCCCGTGCCTCGAGTGAGTTTAAAAAATAGAAACCTGGCGGGTGGACCCCACCTGTCAGTGACTCACTTAACGCCCAAAACGGTACGCTGGTAGAGGCCTATTCTAAAAATACGCTTTCGACATGACGCCTCGTGGGATTTTTTGTTTTCTGTTTAAATCTATTTAAAACAATTATGTTGACTCAACTTTGACCATGAATAACTCCTAAACTATAAGTCCAAATCAATATTCTTTTCGCATTATTTCTGTTATTTAATTTCCTTTCTGTTGGCAAAGTTTGATATTTATTTGAGCTGTCTAGAATTTCTTGTCAAATTTTTATTGATTTGTTGTTTATTAAAAATGCTTTGAAAATCCAGGAAGTGAAGACCAGGAGTTTTGTGACCCTCCACTAGTTCAAGGCAAGCTACTTTATCCATTTTGCTTGATGGCATGTGCAAGGCCATGCGTTCAAACTTGCTCGGTATCGGTTATTTTACCTTTATGTTTGTTTTACTTTTATGCTCTAATTTATTTGTCTTATTAGAGCTTATAGTAAGTCAAAGTATGATAGAATACCAGTGGAGTAGTGAAGAAATCCACCTCATTACTGTTCAACCTGGTAGTCACTTTGAAACCGGTAATTTCTTTCGATCACACAAACCCTAGCAACTAAAATCTAAATGATGAGGAGACCCTTTGAAGAAAGACCTTACTTAATACTGTGGTCTCCATCGGACACTTTAAGTTGAGAGTAGCATGATTTGAGTTAAGTAGATTAATGTTGGAGTATAGTAGAACACACCCCCATACTCTAACTTTAATAATCGGTCAATCCCAGTGCCATGAAACCGAACTTCCTCAGTACAACCACATTTTCCCGAATGGGAGGAACCTATTTCATTTGTAGTTATGCATCTTCTGCGTATCTCCAAAGAGGGAAACTGAGATGTGTAGACTTCCTCTAGTCGGGAAGTTCCCATCTAGTCAAGAGAGCTTGGGTTGGTAGATGTGCACAAGAAAGTTGATTGATCCCCGAGGGGAGACAAGTGGGGCCACGAGGTGGCAAGGACCCAGATCTTCTCTCCCAGGGCTAGCCTGCAAGAGGTCGGAGATACGGTTAGAGGGCCATGCTATGAGTGAAGTTTGTTGGATTAACAGTCTACGGAGTGGGTAAACTGTGTGTTGAAACTATTCGAATAGCCGAGTCCCCGGAAATGGGACACAGTTCGTGTTAAGTCACACTGTTTTTACCAGGCATCCAATTTCATTCATTTTAAGTTTAATGCTTTGTTAATCTAGTAATCACCCTTGTAAGTCGGATGATCAAGGATCATGCTAGAAAAAGGTCCATTGGACGTTAAACAAGTTACTTTCATGCAGTAGTTGTACTTATAGTTGTCTCAATTTTTTTGCTTTACTTGTGTGCCTTGTGTCTTGCTTGCTCGCCTTTGGATTTTTTTGTGAGCTTGCGAGTACATTCAAAGTACTCACTAGGCTTATCATGCCAGATGTAGGAGAAGCCCCGTAGAAGGACGTTGAGAGCGAGAGCTAGATTATGTCCCAGCAGTGTCCCTTTGGATTGGAGTCCCACCAGAGTCCCGCCTTCCGCTGTATCATAACCCCTTCCCTACTAGTGTTCCATTAGCCACTAGGCCATAGGCTTAATAATCGAGTACTACCGCCTGATTGTACTACCTTGCTTAGCACGAGTATTGTATTATAACTCTGTGTACCATGTGAGTACTCTATTAGAATATGGTTATTCTGTACCAAGCTATAGTCGTGTTCCAGAAGACATGGATATCGGGGCTGGAACACGAGGGCCTCCGGTTCTCTGAATCGGGGTGTCAAACACTTTAAGGGTGACCAGACACTTGTGAGTAGTACCCGACGTACTTGTTCACTTCCCCTTGAATGACCCCCCATCGATGTTTGAGATATGCCACATTGCGTTTGGTGACGACAGGATGCGATTCCACATATTCCTTTAGTTCGTGACATTCCTTCCAAATCTTCTCCCAATACTTGTTCCCCTTTTACTCGGTGCCGCATATTGGATATATTATTGTAGTTAACCAAGGTTTGAACAACAAGATATCCTCAAAAGTTGAGAATGTCGGGCCTCTTGCCTTCGTCGTCTTTGCCTTCTTCTTCTTGCTCGATTTGGGATTGGATGTTGTCCCAACTTCAAATGAAGGGCAAGTTGGATCCTCCAATCCGTACTCCATTTGGGTTGGACCTTGATTTTCATTTACATGTCTGACAGGAACACCTCCTAAATGACCATGCTACAAGCATTCATCATGTCCGAAATAAACTAGCGGTCTATGCAAAACATTGAACATGCCATATGCAAAGTTGATCGGACAGGAACAACAGAACATACCGAGTTTTGTTGTGCCATTCCGTCGAACAGGTCGTGGGTAGCCAGGGCGCTGCCGGTGCTCGTGTTTATCCACGCCCGAATGAGCTGCGGCGAGTGACATACGTCCACTGCCGGCATCTGCGTGGGCGGAAAGCACTCCGGAATACCCCAACCGGTCGTCGGATCCTCCTCTGTCCCAACCTAGTCTGAGGACGCAATCCATGTCGGCAGGCGGAGGATGGGGTGCGGGGTTTCGGGCGTGGTGTGGAGGACAACTGCTCGTCCATGTCCGCATCCGCTCCCTGGGACGCCACAGTCACATCCCTCTCTCGTTGCCGGCGGCGCCGGTTTCCTCCGGGCGATGTTCTCCGGCTTGCACGACGAAGCCGAGGACGGGACGCCGACGGACGAGGCGGATGCAACCTCTCTCGCGGCGGTCGGGGAGGGATTGGACGAAATCTTGGGCGGCGGATCGGGACCGGCAATGAGGTTGGGGAGCAAGGGTGGCGGACGGCGAGGGCTCGGTCGCAGAAAAGGGAGGAGGAAGGATATTGTGAATTTGCTGCAATTTATGGTGGGGTGGGATTGTCGGGTCCGACGTGAGGAGACACCCGCGCGCCCCCACATCTGCTCCAAATTTAGGCTGGATATAAGAGGTGTCAGTCAGTCTGGACGTTTCAGGCCCGCTTGATGAGCTCGTCTAAATTGCTTGTCTATAACCATGCCATCCGTCCAGACTTTTAAGACGGGTTTGGGGCATCTGGGGCTGTAGATGCTCTAAGAACCCACCACTTCTTCCATTGGGCCACATAAAGAGGGGCGGCCGAAGCATGATCCTTTCCTCGCCGCCCGTCCGTACATCCATCACACAGCTAGTACGATGGTGGCGGTCGTTGGTGATAGGCCATCGCCGACGGGTGTCCCTTTTGGTTTTGGTTTTGGTTTTGGTGCCTAGCTTTAGCTTTCATCAGATCAGAGCCACGTCACGGAACACAGCTATCTCTGTATTTTTTTCCTTTCCAGTTTGCAGCGTGCACATTTTGGTTTGGTGCTGCTGGAATGGATATATTAAACCATCCAGGAGGACACCAGCTGCCTGCCATAGTCGACTGGGAGGGAGTCGGACCGGACCGATCGAGCTACTTGCAATCTCGTCCTTGAACCGGATAGATAGACCGTGGCTTTCAGCAGATGTTCTAGCAGTGTCTTGTCCACACCACACTAAACAAGCTTCCCATTTCGAACAAGTATCTCAGGTCCAATGATGAGCATGTTAGCTCGCGTCCAGACTCCATATACACACACTGTCATGCTCTGTCTCTAGCAGCAAGTAACCAACCCACCAACAGATCTTGGCACACCTGTTTAATTAGGTGCAAGTAGAAAAGAAGATCAGCTTAATTTGCCGATCCTTGAACATAAATACGTCAGCCAGTACGTAACGTATGTGCGCATTCCTAACAAAACATATACTACTGTATGTGTGCTGCTTGTGTAAGCAAACTCACATCGCAGCAGAAGCACAGTTCAGCTAGCATCCACGTCCAGAGCCTCTATCCAGTCTAGTTGGATACTCCTGCAACTACGAAAGTGCAAGCAAAAGCAGAGACACTACACAAAATCAAGGCGCTGGATTACGGAATGCGACGCCGCTCGTCCGTTAGCGGGAGGGGGTGGGGCAGCGTTAGGTCGAGCCATGTGCGTCGAACTGCTCCGACCAACGGATTGCGAGGGCGTGGCGAGGCCGACGTCTCGTCGGAGGGATATGTCTATTGCGTTTGCATGCGCTTTTCTTCAGAAAATGCGCTTTAATTTGCTTTCTTTTTTCTCTTCTAGACTAGATAGGGTAGTGGGTGCTCGCCTGCTCGGGGAGCACGGGCGGGACCCGCCGGCGCCGTGCCGGCATACGGATAAGCAGCTTGCAAGCTGACCGGGACCCGCAAAGTCATCATTAAGATTAAGATAAGCGAGCGGCGACGACGACGACGACGCAGGCAGTGTCTGTCCGGTGTTCCAGCTTGCTGCTGCTCTAGCTTTGGGGCTCCATTGACTGACTGACTGACTGAAGGACCGATTAGCCAGGAGGACCGGACAAGGCATGTTTGTGGGCGCATCTCTACTCCTAATTGGGGATTTTTTTTCGTCCGGTTTTTTCCGTCCCACCTCCCACCACCCCCTGTCACGCTGGTTTCTTATCCACCGGTCTATTTACCTCTCCGCTCTTTCCTTGTAAACCATTACTTTCCTAACAGGCGCAAGATTATGAATCTAACTTTCCAAAATTACCCGAATCAATCGGTACCTCCCATTATTGCAATTTTCTTTAGCAATCAAATAATATATTTTAAGGAAACAAATAATGGATTAAAAGGAAGCTAACATGTAAATCATGACGCGTCATAGAAAATCGATACCTCCCATTATTGCAATTTGCTTTAGGAATCAAATAATATATTTTAAGGAAACAAATAATGGATTATAAGGAAGCTAACATGTAAATCATGACGCGTCATACATCATAGAAAAAAAATCTACTTCAAAGAAAACTTAGTGGCATAAGAAAAGGCTGACTACAGCAACATTTCCTGTCTTGCTTACGTTATCTTGCACGCAATCCAACACAAACTTTAATTTTTCGCAAAAATAAACACATAATATATAAGTATATTAGTGAGAGGGAAATTATCTTTTCTTATACACTCATGAGAGATATGACATGGGTTCATTTAGGGAAAGAGCTATATTCCATGACTACCGAAGGATTCGTAGGCTGACCTTTATTAAGGTAGATCCGAATTTATTTGGTTGCTAAAAATAAATGCGAATAATTGGGAGGCTGGCCTTCATCATAGAGAGATATGAATTTATTGGGTTACTAAAAATAAATAAATAATATTTATTAGGTTGTCGAAGATTGATCAAATGACTATTGTGATTTGGCCGGACAAATGGAAACCATGTTATGAATTTATTGGGTTACTAAAAAGAAATAAATAATATTTATTAGGTTACGAAGATTGATCAAATGATTTGTGATTTCGCTGGTCAAATGGAAACCATGTTCTAAATTCATTGGGTTACTAAAAAGAAATAAATAATATTTATTAGGTTGCCGAAGATTGATCAAATGACTATTATGATATTGCTGGTCAAATGGAAACCATGTTCGGTGATGGATACTGGCCTTGATTACAGAGAAATCGTAATTTGTTGGGTTACCAAAAATAATAATCAATATTTATTAGGTTGCCAAAGATTGATCATACGAGAGACGTGGATAACGCGAGGGAAACGCAAGACGGAAGAGTTTTTTCACCCACGGGGACCTAGACCGCCAAAACGAATTTTTGAAAGAGATTTGATTTTCCCGCCGCCCACTGTGCTTATATAACTGCCCCACACCACCATATGTGTCTCCATCTTTCTACATGGGCTCAGCCATCTCTTCAACCACCATGGTAATCTCATACAGATTGACGGCCTCTAGGAGGGTGATGGCATCGCCGCGGGTTACTGTCATCCCTCGACCTATCATCCCACCTATGAACAAGCAAGATAGATGAATCAGTCTGTACGGCAGTTTGCCATCACCGCTCAATTCTTTACCTCATCCATTCATTATATTCTATGCACATGAACTTGACTATTCAGGACGTCCAGATGGAGCATATATATCAGAATTGTTGGACCATTCATGCTAGGGTCGAATGGAAGACCCAAATCAAGGAGAATGGCAATGGAAATGTTTACCTTCAATGTATACTACGGATCAGGATGTAAGGCTTTACTCGTCACAACTTGATAGCACGTAATTTAATATACACATTTGATAAACAGTTTCCTTCCTAATTATTGTAATGATTCATAAAAAATATTAGGGAACAAAAATGGAAGCGATTGCGTACAACAACCAAGCAGTTCGCTTCAACACCATATTACAAACCGGCATGACCTATGACTTCACTCACGTCGGATTCAACCCCACAGAAATACCAGATGGACATTTCTGCTATCTAGCCATGGAGTTTGTCATCACACTAAATGCTAGGACCGAGGTTCGAAGGTCAGAGAACAGGATAGCATCAAAAATTTGTCCACCGTGCTTCCCACACTTCATGGACATATTGTTGCTACGGGACAAAAGCATCACTGGTGCATCATCTTTATTTTGTTCTTGCATATTACTCCATACAACTCAGTAACTCAGTGTCTCATTCTGATTAATTTTTTGCAGATGTGGTTGTTGTTCCTGCCTATGTTGGTAAAATACAACATAAGTGGGATTCAATATATGCTCGCAACGTCCCTTTCCTCTAGATTGGTCTCATGAACTTTCGGTGAGCACAAATTAGAATTTGAGATTTTCAGACGCTACTTTTAAGTTTATTGTTGCGATCATAAACTAACATTTATTTTTGTTTGTAGCCGGCAGATAATTTCCTACGTGTATGTGAAGAGCATGTCGGTCGCTACTTCTACCATTTGCAACGCACTGAAAATCTGTTTGAGAAGCTTGTTGTTACTTACATACAGTTAAATCGGAGGCGTCAATGCTTGCAAACCATGAGGGAGAGCACATTCATATTCTCTCCAAACATTAATGACGATGATCATCATCTACAAGGTAGGGGTTGCGTACTATTTTTTTTTGTAATACTATGTCATTACTGATAATGTTTTTTTTATCATAGATATCCATGAAGCCAGCCTCATGACACTTGACGAAACACGCGCCTACGTCAATAATATTGTGCAAGCTAGGAACAATGGACGTTAGAATTATCTGCGCGTACACAAGTGCATATTTCGTCTTTAATATGCAAATGTATCAAAATGGTGTGTGCAACATTTCGTTGCCAAGTGTCGACATATTTCTTCTTGGTTTTTTTAAGATTTCTCTTCTTGGTTTAATAATGTATCATATTTAATAAAAGAGGTAAAAAAAGTGTAGGCATATTTCGTTGCCAATTATCAGTGAACCCCTTTTGGTAGTATATCAATGTATGATACACGTGCTCTTGGGCAACCCTTCGCTGCATACATTATTATTTAATAACAAAAACAAAATATTTCTTTTGGCTGGTATATAGAAAGATAAGATAGAAGAGATAATGCTTGTACGTACAGGGAAACATGTTGCGTGCAACATTTCGTTGAGAAGTTTCACGTTTTGAAGTGTCGGCATATCTCTTCTTGGTCTAATAAAATATTATATTCAACAAAAAATGTATGAAAAAGTGTCAGCATATTTCCTTGCCAAGTATCAGTTAACTCCTTTTGGTAGTATATATCAATGTATGATACACGTAGTCCTGGGCAACCCTTTGTTGTATACGTTATTTAATAAAAAAATGAAATATTTATTTTGGCTGGGATAGTATGCAATCGGGAGATATGATTTTCGTAATAAAGATATAATGCTTGTACGTACAGGAAATCAATCATTCCCATATGCAATAGACACAAAGGAAAAGGAATTAAAGATTCTTTTAAAATTTGGGATGTCTTCACCGAATACTTTCCTTTCCTTTTCTGGTTTATATTCACAAGGTGAGTTTGAACAAAGGCATCCGTAAATAGGAACGGCGCATGCAGTCATGCGTTCATACCATGGGATTGGGAAGTTATTACTAATTGGGCCGAAAGATATAAATCAGGTGGAAAATCAATGAAGATCAATTACTGGGAGAGAGATCTGATCCTAGTAATCAGGTGGAATCAAAAATTTGCTTATTATTTGGCTTTCAAAAAAGAAAGTTGGCTTATTATTTGGAAGGCACTTAAATCTCAAAAATGTAGCTGTCAAACAGGGCGTGAACCCTTCATATAACTCCGACGGGCTCATATTTCAACACCCACCCGTGTCCTTGCCTCACCACTATCATCAAGGGAGGCTCTGCACGCACCAATGGATGTTCCGCTCGCACCACACGAGGCTTTGCCCGAACCCCAAAATATGGATGTGCACGCACCAATGGATGTTCCGCTCGCACCACAAGAGGCTTTGCCTGCACCTCAGGAAGCTCCAGGCAACATGAATGCCGTAGCAGATGCCGTCGAATACATATTTCAATATATCACTGTTGTCCAAGACTATGAGGCATTAAAGTAAGTTGTCTTGCTCTGCTATTTTTTCCTGTAAAGCATATATTCATCGACAAATTTAAATCATGTCTAAGAAACTCCATTTGTCAACTACAATTGCAATGCATGATTCATTGAGTTGTTCATAGTGGATATGGTGTGCTACATCTCGCAATTGTTATACCGTTCTACACAGTGCATATCATTCTACCGTATATCCCTTGGCTCTTAATTGTTTATTTGTGTTTTAGAGTCAAGGGATTTGTTTCACACCATATCATTGTCATGTACTTGCTTCTTAACAAGATACTGCGCTAATATCTAAATCACAAAATATAAGAATGTATGTTGTACTCAAGGGCAAAGTTTATTTACATGGTTTGCAGCTTATCTTATTGGGGGATGTGAGAGATTTTTCTAATGAAAAGGGAGCCTAACTATTTTTATGTGATCAATACTGCAAGCCAATCAGATTTTGGCTGATTGAAAGATCACACATGTCTCTTTCCCCAAAATCTCTGATTCCATAGTTCCATTAATGCGATTCTGATTATTTGCATATTAACAAAACATGTTTTTAAAATTATCTCTACTATTAAAGTGAAGTTGGTAGTCAGTGTGTTGTTACTTTGATTCTTATGATATTTCGTTTTCGTTCTTATGATATAAAGTTTAGTGTTACTTTTATTGTGTTTCATGGTAATGATGCGCTGGATATGTTTTAGTGAATGGAGGAGAACACACAATGATTTAACCTTACCCTGTTACATGTTACATGCATGTTCGTTCTATTCAATGAAAGATATCCATGATTATTACAATATTATCTTTTCTACATGCATGTTTGCGTGTAGATATATACATGATTATCACCATCCTTCATCCTAATCTATAATGCAAATACTTGACTAATGATGGAGCTTGCACAACCAAATTTCCACTTTTATCAGAAAGGTGAGAAGGCTAGCAAAGTGGTCAGTGCCAACATCAAGAAACTTGAAGCTGCCATGCATGGAAAGTCTCCGCGGGTAAGATCTTGTAATTCTGAATCATAGAAATTATGAAAAAAATGGGATAAACATGTTGGTTGGGCATGACACACTCATGAAACATAAAACCCATCTAATTAGTCTATCTCAATCTTTATTTTGCTATATTCAGTTATGTTCCCAATCTCCTTCCCTCAATCCTCCTGATTCAGATTTTCTTTTCCAAACGTGACTCCACATGATCTGGATCTCGAGGGATTGCCTCATGTCCATCCCACCCCGTCTTGTTTCCAACCATGGAAGAGAGAAGGGAGGGCATAGGAGCGTGGTGGCCCCTGGGCCGTCGTCCGAGAAAAGGTAAAGGACACGACATGACTACTCGTTGAGACGCCGGTGCTGCTTGCGTGCTCAATCATCTCCCTAGACCCCCACCTCCAACTCGGTCTGTATAGGCACGATATGACGGGTCCAGTTGGGTCACCTTGTTTTCTCTCCTGTCCAATTAGTGTCTGGACGTGCCGGTGGACGTTTAAGATGACTGGTAGTAGATGCTCTAACATTATTGTGTTTGAACATTATAGTGTGTTTTAAGCTAAACAATATTGTGTTTGATAGTATGATGTGTGTTAGCCGATTGTCAGAAAATAGATGTGTATTAACTGAGACGACATTGTTCTTGGTTACTTTAGCTCTGTGAGAAGCAAGTTTTTTTTTCAAAAGCCCGTGGCAACGCACGGGCGTTCTACTAGTAAAAGGTAGGTACCGTGGAATAAACCCCCGCTGTTATTCTGCTCAAGCTGCTGTTAACGCTTTGCGACTTCTTCGGTTCAAGTTTACCCTTTGCCGAACCGTGCTGCCTCGTGCTTATTTTACAAAAAATTCGACAACGAAATTAGAAACTGCTTGGTACATGTAGAAACAAAAACTGGTTTTAGATAATAAAATATGCAAAAGAAATGGCTGGATACGTTGGATCATCATACTCTACTGGTTTTGATTTTACAGTGCCTTCTTCTTAGCGCTTACTTAGAGCATCTCGAACATAGGCTGAAAAAAGCGTGCGCGGCAAAAGATGTGTTTAGCGCGCGCTGAGCGATTTCGCGCGCTCCTGCGAGCGCGGGAAAGTCGCGCACGGGGAGCGTTTGCACGTGCGCACGAATAGGCGGCCCTACGCGTGGTAGTTTTGACGCGCGGCGTTCGGCGCGCTCTATAAATCGCGCGCCTGTTGGAGATGCTCTTAGGGAAAGCTTTTGTGCGAGTATAACCATCATACATACAGTACATCATAAATACATCTATACTCCTTTGAAGCGATCCACGACTGGTTCACTACTAATGCTTTGTTCGGTTACACCTCCTCCCAAGGGGATTGAGATGGATTAGAAGGGTTTTTTGACTTGTTGCGGACGTAATCCCCACCAATCCCTGCCAAAGCCCCTTCATTTCCGTGTCAACCGAACAAGCCTTAATGGTTCTCGGAGGCGATCGCTAGTCTTTGAGCAATTCACTGGGAAAATTCGGGAAACACACGGCATGCGTGTATTGTATTCATCCACTAACTATGCGCTACCGCTCGATATATATATTGGTGTTTGACTGACCTCGCGAGACGACCGGACTCCACTCCTGCTATCAACTGCGGTTAAAACTGCTAACTGCTTCTCTCCTGCTTCTTAATCAAACTATTTATATAACTGCATTATGTAACTGCATTAAGCTTTTTTTTTTTTTTTTTTTGCGGGGAGTAACTGCATTAAGCTGTAGGCTTGTTCCACTCAATTTAGCAAAGTCGTAGCACGAGCGGGACGTATTCACACCGGCCGGCTGCAAGCCCAAATTAACCTCGCAAGGAGTACATCAATCAAGAAATTTATTTATTTCTGGCTGAGGCTGAGAAGACGAAAATATCCTGAGCCTGTGCTTTATGCTTTTGAGGGGGTCACTCCGTCAGTACCGACCGACTCCGCCCGGCTATATAACCGACTCGACCCACACATCCATCGCTCCCCCGCTCCCCCTCCTCCCACAGCCTAGCCTCGCCCCCTCTCGCGGCCTAGCAAGAGATGAACTGTTCCTTCCTCAAGGCGGCGGCGGTCGCCGTGGGCGTGGCCATCCTGGCGGCCACGGCGGGCGCAGCCTCCTCCTTCGTCTCCGCCCCGCCTCTTCCCTCAGTTCTCTCGTCCCCTCCCTGCTGCCTGTGGATCGCCGCCAACTTCATCGTCGTCTGGCTCTGGCTCGTCTCCTCCTACCGCCACCGCGGAGCCGCCGTCGCGGCCGCACTCACGTCCACGGCCAGCGACGTGTCCGCTCTCATGGGCGGCATGCTCTTCCCTTCCTCGGAACCCGACGTCTTCGCTGCCGCTCCTGACGCCGTCATCGCGCCGCCGGCGCCGGTCTCGATGACGATGAGCGGGCCGCGAGAAGCCAGAGCGGCCAAGAGGCCGGTCGACCGCCCCCGCGTGCGGAAGAAGCCCGCAGGCGAGGGCACGGTGGGAGGCGCCGCGGCGGAGGCCAAGCCCGTGGGCAAGAAGGAACGCAGCGAGGAGGAGAGGCCGAGGTCCTCTGCCGCCGGGACAGAGGCTGCCGAGGCCGTTGGCGTCGACGACGTGTCGATGGACTCGGCGTGGCAGTCCATCGTGAGGAGCGGCGCGGCGCGGCCGGTGGCCGTGCGGAAGAGCGAGACGTGGGGCGGCGAGGAGCTGCCGCGCATGCGGCGCGCGGCCGACAAGGCCAAGGCCGTCGTGGCCCGGAGGGAGATGCGCAAGTCGGCCACGATGGTCCCGCCCTCCCCGCCGCACCCGGCCGCGGCGTCGTCCCCGGTGGCGGCGAGGCAGGGTTGGCGCACCAGGGACGTGCTGGGGATGGCGCAGGACGAGCTCCTCCGCCGCGCCGAGAGCTTCATTCGGAGGCAGCACGAGCACCTGCGCATCCAGCGGCAGGAGTCCGAGCAGCGCCAGGCCATGGAGCACGACCGCCGCCGCCGCCCTGCTCCCATCCGCGTCTAGCGGCCGGCCAGCTCGACGCCGCCACATGCATCGCCCATCGCCTATGCGCGCGCACGTACGTGCTAATCCATCCACAGGATGGACGCACACGCGCCCATGCACGTACGGAAGACTGTACAAAAGTTCGTCAGCCAGCTAGCCCTACTAGCATCATCGTCAAGAGAAAAAAAAAAGATGCCGCCATTGCATGCCTAGATGGAGCGATGGAAGTACAGCGCAGGTAGAGGAGGAGGATCCGGCCATGGCTGTGTCTACGTAGCACACTGAAGCTGCAGCACTGGTCTGGTCATGCACGGCGTCCTCCTTCGATCGATGTAGATTAAATCCGCATGTAAGATTATGTTTGAGCGAGGGATCAGCGCTACATGTAAGTTAATCAACCTCTAAATAAATGAAGAGTGGTAGCCGTTTCTTTGTTCTTTGGCATATCTTGCTTAATTTTGCTGTTTCAAATTTGTTTGTAGCGACAGAATTTCCTACGAAACCCGCAAGAAAATTCGTTTCTCATGCCTTGTTTATCACAGAGGATCTGTCCTTGATAACTGAACAGGTAGATGTGAGCATGCTTGAGGAGATTAAGGGCCTGTTGCATCAAGCGAGTTCTCGAGGAAATTAAGGTAGAGGAGTAAAATCGTAAGAAAATCTTCTTCCTAGCTATCCCTTGATCGTAGGATTGCACCCAAAGTAACCTCGTTGCATAGGAGTTACGGCAAGCCTCTTTGGTTCGTGGGATTCAAATAGGATCATGAGAAGAAAAAAATAAGACAAACATATAATAGGAGTACGTGCACAAAAAGAAGATTGTAAAACATGGGAATATGTAAACACAATCAAAGTAATGTGAAACCATAGAACAAATATAATTAGACCTTTGTATCACGTTCTTTGAACGTACGAATTACTAAAGTAGGTCTGAGCAGATCGCAAAATTATTGTGTTTTTATTTGAAATTGTGATCGAAGAAATATTTTCTCCTTCTTCACTTACTCCATTACTTTGAATCAAATGGACAAATGGTAGTACCAAAGGGGGAAACATACTTATATTTTCCTCCACTTCTCACGTGAACAATAGAGGCCCTAATTTTGAAGGAATGCAAATTGTTGAAAATATGGCCTAGAGGCAATAATAAAATGGTTATTATTATATTTCCTTGTTCATGATAATCGTTTATTATCCATGCTATAATTGTATTGATTGAAAACTCAAATACATGTGTGGGTACATAGACAACACTGTGTCCCTAGTATGCCTCTAATAGACTAGCTCGTTGATCAAAGATGGTCAAGGTTTCCTAGCCATAGACATGAGATGTTATTTGATAACGGGATCACATCATTAGGAGAATGATGCGATGGACAAGACCCAAACTATGAACGTAGCATATGATCGTGTCAGTTTATTGCTATTATTTCTGCATGTCAAAGTATCTGTTCCTATGACCATGAGATCATGCAACTCACTGACACCGGAGGAGTACCTTGTGTGTATCAAACGTCACAACGTAACTGGGTGACTATAAAGGTGCTCTACAGGTATCCCCGAGGGTGTCTGTTGAGTGGGCATGGATCAAGACTGGGATTTGTTACTCCGTGTGACGGAGAGGTATCTCAGGGCCCACTCGGTAATACAACATCACAATAAGCCTTGCAAGCAAAGTGACTAAAGAGTTAGCCACGGGATCTTGTATTACGGAACGAGTAAAGAGACTTGCCAGTAACGAGATTGAACTAGGTATAGAGATACCGACGATCGAATCTCGGGCAAGTAACATACCGAAGAACAAAGGGAACTGCATACGGGATTAGCTGAATCCTTGACATAAAGGTTCAACCGATAAAGATCTTCGTAGAATATATATGAACCAATATGGGCATCCAGGTTCCGCTATTGGTTATTGACCGTAGAGGTGTGTCGGTCATGTCTACATAGTTCTCGAACCCGTAGGGTCTGCACTCTTAACGTTCGGTGATGTTTCGGTAATATTGAGTTATGTATGTTGGTGACCGAAGGTTGTTCGGAGTCCCGGATGAGATCCCGGACGTCACGAGGAGCTCCGGAATGGTCCGGAGGTAAAGATTGATATATAGAAAGTCCCATTTTGGTCACCGTAAAAAGTTCGGACGTCACCAGTAGTGTACCGGGAGTGCCGGGAGGGTTCCGAGGGTCCACCGGGAGGGGCCCACTCACCCCAAGGGCCACATGGGCCTAGGGGGTGGCGCACCAGCCCCTGGTGGTCTGGCCGGCCAGCCCCTAAGGGGCCCATGCGAAATAGGAAAGGAGGAGGCCAAGTGGGAAGGAGTCCTCCCAAGACTCCACCTCCCTTGTGGGAGGAGGAGTCCTAGTTGGGGGAGGACTCCTCCCCTCTGGTTCGGCCGAACCCCTCCTTGTTGGAGGGTCTAGGGCTGCCTCCCCCTCCCCTTCCTCCTATATATACTAGAGGTTCTTGAGGGCAGCCCCAACCTGAAAAGCCACGGCTGCCTCTCTCTCCCTCTAGATCTGTTCTCCACTAGATCGTCTCGGTCGTGCTTGACGAAGCCCTGCCGGCACAGCTCCACCACCACCGCCACCACGCCGTTGTGCTGGCGGAGAACTCATCTAACTCTCCACCCTCACTTGCTGGATCAAGGAGGCGGAGATCGTCATCGAGCTGTACGTGTGCTGAACGCGGAGGTGCCGTCCGTTCGGCACTAGATCGGAAGGACCGTGATTGGATCGCGGGACGGCTTGCGATTTGGATCGCGAAGACGTTCGACTACATCAACCGCGTTTCTTAACGCTTCCCGCTTAGCGATCTACAAGGGTATGTAGATCCACTCTCCCCCTCGTAGATGCTCATCACCATGGATAGATCTTGCGTGTGCGTAGGAAATTTTTTGTTTCCCATGCAACGTTCCCCATCAGTGGCATCATGAGCTAGGTCTATGCGTAGATGATATCTCGAGTAGAACACAAAGGAGTTTGTGGGCGTTGATATTCAGATTGCTTCCCTCCTTAGTCTTTTCTTGATTCAGCGGTATTGTGGGATGAAGCGGCTCGGACCAACCTTACTCGTCCACGTACGAGAGACCGGTTCCATAGACTGACATGTAACTTTGTTGCATAAGATGGCTGGCGGGTGTCTGTCTCTCCCACTTTAGTTGAATCGGATTCGACAGAGGCGGTCCTTGTAGAAGGTGAAATAACAACTTGTATATCACCGTTGTGGTTTTGCGTAAGTTAAGAATCGTTCTTCCTAGATACCCATAGCAACCACGTAAAACATGCAACAACAAATTAGAGGACGTCTAACTTGTTTTTGCAGGGTATGATGTGATATGATATGGCCAGAAACATGATGAGATAGATGTATGAGATGATCATGTTTTGTATAGATTATCACGACTTGCATGTCGATGAGTACGGCAACCGGCTGGAGCCATAGGGTTGTCTTTAATTTATTTTCGCCGTTTTTGCTTTACTTTATCGCTATGAGTTAGCAATAGTTGTAGAAGCAATAGTTGGCGCGACAACCTCATGGTGACACGTTGATGAAGATCAAGATGATGGAGATCATGGTGTCATGCCGGTGACGATGGAGATCATGCCAGTGCTTTGGAGATGGAGATCAAAAGCACAAGATCGTGGCCATATTATGTCACTTATGATTTGCATGTGATGTTAATCCTTTTATGCACCTTGTTTTGCTTAGGACGACGGTAGCATTATAAGGTGATCCCTCACTAAAATTTCAAGATAAAATTGTGTTCTCCCCGAGTGTGCACCGTTGCGAAAGTTCGTCGTTTTGAAACACCACGTGATGATCGGGTGTGATAGACTCTACGTTCGCATACAACGGGTGCAAGCCAGTGTTGCACATGCGGAACACTCGGGTTAAACTTGACGAGCCTAGCATGTACAGACATGGCCTCGGAACACAATAGACCGAAAGGTCGCACATGAGTCATATAGTAGATATGATCAACATGGATATGTTCACCATTGAAACCACCTCATCTCACGTGATGATCGGACTTGGGTTGGTGGATTTGGATCATGTCACACTTAGACAACCTTAGGGATGTTGATTTGAGTGGGAGTTCTTAAGTAATATGATTAATTGAACTCATTATCATTAACATAGTCAAAGTGACTTTGCAAATTATGTTGTAGATCAATAGCTCGCGCTGTAGCTCCCCTGTTTTTATACGTTCCTAGAGAAAATAGAATTGAAAGATGATGGTAGCAATAATGCGTACTGGGTCCGTGATCTGAGGATTGTCCTCATTGCTGCACAGAAGGCTTATGTCCTTAGTGCATCGCTCGGTGCGCCACCCCCTCAAACGTCGTCTGTAGATGTTGTGAACATCTGACAGGCATGTTCTGATAACTACTTGATAGTTCAGTGCGTCATGCATTACAGCTTAGAATTGAGGCTCCGAAACATTTTGAACGTCACGGAACATATGAGATGTTCTAAGAGCTGAAATTAGGATCTCAGGCTCGTGCCCGTGTTGAGAGGTATGAGACCTCCAAAAAGATTCTTTGCCTGCAAGATGAAGGAGAATAGCTCAATCGGTGAGCATGTGCTCAGATTGTCTGGGTGCTACAATCGCTTGAATCGAGTGGGAGTTGATCTTCCAGATAAGATAGTGGTTGGTATAGTTCTCCAAGTCACTGCCACAAAGCTACTAGAGCTTCGTGATGAACTATGAAATGCCAGGGATAGAAATAATGATCCCTGAGCTATTCGCGATGTTTGACACCGCGAAGGTAGAAATCAAGAAGGAGCATCAAGTGTTGATGGTTAGTAAAACCACTAGTTTCGAGAAGGGCAAGGGCAAGGAGGGAAACTTCATGGATGGCAAGCCAGTTGCTTCTCCAGTGAGGAAACCCAAGGTTGAACCCAAATTCGAGACTAAGTGCTTCTATTATGAGGAGAGCGGTCGCGGAAGCGGAACAACCCTAGATACTTGGTAAAGATAAGAAGGCTGGCAACGTCAACGGAAGTATATTTGATATACGTATTATTAATGTGTACCTTACTAGTACTCCTAATAGCACCTGGGTATTAGATACCGGTTCAGTTGCTAAATGTTGATAACTCGAAATAAAAGCTACGTAATAAACGGAGACTAGCTAAGGGCGACATGACGATGTGTGTTGGAAGTGTTTCCAAGGTTGATGTGATCACCATCGCACGCTCTCTCTACCTTCGGGATTAGTGATGAACCTGAATAAATGTTATTTGGTGTTTGTGTTGAGCATGAACGTGATTAGATCGTGTTTATTGCAATACGGTTATTCATTTAAGTTAGAGAATAATGGTTATTCTGTTTACATGAATAATACCTTCAATGGTCATGCACCTAATGTGAATGGTTTATTGAATCTCGATCGTAGTAATACACATGTTCATAATGTTGATGCCAAAAGATGCAAAGTTAATAATGATAGTACCACATACTTGTGGCACTGCCGCCAAGGTCATATTGGTGTAAAGCGTATGAAGAAACTCCATGCTGATGGATCTTTTGACTCACTCGATTTCGAATCGGTTGAGACATGCGGACCATGCCTCTTGGGCAAGATGACTAAGACCCCATTTTCCGATTTGATGGAGCGGGCAAGTGACTTATTGGAAATAATACATGTTGATGTAGCGATCCAATGAGTGTTGAAGCGTGCGGTGGATATCGTTATTTTCTAACCTTCACTGATGATTTGAGTAGATATGGGGATATTTACTTAATGAAACACAAGTCTGAAACGTTTGAAAAGTTCAAACAAATTCAGAGTGAAGTTTGAGATCATCGTGACAAGAAGATAAAATGTCTACGATATGATCGTGGAGGTAAATATCTGAGTTACAATTTGGTATACAACTCAAGACAATGTGGAAGTTGTTTCACAACTCACGCCACCTGGAATACCATAGTGTGATGGTGTGTCCGAACGTCGTGGTCATGCTCTATGGGATATGGTGCGTACTATGATGTCTCTTATCGATCTGCCACTATCGTTTTGGGGTTATGCATTAGAGACAATTACATTCACTTTAAAAAGGGCACCATCTAAGTCCGTTGAGATGACACCGTATGAATTTTGGTTTGGCAGAAACCTAAGCTGTCATTTCTCAGAGTTTGGGAATGCGACACTTATGTCTGATAAGCACGATCCCAAAGCGGAAAAGTGCATCTTCATAGGATACCCTGAGGAAACAGCTGGGTATGCCTTCTATCTCAGATCCAAGGGCAAAGTGTTTGTTGCTAAAACGGGTCCTTTCTCGAGAAAGAGTTTCTCTCGAAAGAATTGAGTGGGAGGAAAGTAGAACTTGATGAGGTTGTTGAACCATCACTTCAGTTGGATAGTATCACGACGCAGAAAGATGTTTCTGCGACGCCTACACCAAGTGAAGAGGAAGCAAATGATGATGATCATGAAGCTTCGGATCAAGTTACTACCGAACCTCGTAGGCCGACAAGAACTCGTACCGCTCCTGAGTGGTACGGCAATCCTGTCTTGGAGGTCATGTTGTTAGACAACAGTGAACCTACGAGCTATGAAGAAGCGATGGTGGACCCGGATTCCAACAAATGGCTAGGAGCCATGAAATCCGAAAAAGGATCCATGTATGAAAACCAAGTATGTACTTTGGTAGACTTGCCCGTTAAACGACAGACTGTTGAGTTCAAATGGACCTTTAAGAAGAAGACAGACGCTGATGGTACATGTCACCATTTATAAAGCTCGACTTGTCGCAAAGAAGTTTCCGACAAGTTCAAGGAGTTGACTACGATGAGACTTTCTCACCCGTAGCGATGCTAAAAGTCTGTTGGAATTATGTTAGCAGTGGCTGCATTTTTCGATCATGAAATCTGGCAGATGGATGTCAAAACATCGTTTCCTTAACGGTTTCCTTGAGGAAAGGTTGTATGTGATACAACCGGAAGGTTTTGTCAGTCCTAAGGATGCTAAAATGTATGCAAGCTCCAGCGATCCTTCTATGGGATGGAGCAAGCATCTCGGAGTTGGAATATACGCTTTGATGTGGTGATCAAAGCTTTTGAGTTTATACAAAGTTTATAAGAAACTTGTATTTACAAGAAAGTGAGTGGGAGCACTACAGAATTTCTGATAAGTATATGTGGTTGACATATTGTCGATCGGAAATAATGTAGAATTTCTGGAAAGCATAAAGGGTTGTTTGAAAGGAGTTTTTCAAAGGAAGACCTGGATAAAGCTACTTAAAACATTGGGCATCAAGATCTATAGAGATAGATCAAGACGTCTGATAAGACTTTCAATAAGTACATACCTTGACAAGATTTTAAAAGAGTTCAAAATGGATCAGTCAAAGAAAGAGTTCTTGCCTGATTTGTAAGGTGTGGAGTTGAGTGAGACTCAAAGCTCGACCACGGCAGAAGAAAGAGAAAGGACGAAGGTCGTCCCCTATGCCTTATCCATTGGCTCTGTATAGTATGCCATGCTGTGTACCGCACCTGGTGTGTTCCTTGCCATGAGTTTGTCAAGGGGTACAAGAGTGGTCCAGGAGTGGATCACTGGACAGCGGTCAAAATTATCCTTAGTAAATAGAGGACTAAGGAAATGTTTCTCGATTATGGAGGTGATAAAGAGTTCGTCGTAAAGGGTTACGTCGATGCAAGCTTTTACACCAATCCGGATGACTCTGAGTAGCAATCCGGATACGTATAGTGGAGCAGCCATTTGGAATAGCTCCAAGTGGAGCGAGGTAGCATCTGCTGTATGATATATAGATTTGCAAAGAACACACGGATCTGAATGTTGCAGACCGTTGACTAAAACCTCTCTCACATGCAAAACATGATCGAACCCCAGAACTCATTGGGTGTTAGATTCATAACAATGTAAATCACATAGCGATGTGAGCTAGATTATTGACTCTAGTGCAAGTGGGAGACTGTTGGAAATATGCCCTAGAGGCAATAATAAAATGGTTATTATTATATTTCCTTGTTCATGATAATCGTTTATTATTCATGCTATAATTGTATTGATTGAAACTCAAATACATGTGTGGGTACATAAACAACAATGTGTCCCTAGTATGCCTCTAATAGACTAGCTCGTTGATCAAAGATGGTCAAGGTTTCCTAGCCATAGACATGAGATGTCATTTGATAACGGGATCACATCATTAGGAGAATGATGCGATGGACAAGACCCAAACTATGAACGTAGCATATGATCGTGTCAGTTTATTGCTACTGTTTCTGCATGTCAAAGTATCTGTTCCTATGACCATGAGATCATGCAACTCACTGACACCGGAGGAGTACCTTGTGTGTATCAAACGTCACAACGTAACTGGGTGACTATAAAGGTGCTCTACAGGTATCCCCGAGGGTGTCTGTTGAGTGGGCATGGATCAAGACTGGGATTTGTTACTCCGTGTGACGGAGAGGTATCTCAGGGCCCACTCGGTAATACAACATCACAATAAGCCTTGCAAGCAAAGTGACTAAAGAGTTAGCCACGGGATCTTGTATTACGGAACGAGTAAAGAGACTTGCCGGTAACGAGATTGAACTAGGTATAGAGATACCGACGATCGAATCTCGGGCAAGTAACATACCGAAGAACAAAGGGAACTGCATACGGGATTAGCTGAATCCTTGACATAGAGGTTCAACCGATAAAGATCTTCGTAGAATATGTAGGAACCAATATGGGCATCCAGGTCCCGCTATTGGTTATTGACCGTAGAGGTGTCTCGGTCATGTCTACATAGTTCTCGAACCCGCAGGGTCTGCACACTTAACGTTCGATGACGTTTCGGTAGTATTGAGTTATGTATGTTGGTGACCGAAGGTTGTTCGGAGTCCCGGATGAGACCCCGGACGTCACGAGGAGCTCCGGAATGGTCCAGAGGTAAAGATTGATATATAGTAAGTCCCGTTTTGGTCACCGGAAAAAGTTCGGGCGTCACCGGTAGTGTACCGGGAGTGCCGGGAGAGTTCCGGGGGTCCACCGGGAGGGGCCCACTCACCCCAAGGGCCACATGGGCCTAGGGGGTGGCGCACCAGCCCCTAGTGGGCTGGCCGGCCAGCCCCTAAGGGGCCCATGAGAAATAGGAAAGGAGGAGGCCAAGTGGGAAGGAGTCCTCCCAAGACTCCACCTCCCTTGTGGGAGGAGGAGTCCTAGTTGGGGGAGGACTCCTCCCCTCTGGTTCGGCCGAACCCCTCCTTGTTGGAGGGGCTAGGGCTGCCTCCCCCCTCCCCTTCCTCCTATATATACTAGAGGTTTTAGAGGGCAGCCCCAACCTGAAAAGCCACGGCTGCCTCTCTCTCCCTCTAGATTTGTTCTCCACTAGATCGTCTCGGTCGTTCTTGGCGAAGCCTGCCGGGACAGCTCCACCACCACCGCCACCACGCCGTTGTACTGGCGGAGAACTCATCTACCTCTCCACCCTCGCTTGCTGGATCAAGGAGGTGAAGATCGTCATCGAGCTGTACGTGTGCTGAACGCGGAGGTGCCGTCCGTTCGGCACTAGATCGGAAGGACCGTGATTGGATCGCGGGACGGATCATGATTGGATCGCGGGACGGCTTGCGATTTGGATCGCGAAGACGTTTGACTACATCAACCGCGTTTCTTAACGCTTCCCGCTTAGCGATCTACAAGGGTATGTAGATCCACTCTCCCCCTCGTAGATGCTCATCACCATGGATAGATCTTGCATGCGCGTAGGAAATTTTTTGTTTCCCATGCAACGTTCCCCATCACAAATATGAGGTCTGGCCTAATGGATTTTTCTTTAAGGTTCCGATGCATCTTATGTCTTCCTCTCTGGATTCTCTTCCTAATAAAGTAACACACAATCTTAGAAGTTCTATAATTTTTTTCTTTGCGGCTCCACCCCTCCTATGTTCTATGTGATCCCTCCTATCCTATGTAACTCCTCAAAACGATGAAACCTCGACTCACCGTCTCATGGATTATGCCCTCCTATTGGTCTATCGATCACCAGTTCCCGTCTGCCGCCTTCCACTGCTCCTGACTCCAGCCACCCGATGCTCATACTCCCTTGTTGTTGCCAAGGGGACACTTGCAGGAGGAGGCCACGTCAATGCTCGACCGCTCGCTCGTCATCACTTGAGTTTTAGACTCATTTCTCTACTTATTTTTTTATCATGCAAATGCTATGGGTACCCATCGTGTATAGGATATCCGACGGGTATGGGGATGGGTGCCAATTTGGGTATGGGTTTGGGCAGGAGGGGATCGTACACCCCTAGCTACCCATCGCCATCCCTACTTTAACCAGCTATGATCTTTACAGACCATTTAAAACGTGCAAAAAAAATACTAATTCTTGATAAATTCTCGGGACATTTCCATGCTAAAGGAAAGAACTTGTCAATCAAGACCATTTTAATGACACCATTTTCATGTTCGAAGAAAAACTTGAAATGTTAGAGGCTTAAAAAAAAGGAAAAACCAATGATCTACCTCCAGCGATTGCATTGAATCAAGAGCGTAAACTAAGCACTCATAGCCCACTACTTTGCAGCCAAGTAATTAAGCTACTATTGGTACAAATTGAACAAGTGGAGTAGGAGTATGCATTATAGTTACTCTTGAGTCTTGACTGATGTGAACCATAAGATGAGCCATTCACCTAATGTAAGTTTAGTTGTCTTGCATGGAGTCAGTGACCAGAAGTGACGTGGATGCATCCTCCAATCTAGCACAAAGATTCCTAAAATTATTCTAGCGCAAAGATCATCTTTCTTTCCTAGTAAAAGTTTGTCACTCCTCTCATTTTCTCCTTTCCAAAGGGAGCAAGCTCGCTGGATTGGATTGTTTGAAGCTTGTCACTAGTAACAGGTAAAACGTGTGATGTGGCTCAGTAGCTAGTGAACAATTAGGTTGCTGCTTCACCTAACCATCTAGCTAGCATTACCACCTCTAGAGAACCATTGTATCCTTTCACTTGTTAATGGCCATGTGTGATTTATTTTAACTTGACTATTGACCCCATAGGCCTTGTATGCCCCCTTTTTTATGCTAACAGCTGTCTTGGTGACCCAAGTATTTCTTAGAAAAAAATAGTCATGGATTAGTCACTTTGCTAGTGGTGCTGGCTTTTCTTTTGTGCTAATCCATGCAAGTATTAACGGCTGATTTATCACGGGGTCATTCAGCAATACTGCAAGTGATCAAACCCATGTGCTGTCATTGGATTGTTGGTTTCTCATTTTTTTTTACACGCTAAAACTACTTTTTCTTATTGATTTTCAAACCACTAGAAGTTAAATTTTCTTGATGCTGAACTGCTCATGGACACCCACACAAATTTAATAAATGAAAAAAAAATTTAGGACATGTGGGTCACCATCCACCCCCCTACAACCAGTTGTAGCCCGCATGCCCACAACCGCCAGCCTGCCACTCCTACTAGGTTCTATGTGACATCTTCTATACTACATGACTCCTCGAAATGACGAAACCTCGACTCATCATCTCATGGATCTTGCCATCCTCCCAGTCCATCGATCCTCAGTTCCCACCGCTCCAAGCTCAAGACATCCACTACTAGTACTTCCTTGTTGCTGCCAGGGGACACCTGCAGGAGGAAACTACGTCGATCTTAGACTGCTCGCCCGTCATCACTTGATTTTTTTTCATGCAAACACTATGGATACCGATCGGGTATAGGATACCCGGTGGGCATGGACATGGGTTAATTTAGACAGAAGGGAATCGTACCCGTCCATACCTTACCAGTTGTTACACTTTAACCAGCAACGATCTTACATGCCATTTGAAATGCGCAAAAGGTACCAATTCTTGTGAAATTCTCAGGATTTCAACACTAGAGAAGGGGCTTATCAGTCAAGAGCATTTTAATGACATCATTTTCATGTTTCAAGAAGAAAAATGGAATCACAAAGTTAGAGGCTTAACCAGGAGCGTAAAGTAAGTTTCACTCATATACCTGACTACTTCGCAGCCAAGAAATTAATTAAACTATATTTACAAATTGGACAAGTGGAGTAGGACTAAGCATTATAGTTACCCTGGATTGATGTGAATCATAAGATGAGCCATTAACTTAGTAAGTTAGTGACGTGGATGCATATCCTGCAATCTAGCAGAAAGATCAGCTTTCTTTCCAAGTCACAATTTTTTACTCTTCTCATTTTCTCCTTTCTAAAGAGAGCAAGCTCGTCGGATTGGATTGTTGAAGCCTGTCACTAGTAAAATGTAAAACGTGTGATGTGGCTCAGTACCTAGTGAACAATTAGGTTGCTGCTTCACCCAACCATCTAGCTAGCATTATCACCTATTCACCTCTAGAGTATCATTGTCTCCCTTGAATTGTTTATGGCCATGTATGATTTTATTTTAACTTGACTATTGAGCCCATAGGCCTTGACGCTAACACTTGTCTTGGTGACACAAGTGTGCTTTAAAAAAAAATCTTCATGGGATTAGTCACTTTACTAGTGGTGCCGCCTTCACTTTTGTGCTAATCCATACAAAGCATTAACGGCTGATTTATCATGGGGTCACTCAGCAATATTACAAATGATCAGATCCATTTGCTGTCATTGGATTGTTGGTTTCTCATTCTTTAGACGTTAACATTGATTTTTCTTACTGATTTTCAAACCACAGGTGGTTAAACTGTCTTGGTGCTGAACTGCTAGTCAGAATTCAGATCACACAGTGACCAAAATTAATGATCATTTTTTGTACAATAATTAATCTTCATCATTACTCTTTAGTTGCCCAAAAGATCCAGACGTAAATTATTGTACTTTTTTACCCTTTTTGATTAGTCAAAGATCTTCTCCAGCACCTTCCCAGTGTCTTATTGATTGGTCAAATAAGTACTTATAAAACAAAGGTTACGTCAGAGAAACTAATTTTTACCCTAATACGACCTCAGCTTCATGGATGAGCTGGCTATCGTGACAGCTCAAGCTGTCTGCATTATTGAAACCCTGAATAAACTAGCCCCATTTGTGATCTACGTGTAGTTGACTCTTAACTCGAAATATTATCCGAGGATTAAGGATAGATACTACAACGATCTTTGCTTGCATGGGCTTGGAACTCGGATAAGAACTTCCTAATCATTGATTAAGCAATGAAACTGTTGTGTAGTATTGCATGTGGCATGGACTTTTCTCGGTGTTTCTCAAGCAATGCTTTTCTAGAGACTTTGGCCTGCTATTTCGAGGCAAAATGTATCCAAAGTTGCCAGGAGAACACTTGGGACATGCTACAAGCACAAGCGTTTGACGCCGAGCTAGGAGTCCATTTTTCTACTAGAACGTGGAATAATTCCTATGTTCCAGACGCGCGCGGGTTCCCACTAAATGATCGCTATAGTAAGCGTTGTGGCCATGATTGGACCTGGACCCCATGAAGACCATTTCAAGGAATTAACAGACGGACGAGGAGTAACAAACAAGGTATACTAGAGATCTTTGGAAGGAGGCTAGAAATCTCTCGACAGAGCCAGTGATGTCTGTGAAGTGGACATGCAATGTCAGGATATAGTTTCCAAGTAAGCTCCAATTTGGCAGACACTTAAAACTAATCCTACTAGTTATTGTAACGTGCAATTGGGCAGGAAACTATGTCCAACAACTCATACATTAGTCTTATGATGATATCTCAGTGACATGGTTTTGAGACACATCAGTACATCGACAAATTAATGCGGCGGATTTAGCCTTGCGCTTTGGAAGTACTACAAAAATGACAACATGCTCCAAAAGTCCAAATATAGATACTCCGTAACAGTTCCTTGATGTGCTTTTTAACTATTTCGATCAGGAAAATCAACCTGTGTAGGCCCCATGCACGCATCGTATACTACTACTAGAACAATCAGTTGGCCGATTCGTGCGGCCATGCATGTCGACATGCAGCGTGAAAGATCGTCACCACGATGGCGTCATGCATGCGCGTTCCCGGTGACCAATCAATTAAGTTTCGGTCGAACGGCGCGCTATGCTGATGCAATAGTCTTTGGGACGCAGGAGTCAAGCCTGCACTTGCCTGGTGCCGTGTCGGGGTCACTGGCCTTGACTTGACTAGATTGCTAGGTTGATGACGCTACGTTTCGGCATCTAAACCGCTCCAGAAGACCCTACATGGATAAGAAAACCAAGCATGAAAGCTCATTTGAGCCAAGTGTTGCTTAAGAACTAGTACCATGTTTATCCGGACCGATTCCGGTATCCTCTTTGAAAGGACCTGCGACTCTCTTAGATTTTTGTTTTCCCTTCGGCAAATGGGATATTTTCTTCCAACTGCGCAAGACGTGTCAAAGGTATACACATGTTGCACTCGGTGTCTACTCAGCAGCAAGCATGCGCAGATTGAATATCATATCGGCCAGGCCGGCCGGCAATTGGCACGCGGTCTCTCAAATCATTCAGAGTTTTCAATGGTAATACAACGGGGATTTAAGTAGTAGTAGGGATGCAAATTTGAATCCTTCAGGGTATCCTCCGGCCCTACTTAGTTCAAAATTTGCAAGAGGGTCGGAGGACACGTCCAAAATTCTGCAATCTTCAGACTGAAGCACCGAACTTGGCCCTGGCCCGAGCAAGTCAATGGAAGCCCCCTCCTGAGGAATGGATCAAAATCAATATCGATGGGTCTTTCAAACCTGAAAGGAGGAACGGTGGATGGGGGGCTGTTTTCAGAGACCATATGGGGGAAGTGGTGGCTTGTGCATCTGGGTATTGTCCAAATCTCCAAAATGCTCTGCATGCAGAGGCACTTGCAGCGGTGGCTGGGCTTCAGATAGCGTCTGAGATGGGAATGGGACGAGTGTATCTGGAGACGGATGCTCTTTTGCTGAAGGAGGCCCTGGATGAAGGCGGGACTGACTTTTCTTGCATTGGCATGGTGGTTGATCAGCTGAAGGAATTCATTCGCTGTAATTTTATTGAGTGTAGGTCTGTTTATTGTCCTAGAATTTGCAATCAGGTTGCTGATGCTCTTGCTGCACGAGGTGTACTGATGGCTGGAGAGCCTGCTAGTGTAACTCACGGACTCGATCCGTATGTATCCGGTTTAGTGGCGAGCGATTTGGCTTCGCTCACTGTTTAATGCAATGCATTGAATCTCAAAAAAAGTAGCTCGTCCTGAAAACTGCCCATACTTTTGCTGTTCATCAGCATGGCCTCAAACATGCATGCTTGTTTATCAGATTATGGGGCAGGGCTGCTTAATTCCTTGCTGCAAATCTTAGGTTTGCTGCTGCCTGCTTGAAAACGATAGATCGATCTTATGCGTAATGTTTTTATATATGTGCTAGTATTTTTGTTTGGCCAGTTTGGGGAATCTAGATGGACTGGACTGGAGTGCGTGGATTAACGTCTAGCGAAAGGAAAACCTAGCTAGCAGCACCAGCGCCACAACCATAGGGAACAACGGAGACAGACAGATGGTCATCCGTTTCTTTCCCAAGCAAAACCATTTTATATCGATCGAACAAGTTTGGTGTGCATACAATTTAGCCTGGACAGAGAACTGGTAGAACTACTGTGTCTTCACAGTCTGTACCAACACCTTGTCGGATAACTGCCAACAGGCACATATGTTTCTTCTTCTCTGATGAAGTTCGTGGATAAAATACAAGAGTGCCCAACTCTTTGATTGAGATTCGTCTCTGGGGCAGCCCTTGATTGATTGATATCCAAGATAAATAATTTGCTTCCAACGAGTCCTACAATTGACGAATATATCTTGACCCGCCGGGGGCCTTGCGGTCTACGGATTCTCCAACCGCCGCATGATTGATAACCGGTCGGTCAGAGCAGTAGGATTGTGCAGAAGTACGCATTTGATGGATGATGATCTCCATTCATAATTGGCTAGCCGAGGTCCAAGAATGTCTCCTTTTTTTTCATTTCACCAACGGAAGCATATTCATAACTCTGGATATGCAGGAGTGTTAGCATTCTTCGGCGAGGAGTGTTAGAAATTTAGGGTTTGTGGTCTACCCCCTATTCCTCTGCGCTGGTCCGTGGTGCCGCTCACAATTCGCATATCTGAGGCTAGGGGGTAGGGACCTTCTTATACTGTCTTTCTAAAGAGTTTACCTCTTGTACAGATAAGATTTCTAGTCTTTCCAACTAGTTTTTCGGGATAGACTCCAGATCAAATTACCAACCACGATCATATTTGCCTGTTAACGGATTCTACCCGTTATGTCCCTGGAGCACACGCTTGTAAGCAACGCGCCATAATAGAGTGTAAATTCCTCTAATTATGCAGATCAACATTAGGGTTGTAATCTAACTATAAGATCAAGCTCCTTCTGATTATCACTGTACCCGGGTACTCTTTTCAATATAAATGTATATTGTATTCCACTGATAATCGACCAGCTTCCTTAAGCATATAACTTAAGTACGTTCCAACAAGTGATAATTTCACGATAAATCATCTAAAGTAATTCCATGTATAAATATATGTATAATTCCATAATGAGGTATTCCAGATATTAGCAATTCCTATTAACTTGAATATAGTTGCAGGACACATAATTCCAACATCTCCCACTTGTCCAAAACGATCATTCAAATATTCGTAAACTCATAGTCTTAACATGCTTGCCAAATACCTCCTGACTAAGAGGCTTAGTCAAGGGACCAACCACTAGTAGAAAACAGACCTTTTGTCCACATCATTAGTCCCGGTCTGGTTATGAACCGGCACTAATGTGACCATTAGTCGCGGTTCGTGACGGGCATCATTAGTGCCGGTTCGTTCCGGACCTTTAGTCCCGGTTCGTGCCACGAACCGGGACTAAAGGGGTGGTGGCAGGCTGGTGTCAGCCTGGGGCCCCACGATAACCTTTAGTCCCGGTTCGTGCCACGAACCGGGACTATAGGCTAACCTTTAGTCCCGGTTTGTGTCTCGAACCGGGACTAAAGGTCCCCTATATGAACCCTTCGGCCAGCCCGAGCTCTCTGTTCTTCCCCTTTCCTCTCCTCTGGTTCTTCCTCTCTTCCCCGAGCTCATCCTCCATTTTTGCCAAAATTTGTCAAGATTTTGAGGCACCCCATCCATCCAAGTGTTCACAAAGGTTAGCAACTTTGTCCTTTCATCTCTCATTGCTACATTAGCTCTTGCAATGCTCTATAAGTATAGTGATTTGTGGGTTTTAGTTTGGGAGTATTTATATGTGGTAGTTTATTTGATTTATATGCAATTTGAGCTCAAATTAACTTCTTACTTTGCATGTGTAGGTGTGGTTTACTTAGTGCCTTCCCGTCCCCGTCCTAACCACCGTCGATCGCCCGCACCGTCCCGTCGCCGGCACCACCTTGGTGAGCCTCTTGTTCTTATCCTTTTTTTATAAAAAAAATCATGTTTGTAAGATTTAGTTAGTTACTTGTATAGTTTTCTTACCTATATGGTTGTTTGTTATACATAGTGGCATGGTTTTCATATCCGTCCCTGTCGTCCCTCGTCCGGTTTATGATTCGGATGTGGTATATACTCTCTTTTATAACTATTTGTTGCATTTCGTGTTTATGACAATTATGCCCATCAAGTTGACATAGATATTTTTATCTAGGAGGTATGTGAACCGGAAATTCCAACCGACATAGATATTCTTGTCAAGAAGTTAAATTTAGTTGAAAAAGAAAACGAGTATTTGAAAGAAAAATTGAAAAGAGTTGAAGAAGAGAAGATGAAACTGGAGTTGTATGTTGCCGATGTCGTCGATGATCACAAGATCAAGATGGATGCAATGCGCTTGAAGATTAGAAAATTTAAAAAAATATGCCATTGATAGTGAGGCTTGGTATCACTATGTTGTTGGATCAATTGTTACCTTAGTTGCGATCTTGATCGCATTTGTTGTTGCATTTAAATGCTTTAGCTAGAGAGTTTGTATGTTGTTTTATGAGAACAAGTGTGTATGAACTTGTATTAATTTGGTCTTTTCGGTGTTGTGTAATGAAGATGAGCCGGCAATGGATGTACGATGACCGATGCTCTCCCCAGTTCATTAATGGCGTGAATACTTTTCTGGTTGCGGCTGAGGCAAACAAACGGGCGGATGGTTTTATGTATTGTCCATGTGCTGGCTGTAAGAATGATCGAAATTACTCTAACTCAAGAACCATTCACGTCCACCTGTTTGAGTCCGATTTCATGTCCGGCTATAACTGTTGGACCAAGCACGGAGAAAGAGGGGTCCTAATGGAAGAGAATGAAGAAGAAGAGGATGACGACAGCTATCCTGGCCATGGGTTCCATGAATACGATGGTACAACAATGGGGGAAGAAGCTGAGCCGGCAATGCGGGAAGGAGCTGAAGAAGAGGCATCAGATGAGCCCGCTGATGATCTTGGTCGGGCCATTGCCGATGCAAAGAGAAACTGCGCAAGTGAAAAGGAGAAGCTGAAGTTGCAGCGCATGTTAGAGGATCACAAGAAATTGTTGTACCCAAATTGCGAAGATGACAAGAAAAAGCTGGGTACCACACTGGAATTGCTACAATGGAAGGCAGAGAATGGTGTACCTGACAAGGCATTTGAAAAGTTGCTGAAAATAATGAAGAATAAGCTACCAAAGGACAACGAATTGCCCGACAGTACGTACGAAGCAAAGAAGGCCGTCTGCCCTCTAGGATTAGAGGTGCAGAAGATACATGCATGCCCTAATGACTGCATCCTCTACCGCGGTGAGTACGAGGATTTGAATGCATGCCCGGTATGCTGTGCATTGCGCTATAAGATCGGCCACGATGACCCTGGTGATGTTGAGGGCGAGCGCCCCAGGAAGAAGATTCCTGCCAAGGTGATGTGGTATGCTCCTATAATACCACGGTTGAAACGTTTGTTCCAAAACAAAGAGCATGCCAAGTTGATGCGATGGCACAACGAAGACCGTAAGAAAGACAGGAAGTTGAGAGTACCCGCTGACAGATCGCAATGGAGAAAAATCGAGAGAAAGTGGAAGGACTTTGCAAAGGACGCAAGGAACGTATGGTTTGGTTTAAGTGCAGATGGCATTAATCCTTTTGGGGAGCAGAACAGCAATCATATCACATGGCCTGTGACTCTATGTATCTATAACCTTCCTCCTTGGTTGTGCATGAAGCGGAAGTTCATTATGATTGGCAACAACATTGATGTGTACCTAAGGCCATTAGTTGAAGAACTTTTATAGCTGTGGAATGGAAAAGGTGTACGTGCGTGGGATGCGAAAGAACAGGAGGAATTTGACCTACATGCGTTGCTGTTTGTAACCATCAATGATTGGCCTGCTCTCAGTAACCTTTCAGGACAGACAAACAAGGGATACCACGCATGCACGCACTGTTTAGATGATACCGACAGTATATATTTGGATAAATGTAAGAAGAATGTGTACCTGGGGAATCGTCGATTTCTTCAGAGCAGGCATCCCGTAAGAAAGAAAGGCAAGCATTTCAAAGGTGAGGCAGATCACCGGAAGAAGTAGTTTCAGGGTCATGCCAGCTACGCTCTTACCAAAGAAGAGAAGTAAATCTTCTTCGAATGCCTGCTCAGTATGAAGGTCCCGTCTGGCTTCTCGTCGAATATAAAGGGAATAATAAATATGGTAGAGAAAAAGTTCCAGAACCTAAAGTCTCATGACTGCCACGTGATTATGACGCAACTGCTTCCGGTTGCATTGAGGGGGCTTCTACCGGAAAACGTTCGATTAGCCATTGTGAAGCTATGTGCATTCCTGAATGCAATCTCTCAGAAGGTAATCGATCCAGAAATCCTACCAAGGTTAGAGAATGATTTGATGCAATGTCTTGTCAGTTTCGAGTTGGTGTTCCCACCATCCTTCTTCAATATCATGACGCACGTCCTAGTTCACCTAGTCGAGGAGATTGCCATTCTGGGTCCTGTATTTGTACACAATATGTTCCCCTTTGAGAGGTTCATGGGAGTCTTAAAGAAATATGTTCATAATCATGCTAGGCCAGAAGGAAGCATCTCCAAGGGCCATGAAACAGAGGAGGTCATTGAGTTTTGTGTTGACTGTATTCTTGACATTAAGCCGATTGGTGTTCCTGAATCGTGGCATGAGGGCAGACTGGGTGGAAAAGGCACGCTAGGAAAGAATTCACTAATATGCCGGGATGGGCATTCTTTGGCGCAAGCACACTACACAGTTCTACAAAGTTCCACCTTGGTGGCTCCGTATATCGAGCAACACAAGAATATTCTACGCTCCAAACACCCGGAGCAGTCTGACGACTGGATTACACATGAACAAACGGTGACTTTCGCCGGTTGGTTGCAGACACGTCTCATGCATGACGACACTGTTGAAGATGACCTGTACTTGCTGTCCAAGTTACCATCTTCGACTATATTGACTTTCAAAGGGTACGAGATAAATGGGAATACATTTTACACGATCGCGCAAGATAAAAAGAGCACCAACCAAAACAGTGGTGTCCGCTTTGATGCAGCAAACATCAATGGGCCAAAGGACACATATTATGGTTACATAGAGGAGATATGGGAACTTGACTATGGACTTGGTTTGAAGGTCCCTTTGTTTCGGTGCAAATGGGTCAATCTGACAGGAGGCGGGGTAAAGGAAGACCCGCAGTACGGAATGACAACAGTGGATCTCAACAATCTTGGGTACGCAGACGAACCATTAGTCCTAGCCAATGATGTGGCACAGGTTTTCTATGTGAAGGACATGTCTACCAAGACGAATAAAAGAAAAGATAAGGAAGCGAATAAATCATACGATGAGCCAAAGCGCCACATAGTTCTTTCAGGGAAAAGAAACATCGTGGGAGTGGAGGACAAGACAGACATGTCAGAAGATTATGAAAAGTTTCATGAAATTGCTCCCTTCACAGTGAATGTTGACCCGAGCATCAAGTTAAACGATGAAGATTGTCCATGGTTACGACGCAAAGGGACACACGCGAAGAAAAAGTTTTATACCCAAAGATCCCACTCTGGGATGTGACCGGCTTCTCTAGTTAGTTTCCGGACTTATATACCTGGAAAGTCCCACTTCGGACAAACCGGAGGGAATCTTTGTAATAGTAGTGTACTTATGTGTTTTGGCATTTCAAACGCGAAGAAATATTATGTCGAAGTATCAGGGTTTCAGACGAAAACTCGTCTGTTACAAAGGCATTTCATTTTTTAAACTTATTTCAACTCCAGACTTTTTGTGCGTTCAGTATGCACCATTAGAAGCCACGCCATCAATTTTCAACCCTTTCTGACTTCATTTGCTATTTTTCATGCATTTACTAATTTTTTTGAGCTAAATGACCCTGAAATTGAAAAGCACTACAAATGAACTCTGAAAAGGTTGAAAGTTGGCATGGTATCATCATTTCACCCACATAGCATGTGCTAAAAAGTTGAGAGGGTTACGGCAAAAACTGGATGCACTTCGTGTACAAAATGGACAATCTCTTTCGAAGTATCAGGGTTTCAGACGAAAACTCGTCTGTTACAAAGGCATTTCATTTTTTTAACTTATTTCAACTCCAGACTTTTTGTGCATTCAGTATGCACCATTCGAAGCCACGCCATCAATTTTCAACCCTTTCTGACTTCATTTGCTATTTTTCATGCATTTACTGATTTTTTTGAGCTAAATGACCCTGAAATTGAAAAGCACTACAAATGAACTCTAAAAATGTTGAAAGTTGGCATGGTATCATCATTTCACCCACATAGCATGTGCTAAAAAGTTGAGAGGGTTACGGCAAAAACTGGATCCACTTCGTGTACAAAATGGACAATCTCTTTCGAAGTATCAGGGTTTCACACGAAAACTCGTCTATTACAAAGGCATTTCATTTTTTAAAACTTATTTCAACTCCAGACTTTTTGTGCGTTCAGTATGCACCATTCGAAGCCACGCCATCAATTTTCAACCCTTTCTGACTTCATTTGCTATTTTTCATGCATTAACTGATTTTTTTGAGCTAAATGACCCTGAAATTGAAAAGCACTTCAAATGAACTCTGAAAAGGTTGAAAGTTGGCATGGTATCATCATTTCACCCACATAGCATGTGCTAATAAGTTGAGAGGGTTACGGCAAAAAGTGGATGCACTTCGTGTACAAAATGGACAATCTCTTTCGAAGTATCAGGGTTTCAGACGAAAACTCGTCTGTTACAAAGGCATTTCATTTTTTAAATAACCTAAAAATTACAAAATTGAATATAATGATAAAACACGCTAATATTAAACAGCAGAAAAAAGAATCACTGCAAAATCTATTTTTAAAGTAAAGTTATTCACAAACTAGTGATTCACACAAATTTCAAATAATTCGAATTGAAACTATTCAAATTTGAAAACTACTGCCACTAACAGAAAGTTTATAAATTTTTTGACCTAACGCAAAAAGATTCACTCATTAACTCTAAATAAAGCAAAAAAAACTCAGAAACAAAAGAAAATAAATAAAACAGAAATTAAAAAAAACTAAAATGTAAATAAAAAAAAGCCCGCCTACTGGGCCACAACGGCGTATTGGGCCAGGATGCAGGCCCAGTAGGCCCAACAGGGCAGAACAGGTGCGGTAGGCCCAGAAGGCCTGCATTAGAGAGAAGCTCGACACGGTAGCCGCAGCGGGGATTATAAACCGGTGCGAGCTCCTCTCAACTAGCGAGGTGGGACTAAACATTCGACACGGGAAGCCAGACCTTTAGTCGCGGTTGGTGGCTCCAACCGCGACTAAAGGCCCCCCTTTAGTCGCGGTTGGAGCCACCAACCGCGACTAAAGGCCTGCGCTTCCCGCCGCTTGGGCTGGCGAAATCGACCTTTAGTCGCGGTTGGTGGCTCCAACCGCGACTAAAGGTGCCTCCTATATATACAAACACTTACGAATTTTTCCCCAAATCGACGACGTCGAAAATACCACCACGCCGCCAGGCTGCCGGAGCTCGCCATCACCGTCCGTCCGCGCGCCCCTGCCCCTCGACGTCGCCGTCCGTCCGTCCGCGCCCCTGCCCCTCGACGCCGCCGTCCGTCCGCGCGCCCCTGCCCCTCGACGCCGCCGTCCGTCCGCGCCTCTGCCGCACCTCGACGTTGTGGCCGCCGCGCCCCTGCTCCTCGCCATCACCGTCGCCGTCCGTCCGCGCCCCTGCACCTCGACGCCGCCGTCGCCGTCCGTCCGCGCCCCTGCACCTCGACGACGCCGTCCGCCCGCTGTGAGCTCGCGCGGCCGCCCCCTCCGGCGTTTTTTTTCACTAGTTTTTTTTATACATGTATGCATGAATGTTTGATGTTTTATTTAGATGTTTTAGATGATTTATATATGTATGTATAGAAATATATGTATGTATAGTCTAAACCTTGTGTTCCTAAATATATGTATGATTTTTTAGACTCTCACTGATTTATAAATGAGGCTAAGTATGACAAATAAATTCAATGCAAAATTAAGATGCAAGAAGCTTCAAGTTGATTTCAGAAATGTTGTGACATGTTCAGACTGAATTAGTAATTCAGAAATGTTCAGTGTAAAAAGTCAGAATGTTTTACACAAAATTTGTCTCCTAGATTTTGGATTCATGATGTTTTTGAAAAGGACATGCCTCTTTGACTGAAATTCTGTGGACATTTTCCAAGATAATTTTTGTTTGCTGCAAACAGTAAAAATACTCAGCAAATTCTTGCTTTGGATTCATGATGTTTTTGCTTGCTCTACTCCTTGCTGCTTAAATTCTTGCTTGCCCTAATGTGTCCAGTACAGTATGTTTGCTTGCAAGAAGTACTCTGAAATTCAGTTAACATTAGTACTGCTGTTGACTTAGAGAAGCACCAGTGCAAAAATGTTCAGAAATAGAGAGTTCAGAGATTTCAGTTAGACTTAGGGAAACATTAGTACTAAAATGTTCACAGATACGGAGTTGAGAGATTCATTTAGACTTAGATAAATCACTAGTTTTAAAAATGTTCAGAGATAGAGAGTTGAGAAATTGTTGGTAGAGATTCTAGAGAAATTGTTGGTAGAGATTCTAGAGAAATTGATTCCCAGCTTGGAACCCCGGAGAAATTTATGTATTTTTGTATGTTATATATATATGTATGTATAGAAATCCCTTAAATGTTAAATTTGCATAGAATTTCTTCTCGGAGTCAACGATGCCCGGCCCGCATCCTCGTCGTTGACTCGTTCGCGACGACGTCCTGCTTCAGAGGGGCAACGTTTGGGACTGGGCTCCGCCGGGCTGGCACTGGGAGGTGCTACCTTCAGGGGCGCGCAGCTTGGTGAGGAACCCGGCCCCGGGTCCCGTCGTCGACCCGGAGCTTCTTTGGTGGCGTTCGCGTGGGCCACTTTCGGTGCGGAGGCAGCCGGCCCCACCGGAGGTGGTACGTCGCCGTGTCACGGAGGAGGACGAGCACGTCCGTCGCTACATGGATGCGTTGGACGTCAGGTTCTCCAATACCTGGCAGGTTCTTCAGGGATCTCACCCGAGCTATGATCCTGTGCTGGTTCCTTCTCTTTGAGTGTCCACCGCTCGCGCCTCAGGAACCGCGAGTGAACTAGATTCTTCAATAATATTCGATCTGTATTAGCTAGTGATAATACTCGAGATGTATTCGAGATTATATTCGATAATATTCGAGACGATTTATTCGAGATTATATTCGATGATGCATATTATATGAATTATTCGAGATGCATATTATGTACTATGATTTAGTTTTTCCTTATTGATTGCATGCATTCTAATTTGAATACTAAATTGTTTTATCTTTCTTCTGGATTAGTTAAATAAAAGCTATGGAAAATACCGGCAGAGAAGGAGAAGAGGCTCTATTCGACCTCATACGCTCCACGAGCCCAGAGCATGAACCTGAAGATGATGATGGCTCGCAATATCTGAACAATTCCGGTGAGGGTTGTATGATATTTGATGAAGACGAACGAATAGATGAAGGCGACGACAACGATGTTGACGAAGAAAATGTTCTTCAAATAACAAAGACCGGCGAGGTATATTTATTATATAAGCCATCCGGTGATCATTACATGTCTTAATTGATTTGTATGTATTAACGAATCGATCTTTCTTCTTTTAGGCCTCCGGATCGAGCAAATCTTCTACAAGCGACAGGGTAGTTCGAGGCCCGGCCAAAAAGTTGGATAAAGGCGTAAAGTTCAACATCGATTCCATCAAAACATCAACTGGCGAACCGCTTGAACCTAGGAAAAATGCGACCAAGTTCAAGAATCAATGCGGAGTTATTGTCAGGGACCAAATCCCGATCTCCGTTCAAGAATGGAAAAAGCCAGCAAAGGGAGATCGAGCAGGCCAAGTTACTTTTGTCGATGAAAAAGCAAAAGATGTGCTTTGGACTACGCTCATGGAACATTTCACCCTACCAGATAATTTGACAGATGCAGATCTGAAGAAAGTCAGAAACTATGCTCTTAAAAAGATGGCGATCGCATTCAACACCTTCAAGAAAAATACATGGACTAAGTACGTCAAATCCGGAAAGAAGACTCCAGAATTCACAGGAGCACTGGTGAAGGCAAAAGATCACTGGGACGCTTTCGTGAAGTTCAAGGAATCGGAAGAAGCTAAGGAACGGTCGAGAAAAAACAAGATTAATGCTGCGAAAAAGAGGTGGCACCATCATATGGGGCCAGGTGGCTACCAGGTGGCCCTGCCTAAGTGGGATAAATCTGAGCAAGAGATGATTAGTGCAGGGGTCAGTCCAGTTACATTGACATGGCCCCCCAGGTGCAGGACATGGTTTTATGCGCATGGGGGGAAGTTGGACCCAGAGACAAGGCTGGTTATGGTGAAGGCAAGTCTTAAAGAAGTGACAGACGAAATACTTATTGCAATAGAACAAGCTCGAACGGGGGTGTTCACGCCCAATAGAGAGAACGACGAGCTTACGCGCGCCCTGAAGAATCGTGAACACCCGGGAAGAACACGAGGCAAAGGCGTTGTTCCGTGGTTTGAGGGGTTTGCGGATTGGAACGACGACTATAGAAGTCGTGCGAGAAAGAAGATGCATGAGGAGGAGAAGAAGAATGAGGAAGCACTCCGCCTTGAAGGCCTAGAATCAAAGTACCTGGAGTTGGAACGATTTGACAGGCGGCAGCAGGAGCAGATCGACTCACTCAGCCAGGAAAGGGCGTCTCAGCGGCAGCAAGAGCAGATCGATCCAGCATTGGATAGCACCGTCCCATCTATGCCGAGAAGCAGCGTGGGTTCCGCCCCGGCCGATATCGATAATGCATTGCTAGCTAGCTACCCTGTGGATGATATCAAAGACAGGACTAACTGTGAGCTACACATGAAAGTGAAGAACTTATCCATGAAGGTGGCGGACGGCTATGCTTTAGCAAATCCCCCTGAAGCAACCTTCCATTGCAATCCCATTCCAGCAGGCTATGCTCGTGTCGGGGTTGATGAAGTGATGTCAGGATATAACGAGCTACAACTTGACATTCTTGGAGGTGACGAGGAGAGAACACTGGGAGAGGCCATACATCGTATCATTCTATGGAAAAAGGATTGCATCGTCTTCCCAAGGCCACCGACTCCTCCTCCTCCAAGTCCGCCGCCGCTTCAGTCGACTCCTCCTCCTCCAAGTCCGCCGCCGCGTCAGTCGACTCCTCCTCCTCCAAGTCCGGCACCGCGTCAGCCGACTCCTCCTCCAAGTCCGACATGGCGTCAGCCAACTCCTCCTCCTCCAAGTCCGCCGGCACCGCATCAGCCGACTCCTCCTCCAAGTCCGGCACGACGTCAGCCTAAGCAACAGCGGAAGAGAGAGAGGCCGCAGCTACGACGGCTAGCGGTACAATAGGCAAGAAATTCAAATATGGTCCAGATCTCAAGCCTCTTCCGAAGTTGTCTTACCACCTGACTCAGGAGGAACTCGACGACGCATGTGATGCCCAATTGAAGGCCCATTTTGCACCGAAACCGCCCGCGCCGCCAAAGGAGAAAGTAGCTGAGCATGTCTCACAACACTTTATTGATATGGCTCGACCGGCTGACAATCAGAAGGACTCCGACTATGTGCGGTCTATCAAGAAGTCATATTTAGCAGGGCAAAAGGAGTCGAGCTCGAGCTCGAGCCAAGCAGTTGGCAAAAAAAACGGGAAAATTGTTCCCCAGCTGGGGGAACAGGCAGTGCAATCGATCCCCCCGCTCATTGTACAAGCAACTGTGAGTACCGCCGATCGGCTGGTAATAACCGACGATCTTAGAAGGCAGGCTAAAGAGGCCGGTGTCACTGTTGAACAACTCCTAGGTCTTGAGGAAATCCCCGGGATTACAGAGGAGGAAGTAAAATGGCAATATGTCCGCGGCAAACCTCTGGTCAAGCCTGACGAAGTCAAGCTTCTACCAACGAGAATGTACGATTTGCATACGTGGTACATGCAACAAACAACAAATACCAATGAAGAGTCCCTCATGGTGAAAGTCAAGAAAATGCATTACTTCCATAAAAAAGATGTGTGGATTCATTATTCAGAGTTGTTACAGTTATTCAATCAAGACGCACTCGACAAATCTATCGTCAGTTGCAATTGTCTGTAAGTGATTTCTTTCTGTAATTTAAGTCTCTAGCTAGCTAGCTGTGCTCTCGTTCATTACCTGTAATTATCCTCACTATATTCTTTTCTGTGGTATTATGCAGAATGAAGATGTATGAAATGAAAAAAGCTGGACGCTATGGCATTGGGTTCATTGACCCAAATACGGTTAATCAGGCGATATGGGAAGATCAATATTCGAGAAAAGACACAGAGAAATCCCTGCTAGAGTTTTTGAAGCAACTAAACACCCAACCAGAAATACTACTTCCTTACAACATCGGGTGAGTGTTAATATATCTTGTACTACAAATTCTATTTTTTGCTTAATTACTAGATATTAATAAGTGTAGTTGATGAGTTATGCACGTGCCCGCTTATTTATACAAAACGTGTGCGCATGCAGTTACCATCGGATCTTGTTAATCATTGAAGTTGACAAGGGAAAAGTTGAAGTACTGGACTCACTATATAAGAATCCATCCGAATACGCAACCGTGAGGGGGATGGTCGACAGGTAATTTCAATCATTATCGCACTATGTCGGCCTCTTTACTTCATTTCCTGATATCAACTAGTTAATAACTCCTTTATTCATTTTCTTTGCCGGCGGGCAGGGCTTGGGCCAAGTTCGTCAAACAGGTCCGAGGCGACTGGGAAAAAAAGCTGACATGGGTGCGACCCAAGGTAATTAAGTAGTACTAGCTAGCTACGTCCGTGCATCTCTTTAATTCTAGTTTCAATACCATTATCATGCTTGATTAATTATTACCTGATTGAATTTTATTCTCGTAAAGTGCATGAAGCAGGAGCAGGGGAATGCTTTATGCGCATACTACGTTTGCGAGAACATTCGCATGATCACGTCTGAAAGGAGCAGAAACGAAAGAAATCTTTGGGTACGACGTTTGCCAGAACACTATCCATAATTTTTTTATCATGATCTAGCTAATATATATACACACAACTAATATATTCATCTTGATCTCCTGATTATAGCTGAACGAGATGCGGGGTCAGCTCCTACCAACGGCTCGCGTACGAGCAATTCAAGAGGAAATAGCTGGATTTCTGGTCAACCAGGTCATAGATCCCAAAGGAGAATACCATTACAAGATCAAGAAGTAATGCCCTGCATATATGTAATGATCCGCAAATTGTAGGAGAAATTGTATATACCAAATTGTATATATATATATATGTATGTGAATGGTCGTCGTACGAGAAATTCGATGATATATATATATGATCGGTTCTACGAGAAATTCTATTTATATATATATGCACAACGTGTACAGTATGTAGTAGCGTAATATATGTTTGAAATGAAAAATAATTAAATGGAAAACACAAAATTAAAAGGAAAAATAAACCATAATTAATTCATAAACCCCTGAAGGATTAAAAGGAAAAATAAACCAAAATTAAAAGAATTAAATACTTTTAGTCCCGGTTGGTATTACCAACCGGGACTAAAGGTCCCCCAGCCCACGGCGCCGGCAGGTGCCACGTGGTGGGCCTTTAGTGCCGGGCCGTGTTGAACCGGCACTAAAGGGGGGGGGGCTTTAGTCCCCACCCTTTAGTGCCGGTTGGAGAACCGGCACTAAAGGCCCTTACAAACCGGCACTATAGGCCGATTCTGCACTAGTGAACAATCATATTAACACTATGTTGAAAACTCACAAAAATATATATGGTGATACTTCCCTTCAATATGTTTCCTTGTTGTGACACATAAGATCACTAGAGACCTTTCGTTTCCACCTAATTATTCCAGCATAGCTGTCCTCGGTGCCTTGAGTATTATTTCCTCGAGTGTAATTCCACCTTTATAGGCACCTTGAGTATTTTGTTTCCTCAAGTAAAATTCCGCATCAACTATTTTCCGTCACATAATCAATAATATGTACAATTCCACATTGAGTCAAAATATATGATAACCATGTTGAATAAATTTTCAAAACCACATAAATATCAAATCCAATCGGTAGATGACGTTTCATGAGTAACCATGTTTTGAAAGAATTTCCTGACTTTAGTCAGTGAACCTACATCATATTAGTACTAAAAATAATAATTGAACATGCGTACCTGGACTTATAGTAATAGCTTCCTCAATGTGTTAACCTTTAATATAAATTCCAGAACAAGTGACAAGTTGTGATGCACTTTCCACAATCTTATATGATGTGTGAGATTCCCTTAGTTGCTCGTCTTTCCTTCCACTGCTTGAATGCAGCATAAATTCCAAAAGCTAAGGCTTGATTGTACAACGAAGATACAATAAATTTCAACACCAATATTATCCCATTGTCCTCAGGAGTTCAAACATAATTCCTCACTGTGTTTGGTTCTAGATACTTTAATAAGTTTGCAATTTTCCATAGGAAAAGTTTCAAAATATACCCTATGTAGTTCCACTCCTAAAACATAGGAAGCTTCAGACGTTCCTTTCATATGAAAGTTAAAACATGACCAAGATTTCACTTCCATCAATGTGACTTTATCATTGCAAACAGCAAAACAATGTTAACATATACAATAATAATGAAAAATATTTTATACTTAACTTTGTAGATGACCGCCTTGCTTCATTTAGAAAACCATATGACCTGCTATTCCATTGATGTGAAGCTTGTTATAAGATCATACATTAATATATTCAATTAGCAAACCATGTCTTCAGTTCCTCATTCCCAAAATTCCACGAGAGAGACTTTCCACAAAGTATATTTTCCTTTGTGTGAAGAATTGAATAACAAGAGTGACATTATAATATTCCAGTGAGACAAATTTCCTCACAAATGAAAAAAAAACTTACAAACAATGGGCTTGCGGTTTCTTGGTATGATAATAAGTTTCCAACTATATAATTCCTCAATGAGTTTATTCCTTCCCGCATTTCTTCCACCCATAGTTGACAATGATGAAAATTTTAAGCCTTCTTAAGAAACATCAATTATTCCTTTAAAATTTAGAGTGACTTCCTCAAAAACACATAATAATTATCCAGAGATAACATTCCAAGTTAACTTCTCCCACTTATCCTAAGCATGTCGGTGTTGGGAGTGCCACTTGTAGCTAACTTAGGGTCAAGATTATATTCCAGTATGACTGCCAATATTTCCACCCCTGGTCATAATAATTATTGTGTTACTACTTTTCCACCAGTTTGATCCACTATCATTACAAAGTTCCTGGTGTGTGCTTTGTAGTAATTAGGAATTTCCTGTCAAAATAAAAAGATTCCCTTCCAGTCTACCAACCATAAGGAGTGAATGTGCGATATAGACAAAAAACAGTATATATGCAATGCTTCTTTAATAAAAAAACAAGGGAGTATAAGAGACATTCAATTCCTCTATTCAATTGTGGAGTGTACGATATATTACAATGGTGAATAATTCCATGTTCTTTACATACAAACGATATATTTCCTGAAGTGTACTTCCCCCACCAATCAGTTATTAAAACATTGAATCTTTTAATTAACTGATTTTCCACTTCAGTACATAATATGATAAGCACAATAAAACATTCCGACTTGCATTTTGAAATAGTATAAACATCACCATATCAAGTGCAATCATTAATGAATGAGATAAAATAAATTAGCAGGTATCTTGAGCAGGTTCGATCGCGGTCACCCTAACCCTACTCGCCGCCACTCAACGAGATCGCCGGTTCAATTCGCTGCAAACTCTGCCTTTACCGCTGGTTGCCTCTCGTGAGATTGATCTACTTTCGTGCCAACTCTGCATCCGCCGTCCGCCTGGTAGCCTACATCAGCGCCCTGCCAATTCCGCTCTCATACCAATGTTAGAAATTTAGGGTTTGTGGTCTACCCCCTATTCCTCTGCGCTTATCCGTGGTGCCACTCACAATTCGCATATCTGAGGTTAGGGGGTAGGGACATTCTTATACTGTCTTTCCAAAGAGTCCACCTCTTGTACATATAAGATTCCTAGTCTTTCCAACTAGTTTTCCGGGATAGACTCCAGATCAAATTACCAACAACGATCATATTTGTCTGTTAACGGATTCTACCCGTTATGTCCCTGGAGCACACGCTTGTGAGCAACGCGTCATAATAGAGTGTAAATTCCTCTAATTATGTAGATCAACATTAGGGCTGTAATCTAACTATAAGATCAAGCTCCTTCCGATTATCACTGTACCCGGGTAGTCTTTACAATATAAATGTATATTGTATTCCACTGATAATCGACCAGCTTCCTTAAGCATATAACTTAAGTACGTTCCAACAAGTGATAATTCCACGATAAATCATGTAAAGTAATTCCATGTATAAATACATGTATAATTCCATAATGAGGTACTCCAGATATTAGCAATTCCTATTAACTTGAATATAGTTGCAGGACACATAATTCCAACAAGGAGGACTGTAAACATTTGTGTTTAGATTATGCTGATAAGGCCATATGCTCTACCATCCTCATCTAGGTTTTTCGATCCAAAAGTACGTGGCAACGAAACTACACAAACTCATACTCCCTCAGTTCCTAAATATACGTCCTTATAGAGATTTCACTATGGACTACGTATGGAGCAAAATAAGTGAATCTAAATTCTAAATTACGTCTATATACATCCGTATGTAGTTCGTAGTGTCATTTTTTTAAAAACTTATATTTAGGAACGGAGGGAGTATTTTCTTTTGACGTGAACTCTTAGTGTATTTTTCTAAATTTTGTGAAGTCCGGAGACAACCTCATATGAAAGAACGATTTGTTCAAATTTTTTTAGGGAAGAACGATTTGTTAAAAGTTAGAAAAGTAACAGGGCAAAGGCCTACAACAAAACAAAAATGAAATATACGAATTTTGGGCCCAACTTAGAGGCGGTTGGTTCAAATTTTGAGCGAGAGCTTATTTATTGCTTTAAGCGAGATATAAGCTTACAATCGCGTCGAAGACTACAGTGATGGGCCGGCAGATTGGAGTGAATGTAAAACAAGAAATATTACAGAGAAAACGAGCGCGCCCGATGGAATTCGATCCCGGGTCACTTGGGTGTTTTTTTTTTGAACACAGTACAGACGCAAGCGCTCATATACACGCGCATACACTCACCCCTATGAACGCACGCACGCACACCCTACCCCTATGAGCACCTCCGAGAGACTGAGCCGGCATATCATCTTGAAATTTACGAAGTCACCGTAGGCACCTCGTCATCGACGGGAACGTCTCCTCCCACTGAATGCGCATCGCCGGAAATCCTGAAATAAATCCAGGAATAAATGCGAGCACCAGGATTTGAACCCTGGTGGGTTGGGGATACCACAGTCCCTCTAACCATCCAACCACAGGTTGGTTCGCGGTCACTTGGGTGTTAAGCTGAGAAGCTTCGCGCGTTTTACTTGAGGTGACACGGTCTGGTTTACTTCTGTTTTTCCCCTACTTAAAGCGACACAAGCTGGTTTTTCTCCTTTTTTTCGTTTCTTTTGTTTTTTTATTCTTTGTTTTTTTATTCTTTGTTTTTTTTTTCATTTTTTCATTTGTTTTTTTTTCGGTTTTCATTTTTTTAGTTTTTCTTTGTTTCTTTTTGTTTTTCATTCTACATTTTTATATACTTTTTCAACATTTTTCAAATACGTGTTCAATATTTCTGAAATACTTGTTCAATATGTTTTTATACATGATCAACATTTTTTAAATAAATGTTCAACATTTTTTATACATGGTTAACGATTTTTAAATAATTATTCAATATTTTTTAATACTTGTTCAACATTTTTTATACATGATCAATATTTTTAAATACATGTTAAATATTTTTTTATACATGAACAACATTTTTAAAATACTTTTCAACACTTTTTTAAATACTTGTTCAACATTTTTATATACATGACCAATATTTTTCAAATACTTGTTCAACATTTTTATATACATGACCAACATTTTTCAAATACTTCTTCAACCTTTTTCAAATACATGACCAACATTTTTCAAATACTTTTTCAACATTTTATATACATGATCAACATTTTTTCAAATAATTGTTCAACATGTTTCCAATATTTGTTCAACTATTTTCAGATACTTGTTAAATATTTTCTAAATACTTGTTCAACATTTCTTCAATTTTTTTACGAGTGTTTTTTTTAATATATATATATATATATATATATATATATATATATATATATATATATATATATATATATAGAAAAATTATAGTATAAACAAAAGTACAAACATATAATGAAAAAAGAAAACAGAAAATGTAAAATAAAAGGGAAAAAGAGCCAAAGCCACCCGCGCTCGTGGGCCGGCCCAGCTTGCTCGCCACTTCAGCTGAAGGTGAGATATAGGCGCACCCCAAATTTTGGGCCCAGCTAAAATGAAATATACAAATTTTGGGCCAAACTAGAGGATACCATATATTGTGGGTCTCCATGAGATTTCCATCAGATCTGTTGCGACCAAAGCACTACACTAACTTTTTTTTTAGGTGAAGCACTACACTAACTTGAAAGAAAACCTGCAGTTCACTATACCAGCACTGCAAAAAAAAAAAAGCAAGATCAATATCTGGTTCCCTGCAGGTCTACTGCAAATGACCTATCTGCTGCAGCCTACAAAGTGCCAACAATGTTTGTCCGCCGGTAAACCAAAGGAGCCCGCATTGTCTATTCTGCGGATCAATTCATTGCATGCAAAATGTATTCTTGTGTTCCAACTTCCAACGCTTGACTTTCTAGTGGAGGAAAAATAAAACGCGTGCAGCTTCTGAGTCAACAGATTGAGCACCCTCAGCATCCCCCTGAAGAAATGCGTACTCGCCAACACAGTGCATGGTTCTGCCGTAAAGAAGATTACCCGGCACGTGGGTTGGCCCTTGGCCGAACAAAATTATGAGTTAATAAGGACACGCTTAATTAAGCTAGGGTCATTAACTATACCTAGTAAGCTAGGAAAATGATAAGTGTAAGGGCACAGTAACGCGGATTCTACATCTGCGGCTCTATTCCTATTGCTTACACAATACACATGCTTAGCTGCAATACGTACGCTTTCTGTTTTGTTGCCCATTTAGCACTATACTAAAGGTTTGGGCGTGCTTTGTTGCGCCGTCGGTGTTGCTAGGTTTTTATAAAAAAATTATTCCATTTATTTCAAAATATAAGGTGTAATTTTTCGAAAAATTAAAACTTTTTAAGTTTGGCCAAATTTTTAGAGAAATATATCAATATACATAATATCAAATCGGTATCGTTAGATTCATCATGAAAATTTCAATTTTTATTGATTTAGTATCGTGGATGTCAATATCTTTGGCTCTGAACTTGGTCAAAGTTAAAGATATTGTACTTTTCAAAAACTTAATACACCTTATGTCTTAAAACTAAGTGAGTATTTGTTTTGGCGAGAGGGGAGACGATGAAGTGTGTTTTTTTATTTATAATGCAGTGTGTTTGGTGGGCTTTCAATGGTGTGATTCAGTGTTATTTGCTAACCAATCCATATTTTTGTGTGAAAATTTTATCGGTGACTGCATGTTATATATTGGTGCTACAATATTACATATTGGCACTTTTTAAGGTGGTGAGAGGGGCCAGTTGATTGATATGTTTTTATAGATCGATTGTTGCCGGTTGATTTAAAAAATCATTGGACTGTCAAAATCGTAAACCAATTCCAAAATTAAATACCTCGATGAAATAAGAGAGCTTCAAAATTAAAGAACACAAGGAATAAAAAAATATAATAATATAGATGAATTAAAAGAATTTACTAAGAGAGATGAATTAAAAGAACTAAATAAGAGAGCTCATTGAGAAATTGTTGACCCGGTCAAAATCAGGCGACCCAATTATAAATTGAAGACATCAATTGATTGTGAGGCCTTAAAATTAAGGAGCATAGTGTATTTATAAATATAGTATAGAAAAATTGAATAAGAGAGCTTTGAAAAATTGTTGACCCGGTCAAAATTGGGTGACCCAATGTCAATTGAAGACTTCAATTGAATGTGGGCGGTGACTGCATGTTCTATATTGGTGCTACAATATTACATACTAGAAGGGTTGGGAGCGCTTTGCTGCGTCGTTGGTGTTGCTGGGTTTTTATAAAAAATGCTTTCTCTAATTCAAAATATAAGGTGTAATTTTTTGAAAAGTCAAATCTTTTAAGTTTGACCGAATTTGTAGAGAAACATATTAATATACATAATATCAAATCAGTATCATTATATTCATCATGAAATATATTTTTATTTTTATTTGTTTAGTGTTGTGGATGTCCATATTTTTGGCTCTGAACTTGGTTAAAGTTAGATTATACTTTTTGAAAATTTAATACACCTTCAGTATTGAAATTTAGTGAGTATTTGGTTTGGCGAGAGGGGGAGACGATGGAGTGTGTTTCCTTTTTATTTATAGTGCAGCGTGTTTGGTGGGCCTTCAGCGGTGTGATTCAGTGTTATTTGCTAATCAATCCATACTTTGGTGTGAAAATTTTGTCGGTGGCTGCATGTTCTATATTGGTGCTACAATATCAGATGTCGGCACTTCTTGTTTTAGGTGGTGAAAAGGTGTGTGTGATTGATATGTTTTTATAGGTCGATTGATGCCTCGGTGACTGCATGTTCTATATTGATGCTATAATATCAGATGTTGGCACTTCTTGTTTTAGGTGGTGAGAAGGTGTGCGTGATTGATATGATTTTATAGGTCGATTGATGCCGATTGATTTGAAAAATCGTTGGACTGTTCAAAATCATGAACCGGATCTAAAATTAGAAAGCATAAGGAATAAAAGAATATAATAATAGAGATGAATTAAAAGAATTTACTAAAAGAGATGGATTAAAATAATTAAATAAGAGAGCTCCTTGAGAAACTGTTGACCCGGTCAAAATCAGATGACCAATTATAAAATGAAAACTTTAATTGATTGTGAGACCTTAAAATTAAGAAGCATAGTGTATTTATAGATATAGTATAGAAAAATTGAATAAGAAAGATTTGAGAAATTGTTGACCCGGTCAAAATCGGATGACCAAATGTCAATTGGAGACCTCAATTGATTGTGTGGCCTCCAATCCTAGGGAGTTTAGTGTTATAGTATATTGGCACTTTTTAAGGTGGTGAGAGGGGCCGGTTGATTGATATGTTTTTATAGGTCGATTGTTGCCGGTGGATTTAGAAAATCGTTGGACTATCAAAATCGTAAACCAAATCCAAAATTAAATATCTCGATGAAACGAGAGAGCTTCAAAATTAAAGAGCACAAGGAATAAAATAATATAATAACAGAGATGAATTAAAATAATTTACTAAGAGAGATGAATTAAAAGAACTAAATAAGAGAGCTACTTGAGGAATTGTTGACCCGGTCAAAATCAGGCGATCCAATTATAAATTGAAGACATCAATTGATTCTGAGGCCTTAAAATTAAGAAGCATAGTGTATTTATAAATATAGTATAGAAAAATAGAATAAGAGAGTTTTGAAAAATTGTTGACCCGGTCAAAATCGGGTGACCCAATGTCAATTGAAGACCTCAATTAAATATATGGGCTCTTCAATTCTAGGAGGATTAGTGTTATAGTATATATATGTGTCATACTACTATATGTACCTAAATTAACGTAGAGAAAATAGAGGTACGCATTTAATCTCATCTCTGTAAAATATCTCACGGCCAACTTTGTTGGTCATTGGGTCCATAAGGTTTGGTAATTCTGATGAAAAAGCACTTGCCGTGAGGAGTACGTCAGCAGAGTACCACCATTTTCACCGGCTTGCTTGTTAATCTTTATTGTCGAAGCTGAGCCTGAGCTGCAGCATCTGGACAGTGAAGAGGCATCAGCGGCACTCCTAGCTAGGAACTTGCACATGCAGTGAGCAAATAATAAGGTGGGGTAATATTAGTTTCTCATTTGTACTGAGAACTTACCAGCTTTGCAGTACTAACCTACTTTGCCTCTCTAAAGAGACGGTGCATCCAATGAAAAAGTTGGGTAATTAAGCATGGCTAACTTGTCCATCGAAGCAGGCAGTTGAGAAACGTGGGCGGACTTCAGTTCAGTGGCGTCCTACTCCACCTTCATCAAACAATGATAGAAAAACCAAAAAGAGAAATGGAGAAGTGGGGTATCGATCCCCATACCTATCGCATGCTAAGCGAGCGCTCTACCATCTGAGCTACATCCCCAAGTGCGTACTGAAATGTAAACAGAGGTAATTGTAAGTTGTCATACCCATGCTCGCCACCTTTGCCTAGTTTAGCCAACTTTAATCTATAATAATAATAGCCTTCCTAGGTAATCAGTTTAATGCGAACCAACCTGTGGTTGGATGGTTAGAGGGACTGTGGTATCCCCAGCCCACCAGGGTTCAAATCTTGGTGCTCGCATTTATTCCTGGAATTATTTCAGGATTTCCGGCGATGCGCATTCAGTGGGAGGAGACGTTCCCGTCGACGACGAGGTGCCTACGGTGACTTCGTAAATTTCAAGATGATATGTCGGCTCAGTCTCTCGGAGGTGCTCATAGGGGTAGGGTGTGCGTGTGTGCGTTCATAGGGGTGAGTGTATGCGCGTGTATATGAGCGCTTGCGTCTGTACTGTGTTAAAAAAAAAAAAAAGGTAATCAGTTTAATATCTACTCCTATATGTTGTTGCTCCCACGCCCGACGTCCAGTTTAATGTGACTACCATAGTGGATCGCACCTTAAAACAGACCACTCCAGTCACTGCAGCAGCGCGTTGGTTCATTAACTGGGGAGCATATGCCCACGTCTGTGTTTCGCTGTTCCAACTAAAACATGCATGGGCACGAGACCAGGCCCAGACGGGCCGGCCGGCCGGCCGACGCGGACTGCTCAACCACATATATAATGCATGCACGTACCTGTCGAGACGTAGCTGCCGCAATCTAATGCGTCGTGCATCATCGACGGAGCCGATCTAGAGATCCGTCCATCTCCCTCGGCCTATAGCTTGTTCCGTCCTCCGTGCATATGCATATGCATGGCATGGATATGTGTCTGTCTATACGCATGGATCGGCCGATCTGTGCGAGGGCAAGGGGAAGGGGAAGGCAAGGGACCGCAGGCGCAGAGGAAGGAAGGAACATGACAGATAAAAGGCTCTTGTCAACAGTTGCACGGGCGTCCACGTCGCCCCTGTAGAGGCTGGCGGCTCGCTTGTTGGGAAACCGGAAATGGTCCATCCAGTCCAGATCACCACACTGTCGCTGTGCATGCATATGCGTATGCTGCTGCTGCTTCATCCATCCGTGCTTCCGTCGAGATCGAGTAGGTGTATATATAAATAAAACACATGATCAGATCAGAGCCAACTATAAATTATTCGCCCTCGCTCTCTCTGCCAGCATGTTTTCTCCTTGGGAAAATGAGGTGTACTGTACTGTCAACTGCAGCCTTTTTTCTCCGTGGGGCCAGGCCCATCCCACGGATCAACAGAAATGGGCCCCCGCGGCCGGGATCACCGGCCGGGGCCCAGGTGTCCGGAGATGCGCCCAACGCCGCATGTGTTCCGCTGCGTCTTGGCTGCGACCACGACGGCTCGACGGGGACGTCGCATCGATCGATCCGGCCAGCCGGGGGCGCTTCGCTTTTGCGCTCCGAGGAGAATGCCGAGCGATGGATCGATCGATCCATGGGTTGCTGCATGCATCATGCATGGCAAGCTCACGAGTCCGTCCATACTGGATGGGGTCTGCACTTTTATGGACACACATGGGAAGGCCGTCATAAAGCGCCACCACATGAATGATCACGCCATGCCACACCATTATGCGTCCTGCATGCGCTTCACCTCCTGTGTGGTGTAGCTTGTGGAGAGTTACCGAGAAATTATACGCGAAAACGGGTATCACCGAGAATCTGATAGCAAGGCCTGCAGACAGATCCAGGTTTGTGGTTTGATCAGTTGGGAGTTGCGTGCGCCTGATCTTATGATTGACGAAAGCAATTCCATTGTTTGCTTGCAGGTGGTTTGTTACCGGACGGGACCTTTCCATGTCAAGAGGGTACTGGTATTTTGTCCCCTTTCTTTTCTTGACAAACAAGGGAGGTTGGTGGGATGGAAACGAGGAATTTTGCCTGGTTCGGTTGTTTTCGGCGACATGGATTGGCCAAGGACGAATGTGCATCCCTACAGTCTACAGAACCCTAAATATCCGGTTGTTTCGTGAGGAATTGGATTAGACTATTCTTGATCAGTTCCGAGTTCCGACTATGTCCCATGCGTATGCATGTTTAGAGAATCTCTAATCGATGCCTTAAAGACCTTTAGAGGAGCAAAATAGGGAGTTAACCGCACCTAGCCGACACCTCAAACCGGTAGAGGAGGAAAAAAAATACTCCTCGACCGCAAAAGTGAGCCCAACTCTCTCAAATATACTTGGCCGGCACATCCTAGAGCAAAAGTTTTGGCCCCCTTATTTCCCGCCCGAGAGGCCACCTTCTAGCTGCCGCCGCCACCACCAATGCCCACGATTTCGGCCGGAATGGAGAGGCAAGATCCTCCCGCCACCCCGTCGGTGCGACGCCGCCCGAAACGAGCCATGCGCCACCGCCCGCACCAAGCAAAAAGTTGGGCACCAAAAACTTCCTTCGGGCCACCACACCAGTAACGAACGCCGTCCGCAAGGTTGTTGGCAAGGCCGCAGCGTCTTCGGTGATGGCAGATAGCCCTCCCCCTACTCCAGATGCCAGCAAGCAAGCAAGGAAGCTGACGGCATCCACGACGGTGCTCACCGAGGAGGTGGCGAAGAACAAAAAAGGCTTTGACGCTTGTTCCTCGCCCGACGGCTTGTATCCCATCTACGACCACCCATACGCCCGCTTGTCCGGCGCCGCTGTGCCACCAAGGCCTTTGACATCCAAGTGGTCGATGAAATGCCATAAAGGTCAAAAAAATGTCTCTTCATTTCGGCCAATGCATTGTTTGGTGATTGTTTGCAGCCCTTGGGTGATGAGCTTGATGTTCTTGTTGTCGAAGTGCGAAGATGAACATGGCCGAATTCATGTCGTCTTTGGAGGCAGTCACATATGCTTGGTCTTGATGATCCCAACTATGACTCTATGTTTTCACAACTAGAAGAGTGTGAGGAGGATTATGAGCCCAGAGTGGTGGAGGAGGAGGAGGCCGAAGAGGTTGATGAACCAACAGAAACACAATCAATTGTGAAGGCGCTGATAGAATCATTGCATGGAAAACAAAAAATAAAAATCCTACGAATTCACCCAATATCTAATCTACTAGATGCTAGCAACAAGTGAGAAAGTCTACATACCCTTGTAGACCGAAAGCGGAAACGTTCTAACGAACGTGGTTGGTGTAGTCATACTTTCTTTGCGATCCAATCCGATCCAGCACCGCACGAACATCACCTTCGAGATATGCTCACGTACGGCTCGGTGACGTCCCCTTCTTCTTGATCCAGCAAGGGAGAGGGAGAGGTAGGTGGGATCTAGGTCATCACGACGGCGTGGTGGTGGTGGAATTCCTGCGAGGCTTTGCCAAGTTGCTGCAGAGGAGGAGGTGGAAGGAGGGAGGGAGAGTGGCGGCCAGGGCTTGGGATGTGATACGTCCATTTGCATCATGTTTTCTTATTGTTATTTATAATGTTTTTATCAATATTTTACTTTATGATGCAATTTTGATGCCTTTTTTCTCTTAATTTGCAAGATACACATGAAGAGGAAAATTACCGGCAGCTGGAATTCTGGACCTGAAAAGAGCTACATCAGAGATAGCTATTCTCCGGAGCTCCAAATGACATGAAAATTTATGGAGATTTATTTTGGAATAAATAAAAAATACTGGAAGAAGAATCTTGGAGAGGGTCCCCACCAGTGAGCCACAAGCTCAGGTGGCGCCCCCCCGGGGCGCGCCATGCAAGCTTATGGGCCCACCAGCAGGCCTCTACTACTTGTGAATGCGTTGGGATTTTCCCCGAAGAGGAAGGATGATGTATTAAAGTAGCGAAAAATATTTCCCTCACTTAAGAACCAAGGTTTATCGAACTAATAGGAAGATATCCAAATAAATGATCAACAATACCTGCACACACAAGAGCAAATACTTGCACCCAACTCGGGCAAGAGGGTTGTCAAGCCCCTTGTACTAGTTAATTGCAAGGATTAAATATGGTAGTGTGGGATAGATAATTATAAATAAAAATAAAATAAATAATAACAAATATTTGTATATGTTTTTGATAAATGAAATTGGAAGATGGACCCGTGGGCCATAAAGTTCACTAGAGGCATCTCTCGCATGAGCATAGTAGCGGTGGGTGCACAAATTACTGTTGGGCAATTGATAGAAAAACGAATAATTATGTCGTTATTCATGTGATGATTAATACACAGGCATTACGTTCGTGATAAGTAGACCGAAACGATTCTACATCTATTACTATTACACCACCAGTTGACCACTATCCAGCATGCATGTATGGTATTAAGTTCATGACAAAGAGAGTAATGCTTTAAGCAAGATGACATAATTAGACAAAGTAAGAGAAAATAATATGTTCATACCCGTCGTTTTACCCTTAGTAGAAACCATACAAATACGTGCCTCGCTACTCCTCTTGTCACAGAGTGAGGACACCGCAAGATGAAATTTACTACTATGCACCACTCCCTGTGATACTCTACTCATCTACTTGGACAAAACAAACTTATAGATCGAAAAACATACATAGCTATATGAAATCACACATAATAAATCTTAGATTGGATCAATTACTTTTAATGAATAATCTGAACATAAACTCACAATTCATTGGATCCCAATAAACAAGCAAACTATGCACTAGTGGCGGGTGGTATTGGAGTACTAATAAAATCATTGTTATTAGTATTTGAGAAGTCACACAACTTGGTATTTTCTTGAGACATAGTGACAAAGCAAGAAAACAAGCAAACAAAAATATTTTTATGTTTTTTATTTTTTTAGAGAAGTGAAAGGAGATGAAAAAGAGAGGCAAATAAAAATTAGAACAAGTGGATGATAGTTTGTATACAGGAACCTGATGAGAATTTGATGGTGTCTCCCCGGCAACGGCGCCCGAAATTCTTTCTGCTATTTGTGAGTTGCGTTGGGATTTTCCCCGAAGAGGAAGGGTGAAGGAATATTGTGGGGACCCCAACTCATAACTCGAAGCCTTTGATTGTGCGTGCACAGTGATCCGAAGATCAATGCTCACTGAACACAACAAACTGAATATCAAGAGTTTACATCTATTACATAACGTCTTACACAAATAAGACCATTATGGTCAAGTATTACATAGATAGAACAATGAAGGCTAAACACTAAATAAAACACTTGTAACAGAAATCTTCAACGATAAAGTAGACCCATGCCATCTGCCTTAACCCTACATGCATTCTGACTGGGAAAGCGTCCTAGTTTGCATGTTCGTCGTCAAAGAACTCTTCCTCATATTCTAGTTCTTCCATGCCTGGCCAAGTAAATAGCCAGGGATAAGCCAATGAGTACTTTGAATGTACTCGCAAGCAACCCATGATTGATAGCAGAATAAACATCCAAGGTTTAACACTTAGTTGGTATCTTTGCGGAAAGCTAGTTCTTGAGTGAAATGACATGCCCTATCATTTTGGAAATCATGCATCATGAGGTGACAGATATCAATATAAACAGAGTTTTCTCAACTCTAGTTTCATCATCTCAACAACTCTTCTATCATAGACCAAGGATTCCCTCTGTGCCCAAAGTTTGTAAAGCACTGGACATAGTTTAAGAAGGACCAACCAACTATCCTTGACCGTGGACACGGCTATTTGAATAGTTTGACACTCTGCAGAGGTTCTACACTTTACCCACAAGACAGGGGGAACTTTCGTGTCATCCACGACTCGCGGTATTTTAAGTACCCGAGGAAAGCACCCGAACAATACCTTTCTCCCGACAATACTTAGTATAGTGTCCAATCATTGGTACCTGACCCTCATGATAGTCATCACATTAGACAATTTCAACATCATATATCCAGGAGGGGACTCAACGGTGTGCCTGATGTCTGTAAAAACAACCATAGTCGTCCATTATGGCATGAACATGTATCGAGAGTGAACGAGTCACTCCCGCCACTAGTAATGCAGGCTCTCTTCTAGTATCGAGCAAGGTAATCAATATAGCCCCGTCCCATAAGGGGTAGTGTGGTCATACATGTTCGGTTGGGACGGTCAGCAAATCCTAAATCTAATCTGTTTTCGAAAACAACACACTCCGCTTTTCTTGGTACACTACTTCTTTATCAAGTAGTGACCTAGCTCAATATCTTCGAAGGGCATTAGTGGCACCCGTTGGGGTTTTCGAAAGTCTTTGTTAAAATCACACTTGTTTCTTTTAATACATGATCATGCCCCAATTTGCATAGCCAAACTTCTACAAGCGCCTATCTAATTCTCACCAACACAACTCTAAGCCAGGGTGGAGTCATGGGCAATGCAAGTATCAACGGAATTATGCAATCAGAGGCAGGCCTCGGGGGTTTGCCATCAGAAAGGTATCATGCTTTCGGTGCAGAAGAAAAACACTATAATGACAAAAAAAAGGGTTTCACCATCATGGTCAAAGGGCAGCTTGCATGTATCGACAAAATCTCCAACTCTTTTAGTCCTTCTCCAAGCACTCCGTCTACTTCGGAACTAACGTCGAAAGCAATCACAACAAGGCAGAAAATAAAATTGCTCTAAAATGGAATTCCACTTTTCATCAACACCTTACTAGGATCACTAATTTTAAATCCAAATCTCATATCCAACGAGAATTTCCAATTGTTCCCTAAATTCATTAACCCTATCAAGATCATCTGGTTAAGTCAAATTCTCACATCCTCCAAGAATTTCAGCTTGTGATCCTACCTGTCCATCCTACTAAGTCCAATTTACTCAAGGGTAATGAAATTTATGCTACTTTATTAATCATGATCCCACCAAGTTCATCTACCAAACATGAAAGCGTCATGATCCACCAAAGAGTCCGATATTTTCTCAAGGTCTCTATTATAGCCTCATCAAGTCATTTTTCTATTAATTACATATTCCCAAGACAAAATTCCCTATGTCATCATTAGTTTTGGTGCTAGCTTAAGAATGTAATGTGTTTGTTCACTACGATCACTACCTCCATAATGAACATAGTTCTAAGCAAAGGTTATTGAAGCTTAACTAGTTCTCTTGCAATTCCATAGGTTAAGCTCACATACAGAAGTTCAAGTTAAGGTCACCTGTATGGTCTAGGCTGGTCTAGGGAAGGATTTAAAATTTTGAGGAAAAAAGATAACTCCACTGAGTTGCACTTGGTTGAGCAAGTTGTCGCAAAAAGTCTTCAGTGTTAGCTGTTTGTCAAGGTGGAATCCTTGGTGCATCTTGTCTCTCTGGGCTTCAGTTGATGAGATAGAGGAGAAGGAAAAAGTAACGTAGAGGGGGTGCCTAAAGGGGTGGTATAGTGCAAGTGTAATCAACCAAGGGCTGAAAAGGCCAAACACATTCATTAAGATAAGATAGGTGATACAGTCGCGTACATGTTGCATAGGGCAAAGGTGCGGCTTATATCAAAACACAAACATCAAAAGCAAACAACAAGCATAACATGGTTTCATTTAAAACATTACGTGGACTCGACTACGCATAGGGGATACACGACTCATCCTATCCTATGGGTACTCGAATCATCAATCACTCTTGGGGGGGGGCTTCATTTCATGCCTCAGAGAGAAGGATGTTCAGTCTTGAACTTCTAGGTCCTCCTAGTGGTACCATCGGGTAAGTGGCATTCGGATCCTTGTTGGGACACCTCTTGGCATACTGCCCAAATTCGCCACATTCGAATCACGTGACGGGATTAAAAGAGTTGTTAGCAAGCCTTGGATCGGTATCATGTCGGTAGTCTGGTGGTTCTCCTTCACATGGTGGATATGGAAATCCGTTCCTATGCCTTTTGCGCAGGGCTCAACAACAGGCTTCCTGAAGCTCCTCAATTTGCTGCCTCTGGTTGGCTATCCAGACCTTCAGGGCGGCAATTTGTTATTTTTGTTTGACTACCTTCTTCTTCTCAAGGCAGTGAAGGTGCAGAAGCGAAGGGAGATCTTGGAGAGCCTTAAGGAATTCTTCGGTAAGGTGACGTAGAAGGTAGTCTTCCACGATGGTGAAGCGGACCTAGAACTCGAGGGTTGGATCCTCGTCTTCTGGGGAAATCATTACTTGAGTCGGGGCTCTAGATCCGCTCTTGCTAGGTAGGTAGCGGGTAGCTTGTTCTTCCTTCATTCCTAGAAGGAGGTCTCAAAGATGGAGGAGCGTGTAAGAGCACATTTATCCATGTGTGGTTTTGGTAATTGATGACAATCCCTATGGACTAATGGTTGCCTTGAGTTATATTCGAAGGATTTGTCCATAGGCACTTCTTGAAGTACATGTGTTGGTTTCAAGGAGTTTATATGGTGACCAAGGTGGTATGTAAGGTTTTATCCAAAGATTGGTCATGCGAGAGTTGATCTCATTGCAAGCATGTCTTGAAGAAGAAGATTGTGTGAACATTCATGTTTACCTTCAAGACATCATCTTTGTGAAGAGAGAAGAGAAGACACAAGGTTGATCAAGATTAAGGCAAAGAATGATTCAAGTTGATAAGCACACAAAGCATAGAAGATGTACCAAGTGGGATCAAGTGATCCCATGGTATGGTAAGCATTGTCCATTACGCTTTGTGTACTAACCCATGGTCTACGTGAGAGTTCGTTGTGGGGTTAGGTATATTTCCATGGGCTTGCGTCAAGAGGAAGATCTCATACAACCCATGGAGGATGACATCAAGTGGTGATCGTCATCAACGTTGCAGTGTGCAAGTTCAAGTGAAGCATCACGGAGAGATCATGCTTGAAGATTTCCATCCATTGTGGTGACAATGGACTTGTGAAGATGTGCCAAAGAGTGGCTCACCCATAGTGGAGTATGGGGGAGCAATCAACTAGTCTTCATCGAGCCAACGCAATCAAGAAAGGTGGTCCATCTTGAGAAGGACAAGATCGTCATCATCTAGCTCAAGTGGACTATGTGCAAGGCAAAGGTTTGACCTTGATAGGGTTTTCTATTTTATCGGTCATATGGTGGTAGTTGGGAGACCGGGTTATAGGATCGATTGCCGTACTATCAAGGGGGGCTCTCAAGTGAGTAGCTTGATCGTATCGTTCGTTGAGAGCTCAAACCATTGCATTCTTGGCATCATAATCTTTCTTGGTTCTTTGTTGGCTTTTCTCTTTATGAATTCTTGAGCTTACGGTCAGCTTCCTGACAAGCTCAAGTTCATCGAAAACGGAGTCCATATGCATGCCTCTATGATGCTTTCGATGCTGGAGTTTTTGCCGGTTCTTCATACATAGAGGTTTCACATCTCTATACCATTGGCATTTTTGCCGATCGCTGTTTGGATAGTACTTGTCGTGTGCTATCCAACAAGCTTGAGTTTGCTCAATTCGGAGCTCGTATGCAAAAGTTATGGTAGTTTTAGTGCCAGAGCTGTTTTTCTCTGAACAGGCGGTAGTACCGCTCGGTGCCACGGTAGTACCGCTTGGGCGGTACTTCCGCTATGTACTACCGCTGCTACTTCCGCTTATATTTTGTTGTCTGGTCAGGGTGGTTTTCTGGACGGTAGTAGTCGGCGGCAGTAGGGCGGTAGTACTGCCCGCGCGGTACTACCGCTCTCTAGTACCGCTTCTACTACCACTTATTTCTGGGGTCTGGCGTCTTACTACATCCCAGCGGAAGTACCGCTGGGTAGGACGGTAGTGCCGCTCCGGCGGCACTACCGCCTCGAGGTTTCTGCCGTTTTGCACGTTTTCCCTAAACTACCGCGCAGGCGGTAGTACCGCTCAGCCGAGCAGTAGTACCGCTTGTGCACGACCTGTGCACATAACGGTTGGATTTGGGGAGGCCTATAAAAGGGGGTCTTCTTTCCCATTGCTCCCTATCTTTTGAGCTCGAGTTTTCCCCCCATTGTTGACCTTCTTTGAGCTTGCTAACTCTCAATCCCTCCAATGATTCTTGCTAGTTCTTGAGGGAAAAGAGAGAGGAGATCTAGATCCACATTTCTACCAATCACTTTCTCCTCTATGTGAGGGGAACCCCTTGGATCTAATTCTTGGAGTTCTTGGTGTTCTTCTTTGTTCTTCCTCTCATTTTCCTCCATAGCATTAGTTGTTGTGGTGGGATTTGGGAGAGAAGGACTTGGGCACTCTGTGTGCCCTTGACATTGCATTTGGTGCATAGGTTTGAGCTCTCCACGGTGATACGTGGAAGTGAAGTTTGAGAAGCTTATTACTCTTGGGTGTTTGAGCACCCTAGGGCTTGTTCCTCTTGGGTGCCTTGGCTCCCTAGACGGTTGGTGGTGCCTCGGAGCTCAATCATTGTGGTGTAAAGCTCCGGGCAAGCATTGGGGGTCTCCAATTAGGTTGTGGAGATTGCCCCGAGCAATTTGTACGGGTATCGGTGACCGCCCCCAAGGGTTGCCAAAGTGTACGGGTACCGGTGACCGCCCCCAAGGGTTGCCATTTATACGGGTTCGGTGACCGCCCTCAAGGGTCCCTTAGTGGAATCACGGCATCTTGCATTGTGCGAGGTCGTGAGGAGATTACGGTGGCCTTAGTGGCATCTTGGGGAGCATTGTGCCTCCACACCGCTCCGAACGGAGATTAGCATCCGCAAAGGTGTGAACTTTGGGATACATCGTCGTCTCCGCGTGCCTTGGTTATCTCTTACCCGAGCCCTTTACTTATGCACTTTACTTTGTGATAGCCATATTGGTTCGTGCTATATATCTTGCTATCACTTAGTTGTTTATCTTACTTAGCATAAGTTGTTGGTGCACATAGGTGAGCCTAGTTGTTTTAGGTTTTGTGCTTGTCTAATTAAACGTTAGTATTATTCCGCATTAGTTCAAGCCTAAACCGTAATTATTTTAAAGCGCCTATTCACCCCCCCTCTAGGCGACATCCACGTCCTTTCAATTCGCCTCGTAGGCCACTTGTTGAATAGCCATGTCTCTTGTTGGCATGGGTGGTCCAATAAAGAATCATCCCTGGGGTGAGATCTTAGCAGGTACAAACACCTTGGCGTAGAACTCTTTCTCGAACTCACCAGTTTCCACTTGATGCAGGGTATACATGGGCACCAGAGGATAGTGGCATTGTTGGAGGCAATTTCCTAGCAGTGGTACCGTAACATGCTATACAAATGGTTTTTAACCCCTTTCCGCGACGCAGTTCCAAACTATCGCCTTGCCTGTGTGGGTGATAGGGGACCATCCAACACGACATCAAAACATCGTCTGCGATGGTGCGAGCGCCTGTTGATGATTCGCCTATAGTAAGCGTATGCGAAGTGGTAGCCTATCCTGTTGGAAATATGCCCTAGAGGCAATAATAAAATGATTATTATTATATTTCCTTGTTCATGATAAATGTTTATTATCCATGCTAAAATTGTATTGATTGGAAACTCAAATACATGTGTGGGTATATAGACAACACCGTGTCCCTAGTGAGCCTCTATAGGACTAGCTCGTTGATCAAAGATGGTCAAGGTTTCCTGGCCATAGACATGAGTTGTCATTTGATAACGGGATCAAATCATTAGGAGAATGATGTGATGGACAAGACCCAAACTATGAACGTAGCATATGATCGTGTCAGTTTGTTGCTATTGTTTTCTGCATGTCAAGTATATGTTCCTATGACCATGAGATCATGTAACTCACTGACATCGGAGGAGTACCTTGTGTGTATCAAACATCACAACATAACTGGGTGACTATAAAGATACTCTACAGGTATCTCCAAGGGTGTCTGTTGAGTTGGCATGGATCGAGACTGGGATTTGTTACTCCGTGTGACGGAGAGGTATCTCAGGGCCCACTCAACATCACAATGAGCTTGCAAGCAAAGTGACTAAAGAGTTAGCCACGTGGTCTTGTATTACGGAACGAGTAAGGAGACTTGCCGGTAACGAGATTGAACTAGGTATAGAGATACCGACGATCGAATCTCGGGCAAGTAACATACCGATAAACAAAGGGAACTACGTACGGGATTAACTGAATCCTTGACATAGAGGTTCAACCGATAAAGATCTTCGTAGAATATGTAGGAGCCAATATGGGCATCCAGGTCCCGCTATTGGTTATTGACCATAGAGGTGTCTCGGTCATGTCTACATAGTTCTCGAACCCGCAGGGTCTGCACACTTAACGTTCGATGACGATATGGTATTAATGAGTAATGTATGTTGGTGACCGAATGTTGTTCGGAGTCCCGAATGAGATTCTGGACGTCACGAGGAGTTCCGGAATGGTCCGGAGGTAAAGATTTATATATGGGAAGTCATATTTTGGGTTCCGGAAAAAGTTCGATTTTTTCGGTATTGTACCGGGAAGCTTCCAGAAGGTTCCGGAGGTGTCCGGAAGTCCACAGAGGGTCCACATGGACTCTAAAGGGGGCGCACCAGCCCTTCATGGGCCAGGCGCAGCAGCCCCACTTGGCCCATGCGGCTATCCCAAGTGATAAGATCAAATCCCTTTAAAATAGGAGATAAGAGGCATTACTTGGGAAAGAGGAGTACTATTCACGTGGTACTATTCACGCATGTGCTATTCATGTGGTACTGTTCACGCGGCACTATTCCTCCTCCTCAAGTTTCCTCCTCCTATAAATAGAGAGGGAGAGGGAGGGCAGCCACACCTGAAAAAGCCACGTGCTGCCTCTCTCTCCCTCTAGATCTGTTTTTCCTCTAGATCAGTTTCGGTAGTGCTTGGCGAAGCCCTGCCGGAACAGCTCCACCACCGCCGCCACCATGCCGTTGTGTTGCCGGAGAACTCATCTACCTCTCCGCCCTCGCTTGCTGGATCAAGAAGGCGGAGATGTCATCGAGCTGTACGTGTGCAGAACGCGGAGGTGCCGTTCATTCGGCACTAGATCGTGATTGGATCGCGGGACGGCTTGCGATTTGGATCGCGAAGACGTTCGACTACATCAACCGCGTTTCTTAACGCTTCCCGCTTAGCGATCTACAAGGGTATGTGGATCCAATCTCCCCTCTCGTAGATGTTCATCTCCTAGATCGATCTTGGTGAGCGTAGGAAATTTTTTGTTTCCCATGCAACGTTCCCCAACAGTTGCACCATGAGCTAGGTCTATGCGTAGATGAGATCACGGGTAGAACACAAAGGAGTTTGTGGGCGTTGATATTTAGATTGCTTCCCTCCTTAGTCTTTTCTTGATTTAGCGGTATTGTGGGATGAAGCGGCTCGGACCAACCTTACTCGTCCACGTACGAGAGACCGGTTCCATCGAGTGACATGTAACTTTGTTCCATAAGATGGATGGCGGGTGTCTGTCTCTCCCACTTTAGTTGAATCGGATTCGACAGAGGCGGTATTTGTAGAAGGTGAAATAGCAACTTGTATATCACCGTTGTAGTTTTGCGTAGGTAATAATCGCTCTTGCTAGATACCCATAGCAGCCACGTAAAACATGCAACAACAAATTAGAGGACGTCTACCTTGTTTTTTCAGGGTATGTTGTGATATGATATGGCCAAAAACATGATGTGATATATGTGATGTATGAGATGATCATGTTTTGTAATAGTTTATATCGACTTGCATGTCGATGAGTACGGCAACCGGCAGGAGCCATAGGGTTGTCTTTAATTAATTTGTATCATTTGCTTTACTTTATCGCTATGAGTTAGCAATATTTGTAGAAGCGATAGTTGGTGCGACAACCTCATGGTGACACATTGATGGATATCAAGATGATGGAGATCATGGTGTCATGCCGGTGACGATAGAGATCATGCCGGTGCTTTGGAGATGGAGATCAAAAGGACAAGTTTATGGCCATATCATGTCAGTTATGATTTGCATGTGATGTTAATCCTTTTATGCATCTTATTATGCTTAGGACGACGGTAGCATTATAAGGTGATCCCTCATTAAAATTTCAAGATAAAATTGTGTTCTCCCCGAGTGTGCACCGTTGCGAAAGTTCATCGTTTCGAGACACCATGTGATGATCGGGTGTGATAGACTCTACATTCGCATACAACGGGTGCAAGCCAGTGTTGCACATGCGGAACACTCGGGTTAAACTTGACGAGCCTAGCATGTACAGACATGGCCTCGGAACACAAGAGACCGAAAGGTCGAACATGAGTCATATAGTAGATATGATCAACATGAAGATGTTCACCATTGAAACCACCTCATGTCACGTGATGATCGGACTTGGGTTGGTGAATTTGGATCATGTAGCACTCGGATGACCAGAGGGATGTCAATTTGAGTGGGAGTTTTTAAGTAATATGATTAACTAAACTCATTATCTTGAACAATAGTCTAAGTTGTCTTTGCAAATTTATGTTGTACATCAATGGCTCGCGCAGTTGTTCCCCTAAATTTCAATGTGTTCCTAGAGAAAGCCAAGCTGAAAGATGATGGAAGTAACTTTGTAGACTGGGCCCGTAATCTGAGGATTATCCTCACGGCTTCCCAAAAGGCTTATGTCCATGATGCACCGCTCGGTGAGCCACCCGCTCCAGTGTCGTCTGCAGACGTTGTGAACGCCTGGCAGTCGCGTTCGGATGATTACTCAATAGTTCAGTGTGCTATGTTGTATGGCTTAGAACCGGAACTTCAAAGGCGTTTTGAACGTCATGGAGCATATGAGATGTTCCAGGAGTTGAAGTTTATCTTTGAAAAGAATGCCCGGATTGAGAGGTATGAGACCTCCGATAAGTTCCATGCTTGCAAGATGGAGGAGAACGGGTCTGTCAGTGAACACATACTCAGAATGTGTGGGTATTCCAACCGTCTGGGTGAGTTGGGAATGCCACTCCCGCCATAGGCGATCACTGACAGAGTTCTTCAATCACTGCCACCTAGCTACAAAAGCTTCGTGTTGAACTATAACATGCAAGGGATGAACAAGTCAGTCGCCGAGCTGTTTGCGATGCTGGAAGTCGCTGAGTCTGAAATCCAGAAGGAGCATCAAGTGTTGATGGTCAATAAAACCACTAGTTTCAAGAAGAATGGCAAGGGCAAGAAGGGTAACTCCAAGAAGAGTGGCAGAGCAGTTGCCCCTCCCGTGAAGAAACCCAAGGCTAGACCCAAGCCAGAAACCGAGTGCTTTCATTGCAAGGGAACTGGCCACTGGAAGCGGAACTGCCCCAAGTATCTGGCCGACAAGAAGGCGGCCAACACCAAACAAGGTATATATAATATACATGTTATTTATGTGTACCTTACCAACTCTCGTTGTAGTGCCTGGGTATTGATACCAGTTCGGTTGCTCACATTTGCAACTCAAAGCAGGAACTACGGAATAGACGGAGGCTGGCAAAGGACGAAGTGACGATGCGCGTGGGAAATGGTTCCAAGGTTGATGTGATCGCCGTCGGCACGCTCGCTCTTCGACTACCATCGGGATTAGTGATGAACCTGAATAATTGTTATTTAGTGCATGCGTTAAGCATGAACATTATATCTGGATCTTGTTTATCGCGAGACGGTTACTCATTTAAGTCAGAGAATAATGGTTGTTCTATTTATATGAGTAATATCTTTTATGGTCATGCACCCAATGTGAGGGGTTTAATCTTATTGAATCTCGATAGTGATGATACACATGTTCATAACATTGATGCCAAAAGATGTAGAGTTGATAATGATAGTACCACTTTCTTGTGGCACTGCCGCTTAGGTCATATTGGTGTAAAACGCATGAAGAAACTCCATGTTGATGTACTTTTGGAGTCACTTGATTTTGAATCACTTGACACATGTGAACCATGCCTCACGGGCAAGATGACTAAAACCCCATTCTCTAGAACAATGGAACGGGCAAGTGACTTGTTTGAAATCATACATACCGATGTGTGCGGTCCGATGAGCATTGAGGCGCGCGGTGGATATCGTTATTTTCTCACCTTCACCAATGACTTAAGTAGATATGGGTATATTTACTTAATGAAACATAAGTCTGAAACGTTTGAAAAGTTCAAGCAATTTCAGAGTGAAGTTGAGAATCATCGTAACAAGAAGATTAAATTCCTACGATCAGATCGAGGAGGAGAATATCTGAGTTATGAGTTTGGCAATCACTTAAGACAATGTGGAATTGTTTCACAGTTGACGCCACCTGGAACACCACAGCGTAATGGTGTGTCCGAATGTCGTAATCGAACCTTATTGGATATGGTGCGGTCTATGATGTATCTTGCCGATTTGTCGCTATCGTTTTGGGGTTATGCGTTAGAGACAACTGCATTCACTTTAAATAGGGCACCATCTAAATCCATTGAGACGACGCAATATGAACTATGGTTTGGCAAGAAACCAAAGTTGTCGTTTCTTAAAGTTTGGGGATGCGATGCTTATGTCAAAAAGCTTCAGCCTGAAAAGCTGGAACCCAAAGCAGAGAAATGCGTCTTCATAGGATACCCAAAAGAGACGGTTGGGTACACCTTCTATCTCAGATCCGAAGGCAAAGTGTTTGTCTCTCAGAATGGATCATTTCTCGAGAAAGAGTTTCTCTCGAAAGAATTGAGTGGGAGGAAGATAGAACTTGATGAGGTTGTTGAACCTTTACTTCAACCAGAGAGTAGCATAGCACCGAAAGATGTTTCTGTGGAACCTACACCAGTTGAAGAGGAAGCTAATGATGATGATCATGAAGCTTCGGATCAAGTTACTATCGAACCTCGTAGGTCGACAAGGACACGTACTGTTCCTGAGTGGTACGGTAACCCTGTCTTAGAGGTCATGTTGTTGGACAACGATGAACCTACGAGCTATGGAGAAGCGATGGTGGGCCCGAATTCCGACAAATGGTTAGAGGCCATGAAATCCGAGATAGGATCCATGTATGAAAACAAAGTGTGGACTTTGGAAGTATTACCTGAAGGGCGAAAGGCCATTCGGAATAAATGGATCTTTAAGAGGAAGACGAACACGGATGGTAATGTCACCGTCTATAAAGCTCGACTTGTGGCAAAGGGATTTTCACAAGTTCAAGGAATTGACTACGATGAGACTTTCTCCCCCGTAGTGATGCTTAAGTCCGTCAGAATCATGTTAGCAATAGCTGCATTTTTCGATTATGAAATTTGGCAGATGGATGTCAAAATAGCGCTCCTTAACGGTTTCCTTGAGGAAGAGTTGTATATGATACAACCAGAAGGTTTTGTCGATCCAGAGAATGCTGACAAAGTTTGCAAGCTCCAGTGATCCATTTATGGACTGGTGCAGGCATCTCGGAGTTGGAATAAGCGTTTTGATGAGGTGATCAAGGCGTTTGGGTTTATACAAGTTTATGGAGAAGCTTGTATTTACAAGAAAGTGAGTGGGAGCTCTATAGTGTTTCTAATATTATATGTTGATGACATATTGCTGATTGGAAACAATATAGAATTTTTGGAAAGCGTGAAGGAATATTTGAACAAGAGTTTTTCAGTGAAGGACCTAGGAGAAGTTGCTTTCATATTAGGCATCAAGATCTATAGAGATAGATCAAGACGCTTAATAGGACTTTCACAGAGCACATGACTTGATAAAGTTTTGAAGAAGTTCAAAATGGATCAGTCCAAGAAAGGGTTCTTGCTTGTGTTGCAAGGTGTGAAGTTGAGTAAGACTCAATTCCAGTAACTGCAGAGGATAGAGAAAAGATGAGTGTCATCCCCTATGCTTCTGCCATAGGCTCTATCATGTTTGCAATGCTGTGCCCAAGACCAGACGTCAGCCTTGCCATAAGTATGCCCGGAAGGTTTCAAAGTAATCCAGGTGTGGATCACTGGACGGCGGTCAAGAATATCCTAAAGTACCTGAAAAGGACTAAGGAAATGTTTCTCGTTTATGGAGGTGATCAAAAGCTCGTCGTAAAGGGTTACGTCGATGCAAGCTTTGACACTGATCCGGATGACTCTAAGTCTCAAACCGGATACGTATTTATTCTCAATGGAGGAGCGGTAAGCTGGTGCAGTTCCAAGCAAAGCGTGGTAGCTGATTCTACATGCGAAGCGGAGTATATAGCTGCCTCGGAGGCGGCGAAGGAAGGTGTCTGGATGAAGCAATTCATGATGGATCTTGGAGTTGTGCCCATTGCACTGGACCCAATGACTCTCTTATGTGACAGCACTGGTGCCATTGCTCTAGTCAAGGAACCAAGGTTTCACAAGAGGACCAGACACATAAAGCAACGCTTCAATTCCATCCGCGATTACATCGAGGAAGGAGACATGCATATTTGCAAAGTACACATCGATCTGAATGTTGCAGATCCGATGACTAAGCCTCTTCCACAAGGGAAACATGATCAACACCAGAACTGTATGGGTGTTAGATTCATTACAATGTAAATCACATAGTGATGTGAGCTAGATTATTGACTCTAGTGCAAGTGGGAGACTGTTGGAAATATGCCCTAGAGGCAAAAATAAAATGATTATTATTATATTTCCTTGTTCATGATAAATGTTTATTATCCGTGCTAATATTGTATTGATTGGAAACTCAAATACATGTGTGGGTATATAGACAACACCGTGTCCGTAGTGAGCATGTATAGGACTAGCTCGTTGATCAAATATGGTCAAGGTTTCCTGGCCAAAGACATGAGTTGTGTCATTTGATAACGGGATCACATCATTAGGAGAATGATGTGATGGACAAGACCCAAACTATGAACCTAGCATATGATCGTGTCAGTTTGTTGCTATTGTTTTCTGCATGTCAAGTATATGTTCCTATGACCATGAGATCATGTAACTCACTGACATCGGAGGAGTACCTTGTGTGTATCAAACGTCACAACGTAACTGGGTGACTATAAAGATACTCTACAGGTATCTCCGAGGGTTGTTGAGTTGGCATGGATCAAGACTGGGATTTGTTACTCCCTGTGACGGAGAGGTATCTCAGGCCCCACACGGTAATACAACATCACAATGAGCTTGCAAGCAAAGTGACTAAAGAGCTAGCCACGTGATCTTGTATTACGGAACAAGTAAGGAGACTTGTTGGTATCGAGATTGAACTAGGTATGGAGATACCGACTATCGAATCTCGGGCAAGTAACATACCGATAAACAAAGGGAACTGCGTACGGGATCAATCTTCGTAGAGGTTCAACCGATAAAGATCTTCGTAGAATATGTAGGAGCCAATATGGGCATCCAGGTCCCGCTATTGGTTATTGACCATAGAGGTGTCTCAATCATGTCTACATAGTTCTCGAACCCGCAGGGTCTACACACTTAACGTTCAATGACGATATGGTATTAATGAGTTATGTATGCTGGTGACCGAATGTTGTTCGGAGTCCCGGATGAGATCCCGGACATCAGAAGGAGTTCCAGAATGGTCCGGAGGTAAAGATTTATATATGGGAAGTCATATTTTGGGTTCCGGAAAAAGTTTGATTTTTTCGGTATTGTACCGGGAAGCTTCCAGAAGGTTCCGGAGGGTTCCGGAGGTGTCCGAAAGTCCACAGAGGGTCCACATGGACTCTAAAGGGGGCGCACCAGCCCTCCATGGGCCAGGCGCAGCAGCCCCACTTGGCCCATGCGGCTGTCCCAAGTGATAAGATCAAAACCCTTTAAAATAGGAGATAAGAGGCATTACTTGGGAAAGAGGATTACTATTCACGCGGTACTGTTCACGCATGTACTATTCATGTGGTTCTGTTCACGCGTCACTATTCCTTCTCCTCCAAGTTTCCTCCTCCTATAAAGAGAGAAGGGAGAGGGAGGGCAGCCACACCTGAAAAAGCCACGTGCTGCCTCTCTCTCCCTCTAGATCTGTTTCTCCTCAAGATTGGTGTCAGTAGTGCTTGGTGAAGCCCTGCCGGAACAGCTCCACCACCGCCGCCACCACGCCGTTGTGTTGCCGGAGAACTCATCTACCTCTCTGCCCTCGCTTGCTGGATCAAGAAGGCGGAGAGGTCATCGAGCTGTACGTGTGCTGAACGCGGATGTGCCGTCCGTTCGGCACTAGATCGTGATTGGATCGCGGGACGGCTTGCGATTTCGATTGCGAAGACGTTCGACTACATCAACCGCGTTACTTAACGCTTCTCGCATAGCAATCTACAAGGGTATGTGGATCCAATCTCTCCTCTCGTAGATGTTCATCTCCTAGATCGATCTTGGTGAGCGTAGGAAATTTTTTGTTTCCCATGCAACGTTCCCCAACATATCCCACATGAGACCCTTCCTGAAAATATGATGAATTGTAGTTGCAAAGTTGACTGAGAACACAGTTTGTTTGGTTTCCAATAAGGTTTATGCTTTATACTTCTATATTGTGATGAATTGTTACTTGTTCATGAGAAGCTTTATGATAAAAATTTAGTGAAATGAGTTCTTATGTTAGAGTTTGTTGCTGTTATGTTAATAAGCATGATGCTTCTATGCACGTATTTTGTTTTTATCGACACCTCTATCTCAAACCATGTGGACATGCTTTTCAATATCGGCTTTCGCTTGAGGACAAGCGAGGTCTAAGCTTGGGGGAGTTGATACGTCCATTTTGCATCATGATTTCCTACTGTTATTTACTTTGTTTTGTTGAATAATAATGCTTTGGGGAGTGATTCTAATGCCTTTTCTCTCATAATATGCAAGGTCTACACAAAGAGGGAGAATACCGGCAGCTGGAATTCTGGACCCAAGAAAAGCACGTCGCGCCAGCCCCCTCCCGGCGCGCCCTGGTGGGTGGTGCTCACCCAGGCCCACTTCCGGTGCCCATCTTCTGGTATAAATTCCCAAAAAACCTAAAAAAATTAGGAGGAGGACTTTTGGGACGAAGCGCCGCCGCCTCGAGGCGGAACCTGGGCAGGAGCACTTTTGCCCTCCGGTGGAGCGATTCCGCCGGGGAAACTTCCCTCCCGGAGGGGGAAATCGAAGCTATCGTCATCACCAACACCCCTCTCATCTTTGGGAGGCCAATCTTCATCAACATCTTCCACAACACCATCTCCTCTCAAACCCTAGTTCATCTCTTGTGTTCAATCTTTGTACCCGACCTCAGATTAGCCTCTTTCTGCGAAGCATTTGCTACTCACGTTGATCTCCCTAAGGAGAAGTGGTTTAAATATCATCCCCCTATTAAATAAGAAATTAAAGAACCGGTCATAGCTAAAGAAGAAACCATATTTTACAATGTTGATCCAGTTGTGCCTACTGCTTATATTGAAAAGCCACCTTTCCCTGTTAGGATAAAGGAACATGCTAAGGTATCAACCGTGGTTCGTAAGAGTAATATAAGAGCACCTAAACCCCCTGAGCAAATTAAAGTAGAACCTAGTGTTGCTATGGTTAAAGATCTCTTGGAAGAAAATATTGATGGACATGTGATTTACCTTTGTGATGAAGCTGCTAGAATTGCTAAGCCTGATAAGAAAGATAAACATAGACCTGTGGAAGGCTTGCCTGTTGTCTCAGTTAAAATAGGAGATCATTGCTACCATGGTTTATGTGATTTAGGTGCTAGTGTGAGTGCTATCCCTTTTACCTTATACCAAGAAATTATGAATGAAATAGCACCTGCTGAAATGGAAGATATTGATGTTACTATTAAACTTGCTAATAGAGATACCATCACACCACTTGGGATTGTTAGAGATGTCGAAGTCTTGTGTGGGAAAGTAAAATACCCTACTGATTTTCTAGTTCTTGGTTCCCCACAAGATGACTTTTGTCCCATTATCTTTGGTAGACCATTCTTGTGCACCGTCAATGCTATGATAGATTGTGAAAAACAAACTGTCGGTGTCAGTTTTGGTAATGTGTCTCATGAGTTTAATATTTCCATGTTCAGTAGACAACCTCGTGATAAGGCATTACTTGGTGAAGATGAAATAATTGGTCTTGCTTCTATCGATGTGTCTCCTACTGATCCCTTAGAACAATACTTGCTCGACCATGAAAATGATATGCACATGCGTGAAAGAAATGAAATATATCAATTTTTCTTCGAACAACAACCTCTCTTGAAACACAATTTGCCTATTAAAACTCTTGGAGGACCTCCTCCACCTAAAGGTGATCCTGTGTTTGAATTGAAACAATTGCCTGACACTTTAAAGTATGCTTATCTTGATGAGAAAAAGATATATCATGTTATCATTAGTGCTAACCTTTCAGAACATGAAGAAGAAAGATTATTGAAAGTTCTAAGGAAGCACTAGGCTGCTATTGGATATACTCTTGATGATCTTAAGGGCATTAGTCCCACTCTATGTCAGCACAAGATCAATATGGAACCTGACGCTAAACCCGTTGTTGATCACCAACGGCGATTGAATCCTAAGATGAAGGAACTGGTAAGAACTGAAATATTAAAGCTTTTGGAAGCAGGTATAATCTATCCCATAGCTGATAGTAGATGGGTAAGTCCCGTTCATTGTGTCCCTAAGAAAGGAGGTAGTACCGTTGTTCCTAATGATAAGAATGAACTCATTCCACAAAGAGTTGTCACTGGCTATAGAATGGTAATTGATTTTAGAAAATTAAATAAAGCTACTAGAAAAGATCATTACCCTTTGCCTTTCCTTGATCAAATGCTAGAGAGACTATCTAAGCACACACACTTATGTTTCCTAGATGGATATTCTGGTTTCTCTCAAATACCTGTGTCACAATCCGATCAAGAGAAAACCACCTTTACTTGCCCTTTTGGAACCTATGCTTATAGACGTATGCCTTTCGGTTTATGCAATGCACCTGCTACCTTCCAAAGATGTATGACTGCTATATTCTCTGATTTTTGTGAAAAGATTGTGGAGGTTTTCATGGATGATTTTTTCGTTTACGGAACTTCTTTTGATGATTGTATAAGCAACCTTGATCGAGTTTTGCAGAGATGTGAACAAACTAATCTTGTCTTGAATTGGGAGAAGTGCCACTTTATGGTTAATGAAGGTATTGTCTTGGGGCATAAAATATCTGAGCGAGGTATTGAGGTGGATAAAGCTAAGGTTGATGCAATTGAGAAAATGCCATGTCCTAAAGATATTAAAGGTATTCGAAGTTTCCTTGGTCATGCTGGTTTTTATAGGAGGTTCATTACAGACTTCTCTAAAATTTCTAGGCCTCTTACTAATGTTTTGCAAAAGGATATTCCTTTTGTTTTTGATGATGATTGTGTGGAAGCCTTTGAAATACTCAAGAAATCCTTAACCTCTGCACCTATCGTTCAACCACCTAATTGGAACTTGCCTTTTGAAATTATGTGTGATGCTAGTGATTATGCTGTTGGTGTTGTCCTAGGACAAAGAGTTGATAAGAAATTGAATGTTATCCATTATGCTAGTAAAACCCTAGACAGTGCCCAACGAAATTATGCCACTACTAAAAAAGAATTTGTAGCAGTTGTGTTTGCTTGTGATAAATTAAATCCTATATTGTTGACTCCAAAGTTATTGTTCACACCGATCATGCTGCTATTAAATACCTTATGGAAAAGAAAGATGCCAAACCTAGACTCATTAGGTGGGTTCTCTTGCTTCAAGAATTTGACTTGCATATCGTTGATAGGAAAGGAGCTGAGAACCCCGCAGCTGATAACTTGTCTAGGTTAGAAAATATTCTTGATGACCCACTGCCTATTGATGATAGTTTCCCGGATGAACAACTAGCTGCAATAAGTGTCTCACACAACACACCTTGGTATGCTGACTATGCTAATTACATTGTTGCTAAATATATACCACCTAGTTTCACATACCAACAAAAGAAAAAATTCTTTTATGACTTGAGACATTACTTTTGGGATGACCCAAATCTTTATAAAGGAGTAGATGGTATTATTAGACGTTGTGTACCTGAGCATGAACAGGAACAGATCCTACGGAAATGTCATTCCGAAGCTTATGGAGGGCATCATGCGGGAGATAGAACTGCTCATAAGGTATTGCAATCCGGTTTTTATTGGCCTACTCTTTTCAAAGATGCTCGTAAGTTTGTCTTGTCTTGTGATGAATGTCAAAGGATTGGTAATATCGGTAAGCATCAAGAAATTCCTATGAATTATTCACTTGTTGTTGAACCATTTGACGTATGGGGTTTTGATTACATGGGGCGTTTTCCTTCCTCTAACGGGTACACTCATATTTTAGTTGCGGTTGATTATGTCACTAAGTGGGTAGAAGCTATTCCAACTAGTAGTGCTGATCACCACACTTCCATTAAAATGCTTAAAGAGGTTATCTTTCCGAGGTTTGGAGTCCCTAGATATTTAATGACCGATGGTGGTTCACACTTTATTCATGGTGCTTTTCGTAAAATGCTTGCTAAATATGATGTTAACCATAGAATTGCATCACCCTATCATCCTCAATCTAGTGGTCAAGTAGAACTTAGCAATAGAGAAATAAAATTAATATTACAAAAAACTGTCAATAGGTCTTGGTCTAAGAAATTAGATGATGCACTTTGGGCCTATAGAACAGCTTATAAAAAATCCTATGGGTATGTCCCCATATAAAATGGTGTATGGAAAAGCTTGTCATTTGCCTCCAGAACTAGAACACAAAGCATTTTGGGCAATTAAAGAACTCAATTATGATTTCAAACTTGCCGGTGAGAAGAGGCTATCAAGCTTATGAAAATGCCAAGCTATTCAAAGAAAAAGTAAAAAGATGGCATGACAAAAGAATCCAAAAGCGGGAATTTAAAATAGGAGATTATGTTCTTTTATTCAACTCTCATTTAAGATTCTTTGTAGGAAAACTTCTCTCCAAATGGGAGGGACCATATATTATTGAAGAGGTTTATCGTTCTGGAGCTATCAAGATTAATAACGCCGAAGGTACTAACCCGAAGGTGGTCAATGGCCAAAGAATTAAGCATTATATCTCAGGTATGCCTATTAACGTTGAAAGCAATGTTATCCAAACCATGACACCGGAGGAACACATAAAAGAAACCTTTCGAAACACTCCAAAATACTTCAAAATAGGAGGTACGTGATACGGTTAGTAAACGGACTCCGAAAAATCCGCAAAAATATTTTCTGTCAGTTTTGGAATATTTTAGAATTTTAGGAATAAAAAAATAAACCGGAAGGTGATCGAGGTGAGCACGATACACCAGGGCACGCCAGGCACCCCTGGGCGCGCCCTGGTGGGTGCTGCCCACCTCGGATGCCTTCCCGACTCCGTTTTCCTTCCAAATACTTGTTTCCCAAGAATAAAAATTCTCTATATATACCCCCGAGAGTTTTGATGACCGCATCGCAGAAAAATCGCCTGTTCTTGTTTCGTGCTGTTTTCCTGACAGATCTGAGAATATGTTGTCTCAAGATTCAGATGGGGGGAGCCATGTTGATCCCTATGTTCCAGACCCGAAGATCTTTAGGGAGATTTACCCCTATCTATGGACCTCGGAGGAGGAAGAAGATTCCACCATGCAGGAAACAAAAGATGACAGCTCTGAGGAAGAGGATGATCCATTGCCTCAACCCGGAGACATGCATGTAGAGTTTAAGAAGTCAAGCCTCCCGAGAAGATATAAACCTAAGGTCCAATTTATCCCATCTCGTTTCCTGCAGGAGAGCAAGGAGGCCTTATGCCAAAGGATATTAAAGCTTGAACTTGAGAATGATAATCTGAGGGAGGAAAACTTTATGCTTAAATTTAAATTGAAGAAGAAGGCTTCCGCATCATCACCAACTACATCAACACCTCCACCTTCTTCATCACCACCACCAAAGGAGACTTGAGTACATGGGTATGGGCACTCCCCTTGGCTTGAGCCAGGCTTGGGGGAGGTGCCCCGGTATCATATCACCATTAGTTTTATTCACCTTTACCTATTTTGGTTCCTTCTTTAGTTTCCCTTTGCCTTAGTCGAATAAAAGTTTAGCGAGATCTATTTTCGTGTGTTAGTTTCGTGGTCTACCTATCTATGTAATCGTGTGAAAGTTATATAATAAAGTTTAGTTTGAGTTTTTGCTTCTCTACTTTCTTGTTGCAATCAAATAAAAGAAAGCAAATAAATGAAAAGAATCATATGCTAATCTTATGGTGAGTAATGACATCACATAAGGAAAAGTATAAGTAGTAAAATTTATTGGAGATTGACAAACATAGCATTGGTCAATGATGCAATTCATGAAAGAATTAATTAGGGAAGAGAAGATTCACATGCAAATACACTATCTTGGACATATTTTATGTTTGTGAGCCCCCATCAAATATTATGTGTCAAAATTGTTGAGGTTGGACAAGGAAGACAACGTAATGATTTATGTTTGTTCATATCCACATAGAAGTTATATTGTCATAGATCCTTTAACATGTGGTGCTTGCCCAATATCTTTGCTAGCCAAAAATTCCGCACTAAGTAGAGATACTACTTGTGCATCCAAAAACCCAAACCCAAACTCTTTCCTTGAGTGTCCACCATACCTACCTATGGATCGAGAAAGATCCTTCAACTAAGTTGTCATCGGTGCAATAAGGCAATAAAAATTGCTTCTAAAAGTGTTTTGATCAATTAGTGTAAAAGAAAATTGAGCGTTATACGAATTTATGATGGCAAAGTAATAAAAGCGACGGACTGCATAATAAAGGTGCTATCATAGGGGGCAATATAGCGTGACGTTCTTTTACATTAAGGGATTGGGCATACAAACAAATAAGCGCATGACAACCTGTGCTTCCCTCTGCGAAGGGCCTATCTTTTAATTTTATGCACTTACTTTTATGCAAGAGTCAAAGTATTCTTCCCTATTCCTTTTTACTTTTTCTTTTGCAAGCATCATGTGGTGAGGAAAGATCTAGGCACATATATCCAGTTGGATATGGATGGGCATGAGTTATTATTGTTGACATCACCCTTGAGGTGAGTGAGTTGGGAGGCAAAACTATAAGCCCCTATCTTCCTATGTGTTCGGTTGAAACTTTTTGTTCATGGGTATGCCGTGAGCGTTAGCAATCATAGAAGACTAAATGATGGTTGAGCATGTGGACTTGCCAAAAGGCTCCGACATGAGACCCTTCCTGAAAATATGATGAATTGTAGTTGCAAAGTTGACTGAGAACACAGTTTGTTGGTTTCCAATAAGGTTTATGCTTTATACTTCTATATTGTGATGAATTGTTACTTATTCATGAGAAGCTTTATGATAAAAATTTAGTGAAATAAGTTCTTATGTTAGAGTTTGTTGCTGTTATGTTAATAAGCATGATGCTTCTATGCACGTATTTTGTTTTTATCGACACCTCTCTCTCAAACCATGTGGACATGCTTTTCAATATCGGCTTTCGTTTGAGGACAAGCGAGGTCTAAGCTTGGGGGAGTTGATACGTCCATTTTGCATCATGATTTCCTACTGTTATTTCCTTTGTTTTGTTGAATAATAATGCTTTGGGGAGTGATTCTAATGCCTTTTCTCTCATAATATGCAAGGTCTACACAAAGATGGAGAATACCGGCAGCTGGATTCTGGACCCAAGAAAAGCACGTCAGAGATACCTATTCTGCACAACTCCAATGAAGCTGGAACTTTACGGAGATTATTTTTGGAATTAATAATAAATACTGGAGCCAGAAACCACCGGAGAGGGGGCCCAGGGTGCACAACACCCACCAGGGCGCGCCAGCCCCCTCCCGGCGCGCCCTGGTGGGTGGTGCTCACCCAGGCCCACTTCCGGTGCCCATCTTCTGGTATAAATTCCCATAAAACCTAGAAAAATTAAGAGGAGGTCTTTCGGGATGAAGCGCCACCGCCTCGAGGCGGAACCTGGGCAGGAGCACTTTTGCCCTCCGATGGAGCGATTCCGCCGGGGGAACTTCCCTCCCGGAGGGGGAAATCGAAGCTATCGTCATCACCAACACCCCTCTCATCTTTGGGAGGCCAATCTTCATCAACATCTTCAACAGCACCATCTCCTCTCAAACCCTAGTTCATCTCTTGTGTTCAATCTTTGTACCCGAACCTCAGATTGGTAGTTGTGGGTGACCAGTAGTGTTGATTACCTTGTGTAGTTGATTACTATATGGTTTATTTGGTGGAAGATTATATGTTCAGATCCATTATGCTATTCATTACTCCTCTGATCTTGAGCATGATTATTATTTGTGAGTAGTTACCTTTGTTCTTGAGGTCACGGGAGAAGTCATGTTGATATGTGTTCAATATTTTGATGATATGTATGTTGTGATTCCCTTAGTGGTGTCATGTGAACGTCGACTACATGACACTTCACCATTCATGGGCCTAAGGGAATGCATTGTGGAGTAGTTATTAGATGATGGGTTGCTAGAGTGGAAGAATCTTAAACCCTAGTTTATGCGCTACTTCGTAAGGGGCTGATTTGGGTCCACATGTTTAATGCTATGGTTAGACTTTGTCCTAATAAGTTTCTTGTAGTTGCGGATGCTTGCGAGGGGGTTAATCATAAGTAGGTTGTTAGTTCAAGTAAGAACAGTACCTTAGCACCGGTCCACCCACATATCAAATTATCAAAGTAGTGAACACGAATCAAACCAACATGATAAAAGTGACTAGACGAAATTCCCGTGTACCCTCAATAACACTTTGCCTATTACTAGTGATTGTTCTGGCCTGTCCTTTGCCTCAAAAAGGATTGGCCTATGTTGCTGCACCTTGTTTACCGTTACCATTACTTGCTCGTTACAAATTATCTTGCTATCAAACTATCTGTTACCTACAATTTCAGTGCTTGCAGAGAATACCTTGCTGAAAACCGCTTGTCATTTCCTTCTGCTCCTCGTTGGGTTCGACACTCTTATCGAATGGACTATGATTGACCCCTATACTTGTGGGTCATCAAGGGTTAACATCCAGCAAAAATATATAATGGTAATTGAAGGACATCATCTCTAGTGATATCTTCATTGCGAAGAGTAGCACGGTACCATATGGACAGCATAAAACTGGATATAACTGTTCACTACAGCAGGCTTAACAACAACCTAGCACATGCATTGTAAGTTTGTAACTGGTATTGGTGAAATTGAAATAGACAGTTCATACTTGAATAACATAGTGCGCATAACTGAAATAAACAACTGACGTGTTAACTACAGAGTACAGACAACCTACCATGGCGATTAAAACTTGTACCGGTGAAACTGAAATTGGCACGGTTAAACATTGCAACTAGTATTGGTAGAATTGAGATGGATAGTTCATACTTGGTAAATCCCGAGGGGTAGTTACTTTGGCATTTCATCTCGAGTAGAGCCCGTGAAAAGTCGGCGGTGAGGTGTTCCTACGGGACAAAGCGTGGATCAGTACCGCTAACATATGTACGTGTACATGCAACAAGTAAATGTTAAGCGTGGGGCTTCTGTAGGATCAAAAGTATGTCTAGAGGGGGGGTGATTAGACTACTTGACCAAATAAAAATTCTACCTTTTCCCAATTTTAGTTGTGGGCAGATTTTACCAATGATAGCAAGTCAAGCATACCCTACACATGCATGTCTAAGAGTATAGTAGCGGAAAGTATAGACAAGCACATGTAATAGAGGAAAGGGTTAGAAGATCAAACGCAATTGTAGACACGAAGATTTTTCCCGTGGTTCCGATAGGTGGCGCTATCGTACATCCACGTTTATGGAGTCTTCAACCCACAGAGGGTAACGGTCACGAGAGTCCACGGAGGGCTCCACCCATAAGGGTCCACGAAGTAGCAACCTTGACTATTCCATAACGGCTTCCGTCCACGAAGGACTAGCTTCACTATGGGTAGATCTTCACGAAGTAGGGTATCTCCTTGCCCATACAAACTTCTTGGTTCAACTCCACAACACGAAGTAGGAGGCTCCCAAGCAACACCTAACCAATCTAGGAGGCACCACCCTCCAAAAGGTAATAGGCTTGATAGTGATGATGAACTCCTTGCTCCTGTGCTTCAAGATGATAGACTCCTCAACACTCAATCACTCTCTCACAGATTTAGCCTGGTAGAAGAGATTGATTGGGTGGAAAGCAACTTGGGGAGGCTAGAAATCAAGATCCATGTGGTTGGAGCGGATGATCTTGATCTCAACACAAGGGTAGGTGGTTCTCTCTCAGAAAATTGGATGGGGCAAGTGTGGAATAGTTATGAGTGCTTCTCTTGCGAGCGGGATGTGGTGGAGGGGTATATATAGGCATCTCCAAAAATCCAACCGTTACAACATTATTGACCATCTTGGTGAAACCGAAGCAAAACTCGGTTGTACCGATCTGTTCAAAATGTGGCAACTTTCGAAATCTCGATGAGACCGATATAGGAATCTTGGTGGTACCGAAACGAATGGCCGAAGGCAGTTCCCAAAACTCGGTGAGACCGAAGCATAAACTCGAAATTTCTGATTCTATGAAATCAGTCGCCCGAACCGTGGTCACCAAAACTCGGTTGCACCGATGCAGTCTCGGTTGTACCGAAATGCTAGGGTTTGGCTAGGGTTCTGTCTTGGGTAGAAAATCGGTAGAGCCGGATGAAAACTTGGTGGCACCGATTTTGTGGATTAGGGTTTTGACAGAGTATTTTTGTGGGAGAGCCTGTGGGTGTTTTTGGTGGCTAGCACTTGTGCACGTGGAGCAATTTGTTCACCAACAATACCTTACCCCCGTTTAATAGTATTGGTTTTCCTATGGACTCAAAGTGATTTCTCACAAAGTAAAAAGAGAGTCTTCTAGCTTGAAGCTTTGCCAATCCATTCCTTGCATCTTGGGGTATCTCCTCACAATTTATAGCCATCCCATCATTGGACTTTTCCTGAAATATACTTAGTGGAAACATGAGTCCAATGACATATATGTTGTTATTAATTACCAAAATCACCAAGGGAGCAAATGTGCTTTCAATCTCTCCCTTTTTGGTAATTGATGAAAACATATAGATCAAAGCTTCGACATATGATATAAGCAATGAATAGAGTCATTGCTTTGAGAAGTACACTACTGGAATCGGATCATTTCCCGTCCGCCATGTCTTTGCCGTCTGCTGGCAGACGGCAAGACGACAAAGAAAGCCTTTGCCATCAGCTTGCAGAAAACAGACGGCAAAGCTAAGGCAGACGGCAAAGAAAGCCTTTGCCATCGGCCTACCCTTTGTCGTCGGCTAGCGGACGGCAAAGATGGGTCAGGCAGACGGCAATGGTCACGGAAGGGCCCCACCGCACCGTGGGTACATCTTTGCCGTCGGGTACGTCTTTGCCGTCTGCCTTCCCTCTCTTTGCCGTCCGCTAGCGGATGGCAAAGAGGATGTCCCCCTAATGGTCAAGGCGGGACCCCACCCCCCGTCCTCCCCATTTGCCGTCTGCTAGCAGACGGCAAAGAGGACGCCCTCCCATAACGGCTGGATCCACCTCCACCCCCTCACTCTCCCACATCTCCATCCCGCCCCCCACCACCGCGCCGCCACCCTCTCTCACCCTCCGGCCGCTCCCGCCCCGACCCGACGCCCACCGGCAGCCGCCCCCACCCACCGGCGGCCCCCTCTCTCTCTCTCCCTCCCTCTCCCTCCCTCCCGCCACTCCCCGACGCCCACCGGCCGCCGCCCCCACCCACCGGCCGCCCCGCCGTCCGGCCGCCCCGCGACGAGCCGCCCTCCCCGTGGCCCCCACCCACCGGCCGCCGCCCCCACCCACCGGCCGCCCCGCCGTCCCGCCGCCTACCGGCCGGCCCGCTGTCCCGCCGCCCTTGCGGCGAGCACCCCCTCCCCGCGGCGCCCCACCTCCTCCCTCCCAGTCCACTCCACCGGTCCCCTCCTCCACCGGCACCTTCAAAGGTGATTTTTTTGTTTTTTTGTTTTTTATGTTAATTAGTTAGTTAGTTAATTTAGGTTAGTTAGTTAGGTTAGTTAGTTAGTTAGGTTAGTTTAGGTTAGTTTAGGTTAGTTTAGGTTAGTTAGTTAGGTTAGCAGAAAAAAAGAAGAAAAGAAGAAGGAAAAATGAAAAAGGAAAAAGAAGAAGAAGAAGAAGAAGAGAGGAGTTGGAGGAGGAGGAGGAGAAGAAGAAGAAGAAGAAGAAGAAGAAGAAGAAGAAGAAGAAAAAGAAAAGGAAAAAAGAAGAAGCCACTGACCCCCGACCCCCGACGCCACTGACCCCCGACCCCCGATGCCACTGACCCCCAACGCCATCGACTCCGGACGCCACTGACCCCCGACGCCACTGACTCCCGACCCCCGACGCCATTGACCCCTGACGCCACTGACCCCCGACCCCCGACGCCACTGACTCCCGACGACACTGACCCCCGACCCCCGACACCTCTTCGGCCTTCTAGAGGCCGACGGGGTCATAGTTTTGTAAATTATGAGTTAGGTCATATATATATTCCGATTCTAGCTGTTATGAAAAACATCATATTTGTGTTGATCGGATGGATTTCAATGTGTAGTTGTTTCGTCGCTGTGAGGGTCTGCTGTTCGACGACCTCCCTGTGCGTTTGACGAGCTCCCCTGCGTTCGTGGGTGAGCACAAATGACATCTCCGCCCCCCCTTAATTTGCTCTGTTCCGGTCTTCGTGCCGATGAAACTTGCTAGCTATAGGTGTCTTCAATCATCAGTATGCGTCACCAGTATGTGTCTCCCGTTCGAAAGGGCAACATCTATAAATATGCAAGTCTTTGCATATTTATAACTGCCATACTTTCGAATTGTCCAACGTTATCAATGGACAGCCCGAGTATGTGTAGATTGGGTTCGTTTTCCCTTATGCTCTGCTCCGGATACGATGCGGAATTTCGTCAGTGCCTCCCTGCTGTTCTCCGGGTACACATCCTCTCTGCTTATTGCCGAGACGTGTATCAGGAGAACAGCGGGGAGGTGCTGCCAAAATCCTGTGTCGGATCCGGAGCAGAGCATGGGAAAACGAACCCAATCTACACATACTCGGGTGGGATTAGGACCTCTCTTTACCTATTAGCGTGTAGGTTGCATGGACGTAATAAAACTGACAAACTTGATTAACTGATGAATATAGATGATCAATTATATATATATTTCTTGTGTGTTTAGTAGGTAGGCAAGATGAGTGATCGTGCGTGGATGTACACCGGTCACCCTAGTCAGAAAGACATGACCATTGAATAGTTAACAAAACCAAGGGGTTTCTGAGAGCCGCATTTGCAAATGGCCAGGAAATAACCTGGTGCCCCTGTGTCCGGTGCGACAACCATAAAAAGTGGACACAGGATGAAATGGGTAAACACTTGCAGAAGTGGGGTTTTACCCCTGATTATACGGTGTGGAGATTTCATGGTGAGTCTGCCCAACGTGCCAGAGCTGAGGTGGTTCGTCGTCGCACCGATGAGCATGGTACCAGGATCAAAGACATGGTGCAAGACTTTGATGATGCTCGGGATTCGGACGATGAGATGGAGGAATCTGCAAAGGCTTTCTATGAAATGTTGGAGTCTTCAAAACGTCCTCTCCACGAGCACACTGAGCTTTGTCAGCTAGATGCCCTCGCGCAAGTAATGGCTCTGAAGGCTCAGTTCAACCTGGGCAGAGAATGCTACGATGCGATGATGACAATATTTGGACGCTTTCTACCCAAAGGCCATGTATTGCCTGCAAACATGTACCAGTCGGACAAAATCCTACATGCGCTTAAGATGACCTATGAGAAGATAGATGCCTGTGAGAATGGATGTGCCTTATTTAGGCTTGAGTATGCGGGCTTGGACTATTGTCCCATTTGCAAGTCTTCCAGGTATGTTGTGGTAGACAACGGTATGGGTGAGAAGAGTCAGACCAAAATCCCAGTTAATGTTCTTCGGTATATGCCAATCATACCAAGACTTCAACGTCTTTTCTTGGTCAAAGAGACGGCCAGACAGATGACGTGGCACAAATTGGGCAAAAGAACCGAACTAGATGCAGACGGGAATTCGATGTTGGGACACACTTCAGACGCTTTTGCGTGGAAGCACTTCGATGCATTACATAAGGATAAAGCGGCAGATCCAAGGCATCTTCGAGTCTCCATCAGCATGGATGGGTTCAATGTGTTTGGTATGATGGCAACCCAATACAGTTGTTGGCCTGTATTTGTCATTCCACTCAATCTCCCCCCGGAGAGATTATGAAAAGAAAGAACATTTTCTTGACGTTGATAATTCCAGGGCCCAACTATCCGGGGAAGAATATGAATGTGTACATGCAGCCGCGTAAGGATGAATTGCAAGAAGCTTGGAATAATGGGATCAAGACATATGACGCCGCTACAAAACAAAACTTCAAAATGCATGTGGGGTACATGTACTCAACGCATGACTTGCCGGCGTATGCGCTATTCGTTGGCTGGTGTGTGCATGGAAGGTTCCCGTGCCCCACATGCAAGGCAGCTCTTCAGTTTCGTTGGCTGCAGGTGGGTCGCAAGTATTCTTGCTTCGACTTGCATAGACAGTTCCTGGATCCTCGCCATAAGTTCAGAAAAGACAAGAAGAATTTCATCAAAGGTAGAGTTGTCAAAAACTCTGCACCACCTGCATTGACAGGCCAACAGACCCTGGATCAGTTAAACGCTCTCGAGCCTGATCCAGAGCGTCCAGGATATTTCAAAGGGTATAATTCGGAACACGCCTGGACTCACAAGATATGCTTGTGGGATCTGTCTTACTTTAAAGAACTCCTTTGCCCACACAACATCGACGTGATGCACACTGAAAAGAATATCGCCGAGGCCCTTTTTGGTACAGTGTTTGGCATAGAGGGGAAGTCAAAGGATAATCCTAAGGCTAGAGTTGATCAGGAGGCTCTATGTGATAGACCGTTACAAAACATGCGACAACCGAAAGGAAAGAAGAACTGGAGGAAGCCAAAGGCATGGTTCAATCTTGGAAGGCCAGCTATGAGGGAAATGATCTTGTGGGTGAAAATGCAGTTGATGTTCCCCGATGGGTATGCAGCGAATCTAAAGAGGGGAGCGAGTCTTGACAAATTGAAAATATTTGGTCTCAAGAGTCATGATTGGCACATATGGCTTGAGCGGGTAATGCCGGTGATGTTGCGTGGCTTTATCCCTGAGGATGAATGGCTAGTACTGGCAGAGCTAAGCTATTTCTTACATGCTCTTTGTGCGAAAGAACTATCGCCTGACGTGCTAGATGAACTGGAAGAGTTGGCGCCGGAGTTGATCTGCAAGTTAGAAAAGATCTTTCCACCGGGCATCTTTAATCCAATGCAGCATTTGATTTTGCATCTCCCGACCGAGGCAAGATTGGGGGGGCCCATGCAAAATTGTTGGTGCTTCGCAACTGAGAGGATGCAGAAGACGCTTCGAGCAAAATGTAAAAAGAAACGTATAATTGAAGCATCGATGGCCGAGGCATTCATTACTGAGGAGGCGGCAAACTTCGTGACAGCACACTACGAAGCCAAGAATCGTCATTTGCATAATCCAAAGCCTCGGTACAATGATGGCGACCGTGAAAAAGGTAGATCCAACCTCAGCCTATTCAAAGGGAAGCTCGCACCAGCCGGTGCTTCGAAAGCAATAGCGTTGGATGTCGAAGAATGGCGGACCATTTCGTTGTATATCTTCAACAACCTAACAGAAGTGCGGCCGTACATCGAGTAAGTTCTCGGTACATTGTTTCGTAACTTCTAATTCCTTTGAACTGCTCTTATTCCCGGATATGTGATACAGTCGATACGTCGCCAAATTCTCGGATGGAGCGGTGATCCAAAAGGATTCCATCGAAGAGTATGAGCTTCTGGCAAAGCATGGAGGCGGCTATCCCGGTTTCATCTCTTGGTTCAAACAAATGGTAATTTCCATTAGACCATTTCATTTCTTCGTCTAGTTTGCAGCTAATGCAACAATCCTTTCGTATTAAACTTGTAGGCTAATTCAGAGTCTATGGACGCCGAATTGAGACAAGTCGCTAATGGTTTTGACTATAAGGTCCGTTCATTTGACAAATATGACATCAACGGGTATTGCTTTCTTACTTTTGGGAAAGAGCTATCTATGGCCGACCGAAAGTCTACAAATTGTTGTGTCTCTGCTATCGGCGAAGGAGGTGTCGAGTATTATGGAAGAGTTGAAGCAATTTATGAACTTATATTCTTTGGTGAAAACCCACCAAACGTCGTAGTCTTCAAATGTTATTGGTTCTAGCCGAAGAAGACTAGAAGGACTCATGAACATATAGGGCTAGTCGAAATCAAACAAAGCACCCATTTATATGTTCCCGATGTCTATATTACGGCTCAACAGGCGACCCAAGTTTTCTATCTACTGTGGGCCTGCCAAACTGATCCAAATCTGAATGGTTGGGATGTCGTTTATGATGTGCCGCCACGTTTTAGACCACCTCCCCTCAATGAAGATGATTATGAACCTCACATTAACCCAGACACATATGAAGGATAATTCTTCCAAGAAACACGTCTTTCCAAAAAACGTTTCAAGAACCGCTCTACTTCACCCCAGAACATTGAAGTAGACAGCGACAGTGAATCCGACTTCACCCCTGAGCCGGAACAAGAAGAGACGGAAGAAGAAGAGGTTACTGCGGCGGATGACCTCTCAATGCTTGACCAATTACATAAAGGAGGCCTTCCACATGTTGTTCCCGATAGTGATGATGATGATGCATTTATTGATGATAGTGATGATGATGATGCATTTATTGATCCCGGAGCATATATAGACGATGAAGATTATTATTAGTTCATGTCAGGTATTATTCAATTTTTATTACATACATGATGATGATACACTCAAATTATATATATACATATTATTATTCATGTCGGTATTCAATTTTTTTATGTTGTACTAATTTCGTTTACTCTTTGTCATGGCAGGTGTTGAAAGATGGTGGGAGCGGGTCGAGAGCGATCCGAGGCTCCTTCGTCGGCGCGTGGTGGGAGGGGTACTGAGGGAGTCCTGGACTAAGGGGTCCTCGGGAGGCCGGCCTATGTCTTATGGGCCGGACTGTATGGGCCACTTGCCGAATACTGGAAGAATTGAAGGTCTCATCTCCAAGAAGGAAGCTTCGGGAATCGTAGATTGTCCTCCACGTTTGGAGTAGCGAATAGGCATGTTTATCCCTTCGACGTGTAACCGACCATGTGTAAACCCTAGGGACCCCGGCGTCTATATAAGCCGGAGGGTTTTAGGGTGTAGGACAAGAGAACTCATCTAGGGTTTTAGTCATACGATCTCGTGGTAGATCAACTCTGTAATCTCCATACACTCAATATAATCAAGCAGGACGTAGGGTATTACCTCCATAGGAGGGCCCAAACCTGGGTAAAACCTTGTCCCCTTTGTCTCCTGTTACCATCGATCCAAGTATCACAGTTCGGGACCCCCTACCCGAGATCCGCCGGTTTTGACACCGACATTGGTGCTTTCATTGAGAGGACCGCTGTGATCGCTAGAAGGAATCGATGGCTCGCCTAGTCGTCAACGACGAGGTCTGCAACACGGGTACTTTTGTCCCCGGACAGATCTTCGCCTTCGGCAGCATAGTGCTGCACGCCGACCACACCGGCCATCTAGGTCGCGTCGGAAGCTTCGCCCCTGATCAAGAGATCAGATTCGGGAACTTAGAGTTCTCCGTAGACTCTCGAGGCGATCTATCACTGTCTGGGCTCGCGGTCTCGCCCGCCATGCCCGAAGGCTCTGAGGCTTTAACCCCAGACCCACTATTCGGCCCCTCCCTTGGGATTAACACCGGCGAGGGCCCGACGTCCAGTTCGGATCAAGTCATAGCGCCCGATGCCTGGACATCAGTTCTTGCCGAACACCCTCCCCGCACGGACGCATCGGAGGTTCACTCCGGAAACCCTGTGCAGGCCGACCCGGCCAAGCTCTCGATACTCAATGAGGCTCTGGACTGGATCTCGTCGATGAAGATCATCGGCGACCCAACTCCGATCTGTTCTCAGACCGGATTTCAGACGGGTCAGGACAAATTTTTTGTCCCACCCACCACCCACTTCATAGCCACTGTCGAGGATTTAACCGACATGCTTGACTATGCTTCCGAGGAAGCAGAGCATATGGATGAGCAGGATAACGCCCTCACCCCCGCTAAGACCGGGCAGTGGACTGCCACATCTACATACGACGTCTACATGGTGGACACCCCGAAAGACAACGGCGATAAATCGGATGAAGCGCCGTCAAGACGTCGAAGGCCGCCTAAACGGTCAAAAGGGAAAAAGGGGCGAAAATATACCGATGGCACCGGGGATGGTGATACCCCGGAAGACATCGGCGGCCCCAAAATCCCCGAACACCCGTTAGAGGGCCAGGAGAGACCCGAAGACAGTCGTGACCCAGATGATCCAGATGATCCCGAGGACGACGACTACCTCCGCTCTATCGAGGGGGAGGATAACGCGGATGCCGATGACTTTGCCATCCCCGATAATCCTGCTGACCAGGAACTGTTCAGACAATAGCTCATATCCACGGCTCGAAGCCTGGAAGCAAAAGAGCGGCAGCTCAAAGCCGAACAGGACGACCTCAACGACCGATGGACGAGAGTCCTCTCAGCCGAGGAAGGATACGGCACCGGTCTATCGGACCAGCCTAAGCGCTATCCTCGCCGACGGCTGCTGCCACAATTCGACGACGAGCTCATTGATATGCCCTCACCCAAGCATACCCATATGACAAGCCAGACCGCCCCCCTCGAGGACGAGACCGGACGGCTGATGATACCGGCTACAGGCCGACGATACCCCATCGACGGGGAAAGGAGCCACTAGAGCCCGATGACAAGTTCAACCTGCGACACGACCTGGACTATAGAGCAGGCCGCATGCGATCCATTTACGGATCCAGAGGATACTCACCCGGTAGACGGGACGGGTACCGGCCTCGGTTCGACCGCGACAATCAAGATCGGGAACAGCACCGAACTAGTGCAGACGCCGGTCTTCCGCGCACCATAGCTCGGGTTAGAGGAGCTGCACACCCACTGTGCTTCACAGATGAGGTAATGCGGCATCAGTTCCCGGAAGGGTTTAAGCCTGTAAACATAGAGCAATACGATGGGACAACTGACCCAACTGTATGGATAGAGGATTTCCTCCTCCACATCCACATGGCACGGGGAGATGACCTCCACGCCATCAAGTACTTACCCCTGAAGCTCAAGGGGCCAGCTCGGCACTGGTTAAATAGCCTCCCCGAAAACTCCATTGGGTGTTGGGAGGACCTAGAAGAGGCATTCCGATCCAACTTCCAGGGCACTTATGTTCGGCCACCAGACTCATCCGATCTCAGCAACGTCGTTCAGAAGCCCGGAGAGTCCGCACGGCTATTCTGGAACCGCTTCCTGACCAAGAAGAACCAGATCGTAGACTGCCCAGATGCCGAAGCTATAGCCTCCTTCAGGCATAATATTCGGGATGAATGGCTGGCCCGACAGCTCGGCCAGGACAAACCGAGGACAATGTCCGCCCTCACGTCACTCATGACCCGCTTTTGCGCGGGCGAGGATAACTGGCTCGCTCGACGTAGCCATAATCCTGAAGACCGCGGAACCTCTGAAGTTCGGGATGGGAACGGGAAACCGAAACGCAACAAGAACAAGCGCTGGCACAATAATAGTGATGCCGATGATACGGCCGTCAACACCGGCTTCCGCAATTCCCGCTTTGGGCAGCGGAAGAAGCCTCCTAAAGGCAAACATGATGGACCCACCCTGCTGGACAAGATTCTGGAGAGACCTTGCCAGATCCATGGCACTCAGGAGAAGCCCGCCAATCACACCAACCGTAACTGTTGTGTCTTCAAGCAGGCCGGCAAACTCGCAACTGAGGACCAAGGCAAGAGCCCACGCAGCGAGGACGAGGATGAGCCTCGTGGTCTGATCGGTGGCGGTCAAAATAAATTCCCTCCAGAGGTGAAAACAGTAGACATGATCTACGCCACTCATATACCCAAAAAGGAGAGGAAGCGCGCCCTTCGAGATGTCTACGCCATAGAGCCTGTAGCCCCGAAGTATAACCCATGGTCGGCATATCCGATCACTTTCGATCGGCGCGACCATCCGACCAGTATCCATCACGGGGGTTCGGCCGCACTCGTCCTAGACCCGATCATAGATGGGTACCTACTAAAGTCCTCATGGACGGTGGAAGTAGCCTTAACCTGATTTACTCAGATACGGTGAAAAAGATGGGCATAGATCCTTCGAGGATCAAGCCCAGCAACACTACCTTCAAAGGAGTGATCCCAGGCGTTGAAGCCCGGTGCACAGGCTCTGTAAGCCTGGAGGTTGTGTTCGGCTCGCCCGATAACTTCCGAAGCGAGGACTTGATCTTCGACATCGTACCTTTCCGCATCGGCTATCACACCCTACTCGGCCGTACAGCGTTCACCCGCTTTAACGCCGTCCCGCACTACGCATACCTCACGCTCAAGATGCCCAGCCCTAGGGGGGTCATTACTGTAAACGGCAACACAGAGCGCTCCCTCCGAACTGAGGAACATGCGTTGGTCCTGGCGGCCGAATTCCACTACACCGATGATTGGCAATCGCCGACATCTGCCGTCAAGGCACCCAAGGCTGGGAAAAGAGCTCGGTCTCAATCCGAGGTACCAGAACCTTGCACTCCCTGTAAATAGGGACTCGCCCCCCATCGCACGGCCCTATCACCGGCAAAGTATGTAACGAAGAGGCACAACTTCGCTCTCAAAATTCCATGGGCAGCGGTGGGGGCACTATTAGAGGGTAGGTGTTCGGTTGGACCGAATTATTACCGTCAACACGTCTTCGGACTTACTCAAGGTACCATCAAGTGCCTGCTAAAGGCGTCAAGCTTATCCATACCTTAGCGACTTCTCAAGACCCTTTCTTCAAGGTCCGTTCGCCGAACTAACAAAGCCCATAAAGGCATACACCTCCTTAGGAGACGCAGGAGCAGATAAGTGACAGGGCACATCAAGGACGTCAGGTCATCTATCGAAGGCCCTTGGTACAACCTCTCCTATATAATCTATATTTCATTTATCAAATACCTGTAAACAGTTGCATCGGCAATTTGAATAATAAGAGTTGTTGAGTAAAATACAGATATATCATTTTCTCTTTGCTGTCCCTTTTCGGAACACTTTCTGTTTTCTCCCTCTTCTTGCGAACCTGTTTTGGTATATTGTACGATGCAACCGGCCAATAGACCGGGGGCTCGACTTTAAAAATCGCCCTAACCACAATTTCTTTAAGTGTTCGGCGTCTTGGAATTCTGCTTTATATGCATTGGTTCCGAACTATGTCTTGGGTCAATAGTTGGGTTGCCCGGCTCCTATGCTTGCCCCCTTATGTTCCGCTCGTTCGGCTAAAGGGGCAAAGGGAGCACCGCTGCGATTGTGCTTCCGGCTAGCCTGGTCAAGCGCCTCAGCGGAGAAAGCCAAAAACTGACTGTCATGGTATGCAAGAACCGGTCTGCGAATCCGAGCTTAACTAAATCTCGTCAGAGGTTATTCCGTGTCATACGATGGGTTTGGTGTTCGCACAAACCAGTGATATAGGCTTTGGCCACGGTTCATCCGAACATCACAAACACCTGGGGGCTCGTTGTTGGCTCCCGCACTCCTTTCTCGCGCCCCTATGGCTAAGTGAAAGCAATAAAGCATTATGGTCTGATTGCCTTGTCCGCCCCACACTACCGCCTTCGGGTGCCGATAAGCTCGGCTAAGGGTTATAGTGCGGTTGGAAGAGACACCTTGTGCAGTATCTACACGGGGGCTGAAGCCGACGACTCGCAGCTTTCAGTATTAACGGACACAAAGGAGTTATAAAGGATGCAAAACATACAAGACATGATAAAAAACCATGCATTTTTAATTTTATATACGCTGCCAAGTCTTCGGACATATTACAACACTCTATTCATACTCATTCTCTCTCATGCACTATGACTCTATGGCCCGAGCACCCTCCATAACTCCGGAGAAGTACAGCTCGGGGCGCCTATGACCCTTTCCAGGAGGCGGAGGAGCTGTGGCTACCTTCAGTGGATCCAGCCCCGGCCAGTGCACCTTGGCCCTCGCAAAGGTCATCCTTGCTCCTTCGATGCAGGAAGACCGCCTCAATGCGTCGATCCGAGGAGTGGCGTCGCTCAGCTTCCGCACCAGGCCGAAGTAACTGCCCGGCAATGGCTCGTTGGGCCACAGCCGGATCCAGAGATCCTTGAGGGCCGGTTCCGCCATCCGATGTAGCTCCATCAGCTGCTTCAGCTGCTCCACAAGGAGAGGAGAACGCTCGGGGGCTTCGAATTGCGCCCGGAATAGACGAGCTTCATCTTCTTCTCCCCGCGAAGCATAGAACTGCTTCGCGTCCGCTAAGCCCTTCTGAAGGTCCGAGCAGGCGCCTGAGGAACGCCATACCTGGTTAAGCAACTCGAACTTGCTGTCCCCGAAGATACACTGCAAGGAATACGGCTTACCATCCATGATAGCTTTGGCTTGGCGGAGCTCCTCTTCAAATGAACGCCTCTCCACCCGCTCCTTCTGGAGATCGGTTTTCAGGGTGGATAGTTCGGCAGCTTGCTCTTTCCCTTTCAGCTCAAGGACCTCGCACTTCTTGCTGGCGTCCTTGAGCTCCTGTTGAATCTCTTCTACCCGAGCCTCATGCTTGTCGCTGGTGGCTCTCAGGGCGGATAGAGCGGTGGCCGCCTCTTTGGCCGCCGCCTTCTCAACCAAAGCTTCTTGCTTCACTTTCTCAAGCTCGGCTTTGATCTTCTCTATCTCTTTCGCCGAGGCTGCGTAAGTATCGACTTATGTTCAGAAACCGTGTTGATAGAGCGGTAAAGAAGAGTTTCGATACTCTAATTTCGGCTTACCTTGCGCCTCGCCGAATCTCTTGTTCAGAGCATCAAGCTCGTCTTCGGAGCTCTTGAGCTTTCGATTCAGCTCCTCTAGCTCGGCGGCGTTAGTAGCCGCTGCTGTCGACGAAGCATGTATAACAGAGTTATATAACCATTAAAGAGGTTTAGAAACTCCGAACTGTCACTAAAACTGACTCTGTGTCCGGACCACTAATGGGCTGATAAACCTATCCGAACACATATTGTCCGGAGCTCAGCTCGGATGTAAGGCTACGTTGGATCCCCAGGTAAGTTTTTCAAACTTACCCAGGGCTCGGGGGTTGCTATGTGTATAACAATTACTTAAACAAATCAATATTTCACAAAGTAGGGCATTACTTGGCTTACCTGAAAGCCCATTAGGAGACCATTGAAGGCCTCCTTTAGTCCGGAATCCACGGACTGAATGCTCCGCAATACCGCACCCATAAGGATGCGGTGCTCACACGAAATGGAGGCGCTGGACAGAGCCTCCCCCATGGCCGGCCACCCAGTGGTCGGCGGAGCCGGTGGGGATCGGGTAACCCGATCTCCCACCAGAGATTGAATTGGTACCTCCGGAGGCATCGTGTGCTCCGGAGATGGCCTCGGAGGAGACTGGACGCTTCCATGTCCGGCCTCGTCGGTGTCCGGGTGAGTCTTCTCCCCCGGGTCTTCGGTGGCCGAGGTATTAACCTCGACCATGACGTCGTCGCCTTCACCTCCAGTATTCGGCTCCAGGGAAGCCTGCTGGGATGACACCTCCGTGGCATCCTTCGTAGTGCCCGGAGGAGAAGGGCGCGACGCAGACCCGCTCTCCGGAAGTTCGGCGGGTGGGGTCTCCCCGTACGAAACTTGGTCGGTGGGGAGAACGCGTGGTGGGCTGCAAATTGATCAGCGCTCATATGTTAATAAACATTCTAAATTAAGCACCGATGGCTCAATGGGTCTTCGGATCCTTACCTTCTAGGTGGGGGCTTGACCCTGAGGTTCCTCCGCGGAACCCTCTTGAAGTCCTCGGACTCGGTGTTCGAGTCCGAACTGTCGTCGGACGAGATCACCTGTGTCCGGCGCGGTTTCTTCTGGGCGGGAGGAGCTACCTCCTCTGAGGCGTCCGATGACGCCGCCCTCTTTCCTGTGAGGGGGGAATCGCCTCCCCCCTCAGCCTCGTGTTCCTCCTCTTGATTTGAGGAGGCGTGAGTCTCTTAGGATGCAGCCCCTGGCTGGTCCCTGTTGCGCAGGCCAGTTCGGCCTGTCTTCTTCTTCTCCTTCTTCTCTGGCGCCCTGTAGGGCGCCACGACGAGCATCTCCAGCAGTAGTGGAGACTTGGGGTCTTCGGGCTGTGGAGCCGGACACTTGATGCCCGTGGCCTTACTCAACCATTCCTATGAAAGGTAATCGGAAAATGCTTAGAATATCTCTGAGTAGATTGAACCGGTGAAATAACACTACACTATACCTCGGGTGCGGGCTTGATGGCGCTCAGGCCCTTGTCCTCCTTTCTGTCTGGCCAGTTCTCCTGCGCCTTGAACAACGCCTTCCATAGCTTCTCCCGCGTTGTGCGGAAGAGTTGACGAACTGTAGGATCGTCGTCAGTCTGGTAATCCCACATAGGAGAACTCCGGCGCTGGCAGGGGAGGATGTGCCGCCGAAGCATGACCTGGACCACGTTGGTCAGGCCGACTCCCTCCCTGATTAGGGAGGCGATGCCCCTTTGCAGGTCCTCCACCTCTGTTTCCGACCCCCAGTCGAGACCCTTCCTGACCCATGAGGTCAATCTTGTTGGGGTGCCGGACCTGAATTCGGCAGGAACAGTTCCGCCTTCCTCTTCCTTTGGCTCGGTGATGTAGAACCACTCCCTCTGCCAGGTTTTGATGGTGTCGATAAAGGTTTCGGATGGCCACACTGCGCGTGGAAGCTTGCCGATGACTGCCCCGCCGCAGTCCGCATGTGCACCGGCGACACACTTCGGTTTGATGTTGAAGATCTTGAGCCACAGTCCGAAGTGTGGTTCGACCCGTAGGAATGCCTCGCAGATAATGATAAAGGCAGATATATGCATGAAAGAGTTCGGCGGGAGGTCGTGGAAGTCGAGCCCATAGAAGAACATAAGACCCCTCACAAAGGGGTGAAGTGGGAAGCCTAATCCCCGGATGAAGTGAGGGACGAAGACCACCCTCTCGCCTGACTTGGGGGTGGGGATCACCTGGCCCTCCTCTGCAGCCCGATGGAAGATGTTGGCGGGGAGATAGCCGGCATCCTTGAGATCTCGGATGTCCTGGTCTTTGACCGTGGAAGCCTCCCACTTGCCGCTGGCCATGGCTGAGCTCGGAGGGGGAAGAATGAAGACCTAGATCTGGGCTCAAGGAGCTCGGAAATATGGAGAAGCAGGGAGGTGAATGGGAGATGCGGATTAGCCTTGGGGTTTCCTTCCCTTTTTTATTAAAGATTATTGCCGGTTAGCCTCCCTTCGCGGCACCGCGAATCCCTCCGCTTCCCGAGATATGCGTGCCATTGTACACGCGTGATTAAACATATCCCGTGTAAAACGGGGCACAATATGTGCATTGATAGATCGTGCTGGTGGAAACAACCTCGAACCGCGAATCGAGTCTTCACGACTGGTTTAGCGGTCGCGGTGGGCCGTGGCCTTTCATCTGTAAAGTTGTCAGAAGACATTATTGGCTCTCTGACATTTGGCCTTTGAAGCCGAACTACTCTTGGTATATGGACGATCTATGATCGGGGAAATTACACGTCGACGGAGGCCGAACTATAGCCCTGCCGATCATAATTTGGAAAAGGGTGAACTCGCCTCGCAAGCCGAAGACTCTGATCATTCAAAAAAGCTGGAGCTTGGACCCTTGGCGTTGGAGGCTAGTTCGGGGGCTACTGAGGGAGTCCTGGACTAAGGGGTCCTCGGGAGGCTGGCCTATGTCTTATGGGCCGGACTGTATGGGCCACTTGCCGAATACTGGAAGAATTGAAGGTCTCATCTCCAAGAAGGAAGCTTCGGGAATCGTGGATTGTCCTCCACGTTTGGAGTAGCGAATAGGCATGTTTATCCCTTCGACGTGTAACCGACCATGTGTAAACCCTAGGGACCCCGGCGTCTATATAAGCCAGAGGGTTTTAGGGTGTAGGACAAGAGAACTCATCTAGGGTTTTAGTCATACGATCTCGTGGTAGATCAACTCTGTAATCTCCATACACTCAATATAATCAAGCAAGACGTAGGGTATTACCTCCATAGGAGGGCCCGAACCTGGGTAAAACCTTGTCCCCTTTGTCTCCTGTTACCATCGATCCAAGTATCACAGTTTGGGACCCCCTACCCGAGATCCGCCGGTTTTGACACCGACAGGTACTTCCATTCCACCCCAAACTCTCCGGAGAGCGTTCTACGACAGTATTGCGACACCCGAGGGCGCTTCTTCGTCGGCAAAGTTGCCCACCGGGAGAGGAGGTCGGGGGAAGAAGAGAGCTCCTAAAGGTACACGTGGTGGCCACGGGAGAGGTACGAAGGCTGCTACGCCTTCCTCGCCACCACCCCCAGCTGATTCACCAGAGCACAGGACTGCTACGGTGGACCCATCTGAGGTGGAGGCTACAAGGACTCCTATCCATGAGCCTCGGGTCGACGATCCTTCTGTCCCAGACGCTTCGACCCGCGAGACTCCTTAGCCAGATGCTTCATCCTACGAGACTCCCCACCCTTCCACCGGATGGGATACCTGGCCGGATCTGCATCAGCCGGAGCCGAGTGGCCATGCTGATGGTGGCGGGGATCAGTTTTCTGATAGCGGGGACGAAATGGTTGAGGGGGCCACCGTCTACCAGCGTGGGTGTACACGGCTCCCGCCCGTGCCGGCGACCCACGAGTAGAGGTGGCCGATTAGGCCTGAAAAGGAGAAGTAAGTGCATTTACTCTTTTTAAACCTTTTGCCTTCATGTTTCTTCACATATCTAATGCGTTGGCTTTGTCATACTACAGGGGTTGGATTCACGCCAAGGATGTCCGCAGGCCCAACTCCATCCTTGGTGTGATTTTATGGCAGAACTTCCCGGAGTTTGTCACGTTGCCCGGCGAGGGTAAGCTTCCAGAGTTAGGATTGAACTGGGAGCACTACTTGGCTGCCCCGGCCCCGTCGGAGGAGATGATCGACGATGTGTTGTGCCACACGAGGGCTGACATGGTGATCAGAAAGTTCTGGGTAATTTCTCCTTTACACAATTAAAAATCAATAATAGCTAGTTATTGTACTAATCAGTGTTGTCTTGTTTGATTGCAGACCTTCTACAGGTGTGAGGAGGGATACGAGGAGGCCGCGGCAAAGGTTATCGATGACGAGTGCAGGCGCCTACTATAGAACTTATGGCACGAGGCTCGGGTACAGGCTGTTTGAGACTACTACGCCTCGCGGCGTATTAAGAAGGACAAGTCGTCGTGCCGCGGAAAGTTTCTGCACAAGGAGCAGTACATGAAGGTAATTAACTATTCTTAAGGCCTTGTACTTAGTTTCCTTGCTTTGATTCGTAGGCGTAGCTCTCAAATTTCTCTTTACTAACTTAGGTGCCCCCGAGATGGTGTGCGGATAAGATGGATTGTTGGGAGGCGTTGGTGAATGAGTGGTGCTCTGACGAATGGCGAGCCGTCCACGACGATGCCAAGGAATGGCGTGCCCAAATGGAAGGTGTGCCACACCATCAAGGCAGCGCCAACTTATTTCAGTTCGGGGGGAACTGGGTATGTGGTGTGCCTTCATGATTCCTGCAATTCATTCTTGATGCTAGCTTGACCCCTTTATTAATACTTTGTTCCTCTCTTGTAGGCGCATTACAATAAGACGGAGGTGCCACAGGTGTACGACCTCTATGCCATGGCCCATACTGCCTCGTATAAGAAGGCCAAAGCATTCTCTGAGTCTGACCTCGATAATCCCCAGAACTTCACCAACATCTCCTCCCACAACAAGCTCGTGAGGTACAGAGATGTGGGGAAGGCGGTGAATGGGGAGGACTTCAACCCGAGCCAGCATCCTATTGATCCAGAGCTGGTGATGATAGCTGGCGGCGGGAGGCCCCATGGCTCGATAGCCATTGGAGATGGACTTATACGATCTTCGTGCACTCTCCGGCAGATCAAGGCGCGCCAAATGAGCTCCTGTCCTGAGATAACGCCTCATCCACGGCCAGTCCAGCTCGCCATCGAGGTTAGTCATACAGACTCAGATATCTTTCCTCCATTACATTGTGTGTGCGAACAAAGATGATTACAATGCTAACGAGGAGTTGTGTTGCAGGCTGCTCTGCTGAAAGAGAGAGAGGCAACCCAGGCGCTTCTGGCGGAATAGGCCTGGCAGGCGGCGGATGAGAAGAGGGATTTGGATGAGACGACGGCTAGGTTGTTGGAGGAGGAGAGGGCACGGAACGATGCGTCTAACCGGGCCATGTACGAGCTCATCATGGTAAGTTTCTTCTTCATATTAGCCAAATCATGCACTACATGTCCGTTTCATTAATAACCAATATGATTGACTTGTCAAAACCAAATGTGCAGTCTTTGTGCGAGAAGACCGGCCAGACCCCTCCGTCGATGCCAGTCATTACCACGGCTGGAACGGTGAGTTTCATTTCAATGTTCATTAGTTACTAGTCTTAACATTTCAGCGTCATCATGCTAACGCAAATGATCTTTGGTGCAGCATAACTCCCGAGCCGCATCGCACGATCCTTCTCCAGGGCCAAGTAGTGCTCCAGGTGACACCGGCCCGAGCAACGCCGGTGCTTCACCTCCATGATGACGAGGACGGTAAGCCCTAATATGCCACTTACTTGGTTCATTTTCGCACACAAAGACAAACTTAGCACTTAGACAAATTTAGCACTTAGAGAAACTTAGCACTTAGAGAAACTTAGCACTTAGACATATTGTACCTAAGTTAGCTCTAAAATGACATATACTTAGCATTGTTTCCTCCACAATGACATAATAAGCTTAGTTAACTCAAAAATGGCATAATAGACTTGGTAACCTCATAGATGCCATAGACTTAGCTTATTTTCTTGCAAAATGACACAATAAGCTTAGTTAGGTCAAAAATGTGATAATTACCTAGGTTAGCTCTAAAATGACACAAATAAGCAATAAAAAGAAGAAAACCAAGAGGAGAAAGAGAGAGAAGAAAAACGCTTCTTCATCATCTTCTTCTTCTTCTTCTAGATCTTCTTCTACTTCTAGATCTTCTTCTACTTCTTCAAGTATTCTTATTCTAACTTTCTTATTTCCAATTTTGCAGATTTGATTGAGTTCACGACAGCTTGCTTTGATGTAGTGCTAGTGTTTACTTTCTGTTTTCATTTTGTATCGATGAACTTACGTGAAACTTTCTTCCTATGTATGAGACTATGTATGTATGGATGAAACAATTGTAATATGGTGAACAATGTGACATTTGATACTTTTAATTTGGTATAATTGTTGGTTGATCATATCCATATGGCAGGGATATTGTTCTGTGAAATATATATATACATATCATATATTTGCCTATGAAAATTGTTGAATATAACAAAAACAGGCAAAAAAGAGGCAATACAGCCTCTTTGCCGTCTGCCCCGGATGGCAAAGACCTCTTTGCCGACGGCCACCGTCGGCAAACCGGGCATGTGGCAGCCACCTGTTAAACCTGGGAGCACCAGGCCTGGGGCCATTTGGCCTCTTTGTCGTCCGGGGCAGACGGCAAAGGGCTGGGGGGCCGTCAGGGGCAGACGGCAAAGGGCTGGGCGGGGGGGGGCCATCAGGGGCAGACGGCAAAGGGCTGGGCGGGGCCGTCGGGGGGCAGACGGCAAAGGGCTGGGCGGGGGGCAATGGGCTGGGTGGGGGCCGTCAGGGGCAGACGGCAAAGGACTGTGTGTGGCCATCCGGGGAAGACGGCAAAGGAATGGGTGGGGGCCGTTAGCCACCTAACGGTGCTAACGTCAGGTCTACGCCGTCCGGGGGCATTGCCGTCTGCAGGCTGACGGCAAAAAGACTTTGCCGTCCGCTGTGCCAAGGCAGACGGCAAAGAACCCCTTTGCCAGAGTTTATTCGGCCCAAACTTTTGCCGTCCGCCAGCGGACGGCAAAGGCCTTTGCCGTCCGTGGTTGTGCCCTTTGCCGTCTGCCATGGCGGACGGCAAAGATCCTGATTCCTGTAGTGGTATGTGATAAGCAAGAGCTCCCCCTAAATTTGCGCACTATTTTGAATTTGCATTTGAATGCAAATGCACAATCGATTAGGTTCATGGGGCACTCTTCCATGTCACATACAGCTTGGTGGTGTGCGAGAATAATATGAATGAACAACATAGCACAACACATCAAGCAAGAAGTGAATGATCATCTCATAAGCATCTCAAAAGATAAGACGTAGTAGCAACACATAAGAAGTGCATGATCAAGCACCAACAAGTTTAACGCAAACGACCAACCAAAAGATTTTAAAGTTTTGGAGAGCGATAAAAAGTAACTCTCTCTCTCTCTCTCTCTCAACCCTAATGATCTATACAACTTCTCCCCCTTTGGCAACAAGTTACCAAAAAGTTCAAAGGTATAGGAATAATCGTCTCTCTGGGGCTGATCTCCTCCGGTTGTTGATGTAGAAGTCGAGAGAACCGCATATGCGAAGACTTCTGCCGATGTCATGGAAGGGGTTGGAGTAGTCACTGGAGGAGCAGATGGAGCTGGTGGGTCTGAAGGTGCTGCAGTAGGTGCTGATGAGGATGGTCTCAACTCTAAAGCTGACACTATCGCAGATCTAGCCTGGGTCTTAAACTGAGTGTTGGGCCTGAGAGGGCGACTGTCATCATCATCATCATCATCATCCTCGGAGGTGTGGGCAAGGGGTACTGAGTCCACCTTCTTCTTGAGCTCATCAACTGTTTTTGTCAGCCCATCTACCTTGTTGTTCAAAGTATGAAACTTGTCTTCAACAATCCTTTCTAGGCTCTTTTGGTTCTTCAGAATCTCAGTGATGTCATTCTGCATGCCTTGGATTGAGATAAGGATGAGGTCCATATGCTCATTCCTTGTCCTTGGCACTGGAGCACTAGTGACTCTGGCTGCCTCAGCTGCTGCCTGTGCAGTAGCAGATGTGGGATGATCTGGGTCCATCACCACAACATTGTCCTCGCACTCAGGCTGGAGAGGCATATGAGGTCGATCAAGTGCATATACATTCTTCTCTAGCTTAGAGTTGATAAGCATCTGAATGTACGGTGCATATCTACATGATCTCTTCTGATCAGCAGCAGTCCTCTTCACAGTCTCAATAATCAAGTCCATGACCCTGAATCTGGTGTGAAGGTCAATGTGATGCAGCATGTTGATGGAGTATCCTCGAATCATCTTGTCATCTCCTGATTTGGTCATCAAAGTGTACCTCATGATGGTGTTGGTGGTGGTCAGTCCTGCGTGCAGATAGTATACTGAGCCAAACTTATGTGAATGCACATAGTCAGCAGGAATCTCCTTGTACATCAATGCCATGGAATTATGATTCATCTTGGCCTCAGAGTACACATCAAAATCACCATCTTCTACCTGTGGGGCTCCTAAGATGGTAGCCCACTCTTCCACTATGGATTCATACCTGACACCTTCTGTCATCCAGTCAATTCTACCATCTCCATAAAAATGAGTTGTGGAGTAGAATTGCATGATCATCTCATCATTCCAAGGGGTAAACTCTCTACCAACAAATGCATCAATTTCAATGGCCTTGAAGTTCTCTTGCACATGGGGAAAATAATCTTCATTCTTCTTAATGTAGTCCCAGTCTACATATCTCATATCACTCACAGCTGGGCTCTTGTCCAGGAGAATGGTTTCATAGAAGTCTTGTTGCTCTTTGGTGTAGAATTTGTAGTCTACATCAATATTTCTCCTCTGAGAATAAGGATCTATAGCTCTCCCTTCCCTTAGCCTTGAATCCTTCCTCTTCTTCATGTCCTCAGCAATAGGATGGTTGTCATTGTGCTCTGGAAGGTGAGGTCTCAGCTTCCTCAAAACAGTCATTTCATCCTCTTCAGCAGCAGCTCTAGAGGAAGAACCCGTGTTCTTTGCTGCAGCTGGAATGTCTCTGGTTGTCCTCTTGGGCTTAGGAGTTGTGGTCTTCTTGGGAGCAGACTTGGTACTCTTAGCTGGAGCATCCTTGGGCATAGTATCAGCTAACAATTTCTTCTTCTTCTTGGGAGGAGCCTTGGCAGCTGTCTCTTCCACTTCTTCAGCTTCTTCTGGATCTTCATACATAGAAGTAGGTCTTCCAACAACATGAACAATCCTCTTCCTGCTTGTCTTCTTCTCAGCTGACTTCTTGGGCATAGAGCTCTTTGCTGGTTCAACAAACATGGTTGCCCTAGCACTCTCTGGTGCTCTCACAGCTTCAGAACTGGCATACTCCTTCCAGACAGGCCTCCTAGATGAGGTGGCCTCAGATGCAGACTTCTTGGCAGCTCTGTCTGCTTTGTCTTGCTTTTGCTTAGCAAGAACCTCCTCTGGCACAAAATTAGAGTCCCCTTCATCTGAGTTCAATTTTCTCCTGGCTCTAGTTGCTGCCTTGGGCAAACTGTGAGAGCTAGGTGTGCCTGGATCTTCTGAAGATGAGCTAGGCTCAGGACTAGTGCCTGGATCTGCAACAATGCTAGGCTCTCTGGAGTCATTCTGACTATCACCTGAAGCTGACATACTGTCCCTGTGAATGGAGTATAGAAGAGCAGAAAGGTTGAGCATCACAAAAATACATACATATTTTTTTAAAATTTAAACTCAGAAACTTTGGGTATGAACTACTGCAAAATACATTTCGGTACCACCGGGTTGGAATTTTCGGAGTCACCGAGACTGACCACTTGCTTAACAGAAACTTGGGCAGCCTTTTCGGTGTAACCGAAAAGAACTACTCGGTCTCACCGAAGTGGTTCTCAGATACCCTGAAAACTGAATTGGTGGAACTGATTCTATCGACTCGGTGTCACCGAGAAGCATGTTGCGGGAGTTTAGATCCAGAATTTCCTCGTTTTCTAATCTATGGATGATTCTTGTGGGATTGAAAGATTGCACAATGTGGATTGTAGATGGAAGTAACCTAAGGCACATGAATCGGATAGAGGAGCGCACAAGGGCCCGGATTCATACCCTAGCTTGGTGATGAATCCACTATGGCGGCGACGGCGGTGGAGATTTCCGTCGACGGCGTGGATCCCAACGACGAAGGCGCTCGGGGAGGCAAGGGCGACGACCAAAGGGTCCTGGTGTGGCAGCTTAGGGTTGGGGACTTGGCGTTTGAAGATGATATTTCAAAACGTCGGGTCCGCCGGATTAAGTACCCTTCACTGTCGGTGTCACCGATACTAAAATTTCGGTGTCACCGAGTTCCTCTACTGTTAGTTGACAGGGAAACTCGGTGAAGCCGAGATTATGGTATCGGTGGTACCGAGGTGCAAAGACAGATCAACCCTAGGCATTCGGTGGAACCGAGATTTTCTGGTTGGTTACACGGAGTTGCACTCCGAGTGCTCCTCTGGGAGGTTTTGGAGGTCAGCCTTGACGAAATGGTACTCCGAGTGCTCCTCACACAGAGGGTTTGACAAGTGCTTGTTCAAGTTTTTGTGATGCAGCATGAATAGAACTTGAGCTGAGAAAGCATAGATAGCTAGAGAGGGGTCCTAGGCATTCTTGTATATCCAATTGGCAAAATAAGAACAAAAACCAAATAGCTACAATTGGATATCCTCGAATGAGTAAAGATATGCATACCAACATGCTCACACAATAAGATATCAAATGAAATAATGGCAAACATGCACAAACATTCTAGCATCTATCAAACACTTGGGCGATGACGTAGTCATCTATATATGAGTATATTGACTTAGCAGCCAAGTAAGAATACTTGATCATAGGTCATACTCATCGTTTAAGCACAAGTGGGGTTGCCACTTTTACATAAAGCTTTTAATGTTGTCACATTCTAAGAGATGCTTTAACTCAAGTCTTAGAGTAAAGCTCCCCCTTGATGTGACATCCCCCCTAAGAGGGATAAACTAACCTTGGGTTTTTTCATAGAAGACTTCATGTGGGTGATGTAGTGGTGGATGCTCATAGTTGATGAAGATCATCTTGAGTTGGGAGCAATCCTTTTTCTTTCTTACTCTCCTCACCTGCATGGGTTAATCCCAAACACAAGAGACAAATTCAAGGATATCTATGGACATGGAGTGCAAAGCATACATGATGATGTCCATGGATTCATTAATTACCTTGTCCCTTGCTTACCTTTGAGGGAATGTGTGATTCCTTGAACTATTGCATAATGTTGATGTTGATCGCAACTAGTCCTTGCCAATAATGAATGTGAGTGAATTTCATTGGCGGAGTCACCCCTCAAGAACTTCTCTAGTTCTTCTTCTTGGGGACCCACATCAAGTTGATGGGAATCCTCGGTGTTGAAGTGGCACTTGTAGAAGTTGAGCTTGTAAAAGCCTTGGGAACCCACTTGACCAAAGCTTGCAATTCATCTTCATATGAGTCTATCTCCTCTTGAAGCTTGTCCTTGCCCTTGAACTTGTGATCTTGTGGTGGAAGGTCATCTTGAGTTTTTGTTCCCTTGGGAAGAGTATGTTCATACTTCTCCCTTTGAGGAACAAACTTAATCTTGGGGTATGGACCTTCTTCCCATTCAACTCCATTTGCGTTGAATTAGCCAATGCCATGGTTCTTCTGGTATCCTCTGTGATTGCATACAATTTCCTCAAATTGCTTACATCCGGCAAGACTTTTGTAGATACCTTTCTCTATAATCCCTTTCAATAGATCATTTTCTTGCTCAAGTGTAACTTGGCTAAGAGAGTCGTTAGTGGGATCAATAGAACTACTAGAAGCAATATCATTGGATTTATCATTTTTATTGTTACTAGTTGAAGAACCTTTCTTGCCTTTGTTACTAGTTTGCTTAGCCTTAACTTGTGGAATGAATGTAGACAAGAGAATTCGTTTGGCTAGATAAGAGGAAGTCTTCTTTCGAAGATCGTCATTGATAGCTTTAAGGAATTCACGCTCTTGCTCCAAATTGAGCTTCTCCAAGCGGAGCTTCTCATGTGTCCTTACAAGCTCTCTATGATCTTGTAGAGTAGACTCGTGGGCTAACTTAAGAGTGTTTAGTTCTTGAGTTAGTTGCTCAATTTCCAACTTATCATCATCACACGACTTATCTTGACTAAAGTGATTACTAACAAGTTCATTTTGACTAGTATTACTAGATTTGTCAAATAGCAAGTCATCATCTCCTAGTAGGTCATCCTCATCACTATTGAAATCGAGATACTCGGGGTGTGATTCCTTGGGGCATTTAGCCATGACGCAACTTCCACTCCCTTCATTTGGTGAATCAAATATGCCGCAGGAGTTAGAGGAAACGAGTGAAAGTTCGGCAACACCTTCATGTTGACTATAGTCGGAGTCGGAGTGATAGCTTCTCTCAGAGTGGTTGTCGGAATCGGAGCCGGAAACCCATTCACCAACATGAGCTTGATGTCTTATTCTTGAGTAGCTCTTGGTGTACTTGTCCTTCTTCTCTGAATCCCTACTTCTCCTTGAGGGTCTTCGTTCATAACGATCATCTCTACTCCTTCTCTCTCTTCGAGGTGACTCATGTCTTGAGTTCTTCCTTTTAGGTGACTCTTCCCTTATTTTGTTGGGGGGGGGGGGAGTGCACTCATAGGAGTAGTGTCCGGGCCTTCCACAATTGTAACAATTCCGGTCACGACTAGATGAACGCTTTTCTTCATATCTTGAGTTGGAGTTCCTCTCTTTGCCTCTACTCTTGTAGAACTTGTTGAATTTCTTGACCATGAGGCTTATCTATTCATTGGTAACAAGGTTGTCGCTTGAAGTAGCGGGAGCATCACTTGTGGCTTTGTAAGCACCGCTAGACTTGTTGTGAAGTTCTTCCTTGTCTTTGAGTGACATCTCATGAGCAACAGTTCTACCAACCACTTCCGTAGGCTTGAGATCTTTGTAGTTTGGCATCATTTGGATCAATGTGCACACGGTGTCATACTTTCCATCCAAAGCTCTAAGTATCTTCTTGATGATGAATTTGTCGGTCATTTCTTCTGTTCCTAAGCCGACAATCTCATTGGTAATGAGAGGTAGCCTAGAGTACATCTCTGCGACTCCTTCACCATCCTTCATCTTGAACTTGTCAAGTTGACTTTGAAGCACATCCAACTTAGATTCTCCGATGGAATTGGTACCTTCGTGCATATCAACCAAAGTATCCCAAATTTCCTTTGCATTCTCAAGACAACTGATTTTGTTGAATTCTTCGGGGCATAGGCAGTTGAAGAGAATGTCACATGCTTGAGCATTGTATTGCAACATCTTCAATTCTTCCGCGGTCGCTTCACGATATGGTTCCTTTCCATCGCCAAAGAATTCACCTTGTAAGTCAACACGAACAACAGCCCAAACAACGGGGTTATGACCAAGAAAATGCATTTTCATTTTATGCTTCCAACTAGCAAAATTTGTACCATCAAAATATGGACCTCTACGGTGATAATTTCCCTCACTAGACGCCATACTCTCCTAGGTTGTGAGAAACCAATGCAATGGAGACCAAAGCTCTGATAGCACTTGTAGAATCGAAAGTATGTCTAGAGGGGGGGTGATTAGACTGCTTGACCAAATAAGAATTCTACCTTTTCCCAATTTTAGTTGTGGGCAGATTTTAGCAATGATAGCAAGTCAAGCACACCCTACACATGCATGTCTAAGAGTATAGCAGCGGAAAGTAAAGACAAGCACATGTAATAGAGGAAAGGGTTAGAAGATCAAACGCAATTGTAGACACAAAGATTTTTCCCGTGGTTCCGATAGGTGGCGCTATCGTACATCCACGTTTATGGAGTCTTCAACCCACGAAGGGTAACGATCGCAAGAGTCCACGGAGGGCTCCACCCATAAGGGTCCACGAAGTAGCAACCTTGACTATTCCATAACGACTTCCGTCCATGAAGGACTAGCCTCACTATGGGTAGACTTCACGAAGTAGGTGATCTCCTTGCCCGTACAGACTTCTTGGTTCAACTCCACAACACGAAGTAGGAGGCTCCCAAGCAACACCTAACCAATCTAGGAGGCACCATCCTCCAAAAGGTAATAGGCTTGATAGTGATGATGAACTCCTTGCTCCTGTGCTTCAAGATGATAGACTCCTCAACACTCAATCACTCTCTCACAGATTTGGCTTGGTAGAAGAGATTGATTGGGTGGAAAGCAACTTGGGGAGGCTAGAAATCAAGATCCATGTGGTTGGAGCGGATGATCTTGATCTCAACACAAGGGTAGGTGGTTCTCTCTCAGAAAATTGGATGGGGCAAGTGTGGAATAGTTATGAGTGCTTCTCTTGCGAGCGGGATGTGGTGGAGGGGTATATATAGGCATCTGCAAAAATCCAACCGTTACAACATTATTGACCATCTTGGTGAAACCGAAGCAAAACTCGGTTGTACCGATCTGTTCAAAATGTGGCAACTTTCGGAATCTCGGTGAGACCGATATAGGAATCTCGGTGGTGCCGAAACGAGTGGCCGAGGGCAGTTCCCAAAACTCGGTGTGACCGAAGCATAAACTCGAAATTTCCAATTCTATGAAATCAGTCACCCGAACCGTGGTCACCAAAACTCGGTTGAACCGATGCAGTCTCGGTTGTACCGAAATGCTAGGGCTTGGCTAGGGTTCTGTCTTGGGTAGAAAATCGGTAGAGCCGGATGAACACTTGGTGGCACCGATTTTGTAGATTAGGTTTTTGACAGAGTATTTTTGTGGGAGAGCCTGTGGGTGTTTTTGGTGGCTAGCACTTGTGCACGTGGAGCAATTTGTTCACCAACAATACCTTACCCCCTTTTAATAGTATTGGCTTTCCTATGGACTCAAAGTGATTTCTCACAAAGTAAAAAGAGAGTCTTCTAGCTTGAAGCTTTGCCAATCCATTCCTTGCATCTTGGGGTATCTCCTCATAATTTATAGCCATCCCATCATTGGACTTTTCCTGAAATATACTTAGTGGAAACATGAGTCCAATGACATATATGTTGTTATTAATTACCAAAACCACCAAGGGAGCAAATGTGCTTTCAACTTCATCTCGGCCAGAGCCCGCACCAAGTTGGCGGCGTTGGCGGCAAGGTGTTCTTCCGGGTCGACATGCACAATGGCCACCGCGCCATCGACCGCCATGAGCTCCCCGACCTCCGCGTGATATGTGGTTGGTCTTACGTGGGGATGCTCGGTGATAGGGGGTGGGGATGTGGAGGCATGATGGTGGTTCGCAGGCTCCATCTGAGCAATCGGGCCGGGGCGGTGACGGAGATCGGTGGCTACCTCACTAGATTGACGAGCGAGTCTGGGGCAGAACATAGATTTGGTTGCGGCAGTCGCAGATTGGGCTGCAGGGAGAGGGCGGGATATGGGAGAAATGTGATGGGTGGGTATGGGGTAGGAGGAATAGCTTTTGAAATCGCGCGCCTACTGAAAACTTCGTTGCAAAACTCGAACCTTACATGGGGGAAGCATGCAACGCAGACGAAGCGCATCAAATACCCATGTGCGAGAAAAGAGAAAATTGGTGATCCCGAGTCAGAAAAATTGTACACTCGATGAATGTACTTAAATTCCCAGATCATAATTTGCTCTAAAAACTACTAGTAGGGGTAAGTACTAGTACTTGGATGCTCATAATTAATTAAACAAACATTTGGGCGACACACCCGCAAACTACTTCTCCGATGCTGGCCAGACGCCCTCGCTAATCGCTATCGGCCTTATCGGCGACATCCCACACCGTGCTTGGATCTCCGACCAACTCTCGTCAATGGATTTTGTAGCTACTGCCGCGATCCTGATGGCAGGTGGAGGCATCGGGCCATGCTAGCCAGAGACCATCGTTCTCCTTCTCGGCCATGCCGGCGGCAACCCACCGTGCTTGGATCTCCACCCAGCTCTCCTTTGCAGCGCGTGCGGCCGCTTCTTTCTTGGCGCGGATGGACTCTCTTTTCTTGCGTGCTTTTTCCTTTTTCCGCTTGGCCTATGCGGCTTTGGTCTCCACTTCATCCTTCGCCCATTCGGCGTAGCCAGCTTCATAGTCCGCCCACGTTGGTGTGCGGTCGTGGGCGGCAAAGAACTCGACGCGGTGGGATGCCATCGCCTCCTTACCAGTTAGTGTGCGATCGCGGGATGTCACTCGATATCGATATATACTATGCTGCAGTCTGCCCCCTGGCTACTTAATTTGGCATGGCGCACCCTGGCTATGCTTTGCAAGCATGCATGTTTCTAGAGCATGCACGGTCATCGGGAACTTGCACGGTCATCGAGAACCTGAGCAGTCATTGTTGCATGCTGCCAGACGCATGGTCTCGTCAACAAACCAGGTGCGGTAGTGTTGCCAAGGCACTTAAGTGGCCATGCAGCTGCCACTTAAAATAACTACGGGGTGGCAAAGCTCTGACATGCACACCTCGGCATTAAAAGCAACCTCGCACGCATATTACAAACCTTCTCTCTCTCATGCCATCCAACGTTTTGCCAGCAGTTCGTTGTAAAAAAAACGTTTGCGATTAATACTGTATTTTGGTAAACTGATAGTATCAGATAGACATAATTAATATTTTGCTTGGTGTTCAAATATTTACCACAGCATACTGGTATCGCATAACGACACCACACTAGGTATCATGTTTTTCAGGCATGTTTTCCTTTTTCTAGAGTTATAAAACCAATAAACGACACATATGTGGCTCCACTTCCCACACATATCCTTTTAAATTTCTATTAATTTCCTATAGAATACATGAAAAGTTATTCAGTGACACAATTACGATTTTTCGAACCGTTTTTGAACACTTGTTCATGTACGCATGTTCAAACTTGAATTATAATCAGTAAATGCCTAGAAAGTGCACGTAAAAGACTAAATATAGTAACAGAGCCCCGAAAAATGTCAAATTTGAACACGGTGCATTATGGTGGGTATGTTGATCGTAGAAAATAAATCAAGGAGATAGGACAAAGGAAATATAGGCTCCCCTTCAAAACATGATGATCTCCCTCCCAAAACCATGAAACCTCATAGGTGATGGTTCAATATAGGAAGAGTGTGTATGAAGACATTAGCCAAACCTTCTCAAACGTTTGACACACCATATTGAGGTCGTGACAGAGGACCACACAAGGTATCAAGTTTTTTAGGCATGTTTTCCTCTTTCTATAGTTAAAAAACCAATAAACGACACATATGTGGCTGCCTCTTCCCACACATATTCTTTAAATTTCTATTATTTTCCTGTAGAATACATGAAAAATTATTCAATGACACAATGATGATTTTTTGAACCGTTTTTGAACACTTGTTCATGTACGGAATGTTCAAACTTGAATTATAAGTAGCAAATGCCTAAGTGAATGTAAAAGACTAAATACAGTAACCGAGCCAGAAAAAATGTCAAATTTGAACACGGTGCATTGTGGTGGGTTGGTTATCGTAGAAAATAAATTGAGGAGAAAGGACAAAGAAAATATACGTTCCCCTTCAAAACATGACGATCTCCCTCCCAAAATCATGAAACCTCATAGGTGATTGTTCGATATATGAAGAGTGTGTATGACGGCATTAGCCAAACCATCTCAAATTTTTGACACACATATTGAGGTCGTGACAGAGGACCACAGAAGGTATCATGTTTTTCAGGCATGTTTTCCTTTTTCTAGAGTTAAAAACCAATAAACTACACATATGTGGCTGCCTCTTCCCACACATATATTTTATATTTCTATTAATTTCCTGTAGAATACATGAAAAAATATTCAATGACATAATTACGATTTTTCAAACCATTTTGAACACTTGTTCATGTACGGAATGTTCGAACTTGAATTATAAGCAGTAAATGGCTATAAAGTGAATGTAAAAGACTAAATATAGTAACCGAGCCCGGAAAAATGTCAAATTTGAACACGATGCATTGTGGTGGCTATGTTGATCGTAGAAAATAAATCAAGGAGAAAGGACAAAGAAAATATAGGTTCCCCTTCAAAACATGGCGATCTCCCTTCTAAAGCCATGAAACCTCATAGGTGATGGTTCAATATATGAAGAGTATGTATGACGACATTAGTCAAACCTTCTCAAAAGTTTGACACACCATATTGAGATCGTGACAGAGGAACACACAAGGTATCATGTTTTTCAGGTATGTTTTCCTTTTTCTAGAGTTAAAAAACCAATAAACGACACATATGTGGTTGCCTCTTCCCACACGTATCCTTTAAATTTCTATTAATTTCATGTAGAATACATGAAAAGTTATTCAATGACACAATTATGATTTTTCGAATCGTTTTTGAACACCTCTTCATGTGAGGAATGATCGAACTTGAATTATAAACAGTAAATGCCTAGAAAGTGCACATAAAAGACTAAATATAGTAAACGAGCCCGGAACAATGTCAAATTTGAACACAGTGCATTGTGGTGGATATGTTGATCGTAGAAAATAAATCAAGGAGAAAGGACAAAGGAAATATGGGTTTTCGTTCAAACTTTGTGATTTGTTTTGGCAGATGGTTACTTTGTGAAGATTGTGTGCCTTCTAGAACCGTATGCGTTCACCCTATTGTGCGTTGCATTCTGATTGACCAGAACCCCAACCACACGGATCGCGCACGAGCACCGTAGGATGCACATCGATCGAACGACAATCCACACCTCTCCCATCACACCTGTATACTGTAGTTGGGATTTTAGTTCGTAATGACATATCATAATGACATTACTCACACACGGTTCAGACCCTCAACCGGCCCGGCCCTCTCCCTCTTCGTCCCCATTCGCACTGCTGTATAGTTGATCGTTCTCGACCCCGGCCCGCACAAATCTTCGAGCTCGATGAGGCTTGTCGTAGCTTGCTGCCGCCGTCGAACGCTACCGCATTTTGTTTCATCCCCTCACCGACGCCTATCAACGCCGACTTTCTCGACGCTGCTCGATTGGGGATTTCTGCTGGATTTTCTGCGGGGTTGGGCCAAGTTTTTTCTAATGGAAAACCAGGTAATTATTTTTGTGAAATATTTGAGCATCACTTATCGCAGTTCGTACGTCCCTGTCAATCACCCTGGGGAAATACCGTCGACGAATTTTCCTTGTATCTGATTCGAGGGTTTTCATTCGTAGTGTCCACAGTGCAAGCACAAATCAGGCAATTGTGGTGGGGGCGTCCAGACGGACAAGAAGTTCTATCTCACCATACCAGGCGACTTTTCAATCTCACCCTACCGTGGTTGGCATGGCCTAATATTATGAGCATGTACTATACATTGCTAAATTTGGATAAAAGGTGTCACATGCAGCATAGACGTCAAAGAGGATTTTTCTTCTAAATTAGGGAAATTTATGTTCTACTGTTTTTTCAACTACCCTCATATTTGCATGTCATCTTGTTTATCTGTTTAATTACATGCAAATACGGGAGTATATTATCTGTTTAATTACATATTTTTGTACTTTGATTTCATCTGCTATGTTCTCTCAATTTCTCCCATAATTGCTTTGTTCCTCTATTATATGTAACGATCTTATCATTTCCCGCAGTACATCCCCTGCTTTGAAAGAACACGTGTACACGGAAATCTTGGCCTTTACTTAGTTGATGACTCCATGACATATTGACCACGAACCATGGATGTACAGTGAAAGTATGGGTAAAAATGATAACGTTGGTCGCCCCTATTCACTAGTGCAGGCGCCTGCTATACAAACGGTTTTTAACCTGTTCCCATGACGTAGTCTCAAACCGTCGCCTTGCATGTGTGGGCGATAGGGGGGCTATCCCACACGACACGGAAAACCCGTCGGCGATGGCTGCGCCCGGTCACACACGATGACCAAATATATGTCGTGTGTGATTGGAAAGGCCATCACAAACAGATATATTTGGGAAGTCATGTGGGATGTGCTTAGCATCCCACACAGTGAATCCCAAACGTATGTTTTCGTTCGCATTCTACATCATACACAATTTTCTGCATAACAGCATATGTGTTAGGGGTGGCCATCACGCATGGTTCCTAGAAGAAATTGTTTGGCATAGGGCTGTCCATCACACACACGTTTTATGTGAAAACGTTTGCGAATGTGTGTTCTAACACACACAGTTTACGGCCGGAAGTCGTGTGTGATTTTTCACTGATCCAACACGCCAAATTTCCAGGAACCGTGTGGGTTTGGTGAGGTCATTGCCCACGGTGTTCTGTGACAAACCGTCTGCAAATTGAAACCCCAATAATCAGGCTAATTGCTCTATTATTTATAGCCCTTCTAGTAAACAAATTGACACTTCATATCAAGCACACAATATATTTCATTTCGTATTACGGCAACCAGGATTTCATAATTGGAATACATCAGAGTATAACATCATATAGGCATATACTACCTAGCTACCCAATTACACGACAGGACCGAGTTTCACATGCAACATCTAAAACCTTTGGAAAATAGCATCATGTATGGTAAATAGACAGATGAATCTCGTCTAGAAAACTGTTGAAGTGGAAGGCAAATATTGAGCCTTCGCTGATGTCAAAGGTCCTTGCAACTTTATGCCAGTGCCTGTGCATGGTTGCCCGCCCATCCTTCATCCTCTTGAGGAAGACTTCAAGATTATACCGTGGGTGCTGTATGAATACCTTCCTCACCTCTTGACCATACAGGTTGTTTGAGACGTACTCATCGATGAACTGCTTTGGAAAGGACTGCAAACAGAGATATGCATAAATTTCGTTTCGAAAAATTGTAATGTCACAAAGGGAAAAAAGACAAGGTAAAAGCGATAGTACCATCCTATAGTTCACTGATGTCTTCTTCATTGTGCAGACAAACAGCTTGTTGTTTTTCGTCGCAAGTTTTTTTATCTTAACAATCTTTCCGAGTTTCTTGATTTGACTGATATTCATGAACACATCATTTCCCCACATGCAAAATGGGTCGAACAGTGGGTCTAAACCTCTTACAGCAGGACCTACATGTGCAAGACCAAATTATTATTAGAAACCTAAATATTAGAATGGTTCTTGCAATTGGACAATAATGTGCTATTAGCCAAAGGATCATGAAAGTGCAAACCTCGATGGTAAACTCCAGTGTCTCCTATATTGTTCCCCCTGTAATGCATTTAAGATAGATATTGATCAGGTTTTAAGTGAGATTTGGCATGCTATCTGTAAAATATGTTAATGGAAAATAAACGCATTGCAAATCCAACATATTAATTCAAGCCACATGGAAAAGCCAAGCGTGCTAAGAACTATGAAATATAACAATTGTATGTTTCACATGCATAACAATACAAAATTGTACCAATAATAATCAAACATCACATTGCAGATGATCACCAAAACAAATGAACCAAACAGTTAACTAAGCATCACATTGCACAATAGAACATACTAGAAGGTCAGATTGCATAGTAGCATTACTTGCATATTTCACTAGAATTTCTTAAGGAAAGGCAGGAGCAGCACATGCAACAGGTAAAGCAAACATGCTTAACAGGCGTAGCTACCTGAACACGGGTCATTAGTAATTAAGCTAAACAACAAGCTATTCCTCATTGTCGAAGATATCAATAACGATGGGCTTGGAAGAGGGCGAGGCCTCCACATCGTGGGTGCCCTCCTCGTAGTGGTGAGTGGCCTCAGCCTGTCCGGACACCAACCTGCCGGCTCTGGAGTTGAGGAAAGCACGGCCATGCAGAGAAAACAACTCATAGTCATCGTCGAAGGCAAAAGCGGATCCCTCGAGAAAACACAACGAGTTGTTGTTCAAAGCAGCCAACCGCATGGCGGCATCTGCACGCGAGGCGTCGACGGTGGCCTCAACGGCGAGGTGCTGCTCCAAGATCTGGGGGTCGGCACGCATGGCAGCCATCACGGCCTCATCCGCGCGTGCGGTCACGATTTGCTTCTCCGCTGCCAGGTGCTCCTTGAGATCTTGGCTATACGGCGTGCACCATGTCTCTCGGCGGCGATTATGTTGGGGTGGGCCGGTGACTTTGGTGGAATGTGTCGCGCCGGTGGTCGGGGCATGTGGAATGGAGGAGGAGGGGTGGAGGGGGAGGGGTGTGGGGAAGGTGTGGATTACCTGACTAGATTGAGGAGGGTGAGCAGCAGGAAGGAGCGTCGCCGGCGAGGAGGTGACGTTGCAAGCAAGTTGTGCAGGTTTGAACTTAGGAAAGGAAGGTGGAAGCAGGGGGTGTGGCTTTTGGTTGGTACGAGGGGTGGGGGTGTGGCTTTTGATTAAGTAAGTGCGGGCAGTGTTGTTAGAGTACTATACAAAAGAGCCTACAACACTGCCCGCACTTACTTAATCAAGCAACTAATAAACATTAGTTAGTTGACCTAAACATTACTCTAACAAAAGACCATCGCTCTAGACAGAGACTAATATTCCGCCTGGCATTCGTCGATCTCCGCCGCCTCCTCGATGACCGGGTCTCGCTCGACGACCTCCGGGTAAGGAGATCCATGGGATCCATCGCCACATACTCCAACACCTCGCAGTCTTCCTCCACCATCTCTTTGGATAAGGCTGCCATGAGCCGGGCGTGGGCGGCCTTGCTACGGGCATGGACGGCCCCAATCTTGGCTAGGGAGGCCGCCGACAAACGGACGCCTTCTCGAGCACACTCAGTGAATACCAACTCATCGGACATGGGTTGTCGACCGGTGTCGGAGAAGGCAGATGTGATTTGTGCAGTGACCGACACGAGATGGGTGTAGGCAGCCTCGAGATGGGACTGGGCGTCGGCCATCAGGGCTACGGCGACCGCCGAGAAACTGATAGATGATGTGCCATTCTCGCCATTTGCTATCCCCATCGCGGTTGTTGCTGCCGCCCTCTCAGCTGCAGCAGCTGCCCTTTCGGATGTTGCAGCCGCCCTTTCGGAGGTAATGACCGTGTTTAAGCATGTTGAGAGCACGCTCATGGCTGATGCGGCCGCGCTCGGGCCGGAGTGGGTTGCCGAAGTTGCCCTCACGACGGGGATCTACATCCCCATCTTTCACCGGCGACGATTAAAAAGTAAAATGCTCTGAGGAGTCCGTACGGTAAACTGGCCGGCGGTGTACTGTAGCCGACGAAGCTTCCACCCTAAGCCATGCATTATGAGGATTGGCCCAAGATGTTTTGTACTGCATCACACACGATTAATGAACTTGAAATGTTTGTGAAAGACTTGATTTTCAAAATGTTTTTGAAACAAAAAATGAGGTTACTTCGACAAAGGACGGTGTTTGGATTGCAATAAGACTTATGTGTAGTGAACACTTACCAATAGCTATGTCGTGCTAAAATATGGAATTATTCAGGGTCCATTTAGCATTTTTATGCATTAATTGAGTTTTCTAGGTATTAATGTGTATAATTCAAATTTGAACTATCGTCCCAATGTCCGGTGCGTCAAAATGGGATGAAAATCATATTAGTGTCCATGGCTTCATCTTTAGGTCACGTGCAAGAAATGGGAACGAATTTCAAACATATCGGGGTCTTGGCTCGGCCTCAAACGTTGAGAAACTTGGTTTTTAAATTACTATAATCCAAAACGCGTCAGAAATTCTAAAAACTTGGCATGTTGTCATGACATGGCACATATGTGCCATTGAAAAAATTTGTCCAACTTGGGACAATTATAGGCACAAGTCCCTTACAAACCGGAGCTTCTCACTGCAAGCTTTGTGGTTCCGATAAGGAACACGTCACCTTAATTACGTGGGCAAAACGACATCCACTCATCTTCTCACCTTGAACTTTTGTTAGAGGCAACATAGACCAGTAAGTGTGTCTTGCTAAAATATGGAATTATCTAGGGTTCTTTTTGCATTTTCATAGTTAATTGAGTTCTCTAGGCATTTAATGTGGATAATTAAAATTTGAAATAAAATCACAAGGTCTGGTGCATCAAAATGGGTTGAAAAATCATATAAGTGACCATGGCTACTTTGGGCCCCATGCAAGATATGTGAATGGATTTCAAAAATCTCGGGGTCTTGGCGCGGCCACATACATTGAGAAGCTTGGTTTTACATTCATGTATAAATCAAAAACTCATCATAATTTCATGAAACTTGGCATGGTGTCATGACATGGCTCATACGCGCCCTGGTGAAAAAATGTCCGATTTGGGAGAGGTTTTGCAACAAGCCCCTTACAAACCTGAGTTTCTCACGGGAAGCTTTTGTGGTTTTGATATGGAACGCGTCACCTTATGTGGGCGAATCGACATCCGCTGCATCTTCTCGTCTTGAATTATATATTTCTAGAGGCAACATATACCAAAATGAGTGTCGTTCCAAAAATATGAAAAATATACATGGTTCGTTTGGCCTGTTTATACATTAATTGACTTTTATATGCATTATTTAACGTGCATAATTCAAATTTGAACTACAATCACAAGGTCTGGTGCATCAAAATTGGTTGAAAATAATATAAATGTACATGCATCTTTAGGATCCCATGCAAGATATTTGAATGAATTTCAAACATCTCATGGTCTTGGCTCGGGCACACATACATTGCGAAACTCGGGTTTTAAATCATGTATAAATCAAAAACTCATCAGAAAAGTCATGAAACTTGGCATGGTGTCATGACATGCATGGCTCATATGTGCCCTAGTAAAATAATATCCAATTTGGGACAAGTTTTGGCACAAGTCTCTCACAAACCTAAGCTTCTCATGGGAAGCTTTTGTGGTTTCAATATGGAACACGTCACCTTATGTGGGCGAATCGACATCCTCTGCATCTTCTCATCTTGAACTATATATATCCAAAGGCAACATATACCAAAATGAGTGTCGTGCCAAAATATGAAATTATACATGGTTCGTTTGGACTTTTTATACATTAATTGACTTTTATATGCATTATTTAATATGGATAATTCAAATTTGAACTACTAACACAAGGTCCGGTGCATCAAAATGGTTCGAAAACCATATTAGTGTGCATGCATCTTTAGGTCCCATGCAAGATATGGAAATGAATTTCAAACATCTCGGGGTCTTGGCTATGCTAGAGAAACATTAAGAAACTCGGGTTTTAAATCATGTAAATCAAAAACTCGTCAGAAGATTCATGAAACTTGGCTTGGTGTCATGAACATGGCACATAAAGGTGTCATATCATTTTGTTTTCCTATTTGAGACTTGATACGTCTCTGTCGTATCTACTTTTCCTCACCCTTTTGCCCTTGTTTTGGACTCTAATTTGCATGATTTGAATGAAACTAACCCGGACTGACACTGTTTTTCTTTTAGAGCCAACATTGAGAATATTACGTTAAATCATTGTAAATCTACACAAAATTCAAGAAATTGGGCATGGCGTCATGATATAGCACAAATATGCTATGGTATTTTTTGTCTCCATTTTGGAAAAAGACGGACACATTAATAGCTAACAAAAGCTTTTTGCAACAAAGAACTGTCACGTTTCCACGGAAACGGTTGCATTATTTTCAAATAGTGGGTGTTCTACTGCCCTTACGTGCTGCCAAGCGTCACACTCTTTTATTGGCTAGGGCTTAGGAGGCCATGCGAGCAGCTGCTAGAGTTGATAGGAGGCGTGCGAGCTGGCCTCCGCTGCGTAGGCTCACCGGGAGGCGTGCGGGCTGTATGCCGCAGGCTCACCGGGAAGTGAGCCCTTTCAGCTATGTATCCGCCCTCCTCGCTTCCAACCTGTCCATCAATGGCGCCCGAGCCGCTGTTTAATAGGCCGCTTTACTGCCCACTCACTCATAATCCTCTCTACATCTTCGCCTCCCATTCCCCTCCATCATTAAGACCTCCACGGCGCCCTACGCCATGGTGCACAAGGATCATATGCCACTAGTCTTCCGGTTTGGTGATGTTGACACCGAGCCGGAAGAGATAGAACATAAAGACGAATGGAATGCCATGGACATGGCCTTGGAAGACTTGCATGCCGCAGTGGATGCTGCCCCGACGCACTCGCCAGCAACCATCCCCGCGCCCGCGCCAGCAACCATCCTCGTGGCATTGACGGGCTGGTCGCCGAGCATCATCGCAGCGCTGGAAACCGCGGGCGTCAGGGAGGTCCCCGCGGACCCGCGCGAGCTCGTGTACGTGCAAGCGCCAGCGCCTCCTCCTGCGCCCGTGCTCGTGCGCGCCCCTGCACACGCCACACCGGTACCAGTGCGCGTGCCGCACCCACGGTGCCCAACCCCGTGCGCGCGCCGGCACCCGTCACGGGCCCCTCAGCGGATTGGGACGCCGCCGTCGACAGCTTCCTCGCAGCACCGCTAGTCGCCGCCCCCCGGCCCTGCGCCCGTCGATCGCGCGACGACCGGCTCTTTGATTGTGAAGTCCATATCATTCTGGTCTCATTTGAAGAACTGTACAACTTTGCCCCGGAGCACGAGAATGCCGCCGCAGGCCGCCGCCGCCGCCGCTGCCTTTATATTGTATCTCGATTGTATGAATGTAAAGTCAAAGCTTGACTGAATGAAATCTATGGTTTGATGAACTAAGTCTCTGAATTCACATAGCAAACTAAATCTCTGAATAAACACTCATCACAAACGGTTCAGGTTGAATACCCGTATACACATCGACAACTATCTTTCCTTCGCCCGTAAGCCAAGTGAACATATTGGCGCAAAGGATTGGTGCAATGCGTCATCACAAACGTTTCTCTAATATGACCCGTGTGCCTAGTATAGACAATCCAGAAAGATTTGCATCTATCATATTGGGTAAATTGCCATGTATCAAATCGGAAGCATTGGCATCTGTCGATCTAGTAACATTGGCATTTTTCAACATTGTACCGCTGGCATTTGTCGAATTTCGCAGGAACAAAATCACTATTACGGTGCACTTTTGCAACTGAAATTCAGCAAACATGGATTTCATTCATAGATTAACTATTGGTCTTTGTACAAAATAGTTCAACTCGACAACTGAATCGAACAAACTTTTCCCCAAGTGTTGCCAACCACGTACTGAAATAGCTAGTTCAACTATATATACTAGCTAATTTAAAGTACGTGGTATAGTTCAACCATATCTATAGTTAGATGAACTGAACAAAATAGCCCCTAAATACTAGTACTACTAAGGGGCTTTGTACCACTTCCAACAGAATCGAGCGCGCTCAGTAAGAGCAAGTGGACGAGGAGCCTGCCGACGAGTTGGTGGAGTCGTGTCCGTTACCTGCCAGTGCTGCCCTCCGGCGCTCAAGACGCCCCTCCTCGAAGCGACGGGACTCGGCGTACATCTCCGCATTCCGCGCCGCCGCTACGGATTCTCGTGCGGCCACGCCGTCGGTGAGCTTCTTCGCGTGCGCGACCTGGCGCTCCACCTCCTTCTCTAGGAAGTTGATGTAGCGCGCAAGGGTTGCGACGTAGAAACCCGGCAGCGGGCCTTTGGCGGCCTCCACCTCCCGCTTTCGGGCCTTGGTGGCGGAGCGGGTGATGACCCCACCGCCTGACGGCGGGGTCGTGGCAAAGACGGACGACGGTGGAGTGGCGGCCCCGGCAGCTGCCGGCGTGTTGGCGGCCACGACGGCCACCGGCAGCAGCTGCCTTCGGGCAGCGGTGGTGGAGCTTGTAGTTGGTGGCGTGCACACACCCACCAGGGACGCCACGTGCACCACACGCTTCAGAGGACTGCCGCGCCGACGCGGTGAAGCCTCCCAGCTGGAGCTGTCCTCTGGTGGAGTGGCTGGGCGACGACGAACGGCCGGTGCCATTGGCGATTGGGGGTGTCAGCGTCCTGAGAACGGGGGTACCCAGACTTGCCTGCCTGCGGCCCAGGGCGTGGCCCACTTCGACATCCAGCGCGGCCCGGCGCAGCTTCACTCAAGGCAAGGCCCTCGCGAGAGCCCCACCCTCGCGAGGAGGATGGCGCCAAGACCTCTGGAGAGAGGAGGCCACCCCAGGCTGCCTCCCGAGGAGCGGAGATCTCTATGCAGCGCCCGGCCTCGCGAGGTCGGAAGTGACGCAAGTCAAGCCATGCGAGCACCAGCGCACACAGAGAAGACATTTTCCTCTTTGTTGCAAAGGAGGCAAGGTTGTACGCGGGTTCCCGAGGCGTCCCACCAAAGGTTTCCATTCTGGTGTAACAAGACTAGGCCAACGGGCACGGCAGGGCGCATGTCACCGCCGAGCCCACCTCCGCGTCACTGCCAGCTACTTTACAGGCGAAGACCGCCTTCCGTCAGGATAAGATGTACCTCCTGTCCCCTTACGAATTTGGCCGTTGTGGGATCCCTTCCCGCCAATGCGATAAGGGAAGAGGACCCGGGGCCATTATAAATAGAGGCTAGGCAGCACCGTAGAAGAGGACGGATCCAACACCACTCGAGCGCCCACGCGAGGTTGCTCTCCACTGTACCAGTTCATCCACAAACCTCCTCGTGAGGCAATCCGCCTAAAGCAGGAGTAGGGTTTTACGCTTTGCAGCGGCCCGAACCTGGGTAAATCCTCGCGTGTTAGTCTTCTTCCCCGTGATTGAGTGAGTTCGATTCGGCTAGGCTGTGGAGTTGTGAGCTTGAGGTCGAAGCTGGTGGGGATCTTCGCACACGCCCTGAGTTCAAACCTCTTTGGGTTTTGCGAAGCCCGAAATCCGACATTTGGCACGCCAGGTAGGGGGCGTGTGAAGTCTTTCTTCAAGCTTCGCTTCCTCTCCGCTCACCGCTCCGATGGCTGACGCTCGCTGAGCCCGCGCCAAGCGTCGGGCTGCTCGTGTCGCCCAGACAGTGCCAGTGGGCCGCACCGCCGTGCGTCGATCCGCCTCTCACGCAGCTGACGGCGCCACGGGCCCAGATGCCCACGAGCAACAGGCCTCCTCGCAGCCGGTCACCGCGCGGCGCAACGGCCGCACTGCCACCCCGTCCATCATTCCAGCTACTGGGTCGTCCTCCCTTGCTTGCCCCGGGTAGGCGCACGGGTCGGCCGCACTGCTCATGGCGCACGAGCTGCTGCACTACCGCCCAGCCCCCAACCGCTACGACGACTGGCTTGGGCGCATCGCGAAGCTCGTCAGCGCTGCCGGCGACGCCCCGGCGCTCTCCTACTCGCTCCGTCCCCCGCCCTCTCTGGCGGGCGACGTGGCCCATGGTGCTCCACCTCCTTGTCCCCAGTGCGACGCCGACCCCGAGCCCAGGCATGAAGCACACCCGCGCGACCAGCCACGCAGGCCCCCGGCAAGGGCAAGGGATGAAGTAAGCTGCCAGGTGGTGCCCCGGCCGCGCGCGGACGCACTCGCGCTCCCTGCGCCGCTGCACCAGCGTCGCGACCGAGCACCCCTGGAGGCAGCTGCGCTGGAACACCAAGACTGGGCCCCTCCCATGATCACGGCACCCGCGGGTCCGGTGGGTTGCCGCGCCATCGCCCCGGGGCTGCGTCCGGTCGCGTGGCCCGGCAAGTTCAAGCCCGACCTGCCTTCTCGCTACGACGGCACCCAGACCCCGCCGAGTTCCTACAGCTCTACTCGCTGAGCATCGAGGCGGCCGGTGGAGATGACAAGGTCATGGCGAACTGGTTCCCTATGGCCCTCAAGGGTGGTGCGCTCTCCTGGCTCCTCAACCTCCCAGAGGGGTCGATCACCTCCTGGGACGAGCTTCGCGAGTGTTTCGTCGCCAACTTCCAAGGCACCCGTGACCGCGCCCTCGCTGTGGCTGACCTGCGCCGCGTGAAGCAACAGTCGGGCGAGACTTTGCACAAGTACACAAAGCGTTTCACGACTGTCCGCCTCGAGATCCCGAGGGCGTCGGATGAGGCCATCATCTCGGTGTTCACCGACGGCGTCAGGGACCTCAGGATGAGGGAAGAGCTCGCCATCCACGACGACCTGTGCTCTGCCCTGGAAATGTTCAACCCAGCAAACAAGTGTGCAAAAGGCGAAGAGGGCCGCTTCTCCCTCCTCGAGCTTCCGGAGGCGGACCCCAAAGACAAGAAGACCAAGGCCAAGGAAACGAAGTGCAAGGCCCCCGCGGTGCTGGTGGCGGAACCTGAGGCGAAGCGCAGTCGGGATGAGGAACCCCCCAGGGGTGGACGACCATTCTGCATTTTCCACTGCTTCAACAGCCATAAACACCAACGACTGCCACAAGCTCAGGGTGCTCCGCGACGAGCATTTCGGTCGTCGCCCTAGGCGCGGCGACCGTGGCTACGGTCGTGGTGGAGGCTGCGGTCGAGGCCGCTGGGACGGTCGCGACCCGCGTCAGGAGTGGCGTGACCAGCCTTGGGAGGACCGCTGGCACGACGAGCCTCGTGAGGGGCCCCGCCGCGACCAGCCTCGTGAGGCTCGCCCTCGTGAGGCTGGCCTCCCCCCGCTGCCGCCGCCACCCAGGAGGAAGGAGGAAGATAGGCAGAACGACGGGGCTGGGGGCTTCCAGGAAGCCAGGGCAATTGCTTGCATCCTGGGCAGCGCTCAGGCCCCTGCATCGAACCGTATCTTCAAGCAATTCTCGCGGGAGGTGAACGCGGCTGTCCCGAAGCTTGAGGCCGTGCGTCCCCTCAAGTGGTCACAGTGCGCCATCACCTTTGACTCCAAGGATCAACTCAGGTGCTCGGCCGCGGCAGGCGTGCTTCCCATGCTGTGCACGCCGACCATCATCAACGTCCTCGTCACCAAGACCCTCATCGACGGTGGCGCAGGGCTCAATATCCTCTCCATCGAGATGTTCGAGACGCTCCAAGTGCCCTATGACCAGCTCATGCGAACCAAGCCTTTCTCAGGGGTCACCGATGGCTCCACCGTCCCCATCGGGCAAGTGCCTGCTGGTCACCTTCGGCGGGCGTAGCAACTACCACACAGAGCTCATCGACTTCGACGTCGCTCACATCCACCTCCCGTACAACGCGATCCTCGGGTACCCTGCCCTCGCCAAGTTCATGGTGGTGAATCGCCATGGCTACAACGTCCTCAAGATGCCCGGGAGTGGTGGCGTCATCACTGTTGCCTGCAATGAGAAGGACGCCGTTTGCTCCCTCGAGTGCGCCTACCGGGCCGCGGCGGCGGAAAACTCTGACGATGAAGGTGGCATCCTGCCTCCTGAGGATGTACCCAGGAAGAAGAAGCAGCTCCTCTCCAAGGGGCGTCAGGGGGCGGAGACCTCCAAGGATGGCGCCTCAGGCTCCGCGCCTGGGGCCAAGGCCCCTTTCCCCCTCGCAAAGGAAGGCGCGCTCGGTGCTTCCTTCGGGTCGGGCTTGGGGGCTTCCATCTGGAAAGCTTCCGACCTAACCAGTGAGACGAGGGAGGTGCTCGGGCACAACATGGAGGCATGCTTCGGCGCTCGCCCACTCAAGCAAGGAGCATGGCGCGAGGCGCCAGGTTCGTGGGAGTTCATCGCCAATTCAATCGAGAAGCTTCAGGAGGCGCAGGCCATGCGAGGTGGGAGTCGCCTTGCATCACCTGGCGCAGCCGCCGTCCTTGGCCCGGGCGGCATGCTGCGCGTCTGCGTCGACGTATCGGGCATAAACAGGGCCGCGTCCCAGGACCTCTTCTGGCCGTCGTGCGTCGGCCACGGTGGGGTCTATCCATGCAACTACATCCGCATGCCCTTCGGCCTGGCGAATGCGGGAGTCACGTTCCAGCGCCTCGCCCAGGCCATGCTCGTGCCCTACGAGCCCCGGCGCTGCGCGGTCCTGGAGGAGGTGCCAGGTCCTAGCGAGGACCACGAGCCTCCGGAGGCGTCGGGCGCATGAAGGCCAGGGTCCAACGACTACCTCGACGCTTCAGCGGTACCGCTGCCAGGTGACTTTTTGGTTCGTACCAGGTAAGTTTTTGGTTTGTTCAGATTGAGGGCGCCCATCGGGCTGCATTATCCTTAGGTGGTTAGGGCTCATCCCTGCAGCTGCGTCGTTTGCGTTTGTATCAGAACCTCTTATGCATTTGATAAATTTCCTAAGTATTTCAAATTGCATGCTCGGTGCTTCGCCACCATGAATGTTGCCGCACCCTAACATTCCCGCTTTCCACCGCCTCGTGATTAAGGGCTGGCACGACGTCTATGCTCGGGTCCGTCCCTGCAGCGTTGGCAAATCCAAGTGGTCGAGCTCTGTCTCACGGGCCAGCCCCATGCACGTCACCTCCCATGGCCCTTGGTGCTACATCCTCGCATGAGCTAATCGGGTGTGGGTGAGTCAGGGCGCGCGGCATGGTTCCTACAACCATAGTCGGCGTTTCGCCGCCACGGGAGCCGCGCGCCGGGTGTTTCCTCCTCGGGTTTGTCGCATGAGAAGACTGGGCACGGCGTCTGTGCTTGGGTCCATCCCTATAGCGTCGACAAATCCAATGGTTGAGCTCTGTCTGGCGGGCCGGCCCCGCTCACGTCACCTCCAGGGGTCATTGGTGTTTGGCCTTCTCATGCGATGGCCCTCGGAAATTCACTCGGCGCAGGTTTCTCAAAAAATGTACAGGGATTGCAATGGCGCCTCCTACCAGAAGATTCAGGTGCAACATGCCTTTGAGGTAGGGCCCCGTGAGACCCGCGCTGGCTCACGGGTGCCCAAATACACCTCCAGTTCAACCGTTCAGGCCACACGTGTGAACTTAATGGGCTATACACGCCCGGGGGGCTCAGGAGCCGAGCACCCCCCTTCCCACGTCCAAGTGGAAGCCCCATGGTCCGCGCTGGCGGACGACACTGTCGCTCGGTAGCTATGCCCACGCAACGTGGAAGCCCCATGCTCCACGCTGGTGGATAAACAACTGAGGGCACCCTAGCAGCTACATCCAACCTCAGGATGGCCCCTCACGGCCCCGTCTCGCAGCATTCCTCTGGGATGCCCGCGCGAGGGGGCTGCACGGGGGCTACGCTCAGGCTGGGCCTGACGCGCGCCACCTCTCCAGGTCCCTGATACCTGGTCTTCATGCGTCCCTCTCAGGCGAAAGCTGGCGAGGAAAGGTATGTGAGCCGCTCGTACGTCAAGGGGGACTCCTAAGCATCGCGACTCAGGGGCATCACTGGTCACGTAGCCCCTCACCCCTTGGTCTCGTCCTGGTGATCCGAACGCCCCAACGGCGGTTGAGGCATGCGCGGGACCGGTCCCTACCGACGCAGAGCTCAAGGTGCTCCAAATCTACAAATCAACCCCGTCGTTGCCATGTTCCCTTCATGAGGGTTGCTCGTACATCAAGGGGGACTCCTGAGAATCGCGACTCAGTGGCCCCACTGGTCACGTAGCCCCTCACCGCTTGGTCTCGTCCTGGTGATCCGGACGCCCCAACGGTGGTTGAGGTATGCGCGGGGTCGGGCCCTGTCGACGCAGAGCACTACAGCAAACAGGAAGGAAGCTAGGCGAGGAAGGAAACCACATAATTTAAACAGTTATTACAAGCATTGAATGTCTCCGAAAACGCAAACAAGTCTAACGCCTCCGCGAGGCACGATAAATATTGCAGGAAAGGACCTAGGAGGAGGAGCTGACACCGCTGCATGCCCCAACCGCGGGGAGCTCGTCGTCGACATTGCTGCCGTTGTCGTCGTCGTCATTGACCATCGCAGTTGCGGGAGACGAGGGAACGGCGACGCAGGTGAACTTCTTCATCAGCGCCTCCACGGTGCCCTCCACAGCTGTCGCCGTAGCGGCGCAAACCCCAGGATCAACCGGGCAGATCACGGAGCCGAAGTCGAAACCCAGATCGCGAAGGTAGAGGTGGCTGAAGACGCGGGTCGCCGCCGCGGAAAAGAGGTCGCGGCACTCACTCTCCAAGACGGTCTCCACCTGGGCAACGGCACCCTCAAGCACCTCGGCGAGCTTTGAAGAGAGCCCCGCGAAGCCGCTCTCAGGAGCTACCAGGGGTTCTGCGAATCCCCCCCGGCAGATGGAGTGCAGCGCCTGACGGAGCCTGAGCTCGACGGAGGGGAGGGCAGCACACTCCGCAGCCTTTCCCTCCTCAGCCGCAACAAGGGCCTTCTCCCTGGCGTCAAGCCAAGCCTTCTCCGCAGCTACTTCCTCCTTTAGCTCGTCTAGATGCTCGCGCTCCGTGGCTTGGTCGGCCACCGCCTTGGACAGCGCGGAGTCGCGGTCGGCAAGTTTGGCCTCGCAGGCCTTGAGGTCTCCCTCCCGCTGGCGGAGCTGTTCCGCGAGCGCAGTCTTCTCCTCCTGAAGAGCCTTCAGGCTGACCTCCGCTTCACCGCAGCGCTTCACAGCAGACGCAACATCACCCAACGCCGCATTGCGAGCCGCCTTGGCTGACGCGGTTTCCCTCCTGCTCTCAGCAGCGGTGGCCTCGGCTTGGCTCCAAACTGCCATGGCAGTGGCATCGGCCTGGAGCCACCCGGAAAGGAGCCCCAAGCGCTTCTTCACGAGGCGACCGTTGGCACTCCGTAGATCGTCCCGAACCTGATCCAGAGCGGCGTAGGCCCCCTCCAGGGTGCCTGACTCGACCAGAGGGCCACGACTCAGAGGCTCCAGGGCCCGGCCCGGAGGTGGCGTCTGCGCGACAACAGACGCCGCCACCAGGCGGGCAGAAGCATGGAAGGACGAGGGCGCCGGAGGCTGCGGTACCGCCACAGACAAGGCATGGATGGGCAGTCCCTCGGCCAGCCGGCCCTCGGGGGCTGGCCTCTCAGGCAGCAGCGCGGATGCACCCCCAGGGGCAGAAGCAGCCTCTCCAACGGGCGTCGGGGGCTCCGCGGCCGCGACAAGGAGAGTCGCCCCGTGAGCCGCCTTGCCCACGACATCCGGCTCCCCATCAGGCGTCGGCAGGGTACCAGGAACGGGCGTCACGTCGGAAGGCACCTTCGGCTTGACGCCCGCCTTCTTCTTCTTCACCTTCAGCACGGCGGCGCTCCTGGTTACCAAGCGAAGAAGGGATCGTGAGCACGCGAGCCACCAGCGGGCGGCCGAAAACCAAGCAGGGCCACTTACTCTTCGACGTCGACCCACTTCCTCTTCTTCTCCACTTCGGCGGAGGCGACAATGCCCTCTCCCTTCTCCGGGGAGGCGCCGCCATGCAGGGGAGCAGAGGCGCCGCCCGCAAGGGCCGCGTCCAGGGAAGCCGTACCTGCCCAGGACGCGGCCACCTCGCCCACAGGCTGCAGCTCGGGCAGGGGCGAAGCGGGTGCCTCAGTCGTCTTACTGGTGCGAGGGGGGTGCTTCGGAGGAGGCCCAGCCTCGCGCTTCTGCAAGGTCGCCCGGCCGGCGGTCCGTGCGGCCCGAGGAGTGGGTCCTGGCCCCCTGAGGACCCTGGCGACTCGTGGAGGACTTGCGGCCAGGGGTTCACCAGCGTCGTCGTCGTCTTCGAAGCCGCGGAGGAGCGCGCTACGAGACAGAGGGGACACCTCCTCCAGATCGTCAACCATTGTCTCCTCCGAGTCTTCCTCACCCGCGGTGTTGTCGGAGGACACCGTCACTGAGCAGCCAGGGCACTCGGCCGGAGAGAGCCGTAGCTCGTCGAAGGTGGGCATGGCAGCGACCAAGTCGGCCTTGTCATCGTGGCAGTACAACGGGGCGTAGGCCTCGGGGAGGTCCCCTGGGTCGCCATTGAGCAGGGTCGCCATGGCCCTCTTCAGCTCCCCGGTGGTCAGGCGTGCAGAACGAAGCCTGATTCTATCTCCACTGCCCTGGTTGCCCCACATGGGCTTCGAGTGAGCCTGGAGCGGCGCCAGGCATTGCGCCAGGAACTCCTTCACTGTCATTCCCCCTGTCAACTTCCTGGCGCTGATGTCTCAGGAGATCCGCTCCAGGACAGGCCTGGCCCGGGGGTCGGTGAGCTTCTCGGAGCCCCACGCAGGAGTCTTCTCCGGCAGCGCATTCGGAAGCTCCAGGCGGGAGTTGAGGCCCTTGACGTCCAAGAAGACCCAGCGGTGCCTGAAGTTCTCCACCTTCTTTCCGGCCTTCAAGAGCATGTTCCCGCTCTGGACCGGGACGAAGGAGACGCATGCTGACCGCTGAGCGCCTTCGTGAAGCCGCAGGCTGAAGAAATGACGGAAGAGGGCCACTGAAGGCTTCACGCCCACGAAGGCCTCGCAGTAAAAGGCGAAGACGGACAAAAGCAGGATGGAGTTGGGTTGGAGATCGAGGGCCTGGATCCCATAGTGCTCAAGGATGGCGGTGAAGAACTCTGAGAAGGGCGGAACGAGGCTGGAGAAGATGTTGTGAAGGAAGAAGGGGTAGGCTGACTTAGCCAGGCTGTGCTGCTCCGCAAAGCAGCACCATATCAAGGTTCGCCCCCACTCATTGGTGCCATCCGCCGTCGACGGAAGCACCGGGGCGAGGTCCCCGTCCTTGGCTATGGCGGACTCCGAGAGCGCCGGCGAGGCGGAAGCAGAGGCAGAGCCCTGAGCTTCGGGCTTCGACTTGTCGGCGGGCGCCATCGACAGGTCCTAGCGAAGAAGAAAGTGAGGGGAAGGAAGGTGCAGCGCTGAGATCTAGGGGAGTTCTCACAGAGGATGGGGATCTGGGTGAAGGAGCAAGAGCACGGGGAAGGAAAGCAATAATGGCTTGGCACCGGGCGTCAGGCTTTTGTCGGTTCGGGCAGTTGCCGAGGAGACATGGGAGCGGAGACGACCGCACCCGACCGCGCACCACTCGACAGGCCTGGCCCGCAGGCGATTAGGGCCCATGGCGCTTCGGGCCATCTTCTCCGTCTTCGCCCCAAAGCCAACTCGAGCGCGCCTTGGGCCCGGGGGCTACTGTCGGTGTCCTGGGAACGGGGGTACCCAGACTTGCCTGCCTATAGCCCAGGGCGTGGCCCACTTCGACAACCAGCGCGGCCCGACGTGGCTTCACTCAAGGCAAGGCCCTCGCGAGAGCCCCACCCTCGTGAGGAGGACGGCGCCAAGACCTCTGGAGAGAGGAGGCCACCCCAGGCTGCCTCCCGAGGAGCGGAGATCTCTATGCAGCACCCGGCCTCGCGAGGTCGGGAGTGACGCAAGTCAAACCATGCGAGCACCAGCACGCACAGAGAAGACCGTTTCCTCTTTGGTGCAAAGGAGGCAAGGGTGTACGCGGGTTCCCGAGGCGTCCCACCAAAGGTTTCCATTCTGGTGTAACAAGACCAGGCCAACGGGCACAGCAGGGTGGATGTCACCGCCGAGCCCACCTCCGCCTCACTGCCAGCTACTTTGCAGGCGAAGACCGCCTTTCATCAGGATAAGATGTACCTCCTATCCCCTTACGAGTTTGGCTGTTGTGGGATCCCTTCCCGCCAATGCGATAAGGGAAGAGGACCTGGGGCCATTATAAATAGAGGCTAGGCTACACCGTAGAAGAGGATGGATCCAACACCACTCGAGCGCCCACGCGAGTTTGCTCTCCACTGTACCAGTTCATCCACAAACATCCTCGTGAGGCAATCCACCAAAAGCAGGAGTAGGGTTTTACGCTTTGCAGTGGGCCGAACCTGGGTAAATCCTCGCGTGTTAGTCTTCTTCCCCATGATTGAGTGTGTTCGATTCGGCTAGGTTGTGGAGCTGTGAGCTTGAGGTCGAAGCTGGTGGGGATCTTCGCACACGCCCTGAGTTCGAACCTCTTTGGGTTTTGCAGAGCCTGAAATCCGACAGGGGGAGAATCAAACTAGACAAGCTACAGGGAGGGAGGGGATGAAGGCAATGTGGAGTCACCGGCCGTGAGGGTTTATATAACAGGCCGGCAAGCATTGGGGATTTCACCGAGCCGGGCGGGAAGCTAGAGTCGTAGGATGGTTTTGTGCGTGGGAACCTGCGCGGTTGTGCGCGGGAACGGGCTCATCGAGTGGACGCGTGGACAAAAGCGGTGCCGAAGTGTGCATAGGAATCCTCGGGTGGCAACGCGGTGAGAAGACGCGAGAGAGGAGGACGGGGTGATGCGTAGGCACACGGGTCATAATAATAAAACATCTGTGATATTAATACACGCAAACGGCACTTCCCAACGAAGCGTCGGTAATGATTTCATCCATCGCTGACAATTGTTTGGGAGCAACTGTCTGCCAACAACCCACACAGCTTGTCAGTATGAATCGTTTGGGTCATTATTAGTCTTCCCACACAATTCTGATGAATGAACTGTTTGCCAGGTATAACACACACCTTGTTATGGTAACTCGTTTGTGTTGTAGCTCGATCAAAGCAAACAGTATGTCTGAATGAACTGTATGCCGTACTTCACACACATATGTATTTTGAGAATCGTTTGTGTTATCTTGTCTAATCGAAAACAGTTCATAAGCACCAACTATATGCCCAACATCACACACGCAACTATTTTCTAAACTGTATTTGATGGATCCACCATCGCACACAGTTCGTGTCATTAGCGACGGAGCTTGAACTATACCGTTTGCGATTGATGGATCACACACAGTTTCCACGAAGGGTCTCTGATTGATGTGTCATCTTTGGACCATTCTGTAGTAGTGATTCAAATTGGTCCAATGCCTAGTTGGCGGAGTAATTTACAAAACATTAGCTTGCTAATTTACATCAATATAATATATATGAATTGTGCGCGCACAAAAGTGCTACTGCCCCTAACGCCGACCCAGCACGCACAGCTGCTATTGTCCATCGCGTCATTCCTTGGGTCAGGAGCATAGGAGGTTACCAAGTCGATGACCTGCAGCTTGATCAAGCGATGCAGGGTCAGCCTCGACATTGGTGATCGCCGGTACTGCCTCGGGCGCAACTCTCACCAGGACTGTCGCGTCCGCCGGGTCTTCGTACATCGTCCCAGCAGTGCTGCAGCCATGGCCGCCAGGCCTCCCCCGGCGTTCGGAGCTGCGTCCTCCTTCATCTGGGACATAAGCCTATGCCTCGTGCGGCGGCCATTGCCGCACTTGTCCTTGCGGCGTCGCGGTTCCTCCTCTGCCGCCCGCACCATCTGGCGCACTCTGCGCCGAGCCTGCAATATCGCCCGCTGGTGATCCCTAGCTGCTTTCAAGACGACCCTGGTTAACCTGCTGGCTTGCTCGTGTCGTGATTCCTGCCTCCTCCAGCTGTCGTCGGGAGAGTTGGCGGCATGGCCGTCGACCCTCAAGCCGACAATCGCACCGGTAGCCTCAATTCTGCCATCACCCACTCCATCCTGTCGTCGGCCATTGGGGGTTTGATCGTATGTGTGGCAACTAGCCAGGGGATCAGTGACTCACCGCCGCCGGCCATCGCTGTGGTTATTTATAGCTAGCTGCTGCCAAGGGGGTTGGGGATTTTACACATTACCGATGTGGCTGGCGCTTACGCTTGCGCTGGAAGCATTGGCTCGAGGTCGGGAAGACTAGATGGAGCCCATGAGCGACTACCACCCACCATTGGTGAGGGTATAAGCGATGACGGGCGGCGATTCGTGGCACACAGTTGTTACTTTACACCCGTGTGTGGGTGCGTGACTCATTGGAGGCGCTTCATATTTTACACCTGGGTGTGATATATCTATTCTTCATGGCACACAGTTTGCGGGACATGTGTATAACGTCACAGTTTTTGAATTCTTTTCGGTGCACACATAATCACACACAGAAAAAATGTAGCAATTGTCTGCAATCGTGTATAGGGTCATAAATAAATATCACCACCCTTCGCTCTCCATCGTCTCTTTCCCCTCTCGCAGCCCCCAAATTCGGCCTTCTTCTCCCCACTATCCTCGCCTCCACAAAATCCTCTACATTACACATGTCATCAGAATCTTGACCCCCCTCTCCATCGTGGAAAGCGCGTGGTTGAGACAGATCCTATGCAAGCAGGAGCCCTCGGCGGCGGTACGTGCAAATGAGGGTGCGGAGGCCTTGGCAGCAAGAGTGGAAAAGATGGAGGTTGCATCAGATCTGTTGCGGGCAAGCGCGGTTCTGTACACGGAACGCATGGCTTTGGCCTTCGAAAGGGCAGCACGCGCCGATGAGGTCGTCGTTACCCTGGCGGCTCGCACAGATTTGGCTGCGGTAAGGGCAGCAACCTCCTTATAGTTTGCTACCGCTCTAGTAGAGCGCGTAGCTTATGGATTTGTTGTTTACGGCCGAAATCTCTGTCATGAGAGCATCGCACGCCCGCCTTTGGCCGTGGACGGGATTTTCCATGAGACCAGAGCTACTGTGATGGAGCAGGAGCACGGGAATGGCCGGGCCTATGAAGTGTTCAAGAACATGGTCCTCGCCGACCCGGACGTGGATCCTTCTTCCCGAGAGAGGATGTCGCGTGAGTGCAGACAATATTTCAACATCGTCGAACCAACAGGCCAGCCCCGCAACAACGCCGACGAGTAGCTCTTTCCATTTTGCTATTTTTTGAACCTTCCTGATATGTAATGTCGCTATTATGTTGTTTAGTTGATTATGTAGGAGTATTAACGACAATTTGTGCAATCATTTTCTAAATCAGGTGCTTATTACCAGGAATCATGTGTGTTATTTTCAGTCTTTCCACACAATTTAGATTACTGACCTATTTGCTGGGCATCACACACATCTTGTTACGCCGAATTCTTTGTGTTATTTTGGCTCATCGCGCATAGTTCATCTGAGCGCATGGTATGTTGTGTGTCGCACACATCTTGATCTGTTCAACCGTTTGTGTTATTGTGGCTCATCGCAAATAGTTCACCGAAGTGACCTGTATGCACCATAGATGTGTAGACACAGTAAATCACAGTACACACGGACTAAACTATGAAACCCGTCGGCGATGATTTCATCAATCGCTGATAATAGTATACCAGCAAGCGTTTCCCCACAACACACACAGGTTATTAGCACCAATCGTCTATGTTATTTCTGGTGTTCACACATGATTCTGATTACTCATCTGTTTGTTGTATATCGCACACATCTTGTTATGACGAATCGTTTGTGTTCTGGTGTATCATTGCACATAGCTGATGGTAGTGAACTGTGTGCCCTCTATCGCACACATCTGGATCTTTGTAACCATTTGTATTATTTTAGCTAATCGCAAACGGTTCATATGGAAAAAGTTTATGCCACAAATCGCACACGCAAGTCTTTTCTTAATCGTATTTAATGGGTCCGCCATCGCACACAGTTCCCGTTGTTGGCGACGGAGCTAGAACTATACCGTTTGCTATTTATGCATCGCACACAATTTCGTCGAAGGGTCTCTGATTGATGTGTCGTCTTTGGACCATCCTGCAGTAGTGTAGGCGTGATGGGAATCCAGTCATGAGGAGTCTCAAGGCGCGAGAACCATCTGGTCAGGGAAGGGTTAATATGACAAGAGAGGATAGGGTGAGTATGAAAATTTTATAGTTTTCTAAATATGAAGGGGTAAGAAGTATATAAGATTTTGTAAGTAATTTGAAGGGTCTGGAGAAATAGTTTTGTCCTAACTAACGTCCATGCTAACTAAGGCTTCCTACAGTCAGGATAGCTCTGATACCAGCTATGTGGGGACCCCGACACATAAGTCAAAGGCTCCGATTATGCATGCACAGTGATCCCAAGATCAGTGTTCACTAAACACAACGAACTGAATATCAAAAGTTTACATTCATTACATAACTTTTTTACACAAATAGGACCATTATGGTCAAGTCTTACATTGCATGAAGGCTAAACACCGAATAAAACACTTGCAGCGGAAATCTTCAATGATAAAGTAGATCCATGCCATTTGCCTTAACCCTATAGGCATTCTGACTGGGAAAGCGTCCTAGTTCGCATGTTCGTCGCCAAAGAACTCTTCCTTATATTGTTGTTCTTCCATGCCTGGCCAAGTAAATAGCAAGGGACAAGCCAATGAGTACTCTAAATGTACTCGCAAGCAACCCATGATTGATAGGAGAACAAACATGCAAGGTTTAACACTAATTTGGTATCTTTGCGGAAATCTAGTTTTTGAGTGCAATGACATGCCCTACCATTTTGGATATCATGCATCATGAGGTCACATATATCAATATAAGTAGAGTTTTCTCAACTCTAGTTTCATCATCTCGACAGCTCTTCTGTCATAGACCAAGGATTTCCTCCATACCCAAAGTTTGTAAAGCACTGGACATAGTTTAAGCAGGACCACCCAACTGTACTTGACCGTGGATACGACTATTCGAATAGTCCGACACTCTGCAGAGGTTGTACACTTTACCCACAAGACTCGGGGAACTTTCATGTCATCCACGACTCGCGGTATTTTAAGTACCCGAGGCAAGCACCCGAACAATACCTTTCCCCCGACAATACTTAACATAGAGTCCACTCCTTGGTACCCGACCCTCATGATAGTCATCACATTAGACAAGTTAAACATTGTATATCCATGAGGGGAGTCAACGGTGTCCCTGGCATTTGTAAAAACAACCATAGTCGTCCATTCAGGAATGACCCCCTATCGAGAGTGAACGAGTCACTCCCGCCACTAGTAATGTGGGCTCTCTGCTAGTATCGAGCAAGGTAATCAATATAGCCCCGTCCCATAAGGGGTACTGTGGTCGTACATGTTTAGTTGGGACGATCAGCAAATCTTAAATACTTGCTCTATGTAGTGACCTAGCAAATCTTAAATCCTTGGTCTATCGAGCAAGGTAATTACAAAAACAACACACTCTGCTTTCCTCAGTACATTACTTCTTTATCAAGTAGTGACCTAGCTCAACATCTCCCAAGGGCATCAGTGGCACCCATTGGGGTTTTCGAAAGTCTTTGTTAAAATCACACTTGTTTCTTTTAATACATGACCCTGCCACAATTTGCATAGCCAAGCTTCTACAAGCACCTATCTAATTCCCACCAACACAACTCTAAGCATGGGTAGAGTCACGGACAATGCAAGTATCAATAGAATTATGGAATCATAGGTAGGCCTCGGAGGTTTTCCATCACAAAAACATCATGCTTTTGGTGCAGAAGAAAAATACTATAATGACACAAAAAGGGTTTCATCATCATGGTCAAAGGGCAGCTTGCCTGGCTCAACAAAGTCTTCAACTCTTCTGGTCCTTCTCCAAGCACTCCATCTACTTCGTCAACTAACGTCGAAAGCAATCACAACAAGGCAGAAAATAAAATTGCTCTAAAAATAGTAATCCCACTTTTCTAGGACATCTCTAGTTATATGAAAAATAACTAAAGTGGTTCTACGGGATTTGGATCAATAAGGATTTTTGAACATTTCAATTAGGTGGGAACAAGGGAATAATGAATCTGGAAGAAGTCTACAGAAGTATCTTTTTGTAAAATGAGAAAATGCACTCATTAAACAAGACATGTTGTTAGGAGTATTTGGAAATTGGTTTAACAAGATTTGGAGTTCAAAGGAATTTCCTAGGTATTTGCAAAGTTTACCATACATGAAGAAATGGTTCAAAAACTAATGTTGCGGAGATGGTTCAAAAATGTTCATAAACTAAGTTATGAACTTAGATGCATCTAGGAATTTAAATCACTGCATTTGGATTTAGGATGAGCTCCCTATGAATTTCCAAAGGTCATTACAGAAATAGGAGAATAGGGTTTTATTAATTAAGTGTGCGGGAAAGCTTACTGTAAAAATGTGTATGATACTAAATTAGACATAGAATGATTTTAGAAGGCTCCAGGAATTTGAATCAATGGATTTGGAGCTCATATGATTATCCTATGGGTTGCAAAGTCTCTGTAATAAGATAAAGAAAAGGGATTACCTAAACGGGCCAGATCCCGCAGAGCAGAACAGCACACCAGCGTGGATCAGCAACTGGGCTGGCCCAGTGATACTTGTGATCTATGTTGGGTTTTCCGTGAAGAGGAATGGGCGATGCAGCATAGTATGGATAAGTATTTTCCTCAGTTGAGAACCAAGGTTTATCGAACCAATAGAAGTAACACGCAACCCCTGTCTTCAGCGATTGCACACAAAGAAACAATTGATAGAAAAGCGCATAGTTATGTGATATTCACGGCAATGACCATGTGTATATAGGCATCACGTCCATAAGCAAATAGGCTGACTCCTTCCTGCACCTATTACTATTACTCCAAGTCGAGAGCGCTTCTATGCTTGCATCTCTAAGTATTAAGTTCATGACAAAAAGAGTAATGCTTGGAGAACGATGACATGATGTAGACAAAGAAAACTTAATCAATATGAATTAACCCTATCGTTCTATCCTTAGTGGCAACAAATCAAAGAATTATCTTGTCCCCTTCTGTCATTGGGATATAGAAACCTGTCAGATTGAACCCACTACAACGCACCCCTCTCACAGAAGAAATATCAATCTAGTTGGCCAAACTATTTCAATAGATCAGAGAGATTTACGAAGCTATAATAATCATACAAATGAGAATCATAATAGATTTTAGAGAAGATTCAAATATTTTTCATGAATAATCTGAACATAAACCCACAATTCATCGGATCCCAACAAATGCACCGCGCAAAGTGATTACATCGAATAGATCACCGCGAAGATGCAGTGAACTTTGTATTGAAGATCGAGAGAGAGAGAGAGAGAGAGAGAGAGAGAGAGAGAGAGAGCCATCAAGGTACTAACTATGGACCCGTAGGTCTGTAGGGAACTACTCACACATGACCATGGGAGCAGCAAGGTTGATGCAGAGGTCCTCCGTGAATGATCCCCCCTCCGGCAGGGCACCGGAAGAGGGCTCCAGATGAGCACACGGCAGAACAGAGACTTGCGGCAGCGGAAAAAGTGTTTCGGGAGGCTCTCTGGGGTTTTTGGGAATAATAAGAATTTATAGGCCAGAGAGGGGCGTCGGGGGACACCTAAGGGGGCCAACACACATTCGGGTGCGACCACACCCCCTGGGCGCGCCCTATTGTGTTCTACCTCCCTCGTGCAGCCCCCGGTCTCCTCCCGAAGCTTCCAGGTCTTCTTTTGGTCCAGAAAAAATGATAAAAAAGTTTTGTGGCAATTGGACTTCGTTTGGTACTGTAAACCTGAAAAGCCAAAAACATGCAGAAAACAACAACTGGCACTGGGCACTGGGTTAATAAGTTAGTGCTAAAAAATAATAAGAATTGGTAAATAATCACCAAAAAGCATCCTAGAATGGTAATATTATAGCATAGAACAATAAAAAATTATAGATATGTTGGAGACGTCTCAGCATCCCCAAGCTTAATTCCTGCTCGTCCTCGAGTAGGTAAATGATAAAAACAAAAAAAATGATGTGACATGCTACCCAACATGTAATCGATTGCAGGTATGATCATTGAGAAACGATGAATTAAGAAACATCAACATAGCAATACTTATCAACAGAAGCAACATAATCATCAAGTTTCAAAATATACGATCCTTAAAGAATGTTCACCCCCTATTCATTTTATCATATTAGAATAGTATGGCTCTAGCGTCACCACATAAATACAAATGTTAAGCACCACGGTGTCAAGTTAGGCAATTGGATCGTACTTCTTAACGCGTTTCAGCAGTTTATTACTTACGCAATATATGAGCATGAACCATGGATATAGCGTAAGGGTGAAATAGAATATAGTGGTAGGTTTCAAAGGGGTAAAAGTGGAGAAGAAAGTCTCGCATCAACTAGGCGTTTCAACGGGCTATGGAGATGCCCATCAATAGATATCAATGCGAGGAGTAGGGATTGCCATGCATCGGATGCACTAGAGCTATAAGTGTATGAAAGCTCAAATGAAGCTAAGTGGGTGTGCATCCAACTTGCTTGCTCATGAAGACCTCGGGCATTTGAGGAAGCCCGTCATCGGAATATACAAGCCAAGTTCTATAATGAAGAATTCCCACTAGCATACAAAAGTGATAAAACAAGAGACTTTCTATATGAAGAACATGGTGCCACTTTGAGGCACAAGTGTGGAAAAAGGAGTAGTAGCACTGTCCCTTCTCTCTTTTCTCTCATTTATTTATATTTTTTATTTTTCTTTTTTCCCTTTTTCTTTTTCTTTTTCTTTCTGTCTTTTTTTTCTTCTCTCTTTCTTTTATTCTTTGTCCGGAGTCTCATCCCGACTCGTGGGGGAATCATTGTCTCCATCATCCTTTCCTCACTGAGACAGTGCCCTAATAATGATGATCATCACACTTTTATTTACTTACAACTCAATATGAAAAATATGGTATGACTCTATATGAATGCCTCTGGCAGTGTACCAGGACGTGCAATGATCAAGCGAAACATGTATTAAAAGTGATGAACGGTGGCTTTGCCACAAATACTATGTCAGCTTATATGATCATGCAAAGCAATATGACAATGGAAGTACTAGTCATATCAAGTAACGGTGGAAGTTGCATGGCAATATATCTCAGAATGGCTATGGAAATGCCATAATAGGTAGGTATGGTGGCTGTTTTGAGGAAGATATAATAAGGCTTATGTGCAACAGAGTGTATCATGTCACGGGGTTTGGATGCACTGACGAAGGTTGCACTGATCCTCGAGGTGGAAATGGGCAATGCATGGTATCGAAGAGGCTAGCAAATATGAGAAGGTGAGAGTGAGTACATCCATGGATTCACATTAGTCATAAAGAACTCGCATACTTATTGCAAGATTTTATTAGCTGTCTCGAAGCAAAGTACTACTCGCATGCCCCTAGAAAGGAGGTTGGGGAGGAGTTAACCATCGCGCGCCTCCGACTTAAATAGCAGTAGGATTTCAACGAGGAATAAGTATGATCACACATCATCACCATGCTATAAAAAATATTTAGATGAACAGCAAGTTAACACCCTCTAATTCATAGTATCCTTACTAATAAAAGATCATGCACTCATTCCCTTTCATATTACCACATCAATATCATTAACCCACAATTTCTCTTTTATGTGCTACATGTTGTTTTGATTATGCACACATTGGATACCTATTATTTTTGGACTAGTCTTATAACCCATGCAAATTACCATCACTATTTATTAACTCTCAAACAAATATAAGTGAAGAACAAGAGTGCAATTATTTCTATAAAATTTATACGCCACCGTGCTCTAAAAGATATAAGTGAAGTACTAGAGAAACTTCTAAGCTCAAAAGATATAAGTGAAGCACAAAGAGTATTCTAATAAATCATGGTGTTCTTGTGCCTCTCTCAAGTGGGTGTATCCATCAAACAATCATTGTGGAAAAGAAAATTCACACAACAAACTAATGCAAACGACGCTCCAAGCAAAACTCATATCATGTGATGAATAAAAATATAGCTCCAAGTGACACACCGATGGATTGAGACGAAAGAGGGGGTGCCTTCCAGGGCATCCCCAATGTTATACGCTTGAGTCTTCCTTGAATATTACCTTGGGGTGCCTTGGGAATCCCCAATCTTAGGCAATTGCCGCTCCTTATTCCTTCATCCATCATGATAGCACCCAAAACTTGAAAACTACAGCACACAAAACTCAACAAAACCTTTGTGAGATTCGTTAGTATAGAAAACATATCAAATACTTTAGGCATTGTTATAAATTGACTCTTATTTCATTATTGCATAGGTATTGTATTCTAACTTCTCCGTGGCTTATACCCCCCAATACAATCCATAGCATCATCAAAACAAGCAAACTATGCAAGCAAATACAAAATCTGTCTAAAACAGAACAATCTATAAAGATCTGTAGATAACCTATACTTATATAAATATTAAAATTCTGAACAATTAGGACAACCTGAAGAATTTTTATAGAAATACTTTGTAAAAAATTCAGATCAAAACGACGTTCCGGTAAAATCACAGAAATTCTGCACTAGATGTTAAAGTTTCTGTTTTTGCACCGTATCAATTCTACTCGTCTTGTGAGTCATCCCAAAGGATTTACTTGGCACAAACACTAATTTAAACATAAAACACAATCATTATAGAGGAAAAATCATGTTATAAAAAATAGAAAGTAAAAAGCAAAAATAAAGATAACTATTGGGTTGCCTCCCAACTAGCGCTATTGTTTTACGCCCCTAGCTAGGCATATTGCACAGTATCAAGTGTTGTCATCTTTGGTATCAAGCTCCTCAATCACACAACCATTTTTCCTAAAAGGAGGGAGCTTGAAGATAGGATCTTTTATCAAACTTATAAAATTAGGATGCACACTAATCATCTTAAGATCCTCATTTCTTTTAATACGAGTGATACTAGTATTCTTGGGGACATACATAATCTTAGAATTATTTCCATGAGAGGTACTAGCATCAGCCTTGGATGGGGTAAAAGCGGAACCCATTTTATCAAAGACTTCCTCTATTTTATCAATTCTACCAAAACTTTGCTCTAGCCGCTCATTCATAGTTGTATCTTTCTCCTTTATTGCTTTCAAAGTGATTCCTATCTTTGACCCAAGTTAAGTAATATGATTGTGAATCTTTTTATCCAACTCCTCAACTTGTTATTTAGTGGCAATTTTATTTTCAATAATATCAAGCCTTTGCATAACATGTTCCAAGGTCAAAGTTGTTTCATTAGTAACAAGAGGTGGTGTCCCAACAAAATTTTCCATGGCTTTGAAAGCGTCTGAAGTGTGACTCATTAAGAAACTACCACTGGTAATAGTATCAAGTACGAAACTATACAAAGTAGTAATACCCACATAAAAATTATGAAGCAGGATATTGGGGGATTGCGTATGAATTGATTTATTTTGAGCATTGCAAATCCTATGCCAAGCATCTCGCAAACTTTTTCCTCCCCTTTGTTTAAAATTAAGCACCTCATTCTTGGGAGTAAAGGGAACATAAGTAAGACTAGCCATAGTAACAAGAAAACAAGCAAAGATAAATATTTTAATATTTTTTATTTTTATGAAACAAATAAAATATAACAGCAAATAAAAATTAGAACAAGTGAATGATAATTTGTGCGAAGTTACTTGATAGTAGGTTGGTGATACTCCCTGGCAACGGCGCGAGAAATCCTTCTTGATACTTGTGATTTGCGTTGGGTTTTCGATGAAGAGGAACGAGTGATGCAACACAGTATGGATAAGTATTTCCCTCAGTTGAGAACCAAGGTTTATTGAACCAATAGGAGTAACACACAACCCCCGTCTTCAGCGACTGTACACAAAGAAACAAACACTTGCACCCAACGCGGGCAAGATGGTTGTCAATCCCCTTGGAATCGTTATTTGCAAGCTAGTGAAGTATATAGTTGATAGTTGAATAAAGTAAATTGCAAAATAAAATAAAAACAAATAAATGGCAGCAAGGTATTGAAAGCTTTTGTAAATATATAAGTGAATAGACTCGGGGGCCGTAGTGTTCTATAGCGGCTTCTCTCATGTAGTAGGCATACGGTGGGTAAACAAATTACTGTTGGGCAATTGATAGAAAAGCGCATAGTTATGTGATATTCACGGAAATTTTCATGTGTATATTGGCATCACACCCATAAGCACATAGGCCGACTCCTGCATGCACCTTACTATTACTCCACGTCGAGAGCGCTTCTATGCTTGCCTCTCTAAGTATTAAGTTCATGAAAAATAGAGTAATGCTTGGAGAACGATGGCATGATGTAGACAAAGAAAAATCAATCAATATGAATTAAGCCCATCATTTTATTCTTAGTGGCAACAATACAAAGACGCATCTTGTCACCTTCTGTCACTGGGATATAGAAACCCGTTCAGATTGAACCCATTACAACGACCACTCTCACTGAAGAAATATCAATCTAGTTGACCAAAATATTTCAATAGATCAGAGAGATTTACGAAGCTATAATAATCATGCAAATAAGAATCATAAAAGATTTCAGAGAAGATTCAAATCTTTTTCATAAATAATTTGAACATAAACCCACAATTCATCGGATCCCAACAAACGCACCGCACAAAGTGATTACATCGAATAGATCACCGCGAAGATGCGGTGAACTTTGTTTTGAAGATCAAGAGAGAGAGAGAGAGAGAAAGATAGCCATCTAGGTACTAACTACGGACCCATAGGTCTTTAGGGGACTACTCACACATCAGCATGGGAGCGGCAAGGTTGATGTAGAGGCCCTCCGTGATCAATCCCCCCTCCGGTAGGGCACCGGAACAGGGCTCCAGATGGGCACACGGCGGAACAGAGACTTGCGGCGGCGGAAAAAGTGTTTTGGAAGGCTCTCTAGGGTTTTTTGGAATAATAAGAATTTATAGCCCAGAGAGGGGCGTCGAAGGACACTCGAGGGGGCCAACACACATCAGGGAGCGACCACCCCCTGGGCGCGCCCTGTTATGTGTTGCCTCCCTCGTGTAGCCCCCGGTCTCCTCCCGAAGCTTCCAGGTCTTCTTTTGGTCCAGGAAAAATCATAAAAAAGTTTCATGCCAATTGGAATTCGTTTGGTACTGTAAACCTGAAAAGCCAAAAACAAGCAAAAAACAACAACTGGCACTGGGTTAATAGGTTAGTGCTAAAAAATAATATGAATTGGTAAATAATCACCCAAAAAGAATCCTAGAATGATAATATTATAGCATGGAACAATCAAATTTATAGATACATTGGACACGTATCACCCAGCTGCTCGGCCACGCGGGATATCGGGCGACGTCGAAGGTGGCTTCACTGGACGACGCTTTCGCCATAGGAAAGTGTATACGGCAGAAGCCGTGTCGACTTAACCTGACAGGCGGGCCCTAGTCGGCTATCGCTGCTGCTTACAGACGGGCACCGCTTGTCAGGGCCTTTTCCTATCTCCCGCTCGAGTAGAGGAGATGCAGGGGAGCTCGACAGCCGTCCGTGCCGGCGACCCAGGCGGTCTTTGGGGAAGCCCGACATATTGATGTGCTCGAGGGAGGACGTCGCGTTTGCCGAGGTACACCACGGATGTAGGGGAGGATGAACGTGAGTTGTATATTGCCCGCGGTGGATGGTGGCGATGGTGAGGATGGGGCACGACGATGCGTCCGCGGAGATGAAGAAATGGTGCACCCGAGTGATCCATGGTGGTGGTGGGTACTCTCTGGTGCGGTTTTAGGGAGAGGAGGGAGTCAGGACTGCGCAAATTCGTGCGAGGCCGAGGCGGCGACATGGCGGCCATGGGGAATAATCTGAGCTCAAAGCTCAAATGGCTTAGCCAGGGGGTTTATGGGATGATAGGAGTGACTCCGAGTGCGAGAGTGAGCTCGGGGATGCTTTACATTGCCAGGCCGAGGTTCACCGTGGACGGTGCGCATGGACGTCCACGTGATAGGCTCTGGTGGCCGAGGGAGGAGCCATGGAGTTCTCTATGGTGTTCGTGGGGGTGGTATAGGGCGCTCGGAGGAGAAGAGGAGCAGTGCGTGCTCTTGGAAGGTCCCGAGCGTGAGCATGCACTAGCTGATGCGGGTGACGCCGGGCACGCGTGGTCAGGGGCAAGAGAGAGAGAGAGAGAGAGGGAGGAGGGGGTCCAGCAGTGTGGCTTGTTGCAGATGCCGAGGGGCACCAACAGACATGTAGGGGAGGGCCTGGTCGGGGCGTTGGGCAGAGGGTGGCTATAGTGCTCTGGTGCCTATAGCGCGCTCCAGAGCGCGAGCTCTGCACGCCATGACATTGTTTAAGTGCCATGGTCATGTACACTGGTGTCCAGGCATCCTAGGGGATAGTAAACAAATAAGCAATGGCAATGGATTCTCTAGAGAGCAACTGGAAGGGAGGGGAGGTTGATAGAGAGGGAGAAACTTGTTGTCCAGAGAGGGGAAATGGGATTTTTACCCCCTCAATCATTGAGCTATGAGCTGGAAATACCTACGGGGGGGGGGGTAGAAGGTGACCAGGGAGGCCTCTAGTAAAAGAGTTCAGCAAAGGGGAGAATAGTGGAAGAGGTCAAAACAGTAACTTTGGTAACATGGCACAAGGTGTTTGTGCTGTGTTTGAGCTAGGTAAAATGATCTATTTAGCATGAAATTTTACAGGAGTGTGACTCATCACTAGATAAGCATGTGGTAAAAATATTAGCTCATTTGGAGAAACTTGCTGGTGCAATGATTGTAAACCCTAGAAATATGCCCTAGGGACGATAATATTGTATTATAATATTTACATATTCATAATTAAGAGTTTATGTTCTATGTTATAACTGTTATGATTCTGGAATATGCAATTCAGTGGAAAACTTATATGCACATGTGGAATGACAAATAGTAAAATAAGATTCCTAGTCTCGCCTCTAAGACTATCTCAAGTGTTGTTGGTGATCATGTTTTCCGGATCGTAGGATATCATTAAGTGTAACGATGATCCTAAAAGAACATTGAGAGTGTGATGTTAGAAGAACGATCATATTGAATCGACCCAAACTTGTTTGTTATACTTTGAGATAATATCGTATGAAATCAATTGTTATAACACCTAGTGTTAATGTGTGTTTTACATTCCCTAGACCATAAGAGTATCGTAGTCACTTCTTCCCATACGATGAGCATTGGGGTTGCTCAAACGTCATCTGTAACTAGGTGATCCTAACAACTTACAGGTTCATCAAAAAATTTGACAAGGGACTAGATAGCTCGAGAGTGGGATGTCCTCCTCTTAAAATGGACATATATTCTTAGGGCCCTCTCGGTGTGATGACATCCATCATCATCTGGCCGGACACAGGTGACTATGTCACGGGGATGCCAAAACACATCCTAGAGAAAGAAGAACAAAACCGGTAATGAGAATAAAGGTATAACGAGCATGTGGATGACTCAAGAGGATAACGATGATTCTCAGGTCTTGTAAAGTATCGTGAAGCAAAGGGAATGTCACATGCTAACCAAAGGTTCACTCGAATAACATTCGTGTACTCATAGGGATCGATATGGACGTCCACGGTTCTGCTATCGGTCATTGAATGAAGGAGTTTCGTTCATGTCTATGAGTTACCAAACCTACAGGGTCACAAGCTTAAGGTAATCACGATTTTCTGAGTGTTAGTAGGTCGAGAGTATCAAGAATTTTTTCGTGGAATTGTTTCATTAATATTCGGAATAGTTTCAAGACGATCCGGAAGCGTTCCGGGGTCACCGGAAGGGTTTCGGTGAATATCAGGTAATACCGGGTATTATCGATAAATAATATATAGGTGGAAAATGTTTACGGGGATGTTAAATTATATATAAAATGGTATTAAAGTATTTAGAGAAATTTTATATTTAATATAATATCAACGGGCCTTAATAGGCCAAGACGTGGAAGGCAACTTGGGCCACAAGGGCCCAAGTGGGGGAGGCGCCCCTTCCCTAAGGAAGGAGGCCGAATAGGAGGGGGAGGAGTCCAACTCTTCCTACCCTTTGGTTGGCGCCCCAAGGAGGGTTTCCCTCTTTGGTGGCTGCCTCTCCCTCCCCCTCCAACCTATATATACTTGAGGTATTGCCCCCTTTGAGAGACACAAGTTTTGGAGCCTCCTCTAGTTCATCTAGTTCTAGTTGGTCCTAGTTGACTAACTAGAGCTAGGTCTAGTTCCTCTAATCCTTATAATTAGAATACAAGTGTGCTTCTAATCTCCTCCCTCTAATTCTCCAGTGACAATTAGCTCTGGATGGCAAAGCGTTGCCGGATCGTGAAGACTGTACCCTTGCAACCAAGTAGAGAGGCCGTGCTTTCGGTCTTTGGTTCTAGGGATCGTTCATCAATGGTTTGAGGGACTCCAAGCTCGATCTTCATCATCACATTCTTCTTCCACTGCTACTTGGTGAAGGTAACGATCGTGATCCCAACCGTTATTGTATCTTCATAGTGTTCCTCGTTCACCGTAGGGCGATTTTTTTTGTTTTCTACTATGTTTCCCAACAGTGGCATCTTGAGCAGTTCTATGAGTACATACAGGTTGCGATCTAGATCATATGTGGATGTGAGGGTTTGATGTTCTTGCTATGCTTCCCTCGAGTGTCGCTTCGGTTCAGTTCATTGATGACATGATGTTGCTTTGTACAAAGTTCTGACAATCGGTCGGCTCTGGTTGTCGACGATTTGTTAACAGTTCTTTGGGCCACATCATACTCAAGAATAGTGAACCGTCGCGTACAAAAGAAGGTGATGAAGATGGCCGATATTCTAGGGGGAACGCATATTGACAAAGTTTAGTGTGGGGCTAGAGATTTTTAATTAAAGTATGTTCCCTCACACGCCCCGAAACTTGCAACAAGGATTATCGCCTTAATGGTGGACGCAGGTAGCTAGTGTTATCCTGAAACTCTAGAAACCACGTAATTGAAATTTGCCAAACCGATTAGAGGACGTCTAACCTGGTTTTGCAGGTTGCATGTGATGTGGTATAGCCTTCGTCATGATAATGTGTTTATGTATGAGATGGTTATATGTTGTAATGTTAAGTGGCATGCACGTCACGACATGATGGCTGGAGCCACGAGGTTGCCATGTTAATGTAAATATCGTAGAGATAGCCTACAAGTTGCAGGTAACGATGGCAGACGTACACAGGGGACCCCGACGGGAAGAAGGTTTACTAGGCGCGGGACGAGGAGCTATAATTTTGTGCCACGGCGGAATTTATGAATTTGGTGCCATGGCAATGTTTTCTAAAATGGTCGCCATGACAACGTTTTCGGAAATTTCCGCCACGACAACATTTTTGAAACGTTTGCGACGACAAAGAAATATTTGCCGTCATGATGCTTCAACTAAAGATTGGAGATGGTCATGAAGGATTCCCGCCGCCCAGGTCTATACCATATCATGCTATTATGAATTTCCTAAGATGTTTATCCCTTTGTTGTTTGCACCCTTTGATTGTCAATTATTAGGGTGATCTCTCACTAAAAATATCAAGTTAAAAGGTGCTCTTCCCAATGTTGCAAACCATATATAACGCATAACTTTCCGGAGTGCGTTATGTCCACATGAGTACAAACGGTCTGTGGTGTGTAAGACGGGTTAGGTCAGACCTAGCAAAGCAGATAACTCTCGGTTATCTTGAAGTTCTAGCATAATTGTTTTTAGCTTGGAGCACGAAGCATCAAAAGATGAACAAGAGTCCTATGGAGATATGATCGGCAAAAGATTGCCTACCGATTGACTTCACGTCATCAGTGATGTCCACATCAATGGATGGGAATAAGATCAGGATCTTGAATCACTTAAAATAAGTTATGAGAGATATTGAGTTTAGTGGGGGCATACTTATGTATTAATTAAGTTTAATTACTAGTGCAATTAATTATGAACAATGTCTATGTGTAGTTTGCATTATAGTTGTAGAATATTGGCTCACGGTTCCACCTTTGTTGTTAAAATTGATTAGCTGTTATTTATCTGGTTGAATATTTACGATTGGTAAACGTAATGAGAGGATCATCCTCTATTGTGCCGAGAAAATGGTTTCTATTGCATACTTACAATACTCTCTTGCTAATGCTATGGATAATGAAACTCACGTCCTTCGATTCAAAAGGATATAATTGCATTATGGTCTACTTGCTTCCAAGAAACCTGGACTTCAAAATGTTTGGGATAGTTTTGTGATATTCTTGGAACTGAAAATTGTATTCAGAAACAAACAAAGACCAAAAGATATGTGATATCTAAAGAAGTGTTTTATTTGCAAGTTCTAGTGAAATGTTCAACTATGTTTTAGACTGAAATGCGTAGGACCCAGAAGAACACCAGTCATGAGTTGATGGTGAGAATTTAAAGAGAAAGAACAAATCCAAAGGATGTAATGAGACTTACATGCCTAGGGCAGTTCAGGGCTCAGGCCACTCTTAAAGTAGGATGCTTCTTCTGTGAGTAGGAGAAATATTGGAAGTAAAACTACAAGAAGTTAAAAGGCAGAAAGAAAGAAGACTGGAATGTCTAGCTCGGGTATGAATGTCATAAAAGTTATGGGATGAAGAAAAATTTAGTCAAGTAAAAGTAACTCTTCGGAATTATGATTAGTTGTTGATCACTAAATTCTTCGGTATTATGGTTAAAAGTTGATCACAAGGATACCGAATCGATTGCATGTTCTTGCAAATCCATGCAAGAACTACTACGGCCTAAATGATCAAACATATAATAAGGTTAAAATATCATATGGAAATTTTGTAAGAAATTACAGACCGTCCCATCAATATATTACCTCCGTAATATATTGTCATAATTTATTTTTAGAGTTTTGTACACCCTAGCCCATTGCATACAGGTTGCAAGGAGGTTGTTCATGAGAGAACAATAGTTGTTTGATGTTATGAACAAAAAGGCCATACTCCTATTGTGAAAAGGACATATGGTATGAATATTGATAATATAAATAAACATCCAGAACATTGATGCTAAATGTTGCAAGACTAAAAGAATACCACATATGTGTGGCACTGCATTTAGTCACATTGGAGATAACCGCATGGAGAAATACCATAGTGATGGATTTTTAAGTCATTTGATTATGAATCATCTGAAACTTGCAACTTTTGTCCAAATAGTGAAGTAAACTAAAATATCATTCACATGCCATAAAGAACGAGCAGCAAATATAATTGGAAATATGCCTATTGATGTATGTAGTCCAATAAGTGTTGTTGCAAGCAGTGGATTTATCTATCTTCAAGGATGACTCAAGTAGATATTTATATTGAGACATAAAACTGGGTCCTTCGAAATGTTTCAAGAGGTTTTCAGAATGAAGCCGGAATTATTGTAACAAGAGAGCTTTTCCACAATTGGATTGCAGAAAGAAAATTTTGAGTTACACATTTAGCAAATGTCTGATGAGCTATGAAAATAATTTTATAGCTTGCACCTCCGAGAACACTCCTAAGAGTAGAGTGTTTTGAGTAGATGTAATAAATCTATGTATGAAATAGTTAGATCAAAGATGACATTAATCAAGTTTGCCAATATACTTTTAATGTGATGCTTTAGAGACTATGGCTTTTACACTTAAAAGAGCGCCATCAAAACTGACACCATATAAGATATGAAATGATAAGTGCTACTTTGTTGGTTATCCCAAATGGTTGGGTATTCCTCTACCACTACGTCGAGGCAAAAGTGTTTTGCCACAAAGTGCGGAACTTTTGAAGAAAATGTTTTCTTCAAAAGAGTGAGTGGGAGGACAGTGCAAATCGACGAGATTACAAAATCTTTGTAATCGGATCAAAGAAAAGAAACACTAGAAGTAGTTCTAGAATTTCCTACAACTACCACTACTGGAATTAGGAGATTTGCCGTCGGCAAAGGCCTTTGCCGTCCGCTAGCGGACGGCACAATTTCGGGCCCAACGAACTCCGGCAAAGGGGTTCTTTGCCGTCTACTTCGGCCCAGCGGACGGCAAAGATTCTTTGCCGTCAGCTTGCAGACGGCAAAGGACCTGGACGGCGTAGTACTGACGGCGTCACCGTTAGGTGGCTAACGGACCCCCACCCTTTGTCGTCTGCCTACCCCTACCCTTTGTCGTCTGCCTCCGCCCCTCCCCCCTTTGCCGTCTGCCTCCCGCCCCCCTTTGCCGTCTGCCGCCGCCCCCCCCTTTGCCGTCTGCCTCCCGGCCCCCTTTGCCGTCTGCCGCCGCCCCCCCCCCCTTTGCCGTCTGCCGCGGACGACAAAGAGGCAAAATGGCCCAAGCCTTGTTTTCCCAGGTTTCACAGGCGGCCGCCACGTGGCATCTTTGCCGACGGTGGCCGTCGGCATAGCGCTCTTTGCTGTCCGGGGCAGACGGCAAAGAGGCTGTATTGCCAATTTTTTTTGTTACATTCAACAATTTTCAAACAAACAATATATGATATATACATAAATAATTCACAGAAACAATGTGCAACAGCCATATATGATCAACCAACAATTATACCAAATTAAAAGTATCAAATGCCACATTGTTCGCCATATTACAATAGGTTCATCCATACATACATATAGTCTCATCGATACAAATGACTCAATACATGAAAACAGAAAGTAAACCTAGCACTACATCAAAGCAAGCTGCCGTGAACTCGTCTCAAATCTGCAAAATTGGAAATAAGAAAGTTAGAAAAATAATACTAGAATTAAGAAGTAGAAGAAGATCTAGAATTAGAAGAAGATGAAGGGGTTGTTTGGTTTCAAGACACAACTAGCCACAGTTTGCCACAACTCAACTTAGGCAAGTTTGACCATGTTAGGTGTGTGTTTGGTTCTTGCCACAACTAAGGCAAGAATTTTTTTATTAGCAGTAAGACCCACATGTCATAGATAGAAAAAGTGTGGCAAGATTCCCTTAGGCAAGCCAAAGTGTGGTAACTATTTGAGCACCTCAAGTAATGCAAGTGTGGTAAAATTGTGGCAAGCCAAAGTGTGGTAAAATTGCGGCAAGCCAAATTGTGGCTAACTATTTGAGCACCTAAAGCCAAAGTGTGGCAAGCCAAAGTGTGGCAAAATTCTTTCTCTGTCTCCTCTTGTTTTTCTTCTTCTTATTGCTTATTTGTGTCATTTTAGAGCTAACCTAGGTAATTTTCACATTTTTTACCTAACTAAGCTTATTGTGTCATTTTGCAAGAAAATAAGCTAAGTCTATGTCATCTATGAGGTTACCAAGTCTATTATGTCATTTTTGAGTTAACTAAGCTTATTATGTCAGTGTGGAGGAAACAATGCTAAGTATAGGTCATTTTAGAGCTAACTTAGGTACAATATGTCATTTTGGAGGTAAGTAAGCTTACTATGTCATTTTATAGGAAACAAAGCTAACTTAGGTAAAATATGACATTTGTCTAAGTGCTAAGTTTGTCATTGTGCTAAGTTTGTCTAAGTGCTATGTTTGTATTTGTTTGAGAAAATGAGCCAAGTAAGTGGCATATTAGGGCTTACCGTCCTCGTCATCACGGAGGTGAAGCACTGGAGTTGCTCGGGTCGTGCGATGCGGCTCGGGAGTTATGCTGTACCAAAGATCATTTGCGTTAGCATGATGACGCTGAAATGGTAAGACTAGTAACTAATGAACATTGAAATGAAACTCACCCTTCCAGCCGTGGTAATGACTGGCATCGGCGGAGGGGTCTGGCTGTTCTTCTCACACAAAGTCTGCACATTTGGTTTTGCCAAGTCAATCATATTGGTTATTAATGAAAAGAACATGTAGTGCATGATTTGGCTAATATGAAGAAGAAACTTACCACGATGAGCTCGTACATGACCCGGTTAGACGCATCGTTCCGTGCCCTCTCCTCCTCCAACAACCTAGCTGTCCTCTCCTCCAGATCCCTCTTCTCCTCCGCCGCCTGCCGGGCCTGTTCCGCCAGAAGCGCCTGGGTTGTCTCTCTCTCTTTCTGCAAAGCAGCCTGCAACACAACTCCTCGTTAGCATTGTAATCATCTTTGTTCGCACACACAATGTAATGGAGGAAACCTATCTGAGTCCGTATGACTAACCTCGATGGTGAGCTGGACTGGCCATGGACGAGGCGGCATCTCGGGACAGGAGCTCGTTTGGCGCGCCTTGATCAGCCGGAGAGTGCTCGAAGATCGTATATGTCCATCTCCAATGGCTATCGAGCCATGGGGCCTCCCGTGGCCAGCTATCATCACCAGGTCTAGATCAAGTGGATGCTGGCTCGGGTTGAAGTCCTCCCCATTCACCGCCTTCCCCACATCTCTGTACCTCACGAGCTTGTGGTGGGAGGAGATATTGGTGAAGTTGTCGGGATTATCGAGGTCTGACTCAGAGAATGCCTTGACCTTCTTGTATGAGGCAGTATGGGCCATGGCATAGAGGTCGTACACCGCTGGCACCTCCGTCTTATTGTGATGAGCCTACAAGAGAGGAACAAAGTATTAATAATGGGTAAACCTAGCACTACAAGAATGAATTGAAGGAATCATGAAGCAAACCACATACCCAGTTCCGCCCGAACTGATAAATGTTGGCGCTGCCTTGATGGTGTGGCACACCTTCCATTTGGGCACGCCGTGCCTTGGCATCGTCGTGGACGACTCGCCATTGGTCAGAGCACCATTCATTCACCAACGCCTCCCAACAACCCATCTTATCCGCACACCATCTAGGGGGCACCTAAGTTAATAAAGCAAAATTTGAGAGCTACGCCTACGAATCAAAGCAAAGGAAACTAAGTACAAGGCCTTAAGAATAGGTAATTACCTTCATGTACTGCTCCTTGTCCAGAAACTTTCGGCGGGACGACGACTTGGCCTTCTTAATACGCTGCGAGGCATAGTAGTCTCGAACAGCCTGTACCCGAGCCTCGTGCCGTAAGTTCTGTAGTAGGCGCCTGCACTCGTAATCGATAAGCTTTGCCGCGGCCTCCTCGTATCCCTCCTCACACCTGTAGAAGGTCTGCAATCAAAAGAGACAACACTGATTAGTACAATAACTAGCTATTATTGATTTTTAATTGTGTAAAGGAGAAATTACCCAGAACTTCCTGATGACCATGTCGGCCCTCGTGTGGCACAACACACCGTCGATCATCTCCTCCGGCGGTGTAGGGGCAGCCAAGTAGTGCTCCCATTTCAATCCTACCTCTTCTTGCTGACCCTCGCCGGGCAACGTGACAAACCCCGGGAAGTTATGCCGTAAAATCACACCAAGGATGGAGTTGGGCCTGCGGACATCCTTGGCGTGAATCCAACCCCTGCAGTATGACAAAGCCAACGCATTAGATATGTGAAGAAACATGAAGGCAAAAGGTTTAAAAAGAGTAAATGCACTTACTTCAGCGACTCAGGCTTAATCAGCCACCTCTGCTCGCGGGTCGCCGGCACGGGCGGGAGCCGTGTACACCCACGCTGGTAGACGGTGCCCTCAACCACCTCGTCCCCGCTATCAGAAAGCCGATCCCCGCCACCATCAGCATGGCCACTCGGCTCCGGCTGATGCAGATCCGGCCAGGTATCCCATCCGGTGGAAGCCTGTGGAGTCTCGTAGGACGAAGCGTCTAGCACAGGAGTCTCGCGGGACGAAGCGTCTGGCACAGGAGTCTCGCAGGTGGCCGTGTCTGAGACAGAAGGATCGTCGACCCGAGGCTCGTGGACAGGAGTCCTTGTAGCCTCCACCTTAGACGGGTCCACCGTAGCAGTCCTGTGCTCGGGTGAATCAGCTGGGGGTGGCGGCGAGGAAGGCGTAGCAGCATTCCTACCTCTCCCGCGGCCACCACGTGTAACTTTAGGAGCCTTCCTACCTCTCCCCCGACCTCCACTCCCGGTCGGCAACTTCGCCGACGAAGAAGCGCTCTTGGGTGTCCCAATACTGTCGTACAACGCTCTCCGGAAAGTTTGGGGTGGAATGGAAGTACCCCTCCCACCACGCGCCGACGAAGGATCCTCGGATCGCTCTCGACCCGCGTCCACCATATTTCAACACCTGCCATGACAAAGAGTAAACGAAATTAGTACAACATAAAAAAATTGAATACCGACATGAATAATAATATGTATATATATAATTTGAGTGTATCATCATCATGTATACCTGACATGAACTAATAATAATCTTCATCATCTATATATGCTCCGGGATCAATAAATGCATCATCATCATCACTATCATTAATAAATGCATCATCATCACTATCGGGAGCAACATGTGGAAGGCCTCCTTTATGTAATCGGTCAAGCATTGAGAGGTCATCCGCAGCAGTAACCTCTTCTACTTCCGTCTCTTCTTGTTCCGGCTCAGGGGTGAAGTCGGATTCACTGTCGCTGTCTACCTCAATGTTCTGGGGTGAAGTAGAGCGGTTCTTGAAACGTTTTTTGGAAAGACGTGTTTCTTGGAAGAATTCTCCTTCATATGTGTCTGGGTTAATGTGAGGTTCATAATCATCTTCATTGAGGGGAGGTGGTCTAAAATGTGAAGGCACATCGTAAACGACATCCCAACCATTCAGATTTGGATCAGTTTGGCAGGCCCACGGTAGATAGAAAACTTGGGTCGCCTGTTGAGCCGTAATATAGACATCGGGAACATCTAAATGGGTGCTTTGTTTGATTTCGACTAGCCCTATATGTTCATGAGTCCTTCTAGTCTCCTTCGGCTGGAACCAATAACATTTGAAGACTACGACGTTAGGTGGGTTTTCACCAAAGAATATAAGTTCATAAATTGCTTCAACTCTTCCATAATACTCGACACCTCCTTCACCAATAGCGGAGACACAACAATTTGTAGACTTTCGGTCGGCCATAGATAGCTCTTTGCCAAAAGTACGAAAGCGATACCCGTTGATGTCGTATTTGTCAAATGAACGGACCTTATAGTCAAAACCATTAGCGACTTGTCTCAATTCGGAGTCCATAGACTCTGCATTAGCCTACAAGTTTAATACAAAAGGATTGTTGCATTAGCCGCAAACTAGACGAAGAAATGAAATGGTCTAATGGAAATTACCATTTGTTTGAACCAAGAGATGAAAACGGGATAGCCGCCTCCATGCTTTGCTAGAAGCTCATACTCTTCGATGGAATCCTTTTGGATCACCGCTCCATCCGAGAATTTGGCGACGTATCGACTGTATCACATATCCAGGAATAAGAGCATTTCAAAGGAATTAAAAGTTGCGAAACAATGTACCGAGAACTTACTCGATGTACGGCCGCACTTCTGTTAGGTTGTTGAAGATATACAACGAAATGGTCCGCCATTCTTCGACATCCAACGCTATTGCTTTCGAAGCACCGGCTGGTGCGAGCTTCCCTTTGAATAGGCTGAGGTTGGATCGACCTTTTTCACGGTCACCATCATTGTACCGAGGCTTCGGATTATGCAAATGACGATTCTTGGCTTCGTAGTGTGCTGTCACGAAGTTTGCCGCCTCCTCAGTAATGAATGCCTCGGCCATTGACGCTTCAATTCTACGTTTATTTTTACATTTTGCTCGAAGCGTCTTCTGCATCCTCTCAGTTGCGAAGCACCAACGATTTTGCACGGGCCCCCCCAATCTTGCCTCGGTTGGGAGATGCAAAATCAAATGCTGCATTGGATTAAAGAATCCCGGTGGAAAGATCTTTTCTAACTTGCAGATCAACTCCGGCGCCAACTCTTCCAGTTCGTCTAGCACGTCAGGCGATAGTTCTTTCGCACAAAGAGCACGGAAGAAATAGCTCAGCTCTGCCAGTACTAGCCATTCATCCTCAGGGATAAAGCCATGCAACATCACCGGCATTACCCGCTCAAGCCATATGTGTCAATGATGACTCTTGAGACCAAATATTTTCAATTTGTCAAGACTCGCTCCCCTCTTTAGATTCGCTGCTTACCCATCGGGGAACATCAACTGCATTTTCACCCACAAGATCATTTCCCTCATAGCTGGCCTTCCAAGATTGAACCATGCCTTTGGCTTCCTCCAGTTCTTCTTTCCTTTCGGTTGTCGCATGTTTTGTAACGGTCTATCACATAGAGCCTACTGATCGACTCTAGCCTTAGGATTATCCTTCGACTTCCCCTCTATGCCGAACAATGTACCAAAAAGGTCCTCGGCGATATTCTTTTCAGTGTGCATCACGTCAATGTTGTGTGGGCAAAGGAGGTCTTTAAAGTAAGGCAGATCCCACAAGCATATCTTGTGAGTCCAGGCGTGTTTCGAATTATACCCTTTGAAATACCCTGGACGATTTGGATCCGGCTCGAGAGCGTTTATCTGATCCAGGGTCTGTTGGCCTGTCAATGCAGGTGGTGCAGAGTTTTTGACAACTCTACCTTTCATGAAATTCTTCTTGTCTTTTCTGAACTTATGGCGAGGATCCAGGAACTGTTTATGCAAGTCGAAGCAAGAATACTTGCGACCCGCCTGCAGCCAACGGAACTCAAGAGTTGCCTTGCATGTGGGGCACGGGAACCTTCCATGCACACACCAGCCAATGAATAGCGCATACGCCGGCAAGTCATGCGACGAGTACATGTACCACACATGCATTTTGAATTTTTTTTTGTAGCGGCGTCATATATCTTGGTCCCATTATCCCAAGCTTCTTGCAATTCATCCTTAAGCGGCTGCATGTACACATTCATATTCTTCCCCGGATAGTTGGGCCCTGGAATTATCAATGTCAAGAAACTGGTCTTTCTTTTCATAATCTCTCCGGGGGGAAGATTGAGTGGAATGACAAATACAGGCCAGCAACTGTATTGGGTTGCCGTCATACACCAAACACATTGAACCCATCCGTGCTGATGGCGACTCGAGGATGCCTTGGATCTGCCGCTTTATCCTTATGTAATGCATCGAAGTGCTTCCATGCAAAAGCGTCTGAAGTGTGTCCCAACATCGGATTCCCATCTGCATCTAGTTCGGTTCTTTTGCCCAATTTATGCCACGCCATCTGTTTGGCCGTCTCTTCGACCATGAAAAGACGTTGAAGTCTTGGTATGATTGGCATATACCGAAGAACATTAACTGGGATTTTGGTCTGACTCTTCTCACCCATACCGTTGTCTACCAAAACATACCTGGAAGACTTGCAAATGGGACAATAGTTCAAGCCCGCATACTCAAGCCTAAATAAGGCACATCCATTCTGACAGGCATCTATCTTCTCATAGGGCATCTTAAGCGCACGTAGGATTTTGTCCGACTGGTACAGGTTTGCTGGCAATACATGGCCTTTGGGTAGAAAGTGTCCAAATATCGTCATCATCGCGTCGTAGCATTTTCTGCCCAGGTTGAACTGAGCCTTCGGAGACATTACTTGCACGATGGCATCCAGCTGACAAAGCTCAGTGTGCTCATGGAGAGGACGTTTTGAAGACTCCAACATTTCATAGAAGGCCTTTGCAGATTCCTCCATCTCATCGTCCGAATCCCGAGCATCATCAAAGTCTTGCACCATGTCTTCGATCCCGGTACCATGCTCGTCGGTGCGACGACGAACCACCTCAGCTCTGGCACGTTGGCCAGACTCACCATGAAATCTCCACACCGTATAATCAGTCGTAAAACCCCACTTCTGCAAGTGTTTACCCATTTCATCCCGTGTCCACTTTTTATGGTTGTCGCACCGGACAAAGGGGCACCAGGTTATTTCCTGGCCATTTGCAAATGCGGCGCTCAGAAACCCCTTGGTTTTTGTTAACCATTCAATGGTCATTTCTTTCTGACTAGGGTGACCGGTGTACATCCAAGCACGATCACTCATCTTGCCTACCTACTAAACACACAAGAAATATATATATAATTCATCATCTATATTCATCCGTTAATCAAGTTTGTCAGTTTTATTACGTCCATGCAACCTACACGCTAATAGGTAGAGATAGGTCCTAATCCCACCCAAGTATGTGTAGATTGGGTTCGTTTTCCCATGCTCTGCTCCGGATTCGACGCAGAATTTTGGCAGCACCTCCCCGCTGTTCTCCTGATACATGTCTCGGCAATAAGCAGAGAGGATGTGTACCCGGAGAACAACAGGGAGGCACTGACGAAATTCCGCATCGGATCCGGAGCAGAGTATACGGGAAAACGAACCCAATCTACACATACTCGGGCTGTCCATGGATAATGTTGGACAATTCGAAAGGATGGCGTTTATAAATATGCAAAGACATGCATATTTATAGATGCCGCCCTTTCGAACGGGGGACGCATACTGGTCACGCATACTGATGATTGAAGACACCTATAGCTAGCAAGTTTCATCGGCACGAAGACCGGAACCGAGCAAATTAAGGGGGCCGGGGGAGGAGATGTCATTTGTGCTCACCCACGAATGCAGCAGGGGAGCTCGTCCAACGCACGGGGAGGTCGTCGAACAACTGCACATTGAAATTCACCCGATCAACACAAATATGATGTTTTTTATAACAAAATCAGAAAATATGTGACCTAACTCATAATTTACAAAACTATGACCTCCTCGGCCTCTGGAAGCCCGAAGAGCACCTTTTCGGTCAACAGGAGGCAGAATAGGTGTCGGGGGTCAGTGGCTTCGGGAGTCAGTGGCGTCGGGGGTCAGTGGCGTCGGCGGTCGGGGGTCGGTGGTCGGTGGTGTCAGGGGTCGGGGGTCGGTGGCGTCGGTGGTCGGGGGCCGATGGCGTCGGGGGTCGGGGGTCGGGGGCGTCGGGGGTCGGGGGTCGGGGGTCGGTGGCGTCGGGGGTAGGGGGTTAGTGGCGTCGGGGGTTGGTGGCGTCGGGGGTCGGTGGCATCGGGGGTCGGTGGGGTCAGGGGTCGGGGGTCCATAGCGTGGGGGTTCAGTGGCGTCGGGGTTCAGTGGGGTCAATGCCGTCGGGGGTCGGTGGCGTCGGGGGTCAGTGGCGTCGGGGGTCGGGGGTCTTCTCTTCTTCTTCTTCTTCTTCTTCTTCTTCTTCTTCTTCTTCGTCTTCTTCTTTCCCTTCTTCTTCTTCTTCCTTCTTTTCCTTTTTCCTCTTCTTCTACTTATTCTTATTTTCTTCTTCATTTTTTTCTAACCTAACCTACCACTAACCTAATTGAACTAACCTAATTAACCCAGCCTATTCATCTCTAACAGCAAAAATTAAATGAAAACAAAAAAAATACAGAGAAAAGGAAAAAAAAACTCACCGGAGGGAGGGAGGTTGCCGGGCGGCGAGGGCGGCGGGGCGGTCGGGCGACGGGGCGGCGGGGAGGCGAGGCGCCGGGGCGGCGGCGGGGCGGCGGGGGGGCAGTGTAGCCGCGGGGCGGTGGCGGGGCGGCGGGAGGTGGGGCGGAGGGGCGATGGTCGCGACAGGCGAGGGCGGTGGGGCGGCGGGGCGGTGGTCGCGACGGGCGAGGGCGGTGGTGCGCGGAGGGAGTGGCGGGGAGGGGGCGGCGGTGCGGGGAGGAGGCGGTGGGAGGGGGCGGAGGTGCGGGGAGGGGGCGGTGGGAGGGGGCGGCGGCGACGAGGTGGCAGGGAGGAGGCGGCGGCGGGAGGGGGCGTCGGCGGGGCTCTGCTACGGGGCGGCGACGGCGGGGCCGGGGCGGGAGGGGGCGGCGGCGGCCGGGGCGGGAGGGGGCAACGGTGGGGGAGGGAGAGGGAGTCGAGGGAGAGATCGAGAGAGAGGAGTGGGTGGGGGCTGGGGGCTGGGGGCTTACCGTTAGCCAGGCATCTTCTTTGCCGTCCGCTAGCGGACGGCAAAGACAATGAGGACGGCATACCTCTTTGCCAGTGGACCAAGGTCCAGTGGGACCTACCTAGCCTCTTTGCCGTCTGCCTTTACGGTCTTTGCCGTCTGCTGGCAGACGGCAAAGGACCAGCAGATGGCAAACATAACCGTTGCCGTCAGCCAGATCTTTGCCGTCTGCTTTATGGCAGCAGACGGCAAAGACCTTCTTTGCCATCCGCCAGCAGACGGCAAAGATGTGGCAGACGGCAAATAACTGAATTCCAGTAGTGTACTGATACCAAAGCCTCTACATGAGATATAGAGACTTATGTCGAACTTGCGGCAGAACTATATAGGTTGAGGAAAATTCGTGCAAACCTTCATGGTGCGGAGACGAAATATGGTTGAAGCAAATAATGAACCTATGATACACGAAGAAGCATTGATGGGCCCTGACTCCGGAAATGGCTATATGCTAAAGTAATCTGAGATAGTATCCATATACCTGAATCAAGTTTAGAACTTGATGAACCCTCCGAAAGACTTAGTGTCTAATGTATTATAATGGATCTATAAAGTGGCAAAGATAAAAAGGTTTTATAAAGCTTGACTTGTTGCAAATAGTTTATGGCAATATCAAGGGATTAACTATAATGAGATTGTCTCATCATAGCAATACTTAAAAGCCAGTTCAGGTTAAACTAGCAATTACTACATATTTCAATTATGAGACATAATAGATAGATGTCAAAAGGATTCCCATGAGATGGTAATAGAATGGGATTGTATATATGATACGATCCAAAGCAATTTTGTCAATCCAGAGGATGCTAGTAAATGTCCAAACTTCAAGATATCCTATAATGGATTGAATCAAGCGTAATCGAGTTGGAATCTTTGTTCTAATTAAATGGTCAAATAAATTGATTTCATTGAGTAAAGCAAAGATACTTGTATTTACAAGAAATTAAGCGGGAGCATGATAATATTTCTAAAACACTGTGTGCATGTCACATTGATGATTGGAAATTATATAAACTTCTTGACACGGATTAAGACTTTATTAAAACTAGTTTTTTCAGTAAAGTACTTAGGAAATATAGCCTTGGCATTAGACATAATAATCTATGGAGATAGTAGTTTATAATCGGGCTTTGCCAAAATACATATTGACAACATGCTAAACATGTTTAGTATGAAAAATAAGCCAAGAAGAGTTTCTTGTCTAAGTCACATGGAAGGAGTTTTTCAAGAATCGGTATCTTGAAATACTGATGAGTGAAATACCTGATTTCAATCACACTTGTGTTAATTATATTCCATGGTATATAAATAACCAAATATGTCTAGTATTCCAAGTAAGTTGTGAGTAAAAGTTACTAGAATGATAAAATCGTTGATCATAAGACAAAAGTAAATATGTCGTCAATTAAAATGATTTATAGTGGCATAATAAGTTGGAGTTTGTCCAAGAGAGTTACTGTGGTGAATTCTCTAACATAAGGCTGGGTATATTGTCAGTTTAGAAGTAACAATGGAGGATAATGAATCAATAGTTCATTTACAAACTTGGTATGATATCCAGGTGATTATGCTAATGGAACAATGTTCTTAATAGTGGTTCCATAGCTAAGTCCAAGGAATTAAAGGTTCTGCTAGTGATTCAATAGGTACAAGGCCAGTTTCACAAAATTATGAATTCTTGTGAAAGCATGGTAGATGCATTGAAATTCAAATGATACACAAGGATCTGAAGTTGTCAGATCCGATGGGACGAAGTCTATACCACAAGCAAAGCATGGACTCACATCGGATTGTCGTTGGTGTGAAAGTAAAATATGTTAACTAGATTATTGACTCTAGTGCAAGTGGGAGACTGTTGGAAATATGCCCTAGAGGCAATAATATCGTATTATAATATTTCAATATTCATAATTAATAGTTTATATTCTACGCTATAACTGCTATGATCCTAGAATATGTGATTCAGTGGAAAACTCATATGCACGTGTGGAATGATAAATAGTAAAATAAGATTCCTAGTCTTGCCTCTAAGACTATCTCAAGTGTTGTTGGTGATCATGTTTAACGGTTCTTAGTATATCGTTAAGTGTAATGATGATCCTAAAACAACATTGAGAGTGTGATGTTAGAAAAACGATCATATTGAATCGACCCAAGCTTGCTTGTTATATTTTGAGATAATATCGTCTGAAATCAATTGTTATAACATGGAGTGTTAATGTGTGTTTTATGTTCCCTAGACCATTAGATTATCGTAGTCGCTTCTTACCGTACGATGAGATTTGGGGTTGCTCAAACATCATCTGTAACTAGGTGATCATAACAACAACTTTCAGGTTCATCGGAAAGTTTGACAAGGGATTGGATAGCTTGAGAGTGGGATTTGCTCCTCTGGAGAGATATTCTTAGGGCCCTCTAGGTGTGACGGCATCCGTCATCGTATGGCCAGACACAGGTGACTATGTCACGGGGATGCCGGAACACATCAACGAGAAAGAAGAACAAAATCAGTAACGAGAATAACGGTATAACGAGCATGTGGATGACTGGAGAGGATACCAATGATTCTAGGGTCTTGCAAAGTATCGCGAAGCAAAGGGAATGTCATATGGTAACTAAAGGTTCACTCAAATATCATTCGTGTACTCATAGGGATCGATATGGACGTCCACGATTCTGCTATCGCTCATTGAACGTAGGAGTTTCATTCATGTCTATGAGTTACCGAACTTATGGGGTCACAAACTTAAGGTAATCACAATTTGATGAGTGTTATTAGGTCGAGAGTATCGAGGATTTATTTGTGGAATTGTTTCATTAATATTTGGAATAGTTTTGAGAGGATCTGGAAGCGTTTCAGGGTCAACGGAAGGGTTTCAGTGAATACCGGATATTATCGATAAATAATATATATGTGGAAAATGTTTCCGGGGATGTTAAATTCTATATAAAATGGTCTAAAAGTATTTAGAACCATTTTATATTGAATTTAATATCAACGGGTCTTAAAAGGCCAAGAGGTGGATGGCAACTTGGGCCACAAGCGCCCAAGTGGGGGAGGCGCCCCTTCCCTAAGCAAGGAGGCCGAATAGGAGAGGGGGAGGAGTCCAACTCCTCCTCCCCTTTGGCCGAAGCCCCAAGGAGGGTTTCCCTCCTTGGTGGCTGCCTCTCCCTCCCCCTCCAACTTATATATACTTGACGTATTGGCCATTCGAGAGACACAAGTTTTGGAGCCTCCTCTAGTTCATCTAGTACTAGTTCTAGTTGGTCCTAGTTGACTAATTAGAGCAAGGTATAGTTCCTATAATCCTTATAATTAGAATCCTAGTGTCTATCTAATCTCCTCCCTCTAATTCTCCAGCGATGATTAGCTCTGGATGACGAAGTGCTACCGGATCGTGAAGACCGTACACTTGCAACCAAGTAGAGAGGACGTGCTTTCGGTCTTCGGTTCGAGGGATCGTTCATCTATGGTTCAAGGGACTCCAAGCTCGATCTTCATTGTCATGTTCTTCTTCTGCTACTACTCGGTGACGATAACGATCGTGATCCCAACCGTTATTGTATCTTCATAGTGTTCCTAGTTGATCGTAGGGCGATTATTTTTGCTTTGTACTATGTTTCCCAACGGTTGGACCTCCTAGCACTGAGTTTTGTAGGGCAGTAGTAAATTTCCCTCAAGTGGATGACCTAAGTTTTATAATTTCGTGGGAGGTGTACGATGAAGATGGTCTCAGCCAAACAACTCAGTAATCAAATACAAACCATCTCTTGTGTCCCCAACAAACCCAATACAATGGTAAATTGTATAGGTGCACTAGTCCGGCGAAGAGATGGTGATACAAGTGTATGTAGTATGGGTAGTAGATATAGGTTTTTAATCTGAAATAATAAAAACAGCAAGGTAACAAGTGGCAAATAGTGAGCAAAATGGTGTATCAATGCTTGGAAACAAGGCCTAGGGTTCATACTTTCACCAGTCCAATCTCTCAACGGTGCTAACATAATTGAATCATATAACAATCCCTCAACGTGCGACAAAGAATCACTCCAAAGTCCCTATCTGGCGGAGAACATAAGATGAAATTTTTGTAGGTAGTAAAACCACCTCAAGGTTACCCTTTCCGATCAATCTATTGAGCCATCCCTATAAGTGTCACAAACAGCCCTAGAGTTTGTTCTAGAATAACACCATATGATACGCATAAATCAACTCTAATGTCACCTAGATACTCCAATGCCACCGCAAGTATCCATGAGTTAATTATTCGACATGCATCAAACAATTTCAGATTCATCATATTCAATCCAACACAAAGAACTTCAAAGAGTACCCCAAAGTTTCTATTAGAGAAAGTAGGACGAAAACGTGCATCAACCTATGTGCATAGATCACCCCCAATGTCACCAGGGGAATTTGTAAGTTGATTACCAAAACATATATCAAGTGACTCAATAGAACACCCCATTGTCACCATCGGTACCCACATGCAAGACATATATCAACTGTTCTCAAATCCAAAGTATTCAATCCAACATAACAAAACCTCAAAGGGAAAGACTCAATTCATCACATCAAGATAGAGAGGGAAGAATACCATATGATCCAACTATATTAACAAAGCTCACGTTACATCAAGATCGTGCCAAATCAAGAACACGAGAGAGAGAGATAAAGAGAGAGAGAGAAAGAGAGAGAGAGAGAGAGAGAGAGAGAGAGAGAGAGAGAGAGATCAAACACATAGCTACTGGTACATACCCTCAATCCTGAGGGTGAACTACTCCCTCCTCGTCATGGAGACCGCCAGGATTATGAAGATGGCCTCCAATGATGATTACCTCCTTCGGTAGGGCACCGGAAAAGATCTCTGGATGAGATTCCTTCGATGCATAGGCTTGCAGCGACGGAGCGGAAGTTCTAGGTTTCGTTCTGGAATTCTATGTATTTATAGGAAATTTTTGCCTATGTTTCACGCCAGGGGGTGCCCTAGGGGCCCACAAGTTGGGGGCACACTCCGTACCCCCAGGGCACGCCCCGGAGGCTCGTGGCCACCTCGTGGGTCTTTTGGTCCTTCCACGAAGCTTCGGGGGTCTCGTTTGTTCCCAAAATAACCACCAAAAAGTTTCAGCCCAATCCGAGAACTTTTATTTCTACACAAAAATAACACCATGGTAATTCTGCTAAAAACAGCGTCAGTCTGAGTTAGTTTCATTCAAATCATATAAAAGTGCATCAAAACCTTGTGAAACTTGGGTAAATATGGCATCAATAATTCATAAATTAATCGATACATTGGAGACATATCAGCATCCCCAAGCTTAATTCCTACTCGTCCTCGAGTAAGTAAATGATAAAAGAAATAATTTATGAAGTGTGAATGCTAGCATAGTGTATAAGTTCGATCAATGATAATTTCAATCACTTTTCGTAGCATCACAATCAACAACTCTTTCGCATAAAACTCATCATGACAAAGTAGCATTCAATTCACATGTTATGGTTCAAACAATGCATTCTCTTGAAATTTAACAACCTATATCCTCAGTCACCAAACAATTCCAATTCATATCATTTTCTACAAAGTCTAAGTAAGAGATCCACGTACTCAATTATCATATAGTCTTCTATGATTTCCAGTACTCAAAGCAAATTTTTAGAAAAAATAGCATCCATTGAAGACAGGGAAAAACATATTACTGATACGTCCATTTTGCATCATGATTTCCTACTGTTATTTATAATGTTTTTATGCATAATAATGCTTTATGGAGTAATTCTAATGCCTTTTCTCTCATAATATGTAAGGTTTACAGAAAGAGGGAGAATGCCAGCATCTGGAATTCTGGACCTGAGAAATCCTATCAGAGACACCTATTCTGCACATCTCCAAATAAGCTGAAACTTCATGGAGAATTATTTTGGAATATATAAAAAATACTAGACCAAATAACTACCGGAGGGGGGCCACCAGACACCAGGGCGCGCCATGGACCCAGGCGCGCCCTGGTGGGTTGTGGCCAGCCCGGCCCACCTCCGGTGCCCATCTTCTGGTACTTAATGTCTTTTGACCTAGAAAAAATCAGGAGGGAACTTTCGGGACGGAACGCCGCCATCTCGAGGCGGAACTTGGGGCAGGAGCACTTTTGCCCTCCGGCGGAGCGATTCTGCCGGGGGAACTTCCCTCCCTAAGGGGGAAATCGAATCCATCATCATCACCAACAACCCTCTCATCTTTGGGAGGCCGATCTTCATCAACATCTTCAACAGCACCATCTCCTCTCAAACCCTAGTTCATCTCTTGTGTTCAATCTTTATACCGGAACCTCAGATTGGTACCTGTGGGTGACTAGTAGTGTTGATTACATCTCGTAGTTGATTACTATATGGTTCATTTTGTGGAAGATTATATGTTCAGATCCATTATGCTATTTAATACCCCTCTGACCTTGAGCATGAATATCATCTGTGAGTAGTTAAATTTGTTCTCGAGGTCACGGGAGAGTCATGTTGCAAGTAATCATGTGAGTTTGATATGTGTTCGATATTTTGATGATATGAATGTTGTGATTCCCTTAGTGGTGTCATGTGAACGTCGACTACATGGCACTTAACCATCTTTGGGCCTAAGGAATGCATTGTGTAGTAGTTATTAGATGATCGGTTGCTAGAGTGACAGAAGCTTAAACCCTAGTTTATGCGCTATTTCGTAAGGGGCTGATTTGGATCCAAATGTTTCATGCTATGGTTAGATTTTATCTTAATACTTTTCTCATAGTTGCGGATGCTTGCGAGGGGGTTAATCATAAGTGGGAGGTTTGTTCAAGTAAGAACAACACCCAAGCACTGGTCCACCCACATATCAAATTATCAAAGTAGCGAACGCAAATCAAACAAACATGATGAAAGTGACTAGATAAAATTCCCGTGCACCCTCAAGAACGCTTTGCTTATTATAAGACACTGTTTTGGCATGTCCTTTGCCACAAAAGGATTGGGCTATCTTGCTGCACTTTATTTACCGTTACCGTTACTTGATCGTTACCAATTATCTTGCTATCAAACTACCTGTTACCTACAATTTCAGTGCTTGCAGAAATTACCTTGTTGAAAACCGCTTGTCATTTCCTTCAGCTCCTTGCTGGGTTCGACACTCTTACTTATCGAAAGGACTACGATTGACCCCCTATACTTGTGGGTCATCAATTACCCATATTCGGGGACAAGGGGCGGAACGGCCTCTTGATCTACTTACTGCAGCCTAGGACGGGCGTCGTTGTCTAGGCGTGACTTCTTGTTTTGATCTCTCCAACTGGAACAGGAACGTTGTCTCTTGATTTCTTCTTTGAATTCAGGTATCAATTCAATTATGATATGAAGAAAAGAGAGAAAGAATTAGTTCCACTTGCTGCAAATGGGTGACATGATCTTGCAAGGATTTGTTGTAGATTAAGATGTCATCAACAAAAACAAGTACACAAACCCTAGTAGGGGCTTATTGTTTCACCTCCCAACTTACTTATCATAGAGATAATTGTCAACAATAATAATTCATGATCAAATATATTTGAATGGATATATATGCCTAGATCTTTCCCCACCACATCATGCTTGCCAAGTAGAGATTGAGGTTGGAATAAGAAGTTGACTCAACATGAAAGTAAATAGCATAAAAGTAAATAGAATGTCCCTTTGCAGAGGGAAGCAGGGATTTCCAGAGGTGCCAGAGCTCAAAGTTTAAAACAGAGATAAATATATTTTTGTTGGTGTGCCTTTCCTCTCAATCTCATGAAAAAGGATTTCAATATCTTCCATGCTAAGCACATTATTGACGGTTGATACTTGTGATCTGCGTTGGGTTTTCCGTGAAGAGGAACGGGTTATTGCAGCACAATACGGATAAGTATTTCCCTCAGTTAAGAACCAAGGTTTATCGAACCAAAAGGAGTAATGATCAACCACCGTCTTCAGCGACTGCACATAAAAGAGCAAACACTTGCACCACAAGCGGGCAAGAGGGTTGTCAATCCCCTTGGATCATTATTTGCAAGCAAATGAAGTGTGTAGATGATAGTAGATAATTGTAAATTGCAAAGTAAAATAAAATATAAATAATGGCAGCAAGGTATTGAAAGCTTTTGTAAATATATAAGTGAACATACCCGGGGCCATAGTTTTCCCTAATGGCATCTCTCATGTAGGAAGCATATGGTGGGTAAACAAATTACTGTTGGGCAACTCATAGAAAAGTGCATAGTTATGCTCATATTCATAGCAATGATCATGTAAATATAGGCATCACGTCCATAAGCAAATAGGCCGACTCCTTCCTGCACCTATTACTACAACTCCATGTTGGAAATATGCCCTAGAGGCAATAATAAAGTAGTTATTATCATATTTCCTTGTTCATGATAAATGTTTATTATCCATGCTAGAATTGTATTGGTTGGAAACTCAAATATATGTGTGGGTACATAGACAACACTGTGTCCCTAGTGAGCCTCTAATATACTAGCTCGTTGATCAAAGATGGTCGAGGTTTCCTGACCATAGACATGAGTTGTCATTTGATAACGGGATCACATCATCAGGAGAATGATGTGATGGACAAGACCCAAACTATGAACGTAGCATATGATCGTGTCAAGTTTATTGCTATTGTTTTCTGCATGTCAAGTATCTGTTCCTATGACCATGAGATCATGTAAGTCACTGACACCGGAGGAGTATCGTGTGTGTATCAAACGTCGCAACGTAACTAGGTAACTATAAAGATGCTCTACAGGTATCTCCGAGGGTGTCTGTTGAGTTGGCATGGATCAAGACTGGGATTTGTTACTCCGTGTGACGGAGAGGTATCTCAAGGCCCACTCGGTAATACAACATCATATTGAGCTTGCAAGCAAAGTGCCTAAAGAGTTAGCCACAGGATCTTGTATTACGGAACAAGTAAAGAGACTTGCCGGTAACGAGATTGAAATAGGTATGGAGATACCGATGATCCAATCTCGGGCAAGTAACATATCGATGAACAAAAGGAACTGCATACGAGATTGACTGAATCCTTGACATCGAGGTTTGACCGATAAAGATCTTCGTAGAATATGTAGGAACCAATATGGGCATCTAGGTCCCGCTATTGGTTATTGACCGTAGAGGTCTCTCGGTCATGTCTGCATAGTTCTCGAACCCGCAGGGTCTGCACACTTAACATTTGATGATGATTTGGTATTGTTGATTTATGTATGTTGGTGACTGAAGGTTGTTCAGAGTCCCGAATGAGATCCCGGACATGACTAGGAGCTCTGGAATGGTCCAGAGGTAAAGATTGATATATGGGAAGTTCTGTGTTGGTCACCGAAAAAAGTTCGGGCGTCACCGGTAGCGTACCGGGGGTGCCGGAAGGGTTTTGGGGGTCCACCGGAAGGAGCCAGGAGCCCCGGAGGGGCCACATGGGCTGTTAGAGGTGCGCACCAGTCTCTGGTGGGCTGGGCGCACCTCCCCACCTAGGCCCATGCGGCTGGTCTGGTAGGAGGGCCAACCCTAGGGGTGGCGCCACCCTAACTTGGGGGCCAAGCCACCTCTAGGGCAGCCGCCCCTCACCTTGGCCACCGGCCCCCTAGGGGGGAACCCTAGGGCACAACCCCCTCCCCTTCCCCCTATATATACTAGAGGGGAGAGAGGGCAGCCGCACCTTAAGCCACGGCGCGGCCCTCTCTGTCCCTCTAGATCAGTTTCTCCACTAGATCGATTTCGGTTTTGCTTAGCGAAGCTCTGCCGGATCAGCTCCACCGCCGCCGCCGCCACGCCGTCGTGCTGCCGGAGAACTCATCTACCTCTCCTCCCTCACTTGCTGGATCAAGGAGGAGGAGAACGTCATCGAGCTGTACGTATGCTGAACGCAGAGGTGCCGTCTGTTCAGCACTAGATCGTGATCGGATCGCGGGACGGATTGCGATTTGGATCGCGAAGACGTTCGACTACATCAACCGCGTTTCTTAATGCTTCCCGCTTAGCGATCTACAAGGGTATGTGGATCCAATCTCTCCTCTCGTAGATGCTCATCTCCTAGATTGATCTTGGTGAAGCGTAGGAATTTTTTTGTTTCCCATGCAACGTTCCCCAACAGTGGCATCATGAGCTAGGTCTATGCGTAGATGACATCGCGAGTAGAACACAAAGGAGTTTTTGGGCGTTGATATTCAAATTGCTTCCGGACGTGGCTTGAGACTGCGTCGGTATTTCCCCAAAGAGGAAGGGATGATGCAGCACAGCGACGGTAAGTATTTCCCTCAGTATGAAACCAAGGTTATCGAACCAGTAGGAGGATCACCACCACCCAATAAGCAGCACCTGCACACAAATAACAAATACTTGCAACCCGACACGAAAGAGAGGTTGTCAATATCTCTACGGTAAAAAGATAGATTAGGTAGTGATAGATAGGAGAGATAGATCTCTCAAGAACACAAAATTAAAAGGGCAAATAAAATATGCAACAACATGTTTTTGGGTTTTTGGTTTTGTAGATCTGAAAACAAAGATGCAAAAAGATAGATCGGAAAGCAATATGTTGGAAAAGTAGACCCGGGGGCCGTAGGGTTCACTAGTGGCTTCTATCATGAGTATAGCGCACAGTGGGTGAACAAATTATTGTTGGGCAATTGATAGAAAATCGATTAGTCATGACGATATCCAAGGCGATGATCATTATATAGGCATCACATCCAAGATAAGTAGACCGACTCCTGCCTGCATCTACCACTATTACTCCACACATCGACCGCTATCCAGCATGCATCTAGTGTATTAAGTTCATGGAAAAACGGACTAATGCAATAAAAACGATGACATGATGTAGACAAGATCTATTCATGTAGGAATAGACCCCATCTTGTTATCCTTAATGGCAATGATACATGCGTGTCTTGCTGCCCCTTCTGTCATTGGGAAAGAACACCGCAAGATCGAACCCATCACAAAGCACCTCTTCCCATGGCAAGAAAAATCGATCTAGTTGGCCTAACTAAACCAAAGATTCGAAGAAGAAATACGAGGCTATAAGTAATCATGCATATAAGAGATCAAAGAAGACTCAAATAATATTCATGGATAGAAACTGATCATGAACTCAAAATTCATCGGATCCCAACAAACACACCGCAAAAGTTTACATCAAATAGATCTCCAAGATACCATTGTATTGAGAATCATAAGAGAGAGAGAGAGAGGAAGCCATCTAGCTACTGCCTACAGACCCGTAGGTCTATGGTGGACTACCCACGCATCATCGGAGAGGCACCTATGAAGAAGATGAACCCCTCTGTGAAGGTGTTTAGATTGGATCTTGAGGTTCTGGAACTTTCGGCGGCTGGAATTGTGTTTCGTCGACTTCCCTAGGGTTTTTGGAATATTTGGGAATTTATAGGCATCAGAGGCAGTGGAGAGGGGCCCCGAGGAGGGCACAACCCATCAGGGCGCGTCGGGGCCCCCCTGGCGCGCCCTGGTGGGTTGTGGTCTCCACGGCCCACCTCTCCGGCACTTCTTTGGCCCACTGGGTGTCTTCTGGTCCAGAAAAATCTCCAAAAAGTTTCGTCGCGATTGGACTCTGTTTGGTATTGATATTCTGCGAAGTAAAAAACAAGCAAAAACAGCAACTGGCACTTTGGCACTATGTCAATAGGTTAGTCCCAAAAAATGATATAAAGTTGTTATAAAATGATTGTAAAACATCCAAGAATGATAATATAACAGCATGGAACAAGCAAAAATTATAGATACGTTGGAGACGTATCACTTCCTTCCTTAGTCTTATTTTGATTCAGCGGTATTGTGGGATGAAGCGGCCCGGACCAACTTTACATGTCCACGTACATGAGACCGGTTCCATCGACTGACATGTAACTTTGTTGCATGAGATGGCTGGCGGGTGTCTGTCTCTCCCACCTTAGTTGAATCGGATTCGATAAAGGCAGTCCTTGTAGAAGGTTAAATAGCAACTTGCATATCACTGTTGTGGTTTTGCGTAGGTCAGGATCGTTCTTGCTAGATACCCATAGCAGCCACGTAAAACATGCAACAACAAATTAGAGGACATCTAACTTGTTTTTGCAGGGTATGTTGTGATATGATATGGCCAAAGACATGATGATATATATTTGATGTTTGAGATGATCATGGTTTGTAATAGTTTATATCAAGTTGCATGTTGATACGGCAACCGGCAGGAGCCATAGGGTTGTCTTTAATTAATATGTGGCATGCGTGTCACTCATTAAGCGCTATGTAATCCTTTACTTTATCGCTAAGCGGTAGCAATAGTAGTAGAAGCATGGTGGGCGCGACAACCCCGATGGCAACACAATGATGGAGATCATGATGATGGGGATCATGGTGTCATGCCGGTGACAATGGAGATCATGTCGGTGCTTTGGAGATGGAGATCAAAAGCACAAGTTCATGGCCATATCATGTCACTTATGATTTGCAGGTGATGTTAATCCTTTTATGCATCTTATTTTGCTTAGGACGATGGTAGCATTATAAGGTGATCCCTCACTAAAATTTCAAGATAAAATTGTATTCTCCCCGAGTGTGCACCGTTGCGAAAGTTCGTCGTTTCGAATCACCACGTGATGATCGGGTGTGATAGACTCTACGTTCACATACAACGGGTACAAGCCAGTGTTGCACATGCGGAACACTCGGGTTAAACTTGACGAGCCTAGCATGTACAGACATGGCCTCGGAACACAAGAGACCGAAAGGTCGAGCATGAGTCATATAGTAGATATGATCAACATGGAGATGTTCACCATTGAAACCACCTCATCTCACATGATGATCGGACTTGCGTTGGTGAATTTGGATCATGCAACACTCGGATGACCGGAGGGATGTCAATTTGAGTGGGAGTTTTAAGTAATATGATTAACTAAAATCATTATCTTGAACCATAGTCTAAGTAATCTTTGCAAAATTTATGTTGTAGATCAATGGCTCACGTAGTAGCTCCCCTGAATTTCAATGCGTTCCTAGAGAAAGCCAAGCTGAAAGATGATGGAAGTAACTTTGTAGACTGGGCCCATAATATGAGGATTATCCTCACGGCTTCCCAAAAGGCTTATGTCCTTGATGCACCGCTCGGTGTGCTACCCGCTCCAGTGTCGTCTGTAGACGTTGCGAATGCCTGGCAGGCGCGTTCTGATGACTACTCAATAGTTCAATGTGCTATGTTGTATCGCTTAGAACTGGGACTTCAAAGACATTTTGAACGTCATGGATCATATGAGATGTTCCAGGAGTTGAAGTTTATTTTTGAGAAGAATGCCCGGATCGAGAGGTATGAGACCTCCGATAAGTTCTATGCTTGCAAGATGGAGGAGAACGGGTCTGTCAGTGAGCACATACTCAGAATGTCTGGGTATTCCAACCGCCTGGCTGAGCTGGGAATTACTCTCCCGCCAGAGGCGATCACTAACAGAGTTCTTCAATCACTTCCACCTAGCTACAAAAGCTTTGTGTTGAACTATAACATGCAAGGGATGAACAAATCAGTCGATGAGCTGTTTGCGATGCTGAAAGTCGCTGAGTCGGAAATCCTGAAGGAGCATCAAGTGTTGATGGTCAATAAAACCACTAGTTTCAAGAAGAATGGCAAGGGCAAGAAGGGTAACTCCAAGAAGAGTGGCAAAGCAGTTGTCCCTCCCGTGAAGAAACCCAAGGCTGGACCCAAGCCGGAAACTGAGTGCTTTCATTGCAAGGGAACTAGCCACTGGAAGCGGAATTACCCCAAGTATCTGGCCGACAAGAAGGCGGCCAACACCAAACAAGGTATATATGATATACATGTTATTGATGTGTACCTTACCAACTCTCGTTGTGGTGCCTGGGAATTTGATACCGGTTCGGTTGCTCACATTTGCAACTCAAAGCAGGAACTACGGAATAGATGGAGGCTGGCAAAGGACGAAGTGACGATGCACGTGGGAAATGGTTCCAAGGTTGATGTGATCGCCATCGGCACGCTCGCTCTTCCATTACCATCGGGATTAGTGATGAACCTGAATAATTGTTATTTAGTGCCTGCGTTGAGCATGAACATTATATCTGGATCTTGTTTAATGCGAGACGGTTACTCATTTAAATCAGAGAATAATGGTTGTTCTATTTATATGGGTAATATCTTTTATGGTCATGCACCCAATGTGAGGGGTTTATTCTTGCTGAATCTCGATAGTGATGATACACATGTTCATAACATTGATGCCAAAAGATGTAGAATTGATAATGATAGCACCACTTTCTTGTGGCACTGCTGCTTAGGTCATATTGGTGTAAAATGCATGAAGAAACTCCATGCTGATGGACTTTTGAAGTCACTCAATTTTGAATCACTTGACACATGTGAACCATGCCTCATGGGCAAGATGACTAAGACCCCGTTCTCTGGAACAATGGAACGGGCAAGTGACTTGTTGGAAATCATACATACTGATGTGTGCGGTCCGATGAGCATTGAGGCGCGTGGTGGATATCTTTATTTTCTCACCTTCACCGATGACTTAAGTAGATATGGGTATATTTACTTGATGAAACACAAGTCTGAAACGTTTGAAAAGTTCAAGCAATTTCAGAGTGAAGTTGAGAATCATCGTAACAAGAAGATTAAATTCCTACAATCTGATCGAGGAGGAGAATATCTGAGTTATGAGTTTGTCAATCACTTAAGAAAATGTGGAATTGTTTTGCCAGTTGACGCCACCTGGAATACCATAGCGTAATGGTGTGTCCGAACTTCATAATCGACCTTATTGGATATGGTGCGTTCTATGATGTCTGTTGCCGATTTGCCACTTTCATTTTGGGGTTATGCGTTAGAGACAGCTGCATTCACTTTAAATAGGGCACCATCTAAGTCCGTTGAGACGACGCCGTATGAACTGTGGTTTGGCAAGAAACCAAAGTTGTCATTTCTTAAAGTTTGGGGATGCGAAGCTATGTCAAAAGGATTCAGCCAGAAAAGCTCGAACCCAAAGCGGACAAATGCATCTTCATAGGATACTCGAAAGAGACGGTTGGGTGCACCTTCTATCTCAGATCCGAAGGCAAAGTGTTTGTCGCTAAGAATGGATCATTTCTCGAGAAAGAGTTTCTCTCAAAAGAATTGAGTGGGAGGAAGACCGAACTTGATGAGGTTGTTGAACCTTTACTTCAACCAGAGAGTAGGTCAACAAGGACACGTACTGCTCCTGAATGGTACGGTAGACAGAACTTCAGCGCAGAAAGATGTTTCTGTGGAGCCTACATCAGTTGAAGAGGAAGCTAATGATGGTGATCATGAAGCTTCAGATCAAGTTACTATCGAATCTAGTAGGTCAACAAGGACACGTACTGCTCCTGAATGCTACGGTAACCCTATCTTAGAGGTCATGTTGTTGGACAACGATGAACCTACGAGCTATGGAGAAGCGACGGTGGGCCTAGATTCCGACAAATGGTTAGAGGCCATGAAATCTGAGATAGGATCCATGTATGAAAACAAAGTGTGAACTTTGGAAGTATTACCTGAAGGGCGAAAGGCCATTCAGAATAAATGGATCTTTAAGAAGAAGACGGACGCGGACGGTAATGCCACCGTCTATAAAGATCGACTTGTGGCAAAGGGTTTTTCACAAGTTCAAGGAGTTGACTATGATGAGACTTTCTCACCCGTAGCGATGCTTAAGTCCGTCAGAATCATGCTAGCAATAGCTGCATTTTTCGATAATGAAATTTGGCAGATGGATGTCAAAACAGTGTTCCTTAATGGTTTCCTTAAGGAAGAGTAGTATATGATGCAACCAGAAGGTTTTGTCGATCCAGAGAATGCTGGAAAAGTTTGCGAGCTCCAACTATCCATTTATGGGCTGGTGCAAGCATCTCGGAGTTGGAATCTTCGCTTTGATGAGGTGATCAAAGCGTTTGGGTTTATACAAGTTTACAGAGAAGCTTGTATTTACAAGAAAGTGAGTGGGAGCTCTATAGCGTTTCAAATATTATATGTGGATGACATATTGCTGATTGGAAATGATATAGAATTTTTGGAAAGCGTGAAGGAATATTTGAACAAGAGCTTTTCAATGAAGGACCTAGGAGAAGCTGCTTTCATATTAGGCATCAAGATCTATAGAGATAGATTGAGATGCACAATAGGACTTTCACAGAGCACATACCTTGACAAAGTTTTGAAGAAGTTCAAAATGGATCAGTCCAAGAAAGGGTTCTTGCCTGTATTGCAAGGTGTGAAGTTGAGTAAGACTCAATGCCCAGTGACTACAGAGGATAGAGGAAAGATGAGTGCCATCCCCTATGCTTCTGCCATAGACTCTATCATGTATGCAATGTTGTGCACAAGACCAGATGTCAGCCTTGCCATAAGTATGGCCGGAAGGTTTCAAAGTGATCCAGGAGTGGAACACTGGATGGCGGTCAAGAATATCCTTAAGTACCTGAAAAGGACTAAGGAACTGTTTCTCATTTATGGAGGTGATCAAGAGCTCGTCGTAAAGGGTTACGTCGATGCAAGCTTTGACACTGATCCGGATGACTCTAAGTCTTAAACCGGATACATATTTATTCTCAATGGAGGAGCGGTAAGCTGGTGCAAATCCATGCAAAGTAGCTGATTCTACATGCGAAGCGGAGTACATAGCTGCCTCGGAGGAGGCAAAGGAAGGTGTCTGGATGAAAGAGTTCATGAAAGATCTTGGAGTTGTGCCAAGTGCACTGGACCCAATGACTCTGTTCTGTGACCACACTAGTGCCATTGCTCTAGCCAAGGAACCAAGGTTTCACAAGAGGACCAGACACATAAAGCGACGCTTCAATTCCATCCGCGATTACATCAAAGAGAAGGACATAAATATTTGCAAAGTGCACACGGATCTGAATGTCGCAGACCCGTTGACTAAGCCTCTTCCATGAGCAAAACATGATAAACACCAGAACTGTATGGGTGTTAGATTCATTACAACGTAAATCACATGGCGATGTGAGCTAGATTATTGACTCTAGTGCAAGTGGGAGATTGTTGGAAATATGCCCTAGAGGCAATAATAAAGTAGTTATTATCATATTTCCTTGTTCATGATAAATGTTTATTATCCATGCTAGAATTGTATTGATTGGAAACTCAAATATATGTGTGGGTACATAGACAACACTGTGTCCCTAGTGAGCCTTTAATATACTAGCTCGTTGATCAAAGATGGTCGAGGTTTCCTGACCATAGACATGAGTTGTCATTTGATAACGGATCACATCATTAGGAGAATGATGTGATGGACAAGACCCAAACTATGAACGTAGCATATGATCGTGTCAAGTTTATTGCTATTGTTTTCTGCATGTCAAGTATCTGTTCCCATGACCATGAGATCATGTAACTCACTGACACCGGAGGAGTACCTTGTGTGTATCAAACGTCGCAACGTAACTGGGTGACTATAAAGATGCTCTATAGGTATCTCCGAGGGTGTCTGTTGAGTTGGCATGGATCAAGACTGGGATTTGTTACTTTGTGTGACGGAGAGGTATCTCAGGGCCCTCTCGGTAATATAACATCATATTGAGCTTGCAAGCAAAGTGACTAAAGAGTTAGCCACATGATCTTGTATTACGGAACGAGTAAAGAGACTTTCCGGTAATGAGATTGAACTAGGTATGGAGATACCGACGATCGAATCTCGGGCAAGTAACATATCGATGAACAAAAGGAACTGAATACTGCATTGATTGAATCCTTGACATCGAGGTTCGACCGATAAAGATCTTCGAAGAATATGTAGGAACCAATATGGGCATCGAGGTCCCGCTATTGGTTATTGTCCGTAGAGGTGTCTCGGTCATGTCTGCATATTTCTCGAACCCGCAGGGTCTGCACACTTAACGTTCGATGACGATTTGGTATTGTTAAGTTATGTATGTTGGTGACCGAAGGTTGTTCGGAGTCCCGGATGCGATCCCGAACATGACGAGGAGCTCCGGAATGGTCCAGAGGTAAAGATTGATATATGGGAAGTTCCGTGTTAGTCACCGGAAAAAGTTCGGGCGTCACCGGTAGCGTACCGGGGGTGCCGGAAGGGTTCCGGGGGTCCACCGGAAGGAGCCACGAGCCCCGGAGGGGCCACATGGGCTGTGAGGGGTGCGCACCAGCCTCTGGTGGGCTGGGCGCACCTCCCCACCTAGGCCCATGCGGCTGGGCTGGTGGGAGGGCCAACCCTAGGGGTCGTGCCACCCTAACTTGGGGGCCAAGCCACCTCTAGGGCAGCCGCCCCTCCCCTTGGCCGCCGGCCCCCCTAGGGGGGAATCCTAGGGCGCAGCCCCCCTCCCCTTCCCCCTATATATACTAGAGGGGAGAGAGGGTAGCCGCACCTTAAGCCACGGCGCAGCCCTCTCTCTCCCTCTAGATCAGTTTCTCCAGTAGATCGATCTCGGTTTTGCTTAGCGAAGCTCTACCGGATCAGCTCCACCACCACCGCCGCCATGCCGTCGTGCTGCCGGAGAACTCATCTACCACTCCGCCCTCGCTTGCTGGATCAACGAGGTGAAGAACTTCATCGAGCTATACGTGTGCTGAACGCGGAGGTGCCGTCCGTTCGGCACTAGATCGTGATTGGATCGCGGGACGGATTGCAATTTGGATCGCGAAGACGTTCGACTACATCAACCACGTTTCTTAACGCTTCCCGCTTAGCGATCTACAAGGGTATGTGGAGCCAATCTCTCCTCTCGTTGATGCTCATCTCCTAGATTGATCTTGGTGAAGCGTAGGAAAATTTGTGTTTCCCATGCAATGTTCCCCAACACTCCACCCATTGACCGCTATCCAGCATGCATCTAGAGTATTCAATAAAACAGAGTAATGCTTGGTGAATGATGACATGATGTAAACAAAGAGAATTCAATTAATATGAACTAACCCCATCGTTTTATCCTTAGTGGAAGCAATACAAAGACGTGTCTTGTCCCTTTCTGTCACTTGGATATATAGCACTGCCAGATTGAACCCACTACAACGCACCCCTCTCACCGAAGAAATTTCAATCTAGTTGGCCAAACTATTTCAATAGATCGGTGAGAATTACGAAGCTATAATAATAATGCAATAAGAATCATAATATATTTCAGAGATAACTCAAATACTTTTCATGAATAATCTGAACATAAACCCACAATTCATCGGATCCCAAGAAACGCACCATACAAAAGAATTGCATCGGATAGATCAAAGCGAAGATGCGATGATCATTGTATTGAAGATCAAGAGAGAGAGAGATAGCCATCTAGGTACTAACTAAGGACCCGTAGGTCTGTGGTGAACTACTCAAAAGTCACCATGGGAGCAGCAAGGATGATGTAGAGGCCCTCCGTGATCGATCCTCCCTCCGACAGAGCACCGAAACAGGGCTCCAGATGGGATCACGGCAGAACAGAGACTTGCGGCGGCGGAAAAAGTGTTTCGGGATGCTCCCTAGGGTTTTTGGAATATATGTGAATTTATAGGCTAGAGAACGGGGTCAGGAGACCCACCGGGGACGGACAAGCCATCAGGGCGCACCGACCCCCCCCCCCAGGCACGCCCTATTGGCTTGTGCCTCCCTCGTGCGGCCTCCGATCTCCTCCTGAAGCTTCCAGGTCTTCTTTTGGTCTAGAAAAAATCATAAAAAAGATTCAGGGAAATTGGACTTCGTTTGATACTGTAAACCTGAAAAGCCAAAAACAAACAGAAAACATCAACTAGCACTAGGCACTGGGTCAATAGGTTAGTGCTCAAAACTAATATAAATTGGTAAATAAATACTCAAAAAGTATCCTAGAATGATAATATTATAGCATGGAACAATCAAAAATTATAGATACGTTGGAGATGTATCAGCTGGTGCCTTGGTTCGTGGCGGTTGATCCGGGGCTGCGGTTGTCGATGCGGCTCGTTGCAGGCGGCCTTCGATGGGCAGCAAGGATCTGGAGTGTGATGGAGGATGGCGGTCAGCGGCACGCAAACAGAGGGCCGACCTAGTCTGTGTTGGTGCTTACCGTTCCGTTTGTGCCTTTCTTGCTTGCTACTCCGTTGTGGCGTCGGTCCGAGTTGGCACCCGAGTTGCTGCTTTGCTGTCGGTTGGAGCGATGCCGGTGGTCATGGGTGCGGCTGCGTATGATCTCGTCTCGGCCTAGATCAGGTACTAGGGGCGGAACTTGGTGGTCGTTGTCGGCAACTACTAGGTCGTGTCCCCGTCGGTCCACAGGGACAGGCTCGGAACACAGGCGTGGACGCTTCCTGGCGTGGAGGTGACCACCCAGGCCTAGTGGCTGATGTCGGGCTAGGAGCGGAAGGAACTGTCTTTCATTCTTCCCACTATGGCATGTGCATTGTGATGTTGATGGCTGGCGGTGACTAGGGACATGGATGCCAGGGCGGCAGCCCTGGATGGTGGTTTGCATGGTAGCTTTCCGGCAGGCTCCATGGCGGGAATGGTGGCTACGTTTTCGGTCGCCTGGCGGCAAGGGGTGTAGCGAAGGGTGGTTCGGGCGCACTTTCTGTTCCCCAGATCCGGATCTGGAGGTCGGTTCTCGCCATGACAGTTCTGGGTGCCTCGTGATGGCACGGGTGAGTTGTCGAGTAAAAGCTCCGCGCTTTGGCGTCGGTGATGACGACATTCGCGGGTGTCGTTATCTTCTTGAAGACGTCATCGTGATTCTCCTCTCCGTGCCAGAGTCTCCGGGTGAAAACCCATGTCCACCTCGGGCTTGGCAGCGGCGGTGCTCGCATTCCCCTCTTTAGGGCGTTGTCATGGAGGCTAGGTGTTCTAGAGCGTGTCATGGCATTTATCGGGTTGCCCTGAGCTTGTTTTTCGGCAGCATAGTCGTGTGCGTTTGTGTTGGCCAGATATAGAGGGATCTGCTCTTTCAGAGGATTACCTCACCAAATTGTATCGTTCTGTCATGTAACTTTGGTGTTGTTGCTTTATATATAAAGCGGGGCGAGAGCATGTTTCGAGAAAAACTAAGTTGGTTATTCATACGTCTCCAACGTATCGATAATTTTTTATTGTTCCATGCTATTATATTATCAATCTTGGATACTTTATATGAAATTATATGCTATTTTATATCACTTTTGGGAACTAACCTATTAACCCAGTGCCTAGTGCCAGTTGTTGTTTTCTACTTGTTTTTGGTTTTCGAGGAAATCGGTACCAAATGAAGCCCAAACGCTACAAATCTTTTTGATGATTTTTTTTATGGACAAGAGAGACCCTGGAAGCATTGGGAGGAGACCAGACACGAAGTGAGGAGATGGCAAGGCACCAGGGCGCGCCCTGATGCCTTGTGGGTCCTTGTGGCTCCATCTGACCTAATTCCACCTCCATAAATTCTCTAAAATTGGGAAACCAACAAAGAGACACCCGAAACAATTTTTTCGCCGCCGCAAGTCTATGTTCAGCCATGATCCCATCCGGAGACCTTTTTCTGTACTCTATCGGAGGGGAATCGATCACGGAGGCCTTCTTCATCAACCTTGTTGCCTCCATAATGATGTGTGAGTAGTCCACCATAGACCTACGGGTCCATAGCTAGTACCTACATGGCTTTCTCTCTCTCTTTGATCTTCAATACCATGTTCACCGTGATTCTCACGGTGATCTATCCGATGTAATCCTCTTTTGCGGTGTGTTTAGTGGGATCCGATGAATTGTGGGTTTATGATCAGATTATTCATTGAAAGTAATTAAGTCTTTTCTGAATTCTATCATGCATGATTTTTATAGCTTCGTATTTCTCTCTGATCTATCGGTTTGGTTGGCTAACTAGATTGATTAATCTTCAGTGTGAGTGGTACGTTGTAATGGGTTCAATCTTGCGGTGCTCTATATCCCAGTGACAGAAGGCGACAATACACGTATGTGTATTGTTGCCATTAAGGATAAAAGGACGGGGTTTGAACATATTGCTTGTCTTACTTTGTCTACATCATGTCACCTTGCTCCAAACATTACTCTGTTTGTCAAGAACTTAATACCTAGAGAGGCAAGCATAGAAGCGCTCTCGAAATGGAGTAATAGTAGTAGATGCAGGATCATTTTGGTCTACTTGTTTATGTACGTGATGCCTATATGCATGATCATTGTCCTGAATAACATGGCATAACTATGCGCTATTCTGTCAATTGCTCAACTGTAATTCGTTTACCCACCGTATGTATGTTCAAGAGAGAAGCCTCAAGCGAAAACTATTCCCCGGGTCTACTTAATCATAAATACTAAAACCCTAAAAATACTTTGCTGCAATTTACTTATTTTTTTCACTTTTATTATTTGTACAATCTATCTCTATCAAGATTTACTCCTTGCAAGTAATGAGTTCAAGGTGCTTGACAACCCTCTTGTCCCCGTTGGATCCAAGTGTTTGGTTTGTGTGTGTATGTGTTGTTGAAAGGGGTTTGCTTGGTTCTCCTATTGGTTCGATAACCTTGGTTCTCACCGAGGGAAATACTTATCTCTATTGTACTGCATCTCCCCTCCTCTTCGGGGAAAAACCCAATGTAGCTCACTGATGTCTACTACGCAACTTTATTCTTGTAGACTCTTGTTGGGCCTCCAAGCACAGAGTTTTGTAGGACAGTAGCAATTTTCCCTCAAGTGGATGACCTAAGGTTTATCAATACATGGGAGGTGTAGGATGAAGATGGTCTCTCTCAAACAACCCTGCAATAAAATACAAGAAACCTCTTGTGTCCCCAACACACCCAATACAATGGCAAATTGTATAGGTGCACTAGTTCGGCGAAGAGATGGTGATACAAGTGCAATATGGATGGTAGATAAAGGTTTTTGTAATCTGAAAATATAAAAACAGCAAGGTAGCAAGTAACAAAAGTGAGCACAAACGGTATTGCAATGCTTGAAAACAAGGCCTAGGGTCCGTACTTTCGCTAGTGCAATCTCTCAACAATGCTAATATAATTGGATCACATAACCATCCCTCAACGTGCAACAAAGAATCACTCCAAAGTTCTTATCTAGCGGAGAACATAAGAAGAAATTGTTTGTAGGGTACGAAACCACCTTAAAGTTATCCTTTCCGATCGATCTATCCAAGAGTTCGTACTAAAATAACACCAAGTTATCCTTTCCGATCAATCTATCTAGAGTTTGTACTAAAATAACACCATATGATAGGCATCAACCAACTCTAATGTCACCTAGGTACTCCAATGTCACCACAAGTACCCATGAGTTAATTATATGATACGCATCAAACAATTTCAGATTCATAGTACTCAATCCAACACAAAGAACCTCAAAGAGTGCCCCAAGATTTCTACCGAAGAAAGTAGGACGAAAACGTGCATCAACCCCTACGCATAGATTACCCCAATGTCACCTTGGGAATCCGTGAGTTGAGTGCCAAGACATAGATCAAGTGCTCTCAAATCCATAAAAGTATTCAATCCGGTAATGAGATCTCAAAGGGAAAGATTCAATTCATCACAACATGGTAGCAAGGGAATAACATCATATGATCCGACTATATTAACAAAGCCCGTGATACATCAAAATCGTGACATCTCAAGAACACGAGAGAGAGATTGAACACATAGCTACAGGTACATACCCTCAGCCCCGAGGGTGGACTACTCCCTCCTCGTCATGGCCTCCGCCGGGATGATGAAGATGGCCACCGGAGATGATTTCCCCTCTCCGGCAGGGTACTGTTTTCTCTCCAGATTGGTTTTTCGCCGATACAGAGGCTTTGCAGCGGCGGAACTTCCCGTCTAGGGTTATTTCTGGAGGTTTCTCAATATATAGGATTTTTAGGCGTCGGTTTCACGCGAAGTTGGGCCACGAGTGGACCACAAGACACCAGGGCGCGCCAGAGGGGCCTGGCGCGCCCTGGTGGGTTGTGCCCACCTCATGCCTCTTCTGGCCCTCCAACGAAGCTTCTAGTGCCTCTTTTGTTCCAAAAAAATCGTCAAAAAGTTTCGTTGCATTTGGAGAACTTTGATTTCTGCACAAAAAACAACACCACGGTAGATCTGCTGAAAACAACGTCAGTCCGGGTTAGTTCTAAATAAATCATGTAAAGTGCATCAAAACCACATAAAAGTATTGTAAACATAGGCAATCACGGCATGAATACTTCATAAATTATAGACATATCAGCATCCCCAAGCTTAATTCCTACTCGTCCTCGAGTAGGTAAATGATAAAAGAACTAATTTATGAAGTGTGAATGCTAGCATAATATATAAGTTTGATCATTAATAATTTCAGTCAATTTTCTAGCATCATAACCAGCAACTTTTTCTCATAAAAATCATCATGATAGAGCAATCAATTCACATGTCATGGTTCAAATAATGAATTCTCTTGAAACTTAACAACCTATGTTCTTAGTCACCAAACAATTGCAATCCAACTTATTCTCAACAAAGTCTAAGTAAGAGCTCCACGTACTCAATCATCATATAGTCTTCTATGATTGCTAGTACTCAAAGCATATTTTTAGAACAAATGGCATCCATCGAACACAGAGAAAGATATGGGCTTAATGTTTCACCTCCCAACTCATTTATCATAGAGATAATTGTCAACAATAATAAGTCATGATCAAATATATTTGACTGGCCATATGTGCCTAGATCTTTCCCCACCACATGATGCTTGCCAACTAGAGAATAATTGAGGTTGAAATGAGAATGCATACTATTGACTCTTGCATAAAAGTAAATACTGAAAGGTAAAAGATAGGCCCTTCGCAGAGGGACGCAGGGATTTGCAGAGGTGCCAGAGCTCAAAGCTTAAATCAGAGATGAATATAATTTTGGGAGGTGCACCCTTCCTGACAACGTTACGACCAAGAGTTATCAATATCTTCCATGTTAAACACATTAGCGGCGGTCCCCAAATGGTAAAAGTAAAGGTTTACTCCCCCTCCACCAACAAACACACTCCACGGCTAGCCGAATCCACGGGTACCATCCATACCAACAACATTCCTAGGGGAGTTTTGTTTAATTATTTGCATTTTTTATATTTTGGGACTGGGAATCCCTATTACCTCCCCTCTCGTGCAAGGATGAGTGAATAAACACACATCATGAGAATAACCCGCTTGACATGGAAGATACTGACCCCCCCCCCCTCGTCGCTCCATGAGCGGTCCAGGCACACAAAACATATGTTTATTTGAATGTTTAGAGGTGGCACATGCAAATTTACTTGGAATGGCAGTGAAATACCATATATAGGTAGGTATGGTGGACTCTTATGGAAGAAACTTGGCTAAAGGATTTGGATGCACAAGTAGTATCTCTACTTAGTACGAAGTGTTGGCTAGCAAAAGGTTCTAAACAAGCACCACATGTTGGAGGATCCATAACAATATAACTTCTATGCAAATATACACAACCATAACTCATTACGTTGTCTTCCTTGTCCAACTTCAACTAATTTTCTCAAGTTTGAAAATAATTAATGGGTATTCACAATCATAGAAGATGTCCAAGATAATATATTTGTATGTGAAAGTTCTCTTCCTTATACTAATCATTCACGAATTGCTTGTATGACCAATATTGTGATTGTTAAACTTCAATAGTACTTTATAAACCAGATATGAAACTACTACTAAGCATAAAGCACATTAATAATTTCAGATTTATTATATTCAATTCATTCACAATTTACTCATAGGATATAAGTGAAGCACAAGAGTAAACATCAAACTACTCTCAAAAGATATAAGTGAAGATCAATGAGTAGTCAAACAATAAAGTAGCTATGTGAGGACTCTCTCTCCCAATAAAGATTTTCAGATCTGAGTACTTTATTCAAACAGCAAACTAAACAAAAATAGAACTCCAAGAATAGCACGCATCATGTGAACGAGTAAAAATTTAGGCTCAACATAGGCTAACCGATAGTTGACGAAGAGAGGTGGGATGCGTAGCATCCCCGAGCTTGGATGCTTGAGACTTCTTGAAATATTTACTTGGGGTGCCTTGGTCATCCCCAAGCTTGAGCTTTTGTATCTCGTTCAATCCTCTCATATCACGGTTTCACCTATTCTCAAAAACTTCATCCACACAAAACTCGAAATGAACTCGTGAGATAGGTTAGTACACATAAGAATAAATCCACACTTCATGTACTGCCAAGACAAGTTGAAAAATAATTTCCAAACATCATCTACTGTTTACTATTGTTTCCACAATTTATATCTACCAATATAGGCTATGGAGACTATAGAATAAGTAGATAACAAAACTATGACAGCAATCTGTCCAAACAGAACAGTCTGTAGCAATCTATTAAACCAGTGTACTTATGTAACTCAAAAAATTATGAAAATTAGGACATGCTAAATAATTTATATGACAATACTGTGTAAAAAATTCAGAAACTTTCCACGTTCTAGTAAAATATGAAAATTCAAACACTACAGAGAAAGTTTCTGCTTTTACACAGCACACATCAAACATGCAATGCAAGCATCCTAAGGCAATTCTTGGAACTTTTTATTGAAAAACAAGATTATAAATAACACCTAACATATAACAACAAAATAAAATGATGCTCCAAGCAAAACTCATATTATGCGACGAATAAAAATATAGCTCTAAGTAAGATATACCGATAATGTTGAAGACGAAAGAGGGGATGCCTTCCGGGGCATCCCCAAGCTTAGGCGCTTGAGTCTTCCTTGGATATTACCTTGGGGGTGCCTTGGGCATCCCCAAGATTAGGTTCTTTTCCCTCCTTATTCTTCTCATATCGGTGTCTCGCCCAAAACTTGAAAACTTCAATCACACAAAACTTAACGGAACTTCGTGAGAAGGGTTAGTGTAGTAAAGACAAATCATTCACTTAGGTACTGTCAAGACAAGATTCATAATTGTTCCCACATAATACCTACTGTATTATATCATTCCCATAATTTATACCACTAAATATAAGCTATGGAAACACTAAAACAAGCAAACCATGCATGCAAAACAGAATCTGTCAAAAACAGAACAGTCTGTGAAGAGATGTAGTATAGCTGTACTTCTCTGTCTCTAAAAATTCTGAAAAATTAGGACAACCTGAAGAATTTTATATGTAAAATTTTTAGATCGTTATCACTCTCCAGTAAAAAATGAAAATTCCTGTACTGGAGTCAAAAGTTTCTGTTTTGGTTCAGCATCAATTCTACACATCTTGTGAGTCATCCCAAAGGCTTTACTTGGCACTTTATTGAAATAAAAGGCACAAAACATTATTACTATAGTAGCTTAATCATGTGAACACATCAAAACAGAAAGTATAAGTGTTGGGTTGTCTCCGAACAAGCGCTTTTCTTTAATGCCTTTTAGCTAGGCATGATGATTTCAATGATGCTCACATAGGAATAGTATTTGAAAATGCAAAAGAGCATCATGGATCACATGACAAGCACATTTAAGTCTAACCCTCTTCCTATGCATAGGGATTTTGTGAGCAAACAATTTATGGGAGCAAGAATCAACTAGCATAGGAAGGCAAAACAAGAATAACTTCAAAACTTTCAACACATAGAGAGGAAACTTGATATTATTGCAATTCCTACAAGCATAAGTTCCTCCCTCATAATAATTTTCAGTAGCATCATGAAGGAATTCAACAATATAACTATCACATAAATCATTCATTTCATGATGCACAAGCATAGAAATTTTATTACTCTCCTCATAAGCATATTTCTTCTCATTCATAATAGTGGGAGCAAACTCAACAAAATAACTATCATGAGATACTTGATTGACATAACCACATTGAATATTAAAATCATGATAACAAGTTTCATGGTTGTCATTGCTCTTTATAGCAAACATGTCATCACAATAATCATCATAGATAGGAGGCATGCCATCATCATAATAAATTTGCTCATCAAAACTTGGGGGACTAAAAATATCCTCTTCATCAAACATAGCATCCCCAAGCTTGTGGCTTTTCATATCATTAGTATCATGGATATTCAGAGAATTCATACTAGCAACATTGCAATCGTGCTCATCATTCAAGGAATTCTCATCTACTATTTTTCTAATTTCTTCCTCTACCAATTGAGCACAATTTTCTGAATCCTTATTTTCACGAAAGACATTATAAAAAGATGAAACAAATGATGCAACCTAAACTCCATTTTTTTGTAGTTTTATTTTATAAAACCAAACTAGTGAAAAACAAGAAACTAAAAGATTTAATTGCAAGATCTAAAGACATACCTTCAAGCACTCACCTCCCCGGCAACGGCGCCAGAAAAGAGCTTGATGTCTACAACGCAACTTTATTCTTGTAGACTCTAGTTGGGTCTCCAAGCGCAGAGTTTTGTAGGACAGTAGCAATTTTCCCTCAAGTGGATGACCTATGGTTTATCAATCCGTGGGAGGTGTAGGATGAAGATGGTCTCTCTCAAACAACCCTGCAATCAAATACAAGAAATCTCTTGTGTCCCCAAAACACCCAATACAATGGCAAATTGTATAGTTGCACTAGTTCGGCGAAGAGATGGTGATACAAGTGCAATATGGATGGTAGATAAAGGTTTTTGTAATTTGAAAATATAAAAACAGCAAGGTAGCAAGTAACAAAAGTGAGCACAAACGGTATTGCAATGCTTGAAAACAAAGCCTAGGGTCCGTACTTTCGCTAGTGCAATCTCTCAACAATGCTAATATAATTGGATCACATAACCATCCCTCAACGTGCAACAAAGAATCACTCCAAAGTTCTTATCTAGCGGAGAACATAAGAAGAAATTGTTTGCAGGGTACGAAACCACCTTAAAGTTATCCTTTCCGATCGATCTATCCAAGAGTTTGTACTAAAATAACACCAAGTTATCCTTTCCGATCAATCTATCTAGAGTTCGTACTAAAATAACACCATATGATAGGCATCAACCAACTCTAATGTCACCTAGATACTCCAATGTCACCACAAGTACCCAAGAGTTAATTATACGATACACATCAAACAATTTCAGATTCATAGTACTCAATCCAACACAAAGAACCTCAAAGAGTGCCCCAAGATTTCTACCGAAGAAAGTAGGACGAAAACGTGCATCAACCCCTACGCATAGATTACCCCAATGTCACCTTGGGAATCCGTGAGTTGAGTGCCAAGACATAGATCAAGTGCTCTCAAATCCATAAAAGTTTTCAATCCGGTAACGAGATCTCAAAGGGAAAGATTCAATTCATCACAACATGGTAGCAAGGGAATAACATCATATGATCCGACTATATTAACAAGCCCGTGATACAACAAGATCGTGACATCTCAAGAACACGAGAGAGAGAGAGATTGAACACATAGCTATAGGTACATACCCTCAGCCCCGAGGGTGGGCTACTCCCTCCTCGTCATGGCCTCCGCCGGGATGATGAAGATGGCCACCGGAGATGATTTCCCCTCTCCGGCAGGGTACTGTTTTCTCTCCAGATTGATTTTTCGGCGATACAGAGGCTTTGCGGCGCTGGAACTTCCCGTCTAGGGTTATTTCTGGAGGTTTCTCAATATATAGGATTTTTAGGTGTCGGTTTCACGCGAAGTTGGGCCACGAGTGAACCACAAGATACCAGGGCACGCCAGAGGGGCCTGGCGCGCCCTGGTGGGTTGTGCCCACCTCGTGGCTCTTATGGCCCTCCAACGAAGCTTCTAGTGCCTCTTTTGTTCCAAAAAATCATCAAAAAGTTTCGTTGCATTTGGAGAACTTTGATTTCTGCATAATAAACAACACCACGGTAGTTCTGCTGAAAACAGCATCAGTCCAGGTTAGTTCTAAATAAATCATGTAAATTGCATCAAAATCATAAAAAAGTATTGTAAACATAGGCAATCATGGCATGAATACTTCATAAATTAAAGATACGTTGGAGACATATCACTCACAAGTAGCAGGAAGAATTTCTGGCGCCGTTGCCGGGGAGGAGGTACGAAAGTAGTATCCCGTCAACTTGCCAATTTCTGGCGCCATTGCTGGGGAGACATCATCAAACTCTCATCAGGTCCCTTCACACAAACTATCATTCACTTGTTCTACTTTTTACTTGCCTAGATATGTTATCTTTCTCTTTGTCACACAAAAATAGGAAGTAAAAGGAGAAATTCAAGATAAATGGATCATCATCCGCTTGCTAATCTTTTTAAACTTGTTGCCAATTGTAAACCAATAGCTAATAATGAAGTGATAAGTGAAAATGCTATTGGGATACATTTATTGAATGAAAAGCATGATTGCAATATTGTTTGTATAAATTCTATGAATATCAATTGTGCTAACGATCATGATTGGTGTGACGATGTTTGTTTTGATCTTGAAACTTTATTCAAGCCTCATAATCAATCTACAATTGATAATGAAAATTACCATGATATTTAAAGTGGGTTTGAAAGAGTGTCAACTTTAGATAATAATCCCACATATTCAAAGATTCTTCAATCTTATGATTTTATTGATAAAAGTGGGTTTGGAGAGATCATGACTTTAGTTAACGGTAATCCCACTATCTTGGAAGATTGTAAAACTTTTGTGCATGTGGATCACAGAGAAAATAATTTATATGATAGATATATTGTTGAATTTGAATATGATCCTACATTTAATAATTATGAGAGAGGCAAATGTGGTTATAGAAATTTTCATGTTACTCACTTACCTCTCTTGATGTTCAGATTGTTAATGCTTCGTTCTTGTTTCTTGCATATGCGAGACACTTCTTGTCTTGATAATTTTATTGCTTATAAAATGCTCATGCATAGGAATTATGTTTGACTTAAATGTGTTTGTCACATGATTTATGATGCTCTCTTTGTGTTTCAATTTTTATCTTTCATGTGAGCATCATTGAAATCTCAAGCCTATCTTAATGTCTATAAAGAAAGAGCTTGTTGGGAGACAACCCAATACTTTCTATTTTGGTGTGTTGACATGATTATTGCTACTGTAATGATTGTGTTTTTATGTTTTAATTAGTGTGTGTTCCAAGTAAAGCCTTTGGGATGATTTGGAAGATAGTAGAATTGATATTGTGCAAAAATCAGAAACTTTTACGTCCAGTGCAGAATTTCTTTGATTTTACCGGAGTGTCTTTTTGATTTGTATTTTTTACATAGTATTGGTATACGCATTCCCAAATTTTCCTAATTTTTAAGAATTTTTTGAGTCAAAGAAGTATGGTTTTAGTACAGATCACTACAAACTGCTCCGTTTTAGACAAATTCTGTTTTTCCTTGCATAGTTTGCTTGTTTTGATGATGCTATGGATTGTATCGGGGAGTATAAGCCATGGATAAGTTGGAATATAATACCTATTATTCAATAATAAATAATTAATAAATTTATAATAGTACCTAAGGTATTTGATATGTCTATTATACTAACGGATCTCACAAAGTTTTGTTGAGTTTTGTGTGCTGAAGTTTTCAAATTTTGGGCGAGACAATGATGGATGAAGGAATAAGGAGCGGCAAGACCCTAAGATTGGGGATGCCCAAGGCACTCCAAGGTAATATTCAAGGAACACCCAAGTGTCTAAGCTTGAGGATGCCCCGAAAGGCATTCGCTCTTTCGTCTCCAATATATCGGTATGTCACTTGGAGCTATATTTTTATTCATCACATGATATGTGTTTTGCTTGGAGCGTCGTGCATCATTGTTTTACTTTATTTTAATTTGAAACAATCATTGTTTGCTGGACACACATATTTTAGAGAGACACATGGTCATCATAATTTGTTAGAATATTCCATATGATTCACTTATATCTTTTGAGCTAGGCAGTTGCTCTAGTGCTTCACTTATATTTTTAGAGCACGGCGGTGTTCAGATTTTATAGAAATAATTGAACTCTCATGCTTCACTTAAATATTTTTGAGAGTCTAAGAAATAGGAACGGTAATGTGCACGTGTTATAAGACTAGTCCAAAAAGGATAGGTATTCAAGGGGGATATAATAAACACTTTCATGTAGCTCACTAAAGAAGAAACATGGGTTAATTATATTGATGTAGTAATATGAAAGGGCATGAATACATGATCATTGGTTAGTAAAATATAGGTATTAAAGCTTGTTATTAGCTATTCATATAAATATTGGTTATGGCATGGTGATGATGTGTGAGCATATTTATGTCTGAAATGAAATCCTATCACGTTGTTTGAATCGGGGGCGCGCGATGGTTAACTCCTACCAACCTCCTCCCTATGGGCATGCGGTAGTAATTTGCTTCGAGAGAACTAATAAGGCTTTACCATAAGTATGTGAGTTCTTTGTGATTAATGTGAATCCTTGGATATACGCACTCTCACCTTTCCGTAATTTGCTAGCCTCTTCGGTACCGTGCATTGCCCATTCTCACCTCGAGAGTCGATGCAACCTTCGACGGTGCATCCAAACCTTGTGATATGATACGCTCTATCACACATAAGCCTCCTTACATCTTCCTCAAAACAGTCATCATACTTACCTATTATGGCATTTCCATAACCATTCCGAGATATATTGCCATGCAACTTCCACCGTTCTGTCACATGACTTGTGTGTTCATCATCATATTGCTTTGCATGATCATATAGCTGACATAATATTCGTGACAAAGCCACTTTTCATCATTATCTACATGTTATGCTAGATCATTGCACATCCTGGAACACTACCAAAGACCTTCATATAGAGTCATATTATTCTTCATTGTGTTGAAATATCGAAGTAAATAAAAGTGTGATGGTCATCATTACTAGAGCATTGTCCTAGTTAGGAAAGGATGATGGAGACTATGATTCCCCGACAAGTCGGGATAAGACTCCGGACGAAAAAAAATGAAATGGGGGGCGAAAAAAGAAAAACCCACCATGGAAAAACATGAGAGAAAAAAGAGAAGGAGCAGTGTTACTATCCATTTACCACACTTGTGCCTCAAAGTGGCTGATACGTCTCCAACGTATCTATAATTTATGAAGTATTCATGCCATGTTTGCTATAATTTTATATGATTTTGGTATGATTTGATTAGAACTAACCCGGACTGACGCTGTTTTCAGCAGAACTACCGTGGTGTTGTTTTTGTGCAGAAATAAAAGTTCTCGGAATGGGCTGAAAATTTACGGAGAATATTTTTGGAAAATATAAAAAATACTGGAGCAAAAAGCTGGGCCAGGGAGTGACCGAGGAGGCCACAAGGCTGGGGGGCGCGCCCCCCCTAAGGCGCGCCCCCTGGCTTATGGGCTCCTCGAGCACTCCCCTGACGTGATTTCGACGCCAACCTGTCCTATAAATCCAGAAAACGCCAGAAAGAAACCTAGATCGGAAGTTCCGTCGCCGCAAGTCTCCAGAGCCACGAAAGATCAATCTTGGCCCTCTCCGGCACCCTGCCGGAGGGGGTCACCTTCACCGGAGACCATGGATGAGGTGGACGGAGGGGCCATCATCTCCATGGAGGCCAAGGACCAGAGGGAGAACCTCTCCCCACTCAGGGGGGAGGCCATGGAGGAGGAAGCACAAGGGGGAGACCCTCTCCCCCTCTCTTCCGGTGGCGCCGGAGTGCCACCGGGGGAACCATCGCCGTGGTGATCGTCTTCATCAACATCACCTTCTTCATCACCGTCCTCATCTCTTTTCAGCGGTCCACTCTCCCGCATCCCGCTGTAATCCCCTACTTGAACATGGTGCTTTATGCCACATATTATGATCCAATGATGTGTTGCCATCCTATGATGTTTTGAGTAGATTTCTTTTGTCCTTTGGGTTGATTGATGATATAGATTGGTTTGAGTTGTATGTTTATTTTGGTGCTGTCCTATTGTGCCTTCCGTGCCGCGCACACGTGAAGGATTCCCGCTGTAGGGTGTTGCAATACGTTCATGATTTGCTTATAGTGGGTTGCTTGAGTGACAGAAGCATAAACCCGAGTAGGTGGGTTGTTGCGTATGGGATAAAGGGGACTTGATGCTTTAATGCTATGGTTGGGTTTAACCTTAATGATCTTTAGTAGTTGCGGATGCTTGCTACAGTTTCAATCATAAGTGCATATGATCCAAGTAGAGAAAGTATGTTAGCTTATGCCTCTCCCTCATATAAAATTGCAATAATGATTACCGATCTTGTTACCAATTGCCTAGGACAATTCCACACACTGATCCATCATTATTCCACCCTCGCTGTTTGTAATACCTTGTAATATATTCTAACTTTATGATAACAGCACCTATTTTTATATTTTAGCTCTCCGATATCATGCAAAGCTATCCTCTTCATACCCACAACGCGGTTTTATTTCTCGTTTCTAGTTGGAAGCAAATGTTCGGTGTACGTAGAGTCGTATCAGTGGCAGATAGGACTTGAGAGAATATTGATCTTACCTTTAGCTCCTTGTGGGTTCGACACTCCATACTTATCACTTCCACCATTGGAAATTGCTACGATGATTCCTTGCACTTGGGGATTATCAAGCTCTTTTCTGGCGCCGTTGCCGGGGAGCAATAGCGTGGGGTTGATATTCTCGTGTGTGCTTGTTTGCTTTCTTCATTAGTAGATTTTGTTTTCCCTTTCTGCTTTCTTTAGTTGTGGGTGAAACAAACAAAAAAATTAAATAATGAAAAATACAAAAAGAATTACTTGCCTCTTGCCTAAGAAGTTTTTCAAAAAGAGAAGTGATTGGAAAGTTGTGCATTGGAGAAGTGAGAGTCGACCTTGAACACTTGTGTTCATGCTCATGGAAACAATGTAGAATTTTCATGGAAGCTTCTCAAAAATAATTATCCCCCTGTATATATCCATTGTATTATAAAAATAATGTGCCAAGATTTTCTTTTAGGATGATTAGATTGCTTGTTTGCTTTGTGCGGTGCAAAAACAGAAACTTTGACTGTAGTGCATGAATTTACATTTCTTACTGGAACGTCAAAAGTTTCTGAAATTTTTACAGTACTTCTATACAAATTGTTTAATTTTTCCTAAATTTTCAGAATTTTTTGAGATACAGAAGTATACGAAGTTTTCAGATTGCTACAGACTGTCCTGTTTTTGACAGATTCTGTTTTCTATGCATTGTGCTCTTATTTTGATGAATCTATGAGTAGTACCGGGGGGTATGAACCATGGTGAAGTTGGACTACAGTAGATATAATGCTAATATGAATTTGGAATGAGTTCACAACAGTACTTAAAGTAGTATTTTGTTTTATTATACTAACGGATCTCACGAGGGTTTTGTTAAGTTTTGTGTGAATGAAGTGTTCGAAGATCGAGGAGGTATCGATATAAGAAGAATACGGAGAGACAAGAGTTCAAGCTTGGGGATGCCCAAGGCACCCCAAGTAAATATTTCAAGGAGACTCAAGCATCTAAGCTTGGGGATGCCCCAGGAGGCATCCCATCTTTATTCTTCAACAATTATCGGTATACCTCGGTTTTTGTTCACATGATATGTGTTTTTATTTTCCTTTTGTGCACCCTTCTAGTATGAGATAGTCCTTCATTGATTTTGAAGAATGCTTCATGCGCTTCACTTATATCTTTTGAGTATGGCTTTGAAGAATGCTCTTTGTGCTTCACTTATATCTTTTGAGTATGGCTTTATAGAATGCTTCGTGTGCTTCACTTATATATTTTGAGCTTGGATATTGGTTAATCTATATTAATTGTAGAATGCTCTATGAACTTCACTTATATCTTTTAGAGTATGAATAAAATTTCCATCGGAATTGGGTTTGGAAGTGTATCAATGTCATGCCTAGCTATAAAGGCATTAAAGAAAAGCGCTTGTTGGGAGACAACCCAATATTTACCCTTTATATTTTTGTGTTTTAACATGATTAAGCTACTGTATTAATTATGTTTTGTGCCTTTTATTTCAATAAAGTGCCAAGTAATGCCTTTGGGATGATGTGGTTGATAGTTGACTTGATTCTGTGCAAAAACAGAAACTTTGGTGCCCAGTACAGAATTTTTATAAATTCACCAGAGAGTCCAAAGCTTCTGAATGTTTTACACATGATTGATATACAAATTTCCTAGGTTTTCCTAATTTTTCAGAATTTTTAGAGACAGGGAAGTATGGTTACACTACAGATCTTCACAGACTGTTCTGTTTTTGACAGATTCTGTTTTGCATGCATAGTCTGCTTGTTTTAGTGTTTCCATAGCTTATATTTAGCGGTATAAATTATGGGAATGATATAATACAGTAGGTATCATGTGGGAACAATTATGAATCTTGTCTTGACAGTACCTAAGTGAATGATTTATCTTTATTACACTAACCCTTCTCACGAAGTTCCGTTAAGTTTTGTGTGATTGAAGTTTTCAAGTTTTGGGTGACACACCGATATGAGGAGAATAAGGAGTGAAAAGAACCTAATCTTGGGGATGCCCAAGGCACCCCCAAGGTAATATACAAGGAATACTCAAGCGCCTAAGCTTGGGGATGCCCCGGAAGGCATCCCCTCTTTCGTCTTCAACATTATCGGTAACCTCACTTGGAGCTATATTTTTATTCGTCACATAATATGTGCTTTGCTTGGATCGTCATTATATTTTGTTACTTTCTGTTAGGTGTTATTCATAATCTTGTTTTTCAATAAAAAGTTCCAAGAATTGCCTTAGGATGCTTGCATTACATGTTTGATGTGTGCTGTGTAAAAAAACAGAAACTTTTGCTGTAGTGTTTGAATTTTCATGTTTTAGTGGAACGTGGAAAGTTTCTGAAATTTTTACACAGTATTGTCATATAAATTCCTTAGCATGTCCTAAATTTTCATAATTTTTTGAGTTATGGAAGTACACTGTTTTCATAAATTGCTACAGACTGTTCTGTTTGGACAGATTGCTGTCATAGGTTTCGTTATCTACTTATCCTATAGTTTCCATAGCCTATATTGGTAGATATAAATTGTGGAGATGATAGTATACAGTACCTAATGTTTGAAAATTATTATGCAACTTGTCTTGGCAGTACATAAAGAGTTAATTTATTATTATGTGTACTAACCGATCTCACAAGTCCTTTTCAAGTTTTGTGTGGAAGATGTTTTTGAGAATAGGTGAAACCATGATATGAGAGGATTGAACGAGATACAAAAGCTCAAGCTTGCGGATGCACAAGGCACCCCAAGTAAATATTTCAAGAAGTCTTGTCGTCGTTTTCTCACCGGGGGTACCCCGAGACGGCAGATGCCATGGGATGGCTTGAGAGGTGAGAGCAAGGCTGCAGTGGAGATCCGGGACGGGTTTGCAGGTAGCACGCGATGGTTTAGCCAGGTTCGGGGCTCTCCGGAGAGATAATACCCCTACTCCTGCATATCTGTATATATGTGGTATATCTGGTACATGGTTGCTCCTGGAGCTGTGTCTGAGGAGGAAGAGGGAGCTGTGAGCTCCTTACCTTGGCTTCATATGTATGCATGCGTGAGCATGAGTGAGAGGGAGAGGATGAGAGGAGGCCTCCCGTGAGCGTGTGTGTGGCTGCCTCTTGGAGGCTCCCTTGGTGCCTCTTATATAGGGAGGCCCAGGGGACAAGGGGTGGCCCACCAGCCAGCTATCTACTATTGGAGATGACAAGTGATGCAGGCTACAGTGCGCCACTGTTGGAGCGCAGTGAAGTGACAGGTGACGGGTGCACAGCGGGGCACTATTCGCCAATAGTGCCCGACTGTAGCGGGGTGGCAGGCTCTGCGATCCGTCAGCTACAGTGTCGTCAGCTCGTGTCCGACGGGACGCCTGGAGCTGACTTCGTCGGGCCGCAGCCGGCAGCCGGCCGGGAGGAGCCGGACTGGAGGAGCCGGACAGGAGCAGCCGGACTGGATGAGCTGGACAGGAGCAGCCGGACAGGAGGAGCCGGACTGGAGGATCCGGACAGGAGCAGCCGGACAGGAGCAGCCGGACTAGAGCAGCCGGACTGGAGCAGCCGGACTAGAGGAGCCGGACAGGAGGAGCCGGACAGGAGCAGCCGGACAGGAGGAGCCGGACTGGAGAATCCGGACAGGAGCAGCCGGACAGGAGCAGCCGGACTGGAGCAGCCGGACTAGAGGAGCCGGACAGGAGCAGCCGGACAGGAGGAGCCGGACAGCTACAATGTCGTCAGCTACAGTGTCGTCAGCTACCTTCTTCGTTTGTCTTGTCGATTCATCAGGCCTGGCTTACCGGGGGTGGCCCCCTGGTGTTTTAAAATGTTGAGTCGTCTCCTTGAGCCTACTCGGGGGTAATCCCCCCGACAGTAGCCTCCGAGCCTCCGGGCGACTTGGACAGTCGGGCGGAGGGTTTTTGCCGCTGGGGTTGTTGTTGCAGAAGCTGTTGATGACGGTTGATTGCGGGTCGGGGACGACGTGGCTTGCTTCCAACAGGGGCACGCCAGCGCACCCGCTGGGTGTAGCCTCCGAGCCTCCGGGTGACTCGAAGAGTCGGGCGGAGGGTCTTTGCTGTTGCAGAAGCAGACGGTGGCGTCAAGGACGTCGGGCGTGGACGCAGAGTTCGCCAACTGACGGGCGCGGGGCCCTGCCTGACGCGGACGCGGAGTCCACCGGCTGATGGGCGCGAGGCGCTGCCGGGGGCGAACGCGGAGTCCACCGGCTGGTAGTTTCCAGCGGGGGCGCGCCAGCGCACCCGCTAGGTGTAGCCTCCGAGCCTCCGGGCAACTCGAAGAGTCGGGCGGAGGGTCTTTTCTGTTGCTGAAGCGGACGGTGGCGTCGAGGACGTCAGGCGCGGACGCGGAGTCCGCCGACTGAAGGGCGCGAGGCGCTATCGGGGGCGGACGCGGGGTCCGTCGGCTGATGGGCGCGAGGCGCTGCCGGGGGCGAACGCGGAGTCCACTGGCTGATGAGCGCGAGGCGCTGCCGAGGGCGGACGCCGGGTCCGCCGGCGGATGAGCGCGAGGCGCTGCCGAGGGCGGACGCGGGGTCCGCCGGCCGATGAGCGCGAGGCGCTGCCGAGTGCGGACGCGGGGTCCGCCGGCCGATGAGCGCGAGGCGCTGCCGAGGGCGGACGCGGGGTCCGCCGGCCGATGAGCGCGAGGCGCTGCCGAGGGCGGACGCGGGGTCCGCCGGCCGATGAGCGCGAGGCGCTGCCGAGGGCGGACGCGGGGTCCGCCGGCCGATGAGCGCGAGGCGCTGCCGAGGGCGGACGCGGGGTCCGCCGACGGATGAGTGTGAGGCGCTGCTGAGGGTAGCCTCCGAGCCTCCGAGCGAGGAGGTTCCTCATGGAAATGATCGTGCAAAAGACAAGTTTAGTCGATGCAGATATATCAAATATTTGATTTTGGTAGTGCAAGTTTATGCAGAGGGTGCCAACTTGGTTTCGTCCGAGCCCCTTCAATCTTTTTCATGTGCTATCCGCTCTTTGGCTTTTGCTCTTGTCAGCCGGACAGCCGGGAGTCGGTCTGTGGCTGAGGCGAAGAGTGGGCCGCGGAGTGGAGCGTACAGTACTCGGACTCTGGGAGCAGACTCGACCGAGCAGATACTCATAACTGAAATGACCGGATTGCCCAAGCCGTTATCTCCTAGGGCGTTTTTCGCGTGGGGGGCCTCCAACTTGTGCTCTTGCTAGCCGGACAGTCGCGGTGCGATCTGTAGCCGAGACAAAGAGTGGGCCTTCGGTACCGTGCACGTTACTAAACCGTCTCGTGGAACGAACGAATGGGGCCGAGCGGCCAGCCCCGGGCCGAGACTAGCTGGCGCCGGGGTAAACAGTAAAGTTGCTGAAGTAAATGCGGAGATTGCCCCTGAGGGACGCTCGGGGTATCCGCTGTTTGTGCGTGGCACGAGGGTATGTGGGTGGAGAGCTCACATTGCTTTTTGGTGCCGGCGAGGCGGTTTTTGTCGATGTCGGCCAGCGTGGCTTGCAGCCGACGTGGTCCGACTGATGCGCGCAAGGCGCCGCCGGGCGCGGACTTGGAGTCCACCGGCTGGTGTGCGCGGGGTACTGCCGAAGGCGGACGCGGAGTCCACCGGCTGGCGGTTTCCAGCGGGGGCGCGCCAGCGCACCCGCTGGGTGTAGCCTCCGAGCCTCCGGGCGACTCGGAGAGTCGGGCGGAGGGTTTTTGCTGTTTATGAAGCGGATAGTGGCGTTGGGGACGCCGGGTGCGGACGCGGGGTCCGATGACCGATGGGCGTGGGGCCCTGCCGGGTGCGGACGCGTGGTCCACCGGCTGATGAGCGCGAGGCGCTGCCGAGGGCGGACGCGGGGTCCGCCGGCCGATGAACGCGAGGCGCTGCCGAGGGCGGACGCGGGGTCCGCCGGCAGATGAACGCGAGGCGCTGCCGAGGGCGGACGCGGGGTCCGCCGGCCGATGAGCGCGAGGCGCTGCCGAGGGCGGACGCGGGGTCCGCCGGCAGATGAGCGCGAGGCGCTGCCGAGGGCGGACGCGGGGTCCGCCGGCCGATGAGCGCGAGGCGCTGCCGAGGGCGGACGCGGGGTCCGCCGGCGGATGAGCGTGAGGCGCTACCGAGGGCGGACGCGGGGTCCGCCGACCGATGAGCGCGGGGCGCTGCCAAGGGCGGACACGGGGTCCGCCGGCGGATGAGCGCGAGGCGCTGCCGAGGTCGGACGCGGGGTCCGTCGGCTGTTGAGCGCGGGGTGCCGCAGGGAGTGGCTTTCGAGCCTCCGGGCGAGGGGGTTCATTGCTTTTTTGACACCGATGAGGTGGTTGTTGTTGAAGACAGCCGGCGCGGCTTGGTACTTGCGGAGCGCGCCGGCACACCCGCTAGGTGTAGCCTTCGAGCCTCCGGGTGCTCGAAGGGGGTCCCGGCAGGTCGGGTCCGCCGGCGGACGTCGAGGCGGACGGGTGGTCGGGCCGGCTCCTCAGTCGGCCAGGCGTCGGAGGCGGCAGGCGGACCGGTCGGTCAGGTGACGACGCAGGCAGGCCGGACGGCGGCGTAGGCAGGGCGGGTCACGGCTGGCCGTCCGAGTGGCGAAGCAGGCGGACGGGCAGGCAGACGTTTTTTTTTTTAAGCAGCCGGCCTATTGACTTTCCTCGTTTCTTTTCAGCCGGCCTGGGCAGCCGGCCAGAGCAGGGAGCTGGCGCTGGAGGGCGGCAGCCGGCAGCAGGGGAGGTCGGCAGCGGGCGAGTGGGGAGCCGGCAGGCGGCCAGGCCGGCCGGGTGGCGGGCAGAGCCAGAAGGAGGCCGGGCGCTGGGCGCGGAGCCGGCGCGCGCTGGCGAAGTCGGCTGGAGGTGTGCCGGCAGCAGGCGAGGCCGGCGACGGGCGCGGGGGTGTCGGGGCAGCCGGCGAGATGGGACGCGGGCGTAGAGGGGGCGTGGAAGCGGGCGGAGGCGGCCAGGCGGCCGGAGCGCGGGGGCCGGTCCAGCGCAGCGGGCGGAGACGGCCGGGCAGCTGGAGAGTCGGCGCGGCGCGCACGGGGGCGGGGGAGCCGGACCACGGGCGCGGCAGGGCGCGGGTGAAGCTGGCCTCGGGGCGGCGTGGAGCAAGGAGCGGCCCGCGCGGGGCGGAGCCGGCCGATGTCCGGGCGCGATGCAGCCGGCTACGGGGGATGCAAAGGAGCAGAGCCGGCGATGTGCGGGCACGGGCGCGGGGCCGGTTGCTGGCGCGCGAGCCGGCTCGTGGAGAGGTCGGGCGCGGGCGCGCGGGGCGCTGGGATGGAGTGGGGCGAGGCGGCCGCATCCCCGGCGCGCAGCTGGAGCGGGGCGAGACGGCGTGGTGCGGGTGCGGCCGCGTGAGCGCGAGGTCGGAGCCGGCGCGAGGCAGGCGGAGCTGTGGCGCAGCTGTCGAGCCGGGAAGGCACGGGCGCGCAGCAGGCGGCTCGGGTAGCCGACGCGAGCGCACGCCAGAGGCAGCCGGTTGGCATGGCGAGTCGGCGGGAGGGACCCGGCCGCGGCCGTGCGGGCACGGAGCCGGCGGGCGGGGGCTGAGCAGCAGGGGTGTGGGCAGCTGGAGGCCCGTGAAGTTGAGCGGCGCGGCCGGACAGAACGGAGCGACCGGTCGCGGAGCCGGCCAGGTGGGGCGGAGCCGGAGACAGCGCCGGCCGGCCGCGGATGGCGGGGAGCCGCGGTGCCAGCGGACGGCCGAGGGGCGGAGGAGGCGCTGGTCAACCGCGGTCGGGACTGCGTGCGGTGGCGGACCGCGGGCGCAGGCGGGTGCGAGCGACGCCGCCCGCCACGGGGAGGATGGCGCGTAGGGACGAGGCTTGGCGGCGCGGACGGGCCCGCCGCGCGCGAGGAGGCCGCAGGCGCGGGTCGAGCGGGGCGAGGCCGCGTGACGGAGGAGGCCGGGCGGCGCGGGGTGAGCCGCGGGTCGGGGCCGCGCGCGAGGAGGGGAGATGCAGGCGCGGACGCCGGCGCGATGCGGACGAGAGGGCGACGCGCGGCCGGCGCGCTGAGCCGGCTCGAGCGGCGCAAGGTAGCGGTGCCGACCCGACGTGCTGAAGAAGAGGAGCTCGGGCCAGTGGCTGTGGCGGGACGAGATGTACGCGCAGGTGTTGGAGCGCCGATGCCGCTGCGCCGGAGCGGCGGTGAAGGGTGACGCGGTGTGCCCGCTCGTGAGTGAGCAGCCCCGGCCGCTACTGCTACTGCAGAGGAGGAGAGCGACGCGGGCGGTGTCGAGGCCGATGGCGAAGGCGCGGCGCATCGCACGGTCGCCTCGGGGGCGAGTTGATGTCGAGCCCTCGAGCGCGGCCGGAGAGGCGACAGCGACGCCACGGCGGAGCTGGCGAAGACGGCAAGGCCGACGACGACGGCGCGCCGCCTCGCGCGGCCGCCCCGGGGGCGAGTTGATGTCGAGCCCTCGAGCGCGGCCGGAGAGGCGACGGCGACACCACGGCGGAGCTGGCGAAGACGGCAAGGCCGACGATTACGGCGCGCCGCCTCGCGCGGCCGCCCTGGGGGTGAGTTGATGTCGAGCCCTCGAGCGCGGCCGGAGAGGCGACGGCGACGTCGCGGCGATGGTGACGAAGATGGTGAGGCCGATGACGAAGGCGCGCCGCCTCGCGCGACCGCCCTGGGGGCGAGTTGATGTCGAGCCCTCGAGCGCGGCCGGAGAGGCGACGGCGACGTCGCGGCGATGGTGACGAAGATGGTCCCGCCCGGACCGCGGAACCAGAAGCAGCGAGCCCCACGGTGGGCGCCAACTGTCGTCGTTTTCTCACCGGGGGTACCCCGAGACGGCAGATGCCATGGGATGGCTTGAGAGGTGAGAGCAAGGCTGCAGTGGAGATCCGGGACGGGTATGCGGGTAGCACGCGGTGGTTTACCCAGGTTCGGGGCTCTCCGGAGAGATAATACCCCTACTCCTGCATATCTGTATATATGTGGTATATCTGGTACATGGTTGCTCTTGGAGCTGTGTCTAAGGAGGAAGAGGGAGCTGTGAGCTCCTTACCTTGGCTTCATATGTATGCATGCGTGAGCATGAGTGAGAGAGAGAGGATGAGAGGGGGCCTCCCGTGAGCGTGTGTGTGGCTGCCTCTTGGAGGCTCCCCTGGTGCCTCTTATATAGGGAGGCCCAGGGGACAAGGGGTGGCCCACCAGCCAGCTAACTACTATTGGAGATGACAAGTGATGCAGGCTACAGTGCACCACTGTTGGAGCGCAGTGAAGTGACAGGTGACGGGTGCACAGCGGGGCACTATTCGCCAATAGTGCCCGACTGTAGCGGGGTGGCAGGCTCTGCAGTCCGTCAGCTACAGTGTCGTCAGCTCGTGTCCGACGGGACGCCTGGAGCTGACTTCGTCGGGCCGCAGCCGGCAGCCGGCCGGGAGGAGCCGGACAGGAGGAGCCGGACAGGAGGAGCCGGACAGGAGCAGCCGGACTGGAGCAGCCAGACTGGAGGAGCCGGACAGGAACAGCCGGACAGGAGGAGCCGGACTGGAGGATCCGGACAGGAGCAGCCGGACAGGAGCTGCCGGACAGGAGCAGCCGAACTAGAGGAGCCGGACAGCTACAGTGTCGTAAGCTACCTTCTTCGTTTGTCTTGTCGATTCGTCAGGCCTGGCTTACCGGGGGTGGCCCCCCTGGTGTTTTAAAATGTTGAGTCGTCTCCTTGAGCCTACCCGGGGGTAATCCCCCCGACAAGTCTCAAGCATTTAAGCTTGGGGATGCTACGCATCCCACCTCTCTTCATCAACAATTATCGGTTAGCCTATGTTGAGCCTAAACTTTTATTCGTTCACATGATGCGTGCTATTCTTGGAGTGCTATTTTTCTTTTGCTTGCTGTTTGAATAAAATCATTGGATCTGAAATTCTTAGTTAAGGGAGTCCTCACATAGTTATTTAATTATTGGCTACTTATTGATCTTCACTTATATTTTTGGAATAGTTTGTCATTCACTCTCATGCTTCACTTATATCTTATGAGTAAATGGTTGAATGAATTAAATATCATAAATCTGAAATTAAATATGCTTCATATACTTATCCCATGGGGAGTAATGACTTCACACATAATAAGTATAGGTAGTGAAATTTATTGAAAGTTAGCAAACACCGCATTGGTCACTTGAACAATTCATGAAAGAATATTGAAGGAAGAGAGATTCCACATATAAATATACTATCTTGGACATCTTCTATGATTGTGAGCCCCATTAATTATTTTCAAACTTGAGCAAATTAGTTGAAGTTGGACAAGGAAGACAACTTAATGAGTTATGTTTGGGTATATTTGTATAGAAGTTATATTCTTATGGATCCTCCAACATGTGGTGCTTGCTTCCACCTCATACTAGCCAAAACTTCCGCACCAAGTAGAAATACTACTTGTGCATCCAAACACCCTTAAACCAGTTCTGCCATGAGAGTCCACTATACCTACCTATGGATTGAGTAAGATCCTTCAAGTAAGTTGTCATCGGTGCAAAAGGCAATAAAAATTGCTCCTAAATATGTATGATCTTTTATTGTAAAGGAAAATAAGCGTTGTACGAATTTGTGATGGTAAAGAAATAAAAATGACGGACTGCATAATAAAGGTTGCTATCACAAAGGGCAATACAACGTGACGTTCCTTTGCATTAAGGGGTTTGCACATCCAAAAACAAAAAGCGCATGACAACCTCTGCTTCCCTCTGCGAAGGGCCTATCTTTTACTTTCTAGTATTTACCTTTATGCAAGAGTCATGGTGATCTTCACCACATCCTATATTTCGCCTTTTTCTCTTGGCAAGCGTCATGTGTTGGGGAATGATCTAGACATATATATCCACACAAATATATTTGATCATGAATTATTATTGTTGACAATTATCTATATGATAAATAAGTTGGGAGGCGAAACATTAAGCCCCTATCTTTCTTTGTGTTCGATGGATGCTATTTGTTCTAAAAATATGCTTTGAGTGTCAATAATCATGGAAGACTATATGATAGTTGAGTATGTGGAATTTGCTAAATAAAAGCTCTTACATAGACCCTTCCTGAAAATAAGATGAATTGCAATTGTTCGATGACTAGGAATATGGTTTGTTAGTTTTCAAGAGACTTTTTTGTCTATACTTTAACATGTGAATACTTGTTACTTGATCATGAGAAGTTTTATGAGATGAGCTACTGTTTATGGTTTATATTGATGCTAGAAAAAGTGATTGGAATTATCATTGATCAAACTTGTGCACTTGCTAGCATTCACACTTCATAAATTATTTCTTTTATCATTTACCTACTCGAGGACGAGCAGGAATTAAGCTTGGGGATGCTGATACGTCTCCAACGTATCTATAATTTATGAAGTATTCATGCCATGTTTGCTATGATTTTGGTATGATTTGATTAGAACTAACCCGGACTGGCGTTGTTTTCAGCAGAACTACCGTGGTGTTGTTTTTGTGCAGAAATAAAAGTTCTCGGAATGGGCTGAAAATTTACGGAGAATATTTTTGGAAAATATAAAAAATACTGGAGCAAAAAGCTGGGCCAGGAAGTGACCGAGGAGGCCACAAGCCTGGGGGGCGCCCCCTCCCCCCCAGGGCGCGCCCCCCTGGCTTGTGGGCTCCTCGAGCACTCCCCTGACGTGATTTCGACGCCAACCTCTCCTATAAATCCAGAAAACGCCAGAAAGAAACCTAGATCGGAAGTTCCGCCGCCGCAAGTCTCCAGAGCCATGAAAGATCAATCTTGGCCCTCTCCGGCACCCTGCCGGAGGGGGTCACCTTCATCGGAGACCATGGATGAGGTGGACGGAGGGGCCATCATCGCCATGGAGGCCAAGGACCAGAGGGAGAACCTCTCCCCACTCAGAGGGGAGGCCATGGAGGAGGAAGCACAAGGGGGAGACCCTCTCCCCCTCTCTTCCGGTGGCGCCGGAGTGCCACCGGGGGAACCATCGCCGCGGTGATCGTCTTCATCAACATCACCTTCTTCATCACCGTCCTCATGTCTTTTCAGCGGTCCACTCTCCCGCATCCCGCTGTAATCCCCTACTTGAACATGGTGCTTTATGCCACATATTATGATCCAATTATGTGTTGCCATCCTATGATGTTTTGAGTAGATTTCTTTTGTCCTTTGGGTTGATTGATGATATAGATTGGTTTGAGTTGTATGTTTATTTTGGTGCTGTCCTATTGTGCCTTCCGTGCCGCGCACACGTGGAGGATTCCCGCTGTAGGGTGTTGCAATACGTTCATGATTTGCTTATAGTGGGTTGCTTGAGTGACAGAAGCATAAACCCGAGTAGGTGGGTTGTTGCGTATGGGATAAAGGGGACTTGATGCTTTAATGCTATGGTTGGGTTTTACCTTAATGATCTTTAGTAGTTGCGGATGCTTGCTAGAGTTTCAATAATAAGTGCATATGATCCAAGTAGAGAAATTATGTTAGCTTATGCCTCTCCCTCATATAAAATTGCAATAATGATTACCGATCTTGTTACCAATTGCCTAGGACAATTCCGCACACTGACCCATCATTATTCCACCCTCGCTGTTTGTAATACCTTGTAATATATTCTAACTTTATGATAACAGCACCTATTTTTATATTTTAGCTCTCCGATATCATGCAAAGCTATCCTCTTCATACCCACAACGCGGTTTTATTTCTCGTTTCTAGTTGGAAGCAAATGTTCGGTGTACGTAGAGTCGTATCAGTGGCAGATAAGACTTGAGAGAATATTGATCTTACCTTTAGCTCCTTGTGGGTTCGACACTCCATACTTATCACTTCCACCATTGGAAATTGCTACGATGATTCCTTGCACTTGGGGATTATCAGTGGCACCATGCTCTTCATATAGAGAGTCTCCTGAGTTGTCATTTCATATCCTAGTGGGAATTTTTCATTATAGACCTTGGCTTGTTTATTTTGATGACGGGCTTCCTCAAATGCCCGAGGTCTTCATGGGCAACCAAGTTGGATGCACACCCACTTAGCTCCGATTGAGCTTTCATACACTTATAGCTCTAGTGCATCTGTTACATGGCAATCCCTACTTCTCGCATTGATATCGATTGATGGGCATCTCCATAGCCTGTTGATCCGCCTAGTTAATGCGAGACTTTCTTTCTACTTTGACTCCTTTTGATCTCTACCACCATACTCTATTCCACCCATATCCTATATCCATGGTTCACACACATATACTGAGTAGAGTTGAAAATGATGAAGTGTGTTAGAATTACGATCCAATTGTCTGGTTAGACACCGAGGTGCTCATGATTTATATTTATACGGTGAAGATGGATTCATGCCATGCTTGATATGAGAAAATGAGTAGGGAATAACATTCTTTAAGGATCGTATATTTTGAAAAGTAATGATTATGTTGTTTATGTTCATGGATATTATTATGTTGATACCAATTAGTTCATCATTTCTCAAAGATCATACCTAAAAGAGATTACATGTCGGGTAGCATGTCGCATCAAAAAATTTGTTTTTATCATTTACCTACTCGAGGACAGGCATGAATTGAGCTTGGGGATGTTGATACGTCTCCAACGTATCGATATTTTTTTATTGTTCCATGCTATTATATTATAAATCTTGGATACTTTATATGCAATTATATGTTATTTTATATAATTTTTGGGAACTAACCTATTAACCCAGTGCCTAGTGCGAGTTGATGTTTTCTGCTTGTTTTTGGTTTTCCAGGAAATTAGTACCAAATGAAGTCCAAACGCTACAAAACTTTTTGATGATTTTTTTCTGGACAAGAGAGACCCTGGAAGCTTCGGGAGGAGACCAGAAACGAAGCGAGGAGACGGCAAGGCAACAGGGCGCGATCGGGGGGTAGGCGCGCCCTGATGCCTTATGTGCCCCTCCTGGCTCCATCTGACCTAATTCCACCTCCAATAAATTCTCTAAAATAGGGAAACCAACAGAGACCCACCCGAAACAATTTTCCTGCCACCGCAAATCTCTGTTCTGCCGTGATCTCATCTGGAGACCTTTTTCGGTACTCTGCCAAAGGGGGTATCGATCACAGAGGCCATCTTCATCAACCTTGCTCCCTCCATGATGATGTGTGAGTAGTCCACCACAAACCTACGGGTCCATAGCTAGTACCTAGATGGCTTTATCTCTCTCTTTGATCTTCAATACCATGTTCACCGTGATTCTCGTGGTGATCTATCCGATGTAATCCTCTTTTGCGGTGTGTTTGTTGGGATCCGATGAATTGTGGGTTTATGATCAGATTATTCATTGAAAGTAATCGAGTCTTTTTTGAATTCTATTATGCATGATTGTTATAGCTTCGTATTTCTCTTCGATTTATCGGTTTGGTTTGGCCAACTAGATTGATTTATCTTTAGTGGGAGTGGTGCATTGTAATGGGTTCAATATTGCGGTGCACTATATCCCAGTGACAGAAGGGGACAAGAAATGTATTTGTATTGTTGCCATTAAGGATAAAACAACGGGGTCTGAACATATTGCTTGTCTTACTTTGTCTACATCATGTCAACTTGCTCCAAGCATTACTCTGTTTGTCATGAACTTAATACCTAGAGAGGCAAGCATAGAAGCGCACTCGAAGTGGAGTAATAGTAGTAGATGCAGGATCGTTTCGGTCTACTTGTTTATGGACGTGATGCATATATACATGATCATTGTTGTGAATAACATGTCATAACTATGCGCTATTCTGTCAATCGCCCAACAATAATTTGTTTACCCACCGTATGCTATGTTCAAGAGAGAAGCCTCTAGCGAAAACTATGGCCCCGGGGTCTACTTAATCATAAATACTAAAACCCTAAAAATACTTTGCTGCAATTCAGTTACTGCTTTTTTACTTTTACTATTTGTACCATCTTTCTCTATCAAGTTTTAATACTTGCAAGTAACGAGTTCAAGGGGCTTGACAACCCTCTTGCCCGCGTTGGGTGCAGTGTTTGGTTTTGTGTGTGTAGGTGTTGTTGAAAGGGGTTTGCTTGGTTCTCCTATTGGTTCGATAATGTTGGTTCTCATTGAGGGAAATACTTATCTCTATTGTACTGTATCTCCCCTCCTCTTCGGGAAAAAACCCAATGCAGCTCACAAGTAGCAGTTGTAATCAATTGTAATTGTTTTATATGATTTGGTTTACCTAACGTCAAGTATAAGTCCAAAATTAATTACTAAGATTCAAATAGTTTTCAAACTAGTTTGAGTTTGAACCTAATTTAATTTGAGTTCATCTCTCCCTAAAGTCAATATTAAAATCCAAAACAACCTACTAAGTTTAATTTGATTAAACATTTTATTTGAATTTGTTTTGTTCAAATTAAACTTTGTTTCCAATTTAAATTTCAATCTAGGTTTAAAATGAAATTCAAAAGGTATTTGAATTACCTAAAGTCAAATAATAATCCAAAAAAAATATTTACTAAAGTTTCATTTAAGTTTTTGAAACATTTGTTTAATATTTGCTTTATTAAACAATTCCTTATTTCAAATTAAACCTAATTAGGTTTAATTCATACTTGATTTCTGTCCTAAATTGGATTTTGTTAAAATTAATTTAAATTATTTAAAATTTGAGCTAAAGTGTTCTGAGATGAAAGCATATTTAATTTGAGTCAGTTTTCAAATAGAAAAGATTAATTTGGATTTATAAAATACAAGTTATGATCTATTCAAAATTGAACTCGTTCTGTTTTTTATTTAAATTTTAAATTATTCAAACATGGAATATTTTTCGATAGGATGAGAGTATATTTCATCAGTTTCATTTTGCAAAAAGAGTCACCTAATTTGGACTTGCCGATAATTATTTATGAGCATTCTAAGTTTAGGGATTTTTCTGCAAAATTTCCAATTTAGTTTAATTAACAAATTTCTATCGAACGGGCAAGGGCTACATGGCGGCTTCTGGTTGGTTGAGGGGGCGTGCGCTGGGGTGCTACGTGGCGGACATTCGATCCTCAGAATATAACGCTTCGAGTGTTTAAGTGAATGTGCGTGTGCCGTGTGATCAGGATCCGATGGCTAAGATTAGATCTGGGTTTTAGGATTTCGGTGCCTCACCGGAGTTCCGCCGGAACACGCGATGAGAATGGCGCGCGACTCGGGTGTGGATGGTGCGGTCGCTCCTAGAGTCATCAAAGGCGGGGACAGTAACGGGCGGACGCGGTGTTGCACGTCGAAGGCGATGGTGGCATCGTCCAGGCTCGGGGCCCGCAGCAACGGAGATAGGAGGCAAGGTGAGCCAAGTTGAGGCAATTCAGGTGTAAAGCAGGGGTGAGGCAAGGTGACTCTATCTCACCCTTGTTGTTTGTGCCAGCTGCTAATCTTTTGCAAACAGTGGCCAATGACATGTTGAATAGAGGAGAAATTCAATTGCCAATCCCTTGTCATGATAAGGATTTTCCTGTCATACTGTACACTAATGATACTCTGATTATCTTTCCTGCAGTGGAGGAGCAGTGATATGTCTCCAACGTATCTATAATTTTTGATTGTTCCATGCTGATATATTATCATTCTAGGATACTTTTTGTGTCTTATTTACAAATTTATAATATTTTTTATCACTAACCTATTAACCCAGTGCCCAGTGTCAGTTGCTGTTTTCTGCATGTTTTTTACTTTTCAGGTTTATAGTACCAAACAAAGTCCAATTGCCTCGAAACTTTTTGATTATTTTTATGGACCAAAAGAATACATGGGAACCTCGGGAGGAGACCGGAAGCCGCACGAGGGCACCAGCACGCAACAGGGCGCGCCCTGATGTGTGCTGCCCCCCTAGGGTGTCTCGCGATGCCCCTCTCTAGCCTATAAATTCTCTAATATTCCAAAAACCCTAGAGGCAATCCCGAAACCCTTTTTACGCCGCCGCAAGTCTCTGTTCCGTCGCGAGTCCATCTAGAGCTCCGTTCCGGCACCCTGTCGGAGGGGGGATCGATCACGAAGGGCCTCTTCATCAACCTTGCTGCCCTCATGATGATGTGTGAGTAGTTTACCATAGACCTACGGGTTCATAGCTAGTACCTAGATGGAAATCTCTCTATCTCTGGATCTTCAATGCAATGATCATCGCATCTTTGCTTTGATCTATCCGATGTAATCGTATTGTGCGGTGTGTTTGTTGGGATCTGATGAATTGTGGGTTTATGTTCAGATTATTCATGAAAAGTATTTGAGTCACCTCTGAATATTAAGATTCTTATTTGCATGATCATTATAGCTTCGTAATGCTCTCTGATTTATCGATGTGCTTTGGCCAAGTAGATTGATCTATCTTCAGTGGGAGTGGTGCGTTGTGGTAGGTTCAACTTGACGAGTTTCTATATCCTAGTGACAAAGTAGGGGACAAGATGCGTCTTTGTGTTTTTGCTACTAAGGATAACACGATGGGGGTTATTCATATTGCTTGATTTTACTTTGTCTACATTATGTCATCGTTCTCCATGCATTACTCTGTTTATCATGAACTTAATACGTAGAGAGGCAAGCATAGAAGCGCTCTTGAAGTGGAGTAATAATAATAGGTGCAGGCAGGAGTTGGCCTATTTGTTTATGGACGTGATGCCTATATACACATGATCATTGCCCTGAAAATCGCATAACTATCCGCGTTTCTATCAATTGCCCAACAATAATTTGTTACCCACCGTATGCTGCCTACATGAGAGATGCCGCTAGGGAAAACTATGGCCCCCGGGTCTATTCACTTATAAATTTACAAAAGCTACTGTTACTTTGCTGCCTTTATTTACTTTTTATTTTATTTTGCAGTTTACAATTATCTACAATTATCTACACACCTCATTTTCTTGCAAATAACGACATCAAGGGGATTGACAACCCTCTTGCGTTGGGTGCAAGTTGTTTGTTCTTTTGAGTGCAGCCGCTGAAGACGGTTGAGGATTGATATTCATGTTGGTTCGATAAACCTTGGTTTCATAACTGAGGGAAATACTTACCCACTTTGTGCTGCAATTACCTATTCCTCTTCATGGAAAACCCAACGCATATCACAAGTATCACGAAAGATTTCTGGTGCCGTTGCCGGGGAGTATCGTCACCAACTATCAAGTAACTTCACACAAATTTTCATTCACTTGTTTATATTTTTATTTGCTGTTATATTTAGTTTGTCTCATAAAAATCAAAAATGCAATAATATTTATCTTTGCTTGTTACTAGTTTACTTCTTTGCTTGCTAGTTAGCTTGTCATGCTCGTTACTTTGCTTGTTTGGTCACCATGTCTCAAGATAGATTCCAAAATATTTCTTACTACCAAAGAATGTCGGAAATAGAGAGTTCTATGAAAACTTTCATGACTTCACAATATGAGCATAATAAATCCTTTGCTTCTGAAATTAAGGAACATTCAACTTTGCTTAACGCTATTAGTAAGCAACTTGATGAGATTAATAAGGAAGTGTCTAATCTCCAATCACAGTTTGCTCAAACTGGAGAGTTGTTAAGAAAGATCTCTGATAAGTAAATCACTCTAGTGAATAGGATGGCCGCTAAACCGGAATCTTTACCTATTGCGAATCATGATGAAGATCTTAAAATGATTGGTACTTCTCCTATTTAATGTTTGTTTACTTCTCTAAATATAAATGATAAAGGGACTGGAGATGAGTCAACTCTAGTTGAGAAGCGTCCCGTTTGCTTGGAGGGTGATGATTTTGATGCTAAAACTGAAAAACGTGGGTTTGGAGAGGTCAAAACTTTAACTAGTGATGTGCCCGCTATTTTGGATTACAAGGACTTTAATTATGATAATTGCTCTTTAGTAGAATGTATTTCCTTGTTGCAAATCATTATTAGCTCACCCAATGCTTATGAACAAAACAAGGCTTTTACCGAACATATAATAGAAGCTATGATAAAAGCTTATGATGAGAAACTTGAGCTTGAAGTTTCTATTCCTAGAAAATTGCATGATGAGTGGGAACCTAATATCAAAATAAAGATAAATAAATATGAATGCAATGCCTTGTGTGACCTTGGTGCTAGTGTTTCAACTATTCCTAAATCTCTTTGTGATGTGCTTGGTATCACTAATATTGAAGATTGTTCCCTTAACTTGCATCTTGCGGATTCTACCATTAAGAAACCTCAAGGTAGAATTAATGATGTGCTTATTATTGCAAATAAAAATTATGTGCCTGTAGATTTCATTGTGCTTGATATTGATTGCAATCCTACTTGTCCCATAATACTTGGAAGGCCTTTCCTACGAACTATAGGTGCAATTATTGACATGAAAGAGGGAAACATAAGGTTCCAATTCCCATTAAAGAAAGGGATGGAACACTTCCCTACGAAGAAAATTAAACAACCTTATGAATCAATCATGAGAGCTACTTATGGGTGGAGTGTCAAAGATGACAATACTTGAAACTATGCATTATGCCTAACTAGGGGCATAAAACAATAGCGCTTGTTGGGAGGCAACCCAATAGTTATCTTTATTTTTGCTTTTAACTTTCTGTTTGTTTTTGATAACATGATTATTTCCTCTGTAATGATTATGTTTTTGTGTTTAAATTAGTGTTTGTGCCAAGTAAAGCCTTTGGGATGACTCACAAGATGAGTAGAATCGATGCTGAAACAAAACAGAAACTTTTGAGTCCAGTACAGAAATTTTCATTTTTAAATGGAGCATGATAATGATCTGGATTTTTTACACAATATTGATATACAAATTTTAGAGGTTTTCCTAATTGGTCAGAATTTTTAGAGTTACAAAAGTATAGGTTCTCTACAGATTGCTACAGAATGTTCTGTTTTAGACAGATTCTGTTTTTGCTTGCATAGTAGCTTGGTTTGATTATGCTATGGATTGTATCGGGGGGTATAAGCCATGGAGAAGTTAGATACAGTACCTATTATGCAATTTTGAAATAATAATTAATTTATAACAGTACCTAAAGTATTCAATATGTTGCTTACACTAACGGATCTCACGAAGTTTTGTTGAGTTTCGTGTGATTGAAGTTTTCAAGTTTTGGGTGTTATCACAATGGACAAAGGAATGAGGAGCGGCAAGAGCCTAAGCTTGGGAATGACCAAGGCACCCCAAGGTAATATTCTAAGGAAGACACAAGCGTCTAAGCTTGGGAATGCCCCGGAAGGCATCCCCTCTTTCGTCTCAATCCATCGGTATGTCACTTGAAGCTATATTTTTATTCATCACATGATATGAGTTTTGCTTGGAGCGTCGTTTGTTTTTGTTTGATTTTACTTTCAGTTTGCCACAATCATCATTTGCTGGACACACCTATTTAAGAGAGACACACCTTCATCATCATTTGTTAGAATACTCTATGTGCTTCACTTATATCTTTTGAGCTTAGCGGTTGTTCTAGTACTTCACTTATATCTTTTTGAGCACGGTGGCGTGTAGATTTTATAATAAATAATTGCACTCTCGTTCTTCACTTATATTTGTTTGAGAGTTAATAAATAGTGACGGTAATTTGCATGGATCATAAGACTAGTCCAAAAATATTAGGTATTCAATTAGTGATAATTAAAACCATCATGTAGCACATACAGAGAAACTGTGGGTTAATGATATTGATGTGGTAATATGAAAAAGGTGTGAGTTCATAATTGTTGATTCATAGAAGTGTCGATATTAAGAGAGGTTAACTTCTTGTTCGTCTAAAAATTAAAGAGGCATGGTGATGATGTGTGAGCATTTCTATTCCTCGTTGAAATCCTAGTGTTTTTTCGGGTCGGAAGCGTGCGATAGTTAACTCCTACCAACCTCTTCCCTCGGGGCATGCGAGTAGTACTTTGATTTGTGATAAAACTAATAAAACTTTGCAATAAGTATATGAGTTCTTTATGACTAATGTGAAACCATGGGCATGCGCAATCTCACCTCCTCATATTTGCTAGCCTCTTCGGTACCGTGCATAGCCCATTCTCACCTTGAGGATCGGTGCAACTTTCGCCGGTGCATCCAAACCCCGTGACATAATACGCTCTGTTGCACATGAGCCTCATTGTATCTTCCTCAAAACAACCACCAAACCTACCAATAATGGCATTTTCATAGCCATTCCGAGATATATTGCCACGCAAATTCCATCATCACTTCACATGACTAGTTCGTTCATCATCATATTGCTTTGCATGATCATATAGAGCTGGCATAGTATTTGTGGCAAAGCCACCATTCATCATATTTTTGATACATGTCACGCTAGATCATTGCACATCCTGGTACACTGCCAGATGCATTCATATAGAGACATATCTTTATACCAATTCTTCATATCGAGTTGTAAGTAAATAAAAGTGTGATGATCATCATTGTTAGAGCATTGTCCCACTGGGGAAATAAAAATGAGGGAGGCCAAATGATCCCACCATTCTGAATAAAAAAATGAGAGAAAATGAGAGAAGGGACTTTGGTACTATCCTTTACCACACTTGGGCCTCAAAGTGACACCTTGTTCCTCATATAGAGAGTCTCATGATATGTCATTTTCATATGCTAGTGGGAATTACTTTTTCATTATTACAAACTTGGCTTGTATATTCCTATGACGGGCTTCCTCAAATGCCTGAGGTCTTCATGAGCAAGCAAGTTGGATGCACACCCCACTTAGCTTCATTTGAGCTTTCATACACTTACAGCTCTAGTGCATTAGTTGCATGGCAATCCCTACTCCTTGCATTGACATCTATCAATGGGCATCTCCATAGCCCGTTGGTACGCCTAGTTGATGTGAGACTATCTTCTCCACTTTTTGCCCCTTTGATATCTACCACCATATTCTATTCCACCTAAATGCTATGTCCAATGGCTCACGCTCATGTATTGCGTGAAGAATAAAAAGTTGATGCATATTGAAAAAGTACGATCCAATTGCCTGACTTGGACACCGTGGTGCTTGACATTTGTATTAATGTGGTGAAGATGGAGCCATGCCTTGCTAATACAATAAGATGAATGGGGGTAAACATTCTTTGAGGATCGTATACTTTGAAAGATTGATGATTTTGTTTCTTATACTTATAAGTATTGCTATGTTAATATTTGTTGATTCATCGTTTCTCAATGAGCATACATTTATAAGATTACATAATGGATAGCATGTCACATCAAAAATTCTGTTTTTATCATTTACCTACTCGAGGACGTGCAGGAATTAAGCCTGGGGATGCTTGATACGTCTCCAACGTATCTATAATTTTTGATTGTTCCATGCTGATATATTATCATTCTAGGATACTTTTTGGGTCTTTATTTACCAATTTATAATATTTTTGAGCACTAACCTATTGACCCAGTGCCCGGTGCCAGTTGTTGTTTTCTTCGTGTTTTTTACTTCTCAGGTTTACAGTACCAAACGAAGTCCAATTGCCACAAAACTTTTTGATGATTTGTTCTGGACCAAAATAATACATGGGAACCTTGGGAGGAGACCGGAAGACACACGAGGGCACTGATAACCCACAAGTATAGGGGATCGCAACAGTTTTCGAGGGTAGAGTATTCAACCCAAATTTATAGATTCGACACAAGGGGAGCCAAAGAATATTTGCGAGTATTAGCAGTTGAGTTGTCAATTCAACCACACCTGGAGATTAAATATTTGCAGCAGAGTGATCAGTAGCACGGTAGTATGATAGTTTTGACAGCAGTAGTAATAGTAATGGTAACAATAGCAGTGATAGCAATAGTTTTGTAGCAAGTGTAACAGTAGCAGTAGCAATAGTAACTCAGCAAGAACAATATGTGGAAAACTCGTAGGCACTGGATCGGTGAACTCGTTGGATGATATTCATCATATAACAGTCATAACCTAGGGCGACACAGAACTAGCTCCAGTTCATAAATGTAATGTAGGCATGTATTCCGTAAATAGTCATACGTGCTTATGGAAAAGAACTTGCATGACATCTTTTGTCCTACCCTCCCGTGGCAGCGGGGTCCATATGGAAACTAAGGGATATTAAGGCCTCCTTTTAATAGAGAACCATAACAAAGCATTAACACACGGTGAATACATGAACTTCTCAAACTACGGTCATCACCGGAAAGTATCCCGACTATTGTCACTCCGGGGTTTACGGATCATAACACGTAATAGGTGCGTATGACTAGCAAGATCGGATCAAGAACATAGATATAATGGTGATAACATAAATGGTTTAGATCTGAAATCATGGCACCCGGGCCCTAGTGACAAGCATTAAGCATGGCAAAGTCATAGCAACATCAATCTCAGAACATAGTGGATACTAGGGATCAAGCCCTAACAAAACTAACCCGATTAAATGATGAATCTCATCCAACTCCTCACCGACCAGCAAGCCTACGAAGTAATTACTCACTCCCGGTGGGAGCATCATGGAATTGGCGATGGAGAAGGGTTGATGATGACGAAGACCGAAGATTCCCCTCTCCGGAGCCCCAAACGGGCCCCAGATCTGGCCTCCCGAGGAAGAACAGGAGGTGGCGGCGGCTCCATATCGTAAAACGTGATGAAACTTTCTATCTGATTTTTTTCTCCAAAAATAAGATTGTATAGCGTCGGAATTAGGGTCAGTGGGGTCCCGAGGTGGGCACAACCCACCAGAGCGCGCCCGGGGGGGCTGGCGCGCCCTGGTGTATCGTGCCCAGCCAGGGCTCCCCCTCCGGTGGTTCTTGGCTCTAGTATTTTTTATTTATTGTAAAATAAATCTCCAAAAAGTTTCGTCCAATTCCGAGAACTTTTATTTCTGCACAAAAAACAACATCATGGTAGTTCTGCTGAAAACAGCGTCAGTCCGGGTTAATTTCATTCAAATCATGCAAATTAGAGTTCAAAACAAGGGCAAAAGTGTGAGGAAAAGTAGATACGACGGAGACGTATCAACTCCCCCAAGCTTAACCCATTGCTTGTCCTCAAGCAATTCAGTTGACAAACTGAAAGTGATAAAGAAAAACTTTTATGAACTCTTTTGTTCTTGTTTACATATATATGCTTAAGTAGCACCCAGGTTTTCGGCAAAGATTATGACTAACCATGCCAGCAATAACTCTTAGAATTATATTAACTCATATCAATGACTTAAGCAACTAGCGAGCAATAATAAAATATCTCAAACGCCAACACTTTGTCAAAACAATTGTGATATAACATGACAACAGTGGTATATCGCTAGCCCTTTCTGAGACCGCAAAACATAAATGCAGAGCACCTCCAAAGTTCAAGCAGCGACTAAACATTGTAAGTAGAAAAGATCCAGTCATGCTGCACCCAACATTATCTATACACAATGCATGAGGATGACAATAGTGCTCTCAGGTCTGGCGCTTATTTGAGAAGGTGATGACTCAACGTAAAAGTAAATAGATAGTCCCTTCGTAGAGGGAAGCAGGGATTTGCAGAGGTGCCAGAGCTCAAAGCTTAAAACAGAGATAGATATAATTTTGGGAGGTACACCCTTCCTGTCAACGTTACGACCAAGAGTTATCAATATCTTCCATGCTAAACACATTAGTGGCGGTTCTCAAGCGGTAAAAGTAAATGTTTACTCCCCCTCCACCAACAATCACACTCCACGGCTAGCCGAATCCACGGGTACCGTCCAAACCAACAACTTTCCTGGGGGAGTTTTGTTTAATTATTTGTAGTTTTTGATTTCGGGACTGGGAATCCCTATTACCGCCCCTCTCGTATAAGGACGAGTGAATAAACACTCATCATGAGATTAACCCGCTTAACATGGAAGATACTGACCGCCCCCTGTCGCTCCATGAGTGGTCCAGGCACACAAAACAGATGTTCATTTGAATTTTTAGAGGTAGCACATGCAAATTTACTTGGAACGGCAGGGTAATACCGCATATAGGTAGATATAGTGGACTCATCTGGAATAACTTTGGTTTAAGGATTTTGATGCACAAGCAGTATTCCTGCTTAGTACAGGCGAAGGCTAGCAAATAGATTGAGAAGCGGCCAGCTAGAGAGCGAAAACGGTCATGAGCATGCATTATACATAATAAACATTGACTACTAGCCTGCATAGGATATGGACACCATGAACATAAATATCATGAAGGCTGTGTTGGTTTTGATTCAACTACATGCGTGAACATGTGCCAAGTCAAGCCACTTGAAACATTCAGAGGAGGATACCATATCATCATACCACATCATAATCATTTTAATGCATGTTGACATCCAAGATAAACCATTATCAACTCCTAGCTACTTAAGCATGGCATGAGCAACTATAATCACTAATTGTCATTGCAAACATGTTTGATCATAATATGCTGAATCAAGGATACTAGTTTAAACATATTTACAAAAATAAAAACAAGTTGAGTTCATACCCGCTTTTCTCTGCCACAGTCACTTCATCAAATATCATCATTATTGCCTTTCACTTGCACGACCAAATGATATGAAAATAATAATAGTGCTAGAGTGTCGAGGACTAAGCTGGAATCTGCAAACATTTTATTCAAGAGGAGAAGAAGGGGTAACATGGGCTCTTTGTTAGATTAACAATAGTGCATATGAGAGCCACTCAACATTTTCATCGTGGTCTTCTCCTTGGTACAACTCAAATAAAAGGAAAAGAATTTCAGAGAAACACACTGAAATATTTTTGGAGTTTTTGGTTTTTTCAAGAAGAAAGCAAATTAAAGAGGGAAAACAGAAACGAGAAAAACTATTCACACGGGAAAGCTCCCAAAAAGTAAAAGAAGAAACGAGAAATCTTTCTGGGTTTTCTTTTAATACTACAATTAATTTAAGCTAGAAAGAAAAACCGAAAAGAAGTAGGAAATATTTTTAGGTTTTCTCAAAGTTTTTCAAACACGCAAGAAAACAAGAAAATAAATCTAGCTCGGATAGTACAATGAAAAAGTATGAACACCGACAACTGGAATGAAATGTGTGAACATGAATATAATGTCGGTGGATATACGTACTCCCCCAAGCTTAGGCTTTTGGCCTAGCTTGGCAATCACCATCCGTATCATGGATAAAAGTCAGAGTGATAGCCCACCGAGGTCCTTGGTGCAGACTCCTCGGCCCTCCTAGCAGCTTCGACCTCCGCATTGTACGCATGGGCCTCGCTCTCAAGAACATAGTATCTTCCCCTACTGTGAAAATCAAAGAGAGTAGGAGCAGGCAAAGTAACAGGCACAACGTTTTTTATTAAACCTCAAGTTATAGGTTTAATTAGTGATTGTGCCCTTAAGGAACCTATGACGCTTCATGGCCTCAAAGTCTAAGTACTGAGTAGGTAAAATGGGGTCACTAGGCCAAGGTGATACATTTAGCTTCTCTGCTACACGGGAGGCATAAATTCCTCCATAAATATTACCACTAGCAGTGTTGTGCTGCAATCTTCGTGCAACAATTGCTCCAAGATTATAACATTTATTTCCTGTTATAGCAGTGTGTATGAGACTCAAATCAGGAGCACACGGTGTGTTACAATCTTGTTTGCCTATGATACATTTGCCATTAAAGAGTGCGAAGTAGTGTATTGATGGGAAATGGATGCTTTTAATTCTTCCTTGTGTCACTCCCCTATCTTCACCGTAGCAAAGGTTAATAAAAAATGACTCATACTCGGATTTTGGTGGTTTATCAAGGGAACCCCAATATGGAATTTTGCGTACTTCACTGAACAATTCTAAAGGCATGGTGAAGGGACGATCATAGAGGTTGAACGAAACTCTAGACTCACGAGGAAAAAATTTAAATTTCTTTGTGAATGTTTTCGTGAGCTCGAGATGTTGAGGGCACTTATCTGCGATGAAGGGAGCAAGTTCTGCATTGTGGAAAAATTGTTCGAACTCCTCCTTGATACCTGCACCTTCCATGAATTCGTCACACGGCCACAAACATGATTTGGTAGCGGCATCTCGCATCGAGCTTTCACTTGGCTCAACATAAGATTGCCGGACCGAGCTTCCACTTGATGAGGCCTCCGAGGACCTCCTCCTCGGAGAACTCCTAAAGAATTGCATTTTATTTGCGAACAAATTTCTGAAATATTTTTGAGACACAAAATTTTGTTAACAAAACTTCGTGAAATTGATAGCAACTACTCCTAAGGGTGCTTAGAGGCCATATTAAGCATTCAAACTACTTAGAACTCTAAGAATTCAACATGCAAGCTCATCTACAGGAGCACCAAGAGTAGCTAATTACTCTAAAAATAACCCACTAAATCAAAAACTAATTGGAGCAATGGAGGAGTCACATACCAAGTAGAAATCCCTCCAAACAGTTTCGGAAACGGAGCTTCGAGCAAAGAGATCAAAATCCGCGGATTTGAGAGCAAGAACACGGGAATGGGAGCTATGGTGATTTTTTCTGGAGGTAGGGGATGACATGGGCTAAAGGGATAAGTGAGGGGGCCCACGTGGGGGCCACAACCCACCAGGGCATGCCTGGGGTTGCTGGCGCGCCGTGGTGTCTTGTGGGCACCAGGTGCACCCCCCTCTGATGTTATTGGCACCAGAAATTCAGAAATAATCAGAAAAAATCGTATCAAATTTTCAGGACATTATGAGTAATTTTATTTTTGGGTCATTTTTTTATTGTACGAAGAAAACAGAAAACAGGATAAACATGGAATTTTATTTTATTTGACTATGTAAAATAGAAAATAAAAGGTGGGAGTAGAAGATTGTGCTTACTAGATTCATCAACTTCATACCTCTAAAAAATGATCCATTAATAAGGTTGATCAAGTCTTATTAACAACCACTTCCGATCAGCATGAAACCGAAGAACTTTCGTAAAACACTAAGTTACCTCAATGGGGATATGCATGTCCCCAACAATAAGTATGTCATATTTCTTTTTGGCAGTTGGTAGAGGTAATTGAAAACTTCCAATAGTGAGTGACGGAGATTCTTTAATAACATTTATACCATTCACTTGGAATTGTTTCTTCAAAAAGTGCACCGTATGCTCATTACCATTGATATGAAAAGTGACTTTGCTTTTATTGCAACCAATAACAACCCCTGCAGTATTCAAAAAGGGTCTACCAAGGATAATCGACATGCTGTCGTCCTCGGGCATCTCAAGAATAACAAAGTCCGTTAAGATCGTAACATTCGCAACAACAACGGGCACATCCTCACAATTACTGATAGGTATGGCAGTTGATTTGTCAGCCATTTGCAATGATATCTCAGTAGGTGTGAGTTTATTCAAATCAAGTCTTTTATATAAGGAGAAAGGCATAACACTAACAACAGCTCCCAAATCACACAAAGCAGTTTTGACATAATTTCTTTTAACGGAGCAAGGTATAGTTGGTATTCCCGGATCTCCAAGTTTTTTAGGTACTCCATCCTTAAAAGAATAATTATCAAGCATGGTGGAGATTTCAGCTTCAGGTATCTTTCTTTTATTAGTGATGATGTCTTTCATGTATTTTGCATAGGGGGCCATCTTTAAGATATCAGTCAAGCGGGTACGAATAAAGACTGGCCTAATCATTTCAGCAAAGCGGTCAAATTCTTCATCATCCTTTTTTCTTAGATGGTTTAGGCGGAAAGGGCATGGGTTTCTGAACCCATGGTTCTCTTTCTTTACCATGTTTTCTAGCCACAAAGTCTCTTTTATCATATCATTTATTTTTAGGTTGTGGGTTATCAAGATCAACAGTAGGCTCTATTTCAACATCATTATCTGGTTCTTTATCATTGTTTGGTTGAGTATCTTCATAAACATCATCATTATAATTTTCATTATGATTAGGTGGATGTTCATTACCAGATTGAGTTTCAGCATCAGAAATAGAGACATCATTATTATCAGGAGGTTTTCGTATCTCAGGTTCACTAGAGGTATGCAGAGTCCTATAATTTTTCCTTTTCTTTTTCTTTTTAGAAGGACTAGGTGCATCAGTATTAATTCTGTGGGAGTCTTGTTCAATTCTTTTAGGATGACCTTCAGGATAGAGTGGTTCTTGGGTCATTCTACCTCCTCTAGTTACTACTCTAGCAGCAAAATCATTCATATTATTATTCATTTCATCAAGCAATTCCTTTTGAGATTTCGCAACTTGTTCTAACTGAGTTTGAACCATAGAGGCATGCTTTCCTACACCTCTAACATCATTACTGATTCTAAATAACAAGTCACTCAAGCGAGCAATCATATCAGAATTATATTTCAATTGTTTCAGAACATGTGCATTAAAGTGATCTTGTTTCATAATGTAGTTATCAAACTCATATAAGCATTGACTAGGATGTTTATTGTAGGGGATATCACTTTCATCAAACTTTAATAAACAATTTAGCTCTACCACCTGTGGAGGTGGTGGTGTGTCAAGGCCATGTATTTCTTCAATAGGTGGTAAATTCTTAACATCCTCAGCTTTAATACCTTTTTCCTTCATACATTTCTTTGCCTCTTGCATATCTTCAGGACTGAGAAATAAGATACCCCTATTCTTCGAAGTGGGTTTAAGTGGTGGTTCAGGGAGAGTCCAATCATCATAATTCTTCAATATATTATTCAATAGTTCCTCAGCTTGTTCAACAGTTCGTTCCCTGAAAACACAACCAGCACAACTATCTAGGAAGTCCCTAGAAGCATCAGTTAGTCCATTATAGAAGATATCAAGTATTTCATTTTTCTTGAGAGGGTGATCAGGCAAAGCATTAAGCAATTGGAGAAGCCTCCCCCAAGCTTGTGGGAGACTCTCTTCTTCAATTTGCACAAAGTTAAATATTTCCTGTAAGGCAACTTGTTTCTTATGAGCAGGAAAATATTTTTCAGAGAAGTAGTAAATCATATCCTGTTGACTACGCACACAACCAGGAGCAAGAGTATTGTACCATGTCTTAGCATCACCCTTTAATGAGAACGGAAATAACTTAAGAATATAATAGTATCGAATCTTCTCATCATGAGCAAAGAGGGTGGCTATATCATTCAGCTTAGTAAGATGTGCCACTATAGTTTCAGTTTCATAGCCATGGAAAGGATCAGATTCAACCAAAGTAATTAACTCTGGGTCGACAGAGAATTCATAATCCTTATCGGTAACAAAGATAGGAGAAGTAGCAAACTTAGGATCACATTTCATTCTAGCATTCAAAGTATTTTCCTTATACTTGCGTAGCAATTTCTTAAGATCACTTCTATCCTTACAAGAAAGGATTTCCCTAGTTGTCTCCTCATCCATAACATAACCTTCAGGTATCTTAGGCATTTCAAATCTAGGAGAGCCAGGTCTAATAGGTGTTTCATAATCATCAGTTTCAAGAGCTTCATCAGTTTCAGTAGTCTCATCAGTTTCAATAATTTCATTCTCTTTAGCTCTAGCAATTTGTTCATCAAGAAATTCACCTAGTGGCACATTATCATCAAGCATGGTACTAGCATCATCATAGGTATCATTCATAGCAGAAGTAGCATCATCAATAACTTGCGACATATCATGATTAATAGCATGTGATGGTGTTGCAAGCTTACTCATAACCAAAGGTGAATCAAGTGCAGAGCTAGATGGCAGTTCCTTACCTCCCCTCGTCTTAGAGGGAAAATCTTGGTTTTTGGATCCTTCAGATTCTTCATAGTGATTAATTGATATAAATCCCAAGTGACTCAACAAATATAGCTATGCTCCCCGGCAACGGCGCCAGAAAAAGGTCTTGATAACCCAGAAGTATAGGGGATCGCAACAGTTTTCGAGGGTAGAGTATTCAACCCAAATTTATAGATTTGACACAAGGGGAGCCAAAGAATATTTATGAGTATTAGCAGTTGAGTTGTCAATTCAACCACACCTGGAGATTAAATATCTGCAGTAGAGTGATCAGTAGCACAGTAGTATGATAGTTTTGATCACAGTAGTAATAGTAACGGTAACAGTAGCAGTGATAGCAATAGTTTTGTAGCAAGTGTAACGGTAGCAGTAGCAATAGTAACTCAGCAAGAACAATATGTGGAAAACTCATAGGCACTGGATCGGTGAACTCGTTGGATGATATTCATCATATAACAGTCATAACCTAGGGCAACACAGAACTAGCTCCAGTTCATAAATGTAATGTAGGCATGTATTCTGTAAATAGTCATACATGCTTATGGAAAAGAACTTGCATGACATCTTTTGTCCTACCCTCCCGTGGCAGCGGGGTCCATAAGGAAACTAAGGGATATTAAGGCCTCCTTTTAATAGAGAACCGGAACAAAGCATTAACACACGGTGAATACATGAACTCCTCAAGCTACGGTCATCACCGGAAAGTATCCCGACAATTGTCACTCCGGGGTTTACGGATCATAACACGTAATAGGTGCGTATGACTAGCAAGATCGGATCAAGAACATAGATATAATGGTGATAACATAAACGGTTCAGATCTGAAATCATGGCACTCGGGCCCTAGTGACAAGCATTAAGCATGGCCAAGTCATAGCAACATCAATATCAGAACAGAGTGGATACTAGGGATCAAGCCCTAACAAAACTAACTCGATTACATGATGAATCTCATCCAACTCCTCACCGACCAGCAAGACTACGAAGGAATTACTCACTCCCGGTGGGAAGCATCATGGAATTGGCGATGGAGAAGGGTTGATGATGACGAAGACCGAAGATTCCCCTCTCCGGAGCCCCAAACGGGCTCCAGATCTGGCCTCCCGAGGAAGAACAGGAGGTGGCGGCGGCTCCGTATCGTAAAACGCGATGAAACTTTCTCTCTGATTTTTTTTCTCCAAAAATAGGATTTTATAGCGTCGGAATTAGGGTCGGTGGGCCCCCGAGGTGGGCACAACCCACCAGGGCGCGCCCGGGGGGGCTGGCGCGCCCTGGTGTATTGTGCCCAGCCAGGGCTCCCCCTCCGGTGGTTCTTGGCTCCAGTATTTTTTATTTATTGTAAAATAAATCTCCAAAAAGTTTCGTCCAATTCCGAAAACTTTTATTTCTACACAAAAAACAACACGATGGTAGTTCTGCTGAAAACAGCGTCAGTCCGGGTTAGTTTCATTCAAATCATGCAAATTAGAGTCCAAAACAAGGGCAAAAGTGTGAGGAAAAGTAGATACGACGGAGACGTATCAGGCACCGGCACGCAACAGGGCGCGCCCTGATGTGTGTTGGCCCCCTCGGGCGTATGCCGATGCCCCTCTCTAGCCTATAAATTCTCTAATATTCCAAAATCCCTAGAGGCAGTCCCGAAACCCTTTTTACGCCGCCACAAGTCTCTGTTCCGTCGTGAGGCCATCTCGAGCTCCATTCCGGCACCCTGCCGGAGGGCGGGTCGATCATGGAGGGCCTCTTCATCAACCTTGCTGCCCTCATGATGATGTGTGAGTAGTTCACTACAGACCTACGGGTCCATAGCTATTACCTAGATGGCAATCTCTCTATCTCTTGTTCTTCAATACAATGATCATCGCATCTTTGCTTTTATCTATCCGATGTAATCCTATTGTGCGGTGTGTTTGTTGGGATCCGATGAATTGTGGGTTTATGTTCAAATTATTCATGAAAAGTATTTGAGTCACCTCTGAATATTAAGATTCTTATTTGCATGATCATTATAGCTTCGTAATGCTCTCCGATTTATCGATGTGCTTTGGCCAAGTAGATTGATCTATCTTCAGTGGGAGTGGTGTGTTGTGGTAGGTTCAACCTGACAAGTTTCTATATCCTAGTGACAAAGTAGGGGACAAGATGCGTCTTTATGTTGTTGCTACTAAGGATAACACGATGGGGTTTATTCATATTGCTTGAGTTTACTTTGTCTACATCATGTCATCGTTCTCCATATATTACTCTGTTTGTCATGAACTTAATATGTAGAGAGGCAACATAGAAGCGCTCTTGAAGTGGAGTAATAGTAATAGGTGCAGGTAGGAGTCGACCTATTTGTTTATGGACGTGATGCCTATATACACATGATCATTTCCGTGAAAATCGCATAACTATCTGATTTTCTATCAATTGCCCAATAGTAATTTGTTACCCACCGTACGCTGCCTACATGAGAGATGCCGCTAGGGAAAACTATGGCTCCCGGGTCTATTCACTTATAAATTTACAAACACTACTATTACTTTGCTGCCTTTATTTACTTTTTATTTTATTTTGCAATTTACAATTATCTACAATTATCTAGACACCTCATTTGCTTGCAAATAACGAGATCAAGGGGATTGACAACCCTCTTGCCCGCGTTGGGTGCAAGTTGTTTGTTCTTTTGTGTGCAGCCGCTGAAGACGGTTGAGGATTGATATTCCTATTGGTTTGATAAACCTTGGTTTCATAACTAAGGGAAATACTTACCCACTTTGTGCTGCAATTACCCATTCCTCTTCACGAAAAACCCAACGCAAGAAGTTATTAGCTTTGAAGAAAATGTTGATGGTTTTTTCTCAGTCTACTGGTTTGCATAGTAACTATCACAAATCCTCCATGGTGCCCATTAATGTTTCTCAGGATGAAACTGAAAGATTGGCTAATGTTTTTGGATGCAAGGTGTGTTCAATGCCCTTTACTTATTTAGGGCTACCAGTTGGCACCACCAAACCTAAAATGGAAGACCTAATGCTTCTTGTCAATTGCATGGAAAGGAGGATGACTGTTAGTTCATCTTTTCTTGCTCGGATGGAAGAATACAGTATTTATATTCAGCTCTCTCCTCCCTGCCAATTTTCTTCCTATGCAGCTTATCCATCCCACCTGGTATTCTGAAGCAGTTGGAGAGAATCTAGAGGCAGTGTTTTTGGAGAAGGAATAGACAGGAACATGCCCCCTCCTTAGTTGCTTGGGATTTGATCTGTAGGCCCAAAAATAAAGGAGGTTTGGGAATCCTAAATTTGGGCCTTCAGAATGCTGCTTTGCTAACGAAACATGCTAGCAAATTCCTCAACAGAGCTGACCTGCCTTGGGTGAATCCGATCTGAGCACTTATTATCATGAGAGAGTTCCACAGGAAACTGAACCTTGTGGGTCTTACTGGTGGAAAAACATTCTTAAATTATTGGATAATTTCAGAGAAGTAACTTGGGTGCAGGTCAATCAAGGAGACACATTTTTGTTCTGGCAGCATAGATGGAAGATTGGTGACTCAGTTGTCGCACTAAAAGAGAGGTTCCTAGGCTATTCTCCTATGTCAAAGATCCTTGGTCTATAGTGAAGGACGGATTTCAGTGTGATGACCTGGTTCAATGGTTTAATCTACCTTTGTCTGATCAAGCTTTTGCAGAGTTGCAAGTGATTAAATCCTTAATGGTTAATGGTGAATTGAAGGAAAACCAGCTAGATGTCCGGTGTTGGCAAGGATCTGTTAAGCAATATACTCCAAAGATGTTCTACACTTTTGCTCATAGATCTGTTTTTTCAATCCTTTGCTCAACTGGATTTGGGCTAGTTGTTGTACCTTGAAGATTAAAGTTTTTGCTTGGATGCTCATCATGGACAGATTGAACACCAAAGATATGGTTGAAAGGAGACACTAGCATCTGGATGATGGTGTCCATTGTAAGTTGTGCCATGCACAGGTCAGGGAGGACAGGGATCATTTGTTCTTCTCCTGTATGTTTAGCCAGAGGATTTGGAATTACCTGGAAATTGAATGGGAGGTTGGACATGACATGTCTGCTTTTGCCTTACATGCTAGAAGAGATTTTGGAAAGCCTTTTTTCACAGAGGTGGTCTTCACTACGTGCTCGCACATATGGTTGGTGAGGAATGCAAAGATCTTCAGGCACATTAGGCCAAGATTTAATGCGTGGAAAGCAGGCTTTGTAATAGATATATCTCTCTTGGCTCATAGGATAAAGCCCAGGTTTAAGGAAGACCTTCTTAGGTGGGTGTCTTTTCTAACCCCTTGAGTTTTTATCTGTTTGCTTTGTTAGGATAGGTAGATTAGATTTTTCTTTTGTTCTGGTTACTGAGGTAACCTTGTAACTGTTGTTGTAATTTGGGGTGTTTAATAAAGCTTAAAGGCTATGGGGGGGGGGGGTTGTCCCTACAGTGTTCAGTAAAAAAACGGCGATAGGAGGCTCGCCGGAGATGCGGCAGCGGCGAAGCTCCTTGGCGGGGATGGCGTGTTCGAGTTCGGGCGCCTCTGATCAAATGAAAAGGGTCAGGGGATGAGCGCGAGCTAGAGGAACGCGATGGACATGATCTGGGGGCGAGAGGCTCACGGGGTTCGTCGGAGTGAAGGCCACCGCGGCGGTGGGGCTCGGCCGTCGTCGAAGTCGAGGCGAAGGTGTCCTGGGGTTTCGCAGCAATGCGGGGAATCGAGCGCTGGTGGTGGCTGGTCGAGGGGGCCTCGAGGTCGTCAGAATTTGCCAAAAACGAGCTAGGTCAGTGGCGAATCTCGGGGTCGACGGTGAGGCGGCCTGGCGGCAAGGGGCGTCGCGGGTTGGGGCAAAATGAAGAGCGGCTCACGGGCTTCTTATAGGGCACGGCAGTAGGGGTTGGCGCGGCGAGAGAGCGCGCGGTCGTGCGACGTTGGCGCGTGCACGTGCTCAGGTCATGCGCGGGGTGGGCGAGCGGTTCGCGAGGACGACGATGACGTGGCCTGCACATGGGTCCCATCGGTCAGCGTCACAGGAGAGAGAGAGGGTGTGGCAGGGCTGGGCTGGGGTTAGTTAGGCCGTGGGCGCGCGTCTAGCTCGGCCGACTGACCTGGCTGGGCTGTGGCCTCTTTTTTTTTTGTTCTTTTCTCTTTTTTTCCTTTTTGTTTTTCTGTTTTATCTGTAAATAAAATTTCATTTAGAATTTGAACTTTCTTCCAACTATAAACTTCTTCTAAATTCACTTTGAATATTTCTGACTTGGTGAGCATTTTGGTTGGGCATTTTGGATATTTAATTTCTGCACTTATTTTCCTCTTTGAATTTGAATTTGGTTTCAAAACCAAATTGCTTAAAATTCATTTTTAGAAAATGGCAGGGGGTCTATATCATCATTTGGTCTTATAAAATTCCATTTCCTTTAATTCCCAAGCCTAATTTAATAACTATCTGTTGATTTCAATTTGATTTTCAAATAAACCAAATAAATTTCTTTTAGGGAATTCCTTTATTTAGCTAGGCTATTCTTGGTACCTATTTGGATAGCCTTTTCCCAATAATATTTCACATGGGTTGGGGTTCCACCTATTGGTAGCTAGGTTTCCACTATTTGCATTGAGTTTTTATCCCTTTGATCAAAATCAAACAAAACTAGCTAACAAGCAATCAAATAGGGGTTTGTGTTTGAAAGTTTTAATTCCCAATGAATTTTCCAACATACCAGATTTAGGGGAAAATCTGAGATGTGACAGGTGCATACTAGACATGTAATCAGGTGTGTGTGTATACATACACACACACATACATACATACATACATACACACACACACACACATATAGGGAAAATACATCCTACGACCCAGAGGTAGTTACCCCACATGTCTTATATACTACTTTATCATTGTAAATATGTTCATATACTATATATAAGATACTTTAAAGTGAGCGACATGAAAAAAATGCAAGTTGGCCAATGGTTTTTATTATATTTATGAAATACGTACATATTTGTACGTAAAAAAGAGCACACTCAAAATACAATACGTACTATCAAAAAAGTAGTATATATATACTACCTAAAAATTCTTATATACTACATACTATGCGTACACACTCTCTGTTTTAACAGATACTACATACAACATACAAAACTCGCGTGGTGGTAACTATCACTGGGTGGTAGGAAAAAAATATCCTATATAGGGAAAATACATGATAAAAGTAACATGTCCGGATGAACTGCTAGTACCAACAATGCAGAAGTGATCCCTAGCATAAGGTATAAGAACACGTACAATGTCAAAGAAGAAGAAGCATTCACAACATCGCCGAAAGTCGTGTTGCCCATGTCATCGAGGAGGTTTTCGACACTATGAAGGTAGTCGTGCGCAACCACGTTGGAGAAGAAGTCAGCGTCCGCACGAGAGCGCTCCCCAATAATCCAATAGCTCCTCTCCCATACAGGATCACACCATGATAGTTTTGGAGGCATGATGTCCCATGTCATGGTGCATGCCGGGAGTGTGGGATGGGAAATCGGTAGGCCGCACAAAGCTCTAGAACTAGACCCGGGCATGGGCAGCCCCGTCCGAAAAACCCAGGTCAGGCTTGCCATTCGGGCCGGGCTCGGGCCTTGTTTTGCAGCCCGAAAGGTAGTTCGGGCCGAGCTCGGACTTCTCTTTTTTTGTATTTCATGCCGAGCTTTTGGGATTCGGGCCGGGCTTGCACTTGTGTACACCGAAAAACAAATGTCCAGGCCGGGCTTTCGAGCTTCGGGCTTGAATTCGGGCCAGGCTCGGGCTTAAAAACAAAGAGTATTTCGGGCTTCGGGCCGGGCTCGGGCTTGAGAAATGAAGGTCGGCTTTTACAAGCCTGGCCCGGCCCGGCGTTTGCCCAGGTTTATCTAGAACCATGAGACACACATATAAGAGTCAAAGTGGTGTTCTTCTATGGAATAGAGTGACGAGAGGGCATTCCCTGATCCATAGGCATATGAACCCATTTTTCAAAAATGCATTTGAAGCATGTTTTAAAATGTTAAAAATTCAAAAGAAAATTTCACGCATACATGTTCACAAATGTGTGTGTGCGACACAAAGTTTTGTGAAAAAAAAATACCTTTTTGTTTTGTCTCGACAAATTTTAGTACTTCTAAATAGCGTTTTACGATGCAATTTTTTGTCTTTTTTGCACGGGTCATAAAAAAGTTATTTTTCCTTGAATTTTTATGCGCACACATAAAACATGAAGATGTACATTTGCAACATTTTTCAGAATTTTTTAGCATTTAAAAATGTATTTTTCAAAGTAGGATCATATGTACCCTGGTTCATCCATGCACTTCCCATAGAGTGACCTCTTATAACAAGTTGAAACCGAACCACTAGGGAAATGAAGAGAAACTGATAGGCGCCGCGTTTCAACTTATGTCATGCGACGCAGAATGAAAGGCAACACGTACACGTAGCATAGGTCTTAGCATTGGTTGACTAGACCCGATCGCGAAATAGAACACATATGCAAGAAGAGGCGGGCCGCGGAGAAGAAGCGAGTGTGTATGGTGATTTTTTTTAGGAATTATTGTAGAAGGATAACTGGGTTGGGTCCAATTATTTCAACAACCGTCTTCCTCGCAAAAAAAATCAACAATCCCACACCGAATCACATAGGCACCGACTTACTTTGAAAGAGCATTAAGCAGGAGTAGGGCCTTTTGGAGCTCGGCCTCCATGGAGCCCTTTATTTTTGAAAAAATTAAAATTCAAACTTTTTGATTTCATAAAAATCTGAGAAAAAATATGCGGTTGCAAAATATGGTTGTCATTTTTTATTTTATTTTTTGGGTAGGATGTAGTCATTTGTACTCTCTCCGTCTCAAAATAAGTGACTCAACTTTATACTAGCTTTGTACAAAGTTGAGTTACTTATTTTGAGACGGAGGGAATATATTATTAAATACTTCTTCGTTCAATTTCTACATCTGTACCTTTTTTTTCAGGATTCTTTTTAAATCTTTGAGCTATGGCTTTCGAACCGAACAAGCACGAACTACCCACCGGAGCTAGCGAGTCAAAAGTGGGCACTTCATACGGGAAACGCCTTTTTACTCTCCTCATCACTGAAAGAAAAGCCTCGATCCCATCAATGGCCCTTTTTCGTAGGGAGCTCGTGAGGAAAGCTCCTCACGTACATCGGCACATGCCTGGGGACGTACCAACAAGTACATCCACAGCACGAGGTTGATTAATTAACCAATGACTTTGCCGTGATTAGAAAAAAGGGCACGGACCGGGTATTAGTTAAGCTTATCACGGTACTGAAAAGATAGGGGCCAATATGACAAATATTCTCCTGTTGCGTGCTCGAAATGATCCTCTCCCGTGATCGACCGATCTCATTCAAGAAGTAGAGAATAAACTACGGCGTGCCCTTTCGGATTTTTATTTTCTAAGGTGATCTGAATCGGAAATTCGCACGGGCATGCACGTGTCAAGTCCTTTCCGGTTACCCCGCGGTCCGCAAATTAGTTGGATCCCGCACAGGGAAACAATACGTTTTAAGTTTCAACTGACGATTTTCTCGATCGCTCATATCAGGTTTCAAAGTTGAAACTTTAAGCCACTTTTGAAAATAAGTTATGATTTTGTAGTTTGCACAATGAAACAATAATTTTTAAGTTTCAAGTATTGAAACTTATGATTTTACATCTAAAACTAGCGATTTTCTTGATCGCTCATATCAAGTTTCAGAGTTGAAACTTTAAGCCACTTTTGTAAATAAGTTGTGATTTTGTCGTTCGCGCGTACTAATTTCAATGGTTGAAACTTAAAGGATTTTTTTCAAAACTCATCAAAATGTATTTAAAATGGATCTTATTTGAAAGCCAAATCATGAGAAACACGAATACGAAAAAAAACTTAACTTAGACATTTTATTCAAAAGATATGAAAGTTGAAAATCGGAAACCAAAGAAAAGCACACGCGGGGGAGTCGGTGCCCCCGCACCTGCGTGCTACAAATCCTCTCTCTGGTCTGAATCATACCATAAGGATGGATAAATCGCGGAGTAGTGCATCCGCAAAAAAAAAAACTTCCCGGGTAGTAACGACCCTAGTTCTTGTGTGGGTGATGTATTGATGTTAGAGCAACTCCAATCACTCCCCTAAATTTAGATGAAGTTGTTCAAAACTATTCTTCTACCTTTTTCCTATTTATTTTCATCAAACAAGCCTAGCTAATGGTCTAGACCCGCGGGTCAGTGGCACTTGCCGGGCAGCGAGGTGCGACGTGGGGCGATGCGGCGGTAGTCAGGTGTGACGGCGACGCGCGTAGGCTGGGGTTGTGCGATGCGCTCCTCTTCTAAATTTTCCGCCCGCCGAATTATACGGGAACACTATCTTCCTGTAAAGGGGAGGGGAGTTGGTGGAAATTATACGGACCCCCATTTTTTTTTTAGTTTTACGAGAGAGCCGTTGAAGGGCTATTTCTGCCTTGACTTCTTGTGAACATTTTTTTTTGCGGGTAGTGGAGCTACAGAGTTTGCTCTTATGCCATAATAATGTGCCCCGAATTTTTAAGCATGCATTTTTTTTCAAGCGAGACATCCATGTAAGAACAATCACCACACATGCACGACGTCCGAGGCTTAGGGCCAGTTCTTTTATAGCTTATTTTGGGCCTAGCTTATTCTAGAAGCCCAAACTTAAAGTTAAGTTTGGGCTTCTAGAATAAGCTGAGTAGGGGGCGACTTATTTCCATAACTTCAAATAAGTTACAAATGAACTGGCCCTTAGCATCTTTGGTGTGACCTTAGTGTTACCCGCACAAACCTAGACAATTATTTTGTTGTGAATGCATGCAATCGACTGAATCGAACATATCGGGGAAGCCTCTTGTTCCAGTTTTCAAAAGTTTTACGATTTCCCCGACCCTTGGAAACTTGGTTCTCACAAGCATTGCGTTTCAAACACCTTCACCACGATAGAGGAAAATTTCACCATTGCGTCAATACATGTGTTGTCTAAACGATATCATCAATGGCATCTCCCGGTGTATCATATGCAAGCATCCTTAGAGCAGCAATGCGTTTCTGAAGAGCAGAGAAAGACAGTAGTCCACAACAATCTATCCTCAGTGTAAAGTAAGGATCATACTTCTTCACAGTGTCGTAGCCAGGTTTCACCTACGGCCAGGGCCAACCTTGTATATACAGTAGCCACTGTAACTAGAGTCAATGAAGAAAACATACTCCACGCCCCAAGCCACGGTCCTGGCAGCCCTGGTTACGCCTCTGCTTCTTCGCGTCCTTCACTATGCACAGGAACAAATGCCCGCACATCCAGAAGTGACACAAAAAAACCCTTATGAAATACCAGGTTGGCTTTGAAGTAGTCGTCCTAGAGATTCCTATGTCCCTTTATCCTATCAGCAACATATTTTTTTTGAGCATTCCTATCAGCAACAACTGTCCTGCATGGAATCAACCCATGAAGTTGAAAACATGCTCCTCTTCCTTCTCCATTTGTTTGAGGATGCTCCTTCTCCACCTTCTCCTTCTCATCATGAACAACAATATCTCTCGTCATCGTCCTCTTTTGACTCCTCGTAAATGAACTCCTCTACAGCCGCGTAAACAAGCTCATCAATCTATCGTGTCCTACAAATGTGCAAAAACAAAGCTCAACGTGTAGGGCGAGGTAGAACGTACTCGGGAGGCAAGGACATCTGGTACGGATGGGGGACAACGATGAAACTAGGGTAGGGAAAGAATGGGCATGGCACAACGTGAACAAGGACATAACATACACGAAGAAGGAACAGTGAGGGGGTGGGGATCGATCTAGGGCGATTTGGGGATGGGTCCGACATGTCGTATCCGACGTGGTGGATGCGTAATGCCCGGCCTCAAATCCATCCCATATACGAGTTAGGTTTGGAGTGTCGGACAATCCAAGCAAATGAACTAGGTTTGAATGATCCGGTTGAAGAGGTCTTCTTTCTTAAACAATGTCTTGACAAATAGGGAGTTGGAAGGTCTGGACGAAACTTTAGAGCATATCTAGCAGACCCCGTATAATGCCCCGATCCACAAAATAACCGCCAAAATACGGATTCGCGCGAAAAAGGCTGCCCGATCAGACCCCATATCGGGCTGCGACCTGTAAAAAAATTTGCGAGGCGCGGCAAAAGTTCGCCCTCAACCTTTAGATTCACAGGGTGGGAGGCCGACCCGAGCTCGCCCCCTATCCTCAGCGAGATTTGGCGCGAGGGAAATTTCCGCGTGGCCGTTCCCGCTTCCACCCCCTTCGCCACCATTGCCCCGCCTCCGCCCGCTCCGGTCCATCTTCCCCGTCCATTTTTCGCCGCCATGGAAGCCTCCCAGCCGTCCCCAGTCACCATGGATGTTGCGCACGCGCAATTCCCCCCGGCAGATCTCGTCGCCGGCCATGTCGCCCCCGCCGTCGCTCAAGGCACCACGCGCGCCTGTCTGCAAGCGGCAGGGCAACGCCGTCGTGCAGGGCGGAAATCCGGCTGGCCCCGCCCGGTGCCGCCGCCGCTGCGCGATCTGCTCGTCCGCCGCCGGAGAAGAAGGGCAAGGTTTCGGGCGTGAAGCGCAAGAAGGTTCCTACGAAAAGGCCGACGACTTCATCCGGTACCTCCGCCCCGGCAAGAGGTACCCCGACGTAGGGCTGCAAACGAGTCGAGTTCGAGCGAGTTGGAGTTGGCTCAGCTCAACTCATATTAAAAGTCGAGCGAGCTCAAACTGAGTGAAGCTCAAGGTCGAGTTGTAGAACACGACTCATGCTCAGCTTGTAATGATCTCTGAGTCGATCTCGAGCTAGTTTCGAGCTAAATGAGATGGTAAAAACTATACATCTAATCATCTATGATGATTATTCCAACTAGATAAGTCTCAACCCGACATACAAAATACTAAAAATATAATAGATCTCAATAATGATTGACGACAGACATATAATAGGGAAACAAATTAATGGTCAAATACCATAATAAGGCCTAAATCTTCTTTGCACTCCATTAAGCTTATGTGTTTGCTGGTAAATAAAATGAAGAAAAATCATGGACATCATATATGGTAATAAATTATCATATTTTTATTTAATATATAGCATGATCATTTAACATTATGATATTATGTCGAGCTATCATGCTAAAATCGAGCGAGCTAGTATTGGCTCAAGACCGGTTCATTTCTCGGTCGAGCTACACAAAGTGTTCAAACTCAGCTCGTTTATTTTTCGAGTTGATCTCGAGTCGAGCTAAAAAACGATTCGATCTCAAGCGGCTCACGAGTCTCGAGCTTTTCTTGCAGCCCTACCCCGACGATGCCCTTCAACGACGCTGCTTCCACTGCAAGCAAGGTGTTCGATGAAATGGCCGGAAGATATGCTTCTTCGATTTCTTCTACTTGCTTCGCTTTTTGCCATTGCGGTAGCTCGTGACTTGATAACACTCACTGTAGCGCCGTTTCGAACGATGGCACTGCCGAGTTCGTCAACTTGTTGGACACCAACACCGTTCGAGCATTGTTGGGAATTGCTAAAAAAATTGTGATAAGTGGAGGTTGATTGAGAAAGAATCCCCACCGAAGAGAGGTTCACTTACGAACATGGATGATGATGACGATGATGATGGTCCACGAAACTTGAACAAGCCCGACGGAGACAAGAAGACAAGGGAGATCAAGAGGGAACACGAGACATCGAGCTTGCGGGACAAGATAGATGCCATGGTGCAATCAAATGAGTTGATGTTGGCAAAGACATTGGAGGCAAAGAAAGAGTTGGCGGAGAAGAAGGCACGAGAGAAGCAAGAGAAGTTGCAATTGCTCAAGGACGAGGGATTGCGCAAGGCGGCCATTGAGGAGAGAAGAGTCTTTGCCGATGAGACCAAAGTCATGGCCAAGCTTCTTGCCGAGGAGAACAAGATCATGACATTGAACCGCGATGACATGGACGACATCACCAAAGAATGGCATGATATGGCAAAGAGAGACATCTTGAAGAGGAAGATGCTAGCAGCGGCCGGTGGGTGTTTCGGTGCCGGTGATGTTTTCCCATCACGAGTTGGAACCAGTGCCGCCGATGCTTTCATTGCGCCCGGCGATGCTTTCGGTGCCGGAGTTGGAACAAGTGCCGGTGATGGACTCGGAGGCGGCGATGGCATCGATGGCGGTGGTGCAGTCATGACGACGGGTGAAAAGCGACCAAGATGATCATGACGGTGATGCTTTTGCATGAAGTCCTTTTGCGTTTGTCGTAGAAAAATATGCTTTTATCTGCGCGCAAACTATGTTTTATTATTCGAATTTGAACTCAATCGTTGGAATCGCTGTCAAATTGGCTAATCTGGAGTTTTCAGTTTGCGGGCCGACGAGGGCTGCGGCCGAGCAGACACCACGTAGCCGACCCGTAAAACAGCTTACGGCCGAGCAGACACCGCGTAGTGGACCCGTAAAAGCTGTTTTACGGGTTGGCTACGCGGTGTCTGCTCGGCCGCAGCCCTCGTCGGCCCGTAAAACCGTTTTTTGCAAACTGTAAACGAGTTTTGCGGGTCGACGTTTTAAGGATCTGCTAGAGATGCTCTTACATGCTGCATGCTGCTCTTGTAAAAATAATCACCATTTTTGTCACAAACGATACTACTCCAGAAGACGGTGGAAGCAGAAACCGTTTGGACCCCCTAAAAAAAAATGTTTGGACGGCGCCTACATACGTGTAGGCAGTTTTGTATGGATCGAAACAAACGGAGACAAAATGGGGGTGCCGTCCTGTGGCGCACGGAGACCCGTTCTTCCGAGCCGCACTTCACGACCCGCTCACGTTCATCCGATCCCCATCTCACGGCCGCTGTTCAAAACGGGACGAGACGTTGGCGCTGGACCTCATCCGGTCTCGCTGCCGCGTAGCGAGTCAGAGGTCGGTATTTGTTTACCAGCCAATGCTGCACATTATCGGGCCACGTTTTTTCCTGCGTTTCCGGGGCTGAAATTTACGTCTGTATCCCCAATGTGACTACTCAACACTAGGGGCTGAAAAGTCATTTCTCGCTGGTTGTCAGCAGCAGTTTACGTGGTGGAGAGATTTCTGGACCACTCGTCAGCGAGTGGGCGTGTGACCTTTTGTCGGTTTAGTTCTGCAAACCCGCTTTACCTCTGACGTACGAGGCCACCTGTAAAGCGACACACGAAATGCTGAATCAGTCCCTCTAGCAGCAGCAAAATTATATACTCAAACATGACGAGTCAAGGTGAAGAGAACATAGACCAGGAGCTCGTGCAAACATCCGAAAGCAGTATGTTTTTAAATTTTGCCGGCTTGTTATTTGAAATCGAGCACATCCAACCATCCTGCAAGATGGAGAACGCCCGGCCCCTCCACGTTTCATCGTTCTTCTAACTGTGTATGCATCCCTCGATTTAAGTTTTTTTTCCAGCAATTTCCAAATCTCAGTGGAAAGTAGTATTACCCTAGAGGCGCATTTCGCGCCATAAGTGTACGTCTTCTTTCTCATAAACATCCTCCTACCACTCATTTATGACTCCAGAAAAGAAAAGAAAAGCAGAAACCACAGAAAACAAATAGAGTACGCTTAACCACAAGACTGGACTGAAACACGCGACAGCACTGTCCAAGAGGAAAAGTCAAGAGATGCCTTTCTTTCACCACGAGCATGGAGAATTGGAGATACTTGTCCCCAGCATTTTTTTTCTTCCAGAACTAGAATTATCCTCGTCCCTGAAAACAATTCTCTGAAACCTGAGGCCATCGTCGCCAATTCGGGAGGTAGGGTACAACGGGCGGAGCGCCGTCACCGCCAGACAGGCCACCCGTCCTTGACTCCTATGCCAGCCACACTTTTTTTCCCTGGATCTGATGAATCCATCCGGCACCAGCAGCGGCCGAACTAGAATTATTGTGAGCGAGAGCCGAGAGGAGAAGAGAGAGAGCACCGCCATGTGGCGGATTCAAAACCTTCCTCCACCCACCCGGCCCGGCCACGGACGAAATCACTATTTTGATCTTGACAGAAAACCATAGCACAAAATGAACTCGAAGCAAAATTATTTCACGATTTGACCCTTTTAGTAACGTCATAGGCCATGGCGTTTCTTCCCCACATAGAAACGCCGAGCTAGCTCGCGTTACTAACCTGGCTCTACTCGCTGACGTGGTAGAATGAAAACGTCAAGCCAGATTGCGTTTCCAGAAACGCCAAGAGCTTTGGCGTTTCTGACCAGGCCGGAAACGCCAACGGAGTCGGCGTTGCTGCCCTTGTGTGGTGCTAAGCACACCACATGCATGGTGCATGCACGCATGCTGCTGGCTGCTGCTATGTGGTTAATTAATAGGGAAACATGCATGCTGCTGCTACGGTGCATGCACGCATGCTGCTGCTATGTGGTTAATTAATATGCCAAGCACCACTAGTGGCATGCATGCCGTGAGCATGGAAACGCCAACGCTCATGGCGCTGTTGGACAGGGCAGAAACGCCAAATCCCTTGGCGTTTTCAGAAACGCAAACTATCTCGGCGTTTTCAACCTGCCACATCCACGAGTGGGGTCAGGATAGTAACGCGAGCTATCTCGGCGTTTCTATGTGAAGAAGAAACGTCACGGGCTATGGCATTGCGAAAAGGGTCAGATCGTGAAATAATTTTACTTCGAGTTCATTTTGTGCTATGGTTTTCTATCAAGGTCAAAACAATGATTTCGTCCCCCGGCCACCCCCATTTTAGATTTGAACATTTTTAAACCACCACCACCACCACGCAATTCGTTCGTCCCTCCCGGATACTAAAAGCGAGGCGCCTTAATTCCATTAAAATATTCCTCGCCCACTCCCTCTCTCTCTCTCTCCCTCTCTCTGTCCCTGTCGCTGCCTCTCTCACCCCGAGAGAAAGAGAGAGGAGAGAGGGAAGGAGGCTCACGCGAGCTGCTGCGCCCGTGGAGGAGGAGCCACGGCCGCGGGGTCACGCGTCTCCACGGGTTCCGGGAGAGGGAGCTCGCTCGCGCTGCCATTCCTCGGGCCTCGGCGGTTTCCCAGATCGGCCGGTCCGGTGGTGTTTTTGTGCGGTTTCCCGTATAATTTCGGGAGTTGTTCACCGGGCGTGGATTGGAGCCGGGAGGAGTTCTGCGGAGGGGCTGCGTGGATTTGAGGCGGCCAGCGCGGAGATCCCGTCGGAGGCGGGAGTTTTGGGGGCGGGCGCGCCGCCCGGCGATGGCGTCGGTGGAGGTGCGGTCCGTGCGCAAGTCCGCGGCGCTGCGCCCACGCGGGCCCACCAAGGTGCAGCCCGCGCGGTCCATGTCGCTCGACTACAAGTACTCCGCCGCGCGCGGTGGCGTCGAGGCCGGCCCGGCTCCCAACGGCGTCGGCCGCCGGGCCGCCGCGGCGCCGGCGGACGAGGAGGAAGGGGAGGCGGTGCCGCCCGAGCGAGACGCCGACTCTCCCTACAACTCCAAGGCGGCGACGACGGAGGAGGATGAGGCTGCCGGAGATGGCGGGGAGGTCGATTCGGCGTCCTCTGCGGCCGCGGCGCCGCGGAGGCCGTCGCCGACGGCGGCTGCTGGCCCCTCGCCGCGCGACACCAGATGGGGTGACACCAGCTCCTACGGTGCTAAAAAGGTGCCTTTCCCCCCCTTCGTTTTTTGCCCTTTTTGTTTTCCGACACTTGTGAAATGACAGAATTCTTATGGATAATGCTTGAAATCTGGTCAGCTCCAACTGAAGTGTTTTCTGGTTTCTGAATGAATTTGTGAACACCTATTGTTCCGAGTTATATTTTTGGTAATTTTGATCGAATTCGTGCACCTGTTATGTCAACCAGGTGTAGAGCTTCTTCTCGAAATAGGCTTTCGCTCGGTCCATACAACCCACATACAAGTTCAACCACAGATAGCAGCCGGGGCAGCGGCACACTCTAGCCCAAAGAAAATAAAAGAAATAAGAAAATAGCCACCTAGTGGCAGGAGAGCATCGGCCCTACAGGGAGGCAAGACGTCGTGCCAAGCGCATCCAGCATGCCATCCAGACGATCCCGGTCTCGCTGCCTAGAGAGGGGGTGCCAATGCTGCATAAAAGTAAGGAATTTAAGGGAGTCAGACGCCTGCCTCGGGAAGATCTGTTCCATCACCATCTTATTGCGAGTCGTCCAGAGGGTCCATGCTATAGCGGCAAAGATCAGCCAGAATAGGCGGCGGCGCCGCCCAGTGGTGTAGAGCTTCTTCCAGCAACCAGTAAACACAACCATAAAGTGCTAGGCTGAGCTACATAGATACCAAAGATGTAATTCTCAAAAAAAAAAAAAAAACCAAGATGTAATTCCATTTCTATGCGCTTTACGTTGTTGCCCATGGTACTGCAGTTATAAATGTTGCCGCCACTTGGCGTTACAATGCCGTATCGCCCCGGCCACATCCACCGGTTCCCGGCCGTTACGTCTGGCGGGATCTAGACTAGCCCCACATACCAACACTAGTCTTTTCCGAACACGTTGTCCTCACTCGTGTGCACCCGGGATCAACTTCCTCGATCATCCATCCTCAAATTGCTCCAAGCCAAGCACGCTTAACGTTGAGGTTCCTTGCGAATGGGCTTCTGGAAAAAGAATGAATTCTTTGTTGATATGAGTAGTCTATCACTCCTATTAAGCCAGGATCTCACAAATGCCAGGAAGGCGCCATGGGAAGTTTTGGCGAGAGAGTTTGAGGAATGTGTTCTTCGGTAGTTCTAGACTTCTAGGTTGTGATCATGATGTGATCTGTCATAAAACATTGCCCCGTGTTTACTGTTAGGGGTATGTTAAACCCGTAAATAGAGCTTCATCATTTAAATTTTTGATCCGCCAATGGTGTTTCAGCAGTTCCTACTTATTTGCTGTCGCGTCTTTGGTAATTTGGCTGTTCTAGCTACCCATTATTGCATATAATACTGTTGTATCACAATTAAGAGATGCATTAGCTACTTCTTAGACAGTCAATTTCAAATTGAACAACTTCTAGAATTATACAATTTATATGCTTGTATCTGTTTTTCAACTTGGAGTGAGACGCTAATTTACCTTCTACCTGACACTTGTTGCAGAAGCATAGAGTTTTTTGTCAGCTTCCAAATGGTGATTGGGCCTTATGCACCGTGATTACTACCTCTGGTGATGAGTCTGTACTGAAGGTTTCTGAAGGAAAAGTAAGCTACCTAAAATCTGCGTGGAAGATCTTATCATCTCTTTGAAATTATGATAGTTTGACTCCCTTTCTTCCAATTGAAGGTTTTAAGATTGAAAACGGAGAGCCTCCAACCTGCAAATCCTGAAATTCTTGATGGAGTGGATGATCTTATGCAGCTGAGTTATCTAAGTGAACCATCTGTGCTGTACAACTTGCAGTACCGATATTCACAAGACATGATTTATGTGAGGATAGATCAGAACCTCGTCTTTTCTTCTGGAGTTCGATGAATTTCTTAGTGACATGTTATTGCATTGTAGACTAAAGCAGGTCCAGTTTTGGTGGCCGTCAACCCTTTTAAGAAGGTTGCACTGTATGGTAATGAGTATATTAAGGCATATAGAAACAAAACAATGGACAGTCCACATGTGTATGCAATAGCAGATTCAGCGCTTCGTGAAATGAAAAGAGGTCAGTCTGCTGTTAGTACATTTTTCTTGCTCGTATGACCTACAATTTTCTGAGGAATATCCTCTACATATATGCATAACTACTTGTCATGTTCATTTGCAGATGAAGTTAACCAGTCCATTATTATAAGGTTCGTGCTGTAATCATTTTGCACATTAATTGATATTTAATAGCTAATGGAGGCAAGCCACATGAAATATGTGTCTTTGGATTGGAACTGGAACTATTTCATTTTCTGCTACTTTTTTTCTGCCAGCTGAACAGAATAAATAGTCACATAACAAGCGAATACTTATATCAGTCGTCTCATGCATTGTCCATCATTTCGGTTCACACTACAAGGGTCCTACTGTGATATTAAATATGCATGGTTGTTTGTCGTACAAAAATTGGAACTCAAGTAGTCCGCTTTCAACAGATGTAATAAGCACGCACCAACCCTATAAATAATCTCATGTACCTGTTCCTTTTCCTTTACCTGGTTGACTTGAAGTATGTAATGATTGTGGTAGATTCTTCTTTATCGCCTTAGATTGGAATAAACACTGGATTAGCACACCCTGTAAAAATCTAATAAAAAATAATGCTGTTTTTTTACCGGAGCTGATAGAAAAGGTTTACTGTGTAGGGTAACTTGCAGTTTTTTTCTTCCTTTCTCTTACTTAAACCATGATACGGTGAGCAAATGAATGAATGATGCCATTTTTCTATGTAGTGGTGAGAGTGGAGCAGGAAAAACAGAAACTGCAAAGATTGCCATGCAGTATTTGGCTTCTCTTGGAGGTGGAAGTGGCATTGAGTATGAGATCCTACAAACCAACCCAATACTCGAGGCTTTTGGCAATGCAAAGACATTAAGAAATGATAATTCAAGTCGCTTCGTAAGTTTTTTCTTGTTAGTATCACAATACTGAACTGTGGAACAAAGTTTGGCTAATATTCTTATATATTTTTTATTACAGGGAAAGCTCATTGAAATCCATTTCAGTACGACTGGAAGAATATGCGGTGCCATGATTCAAACATGTACGCAGATTCTACCGACTCTACATGCTCTATATCGTTAGCATTTTCTGGTTTAAAATTAAATTTATGATTATTATTGATGAAATTTTCTAATGATCTTGCTGCTTGCACAATTGGGCAGTTCTACTTGAGAAGGTAACTTCAATTTTGTGGTTATTTTCTTTCCTTTCATAAACACTGTTTATGATAACCAACATAATCCGACCTTTTTCCACTATGGTAGTCAAGGGTTGTCCAGTGTGCAGTTGGTGAGCGTTCCTACCATATATTTTATCAGCTATGTGCTGGTGCTCCAACGACTCTCAGAGGTACATAATCTATTCATTCTGTCTGAAACTCTGAATTGGTTAGTCGCTGGCTCATTTGTTTGATACAGATGAACAGATTATGGCATCTTACTATATCCTCTCAAACTACTTTTGAACATAGTCCTTTTCCTCCTGCCTCAAGAACCAGTATTTGTGCTGCTCGGTTTTCAGCATAGATTTCGTGCTACAGCATCTTTTATTGACAATTGACGTTACTTTTGATGTTGCTCCACTCTTTTGCATTGCACAATACTTAGTTATGCATGGTTTCTTTTGCAATGTTTCGATACAGAGAAGTTGAATTTGAAGAAGGTGGATGAATACAAATATCTGAAACAGAGTTGTTGCTATTCGATTGCTGGAGTGGATGATGCTGAAATGTTTCGTGCTGTAACGGTATAATATACTTATGTGCTTCCTTCTAGTTAAAATACCTTCTTTTACATTACCTGGGACACAACAACAAATACTTAGCTATATAAGGCTAATTCTATTGAAGCATTTTCATGCTTGTAGTTGTTCTTGTCTACTGTCATGTTTTTTTGACTTATATTTTTTCTAGGAAGCTATGAACATCGTCCATATCAGCAAGGAGGACCAAGATAATGTTTTCGCAATGGTTTCAGCTGTGCTCTGGCTGGGAGATGTCTCTTTCACAATTATTGATAATGAAAATCATGTTGAGATCACTGTAGAAGAAGGTAAAAAAAACATGTTCAGTTGTTAATATGGTTATATGGACCATAACTTCCACCATATTATGGTCTTTGGTGATGATTTTTTTAACATATTGTTGTATATGTATATCATTAGATTAAATTCCGACGATGCATGTACTGTTGTGTATTTTCCATCATTTTTTTTCAATGTTGTAGTATTACATACCGCTAATGTAAAAAATTGAAAACAAATTAGCATTTGTATCACTAGCTTGTTTTGTTATATAAAATTAATAAAATAGGTTTTGTTTCAGCTGCGGAAACGGTTTCACGACTTCTTGGCTGCAGTATTGAAGATCTCAATTTAGTTTTGTCCAAGCGGCACATGAAAGTTAATAATGAAAATATTGTCCAGAAGCTTACCCTTACACAGGTTAGCATGGTTTCTCAACTAATGGCTAAGCAAACACTAGCCATGAAGTGCTATTTGATTTACATCTCTTACTCACCTACCTCTCCTTGGATATTGCAGGCAACTGACACAAGAGATGCTCTGGCTAAAGCCCTCTATGCCAGTTTGTTTGAGTGGCTTGTAGAACAAATTAACAAGTCCCTTTCAGTTGGCAAGCGTCGAACTGGGAGATCAATCAGTATTCTTGACATCTACGGCTTTGAGTCATTTGATGTAATGTGCTCCCCTCTTTTCAGAATAATACCTTTGATTCAAAGTAGACAGCTGAATGGCCTGTGCCCTAACATTTTCATTAGTTTTCGCATGACACACTATCAATTTGCAGAAGAACAGTTTTGAACAGTTCTGCATTAATTATGCCAATGAGAGGCTACAACAACATTTCAATCGCCATCTGTTTAAGCTGGAGCAAGAGGTGAGTTGTTGTTATGGTTTGACTTTCAGGTGCATGTTCAGCATTGCAGTATTACTCAGTTACTGGTACCAGCAGGTGTACATTTTATAGTGATAATTCTTGTCCTTTTATTGACTTCACAATACTTTAGCATCACTCAGTAAAGAATAAATACTTAGAAGGGCATTGATGTTCCTATTATTCCGTGAACTTTTGTTACTGATTATATGGTTTCAACTTCTGTCACAACTGTAATGTTGAACACTAGAGGTGAAACAAACTCTATTGTTCTTCCTTATCTGTGGAGATTAAAATGTATCACATGTGCTTCTTGAGATTGCTGTTTTTAATCCTTTGTATTAGCTAAATCCAGAAAGCCGAGATTGAGATTGTTATATAGTCACTACACGATTTATCGATTTTCTTGTAGTAACTTTCTGAAAAATATATGGTTTCTTTGATCAGGAATATGTTGAGGATGGCATTGACTGGGCTAAGGTTGAGTTTGAGGACAACCAGGACTGTTTGAATCTATTTGAGAAAGTATGGCTCTCGACATTGTCTTCATTGTTGTCATCATCATGAAATCATAAATATATTAGTCTGTGGGGGAATGCGTTAAATTCTTTATGTACCAGTACTTCCTTAAAAAGCACGTGCCTGTTTTATTTGACATAAGCGGAGGGGGAATGCCTTTGTTTGCTGGAAAGTTGGTAACTTAATTTTTTTCTAAATATAAGTTTATTGTAACTGCAATTTCCCCTTAGAATTCACTCATTCTTAGCTCAAAATCCACTACTAAAATTGGAATGTTTTGGTAGAAGATCTCCACATTGCTCAAAGTAAAATCGGCAGATTTCAGATTGTACCGATATGCAGATATTTCCATTTTTTTGAATATTGGGGTTCTACAAACTTGGTGAATACTGCTTGATTGACTCATCCTAACCTTGTACAAGTAAATGTAGTTACTGGTTTCTTAAACCATGATGAGAACTAGCATCGGGGGAAACAAGGGTGGAACATATAACTGGGGCTTATCACAATGGATTCTGGGTTCACAGCCAAGGTCATCGGGACCCTACCAAATTTTTTGATCATGACCAAAACGTTGGCCTCTGTTTGGATGGAGACCAACTTCTTGGCATACCAATGCTCCTTCACCAACCTAGTTCATTTTTCTAGCCAATGTTGGCCAATCCATTGGCAAGCAAAACCTCAACCAAAGATTTGGCCAGCCGACTTTTTGGCATGGCTTCCTTGGGCACAAACCGAACATACTCTTAACCTTGCTGGAGTTCGATGAGTTCTGTAGATGTCTTGTGGCAAAATAAAAGGAAATAGAATAAAACTTGATTACATCTGTATTTGTTGTTGTTGTTTGATAACTTGGTAAAAAAGTCTGGGATTCTTTACCTTGCTTACTTCTCTTACTGGATACAGAAACCACTGGGGTTGTTGTCTCTACTGGATGAGGAATCTACATTCCCTAATGCCACAGACCTTACTTTTGCGAACAAGCTCAAGCAACATCTTGACACCAATTCTTGCTTCAGAGGAGAAAGAGGCAAGGCTTTCGCTGTCCGTCACTATGCAGGAGAGGTCCGAAGTTGTCAAATATCCATCGCTATGTCCATATCGATCTTTCTTTTACCATTTGTCAACTTTATATCCATTTCTTTGATGATCAGGTGGCATATGACACATCCGGTTTTCTGGAGAAGAACAGAGATTTATTGCACATGGACTCAATTCAGTTCCTTGCCAAATGCAAATTATCTATACCACAAACGTTTGCATCAAAGATGCTTGCTCAATCTGATAATATAGAATCCTTACCATACAGGCCTAGTGTTGCCGATTCACAGAAGTTAAGTGTAGCAATGAAGTTTAAGGTAAAAAACTTTGTGCCCCCCAAGAAATGTCTCTAGGAGATCTTGAATGAATACTGATCAACTGTTATCGACCGTCTGTTTAAATGTTTCACAGGGACAATTGTTCCAACTTATGCAAAGACTTGAAAGCACAACACCACACTTCATACGTTGTATTAAACCAAATAATTTGCAACTCCCTGCCATTTACGGACAAGAACTTGTGCTTCAACAACTGAAATGCTGTGGGGTTCTTGAGGTTGTACGGATTTCAAGATCTGGGTACCCAACAAGAATGACTCATCAGAAGTTTGCTCGCCGGTAAATCAAATATCTGTATATCTGCATTATACTTCTTATTTTTGTTGTGTGCAAGACGTTAACAACTCAAGCTATCAGGTATGGCTTTCTTCTTCTTGAGGATGTTGCGTCTCAAGATCCACTTAGTGTTTCGGTTGCAATTCTTCATCAATTCAACATTTTGCCTGAGATGTATCAAGTTGGCTACACAAAGTTGTTCTTCCGAACTGGTCAGGTCAGTTAAGCAGTCTTTGTTTCATTTATTAACATGCCTGGGTTATTGTTATATTTCATACATTATCCTGATATACTTTGTTTACACTCTGTATTCTTCTTGGATACTTCTCGTACTCATTGGGTTTCACTTTCAGAATAGAGGAGTAATTAGATAAATATTCCTTATACTGCCAAATATTTCACAGCAGGGCACCTTAGTAATTTTATATTTGACTGATATGCTAGCGATTTGCTGTTGTCTAGCAGGGCCATTAATAAGTACTTCAGTGACTTGCTAGTAGATGCAGTAATACATCAAGTTTAAATATTTTACGGTTTTCTTAGGGATGGATCCTACTAAGCATACAATAAATAAGGAGTAAAAATACACAGAAATTGGGATCACAAAATCGAGCTAGTATGGCAGCACTGATGTATATAGAACAAAGGTTCGTAAATAGAAACAATATATATACAAGAAAAAGGCACCAAAGAGGTATCAAGGAGAAAACATTCAGGTGGGGGATGCTTTCCAAAGAGCAAGCCAAGAGCACAATGGCTCACAGCTCACACATTTTAGAGCTACATCTGGTGATTTGTTTAATCCACACTGTAGTGTCAGTTTGGCTCGTCTTCTTTTCCTTGTGTAAATGATGTATTTCTGGGAAATGCTGTATCACTGTGTTTGTCCCTCTGTACCATATGGCATATCGACACATTTTCAAGTAAAGGTGTTGGCCTATGATACTTATATGAATTGGCATCACATGTTTGCAGTTCCTTTCTAAAATGTAGAATTCATAATTACGCTGCCTTTGAATGGTTATCTACACATTTGTCTACTACTATTACTTAAGCTTTTAATCACAATTATCTTGTGTTGCTTTGATTTTGGGAACTGAAGATTGGTAACCTTGAGAACACTCGGAATCGTACTCTACATGGTGTTTTAAGGGTTCAAAGTTGTTTCCGAGGGCATCAAGCACGGCGCCATGCAATGGAACGAATTAGAGGAGTTTTGGCTCTTCAATCATGTACGCTATCCTAGGCACTTGCCTTGTGCATTTTACTGTATTTCTTGTTGCTGTATCTTTCTCTCCTACTCATGCTTACTGTATGGTCTGGTTGCTCGTCACATCTTGCAGTCATTCGAGCTGAGAATGCAAGACAAAGTTATTCATCTCTGGTGAGGAAACATAGGGCAGCCACTCTTGTGCAGAAAAATCTAAGAGGCTGGCTTTCAAGAAGATACTTCATCAAGATACGGAAGGCTTCAGTGGTCATACAATCTGGTAAGAAGATTTTCCTCATTTTCGTCAGACTCTGTAAAGATAGAAGTGGTAGTATGACTCACCATTTCTGGTTCCCTGCTGTCTTCTCATAATATGAAGGTATCCGCGGTTGTCTTGTTAGAAGATGTGCCGGCAATGTCGATCTGCTGAATGTGTTAAGAGAATTCGAGTCGAAAAAGGTACACAGTATTTCTGTTTCTCTGCTATCTAAAATATGAGGTCCATGATAGTTGTGTTTCTCATTTTGAACTGCAGTAAATCTCTATACACCATCTGCTCGCACTTACAGTAACACATGAGTTAAATTCTTTCAGGAGGCAGAGGGTGACCAGATCTTGATCAAGGCGTCATTCCTGGCCGAGCTACAACGCCGAATCCTTCGGGCCGAGGCCACAGTTCGAGAGAAGGACGAGGAGAACGAGATGCTACACCAGCGGCTCCAGCAGTACGAGAACCGGTGGCTGGAGTACGAGCAGAAAATGAAGGCGATGGAGGAGATGTGGCAGAAGCAGATGCGGTCGCTGCAGTCGAGCCTGTCGGTGGCGAAGAAGAGCCTGGCCCTGGACGAGACGCCTCGGATGTCGGACTCGTCTGTGGAGCAGAGCTGGGAGAGCAATGGGAACCACGTGGGCGGGGGCTCCCACTCCCAGCAGCCGGCGGTGGCGGCGCCGCGGATCACCGGGCGCGAGATGAACGCCAGCATGAGCGTCATCGGGCGGCTGGCGGAGGAGCTGGAGCAGCGGAGCCAGGTGTTCGCGGACGACGCCAAGTTCCTGGTGGAGGTCAAGTCCGGGCAGGCGGACGCGAGCCTGAACCCGGACGTGGAGCTCCGCCGGCTGAAGCAGAACTTCGATTCGTGGAAGAAGGACTTCGGCTCCCGCATCCGGGAGACCAAGGTGATCCTGAACAAGCTCTCGAGCGGCGCCGGCGGCGGCAACGAGTCCTCCCCCAACTCGGCCAAGCGCAAGTGGTGGGGCCGGCTCAATACCTCCAAGTTCTCCTGAGCTTGTCATGGTGTATGATGGTGTAGACGCGCCGGCATTTTACGCGCCGGCGCTAGTCGTAGAGAGATTTGTGAGCTATGCTGCTGCGGAGTCCAGTGTTTTGTGCTGGATGAGTGTGTGATTCGTGGAGGGCGAGTTGTATAGTTCTTCCACTGGGGGGCTGCTTCTTTTCATGGCCGCCCATGAACCACTGAGTTATGTTGTAATTACTTGCTAAGATATACCACTACTGCTTAAAGGGGAGAGATTGGGGATTGCTCAGTGCTGCCATTTCGTGTCCTGTGTATTGTATGTACAGTATATATGTTTGTATGTGGTTTAGTTTAACTGCAGTCAAGTAGGATGTGGGCATCTATTCCTACATGCAAATCGACGTGCTCCTTTATGTTGCATGCACGATCTTCTCTGCTGTTTTGTTTTGCACAAGCAGGTGTAAATTGTTTCGATGAATCTGCACATGTGATTGGTTTCAGTTCAGTCATCCAGAATATCTTCACTGGTCAAGATTAGATAATAACATGGAAATTCGTTGCTCATACTTATTGCAATGCTGTCATCAACTCGGAATTGCCCTAATCGAGGAACATAACATGATAGATGAACCTGGGCAATGCAAGTCTTGCAAGTTGCAACGTAGTCAAAGTACTACTAGTATAATATAAATAACTTCAGCAACTGAATGGCAATACATTCCTTGTGCTCCGGCATCGTCCGCCTATAACTAGTTGACCTTGACCAGGACGTCTTATTTTATTTCAGCAAGTGCTAACTGCGCTGCTCATGTTATCCAAGCTTGCCATTCAGCCGGCCTCTTCTTGCTTCAGACATGCGTCGATCCTGTAATAAACCCAAAACACGGTAAGTTCAATTGTCACTTGAATAAATAACAATTTGGTGGGGTAAGCATGTCAGTTTCAGTGTCAGTGTCAGGTCATGTGCAGGCTGTTAGTCAAGCAAGTGAAGCAGCAGCAGCAGCTAGCTCACCTCCTCCTCCTCCTCCGCAGTTGCCGGGGAGGCTGACGCCGCACTGCTGGGTGACGTAGAACACCTTCTCCATGCTGATGCTGTCGCTCACCCCGGGGCTGCCCAGGTACCTGCAGACGCAGGGCACGTCCGCGCCCCGCACGGCGTCGCAGCACTCCTGCGACGGCGCCACCGTCGGCGCGCCCTTCTGCACGTACTGGTAGCACGCCTCGTTCAGCGCCACCACGTCGTCCTGGCAGCCTGCTGCCGCTCCGATGCTACCCGCCGCCGCCGCCGCCGCAGCGAGGAGAAGGAGCAGCGTCGCCGCAGTCAGGCTAGCGCGGGCGAGCCGAGACATCTTGGTGGGTCTTCCTTTGTGCCGCTGCTGTGCTGTTTGTGCCTCGTGGATGGTTGGTTGCTCTTGTGGTTCGGCGGTGGTGTGCCATGCCTATGCCTTGGGTGTTTATAGTGCTTGATTGATGATTCTAGAGGGTCTGGCTTGTTCGGCGGGCTAGCAAGGGAGCTGGTGTTTCGGCTGGGAAACCAACCATGGAAAATTGGAAATGCAATGCATGTGAGCTGGTTCTCCACGGTGCGTGCTTGCTTAATCTTGGGATGGATGCAAATGCAATAGGTGTGAGAATGTTGTTGAGTTTGTTCTATGCCCTGACCATCCGCATGCATGCCTGAACATAACTTCAGTGTTGTGTAGTAGGGATGCGTTTGGTTGCTCGCATCAGGTCCAGCCAGCCCCGCCTGGGAAGAAAATGGGGTGTTCGGTTACGTGAACCGTATCAAAATCTTGGCCCGCATGAACCTTAAAGCACTTCTCAGCCAGGCCCGTCAGGAACGTCCAAATCGGCAGTTTTCAGCGAGCCAGGCTCGAGCGATGCAGAGGAGCGGAACGTGACGCTGACCTCCTGCGATCAGGGAGATGGCGGGAGCTCGCGCGCATCTCCGAAAAAGCGACAGGATGATTTCGCGTCACCGCCCGCCAAATCGGCCGCCCTATATAGCCAGGGTCACCGCAACGGAAAAACTCCCGCCACCATTTTCCCCCTCTCAAGCTTTCCCTCCAGTGCGGTTCCACATTGACAATGAGGTAAGCGGCGTAACTGCTCCGGCGACCGGTTGACAGCGGTGGCGAATCGACAACTCCTCTTCTCCGACGTGTCCAGGGCCTCCTCCGATGGCGTCTGTGAGTTCAATCATCCCCGCCTCTCTACTGGTTCTAGCTAGATCTGAGCATGTGGTAGGATTAGATCTTCTGATCTGTGTGACTGTGATTTTCTAGTAGCTAGTTGTGATGGATTTGAAGCATGCTAGGAGTTGTTTCTCGACAATGATTGATAGCTAGTGGTCATGGATGGATTGTTACTATGCTTTGATGTGTAGTATGCTAGTGTGTAACTGTTGAACTATCATCCATGTGTCCATGTTTACTGATGTGCTCTGTTGTGTTGTGCTGCTCAACTAGATCATTCATGCGTCCATGTTAAACTAGATCGTCCATGTGTGCATGTGTTAGTGCTAGTCGACCTGTCCATGTTTACTGGTAGTTCCTACCGTCGATGTGTAGTGTATTGTGGTCTTGATGATGCTTACGTTTGTAGGAGATGAGCACGCAAGAGTTTCGTCAGGTCATCGTTCTGCCCGATAGTCAGTTCCAGCCATCCTATGTCGAGGATTCTTAGCTTCCCATCGACCAGATGGCTCCTGATCCAGACGTTTTCAAGGTGTCACCAACGGTTCCTCCATTTGTGCCGGCTCAACCCAATCCTCCAGCTCATGCCGTTGCACAAGCAGCTGCCTCAAAGGAAAAGAAGGATGGTAGGGGGAACAACATGAATTGGCAGCCGTTTCTGTCGACGTTCGTGCTTAACAAGATGTGTGAGATCATAGCTAGTGGGGTGAGGACTAACAGGGGCTTCAAGGAGGCGCACTTGAACGCTGTTGCAAAGCAGGTGTTCGAGTTTTATGGACAGGAGGTCAGCTCAACTCAGGTTTTACAACCACCTCAGGAAGTGGAGAGCAAGGTTGATCACCGCGTCCAAGCCGCGTCCAAGCTTAGAGACCTGAGCGGTGCTTCATGGGATGAGGATACTTGCTCGATCCTTTTGGAGGCAGAGCACTACAAAGGCCACATCGTGGTTAGCTCACAAATCATGCAAATCTAACTAACCAACTGTTTAAGCCTATGAACCTTTGCCATTCTAACTAACCACTCTGCCCTGTTTCTTTCTTAGGCTCACCCCAAGGACGCAGAGTTCCTCAACACACCCATACAGAACTACCACTAGATGCAATAGATCTTCTCCTTCGGGCTGCCAACCGGCAAGCATGCCATGGGCTCTAGTCACCGATGGGCTCACCGATACCCGAGTATCCAGACTCCCTAGAGATCAACTTAGATGCTCAAGGATAGTGAGCATGTTCCGATGCTTGATAGGAAGAGGAAGAGGGGGACCTTGATGGAGGACGAGCTGACCGTCTTCAGCAGCATGACCCAGGCAGTGAAGGAGGTGACCACCGCCATCATGGAGAGAAAGTAGTGCTAGGTTGAACTTGATATTCCGTATGATCATGCATGCTTACTACTTCTCTTCTACTCCACTACTTGTTGTTTGTGTGCTCCTTTTCTTGCTGCTTCAACTGTTACTCGTTTGCACTGCTAGGACAAGGGTATGCGGTGTTCATCGGGAGGGCTCCATGGGTTTACAGTTCATGGGAAGCTTGCAACCAACAAGTTTTAGGGTACAACAACAGCCACCACAGAGGGTTTAAGACTAGGTAGGCGGCATAAGATGCTTACTCCAAGTTCGTGCGAAAGCAGGCATGTAACAACGTTAAAGTTGGCAAGGTGGATTGTCAGTTTGGTATGAAGAACTTCATCATCTTTGTCCCGTTCATCGCCATGGCAATGTTGTGGCGTTGGTGTGCTCGGTGTGATCATGTTTAAGGTGTACTAGTGGTGGGTAAGCTCACCAAGTAGGGTACAAGGATATCACAACTCTATGCTCATATGCAACCAAACAATGCGCGCTCGTATGAGAAACATTGCGAGCAACCAAACACATGAGTAGAGGTGTTGCTACAATGCAAGGAGAGGATATGAAGGCAACCAATCAACATACAAATGATGACTTTTTGCCTCCATATGCTCAATCAGGCCCTAGTGGGACAAATATGCAAAGTGTCTAAAAACGATGTGAGCAACCAAACACATTTTAGATGAATTTCGGCATGAATGTTTACATGCCCTCAACCATATCATTATTTATTTGCATGATTTAGTGGATTTTTTTTGCTTAACCTTAAGATAAGCAAAAGCGGTCATGGATGTAGCCAACTTGTAAGTGCATCTAGGACCCCATAGTGGGTTTTGATGATCCATGTCAACAAGACTAAATAAAGGGACAAACAATTTCTCGAAGTGTTGATCAGCTACAGTCCCAAAATATGTTGAGTTTGGAAGATGGTTCATGACCCCTCGAAATATAAGGATCAAGCTTTGGCATGATCACTTCGAGTCGTAGGTATGCTGATACTATCAAAGGGGGTCTTAGGTCTTGTGAGAAGTATTTCTTGCTATGTGATAAAAGTTCAATCTCCAAAACCCCTCAAAATTTCTCATCATTCCAAGTCCTAACACTCTTCACATTCATTTGTTCGGAACCTCCGAGTTGATTCCACCAGGAGCCTCCGAAACAATCTAGAGAGTTAGTTAGTTGCACTTTGGATCCTTTGAGCAAGGTGTCTCGTATATCCGAGATGGTTCAAAAACTTTGTACTCATGTTCGATACATGTGGGTAAATTTTATCTAGTAGCCGCGAGTGTCATCTGTCCAATACCTCAGAGCCAATTAAAGTTTGAACTAAAAGTTCCGTTCAGATACTCCGAGTGAGTTTCATCTAGAAGTGTGAGATCATAAAGTAGCAAAATCCCAGGATTATAGTATAGTTTGGAGCCTCTGAGTGTTGTGTGGTCGGAGCCTTCGGGTTGTAATTTGTGTTCTATCCAAAAACCATAAGTTTCATTCAAAATCTCTGAGTTGCTTCCATCCAGACCCTCTGAAATTTTGTGGAAAATTCACCTTTGTGTGCTCGGAGCCACTGAGTGCATTCTCTTCGGACCCTCCGACATATTGAAAGTGCATCTCCATAATACCCGACTAGTTCTGATGATTAATGAAAAAACCATCCGAGAGGACTAACGATTTCAATGAGTTCATTTCAGGAATTTGGAATAATTTTCATATTCAGGTCCATGGTTTTATATGGGAGATGATTAGTGACCCCTACAAACAACTTTTCCAGTATTTCTCCTAATTAAGCTCATAGTTTGTACTTTCTAGGTATTTTGGTGAATACAAGATTCACATTGATTACAGAACAATCATACTATGAACAGGGGCACAAGCAAATACTTTGATTTGAATTCCAAGAACATATCCAAAGTAAAATTTATCCCAAAATGCTCTCCCCAGTCATCTTTGTCTGAATTTCTCTAAGAATCGGTAATTCCTAAGGTTTTCGTTTGGTACTACCAAGCCCCCTAGGTTTATTCATACTCAAAGATCAAACCTAGACTCAACTGATCACAACCATCGTTCTTTTTTGTTTGAGAATTGCCAATAATATAACCCTCTTTGACAAAACCTCCTATTTTGTTCGGCACTTCCGAGCATCACATTTCAACGACACTTTCAAGCCATCTCAGTTTGTTTCTCTTTGGTCAAAGTATAAGCAATCCATCTGGTTCTTTTTGTCCAGAATTTTTGAGCCGTGGCAGCTATTTTTTGCAGATTTCTCGTATCTTGCAATGACTCTATTTTGTGCGGCACTACCAAGCAGTATGTGTTAGAAATATGCCCTAGAGGCAATAATAATATAGTTGTTATCATATTTCCTTGTTCATGATAATTGTTTATTATCCATACTATAATTGTATTGATTGGAAAATCAGATACATGTGTGAATACATAGACAACACTGTGTCCCTAGTGAGCCTCTACTAGACTAGCTCGTTGATCAAAGATGGTTAAGGTTTCCTGACCATGGACATGAGTTGTCATTTGATAACGGGATCATGTCATTAGAAGAATGATGTGATGGACAAGACCCAACCGTAAGCATAGCATCCGATCGTGTTAGTTTATTGCTACTGCTTTATCCATGTAAAGTATCTGTTCCTACGACCATGAGATCATGCAACTCCCGGACACCGGAGGAATGCCTTGTGTGTATCAAACGTCGAACGTAATTGGGTGACTATAAAGGTACTCTACAGGTATCTCCGAGGGTGTCTGTTGGGTTGGCGTGAATCGAGACGGGGATTTGTCACTCCGTATGACGGAGAGGTATCTCTGGGCCCACTCGGTAATACAGCATCATAAGAAGCTGCAAGCAATGTGACTAAGGAGTTAGTCACGGGATCTTGTATTATGGAACGAGTAAAGAGACTTGCTGGTAATGAGATTGAACTAGGTATGGAGATACCGACGATCGAATCTCAGTCAAGTAACATACCGATGGACAAAGGGAACTGCATACGGGATTGATTGAATCCTTGACATCGTGGTTTGACCGATAAAGATCTCCGTAGAATATATGGGAACCAATATGGGCATCCAGGTCCCGCTATTGGTTATTGACCATAGAGGTGTCTCGGTCATGTCTGCATAGTTCTCGAACCCACAGGGTCTGCACACTTAACATTCAGTGACGATTTGGTATTGTTGAGATGTATGTGTTGGTGACCGAAGGTTATTCGGAGTCCCGGATGAGATCCCGGACGTCACGAGGAGTTCCAAAATGGCCCGGAGGTAAAGATTGATATATGGGAAGTTCTGTGTTGGTCACCGGAAAGAATTCGGGCGTCATCGGCAGTGTACCGGGGGTGCCGAAGGGTTCCGAGGGTCCACCGGAAGGGGCCCACCAGCCCCGGGGGACACATGGGATGAGTGGGGGCCGCACCAGCCCCTGGTGGGCTGGGCGCCCCTTCCACCTAGGCCCATGCGACCGAAGGGGTGGTGGGGGGCAAACCCTAAAGGGGCCGGCCACCCTAGCTTGGGGGCCAAGGCACCCTTGGGGCGCCGCCCCACCTTGGCCGCCGGCCCTAGGGGAAACCCTAGGGCGCCACCCCTCCTCCCTCCCCCTATATATAGTGGAGAGGAGAGAGGGCAGCCGCACCCTAAGGCCACGGCGCAACCCTCTCTCTCCCCCTAGATCAGTTTCTCCTCTAGATTGATTCTGGTAGTGCTTGGCGAAGCCCTGCCGGGACAACTCCACCACTACTGCCACCACGCCATCGTGCTGCCGGAGATCTCATCTACCTCTCTGCCCTCGCTTGCTGGATCAAGGAGGCGGAGACGTCATCAAGCTGTACATGTGCTGAACGCGGAGGTGTCGTTCGTTCAGCGCTAGATCGGAACGGAACAAGATTGGATCGCGGGACAGATCGTGATCGGATAGCGAAGACGTTCGACTACACCAACCGCGTTTCTTAATGCTTCCCGCTTAGCAATCTACAAGGGTATGTAGATGCACTCCCCCTCTCGTAGCTGTTGATCTCCATAGATAGATCTTGGGTGTTCGTAGGAATTTTTTTGTTTCCCATGCAACGTTCCCCAACAGTGGCATCATGAGCTAGGTCTATGCGTAGATAACATGCACGAGTAGAACACAAAAGAGTTTGTGGGAATTGATGTTCAGATTGCTTACTTCCTTAGTCTTATCTTGATTCGGCGGTATTGTGGGATGAAGCGGCTCGGACCAACCTTACTCGTCCACGTACGAGAGACCGGTTCCATCGACTGACATGCACTTGTTGCATAAAGATGGCTGGCGGTTGTCTGTCTCTCCCACTTTAGTTGAATCGGATTCGACAGAGGCGGTCCTTGTAGAAGGTTAAAAGGCAACTTGATTATCACCGTTGTGGCTTTGCGTAGGTAAAAACGGTTCTTACTACTTGCCCATAGCAGCCACGTAAAACTTGCAACAACAAAGTAGAGGACGTCTAACTTGTTTTTCCAGGGCATGTTGTGATGTGATATGGCCAATGACATGATGTGATATATGTGATGTATGAGATGATCATGTTTTTGTATAGATTATCACGACTTGCATGTCGATGAGTACGGCAACCGACAGGAGCCATAGGGTTGTCTTTAATTATTTTCGCCTTCTTTTGCTTTACTTTATCGCTATGAGTTAGCAATAGTTGTAGAAGCAATAGTTGGCACGACAACCACATGACGACACGATGATGGAGATCATGGTGTCATGCCGGTGACGATGGAGATCATGCCGGTGCTTTGGAGATGGAGATCAAAAGCACAAGATGATGATGGCCATATCATGTCACTTATGATTTGCATGTGATGTTTATCCTATTTATGCATCTTATTTTGCTTAGAACGACGGTAGCATTATAAGATGATCCCTCACTAAAATTTCAAGATAAAGTGTGTTCTCCCCGAGTATGCACCATTGCGAAGGTTCGTCGTTTCGAAGCACCTCGTGATGATCGGGTGTGATAGACTCTACGTTCGCATACAACGGGTGTAAGCCAGATTTACACACGCGGAATACTTGGGTTAAACTTGACGAGCCTAGCATGTACAGACATGGCCTCAGAACACACGAGACCGAAAGGTCGAATATGAGTCATATAGTAGATACGATCAACATGGAGATGTTCACCATTGAAACCACCTCATCTCACATGATGATCGTGTTGGAAATATGCCCTAGAGGCAATAATAAATTGGTTATTATTATATTTTCTTGTTCATGATAATCGTTTATTATCCATGCTATAATTGTATTGATTGGAAACTCAAATACATGTGTGGGTACATAGACAACACTGTGTCCCTAGTAAGCCTCTAGTTGACTAGCTCGTTGATCAAAGATGGTTAAGGTTTCCTAGCCATTGACATGAGATGTCATTTGATAACGGGATCACATCATTAGGAGAATGATGTGATGGACAAGACCCAAACTGTAAACGTAGCATTTGATCGTGTCAGTTTATTGCTATTGTTTTCTGCATGTCAAGTATCTGTTCCTTTGACCATGAGATCATGCAACTCACTGACACCGGAGGAATACCTTGTGTGTATCAAACGTCGCAACGTAACTGGGTGACTATAAAGGTGCTCTACAGGTATCTCCGAGGGTGTCTGTTGGGTTGGCATGGATCAAGACTGGGATTTGTTACTCCGTATGACGGAGAGGTATCTCAGGGCCCACTCGGTAATACAACATCACAATGAGCCTTGCAAGCAATGTGACTAAAGTGTTAGCCGCGAGATCTTGTATTACGGAACGAGTAAAGAGACTTGCCGGTAACGAGATTGAACTAGGTATAGTGATACCGACGATCGAATCTCGGGCAAGTAACATACCGAAGAACAAAGGGAACAGCATACGGGATTAACTGAATCCTTGACATAGAGGTTCGACCGATAAAGATCTTCGTAGAATATGTAGGAGCCAATATGGGCATCCAGGTCCCGCTATTGGTTATTGGCCGTAGAGGTGTCTCGGTCATGTCTACATAGTTCTCGAACCCGCAGGGTCTACACACTTAACGTTTGGTGACGATTAGTATAATTGAGTTATTATGTTGGTGACCGAAAGTTGTTCGGAGTCCCGAATAAGATCCCGGACATGACGAGGATCTCCGGAATAGTCCGGAGGTAAAGATTGATATATGTGATAATAGTGTTTTGATCTCTGGAAGGGTTCCGGAGTTCACCGGAAGGGGTTCCGGATGTTTACCGAAGTGTTCGGGTGCAGCAACACTTTATATGGGCCAAGGGATAAAAGCCCACGAGGTATTGGAAAGTGCAAAAGTAGTTTTGCTGCCGCGTAAGCGGTACTACCGCTTGGTGAAGCGGTACTACCGCCGGAGCGGTACTACCGCTTGTGTGAAGCGGTACTACCGCCCAAGCGGTACTACCGCTTGTGTGAAGCGGTACTACCGCTTGTGCGCGGCTGTGCACGGTTCGGCAGGGATCCGAGTTGGACTCTTTCCCTGCGGGCCAAACCGACCTTGTGCGGGCAAAACCGACCCGGAGGAGGCTTTTACTCCAAGTTTAGACCCCAAGGCTCAACATATAAATAGAGGGGCAGGGCTAGCACACGGGATACATCAGGATTTCCCAAGCCGTGTGCCGGCAACCCTAGCCCTCTAGTTCCTCCGTCATAATCTCCGTAGTGCTTGGCGAAGCCCTGCAGAGATTGTTCCTCACCACCATCACCACGCCGTCGTGCTGCTGGAACTCAACCACTACTTCACCATCGCTCGCTGGATCGAGGAGGTGAAGGCGTCATCAAGCCGTACGTGTGTTGAACGCGGAGGTGCCGTCCGTTCGGCACTAGATCGGAAGGATCGTGATTGGATCGCGGGACGCTCGGCGATTTGGATCGCGAAGACGTTCGACTACATCAACCGCGTTTATTAACGCTTCCGCTTAGCGATCTACAAGGGTATGTAGATTCACTCTCCCTCTCGTAGATGCTCATCACCATGGATAGATCTTGTGTGTGCGTAGGAAAATTTTTGTTTCCCATGCAACGTTCCCCAACAGATCGGACTTGGGTTGGTGGATTTGGATCATGTTACACTTAGACAACCTAAGGGATGTTGATTTGAGTGGGAGTTCTGTAATTTGATTAATTGAACTCATTATCATGAACATAGTCTAAATTGTCTTTGCAAAATTATGTTGTAGATCAATGGCTCACGCAGTAGCTCCCCTGAATTTTAATGCGTTCCTAGAGAAAGCTAATTTGAAAGATGATGGAAGTAACTATGCGAACTGGGTCCGTAATCTGAGGATTATCCTCACGGCTTCGCAAAAGGCTTATGTCCTTGATGCACCGCTTGGTGTGCTACCCCCTCCAGCGTCGTCTGTGGACGTTGTGAACGCCTGGCAGGCACGTTCTGATGACTACTCTATAGTTCAGTACGCCATGATGTACGACTTAGAATCGGGACTTCAAAAGCATTTTGAACGCTATGGAGCATATGAGATGTTCCAGGAGTTGAAGTTAATATTTCAAGCAAATGCCCGGATCGAGAGGTATGAGACCTCTGATAAGTTCTTTGCCTGCAAGATGGAGGAGAATAGTTTTGTCAGTGAACACCTACTCAGAATGTCTGGGTACTACAACCGTTTGAATGATTTGGGAGTCCAGCTTCCGCCTGAAACGGTCACTGACAGAATTCTCCGGTATAATATGCAAGGGATAGAAAAGTCTGTCTCCGAGCTGTTCGCGATGCTGAAAGTCGCGGAGGTAGAAATCAAAAAGGAGCATCAAGTGTTGATGGTGAATAAAACCACTAGTTTCAAGAAAGGCAAGGGGAAGAAGGGTAACTCCAAGAAGGGTGGCAAGCAAGTTGCCGCTCCCATGAAGAAACCCAAGGTTGGGCCCAAGCCTGAGACTGAGTGCTTCTATTGCAAGGGGACTGGCCACTGGAAGCGGAATTGCCCCAAGTACCTGGCTGATAAGAAGGCTGGCAACGTCAACAAAGGTATATTTGATATACATGTTATTGATGTGTACCTCACTAGCTCTTGTAGTAGTGCCTGGGTATTTGATACCGGTTCGGTCGCTCATATTTGTAACTCCAAACAGGAACTACGGAATAAACGAAGGCTGGCGAAGGATGAAGTGACGATGCACGTCGGAAATGGTTCCAAGGTTGATGTGATCGTCGTCGGCATGCTCGCTCTTCAATTACCATAGGGATTAGTAGTAAACCTAAATAACTGTTATTTGGTGCCTGCGTTGAGCATGAACATTATATCTGGATCTTGTTTATTGCGAGACGGTTATTCATTTAAATCAGAGAATAATGGTTGTTCTATTTATATGAATAACATCTTTTATGGTCATGCACCCAATGTTAATGGTTTATTCTTGTTGAATCTCGATAGTAGTGATACACACGTTCATAACATTGATGCCAAAAGATGCAAAGTTAATAATGATAGTACCACTTTCTTGTGGCACTGCCGCCTAGGTCATATTGGTGTAAAACGCATGAAGAAGCTTGACGTGGCTTGAGACTGCGTCGGTATTTCCCCAAAGAGGAAGGGATGATGCAGCACAGCAACGGTAAGTATTTCCCTCAGTTATGAAACCAAGGTTATCGAACCAGTAGGAGGATCACCACCACCCAATAAGCAGCACCTGCACACAAATAACAAATACTTGTAACCCGACGTGAAAGAGAGGTTGTCAATCTCTCTACGGTAAAAAGATAGATTAGGTAGTGATACATAGGAGAGATAGATCTCTCAAGAACACAAAATAAAAAGGGCAAATAAAAAGTGCAGCAATATATTTTTGGAGTTTTTGGTTTTGTAGATCTGAAAACAAAGAAGCAAAAAGATAGATCGGAAAGCAATATGTTGGAAAAGTAGACCCGGGGGCCGTAGGATTCACTAGTGGCTTCTCTCATGAGTATAGCGCACGGTGGGTGAACAAATTACTGTTGGGCAATTGATAGAAGATCAAATAATCATGACGATATCCAAGGCGATGATCATTATATAGGCATCACGTCCAAGATAAGTAGACTGACTCCTGCCTTCATCTACCACTATTACTCCACACATCGACCGCTATCCAGCAGGCATCTAGTGTATTAAGTTCATGGAAAAATGGAGTAATGCAATAAGAACGATGACATGATGTAGACAAGATCTATTCATGTAGGAATAGACCCCATCTTGTTATCCTTAATGGCAACGATACATGCATGCCTTGCTGCCCCTTCTGTCACTGGGAAAGGACACCGCAAGATCGAACCCATAAAAAAGCACCTCTCCCCATGGCAAGAAAAATCGATCTAGTTGGCCTAACTAAACCAAAGATTCGAAGAAGAAATACGAGGCTATAAGTAATCATGCATATAAGAGATCAAAGAAGACTCAAATAATATTCATGGATAGAAACTGACCATGAACTCAAAATTCATTGGATCCCAACAAACACACTGCAAAAGTTTACATCAAATAGATCTCCAAGAGACCATTGTATTGAGAATCATAAGAGAGATAGAGGAAGCCATCTAGCTACTACCTAAGGACCCGTAGGTCTATGGTGGACTACTCACGCATCATCGGAGAGGCACCTATGAAGAAGATGAACCCCTCGGTGATGGTGTTTAGATTGGATCTCGAGGTTCTGGAACTTGCGGCGGCTAGAATTGTGTTTCGTCGACTCCCCTAGGGTTTTCGGAATATTTGGGAATTTATAGGCATCAGAGGCGGTGGAGAGGGGCCCCGTGGAGGGCACAACCCATCAGGGCACGCCGGGGCCCCCTGGCGCGCCCTGGTGGGTTGTGCTCTCCACAGCCCACCTTCCTGGCTCTTCTTTGGCCCACTGGGTGTCTTTTGGTCCAGAAAAAATCTCCAAAAAGTTTCATCGTGATTGGACTCCGTTTGGTACTGATATTCTACGAAATAAAAAACAAGCAAAAGGAACAACTGACACTGTGGCACTATGTCAATAGGTTAGTCCCAAAAATGATATAAAGTTGTTATAAAATGATTGTAAAACATCCAAGAATGATAATATAACCGCATGGAACAAGCAAAAATTATAGATACGTTGGAGACGTATCAAAGCTCCATGCTGATGGACTTTTGGAATCACTCGATTTTGAATCGCTTGATACATGCGAACCATGCCTCTTCGGCAAGATGATGAAAACCCCGTTCTCTGGTACAATGGAGCGAGCAAGTGACTTGTTTGAAATCATACATACTGATGTGTGCAGTCCGATGAGTGTTGAGGCACGCGGTGGATATCGATACTTTCTTACCTTCACCGACGATTTAAGTAGATATGGGTATATTTACTTGATGAAGCACAAGTCTGAAACATTTGAAAAGTTCAAGGAATTTTCAGAGTGAAGTAGAAAATCATCGTAACAAGAAGATTAAGTTTCTACGATCTGATCATGGTGGAGAATATCTGAGTTACGAGTTTGGCATGCACTTGAGACAGTGTGGAATTGTTTCACAACGAACGCGACCTGGAACACCACAACGTAATGGTGTGTCCGAGCGTCATAATCGTACTCTATTGGATATGGTGCGATCTATGATGTCTCTCACTGATCTGCCACTATCGTTTTGGGGTTATGCATTAGAGACAGCCGCATTCACTTTAAATAGGGCACCATCAAAGTCCGTTGAGACGACACCGTATGAATTATGGTTTGGCAAGAAACCTAAGTTGGCGTTTCTTAAAGTTTGGGGCTGCGACGCTTATGTGAAAAGGCTTCAACCTGATAAGCTCGAACCCAAAGCGGACAAATGCATCTTCATAGGTTACCCCAAGGAAATAGTTGGGTATACCTTCTATCTCAGATCCGAGGGCAAAGTGTTTGTTGCTAAGAACGGGTCCTTTCTCGAGAAAGAGTTTCTCTCGAAAGAATTGAGTGGGAGGAAGGTAGAACTTGATGAGGTTATTGAACCGTCACTTCAGTTGGATGGTAGCGCGACGCAGAAAGATGTTTCTGCAGCACCTACACCAAGTGAAGAGGAAGCTAATGATGATGATCATGAAATTTCAGATCAAATTACTACTGAGCCTCGTAGGTCGACAATGAATCGTACCGCCCCTGAGTGGTTCGGCAATCCTGTCTTGGAGGTCATGTTGTTAGACAACAGTGAACCTGTGAGCTATGAAGAAGCGATGGTGGGCCCAAATTCCAACAAATGGCTAGAGGCCATGAAATCCGAGATAGGATCCATGTATTAGAACAAAGTGTGGACTTTGGAGGACTTACCATATGATCGTAAGGCCATACAAAATAAATGGATCTTTAAGAAAACGACGGACGCGGACGGTATTGTCACTGTCTATAAAGCTCGACTTGTTGCAAAAGGGTTTTCACAGGTTGAAGGAGTCGACTACAATGAGACTTTCTCTCCCATAGTGATGCTTAAGTCCGTCAGGATTATGTTAGCAATAGCTGCATTTTTTTATTACGAGATCTGGCAGATGGATGTCAAAACAGCTTTCCTTAAGGGTGTGTTTGGTTGGGGTCATGGGCTAGAATGGCATGGGTCCGACCCATTCCCAGGCCTCATTCTCGCGTTCAGTTGGACATATAGGACGGGACCAACTCGTTCCTGCGGACCGAATATTCGGCCCAGATGCGGAACGAGGTGAGACCTCGAAAACGGCCAGACCACGCGGAACGGCTCACCCCTCGCACTCTCACAGCCCTATCGCCTCTCGCTCGCTCCCAGGTGCGCCGCCTCCCCCTCCTCCCCCCTCCATCGATCTGGTCTGCGCCGGCCGATTCCTCCCTTCCCGACTGGCCGATTTCTTCCTTCGCCGCGGGCGCCTACAGCCCTTCCCCGCCGGTGCCTCCAGCCCTTTCCCGCCGGCCGAATCTCTCCCCCTCCTTCGATCTGGACACGAATAACAGCGGTGGCCGATTTCTTCCTCCCCCCGGCGACCGCTCTACCCCTCCCGCTGGCGGCCTCTCTCCCCCTCCCGCCGGCGTCTCCAGCCCATCCCCGTTGGTGCCTCCAGTCCTTCCCCGCCGGCCGATTCTCTCCCCCTCCTTCGATCTGGACAGGAGTAGCAGCGCCAGCAGATTTCTTCCTCCCCCCGGCGGCCGCTCTCCCCCTCCCGCCGGCTGTTTTCTTCCTCCCCCGGGCCGATTTCTTCCTTCCCCATCTGACTGCTCTCTTTTCTCTCACGATAATATGCCATTCCATTTTTCATTCCGTGCTTCCAACCAAACACCGGAATGGAACCGACCTGTTCTACTCTTTTGCTCCTACCAAACATAGGAATGGAACGGACCCGTTCCTCTGGAATGGAACCATTCCATTCCATGACAGTTGGTCCCCCAACCAAACACACCCTAATGGTTTCCTTAAGGAAGAGTTCTATATGATGCAACCAGAAGGTTTTGTCGATCTTGAAAATGCTGACAAAGTGTGCAAGCTCCAGCGATCCATTTATGGACTGGTGCAGGCATCTCGGAGTTGGAATCTTCGCTTTGATGAGGTGATCAAAGCGTTTGGGTTCATACAAGTTTATGGAGAAGCTTGTATTTACAAGAAAGTGAGTGGGAGCTCTATAGCGTTTCTAATATTATATGTGGATGACATATTGCTGATTGGAAACAACATAGAACTTTTAGAAAGCGTGAAGATATATTTGAACAAGAGTTTTTCAATGAAAGACCTCGGAGAAGCTGCTTACATATTAGGCATCAAGATCTATAGAGATAGATCGATGCGCTTAATAGGACTTTCACAAAGCACATATCTTGATAAGGTTTTGAAGAAGTTCAAAATGGATCAATCCAAGAAAGGGTTCTTGCCTGTCTTACAAGGTGTGAAGTTGAGTAAGACTCAATGCCCAGCGACTATAGAGGATAGAGAAAAGATGAGTGTCATCCCCTATGCTTCAGCCATAGGCTCTATAATGTATGCTATGTTACGCACAAGACCAGATGTCAGCCTTGCCATAAGTATGGCCGGAAGGTTTCAAAGTGATCCTGGAATGGAACACTGGACAACGGTCAAGAATATCCTTAAGTACCTGAAAAGGACTAAGGAAATGTTTCTTGTTTATGGAGGTGATCAAGAGCTCGTCGTAAAGGGTTACGTCGATGCTAGCTTTGACACAGATCCGGATGACTCTAAGTCTCAAACCGGATATGTATTTATTCTGATCGGTGGAGCGGTAAGCTGGTGTAGTTCCAAGCAAAGCGTGGTAGCAGATTCTACATGTGAAGCGGAGTACATAGCTGCTTCGGAAGCAGCGAAAGAAGGTGTCTGGATGAAGCAGTTCATGACGGATCTTGGAGTTGTGCCCAGTGCACTAGACCCAATGACCCTCTTCTGTGATAACACTGGCGCCATTGCTCTAGCCAAGGATCCCAGGTTTCACAAAAGGACCAGACGCATAAAGCGCCGTTTCAATTCCATCCGCGATTATATCAAAGAGGAGGACATAAACATTTGCAAAGTACATACGGATCTGAATGTTGCAGACCCGTTGACTAAGCCTCTTCCACGAGCAAAACATGATCAGCACCAGAACGCTATGGGTGTTAGATTCATTACAATGTAAATCACATAGCGATGTTGAAAGGACGTGGATGTCGCCTAGAGGGGGGGGGGATGAATAGGCGCTTTAAAATAATTACGGTTTAGGCTTGAACAAATGCGGAATAAAACTAACGTTTAATATGTCAAGCACAAAACCTAAAACAACTAGGCTCACCTATGTGCACCAACAACTTATGCTAAGCAAGATACACAACTAAGTGATAGCAAGATATATAGCAACAAACAATATGGCTATCACAAAGTAAAGTGCATAAGTAAAGGGCTCGGGTAAGAGATAACCGAGGCACGAGGAGACGATGATGTATCCCGAAGTTCACACCATTGCGGATGCTAATCTCCGTTCGGAGCGGTGTGGAGGCACAATGCTCCCCAAGAAGCCACTAGGGCCACCGTAATCTCCTCACGCCCTCGCACAATGCAAGATGTCGTGATTCCACTAAGGGACCCTTGAGGGCGGTCACCGAACCCGTACAAATGGAGACCCTTGGGGGCGATCACCGGTACCCGTACACTTTGGCAACCCTTAGGGGCGGTTCACCAGTACCCGTACAAATTGCTCGGGGCAATCTCCACAACCTAATTGGAGACCCCGACGCTTGCCCGGAGCTTTACACCACAATGATTGAGCTCCGAGGCACCACCAACCGTCTAGGGCGCCAAGGCACCCAAGAGGAACAAGCTCTAGGGTGCTCAAACACCCTAGAGTAATAAGCTTCTCAACTTCTCACTTCCACGTATCACCGTGGAGAACTCAAACCTATGCACCAAATGCAATGGCAAGGGCACACGGAGTGCCCAAGTCCTTCTCTCCCAAATCCCACCAAAACAACAAATGTTATGGAGGAAATGAGAGGAAGAACGAAGAAGAACACGAAGAACTCCAAGATCAAGATCCAAGGGGTTCCCCTCACATAGAGGAGAAAGTGATTGGTGGAAATGTGGATCTCGATCTCCTCTCTCTTTTCCCTCAAGAACTAGCAAGAATCATTGGAGAGATTGAGAGTTAGCAAGCTCGAAGAAGGTCAATAATGGGGGAAGAACACGAGCTCAAGAGTTAGAGAGCAATGGGGAAGAAGACCCCCTTTTATAGGTGGGGTAAAATCCAACCGTTACCGCCACAGCCCGCACACAAGCAGTAGTACCACTCAAGGGAGCGGTACTTCCGCTTACACTCGTCCTGGAACAACAAAGCGGTAGTACCGCTCCGGAGGGAGCGGTACTTCCGCTTGGGGCGGTAGTACCGCTCTGGAGGGAGCGATACTTCCGCTCAAATAATCCCAAGAAGCCAGAAGAAAAATATAAGCGGTAGTAGCAGTGGTAGTACATAGCGGAAGTACCGCCGGAGCGGTACTACCGTGGTACCGAGCGGTACTACCGCTTAGTTCAGAGAAAAACTGCCCTGGCACTGAAACTGCCATAACTTTCGCATACGAGCTCCGAATTGAGCAAACTCAAGCTTGTTGGATTCAGGACGACAAGAGCTATCCAACAGCAATATAAAAATGCCAATGGTATACAGATGTGATACCTCTATCAATGAAGAATCGGCAAAAACTCCAACATCAAAAACATCATAGAAGATGCATATGGACTCCGTTTTCAATGAACTTGAGCTTGCCATGAAGCTGACCATAAGCTCAAGAAACCTCAAAGAGAAAAACCAACCAAGAACCAAGAAAGATGATGATGCCAAGAATGCAATGGTTTGAGCTCTCAACGAACGATACGATCAAGCTACTCACTTGAGAGCCCCCTTGATAGTACGGCTATCTATCCTATAACCCAGTCTCCCAACTACCACTATGAGACCGGTAAAATAGAAAACCCTATCAAGGTCAAACCTTAGCCTTGCGCCTAGTCCACTTGAGCTAGATGATGACGATCTTGACTTCCTCAAGATGGACCACCTTTCTTGATTGCGTTGGCTCGATGAAGACTAGATGATTGCTCCCCCATACTCCACTATGGGTGAGCCACTCTTCGGCACTTCTTCACAAGTCCATTGTCACCACAATGGACGGCAAGCTTCAAGCATGATCTCTCCGTGATGCTTCACTTGAACTTGCACACCGCAACCTTGATGACGATCACCACTTGATGTCATCCTCCATGGATTGTATGGGATCTTCTTATTGATGCTCGCCCATGGAAACATACCTAACCCCACAAAGAACACTCACAGGGAACATGGGTTAGTACACAAAGCGTAATGGACAATGCTTACCATACCATGGGATCACTTGATCCCTCTCGGTACAACTTGTACGCTTTGTGTGTTGATCAACTCGATTCACTCTTTGACTTAGTCTTGATCAACCTTGTATCTTATCTTCTCTCTTCATAAAGATGATGTCTTGAAGGTAAACATGAATGCTCACACAATCTTCTTCTTCAAGACATGCTTGAAATAGGCTCAACTCTTACATGACCAATCTTTGGATAACACCTTGAATACCACCTTGGTCACCATATAAACTCCTTGAAACCAACAGATGGACTTCAAGAAGTACCTACGGACAAATCCTTCGAATATAACTCAAGGCAACCATTAGTCCATAGGGATGTCATCAATTACCAAAACCACACATGGAGAAATGTGCTCTTACAGATGTGAACTAGATTATTGACTCTAGTGCAAGTGAGAGACTGTTGGAAATATGCCCTAGAGGCAATAATAATATAGTTTTTATCATATTTCCTTGTTCATGATAATCGTTTATTATCCATACTATAATTGTATTGATTGGAAACTCAGATACATGTGTGGATACATAGACAACAATGTGTCCCTAGTGAGCCTCTACTAGACAAGCTCGTTGATCAAAGATGGTCAAGGTTTCCTGACCATGGACATGAGTTGTCATTTGATAACGGGATCACATCATTAGAAGAATGATGTGGTGGATAAGACCCAACCGTAAGCATAACATCTGATCGTGTTAGTTTGTTGCTACTTCTTTATCCATGTCAAGTATCCGTTCCTACGACCATGAGATCATGCAACTCCCGGACACTGGAGGAATGCCTTGTGTGTATCAAACGTCGCAACGTAATTGGGTGACTATAAAGGTACTCTACAGGTATCTCCGAGGGTGTCTGTTGGGTTGGCGTGAATCGAGACGGGGATTTGTCACTCCGTATGACGGAGAGGTATCTCTGGGCCCACTCGGTAATACAACATCATAAGAAGCTTGCAAGCAATGTGACTAAGGAGTTAGTCACGGGATATTGTATTACGGAACGAGTAAGGAGACTTGCCGGTAACGAGATTGAACTAGGTATGGAGATACCGGCGATTGAATCTCAGGCAAGTAACATACCGATGGACAAAGGGAACTGCATACGGGATTGATTGAATCCTTGACATCGTGGTTCGACCGATAAAGATCTTTGTAGAATATGTGGGAACCAATACGGGCATCCAGGTCCTGCTATTGGTTATTGACCGTAGAGGTGTCTCGGTCATGTCTGCATAGTTCTCGAACCCGCAGGGTCTGCACACTTAACGTTCGGTGACGATTTGGTATTGTTGAGATGTATGTGTTGGTTACCAAAGGTTGTTCAGAGTCCCGGATGAGATCCCGAACAACACGAGGAGTTCCAGAATGGTCCGGAGGTAAAGATTGATATATGGAAAGTTCCGTGTTGGTCACCAGAAAGAATTCGGGCGTCACCGGCAGTGTACCGGGGGTGCCGAAGGGTTCCGAGGGTCCATCGGAAGGGGCCCACCATCCCCGGGGGACACATGGGCTGAGAGGGGGGCCACACCAGCCCCTGGTGGGCTGGGCGCCCCTCCCACCTAGGTCCATGCAGCCGAAGGGGTGGTGGGAGGCAAACCCTAAAGGGGCCGGCCACCCTAGCTTGGGGGCCAAGGCACCCTTGGGGTGCCGCCCCACCTTGGCCGCCGGCCCTAGGGGAAACCCTAGGGCGCCACCCCTCCTCCCTTCCCCTATATATAGTGGAGAGGAGAGAGGGCAGCCGCACCCTAAGGCCACGGCGCAACCCTCTCTCTCTCCCCTAGATCAGTTTCTCCTCTAGATTGATTTCGGTAGTGCTTGGCGAAGCCCTGCCGGGACAACTCCACCACCACCGCCACCACGCCGTCATGCTGCCGGAGATCTCATCTACCTCTCCGCCCTCGCTTGCTGGATCAAGGAGGCGGGGACGTCATCGAGTTGTACGTGTGCTGGACGCGGAGGTGTCGTTCGTTCGGCGCTAGATCGGAACGGAACAAGATTGGATCGCGGGACGGATCGTGATCGAATCGCGAAGACGTTTGACTACACCAACCGCATTTCTTAATGCTTCCCGCGATCTACAAGGGTATGTAGATGCACTCCCCCTCTCGTAACTGCTGATCTCCATAGATAAATCTTGGGTGTTCATAGGAATTTTTTTGTTTCCCATGCAACGTTCCCCAACAGTATGTCAACCGACATTTTTGAGCCACTCTATCCCAATAGAAAAGTTGCTACATTTTTGTGTTCAAAACCATCACTCATTTTCCGTCAGTACTTCTAAGTTCATTCCGAGCCTATATTAATGTTTGAGTAACAGTCATATTTTGCATCTTCTCTATATATTCTCTACAATAGCCATTTGAGTTGGCAACCACCTCATTCATCACAATCATCACATACCAGTTCATTCCACTCCTTACCAAGCACTCCACTCCACCACATCCAACTCCACTTCACTCAATTCATCAACCACATTGAGAAAGAGAGATCTAAGGAAAGATAAGAAGAAAAGAAGTGTTGGATGATTACATGACTTGATTCTTTGACGGCCAAGAACTCCCTCTCTTGATCCAAGGAAGGAGAGATCCAACACACTATACAACAATTCAACAAATTCAGTTAACTAACTACACATAAACTCAACCAACACACTATACGAAAGTTCATCAAATTTAGAAATCCAGTTAACTAACTATAAATAAATTTAATCAACACACATACAAGAGTTCAAAAATTCAAAAATCTAGTTAACTAACCGTCAAGAAATTCAGTTATCCCGCTATCAAGTTAATCTTACTAAAGTTCACTTAGCAAACTGTAGTGTATAGAAATTCAATTACCAAATTGTACAAATTTCTGAGTTGCCGCACTTCAATATTGTCCAAATAAACTTGTCCCAAAGGTACATTTCAACACTAAAGTTGCCACATATGATTTTGTCATGTCCATGATCAACGATTTGTATGGCAAAGTTGATACCTTTTAAACCCCCAAATAAACCCTAAGATGAACCTGGATGGAGGGGGTCAATGCTGTTGGCAATGAAGCCATACAAATCTCTCGGTCATCACAACATAAATTAACAAAAAAAACCGATGACTTTAGCGCATGGTCAAATATGACTATAACCCTAAAGAAACAAGGGTGAGAGAGGGGTGAGAAAATCAGGAGGGAGGGGGTCAATGACGCACCAGACGACAGTGTTGCTTCGTCGCATAGTCGATGATGAGAGTCATCCATCATCACCTCCAACGACGGAGGCCGTCAGGCTCACATCCGCCTTGGAATAATCTGGAGAGAGAGAGAAGACAAGGAGACAAAGCAGCGTGTACTGCAAGCGAATATGCTTAACAATTGCGGGGCATATGAGCAAATGACAAAAGCTTGATGCCTTTTGCCGTCCCAGGGGCTTTTTCATGGTATTTAGCACAACGCCAAGGAGTTTCCTAAGAAATTTGCAGCGTGTCGACCCCCCACATCCACTCCACCACATCCAACTCCACTTCACTCAATTCATCAACCACATTGAGAAAGAGAGATCCAAGGAAAGAGAAGAAGAAAAGAAGTGTTGGGTGATTACATGACTTGATTTTTGGACGACCAAGAAATCCCTCTCTTGATCCAAGGAAGGAGAGATCCAACACAGTATATAACCGGTCATCAAATTCAGTTAACTAACTGCTCATAAACTGAACCAACACACTATACAAAAGTTCATCAAATTTAGAAATCCAGTTAACTAACTATAAATAAATTCAATCAACACACATACAAGAGTTCAAAAATTCAAAAATCTAGTTAACTAACCGTCAAGAAATTCAGTTATCCTGCTATCAAGTTAATCTTACTAAAGTTCACTTAGCAAACTGTAGTGTATAGAAATTCAATTACCAAATTGTACAAATTTCTGAGTTGCTGCACTTCAATAGTGTTCAAATAAACTTGTCCCAAAGGTAACATTTCAACACTAAAGTTGTCACATATGTTTTCCTCATGTCCATGATCAACGATTTGTATGGCAAAGATGATAGCTTTTAAACCCCCAAATAAACCCTAAGATGAACTTGGATGGAGGGGGTCAATGCTGTTGGCAATGAAGCCATACAAATCTCTCGGTCATCACAACATAAATTAACAAAAAAAACCCGGGTCAATGCTGTTGGCAATGAAGCCATACAAATCTCTCGGTCATCACAACATAAATTAACAAAAAAAAACCCGGGTCAATGCTGTTGGCAATGAAGCCATACAAATCTCTCGGTCATCACAACACAAATTAGCAAAAAAAAATCGATGACTTCAACGCATGATCAAATATGACTATAACCCTAAAGAAACAAGGGTGAGAGAGGGGTGAGAAAATCAGGAGGGAGGGGGTCAATGACGCACCATACGACAATGTTGCTTCGTCGCATAGTCGATGATGAGAGTCATTCATCATCACCTCCAACAACGGATGCCATCAGGCTCACATCCGCCTTGGAATAATCCGGAGAGAGAGAAGACAAGGAGACAAAGCAACACGTACTGCAAGCGAATATGCTTAACAATTGCGGGGCATATGAGCAAATGACAAAAGCTTGATGCCTTTTGCCGTCCCAGGGGCTTTTTCATGGTATTTAGCACAACGCCAAGGAGTTTTCTAGAAATTTGCAGCATGCCGAACCCCCCCTCCCCCCCCCCCCCCTCTCCCCCCAATTCCCATCCATCGACAATGGGCCACGACACACGCTCCCTGCCACGCCACGTGAGCACCGTCAATAGCTACAAACACAATTATCATCGTATGTGAACGTAATCGTAAAGTTTATGTAGTTACATTACAAGTCTTAGCACAAAAAAGCATCATTCAACGCAAGTTTTTCATTTTTGAGTAACATTAAACATTATTCAACGCAAGTTGTACTTCATAAATTATTACTCCTTCTAGAACGAAATAGCCTACTAAAACTACAAATATTTCGGGAGGAAGTATTTTTAAACCTTGTACTCCATAAATTAGGACACCATCATTGGGACCCATCAAACCCGCATGGGGAAATTCCGCAGACAGCTCTCCCGCCCGCCGGACACCAACACCTCACTCCGCCTCGCCGCCCAGCTCCAGTCATGCGGCCGCGCCGGCGACCTCCGCCTCGCCCGCCGCCTCCATGCGCGCTTCGCGCTCTCCGGCGCCGCCGCCGCGTCTGCCTTCCTCACCAACCACCTCATCACCATGTACTCCCACTGCGCCGACGTCCGCTCCGCGCTCCGCCTCTTCCACGCCATGCCCCGACCCAACCTCGTCTCCTGGACCACTCTCATCTCCGGCCTCGCCCAGAACTCCATGCACCGCGACGCGCTCGCCGCGTTCGCGTCCATGCTCCGCGCGGGCCTCGCGCCCACGCAGTTCGCGCTCTCCAGCGCCGCGCGCGCCGCGGCTGCCCTCGCCGCCCCTCTCCCCGGCGCGCAGCTGCACTGCGTTGGCGTCAGGCTCGGCTTCGACGGAGAGCTATTCGTCGCGAGTAACCTCGCCGACATGTACTCCAAGTCCGGGCTCTTGGCAGAAGCGTGGAGGGTGTTTGATCAAATGCCGCACAAGGATACTGTTGCGTGGACTGCCATGATCGATGGGTATGCCAAGAACGGGAGCCTTGAGAAGGCCGCTCTAGCTTTCCGGGATATGAAACGAGAGGGATTAGTTGGGACTGACCAGCATGTGTACTGCAGTGTTTTGAGTGCGTCGGGAGGGCTCAAGGATGGATGGCTTGGCCGAACCATCCACTCTGCTGTAATGAAGGCAGGGTTTGAACTGGAGGTTGCTGTGAGGAACGCGCTCACTGACATGTACGCTAAGTCTGCGGACATGGAGAGTGCTGCTCACGTGGTGAAGATTGACCCTGGAGGTTGGAATGTTGTGTCAGCCACCTCGCTGATTGATGGCTACGTCGAGACTGATAGTGTCGAGGAGGCCCTTCGAATATTTCTTGAACTGCAGAGGCGAGGAGTTGAGCCCAATGAATTTACTTTCTCGAGCATGATCAAGGGATGTGCCACGCACGCTCTGCTTGAACAAGGTGCTCAGTTCCATGCACACGTGATCAAGACAAATATTATCAGTGACTCCTTTGTTAGTTCCACCCTTATGGATATGTATGGTAAATGTGGCCTCGTTAGTTCGTCGGTTCAGTTATTTAATGAGCTTGAACACCATACTGATATTGCTTGGAATGCGGCAATCAATGTCTTTGCACAACATGGTCATGGTAGGGAAGCTATCCAAGCTTTCGATAGGATGACCTCAAGTGGTATCAGGCCAAATCACATTACATTTGTCAGCCTGCTTACAGCATGCAGTCATGCTGGGTTAGTGGATGAAGGACTGAAATATTTTAACTCCATGAAGAATGCCCATGGTATTGAGGCTAAAGAGGAGCATTACTCCTGTATCATTGATATGTATGGTCGAGCTGGGAGACTAGCTGAAGCAGAGAAATTTATACACGAGATGCCTACCAAACCCAGTGTCTATGGTTGGTGCTCCTTGCTTGGAGCTTGCCGGATGCGAGGAAACAAGGAGCTGGGCGAGTTTGCGGCAAAAAACATAATGGAGCTTGAGCCGGATAACACTGGTGTTCACGTATCCCTTTCTGGGATCTATGCATCACTAGGCCAATGGGAGGATGTGAAGGCAATCAGGAAGCTGATGAGGGATAGCAGGATTAAGAAGCTTCCTGGTTTTAGCTGGGTCGATGCTAATAACAAAACCCATGTTTTTTCCTCCGAAGATTGGTCACATCCACAGCAGGAGAAGATATATAAAAAACTCGAGGAACTCTATGAAAGGATAAAGGAAGAAGGTTACGTCCCAGACACACGCTCTTTACCATGTAATTTAGAAGATACTGCAAAGGAGAGGATTCTGCGTTATCACAGTGAGCGGATTGCCGTAGCTTTTGCTTTGATAAGTATGCCTGCTACAAAACCAATCATTGTCAAGAAGAATTTGCGTATCTGTGTAGACTGCCATTCTGCACTGAAGTTGATTTCTAAGGTTGAAAGCAGGGATATTATTGTTAGAGATAACTCCAGGTTCCACCATTTTGGAAAAGGGAGGTGTTCCTGTGAAGATTACTGGTGATTAACTCATATCTCTTCTTTTGCATTAGCAAGGGCATTCTTGAATCTCTGCCATCTGTCCATTTCACGGTGCTTCAGTTTTATGTCACTATATTTGAATGCATGCTGTCAAACCAATATTGATTCTGCGGTGAAATATGGAACCAAACTACTATTTTGAAATGAATGGAAAACGAATGCAAGGCCATAGCTCATTGGTGCAGGCCATTAACTGCCCGCCGGTAAACAGGCACATGCTCGCCAATGCTTGTACCCGTGCATTGCCATGAATGCAAATATAAATATGTTTATGCAGTTGAAGGGCTCCTTTGATTCAAAGGAATTCTATAGAGTTTTTGGAGGATTGAGATCCTTAGGAATTTTTCCTACATCGGTCCTTTGATTCATAGGATTGGATCCCATAAGATTTTTTCCTATGGAATCTTTTGTACTACATTTCATTGGAAATCTAACATCCACCCCAACCTCTTTTTACAATTCCTTTGTTTTTCCTGTGGCATCAAACACTCCTTGCTAATCCTATAGGGTTCAAATGAACATGCCACTCCAACCCTATACTTTTCCTATTCCTGCGTTTTCAAAATCCTACGAATCAAAGAGGCCCGAAATGGTTTCTAGCTGAATCGAGACACTGTAGTTTACAAGGCACAGTACCTAAAAAAATCTATTCTAAACGGCTGCAACCATGTAGAAAAAGACGAAGTTCTTGGCATCTCCCCCATTGCTTGGATTAAATTTTTTAAGGATTTCTTGTAGGTAATGAACTCCATTGACCAAAATAAGTTCTGTGCAACTCCCATCCACACTAAACACATTCATGTTTCTTCAAGCTGGGTTCTGACTATTCGGCTGTAGTTAAGCGGATTGTAGTGGTTAGCAAAATTGGATGAGCACATTACGAAATTGAACACTTTGAAGAAATTTATTACCTGTGCCTTCAATATAGAAGGAAACAATAGTAGTTGATTCAAAGAGCACCCCAGCTAGAGGACCAGTTTCAGTTGATAGGTAGAATTGATAAGTCCTCAAATAACTTTTCACCTCCCTCAAGAGATGTTTGGAAGGCCATACTTCGACAGTCGTGCCCTTTGTACATTGGCACCTCTAAAACTGGTGATCATCCCTTCTTACTGCCCTTTTACGTTCACTTGCTGGCACAAAAGTGTGACTTCAGTGGGTAGATTGCAGTGGATGCAGCATCCTCCATATCCCCTTCTTCATGGAGATCCATCATAGCAGCATGGCACATCTGGAAGCAAATGAATGCTAAGATCTTTGACAGCATATCACCTAAGCATTAGGTCTTGGGAACACCTCTTGGGCAGAAAGGTCGTGGTTCGCTCTTTTAGATTCATATAGGGGAGCCTATGGTCAGTCTCTGTAACTTCATTCTTCCTTCTAAGGCTCGGCCAGTCTCCTTGTAGATAGTTGCTTCACATTTCTGGCCCTCCTTTTATTGTAAATATTTTACCTTTATCAAGATAAATATACATGCTTGGATCTCCCTACTGCTTCTGTCAAAAGATACTAATATTTCGAGCCTGAAAAATCCCTGCACTCATCTTGTTTTCCGCCAAGAGCTTAAAACTGTCCTTAAGCTGCTGAAACATTACTCAATTTGCAAAGCATTTGGACCTAATAAGATGGCCACGTAATATAAAATAATAAGAATGACAGAAGAAGTTTAAGATGTTCAGCAGCACCTTTTTCGTGTTCTTTTTACATTTGATGTGTCGTGTTCTCATCAAATAAATGGGGGAACCTTCTGTATGTGCAATACCTCACTGTTTTCCAGTCAGTTTCAACGTGGGTAAAACATCTTCCTTAGGAATGGAATGAAAAAATGTGGCTTTACTGTTCTTTTATCAAGGGAAGCTAAATATGGCTTTCTTTGTGCTTCTTCATTTGAATAGGCACCTGAAGGCACTTAAAATATAATTACGCATCCTAGCTGAAAGGCTTCATTATTTTGGGTACTCTTCTCTTTGCCTCTTTACTCAAGAGTTATTTTTATTTGGAAATGTGGCACTAGACCAGTCCTTGTACCATGTATCCCTTTCTGGGGATACTGCGTGAGGTTGACGAGTGGCGACCCTGGAGCCTGTCATTGTCTGTCTCATGAAAGGAGTAGCCTACGCCTGGGCATGGGCAGCCTGGCCCGGCCGGCCCGGCCCGAAAATCCCGGGCCGGGCCGGACCTGATCGTGCCATCGGGCCGGGCTCGGGCCTGGAAAGTGAGCCCGATGAGCAGACCGGGCCGAGCTCGGGCTTGCGAAACACATTTTTTAGCCTAGATCGGGCCGGGCCGGTCGGGCTTTACCGGGCTTTGCAGGTTCGTGCCGGGTTCGTGCCCGATTTGTCAGGCCCGACGGCCGGGCCGGGCTCGGGCCTGAGTTTTTCCGTTAGGGCTTTTTCAAGCCCGGCCCGGCCCGGGTTATGCCCAGGTTTAGAGTAGCCTAGTAAATACCAACTTAACTTCTTAGGCAAATCATGAATATTATCTTTGTGAGACGTAAATGTTTAGCCCCCCCCCCCCCCCCTAACACACACAGGGGCCTACCCATGTTTAGCTACCCGGGTGCACAGGGCACCGGGTGCAAAACTTTTTCTTTGTAAGTTCCTTGCAAAGTTTAGTGTGTGACACCCCATCTTCAAATGGAATTTATGGGTGATTATATGGTAGGACACCCGATCATTTCCTCTCTGGGTCCGCCCCTGCGCTACTGCACACACACACATAGCTCTACCACTATATATAGTCTTACTGTGAGATGGTCTGAGATTGTATAACTAGTTCATGCTCAAATCCTGAATGAACAACAACAACAACAACAACAACAACAACAACAACAACAACAACAACAACAAAGCCTTTAGTCCCAAACAAGTTGGGGTAGGCTAGAGGTGAAACCCATAAGATCTCGTGACCAACTCATGGTTCTGGAACATGGATAGCAAGCTTCCACGCACCTCTGTCCATGGCTAGTTCTTTGGTGATGCTCCAATCCTTCAGATCTCTCTTTACAGACTCTTCCCATGTCAAGTTCGGTCTACCCCGGCCTCTTTTGACATTATCAGCACGCTTTAGCCGTCCGCTATGCACCGGGGCTTCTGGAGGCCTGCGCTGAATATGTCCAAACCATCTCAGACGATGTTGGACAAGCTTCTCTTCAATCGGTGCTACCCCAACTCTATCTCGTATATCATCATTTCAGATTCGGTCCTTCCTTGTGTGGCCACACATCCATCTCAACATGCGCATCTCCGCCACACCTAACTATTGCACATGTCGCCTTTTAGTCGGCCAACACTTAGCGCCATACAACATTGCGGGTCGAACCGAAGTCCTATAAAACTTGCCTTTTAGCTTTTGTGGCACTCTCTTGTCACAGAGAATGCCAGAAGCTTGGAGCCACTTCATCCATCCGGCTTTAATTCGATGGTTCGCATCTTCATCGATATCCCCATCCTTCTGCAACATTGACCCCAAGTATCGAAAGGTGTCCTTCTGAGGCACCACCTGCCCATCAAGGTTAACATCCTCCTCCTCCCCTCATGCCTAGTAGTACTGAAGGCGCACCTCATGTACTCGATTTTAGTTCGGTGGGGAGACAGGTGATTGACGTGGTGCCGGTGGGGAACGGTGGTCTCTATAGAACTGGAATTAGTATTGGCCAATCTCCATCTGTTGTACAAATTATATTAGCCTATCTCCGTCTGTTGTACAAAGTAATATTAGGCTATATCCATCTGTGCAAAGTAGCTCATTTCTTATGGATATTTTCTATGCAGCCATTTTGCAACAATGCCGGCTATAATGTGGAAATTTTGTGCTGGTGTTTATCTATTGAACGTGCATTCTCCTTTATGGAGAAACACTAGACGGCCTTCCACATTATCACTCTCCTATTACATTTGGTTTAGATTAAAAAAAATATTTCCATAATTGAGCCTCTATATGGCGATAACTACTTGGTAATGAAGAGGTATTAACATGATGCGTTGGCCTTTCAGCATATCCTAAGCTCATAACCGTGGAAAACATCTTGAAGAAAAAAATGCTTATCATGTTTTAAGGGTGAAGTAAAAATGCTTTCCATTTCAACATGATTGTTCAATTCTAATTTTCCAATGTACATATACCATTTCAACATGGTACCCAGTATGCTTGGGATTACAGAAGTGTGTGTGTCATCTCATCTCCGAAATTACATGCTGAAGATATTTCAGTGATTTTGTGTAACTGATGAAACCCATAAACCAGAAATCGAAGCCGTCAACAGTAACTACATCTATGTACTTCTCATCAGGATTGTACAAATTTCCCCTCACGGCAGCACTCTTTATCCTCTTTGCAGGAATCATGACCTGTGGAAAGGCACAATAGTACTCATCAGCTTCGAGTTCAAGTGGACGGGCACATATTTCTTAACCAGGATTTAATCCAGTAAACTTTAGCTAGTGACCAGGGGATTGTGCTTTTGTTACCTTGTAGGGCACCCTTGTGATGCGGCCCTTGGGCGATTTTAAATCCAAAGGTCTGTCACTATGGAAGGCAATCTTCTCAGTCGAGATGAAAAGCATTCCAGCTATTGGGCCAGCTGTGGTTGAAAGATAACACTGGAAAGCCTTCAGTAGCTTCTCTTCTTTCTCGACTCGAAAGTATTGCCTGAAGACTTTGTCCATGCTACCAGCTTGGAGAACCTTCACACCAAAGCTCAGTTTCCCTTTCACAGTTTCTGAAATTTTCGGTCCAAGTGCCACTGCAATGCAAAAACATATATTAGTGATGAGAACTGTTGGCTGGTTAGTTTATACTTTATATCAACTTGTTGGGATACACATATATTAGATGGCATACTTACAGTGTTCCTTGAAGCCCTGCATGTAAGTATCTGTTTTCTGGCTTAGCTTGCTCATCCGATAAATGATGGAATTCTTTTTATCTGCGGCGCCAAGGAAAGGATAGAAAATCAGCATTGACATACAAATTACAGTGGTTTGGGAGAAGATAATTGGGAAAGAAGATCGTGAGATCGTTACCCTTGTTGCGAACCAGAGAAGAACATGATGGTTTGCCTTGTGTCTTCTCGTCAGCATATGAAAAGGAAGGCAGAGGAATTCCGATGACATGCTTCTGGCTGAAACCCTCCATTGGTGCTTCCCGAAGCTGCTTGTGCTAGCTAGCTAGTTAGGCTCTGTTTCCCTGTGAGGAGTTGGCTCCTGCTCCAAGGCATCCGTGGGTTTTATAAGGAGAAGCTTGTGTTAGAAGTTGCTTTGTTCCAAGGAACAAAGTGGTGGAACCGAATCAGCGCTTTATGCTGCATACTCACCGTCGCCTCATCAGGATGGAAAAGCAAGGCACACTTTTCTCGGGTAAAGGAACGGCGTTCAGCCCGGCGAGCGAGGAGGGAGGTACCGGTGTGTTCCTTTCCCGATGCCCTTTCTGTTGCATACAGTTTGTTCATGATAAGAGAAGTTGATGAGTTAGTTGATGGCATGCTTACAGTTAGCTTTACAAGTTGTATTGATAGGAGAACATGCAGGGTTTACTACTTATCATGATCCATGGCGTAGTTTCTGGCGCCTTCCTGAATGTCCTGTTATTCTTTTCCCCTTTCAGCGAAGGAAATGTGCTAGCTAGTGGGAAGTGGAGAGTGAAGAGGAAGGTGAGGCAAACACGTTGGTTGGTTTGGACCAGGTTACTGGTAAACATACTTTGTCAAAACATTGGTTGGTTTGGCATGGTACATATCTCCTTTACACTTTGCATTTGCCTCACGTTTTTTTGTTCTTTGTGATGGGTGTTGTACAGGGATCTTGACCAAACTAGGAAAACGCCTTTATATGCGATGCAACCAAGAAAATTCCGGTGAATGTTGACATATGTATATTAAAATCCCACGTGAACAGTGTGAAGAAACTAGTAACAAATGAAACAAGAGAAGATGTTTTGTGCCATTGGGTCACCATGTACTCATGTTCGGAATTGAACTCTATATATACTCCCTAGAAGTGAGTGACTAGGATATTCGCAAATCCTACAAAGAGGTAATTATCTTTCACTTTTCTCTAGCCCATGGTTTATCCATGATATGAGTTGACAAATTTTGCCATGTTGGCTACTTCGTAACGGCAATAATGGCGTGCGTAAGCATTTTTTAGTTTCCTTACTTAAAATATGTCGTAGTTATATCATGCATTACTTTACTGAACCTACTGCTTAAAAATAGTATATGCGTCGACGCCTTATTGATCAAAGCAAAATAAAACAAAACAATTCTTCAGGAAAGGGTCATACATGATGCAAGTCGTTTGTTGGTTCATGCTCAAGATCTTCTTTTAGTTGTACCTGGGGCCATACCCTTGTGCTGGGAACCTTTAGAATCTCACACAAATTAATAATCCTTCTCCTGCCAGATTCAAGGTCCAAGAACGTGGTGCCCAGGGCCCTGTGATGTGGAGCGAGACTAATCTGATGTGTAAAACTGCCTACTTTCCGCTAATCCGGACTCGATCCAAGGGCATCGTGGTTCTTCTGCATTTGTTTCGCGTTGCTTCGAGTGTTGATTTGATGTACGTGGCACTTATGCAGAACCTCGTCAGAAAGCTAGGTGATCATGCTCGATCGGTAAAGCCATTGGCATGGGCTGTGTAGTGTTCGTGTCATCATTAAGTTTATTAGCTTTATATATGTTGATTATTGAGATACTAGTTATATTGATATCGGATCTTGGGCCTTTGATTTGAGCGTTAGTTGAACTCTGGCTTAGTCCCATCATGTATTCACCGAAAGCAGAAAGCCAACGAATTTCATATTGCAGGATGCCCCCTCGTACATTTTCCTCTACATCCTTGTTTGATTTATTTTTTCCGATAAAGGGTGGATTTTATTCATTCAAAATGAAGCAGGATACAAATACAATGAACACACACCGGCCTCTGTATAGCTAGGATGCACACGGCTAAAAACCCCACACACATAAAAAACAACGGATATCAAAGTCATCTAAGACCAAAGCTATGCCTAGCGAGGAAAAAGAAAAAACCTCGAAGTGATCGACAAACTACAACAATGGCCATATTCGCACCAACCATCTCATGACACCACAAGGACAGCGAAATTCTTTCAACAGCAACGCTTTCAGGAAGGAAGTGACACTCAAGCGCCATCGTCACCGGATCCAGCCATGAAAAACCAGAATCTAGGTTTTCACCCTGAAGAAAGAGACCGAGCATATCCGAGCAATGCCTTCAACAAGGTGACGACGAAACAACGCCGCCATTGCCAGGTATAACAAACATATGTTAGTCCTAGGTTGTCACCCGGAGCTCGTCGAAATCAATCAAGTGTTGTTGCCCCCACTTTTCCAATGTCCAACCAGCTACATGCCCTGGTCTAAAAAACCAACCGTCACCGCTGCACATCCACACCCGCGTCAAGCCGTCGTCCGTAGAATGCATCAACCGTCGAAGCCAACCACTAGATCTGGAGAGGATAACCCTTAGGAAATCGGTGACCACCGCAATCAGTAGAGGTTTAGCCGCCGCTGTCCGCACTGGCCACAGTTGCCGCCATGGTTGCCGGAGATGGATCTGATCCGGCAAATCCAGTACCAACCGCGGAGTCATAGCCATTGCAGCACAACCGCACAACCATCGAGCCTCCGAGGTCGACCACACCGCAGCCCCTAGACAATACTACCGCCCCGGTTCATGGCCGCCAGATTTGATGAGGCAGCCACCGCAAAGACCATCAGCTTGCCCGATCCGATCTGGACAACGGGAAACAGAATACGCCGCTGGAAGGACAATCAGCAGGATCCACATATCGACGATCACCGGCCTACCCAATCCGACCTGGACGATGGGACGCGGTAGACGCCGTTGGGCTCCATATCAGACTTTATCACGGTTCTTCAATCCCAGTTGAATTGAACGACGTGACCGACAGCAACCACCGTGATGGCCGCTCCCATATCCAGATCAGACGAAGGCGGATGACCGTATGAGGATGGAGTAGCCTGCTGGGACCATATTCACTGCACCGGGAGGCACCAGGGCCCGATTCCGGCCGGATCCCGCGGTCAGCCGCCGGGAGGGACGCCCCCAATGCCAGATCCGGTGAAGGCGAGGGTGACCACATCGAGAAAGATCTGCCACGACGAATTCCCGCTGCCACCGGCCACCAGCGAGCTTTGCTCGGCGGCGTATGCCAGCGGCGGCAGGGGGAGGAGGAGGAGTAGGGGGCGCCGGCGGCGTTGCCTGGAGTGCCCGCCCGAGCCGCCTCCTGGAGATGACGCGGGGCCTGATCCACTTTTTTCGGACGCCTCCTGGAGACGACCTTAAAAGTGCGGGCTTGCTATTTTTCAGCCGACTGAAAATAATTGGCTTTCAGTCGGATTTTCCTGCCGTCCGATCCCGCGCGAAGATGCGTGCTCTGTTGTCACTCTGGTCCCATCGTTCCCTTACCAGGCCCGTTCCTTTTCTCGGGCCACCCGTTAAGACAATCAGCGTCGGTGTCTTTTCGTTTTTTCTAGTTCATCTTCCTCTTTTATCCTGATGAAACGGGGAGGTAGAGAGCTAAGTGAGTGAGCCGGATCCGTCGGCGACGACAGCGGCGGCGAGCCGGAGTTGTAGCAGGTGTTTCGTCCGCTCCGGCGCCTCGTCGATGACAGCGGCGGGTCATCAGATGCTCCGTCTGCTCCGGCGCATCTTCCCTTGTGGGTCTGCCTGTTGTTCTTCTTGCTTCTGTTTGATTTATTTCTTATTTGTGCGTGTGTGGGCGTGCGCGCGCTATTCTGTTGTAAGTTGTTGAACAAGCTTATATACCATGGTGTTGCATGCCGCTCTTCATGGCTCGGAACCTGTTCTGTTGTAAGTTGTTCAATCTGCATATTTAATTTCAGCGTTATATTGTCAGAGTTTTGCAGTATATTCTCTTTTCCAGGTACCTTTTTCTTTGACTGTTTGTTGCAACTTACATTTGAATATGCATGCTCGCTGTTTTTTGCAGTTTCAAGATTGTAGATCCAATGCATGTGCTGACCCTGCTACATATCTGAATGTAGTGCTGTTATATGTGCATGTTAGAAGGATAACAACAACTAGTACATTTAGAGTATGTGACTGCTACAACTTTTCAGTTCTCTACCTCTTGGTGTTTGTTCTTTGCTTTACCTTATATATTATTAGAGTTTTGCAATATCTTTTCTTTACCTTATATATTATGTCTGTATGAAATGAAATCGGGGGCATGGCCCCTCAATTCGGAAAAAAATGTCTGTATGTAAGAGTTGTGTGAATGAATATGGGCCTACATTCAAAAATGCATCTTCACTTCCGTGTCATAACCTTAGCTCTATACCATTCATTGCTCTGTGCATTTTGTAAAAGAAACGTAAATGATATTAGCCATTAAGGCATCAACAGCAAAGCATAAAGACGTATTTTTTCAGAGGAAAATTTCAGTTCAATGTGGGTTTGTCTTCTTATGTTGGGTGGTTTGTCTATGTTAGGTAACATATTATTTCTGGTTAATTCTGGGGGTTTGTCTATGTATGTTTGATGGTTTGTCTATGTCAAGTAACATCATTTTTCTAGATAGTTTTGGGAGTTTGTCCATGCAGCACTCTTTTTCTGTTAGAGGAATTTAGGGTCAGAGCATTCCAACTGTAAAAATTGTATATCTTACTACTGTAATGCAATTGCAGATTTACCCGATAAACTCCACCATAAAACTGTAAATATACTAGTGTAATTCATTTACATATGTTTCACTGTAATTTAAATGTAAATATTGTATTTACACTGTAATTTTGGTGTAATTCTATCGTAAATCACAGTGTAAAGAAATCTAATGTAATTACACTGCAAATCTACTCTAATTACACTGTAAATCTTCACAGTAAATACTGTATTTGCACTGTAATTTAAACTATAATTTTGGTGTAAGTTTACTGTAAATTACAGTGTAAAGAAATCTACCTTAATTACACCGTAATTCTGCTCTAAATTACACTGTAATTCTTCACAGTAAATATTGTATTCGCACTGTAATTCTTGTGTAAGTCTACTGTAAATTACATTGTAAAGAAATCTACCATAATTACACTGTAAATCTTCACAGTAAATATTGTATTTGCATTGTACTTTTGGTGTACGTCTACTATAAATTACATTAAGGAAATCTACCCTAATTACACTGAAACTCTACTGTAAATTCCTATAGATTAACACTGTCATTTACTGAAATTACACTGTATAAAAACTGTATTTAAACTGTAGCTTGTACTGTGTTTTCACTGTAACTCTACTGCAAGTTGATGAGGAAGTAACAACTTCTCATGTCTAGTACCGGTGGACTTTTGGGCCCAATTTTCTTCAAGTGTTCTCATGTGTCGGTTTTCACGTGTTTGTCAGGTATTTTTGAGTAACTACTGAATCTGTTAGTGGTAGGCGTAGCTTTTTGGTCTTTTCTGGTATCGGGTCTGGTAAACAGTTGAATGACAGACCCGTTAGCTTACATACATACAGACCATGCATATACACAGCGGCCATGTATTTTTTGAACATACAGCCGCAACAATTTGATTGGCTTAATTTTTTTGACTGAAACCGAATTGGTTTTTAGTCGACTGTCAAATAGACAGTCCCTAAAAATGGGAGTGATTTTCACTTCCCGGTCTCTGCACCAACTATGGATGCATACAACCATTTTAGTATGAGTACCAAGATAAACATGGTCCTCAAAACTTTTTAAATGAGTATCAAGATATTTCTTGAATGAGTAGTTCCACCACACACCAAGCTTGATCCTCAATAAACGGTGTCAATTCTGGGAAATGAACTCGGGTCATTAGGCTGCACAACCATATGCCCAACCACTGAGCCAAGGCTCTCTTTGCAAACTGAGAAATCTAGATGACAGCCCTCACGTTGCTGCCGGATTATTTTTGCAATATAGTTCAATTTGATTTGATTGTACGACCATAAATATTCAGATTAATAATATGAGAAAAAGGCTGAGATACATATGACTTACCGAATGGTCGTAAAATATTTATTGTAGGCTGAGGTGGGCCTTTTCTATGTATTATTTAATGTTGAGGTAGCATACTTGCGTGTTGAGGAAAATATGTTAGTGACGATCACCTATTTAGTTATATATGATTTTCATTCGGACTATTTTGCATCCATTTTCAGAAGAAAACTTGAGCACGGCCTCATATATTTTTATGTGATTATATGACAACTAGGCAAGTGCCTAAACATTCCTTTATTTTTCTTGTGGTACAATCAAATAATTTCCATTGCATAGTTTTGTGTTATTTTGTTCCTAATAGGATTCAATAAGTCGTGCCATATATAACTCCTATGTTTCTCTATTATTCGTGCTGGAGTTTCATGAACCAAAGATGCCTTTAGAGAATAATGCTTCATATTTTTTGATAAAAGGCATACGCATCCGATTTTATATTAATAAAGCCAATAAAGACCACAAAGAGATAGATAGTTTTGCAAATTGATAACAAGTTTACGCCAATAAAGGCCAACCGATATAAAAAGATAGAGCCCAAAGTAACTCATCACTCTAGCTAGGAGGCACTATTAGGCTTCGTGAGGAACACTTCTATTGATGGTGAGGAGGCGTTTGATAGTGCGGAGAATTCCAATGGCCGCTTCATTGTCTTGCCTCTTCCCTAGAGGACTTCATTGCTGAAAGAATAAAGACTATTTGAAGATGTAATTAGGGGAATGATTAGGTAAAATATGTTCAATCACTAATGTGTTGCGAGTAGTCCAGAGCGTCCAAACCAACGTCGCGAACGAGCGCCAAGCCAATCTACGTTATTGTCCCCGAGCGTCATGGAGAAGCATAAATATACCGACCATGGAATTAGGGGTCGAGACGCCAAAATGGTCCCGGACACAACTCCAAAGGAACTTGGCTGGGGCACAACGAAACAGAATATTTCTTTTATGGAAAACGGGAGTACCCCGGTCTCTACATCACACGATGCACACAACCATATTATTAAATGTGAAATACTTGGATCCTCTTACTTATTAGAATCTTTCTTTTATAGAATATTTCTTCTATCGAAAATGGGAGTACCTCTGGAGCTTCAGTAAAAAATTATGTGCTCCTTGTCAAAGTTTGATCCAACATGAAAAAAAATACTTGGATCCTCTTACTTATTAGCTTATCCATTTATTTTTGTTGTTTTTCTTTCTAAACAAATTTGAGCACATAGTGTTGTTAAAAAGTCAAAGATATGGAGTTTTTCATTCATGCCCACTAATATTCTTAAGTAAAGGCTCTCAGGCACATATTTCAGTTGTGGTGCATCTAGAATAGGTACTTCAAAGTTCTCAAGATTATGCCAGAAGGTGATATATGAGGGGTTTCGTTGTGGCTTAAGTTTGAGTGCTATGTATCAACATGTTGTCTCTTTTGAGCTCTTCGATCAGTACACGTTTATTACCACATACACACTCACTCAAGAGAAAGCCGAATAATATTTGCCGCAGTGTTGCCACTTCGAACGTTAACAAACTCATAGCCGAAACCCGAGCTGAAACTCAGGTAGATCGTTCATTGGCCGGTGGAGTTCTCAGCATAACATCAAGAGATGTGACAAAATCACATTTACACGTGCACACGCGCATATAGTGACAAGGCCATGGCATCAGCGAGAAGCTGAAGCACCATGTAGTAATTCAAAACAGATTATGGCATATTCTTGAATACTAAGGAATACTGATTCTGTGTAAACAACGCTCAAAGCAAGGACCACCGGGTCTATTGTATCAAACACCACGGGTTGAGGTACTCCATAACCTTTTCTTTTAGAACAATTCTAACAAGTATCAAACTTTTTATTCAACCATCATCATCATTATTATTTTTAAATGTAGAGGTCGTGGCAATGTCTTTTAGAGGATCACAAGATTGTTCCCAAGCTAAGCAAAAAACTTGAACAAAGTGCATAAAAACATTAACTTGGCAATATGGATCCTAACTTGAGCAAGTGATCCCCTTATACAAATACAGAGCAATCATACTTAAACATGCATATCAAAAGTGGGACACATGATTGCATAGTATTCATCAGATGAAGATCATTGCAGAAAACTCTACATATGCAAAAATTAACTTCTCCAAGCTTAGAACATTGCAAGAACCGGTCTCAGGAAAATTATGAAACAAAAAGAGAAAGTGCAGTTTATTAAAGGAGAGTATGAAAAGTGGTTACCTCCCCAAGCTTAGATATAAGCAAGGTTAATAAGTACTTTTTACCGTTGAGGTGCAAGTAACCTCTCCTTTAAAATGGATATGGACCTATGCTTCATCAATCATTTTTGATATTGTCTCATAGAACTGGGCACTCTTGTAGCTAAAGATTTTATCGAATCAAAACGACCGGATGGCTTGTGAAGGTTTTCAGACGGTTGGCACCATAATGTACGTGTCACCACACTAGGTCCAAACCTCTGCAAAAGTTAACACACAAGGTAAAAAGAACACACGGTTCAGTATACGAACGTAGTTCGTATACCCAACAACTCAAAAGAAATAAAAGAAAACATGAAGAACTACAAATTTTATTGGTTGGGAGGCTTCAAACGTGAATAATATGCCTTCTGTTCAATTATGTAAGGTGTATTATTTTCGGCACGGTGACCAAGAGACATAATTATAGAGATTTTAGGACAAAATTACCCTTGGGAAATTTGTTGGTTAATGGCAACTAAATTAGCGAGTTCAGGAAAGTAAGAGATACATGCAATCGAGAGAGAGAGAGAGAGAGAGAGAGAGAGAGAGAGAGAGAGAATTTCTTTCTTGTGATACAAGGAGAGATACATGCAATCAGGAGAGATACTTTCCTTTTTTCTAGAGGGATACAAAGGGAATTACGAGGATTTGAAGAAATGCACCTTATATTATGGAATTTTATCAAAAAACAAATACACCTTATATAAATGAACGGAGGGAGTAGATATTAAAGTGCAAACGGATGGTTAAAATATAACCCACTAACCTTGGCTCCGAGAAATAAACAATTGGGCAATTTCTTGCCTTGATACGAGCGCTCGCGGCCGTACGATCTGTCGTCTTTTGCTTTATTGTGGTACACGACGCTGACACCCAACCATACGAGTGCGCATATGAGCGATTGCGCTCGCACAAAACATCGTCATGCACTCTTGATATCCGGTTGCTTCTGCCCAAGCATCATACACGCGCTCATACGAGTGTACGTCGTCTTTGCCTCTCGCAATCTGCTTGTCTTCGTTGAGGAACCATATGACTGCGCATATGAGGGCTTGCACTCGCAGGATACACCGTCGTTGGATATGTTGCCTCTAGATGTTTGTGTTGGCGTCTCCCTCGCTCGATACGACCGCGCATACGACCGTGGACGGTCGTATGAAACGTGGTCTTTTTCTCTGTTTAATATGGAACTTAATTTCTTCGAAAACTCCTGCGGGGTTAGTTCCAACACTTGTACTAGGCAAATATTAAGAAGATCCAAAAGTGCAATGGTACCACATAAATTTTTTGAGAAGACGAAAATTTTAACCTAATGAAGAACTAACCAAACAAACTTTAATGGCAATTCATGCAAAGTGCCAATGCAAAAACATGAATGCAAACTAAACTATAAAGACTCAAAAATAATAAAGACTCCTACTTACTTCCGGGATGACTCCTGATACTTGTGATCTGCGTTGGGTTTTTCTCCTGAAGAGGAGGGGATGATGCAACACATTATAGATAAGTATTTCCCTCAGTGAGAACCAAGGTTATCGAACCAATAGGAGAACCTGAAAGTGCGTTATATCGACTAGAGGGGGGGGGGTGAATAGGCGATTTTTACAAATTCATCACTGAGGAATTTCAACTTGAGGAATTTGAAATGTGATGAATAACTAGCAGCGGAATAAGTACTCAAGTGCATACAAAGCATAGCGATCGCATAGTCGTCATGATGAAATAAAGCATGCACAGATTACAGATAGCGTGATACAGGATAAGCAGGTGAGGAACAAGATAGCTTGAAGAATTTGAGGTGAGGAAATTGAGAAAGTCTTCAGTCAAATTCTTCAAATAGTAACAATCAATTTCATCAACAAGTATACGAGGAAATTAAAGGGTTGAGGAAATAGAACCACGTAGCTCGATGAAGACAATGGTTTGATGACCCAGTTCCAACTGTTGTGACAGTCGTACGTCTGGTTTGGAGCGGCCTGGTATTTAAACCAGAGAACACACAGTCCCAGGACACACAGTCCTTACCGTATTCTCCTTGAGCTAAGGTCACACAGACCTCGCCCAACACTCGTGGTAAGTCTTCAGGGTAGACTTCCAAAACCCTCACAAACTGGTCACCCGGCGATCCACAATTGACTGCTGGATGCTCTAGACCAAGGTCACTTCGTGATCCCCAATTGACTGCAAGATGCACTAGACCATGACGCCTAACCGTCTGGAAGATACACAGTCTTCAAAGGTAACAAGCGTCGGTTCCACACCGGAACAATTTCTTCAGTGATGCTCAATCACTTTGGGTTTGGTTGTTTGGTTTGGGGTTTTTCCTCACTGATGATTTTCTTTCAAAGTCCTCGAGGAATGGGATGCTCTCAAATGACAAGTGTCAGTTCTCTCTCGGAGCAGCCAACCAACTAGTGGTTGTGGGGGGTGGCTATTTATAGCCAGGGTGCAACCCGACATGATAAGACATAAATGCCCCCAATGATATAACCGTTATGTGGATAGGATGATTGGGGACAGCTGGCACTTAGCACAGCAACGGTCGGAATTTCGAACTATGAAAGTCCTCAGGCTTATCATATTCCTCACTTGTAGGCAATTCGCACTGGCGAAATCCTAACTCCTCGGTCAGACCAATTTCCTCAGAGACCAGAAGATCATCGTCTCTGTCACTGAAGAACTTGACTGAACTGCAAGAGATTTCCAAAAGCTTCACTCGAAGGATTGGATAGGTTGAGGCTTTTGAATTGAGCATCAGTTGGAAATTTTCCTTAGTATTACCTCGGCCCCCTTTAACAGTACGGTGTTTCCTATGACTCAAAGAAAGGAAATGAAACTACGAAAACAAAAGTCTTCACGCTTCATAGTCCTCGTTCATATCTTCAAGGTCACACCAACTTCTTCTTTTTCAAAGTCTTCAGGGAATACCAAAGTCTTCAGCAAAGTCTTCACCAAAGTCTTCAGTTGAAGACATACATTTTTAGGGGTCGATAATCTCCGAATGTATCAAACTCCTCAGCGACTTATAGAGCCTGTGTACACTTACAAACGCATCAGTCTCTTAACCTATAGGTCTTCAATACACCAAAATCACTAAGGGGCACTAGATGCACTAACAATCTCCCCCTTTTTGGTGATTGATGACAAATAGGTTAAGTTTTCAACGGGGATAATAATATGAAGTGTAAGTACTGAGTTTGAGGAATTTTATTGCAAGATATAGAAGAACTCCCCCTGAAGATGTGCATATTTGAGGAATTTTCTTTGGACTGCAAATGCACATGGCAAGTTAAAATCATGGAGAACTCCCCCTATATCTTGTAATCCATACACGCATTTAATATATATCATGAGGAAATTGAAATGCATGATGGAAACTGGGGTCTGAGGAAATTCAGCATGCGTGCATTAAGATAACTTGAGGAAATAGCATGCACAAAGCAGTTCAAAAGCATCAGACCACCATCGGACTTAAGTTTACAACTCAACCAACAAAAGCTTCAGAAGAGCGAGAGTTGTAACTTAAACAAAAACAGCCCATATATAGAGACCCGCTTGAAGACTAACTCAAATTTTCTCCCCCTTTGTCATCGAAGACCAAAAGGGATGAAAAATGAGGACTAACGCCCCTGAAGAATTTCATCTTGAAGGTGGTGGAGGAGCGCCAGCGTTGTCGGGGTCGTTCGTTAATGTAGGGCCTGCAGCAGTGTCGTCAATATCCTCAGATTCATCCGCCTGGCGTGATGAAGAAAATGAGCTTGTAACCAGCTGAGGAACTAGAACTTTCTTCCATTTCTTCCTTGGAGGGATGGACCAATCAAAGTCCTGCTGAAATTCCATCTCCTTGAGTTCTTCAGGAGTCTTGAGGTGAGACAGGACGGCCCATGTGTGGTCAAAGACTTCATGAAGATAATAGTGGTTCTTCCTCACAGAGTTGTGCGTGACAGTCATGTCTCGAAGAAGTGAACCAAACTGACGCTTTACCCACTTGTGATTGCGATCAATCTTCTGATGAAGACTTAGAAGAAGCTCTCGATCAGTCATCACACGAGGGGCAGTTTCTTGAGGATTTTGCGCTGAGGCTTTTGCGACAGAATCTTGGGTAGCAGTGTCATCATTGGTGGAATAAGATGCAGCCTTGCGAAACTGACCATCCAATGGACGAGTACCTTCATCAATGATAGCTTTGCCTTTACCCCCTACTGAAGAAAATGAGCTCTTGAGGACTTCGATTGGAGACAGAAAGCTAAAGTGATTCTGAAAGTCAGCCTTGAATGGATGTGAAGACCTTGATCTGATGAATTTCATGATCCAGGGAGCGTAAGGCTTCAATTCAAATGGGGCTGAAGCAGCATTGGCCAAAGTCCTCATGAAGAAATCATGGTAATTGATGGGAATCCCATGAATGATGTTGAATAGCATGTTCTTCATGATTCCCTTCACTTCTTCTTCTTCAAAGTTGTGGCCCTTCTAAGGACTGAGGGTTTTGGTCAGAATGCGATAGTCTGTCCTGGGCACATAGAGCAAATCCTTCACAAGGAAGGAAGTCCTTTGAGGTTGTCCAGGAGCCAATGGCTTCATCAGCACTTGCATCATATGATTGGGTAGAGCAGGTTCATCAAACAGGCATCTTGCTCCTTCTGAGGGAATTGGTATTGTGACTGCTCGAAGTAATTCAGAGGCTGGAGCAGTGTAGTGAGTGGATCCAGTCATCCAGTCCAAGACCCAAGAATTGACATCAGAGGCATCACCTGAGATGTGCAAGGAGGCATAGAATTGAAGAATCAGCTCTTCATTCCAATCACATATCTCCGCACAGAAAGGAAGTATTCCTGCATCATGAAGGACTGCGAGCACCGGTGTGAAGCATGGGATAGTTTCCATGTCCGCATGAGGAATTTGCTGGTGCTCGAAGACTTTCTCCTTGTCAAACAGTACTGATGCATAGTAGTTCATCTGCGTAGGTGTCCAGAATCTGGTGCGACCGGCCCTTGCAGAGTCATAAGGATTTGGTCCATTGAAGAAGATGTGCTCGTTGAAGAAATTGGTCTTGATGAATTTGGGGTGCTTTGAGCTTTTGAAGGGCATCTTGGGCTTCGGCTGAAGGTTTGGCTTGAAGCGGCCCACAATTTCCTTAGGCATAGGAGGAACTTCTTCAGATTGAGGAATTTGAATAGCAGTTTCCTCATTTGCAGTTGGAGCAGCAATTTCTTCAGCTGTTGCAGCTGGAATTTCTTCAGTATGAATTTCTTCAGTCTGGGCTGGAGACTGAGGAATTTGAGTGAGGGGAGTGGTCATTGGTGAATTTGGGTGTGCAGCTTCCCAATATTCATCATTGATAAGAGGAGTTGTGTTTCCAATGTCCACATCCTCTTCCATTTCTTCAACGCCGGCCTCTTCAGCAGTCAACTGAGGCAGGGGCGATGATACCAGTGGGGTTGAAGCATTTGCTTCCACCTCAATTTCTTCATCAATCTGCTCTGAGGAAGCAGCATAATGATCTTCTTCATCCTCATCATTTGGAATGTCATAGTCAACACCAAATGGAATTATCTCATAGGCAGGTACGGAGGAGATTGGGGTTGCATCAATGGGCTCAGTTGAAGAACTTGGCATAGTCTTCAACTTCTTCACAGCTGAGGATTCTGAAGTTGATGCTTTTCTTTTCTTAGCAGCTATCTTCTCCGCAGCCTTTGTTTTCTTCGCTTCTGATGCAGAAGGAAGGTTGATGTTCTTCACCCTTGAGGATTTTGCAGTTTCAGCAGATGGTGAAGGCGGAGCATTTTCTTCAGGCACGACTGATGCAGTCGTCCTAGCGGTCTCAATTTCATCAGGCGCAGCAAAAGTTTCAGCTGGCCTGGCAATTTCTTCAGGCGCTTCAGCAGTCTGAACTTCTTCAGCTGCTCGTGCAGTTTCTTCAACAGGCTGAGCAGATTCTTCAGCCTGAGGAATTTGCTGTTGCAGTTGTGCTGCAACCCTTGAGTTGTGATCTTTAACTGCAGCTTGGGCTGCCCTGACAAATCTCACTTTGGTGCCCTTCCATTCAGCATCATACTTTGCTTGTTCTTCAGTCAGGCATCGAATCTCAGACTGAACTGTGATGAGTTGATTGGGAGTCAAATTCATCACATTGTTCTTCAGGAACTTTTCTTTTCTTGCCCTGCTTCTCTTAGCTCTCTGAGCTTGATCTCTTTTCCATTTTTCCTCAGCTATGAAGTGTGTGAGGACATGGTCCACACCAAGAGGTAGGCTCAGTGAGGAAAGTGGAGTGCTGGGATCCTCATGCCATATGTCAATGAAGTTGAGGATCATCTTTGGATCCAACATAAGAGGAACAGAGCTGCCCTTGGCTATTGCAGCTCTCTGCTGACTGTTTCTGATGATTTCTTCCAATTCTTCATTAGTAGCCTCATCATCATCCTCAGATCCTGAGGGTACATTCACAGTAGCTTGGCTTTTGTGAGGACTTGGTCTCTGACCTCGTCCAGCAGTTCTCTTTATCTTCATCAAAGTTGGGCTTGTTGAAGACTGTGCTTGGGTTGAGGAACTTGCAGAGCCCCCTGAAGCATTTGTGAAGCCAGTAGTCCTCTGACATGTTGCAAGATTTACAGGTGTTGAGGACTTTGCGGCAGCAGCTGATGATTGTGCAGCTACTGAAGGCATTGCAGTGGCCTTTGAAGAATTTACATGAGGATTTTGCAGTGAGGACTTTGAAGTTGAGGTTTTTGACTTCACTGTAGACTTCTTCACCATTGATTTCTTTGAAGCACTATCAGAGGCTCCTGCAGAGGCAGCAGCAGCAGAATCTTCATTGAATTTCTTCACTTCAGCTTTGGCAGTTCTCTGAAGCTTTTGTTGATGCTTTGCCCATTCATTTGGAAAGTCTTCACCACGAGCAATGCTAGTGGGATCGACTTCTTGATCATCAGCAGGAGGAGCCCTTTTGCAAGGAGGTTTGAGGGCGAATTTCTTCATATACTTGGGAGTGACATAGCGATAGTCTCTCCACTCCTTTGCCCACCTCCGTTCAATCCTCTAAATTCTGATTTTCCTCTGCTCTTTTGTTTCTTTGCCATGAATGGCCTCATCTGGAGTACAGTAACCCGCATATAAATCCTCAGGTATCTCAAAAGCAGTGTTCTGTTCAGCTTTCTTTCCACCCTTCTGAGGTCTTTTACCATCTCCCATTTTCTTCACTTGATGACTTTGAACTCTTGATGATTCTGAAGATGTACACAATTTTTCCTCAAGAAACGCTGCACATGAGTTAAGTTGATGAGAACCTAGTGATTCATCAGCAGACATTTGTACCTGTGAACAGAGTATAGGTGCGAGGAATTTGAAGAGGTCATATGCGTTCTCAGAAATTTTTCAAAATACATTAAGTTGAGGATTTTGACCATAGATGTCTTGAGGAATTTCACTAAGTGTTCTTTGTCTTAGGTTCCAGAGTTGTGCGAATATGTAGATCCACACAATTGAGGAATCTTGAAGAAAATCATAACTTAGGGAAAAACATCAAGGGATTGAAACATGTAAGGTGCTTAAGAAGATGATTCTTGAAGAATAAACACTTTTGAGGATTTTGTGGAAGACTTGAAGATCAAACAAGGGCAGTAAAATTAGATTTTATTTACCCTGATGAAGAACACGACGAACAGAGAGATGAAATCTGGGAAGTTCGTCCGTCCAGATCTCCCACGCCCTAGCTTGGCAGAGGGAGACAGCTACAGCGGCGGCAGGGTGAAGACTTCCGCGGCCGATGCGAGTACGGCGATGGTGAGGTCGATGCAGTGAAGCTCTTCCTCTCCGGCGGCGATGATTTTAGCGGCGGCGCTAGGTTTGAGCTCGGGAGAGATGGGAGTGAGGAGTAACTCGAGCACAGTGAAGGCAAGGGGGTATATATAGTGGCAGTAAAAATGAATCGTCCCAAAGATTTTGGACCAGATTGCCCCTGACCCTTGCTCTCCATGCGACATGTGTCACCCACGTTCTGAGTAGTGGAGATAGTGGGGGATCGTGGCTTATCCAGTCGTGGGAATCGGAACTGTTTGAGCGGGAAGCGCCGAAAAATTTGATAGTGAAAATTTTAAAGTTTCCGTTCGCAAATTCTTCAGCTGTCAAGGATACAGTGAAGACTTTGAACGAGTTTCAAAGTAGAACGCATATGAAGAATTTGTGAACAGACTGGGTTGAGTTTAGCATAGAGGGGGAACGGGTCCGATCACATTCACTTAGATGAAAATCAACTTGAAGAATTAGCAATAAGTGAATGCTGTTGAGGACATTGAAAACTCATATATATATATATAGTCAATGAAGAACACCAGTTTCATAGTTTGAAGAATTTGAAAAGTTGAGGAATTTGCAAACTTGAGGAATTTGAAAATTTGAAGAATTTGCAAAATGATGAAAAACTCAACTCTGAAGAATTTCAACTATTGTTGGTGGCGTGACCCACCGTATAAGAATGATGATTTCAGACACCGCGTACAATTGTCGTAGGGTTCTGAGAATCAAATTCTTCGTTAATTTCTTCACACTTAGAGAGTTATTCTTCATTGATTGAAGAAAAACGTTACTTCGTGTGGTGCACATCAAAGTCATCAATTTTGCATAAGTGTTATGATGGGTGTCCTTTCAAAGAACATTCGAAGATTCTAAGATATTTAGCTCACACCGCAACTTGTAAAATCTCTTTTCATCCAAGGGCTTAGTGAAGATATCGGCCAGTTGTTCTTCAGTGGGGATGTGGTCGATGGAGATGTCGCCCTTGAGTACATGATCTCGAAGAAAATGATGACGAATCTGGATGTGCTTGGTCTTGGAGTGCTGAACTGGGTTGTAAGCAATCTTGATAGCGCTCTCATTGTCGCAATAGAGAGGCACATTCTTCACCTTGATGCCATAGTCCTTGAGGGTTTGCTTCATCCACAGCAACTGAGCGCAACATGAACCAGCAGCAATGTACTCAGCTTCAGCAGTAGAAAGTGACACGCAGTTCTGCTTCTTCGAGGACCAACAGACTAAGGATCGTCTGAGGAAATGACATGTGCCTGAGGTTGACTTGCGATCCACACGATCTCCAGCATAGTCAGCATCTGAGTATCCGACGAGGTGAAGATTTGAGCCCTTGGGATACCATAATCCAAGCGTTGGTGTGTGAGCTAAGTATCGAAGAATATGTTTCACAACCTTATGGTGTGATTCCTTCGGTGTTGCTTGGAATTGGGCACACATGCAAACACTTAGCATAATATCAGGCCTAGATGCACATAGATACAATAAAGAGCCAATCATGGAGCGGTATACCTTCTGATCGAAATCTTTACCATTTTCGTCAGTGCAGAGGTGGCCTTTTGAAGGCATTGGAGTTTTGACGCCTTTGCATTCGTGCATGTTGAATTTCCTCAAAACATCCTTGAGGTATTTCTCTTGTGAGATGAAGATGCCATTGTCTTGCTGAGGAATTTGAAGACCTAAGAATAATTTCAACTCTCCCATCATAGACATTTGATATTCTTCACTCATCATATAGGCAAATTCATCACTATAACGTTTGTCAGTACAGCCAAAGATAATATCGTCTACATATATTTGGCATATGAACAGTTCATTGTCATAGGATTTAGTGAAAAGAGTTGGGTCGAGTGAACCGGGTTTGAAGCCTTTCTTCATGAGGAATTCCTTCAGAGTGTCATACCACGCGCCGAGGGGCCTGCTTGAGGCCATAGAGGGCCTTGTTGAGTCTGAAGACTTTGTCAGGATGCTTAGGATCTTCAAAACCTGGGGGTTGAGCAACATATACTTCTTCCTCAAGCTTACCATTGATGAATGCACTTTTCACATCCATTTGATATAAAGTGATATCATGATGGTTAGCATAAGCAAGCAATATGCGAATAGCTTCAAGTCTAGCAACAGGTGCAAAAGTTTCATCAAAGTCAATTCCTTCAACCTGTGTGTAGCCTTGAGCTACAAGACGAGCCTTATTCCTTACCACAAGGCCATTTTCATCTTGCTTGTTGCGGTAGATCCACTTGGTACCTATGATGTTATGCTTGCGAGGATCTGGCCGCTTGACAAGTTTTCACACATTGTTGAGCTTGAATTGATGCAATTCCTCTTGCATAGCTTGAATCCACTCAGGCTCCATGAAAGCTTCATCAACTTTGGTGGGCTCTATCATAGAGACAAAAGCAAAATGCCCACAAAATTTAGTCAGATGTGAAGCTCTTGAGCGAGTGAGAGGACCTGGTGCATTGATGTTGTCGATGATTTTGTCAATCTGCACTTCATTTGCAACTCTTGGATGAGCAGGTTGACGTGGCTGAGGATTTTCTTCAGCACCATTTTCTTCAGGTGTATCAGCATGAATGTCTTCATTGATTGGAATTATTTCCTCAGTAGGTTGAGGATTTTCTTCAGTGGGTACTACATCCTCTGTAGCCTTCAACTTAATGGATTCCTCAGGAGACTTTTCATCTGTCACAGAAGGCAGGTGCTCTCTTTGCGAGCCATTAGTTTCATCGAACCGCACATCTACAGTTTCAACAACCTTTTGATGGTAGGTGTTGAAGACTTTGTAGGTGTGCGAGTCCTTTCCGTAACCAAGCATAAAACCTTCATGTGCTTTAGGTGCAAATTTAGAACTGTGGTGAGGATCTCTTATCCAGCATTTTGCACCGAAGACTTTGAGATAACTTACATTGGGTTTCTTGCCAGTCATGAGTTCATATGATGTCTTCTTGAAGAATTTGTGAAGATATACCCTGTTGATGATGTAGCATGCTATATCAATTGCCTCAGGCCAGAAGCGACGAGGAGTCTTGTATTCATCAAGCATGGTGCGAGCCATCTCAACAAGAGTCCTGTTCTTGCGCTCCACGACGCCGTTCTGCTGAGGAGTATATGGGGCAGATAGCTCATGAGTAATACCAAGTTCATCAAGATATTCATCAAGATTGGTGTTCTTGAACTCAGTCCCATTATCACTCCTGATATGCTTTATCTTGACGCCGAAGTTTGTTGAGGCCCTTGAAGCAAATCGTCTGAAGACATCCTGCACTTCAGACTTGTACAGAATAATATGCACCCAAGTGTAACGAGAGTAATCATCAACAATGACAAAGCCATACAAACATGAAGAATTTGTTAGTGTGGAATAATGAGTGGGGCCAAAGAGGTCCATGTGAAGCAATTCAAAAGGTCGAGTCGTGGTCATGATTGTCTTCGAGGGATGCTTGGATTTGGTCATCTTCCCAGACTCACAAGCACCACAGAGGTGATCCTTGAGGAATTTGACACCTTCAATGCCAATGACGTGCTTTTTCTTCATGAGCGTGTGCAAGTTCCTCATACCAGCATGTCCAAGTCGTCGATGCCACAGCCAGCCTTCTGAGGACTTTGCAAGTAGGCACATGGCAGGCTGAGGACCTGTAGAGAAATCAACAATATACAAGTCTCCTCTCCTAAAGCCTTCGAAGACTTTGGAATGGTCAGATTCCATGATGACAACACAACGATATTTTCCAAAGATGACAACCATATCAAGATCACAAAGTATTGAGACAGAAATGAGGTTGAACCCGAGGGATTCGACAAGCATCACCTTGTCCATGTGTCGGTCCTTGGAGATTGCAACCTTACCTAGACCCAATACCTTGCTTTTTCCTTTGTCAGCGTAGGTGATATGCTTCAGATGAGATGGGGTAAGTGGCATATTCATCAGTAGACTCTTGTCACCAGTCATGTGGTTGGTGCATCCACTGTCGAGGACCCACTCAGTAGTTTTTGGAGTTTCATCCTGCAGATGAATTAGTACAACTTACGAACTCATATGCTTCAGAGTGAAGAATATGACATCAAATTCATCAGGCAAAATTTCATCACACAACATAGTAAGTAAAGTAGTGTGAGGACGTTAGAAATGAGGAATTCATTTCTGCATGATTAGCTTGCGTCCTTTCAAGCATTTCTTCAGGTCTCCAGCAAATTCATCAGACGTTCAAGTTCGTCTAGAGACCTGACCCTGCATAAGAAGTTAGTTCAACTTCTTCACCACCCACATCTGGAGGGGTGGCAAAGAGTTCATCATTTTACGAGCTCCATATGAGAAGGGAGGCATTGAAGCTAGTGCACTTCGTTTCACAGGACTAGGGTTAGAGTACTCATATGAATAAGCAGAGAAATTCTTCGAGGACTTATGAACATAATGATTTGAAGAATAATGCACATATTCAGAACTCTTAGATTTTCCCTGCGAAACAGATGCATTAGCACGAGAATGATAGTTTTGACCATTTGAGGAATTTGGTCCAAGTGAAGACTTTGGTCCATATGAGGAATTTGATCCGGGGTTCCTCATGGGTGGTGTAGTGAGGACATTCACTTGAAGATTTTCCAAGCAGCTCCTAGGAACCCAGATTTTCTTCATAGGTGAACCGTTCCTGCAGTTAGTTCCAACAAATCTGGCAAATACTTCACCTTTCTGATTTTTGATGAATTTGTAGTTGGAGTCAAGTGACTCATCAGAGGAATATGAGGTTTCACAAGTAAAGCCAGATAAAGTGGATGGATCCACAGGAGGTCCTTTTGCAGCAACCCATGAGGTTTTGGGGTACTGCTCAGGTGTCCAGTAGGATCCATCATCATTGAGTTTTCTCTCAAATGCAATACCCTCTTTCCTAGGGTTCCTGTTCAGAATCAGCTTTTTTAGCACATCGCAAAGGGTTTGATGCCCTTTGAGACTTTTGTACATGTCTGTCACATACAATTCCTTCAACCCTGCATTTTCGTCAGTGATACTTGTGGTATCCTCAGATGAGGAATTTGTGACCACGGGGATAGTTGAAGAATTTGCAGTAATAGATGCATTTGAACATTCAGGTAAAGAATTAGCAGTTTCACGTTCGATGCATTTCATACATGGTGGAACAAATTCTTCCTGAGCGGTACTGATCTGTTGAGCCAGTAAGGAATCGTTTTCCCTTTGGAGATCCTCATGAGCCACTCTTAGTTTCTCAAGATCTTGCTTTCTTTGAAGAAATTCATAAGAAAGCTTCTCATGGTCAACTAAGAGAGCATTATGATGACTCTGAAGGTTATCATACTTTGTCTGAAGACTTTTGAGATCATCAGACAGAGTTTGAGTCCGATCCACTTCCTCATTCAACAGATCATCGCTTTTGTCTAGCAATTTCTGAAGCTTTTCAAGTGCACTTTATTGCTTAGTGGCAATTTTAACAAGTTTGGCATAGCTAGGTTTCACATATTCATCTGATTCACCTTCACTTGATTCAGAAGAAGAGTGATGCTTGTGTACCTTGGAACCTTTTGCCATGAAGCAGTAAGTGGGAGCATATTCATCATTGCTGACGTCAGAGTCGTTGGAGTGGTCATTTTCTTCATCGTTGAAGATGGACTTGCTGACGAAAGCAGTGGCGAGAGCAAGGCTAGCAACACCAGAGTCAGACTCCTCCTCAGATTCTTCCTCTTCTTCATATTCTTCTTCAGAATCCATTTCCTTGCCAATGAAAGCCCGAGCCTTTCTGGAACCATTCTTCTTGTGCGATGAGGACTTTGAAGATGAGGACTTTGAAGTTGAGGACTTTGAAGATTTCTTCTTTTTCTTCGAGTAATCAGAACTGTAGTCCTTGTATTTCTTCTTCTTTGATTCTTTTTCCGAGAGAGGACAGTTAGAGATAAAGTGACCAGACTTCTTGCATTTGTGACAAGTTCTCTTCTTGTAGTCGCTTGAGGAATCTGATTTTCTCAAACCACTTTTTGATGACTTTCCAAATCGGCCTCTCCTTGAGAACTTCTGGAATTTCCTCACGAGCATTGCCAGCTCCTGACTCAGTTCTTCAGGATCACTAAGGCTACTATCAGAATCTTCGTCTTCGGATGAGGAAATTGCTTTTGCCTTCAGAGCACGAGATCTTCCATAGCTTGGTCCGTAGAGGTCTCTCTTCTCAGCTTGTTGGAATTCATGAGTATTGAGTCTCTCAAGTATATCAGCAGGATCAAGTGACTTGTAGTCTCCACGTTCTTGAATCATCAAAGCCAGTGTATCGAATGAGGAATCAAGAGATCTTAGCAGTTTCTTCACCACCTCGTGGTCAGTGATATCCGTGGCACCCAGTGCTTGAAGCTCATTGGAGATATCAGTGAGGCGATCAAAAGTTTGCTGAACATTTTCATTGTCGAGTCTTTTGAAGCGGTTGAAGAGATTGTGAAGGACATCAACACGAGAGTCACGTTGAGTGGAAACACCTTCATTGACTTTGGACAGCCTATCCCAGATAAGCTTAGCAGTCTCCAAAGCACTCACTCTGCCATACTGACCTTTGCTCAGATGGACACAGATGATATTCTTCGCTTGAGAATCGAGTTGCATGAATTTCTTCGCATCAGCAGCAGTAACAGTCGGAGATGTGCGGGGAACACCATTTTCCACAACATACCAGAGATCGTTGTCAATAGCTTCAAGATGCATGCGCATCTTGTTCTTCCAGTAGGGGTAGTCCGTCCCATCGAAGCTAGGACAGCCTGCGGAAACCTTGATCATACCTGCAGTCGACATAACTAGAACTCCAGGTGGTTAAACCAAAATCACACAGAACAAGGGAGTACCTTGCTCTGATACCAATTGAAAGTGCGTTATATCGACTAGAGGGGGGGGGGGTGAATAGGCGATTTTTACAAATTCATCACCGAGGAATTTCAACTTGAGGAATTTGAAATGTGATGAATAACTAGCAGCGGAATAAGTACTCAAGTGCATACGAAGCATAGTGATCGCATAGTCGTCATGATGAAATAAAGCATGCACAGATTACAGATAGCGTGATACAGGATAAGCAGGTGAGGAACAAGATAGCTTGAAGAATTTGAGGTGAGGAAATTGAGAAAGTCTTCAGTCAAATTCTTCAAATAGTAACGATCAATTTCATCAACAAGTATACGAGGAAATTAAAGGGTTGAGGAAATAGAACTAGGTAGCTCGATGAAGACAATGGTTTGATGACCCAGTTCCAACTGCTATGACAGTCGTACGTCTGGTTTGGAGCGGCCTGGTATTTAAACCAGAGAACACACAGTCCCAGGACACACAGTCCTTACCGTATTCTCCTTGAGCTAAGGTCACACAGACCTCGCCCAACACTCGTGGTAAGTCTTCAGGGTAGACTTCCAAAACCCTCACAAACTGGTCACCCGGCGATCCACAATTGACTGTTGGATGCTCTAGACCAAGGTCACTTCGTGATCCCCAATTGACTGCAGGATGCACTAGACCATGACCCCTAACCGTCTGGAAGATACACAGTCTTCAAAGGTAACAAGCGTCGGTTCCACACAGGAACAATTTCTTCAGTGATGCTCAATCACTTTGGGTTTGGTGGTTTGGTTTGGGGTTTTTCCTCACTGATGATTTTCTTTCAAAGTCCTCGAGGAATAGGATGCTCTCAAATGACAAGTGTCAGTTCTCTCTCGGAGCAGCCAACCAACTAGTGGTTGTGGGGGGTGGCTATTTATAGCCAGGGTGCAACCCGACATGATAAGACATAAATGCCCCCAATGATATGACCGTTATGTGGATAGGATGATTGGGGACAGCTGGCACTTAGCACAGCAACGGTTGGAATTTCGAACTATGAAAGTCCTCAGGCTTATCATATTCCTCACTTGTAGGCAATTCGCACTGGTGAAATCCTAACTCCCCAGTCAGACCAATTTCCTCAGAGACCAAAAGATCATCGTCTCTGTCACTGAAGAACTTGACTGAACTGCAAGAGATTTCCAAAAGCTTCACTCAAAGGATTGGATAGGTTGAGGCTTTTGAGTTGAGCATCAGTTGGAAATTTTCCTTAGTATTACCACGGCCCCCTTTAACAGTACGGTGTTTCCTATGACTCAAAGAAAGGAAATGAAACTACGAAAACAAAAGTCTTCACGCTTCATAGTCCTCGTTCATATCTTCAAGGTCACACCAACTTCTTCTTTTTCAAAGTCTTCAGGGAATACCAAAGTCTTCAGCAAAGTCTTCACCAAAGTCTTCAGTTGAAGACATACATTTTTAGGGGTCGATAATCTCCGAATGTATCAAACTCCTCAGCGACTTATAGAGCTTGTGTACACTTACAAACGCATCAGTCTCTTAACCTATAGGTCTTCAATACACCAAAATCACTAAGGGGCACTAGATGCACTAACAGAACCACGCAATTTCCCATCTTCAGCGCGTACATACAAAAGAGCACACACTTGCACCCAACGCGGGCAAGAGGGTTGTCAATCCACTTGAACTCATTACTTGCAAGCAATAAGTAGTGTAGATGATAGTTGATGATTGCAAATTATAAAATAAAAGGAAAACAAATAAATGGCAGCAAGGTATTAAGAGCGTTTGAAAATATATTTGTGAATAGACATGGGGGCCATAGTTTTTGCTAGAGGCTTCTCTCTCGTAGAAAGCATACGGCCGGTAAACAAATTACTGTTGGGCAATTGATAGAAAAGCGCATAGTTATGCAATATTTATTCATGACAATGATCATTACATATAGGCATCACGTCCGTAAGCAAGTAGACCGACTCCTGCATGCATCTAGAGTATTAAGTAAAACAGAGTAATGCTTGGAGAACAATGACATGATGTAGACAAAGAAAATCCAATTAATGTGAATCAACACCATTGTTTTATCCTTAGTGGCAGCAATACAAATACGTGTCTTGTCCCCTACTTTGTCAGTGGGATATAGAGCACCGCAAGATTGAACCCACTACAACGCACCTCTCTCACACAAGATAGATCAATCTAGTTGGCCAGAGAATTACAAAGCTATCATAATCATGCACATAAGAATTCAGAGAAGACTCAAATATATTTCATGAATAATCTAAACATAAACCCCAAGATTTATCGGATCCCAACAAGCGCACCGCACAAAGTGATTACATAAGATAGATCACCTGAAGAATCGCAGTGATCATGGCAATGAACAATATAGAGAGAGATAGCCATCTAGGTACTAACTATGGACCCATAGGTGTGTGGTGAACTACTCGCACATCACCATGGGAGCAGCAAGGTTGATGTAGAGGCCCTCCGTGATCGACCCCCCTCTGCCAGGGCACCGGAACAGGGCTCCAGATGGGCCCACGGCGGAACAGAGACTTGCGAAGGCAGAAAAAGTGTTTCGGGAGACTCCTTAGGGTTTTTGGGATTAAGGAGAATTTATAGGATAGAGAGGAACGTCGGAGGCCAAGGGAGGTGGCCCCATGCCATCAGGGCACGACCAACCCCCTTAGGCGTGCCTTGTTGGCTTGGTGCCACCCCGTGGGGCCTCCGGCCTCCTTCAGAAGCTTCCAGGTCCTTATTTTGTCTAGAAAAAATCATCAAAAAGTTTCGGGATATTTGGACTTAGGTTGGTACAGTATTCCTGAAAAGCCAAAAACATGCAAAAAACAACAACTAGCACTTGGCACTGGGTTAATAGGTTAGTGCTCAAAAATAATATAAAGTAGCAAGTAAATTCCTAAAAAGCATCCTAGAATGATAATATAATAGCATGGAACAATTAAAAATTATAGATACATTGGAGGCATATCATCATCCCCAAGCTTAATTCCTGCTCGTCCTCAAGTACGTAAATGATAAAAACAAATTTTTTGAGGTGACATGCTACCCAACATGTAATCAGTTGCAGGTATGATCATTGATAAATGATGAATTAATAAACATCAACATAGTAATATCCATGAACATAAGTAACATAATCATCAGTGTTCAAAATATATGACCCTTAAAGAATGTTTACCCCCATTCATTTCTCATATTAGCATGGTATGGCTCCGTCTTCACCACATAAATACAAATGTCAAGCACCACGGTGTTAAGCTAGGCAATTGGTCGTACTTTTTAACGCACTTCATCTTTTTATTAATCACTCAATACATGAGCGTGAACCATGGACATAGCATATAGGTGGAATAGAATATGTTGGTAGGTTTCAAAGGGGTAAAAGTGGAGAAGAAAGTCTCGCATCAACTAGGCGGATCAACGGGCTATGGAGATGCCCATCAATCGATATCAACGCGAGGAGTAGGGATTGCCATGCAACGGATGCACTAGAGCTATAAGTGTATGAAAGCTCGACTGAAGCTAAGTGGGTGTGCATCCAACTTGCTTGCTCATGAATACCTCGGGCATTTGAGGAAGCCCGTCATCAGAATATACAAGCCAAGTTCTATAATGAAAAATTCCCACTAGCATATGAAAGTGACAAAACATGAGACTCTCTATATGAAAAATATGGTGCTACTTTGAAGCACAAGTGTGGAAAAAGAGGTAGTGGCACTATCCCTTCTCTCTTTTCTCTCATTTTTTTTCTCTTTTTTCTTTTTCTCTTTTTTTCTTTTTTTCCTTTTTCTTTTCTTTTCTTTTCTCTCTTTCTTTTATCTTTCTTCCGGAGTCTCATCCCGACATGTGGGGGAATCATTGTCTCTATCATCCTTTCTTCACTAAGATAGTGCCTTAATAATTAGTAGCATCATATTTCTATTTACTTACAACTCGATATGAAAAACTACTAAACAATATGATTCTATATGAATGCCTCTAGTAGTGTACAGGGATGTGCAATGATCTAGCGTAACATGTATAATAATGATCAACGGTGGCTTTACCACAAATATTATGTCAGCTACATGATAAGGCAAAGCAATATGATAATGAGTGTACTAGTCATATGATGTGACGGTGGAAGTTGCATGGCAATATATCTCGGAATGGCTATGGAAATGCCATTATAGGTAAGTATGGTGGCTGTTTTGAGGGAGATATAAGGTGGATTATGTGTAACAGAGTGTATCATGTCCTGGGGTTTGGATGCACCGGCGAAGTTCGCACCGATCCTCGAGGTGAGAATGTGCAATGCACGGTACCGAAGAGGCTAGAAAATATGAGGTGGTGAGTGATGACCCACAAGTATAGGGGATCTATCGTAGTCCTTTCGATAAGTAAGAGTGTCGAACCCAACGAGGAGCAGAAGGAAATGACAAGCGGTTTTCAGTAAGGTATTCTCTTCAAGCACTGAAATTATCGGTAACAGATAGTTTTGTGATAAGATAATTCGTAAAGGGTAGCAAGTAACAAATGTACCAAAGGTGCAGCAAGGTGGCCCAATCCTTTTTGTAGCAAAGGACAAGACTGGACAAACTCTTATATAAAGCAAAGCGCTCCCGAGGACACATGGGAATTTCTGTCAAGCTAGTTTTCATCATGCTCATATGATTCGCGTTCGTTACTTTGATAATTTGATATGTGGGTGGACCGGTGCTTGGGTGCTGTCCTTACTTGGACAAGCCTCCCACTTATGATTAACCTCTCTCGCAAGCATCCGCAACTACGAAAGAAGAATTAAGATAAATCTAACCATAGCATGAAACATGTGGATCCAAATCAGCCCCTTACGAAGCAACACATAAACTAGGGTTTAAGCTTCTGTCACTCTAGCAACCCATTATCTACTTATTACTTCCCAATGCCTTCCTCTAGGCCCAAATAATGGTGAAGTGTCATGTATTCGACGTTCACATAACACCACTAGAGGAGAGACAACATACATCTCATCAAAATATCGAACGAATACCAAATTCACATGATTACTTATAACAAGACTTATCCCATGTCCTCAGGAACAAACGTAACTACTCACAAAGCATATTCATGTTCATAATCAGAGGAGTATTAATTATCATTAAGGATCTGAACATAAGATCTTCCACCAAGTAAACCAACTAGCATCAACTACAAGGAGTAATCAACACTACTAGCAACCCACAGGTACCAATCTGAGGTTTGAGACAAAGATCGGATATTAGAGATGAACTAGGGTTTGGAGAGGAGATGGTGCTGGTGAAGATGTTGATGGAGATTGACCCCCTCTCGATGAGAGGATCGTTGGTGATGACGATGGCTTCGATTTCCCCCTCCGGGGGGGGGGGGGGGAAGTTTCCCCGGCAGAACAGCTCCGCCGGAGCCCTAGATTGGTTCTGCCCAAGTTCCGCCTTGAGACGGCGGCGCTTCATCCCGAAAGCTCTCTTCTGATTTTTTCCAGGTCAAAACCCTCCATATAGCAGAAGATGGGCACCGGAGGCCTGTCAGGGGGCCCACAAGCCACAGGGGCGCGCCTAGGGGGTAGGGCGCGCCCCCCTGGCTTGTGACTCCCTGGTGGGTCCCCTCTGGTATTTCGTTCGCCCAATATTTTTTATATATTCCAAAACAATTCTCCGTAGATTTTCAGGACTTTTGGAGTTGTGCAGAATAGGTATCTCAGATTTGCTCCTTTTCCAGTCCAAAATTCCAGCTGCCGGCATTCTCCCTCTTCATGTAAACCTTGTAAAATAAGAGAGAAAAGGCATAAGTATTGTACCATAATGTGTATTAACAGCCCATAATGCAATAAATATCGATATAAAAGCATGATGCAAAATGGACGTATCAACTCCCCCAAGCTTAGACCTCGCTTGTCCTCAAGCGAAAGCCGAAATCGATAAATATGCCCACATGTTTAGATATAGAGGTGTCGATAAAATAAAATACGGACATGAAGGCATCATGGTTATCTTTAGAACAACAAAATATATTGACATATAATTTCTTATGCTAGAGTAACAGTTCATTCACAAGGTAAAGTATGAATCAAGAACTCTATTGAGAACCAACAAACTATGATCTCAGTCATTGAAGCAATTCCAATTTATCATAACGTAGGAAAGAGTCAATATAAGAGCTTGTAAATCAAATCCACATACTCAATCATCTTTTAGTCTTTCATAATTGCTAACACTCACGCGGTACCTATGAGGTCAAAGCTTCAATCGGACACAGAGAAAGATAGGGGCTTAAAGTATTGCCTCCCAACTATTTACCTCAAGGGTAATGTCAACAGAAATAACTCATGCTCACCCACCTCCGAGTGGATATATGTGTCTAGATCATTCCCCAACACATGACGCTTGCCAAGAGATAAAGGCGAAATAAAGGAAGTGGTGAAGATCACCACGACTCTTGCATAAAGGTAAGTACTAGAAAGTAAAGGTAACAGATGGGCCCTTCCCAGAGGGAAGCAGAGGTTGTCATGCGCTTTTATAGTTGGATGCGCAATCCCTTAATGCAAAAGAACGTCACTTTATATTGCCCCTTGTGATAAAGAACTTTATTATGCAGTCTGTCGCTTTTATTTCTTCCATATCACAAGTTCATATAAAGTTTATTTTCCTCACACTAATAGATCACACATATTTAGAGAGCAATTTTTATTGCTTGCACCGATGACAACTTACTTGAAGGATCTTACTCAATCCATAGGTAGGTATGGTGGACTCTCATGGCAAAACTGGGTTAAAGGTGTTTGGATGCACAAGTAGTATCTCTACTTGGTGCGGAAGTTTTGGCTGATATGGGGTGGAAGCAAGCGACACATGTTGAAGGATCTAAAACCATATAACTTCTATTCGGAAATAAGCAAACATAACCCATTATGTTGTCTTCCTTGTCCAACATCAACTTCTTAACATATAATATTTTAATGAGTGCTCACAATCATAAAAGATGTCCAGGATGATTTATTCATATGTGAACCTCTCTTTCTTTATTACTTCTTTTTAATTGCAACAATGACCAATAGCTATGTTTGTCAACTCACAACAAATTTCAATCGACATACCTCTTATATGTGAAGTCATCACCCCATAAGATCATCATATATACTCTTTGCTTTTATTCTATACTTCTTTCTATTTCTTTTCCTCAAGATCATAGCAAGCAAGCAAAGCCCTCAACTCAAAACTACTCTTTATTATATAACTCTCGGACTTGCTTACATAGGGGGAACATAGAGCAAAACTCAAAACTAGATCACACTAAAGACTTTATTGTACTAGATCAAGATATAACCAAAAGGATCGAACTAAGAAAAACGATAAAAGTAAAAGATGTGATGGTGATACGATACCGGGGCACCTCCCCCAAGCTTGGCACAAGCCAAGGGGAGTGCACATACCCATGTGTTTAGTTGTCTTTCTTCGGAGGTGGTGGTGTTATATTCTTGGCGATGATCCCCCTCAGAATGCGATTCTCCTCCTCAAGCTTGTTATTTTGCTGTCTGAGGTCCATTATTTCGTTGCGAAGTTTTCCAGCGATGGTTAGAGCTCCCATAACCCATGGATGTTTCATTGCTGCGGGGGAAGAAGCAACACTCTTTTTCATATTTTCATAAGTAAGAAATTTAGCATTGGGAGGGATAACCGAGTTCGGAATTGCTGAGCTCTGAAGTTCTTCCAACATGGCTCTAGGTTGTAGAAGAGAGGTAACTTCTTGGTCTTCCTCCATGGCATCTATCCTCTTCAAGTCGGCCTCCATCTCTTCCTCCGTGGCCTGCCCGAAGTGGTTGGCTTCGCTGTAAACTCCAGGCCCCGGTGTCAGGTGAGAGGCACGGCTCTCCCCGACCGACTCTTGCGAAGACATCTTGCTCTAAATCTGCTGCAGAAACAGCTCAAAACGAAAACAGGAGGTATTGTCGTGATACGAAGGTCAAAACCTTCGGGAGATTATATGATGAATTTTTACCGACCTGAAGGAGTATACCACAAGAAAACGGAGTCCGGAGGGTACACGGGGTGGCCACAAGCCACAGGGGCACGCCCAGGGGGGTAGGGCGCGCCCCCCTGGCTTGTCGCCTCCTCGTGCACTCTTCGGACTACTTTAAATTTTCCTAATTTATTAAATATTCCAAAACGGATAAAAATTGCTATTGGAAAAGTTTTGGAGTCGGTTTGCTTACCGTAACACATACCTATTCCTTTTCGGAGTCTGAAACATTCTGGTAAGTCTCCCTAATGTACTCCTCCGGAGTTATGGTATTGATAATATTGGTTTCAACATTTATGGGAGTACCTGAGATATAATGTTTGATTCTTTGCCCGTTTACCACCTTCGGATTTGTGCCTTCGGCGTTGTTGATCTTGATGGCACCAGAATGATATACTTCCTCGATAATGTAAGGCCCTTCCCATTTAGAGAGAAGTTTTCCTGCAAAAAATCTTAAACGAGAATTGTATAGCAAGACATGGTCACCTACATTGAATTCACGCTTTTGTATCCTTTTATCATGCCATCTCTTAACCTTTTCTTTAAACAGCTTGGCATTCTCATAGGCCTGGGTTCTCCATTCATCAAGTGAGCTAATGTCAAATAACCTCTTCTCACCAGCAAGTTTGAAATCATAGTTGAGCTCTTTAATTGCCCAATAAGCTTTATGTTCTAGCTCTAGAGGTAAGTGACATGCTTTACCATAAACCATCTTATACGGAGACATACCCATAGGGTTTTTATAAGCAGTTCTATAAGCCCATAATGCATCATCAAGTTTCTTAGACCAATTCTTTCTGGATCTATTAACAGTCTTTTGCAAGATCAATTTAATTTCTCTATTGCTCAATTCTACTTGAACACTAGACCGAGGATGATAAGGAGATGCAATTCTATGATTAACATCATACTTAGCAAGCAATTTACGAAAAGCACCATGAATAAAGTGTGAACCACCATCAGTCATTAAATATCTAGGGACTCCAAATCTAGGGAAAATAACTTCTTTAAGCATTTTAATAGAAGTGTTATGATCAGCGCTACTAGTTGGAATAGCTTCTACCCACTTAGTAACATAATCAACAACAACTAGAATATGAGTATACTCGTTAGATTGTGGAAAAGGTCCCATATAATCAAAACCCCAAACATCAAATGGTTCAATAACAAGAGAGTAATTCATAGGCATTTCCTGACGTCTACTAATATTACCAATTCTTTGACATTCATCACAAGACAAGACAAACTTACGAGCATCCTTGAAGAGAGTAGGCCAATAAAAACCAGATTGTAATACCTTATGTGCAGTTCTATCTCCAGCGTGGTGTCCTCCGTAGGCCTCGGAATGACACTTGTGAAGGATTTGTTCCTGTTCATGCTTAGGCACACAACGTCTAATAACACCATCTACTCCTTCTTTATAAAGATGTGGGTCATCCCAAAAGTAATGTCTTAAATCATAGAAGAACTTTTTCTTTTGTTGGTATGTGAAACTAGGTGGTATAAATTTAGCAACAATGTAATTAGCATAATCAGCATACCATGGAGCATTACGCGAAGCATTTATGACAGCTAATTGTTCATCAGGAAAGCTATCATCAATAGGTAGTGGGTCATCAAGAACATTTTCTAACCTAGACAAGTTGTCTACTACGGGGTTCTCAGCACCCTTTCTATCAATAATATGCAAATCAAATTCTTGTAGCAAGAGAACCTATCTAATAAGTCTAGGTTTAGCATCTTTCTTTTCCATAAGATATTTGATAGCAGCATGATCAGTGTGAACAGTTACTTTGGAGTCAACAATATAAGGTCTGAACTTATCACAAGCAAACACAACTGCTAAAAATTCCTTTTCAGTGGTAGCATAGTTTCTTTGAGCACTGTCTAGAGTTTTACTGGCATAATGGATAACATTTAATTTCTTATCAACTCTTTGTCCTAGAACAGCACCAACGGCATAATCACTAGCATCACACATAATTTCAAAGGGTAGGTTCCAATCAGGTGGTTGAACAACAGGTGCGGAAATCAAGGCATTCTTAAGAATTTCAAATGCTTCTACACAATCATCATCAAAAAAGAATGGAACATCTTTTTGCAAAAGGTTAGTGAGAGGCCTAGAAATCTTAGAGAAGTCTTTAATAAACCTCCTATAGAAACCAGCATGACCAAGGAAACTTCTTATACCTCTGATATCCGTAGGGCACGACATTTTTTCAATAGCATCAACTTTAGCTTTATCAACCTCAATACCTCTTTCGGAGATTTTGTGCCCCAAGACAATACCTTCATTAACCATAAAGTGGCACTTTTCCCAATTCAAGACAAGATTAGTTTCTTCGCAACTCTGCAAAACTCGATCAAGGTTGCTCAAGCAATCATCAAAAGAAGTTCCGTAAACGGAAAAATCATCCATGAAAACCTCAACAATCTTTTCACAAAAGTCAGAGAATATAGCCATCATACATCTTTGAAAGGTAGCAGGTGCATTGCATAAACCAAAAGGCATACGTCTATAAGCAAAGGTACCGAAAGGACAAGTAAAAGTGGTTTTTTCTTGATCCTCTTTTGGCACAGGTATTTGAGAGAAACCAGAGTAACCATCTAGAAAGCAAAAATGTGTATGTTTGGATAGTCTTTCTAGCATTTGATCAATAAAAGGTAGAGGGTAATGATCTTTCCTAGTAGCTTTATTTAATTTCCTAAAATCAATTACCATTCTATATCCTGTAACAATTCTTTGCGGGATCAATTCATTTTTATCATTAGGAACAACGGTAATACCTCCCTTTTTAGAGACACAATGAACGGGACTAACCCATCTACTATCAGCAATAGGATAAATTATACCTGCCTCCAGAAGCTTTAGTATTTCATTTCTTACCACTTCTTTCATTTTAGGATTTAACTGTCATTGGTGATCAACCACTGGTTTAGCATCAGGCTCCATATTAATTTTATGCTGACATAGAGTGGGACTAATGCCCTTAAGATCATCAAGAGTATATCCAATAGCAGCATGGTGCTTCCTCAAAGTTTTCAATAATCTCTTTTCTTCATGCTCTGAAAGGTTAGCACTAATAATAACAGAATATATCTCCTTTTCATCAAGATAAGCATATTTCAGAGTATCAGGTAATTGTTTAAGCTCAAACACGGGATCACCCTTGGGTGGAGGAGGATCCCCAAGTATTTCAACAGGCAGGTTGTGTTTCAAAATAGGCTGCTGATCAAAGAAAATCTTATCTATTTCATTCCTTTCATTCATATGCATATCATTTTCATGGTCTAGCAAATATTGTTCTAAATGATCAGTAGGAGGCACAGCAATAGAAGCAAGACCAATAATTTCATCTTTACTAGGCAATTCTTTGTCATGGGGTGTCTACGAAATTTAGAGAAATTGAACTCATGAGACACATCCCCAAAACTTACAGTAACAGTTTCTTTCTCACAATCTATCTTAGCATTAACAGTATAAAAGAAAGGTCTACCAAATATAATGGGAAAAAAATCATCTTGTGGGGAACCAAGAACAAGAAAATCAGTAGGATACTTTATTTTCCCACACAAGACTTCAACATCTCTAACAATCCCAATTGGTGCAATAGTATCTCTATTAGCAAGCTTAATGGTAACATCAATTCCCTCTAATTCAGCTGGTGCAATATCATTAATAATTTCTTGGTATAAGGTAAAGAGAATTGCACTCACACTAGCACCCACATAACATAAGTCATGATAACAATGATCTCCTATTTTAACAGAAACGACAGGCACGCCAACAATAGGTTTATGTTTACCTTTAGTATCAGTTCTAGCAATTCTAGCAGCTTCATCACAGAAATGAATAACATGCCCATCAATATTATCAACCAAGAGATCTTTAACCATGGCAATACTAGGTTCAAATTTAATTTGTTCAGGGGGCGTAGGTGTTCTAGTACAACTCTTACGAACCACAGTTGAAGCTTTAGCATGTTCCTTTATTCTAATAGGGAAGGGCGGTTTCTCAATATAAGCAGTAGGAATAACAGGATCAACATTATAAATAATAGTTTCTTCTTCAACTTTAATAGGTTCAACTACTTTAACTTCAATGGGAGGATGATATTTAAACCACTTCTCCTTAGGGAGATTGCTACTTCTCGAGCATGCGTTAGTTTCCGTGAAGAGGAACGGATGATGCAGCAAAGTAGATAAGTATTTCCCTCAGTTGTTGAGAACCAAGGTATCAATCCAGTAGGAGATACAAGCAAGTCCCCAATAGGTGTACCTACACAAATAATCAAACACTTGCACCCAACGCTATAAAGGGATTGTCAATCCCTTCACAGTTACTTGCAAGGATGAGATCTGATAGATATAGATAGAATAGATTGCTTGAACGGAAAGTAAAACAAAAGTAAAAAAGATTGCAGCAAGATATTTTTGGTATTTTTGGTTTTAGATCTGAAAGTATAAGATGGAAAATAGACCCAGGGGCCATAGGTTTCACTAGAGGCTTCTCTCATGATGGCAAGTATTACGGTGGGTGAACAAATTACTGTCGAGCAATTGATAGAAAAGCGAATAATTATGAAGATATCCAAGGCAATGATTATGCATATAGGCATCACGTCCGTGTCAAGTAGACCGAAACGATTCTGCATCTACTACTATTACTCCACACATCGACCGACTCCTGCCTGCATCTAGAGTATTAAGTTCATGAAGAACAGAGTAACGCATTAGGTAAGATGACATGATGTAGAGGGATAAACTCAAGCAATATGATGAAAACCCCATCTTTTTATCCTCGATGGCAACAATACAATATGTGCCTCGCTACCCCTACTATGTCACTGGGTGAGGACACCGCAAGATTGAACCCAAAACTAAGCACTTCTCCCATTGCAAGAATTACCAATCTAGTTGGCCAAACCAAACCAATAACTCGAAGAGACTTGCAAAGATATGAAATCATGCATATAAGAATTCAGAGAAGATTCAAATAATATTCATAGATAATCTGAACATAAACCCACAATTCATCGGATCTCGACAAACACACCGCAAAAGAGTATTACATCGGATAGATCTCCATGAAGATCATGAAGAACATGGTATTGAAGAGCAAAGAGAGAGAAGAAGCCATCTAGGTACTAGCTATGGACCCGAAGGTCTGTGGTGAACTACTCACGCATCATCGGAGGGGCAATGGAGTTGATGTAGATGCCCTCCATGATCGAATCCCCCTCCGGCAGATTACCGAAAAAGGCTCCAAGATTGGATCTCACGGGAACCGAGGCTCCTGGCGGCGGAAAAGTGTTTTCGTGGCTCTTTTTGGTATCCAAGGAATATTTGGGAATTTATAGGCCGAAGATTAGGGTTGGGGGAGTTGTCGTGGGCCCACAAGCCAGGGGGGTGCGCCCCCCCTAGGGTGTGCCCCTGTGGCTTGTGGCCACACGGCGGCTCCTCTGCCTTGGTCTCCAAGCTTGGTAGTTGTCTTCTGGTCCAAGAAAAATTATTTTGAAGATTTTATTCCGTTTGGACTCCATTTAATATTCCTTATGTGCAATACTCAAAAACAAGAAAAAACAGAAACTGGCACTAGGCTCTAGATTAATAGGTTAGTCCCAAAAATAATATAAAATAGCATATTAATGCATATAAAACATCCAAAACAGATAATATAATAGCATGGAACAATCAAAAATTATAGATACGTTGGAGACGTATCAAGCATCCCCAAGCTTAATTCCTGCTCGTCCTCGAGTAGGTAAATGATAAAAACAGAATTTTTGATGTGGAATGCTACCTAACATATTTATCCATGTAATATTCTTTATTGTGGCATGAATATTCAGATCCGTAAGATTCAAAACAATAGTCTAATATTGACACAAAAACAGTAATACTTCGAGCACACCAACAAGGCAATCGTGTCCTTTCGAAATAACATGGCCTTAGAAAGTTATCCCTACAAAATCATATGGTCTGGCTATGCTCCATCTTCCCCACACAAAGTATCTAAATCATGCACAACCCCGATGAACAAGTCAAGCAATTGTTTCACACTTTTAAAGTTCTCAAACCTTTTCAACTCTCACGCAATACATGAGCGCGAGCCATGGATATAGCACTATAGGTGGAATAGAATATGGTGGAGGTTGCAAGGGAAAGGGAGAAGATAGTCTCACATCAACTAGGCGTATCAACGGGCTATGGAGATGCCCATCAATAGATATCAATGTGAGTGAGTAGGGATTGCCATGCAACAAATGCACTTAGAGCTATAAGTGTATGAAAGCTCAAAAAGAAAACTAAGTGGTCGTGCAAGATGAAACTCCACTAGTTATATGAAAGTGACAAAATAGGAGACTCTCTATCATGAAGATCATGGTGCTACTTTGAAGCACAAGTGTGGAAAAATATACTAGCAAGTGTCCCTTCTCTCTTTTTTTTTATTTTTTTTATTTTCTCTTTTTTTTATTTTGGTGGGCATCTTTGGCCTCTTTTTTTTTGGGCTTCGCTGGCCTCTTTTATTTTTTTTGTAAAGTCCGGATACTCATCCCAACTTGTGAGGGAGTCATGGCTTCCATCATCCTTTTCTCACACGGGACAATGCTCTAATAATGAAAATCATCACACTTTTATTTACTTACAACTCAAAAGAAAAATTACAACTCGATACATATGACAAACTATGACTCTATATGCAATATGAAAGTGGTGGTGCATGTCATGAAAAGCGGAACGGTGGAAGTTGCATGGCAATATATCTAGGAATGGCTATGGAAATGCCATAATAGGTAGGTATGGTGGCTGTTTTGAGGAAAATATATGGTGGCTGTTTTGAGGAAGGTGGGTTTGATGTACCGGCAAAAGTTGCGCGGTACTAGAGAGGCTAGCAAAGGTGGAATGGTGAGAGTGCGTATAATCCATGGACTCAACATTAGTCATAAAGAACTCACATACTTATTGCAAAAGCCTATTAGTTATCAAACAAAGCATTAGACGCATGCTCCTAGGGGAGAGGTTGGTAGGAGTTAACCATCGCGCGCTCCCGACCCTCACACAAAGGTTGACAATCATTAAACAAATCATGCTCCGACTTCGTTACATAACGGTTCACCATACGTGCATGCTACGGGAATCACAAACTTCAACACAAGTATCTATTCCAATTCACAACTACTCACTAGCATGACTCTCATATTACCATCTCCATTATCTCAAAACTATATGCAAGGAATCAAACTTCTCATAGTATCCAATGCACTTAATATGAAAGTTTTTATTATATCCCTCTTGGATGCCTATTATACTAGGACTAAATTCATAACCTAAACAAATTACCATGCTGTTTTAAGAAACTCTCAAAATAATACTCCCTCCGTCCCAAATTAAGTGACTCAAAAATGACTCAACTTTGTACTAAAGTTAGTACAAACTTGAGTCATTTTTGAGTCACTTATTTTGGGACGGAGGGAGTATAAGTGAGGTACGAGAGTTCAATAATTTCTATAAAATATAACACCACCGTGCTCTAAAAAGATATAAGTGAAGCACTAGAGCAACATTGCCTAGCTCAAAAGATATAAGTGAAGCACATAGAGTATTCTAATAAATTCACGATTCAGCGTGTCTCTCTCAAAAAGATGTGCAGCAAGGATGATTGTGGCAAACTAAAAAGCAAAGACTCATATCATACAAGACGCTCCAAGCAAAACACATATCATGTGGTGAATAAAAATATAGCCTCAAGTAAATTTACCGATGGATTGAAGACGAAAGAGGGGATGCCTTCCGGGGCATCCCCAAGCTTAGGCTTTTTGGTATCCTTGAATATGGCTTGGGGTGCCTTGGGCATCCCCAAGCTTAGGATCTTGCCACTCCTTATTCCATAGTCCATCAAATCTTTACCCAAAACTTGAAAACTTCACAACACAAAACTCAACAGAAAACTCATGAGATCCGTTAGTATAAGAAAAATAAATCACCACCTTAGGTACTATTGTGAACTCATTCTTTATTTATATTGGTGTAATATCTACTGTATTCTAACTTTTCCATGGTTCATACCCCCCGATACAACCCGTAGATTCATCAAAATAAGCAAACAACACAAAGAAAACAGAATCTGTCTAAAACAGAACAGTCTGTAGCAATCTATAGACTTCGAATACTTATGTAACTCCAAAAATTCTGAAAATTTAGGACAATCAGGGAAATTTGTATATAAATCTTTTTTAAAAATTTCAGATTAAAAGCACGTTTCAGTGAATCTACAAAATTCCTGGACTGAGAGCAAAAGTTTCTGTTTTCAGCAAAATCAAATCAACAAACACCGTAGACCATCCCAAAGGTCTTTCTTGGCTCAAACACTAATAAAAACATAAAAACACAATTACTACAGAAGTTATAATGTGCAAAACACACCAACACATAAACAAAAAACAGAAAGCAAAAATAAAATTGGGTTGCCTCCCAACAAGCGCTATTGTTTAACGCCCCTAGCTAGGCAAAACGATTTCAATGATGCTCACATAAAAAGTAGTAATTGAGATATCTAAAAGAGCATCATGAGTAGCATGAAAAACATATTTAAGTCTAACCCACTTCCTATGCATAGGGATTTTTTGAGCAAACAATTTACGGGAACAAGAATCAACTAGCATAGGAAGGCAAAACAAGCATAACTTCAAAACTTTGAACACATAGAGAGGAAACTTGATATTATTGCAATTCCTACAAGCATATGTTCCTCCCTCATAATAAATTTCAGTAGCATTATGAAGTAATTAAACAATATAACTATCATATAAATCATTCTTTTCATGATACACGAGCATGCAATCATCATAATGAATTTGCTCATCAAAACTTGGGGGACAAAAAATATCATCTTCATCAAACATAGCATCCCCAAGCTTGTGGCTTTGCATATCATTAGCAAATTGACATTAATAGAATTTATAGTAACATCATTGCAATCATGCTTTTCATTCAAGGGACTATCATGAATCACCTTATAAATTTCTTCTTTCAACACTTTATCACAATTTTCAGATTCATGATTTTCAAACAAAACTTCATAGAGATAATCAAGTGCACTCAACTCACTAGCAATTGGTTCATCATAATTTGTCCTTTTGAAAAGATTAGCAAGTGGATGAGGATCCATATCAATAGATTTTTAGCAAGCGAAGATGCAAGAAATACAAGGCACATGGCAACACAAGCAAACAAAAAGAGATCCGGCGAGAAAAAGGCGAATAAAACGGCAAATCTTTTCGACAATCATTTTAGAAGTGGGGGAGAGGAAAACGAGAGGCAAATGGCAACTAATGTAAATGCAAGATATGAGTTTGTTATGGGTACTTGGTAGGCTTGATGTAGATCTCTCCGGCAACCACGTCAGAAATTGACAAGTTGACGAAAAAGTTCTTGTCTTGACTTGCTATGTATCTTCCCGGCAACGTCGCCAGAAATTGGCAAGTTGATGGGAGAGTTCTTATCCCGACTTGCTATGTATCTCCCCGGCAACGTCGCCAGAAATCCTTCTTGCTACTTCTTGAGCATGCGTTGGTTTCCGTGAAGAGGAACGGATGATGCAGCAAAGTAGATAAGTATTTCCCTCAGTTGTTGAGAACCAAGGTATCAATCCAGTAGGAGATACAAGCAAGTCCCCAATAGGTGTACCTACACAAATAATCAAACACTTGCACCCAACGCTATAAAGGGCTTGTCAATCCCTTCACGGTTACTTGCACTCTAGCAGCTTCATAATTTCTTGGTATAAGGTAAAGGGAATTGCACTCACACTAGCACCCACATCACATAAGTCATGATAACAATGATCTCCTATTTTAACAGAAACGACATGCACGCCAACAATAGGTTTATGTTTACCTTTAGTATCAGGTCTAGCAATTCTAGCAGCTTCATCACAGAAATGAATAACATGCCCATCAATATTATCAACCAAGAGATCTTTAACCATGTCAATACTAGGTTCAACTTTAATTTGTTCAGGGGGCGTAGGTGTTCTAGTACAACTCTTACGAACCACAGTTGAAGCTTTAGCATGTTCCTTTATTCTAACAGGGAAGGGCGGTTTCTCAATATAAGCAGTAGGAACAACAGGATCAGCATTATAAATAATAGTTTCTTCTTCAACTTTAATAGGTTCAACTACTTTAACTTCAATGGGAGGATGATATTTAAACCACTTCTCCTTAGGGAGATTGCTACTTCTCGAGCATGCGTTGGTTTCCGTGAAGAGGAACGGATGATGCAGCAAAGTAGATAAGTATTTCCCTCAGTTGTTGAGAACCAAGGTATCAATCCAGTAGGAGATACAAGCAAGTCCCCAATAGGTGTACCTACACAAATAATCAAACACTTGCACCCAACGCTATAAAGGGATTGTCAATCCCTTCACAGTTACTTGCAAGGATGAGATCTGATAGATATAGATAGAATAGATTGCTTGAACGGAAAGTAAAACAAAAGTAAAAAAGATTGCAGCAAGATATTTTTGGTATTTTTGGTTTTAGATCTGAAAGTATAAGATGGAAAATAGACCCGGGGGCCATAGGTTTCACTAGAGGCTTCTCTCATGATGGCAAGTATTACGGTGGGTGAACAAATTACTGTCGAGCAATTGATAGAAAAGCGAATAATTATGAAGATATCCAAGGCAATGATTATGCATATAGGCATCACGTCCGTGTCAAGTAGACCGAAACGATTCTGCATCTACTACTATTACTCCACACATCGACCGACTCCTGCCTGCATCTAGAGTATTAAGTTCATGAAGAACAGAGTAACGCATTAGGTAAGATGACATGATGTAGAGGGATAAACTCAAGCAATATGATGAAAACCCCATCTTTTTATCCTCGATGGCAACAATACAATACGTGCCTCGCTACCCCTACTATGTCACTAGGTGAGGACACCGCAAGATTGAACCCAAAACTAAGCACTTCTCCCATTGCAAGAATTACCAATCTAGTTGGCCAAACCAAACCAATAACTCGAAGAGACTTGCAAAGCTATGAAATCATGCATATAAGAATTCAGAGAAGATTCAAATAATATTCATAGATAATCTGAACATAAACCCACAATTCATCGGATCTCGACAAACACACCGCAAAAGAGTATTACATTGGATAGATCTCCATGAAGATCATGAAGAACATGGTATTGAAGAGCAAAGAGAGAGAAGAAGCCATCTAGCTACTAGCTATGGACCCGAAGGTCTGTGGTGAACTACTCACGCATCATCGGAGGGGCAATGGAGTTGATGTAGATGCCCTCCGTGATCGAATCCCCCTCCGGCAGATTACCGGAAAAGGATCCAAGATTGGATCTCACGGGAACCGAGGCTCCTGGCGGCGGAAAAGTGTTTTCGTGGCTCTTTTTGGTATCCAGGGAATATTTGGGAATTTATAGGCCGAAGATTAGGGTTGGGGGAGTTGCCATGGGCCCACAAGCCAGGGGGCGCCCCCCCTAGGGCGCGCCCATGTGGCTTGTGGCCACACGGCGGCTCCTCTGCCTTGGTCTCCAAGCTTGGTAGTTGTCTTCTGGTCCAAGAAAAATTATTCCGAAGATTTTATTCCGTTTGGACTCCGTTTAATATTCCTTATCTGCAATACTCAAAAACAAGGAAAAAACAGAAACTGGCACTAGGCTCTAGATTAATAGGTTAGTCCCAAAAATAATATAAAATAGCATATTAATGCATATAAAACATCCAAAACAGATAATATAATAGCATGGAACAATCAAAAATTATAGAAACGTTGGAGACGTATCAGAGATCAACATGAGTAGCAAAAGATTCACAGAAAGAAGCTACTATCTCAGAGTCAAGTCCATATTTAGTGCTAAAATCATGAAAAGCATCGGTGTCTATAAAGGATTTAACACAATCGAACTTAAGGTTTATACCTGACTCCTTACCTTCGTCGAGTTCCCAATGTTCAGAGTTGCGTTTAATTCTTTCTAATAAGTCCCATTTGAATTCAATATCTTTCTTCATAAAGGAACCAGCACAAGAAGTATCGAGCATGAATTGATCATTACGAGAAAGCCGAGCATAAAAATTCTGAATAATAATTTCTCTCGGGAGCTCATGATTGGGGCATGAATATAACATTGACTTAAGCCTCCCCCAAGCTTGAGCGATTCTTTCTCCTTCACGAGGCCAAAAGTTATAAATATAATTCCGATCACGATGAACCAGATGCATAGGATAAAACTTCTGATGAAATTCCAATTTCAATCGGTTGTAGTTCCATGATCCAATATCATCACATAGCCTATACCATGTCAATGCCTTCTCCTTCAAAGATAAAGGAAAGACCTTCTTCTTGACATCATCCTCGGGCAAACCTGCAAGCTTAAATAATCCACAAACTTCAACCACATAGATTAGATGCAAATCAGGATGTAGAGTTCCATCTCCTGCATAAGGATTAGCTAGCAGTTTCTCTATCATACCCGAAGGAATTTCATAATAAATATTTTCAGTAGGTGCAGTAGGTTGAGGAGCATCTCTTTGTGCTTCCGGTCGGGGTGAAGATACCCCGAACAAGCCCCTCAAAGTATTATTTTCCATAGTAACAAGTGACAGTAAATTTCAGCACACTATATAAAATTTTCCTTACCAAGTTCCACTCACCAAAGGCGCTTCACTCCCCGGCAACGGCGCCAGAAAAGAGTCTTGATGACCCACAAGTATAGGGGATCTATCGTAGTCCTTTCGATAAGTAAGAGTGTCGAACCCAACGAGGAGCAGAAGGAAATGACAAGCGGTTTTCAGTAAGGTATTCTCTGCAAGCACTGAAATTATCGGTAACAGATAGTTTTGTGATAGGATAATTCGTAACGGATAGCAAGTAACGGATAGCATCATATTTCTATTTACTTACAACTCGATATGAAAAACTACTAAACAATATGATTCTATATGAATGCCTCTAGTAGTGTACAGGGATGTGCAATGATCTAGCATAACATGTATAATAATGATCAACGGTGGCTTTACCACAAATATTATGTCAGCTACATGATCATGCAAAGCAATATGATAATGAGTGTACTAGTCATATGATGTGACGGTGGAAGTTGCATGGCAATATATCTCGGAATGGCTATGGAAATGCCATGATAGGTAAGTATGGTGGCTGTTTTGAGGGAGATATAAGGTGGATTATGTGTAACAGAGTGTATCATGTCCTGGGGTTTGGATGCACCGGCGAAGTTCGCACCGATCCTCGAGGTGAGAATGTGCAATGCACGGTACCGAAGAGGCTAGAAAATATGAGGTGGTGAGTGATGACCCACAAGTATAGGGGATCTATCATAGTCCTTTCGATAAGTAAGAGTGTCGAACCCAACGAGGAGCAGAAGGAAATGACAAGCGGTTTTCAGTAAGGTATTCTCTTCAAGCACTGAAATTATCGGTAACAGATAGTTTTGTGATACGATAATTCGTAAAGGGTAGCAAGTAACAAATGTAACAAAGGTGCAGCAAGGTGGCCCAATCCTTTTTGTAGCAAAGAACAAGACTGGACAAACTCTTATATAAAGCAAAGCGCTCCCGAGGACACATGTGAATTTCTGTCAAGCTAGTTTTCATCATGCTCATATGATTCGCGTTCGTTACTTTGATAATTTGATATGTGGGTGGACCGGTGCTTGGGTGCCGTCCTTACTTGGACAAGCCTCCCACTTATGATTAACCTCTCTCGCAAGCATCCGCAACTACAAAAGAAGAATTAAGATAAATCTAACCATAGCATGAAACATGTGGATCCAAATCAGCCCCTTACGAAGCAACACATAAACTAGGGTTTAAGCTTCTGTCACTCTAGCAACCCATTATCTACTTATTACTTCCCAATGCCTTCCTCTAGGCCCAAATAATGGTGAAGTGTCATGTAGTCGACGTTCACATAACACCACTAGAGGAGAGACAACATACATCTCATCAAAATATCGAACGAATACCAAATTCACATGATTACTTATAACAAGACTTATCCCATGTCCTCAGGAACAAACGTAACTACTCACAAAGCATATTCATGTTCATAATCATAGGAGTATTAATTATCATTAAGGATCTGAACATAAGATCTTCCACCAAGTAAACCAACTAGCATCAACTACAAGGAGTAATCAACACTACTAGCAACCCACAGGTACCAATCTGAGGTTTGAGACAAAGATCGGATACAAGAGATGAACTAGGGTTTGGAGAGGAGATGGTGCTGGTGAAGATATTGATGGAGATTGACCCCCTCTCGATGAGAGGATCATTGGTGATGACGATGGCTTCGATTTCCCCCTCCGGGAGGGAAGTTTCCGCGGCAGAACAGCTCCGCCGGAGCCCTAGATTGGTTCTGCCCAAGTTCCGCCTCGAGACGGCGGCGCTTCGTCCCGAAAGCTCTCTTCTGATTTTTTTCCAGGTCAAAACCCTCCATATAGCAGAAGATAGGCACCGGAGGCCTGCCAGGGGGCCCACAAGCCACAGGGGCGCGCCTAGGGGGGTAGGGCGCGCCCCCCTGGCTTGTGACTCCCTGGTGGGTCCCTTCTGGTATTTCTTTCGCCCAATATTGTTTATATATTCCAAAATAATTCTCCGTAGATTTTCAGGACTTTTGGAGTTGTGCAGAATAGGTATCTCAGATTTGCTCCTTTTCCAGTCCAAAATTCCAGCTACCGGCATTCTCCCTCTTCATGTAAACCTTGTAAAATAAGAGAGAAAAGGCATAAGTATTGTACCATAATGTGTATTAATAGCCCATAATGCAATAAATATCGATATAAAAGCATGATGCAAAATGAACGTATCAGTGAGTGTGCGTACATCCATGGATTCACATTAGTCATAAAGAACTCACATACTTATCGAAAGGTGTTATTAGCTCTCTCGAAGCAAAGTACTACTCGCATGCCCCTAGGGAGGAGGTTGGTAGGAGTTAACCATCGTGCGCCCCCTACCTAAACATCACTAGGATTTCAACGAGGAATAAGAATGCTCACACATCATCACCATGCCATAACCAATATTTAGTTGAATAGAAAATTAACATCCTTTAACTATCGATATTTTTACTAACCAACAACCATGCACTCACTCCCTTTCATATCACCACATCAATATCATTAACACACAATTTTTCTTTTATGTGCTACATGAAGGTTTTGATTATGCACTCTTTGAATACCTATTATTTTTGGACTAGTCTTATAAACCATGCAAATTACCATCACTATTTATTAACTCTCAAACAAATTTAAGTGAAGAACAAGAGTGAAATTATTTCTATAAAATCTATACGCCATCGTGCTCTATAATATATAAGTGAAGTCCTAGAGCAACTGCTTAGCTCAAAAGATATAAGTGAAGCACATAGAGTATTCTAACAAATCATAGTGAACATGTGTCTCTATAAAGTGGGTGTGTCCAGCAAACAATGATTGTGGAAAACTAAAAAAGAAGCAAAGTATAATACATGACGCTCCAAGCAAAACCCATATCGTGTGATGAATAAAAATATAGCTCCAAGTGACATATTGATGGATTGAGACGAAAGAGGGAATGCCTTCCGGGGCGTCCCCAAGATTAGACGCTTGAGTCTTCATAGAATTTAACTTGGGGTGCCTTGGGCACACCCAAGCTTAGGTTATTTGCCACTCCTTATTCCTTCATCCATCGTGATACCCAAAACTTGAATACTTCAGCACACAAAACTCAACAGAAAACTCATGAGATCCGTTAGTGGATAGACGAACCATAAACATTAAGTACTGTTATAAATTGATTCATATTTTATTATTGCATAAGATACTGTATTCTAACTTCTCCATGACTTATACCCCCCCCCTCGTGCGATATAATCCATAGCATCATCAAAACAAGCAAACTATGCAAGCAAAAACAGAATCTGTCTAAAACAGAACAGTCTGTAGTGATCAGCAAATAAACCCTACTTATGTAACTCCGAAAATTCTGAAACAATAGTAAAACCTGAGGAATTTGTATGTAAATACCGTGTAAAAATTTCAGATCAAAAAGATGTTTCAATAAAACCCGAGAAATTCTACACTGAACGCAAAAGTTTCTGTTTTTGCACCGTATCAAGTCTACTTATCATTCAAATCACCCCAAAGGCTTTACTTGGTACAAACACTAATTTAAACATAAAAAAAAATCATTACAGTCGAAATAATCATTTTATCTCACACAAACAGAAAGTAGAACAAGAAAAATAAGATAACTATTGGGTTGCCTCCCAACAAGCGCTATTGTTTTACGCCCCTAGCTAGCCATAATGCATAGTTTCAAGTGTTGTAATAATCATGAGAAAAAATCATCATGCTATAATCATATTCCCTTCTATCAGCAGCAAGTTTTCTAATATGTAAGCAAAAGTAATTGAAGGGACTATACTTCACAACACAAGGGGTTGTGAGATCTATCTCGTGAGGAAGAGGAGGCTCCTCCTTAGGCTTTTCGTAAGTAATAGTCAACTCTTAATTGTATAGGTTTCGATAAAGGTACTTAATTATTTCTCAAGCACATGACCCAACCCAAGATTTGGTATGACAAATTCATCATTATGTTCAGAAATTTTGTCAACTAAGACATTAGGTGGAACCCTTTTTCTAAGGTTCTCATCATAAGAAACATAATTCGTTGATCTCAACTTCCTTATTTCTTCAAATCATAAAGGATTCCTTCTATATGTGGGCACTCACCATTAACCCTATAATGAGAAAATATCTCTCTAGCTTGCTGCATAATGTGATTGAACTCATGAACAAGAAATATTGTTGCTAAATGTTTAGTAGGAGCATCCTCAATATTAGAGAATTCTAGAAACAACCATTGTATGAAGGGATGCATAAGAACGAATTGTCTTTCCAATTCTACTATGAGCAAAGATATAACATCCGCATAACTAGTAGTTCTAGAAAGAATAGATCGTACTTTCAAGGGTAACGATCCAGCACAAGTGAAAAAGTCTTGAATTGCACTTTTCCCAATAATATTACCACTACCTATGTGGAATTTCTTTGTTTGCATAATAGGTTCTCCTTTAGAAGGATCATCATCCGCAAGGTTATTAAGTTTTTCTTTTGCAACTTCCTCAAAATTTCTTTTAGCATTCTTATTGCATGGTGAAGTTGGATGATCTAGAGCCTCTCCACTAGTGGCAGAAGCACCATTAATTTCAAACTCTGACATGATAGCAACTTCAAGCAAGCGAAACAAGCAAACAAGTAAACTAGCAAAGATAAATATTTTTGTATTTTTCATTTTTATAGCAAACAAAATATAAAAACAAATAAAAAGTAGAACACGTAAATGATAATTTGTGAGAAGGTACTTTATAGGAAATTGATGATACTCCCCGGCAACAGTGCTAGAAATCCTTCCGAATACTTGTGATCTGCATTGGGTTTTTCCCCGTAGAGGAGGGGATGATGCCGCACAATATAGTTAAGTATTTCCCTTAGTGAGAACCAAGGTTATCGGACCAATAAGAGAACCACACCGCCTACACACAAACGAGCACACACTTGCACCCAGCGCGGGCAAGAGGGTTGTCAATCCCCTTAAACTTGTTACTTGCAAGCAATAGGTAGTGTAGATGATAGTTGATGATTGCAAATTGTAAAATAAAAGGAAAACAAATAAATGGCAGGAAGGTATTAAGAGCGTTTGTAAATATATTTGTGAATAGACTCGGGGGCCATAGTTTTCGCTAGAGGCTTCGCTCTTGTAGAAAGCATACGATGGGTAAACAAATTATTGTTGGGCAATTGATAGAAAAGCACATAGTTATGCAATATTTATTCATGTCAATGATCATTACATATAGGCATCACGTCCATAAGCAAGTAGATCAACTGCTGCCTGCATCTACTACTATTACTCCACCCATCTATAGCTATCCAGCATGCATCTAGAGTATTAAGTAAAACATAGTAATGCTTGGTGAACAGTGACATGATGAAGACAAAGAGAATCCAATTAATATGAGTCAACCCCATCGTTTTATCCTTAGTGGCAGAAATACAAATACGTGTCTTGTCCCCTACTTTGTCACTGGGATATTGAGCACTACAAGAGTGAACCCGGTACTACTCGCCTCTCTCATTGAAGATAGATCAATCAAGTTGGCCAAAACAAATCAATAGATCGGAGAGAATTACGAAACTATCATAATCATGCATATAAGAATTCAAAGAAGACTCAAATATATTTCATGAATAGTCTAAACATAAACCCACAATTCATCGGATCCCAACAAACGCACCACACAAAGTGATTACATAAGATAGATCACCGCAAGAATCGCGGTGATCATGGCGATGAAGAACAAAGAGAGAGAGATAGCCATCTAGGCACTAACTACGAACCCGTAAGTCTGTGGTGAACTACTCACACATCAACATGGGAGCAGCAAGGTTGATGTAGAGGCCCTCCGTGATCGATCCCCCCTCTGGCAGGGCACCGAAACAGGGCTTCAGATGGGCACACGGCGGAACAAAGATTTGCGGCAGCGGAAAAAGTGTTTCAGGCGGATCCTTAGGTTTTTGGGATTAATGAGAATTTATAGGACATGGAGGAACGTCGGAGGCCAAGGGAGGTGGCCCCAAGCCATCAGGGCGCGACCACCCCCTGGGCGCGCCCTGTTGGCTTGGCGCCACCCCTAGGGCCCCGGTCTCCTTCCAAAGCTTCCAGGTCCTTATTTTGTCCAGAAAAAATTGACAAAAACTTTCGGGGTATTTGGACTTCGTTTGGTACAGTATTCCTGAAAATCCAGAACATGCAGAAAACAACAACTGGCACTTGGCACTGGGTTAATAGGTTAGTGCTCAAAAATAATATAAAACAACAAGCAAATGCCTAAAAAGCATCCTAGAATGATAATATAATAGCATGGAATAATAAAAAATTATAGATACATTGGAGACGTATCAACTCCCGATGGCGCTTTCTTTAGATCCATATAGTGAGGCTTTGATGGTCCATAAATCCACCCGGATCCCAAGGGATATCGACCCAGTGTGTAGTTGGACTTACCTTCGTCCACTGTTTGGAGGATCTCATAGCAAACTGTGGTCGAAGTCATACCCTCTTGCGGTGCATTGGCATCATGTATGTGAAGAGGTCCTCACTCTCAAGCAAGAACTGATGCACCCAACTAGGAAGACATGTCTCCATGTACTTCTACAATGCAAGGATTAGAGGCTCATGAATAAATTTTATTATGTCACCTTGCCTACCATTGTAGGGAACACTTCATAAAATTCTTCCTTTGGAGTGGATAATTTGACACTCCTTAATGGTTTTGCCTGCATAAAAATCATCCAAAGAAGCACATTATCTGTTTACTTATAATTTTTTGTCCTTTCATATCAAGTGATGTTTTGTTCTTTTAACTACTCCCACACTAGCATGTTACCCTGTTCTTTAACAATCTTATCAATTCCCGCAGTACATCCCTTGCTTTGCAATGATATGTCTCCAACCTATCCATAATTTTTTATTGTTATTGCTATTATATTATCATTCTAGGATGCTTTTAGGCATTTACTTGCTGATTTATATTATTTTTGAGCACTAACCTATTAACCCAATGCCAAGTGCCAGTTACTGTTTTCTAAAGATATATGTGAAGCACATAGAGTGTTCTAACAAATTATGGTGAACATGTGTCTCTCTCAAGTGGGTGTGTCCAGAAAACAATGATTGTGGAAAACTAAAACAAAAACAAACTAAGATACATGATGCTCCATGCAAAACTCATATCATGTGATGAATAAAAATGTTGCTCCAAGTGACATACCGATGGATTGAGACGAAAGAGGGGATGACTTCTGGGTCATCCCCAAGATTAGACACTTGAGTCTTCCTAGAATTTTACTTGGGGTGCCTTGGGCATCCCCAAGCTTAGGCTCTTTGCCGCTCCTTATTCCTTCATCCATCGTGATAACAACCAAAACTTGAAAACTGCAGCACACAAAATTCAATAGAAAACTCGTGAGATCCGTTAGTATGATAGGAGAACCATAAACATTAGGTACCGTTATAAATTGATTCATATTTTATTATTGCATAAGGTACTGTATTCTAACTTCTCCATGACTTATACCCCCCGATATAATCCATTGCATCATCAAAACAAGCAAACTATGCAAGCAAAACCAGAATATGTCTAAAACAAAACAGTCTGTAGTTATCAGCAAAGACACAATACTTATGTAACTCCAAAAATTCTGAAACAGTAGTACACCCTGAGGAATTTGTATACCAATATTGTGTAAAAAATTTAGATCAATAAGACATTCGAGTAAAATTAGAGAAATTCTGGACAGTACGTAAAAGTTTCTGTTTTTGCACCGTATCAATTCTACTTATCATTCAAATCATCCCAAATGTTTTACTTGGCACAAACACTAATTTAAACATAAAAACACAACCATTATAGTAGAAATAATCATGTTGACTCACACAAACAGAAAGTAGAACAAGAAAATTAAGATAATTATTGGGTTGCCTCCCAACAAGAGCTATCGTTGTACGCCCCTAGCTCGGCATAATGCAGTTTCAAGTGTTGTAATAGTCATGTGGAAAATCCATCTTGCTAAAATCATATTCCCTTCTTTCAGCAACAAGTTTTCTGATAGGTAAGCAAAAATAACTGAAGGGGCTATATTTCACAACACAAGGGTCCATGAGATCTATCTCGGGAGGAAGAGGAGGCTCATCCTTAGGTTTTCATAAGTAATGACAAGATCTTCATTGTATAGGTTTTGATAAAGGTACTTCCTTAATTCCATCTCAAGCACATGTCCCAATCCAAGATTTCCTATAACAAATTATTCATTGTGTTCAGAAATTTTATCAATTAAGACATTAGGTGGAACCCTTTTTTAAGGTTCTCAGTATAAGCAACATAATCCGTTGATCTCAATTTCCTTATTTCTTCCAAATCATAAAGAATTCCTTCTATTGGTGGGCACTCACCATTAACCCTATAATGATCAAATATTTCTCTAGCTTGCTGCATAATGTGATTTTATTACACTTTTCCCAATAATATTACCACTACTTATGCGGAATTCCTTTGTTTTCATAATAGGTTCTCCTTTAGGAGGATCATCATCCGCAAGATTACTATTTTTTTCTTTAGGAACTTCATCAAAATTTCTTTTAGCATTCTCATTGCAAGGTGAAGTTGGATGATTTAGGACTTCTGCACTAGTGATAGAATCACCATTAATTTCAAACTCACACACAATAGCAACTTCAAACAAACGAAACAAGCAAACAAGTAAACTAGCGAAGATAAATATTTTTGTATTTTTTATTTTATTACAAGCAAAATATAACAGCAAATAAAAAGTAGAACAAGTGAATGATAATTTTTGAGAAGGTACTTGATAGGAAATTGGTGATACTCCCCGGCAACGGCGCCAGAAATCTTTCCTGATACTTGTGATCTGCGTTGGGTTTTCCCCGAAGAGGATGGGATGATGCAACACAATATAGATAGGTATTTCCCTGAGTGAGAACCAAGGTTATCAAACCAATAGGAGGACCACGCAATTTCCTGTCTTCAGCGCCTACACAATCTTGTTCTCTTTTGTGTGTAGGCGCTGAAGACGGGAAATTGTGTGGTCCTCCTATTGATTCGATAACCTTGGTTCTCACTCAGGGAAATACTTATCTATACTGTGCTGCATCATCCCCTCATCTTCGAGGAAAAACCCAACACAGATCAGAAGTATCATGCAACAACAACTGTAGTGCTAAATCTTGACCTTTACATAACTGAAGACTCTAGGGATGTCATATTGAGCAAAAACAATGGATATACAATCGTTGTTTCCGTAAAACTTGATGAAGATTGCCACTCCTATTTTGAAGCGGGCCTTTGGGCAGAAATTTCTAAGTTTTATGTACTGAAAGCTGGCACGAAAATTACACTGCACCTAAAAGAGCCTGGCATACGATAAATGCTAACTTCCCCGACGCCATCATCCGTCCAAACTTTGTTGGAAGTAAGTTTTCTTTCAAGTATCCGCATGTTGAATTGCGTAGCAATATCAAAGTAATTGTGTAGTATTTTAGCAACTAATTGGGATTTCATTTTTGAATCTATTATATTTGTTCCTACCTAGTAACTTCTAATTACCAATGCACCACTCGTTTGCCCTGATCTAACTACATAATCACTATCCTCCCACTGCTCTACTCATGACAGAAAGTGTCGCCGCCGCCGATACTCCGGAGGTGGAGGACGAGGTTGCCAACAAGCAGAGGCGGGCTGAGTCAGAACTGCAAGTGCCTCCGGCAGGCCTAGACTTCATCAACAGCCTCCCCGACGATATGTTGACAATTATCATGTCCCTCCTCCCAATCGAAGATGGTGTGCGCACATCCGTCATCTCCCGGCGGTGGCGCCCCTTATGGCTTTGTGCCCCTCTCGACCTCATCAGCTATCGCAAACGCCTGGATGCATTGTGACAGATCCTCAGCACGCACTGTGGCCCAATCAGAGGCCTTACTATGGGCAAGTTCCGTTCCAACGGCAAGGACCGAGCCAAGCTTGACGAGTGGTTCTTACCGACCGCCCTAGATCAACTCGAGGAACTCACTTTTAATGATGGACATATGCGCTCGCTGCCACCCTCCGTGCTACACCTCGCCCAACGCTGCGCATCACCAGGTTCATGAATTGCCATTTCCCATAGATTAACGCCGATCCCGCTCTTTTGCTACCTCGACCGAAGCACCTCGAGCTTGTTGCCGTCTGCATCCCCAATGATGACATGAAGCGCCTACTCTGTGGCTGTACTGCGCTCGAGTACCTTCATCTTTAGGTGATCAATGGGTTCAGTAGCCTCCACATCGCCTCCATGAGTCTCCGGACAATTTGTGTGTATTGCCGGTGCTGCAACAGGAGATCACACAAGGTGAATCACCAAATGGTCATTGAGTACATGCATTTACTTGAGAGATTACTTGTAGTTGATCAACAAGGTCTAACAAGAATCAGGGTCATTTATGCGCCGACGTTGACAGTGGTTGGCTACTCGCCCGTCAACTTTTGTGAACTTGTTATTGGATTCATAACCGTCCAGGTACAACAGTCGCCTTCTTCTCCTTCTTGAAATTAACATTTTTTCTCTATTCAAGATGTATGTTCGTTTTTCATCCAGAAAATGATTCCGACAAGCTCGACCCCGTATCTGCGCAAAGTGAAGGTCTTGGCACTAGAATCTATCGGCCCCGACCTAGACTAATTTGTCAGATTCCTGAGATGCTTTTCGTACCTGGAGAAGCTATATATCGAGGTGATGCTCCTTTCATGTTAAATGTTAACAACAAGGGAGTTCAATTTTTGAAACCCTGCAAATCAAAGAGGTCCCTTGTGTGTCCAAGCACTAACACATTCTCTTCTTTTGCAGACACGATTAGGCCCGGTAGTGGATAATGTGATACAATATAACAATCCCATCGAATGCCTCGATCTCCATCTCTCAGAAATTACTTTGAACTCCTACCGAAGGGCCTTACCGGAGATTATATTCGCCAGGTTCTTTGTTGTGAGAGCAAGTGTGCTAAAGATAACGAGATTTTCCCTACATTTACTATGCAAAAAAGAATGGTTTGTTGATCAGCGCCGAAGACTAGGGCAGAATGGAAAAGGCTCTGCGGAAGCGCAATTTCATTTTGTAACTTCAGTTGACAGACTATTCGGAAGTCCTTATGTCAAGCCCATACATGACATGTCAGTGGCAGATCCCTTTGCAAAAATATTGAAGTTACAAAACTAGTTGTAATATCAGTATGAACCTCTCATATGTTCATGTTTAGCTGATCAGCGCGGGCGTCTAGAGCAGCATGACAAAGTTTCTGCATAAGCTGAATTTCATTTCTATTATCGGTTCGAACCTTGTAATCTTCAAATTTGAGCCTTGTAATACTAGAATTTGAACCTTTGTAATACTTCTTTCATTTGTGATACAATCATTCAAATGGCATCGTATGAGACTCGTATTTTGGTAGTACTGTTTTTTCCTTAGTATGCAATGGACGATTAATATCTAGACCATAATATGCAATTGACGATTAATATCTGGACCTTAAGAAGTACAATCACGACCAAGGGTATCCTGCACAGCTCCAATGGTGCCCCCAGCGGCTACTGACGACGAGCGCCAGTTCACCATGCATGCCGTTGTGGACACGCATAGAAGGTTCACAAAACTCTCGGTGGCGTACACCAACCATCCGATCTGGGTGGAGAACTCCATCAACGTTATGGACATGTTGCTTGACGAGGACAAGTACAATGTGGTCTGGTTCGACCTCGCGTTCCTCCTGGCGCTCTGCTCTCGCGTCCCTCGGCGTGCTCTGTTCTCGTGCCCCTCCATGCGTGCTATGACGGCGGTTGGGGCCACCCCACGATCATGTTCTGGGCACCATATGAATGCAGTTGCGCCATGCGTGTCGCCCCATGCAGTTACGTGATCCATGACTGAATCACGCGCTGCAAAAACTGCCATCCGGGCGTGTCGGTTTTCCAGGACGTTCGGCTCCCATTTATACCCGTGGCCATTAACCATAGTCTCTTCACGCTTTTGATCACGCCCCACAACACAATAAGCACACCCTCGATGATGCATACAGAGAGGATATCCAGTGGCGCTCCAATGGAGTTCGATGTGCATCATGTGGACACCCACATGAAGAAGACGGTGTTGGGGAACGTTGCATGGGAAACAAAAAAATTTCTACGCACACGCAAGATCTATCCATGGTGATGAGCATCTACGAGAGCTAGAGTGGATCTACGTACCCTTGTAGATCGCTAAGCGGAAGCGTTAAGAAACGCGGTTTATGTAGTCGAACGTCTTCGCGATCCAAATCGCAAGTCGTCCCGCGATCCAATCACGATCTAGCGCCAAATGGACGGCACCTCCGCGTTCAACACACGTACAACTTGATGACGCCTTCACCTCCTCGATCCAGCGTGCGATGGTGAAGTTGTAGATGAGTTCCAGCAGCATGACGGCGTGGTGACGGTGGTGGTGAAGAACAATCTCCTCAGGGCTTCGCCAAGCACTACGGAAACTATGACCGAGGATGAACTAGAGGGGCGGGGTTGCCGGCACATGGCTTGGGGAATTCTTGATGTGTTCCGGGTGCTAGCCCTGCCCCTCTATTTATATGTTGAGCCCTGGGGTCGAAACTTGGAGAAAGAGCCTCCTCAAAGTCGGTTTGGCCCGCAAGGCAAGAGTCCTCCTCGGACTCCAGGACCAGACGCCAGGGTCCTCGGCGTCTGGCCGCTGGCCTCCGCAAAACTCCTTTTGCACCTTCCTTAAAGCCTCGTGGGCTTTACCCCTTGGCCCAAATAAAGTGTTCTCGTACCCAAACATTTCGGGAAACATCCGAAACCCCTTCCGGTGAATTCCGGAACCCTTCTGGAGACCAAACACTATTATCCCATATATCAATCTTTACCTCCGGACTATTCCGGAGCTCCTCGTCATGTCCGGGATCTCATCCGGGACTCCGAACAACTTTCGGTCACCAACATAATAACTCAACTATACTTATATCGTCACCAAACATTAAGTGTGTAGACCCTGCGGGTTCGAGAACTATGCAGACATGACCGAGACACCTGTACGGTCAATAACCAATAGCGGGACCTGGATGCCCATATTGGTTCCTACATATTTACAAAGATCTTTATCGGTTGAACCTCTATGTCAAGGATTCAGTTAATCCCGTACGCTGTTCCCTTTGTTTATCGGTATGTTACTTGCCCGAGATTCGATCGTCGGTATCGCCATACCTAGTTCAATCTCGTTACCGGCAAGTCTCTTTACTCGTTCCGTAATACAAGATCCCGTGGCTAACTCTTTAGTCACTTTGCTTGCAAGGCTCATTGTGATGTTGTATTACCGAGTGGGCCCTGAGATACCTCTCCGTCACACGGAGTAACAAATCCCAGTCTCGATCCATGCCAACTCAACAGACACCCTCGGAGATGCCTGTAGAGCATCTTTATAGTCACCCAGTTACGTTGTGATGTTTGATACACATAAGGCACTCCTACGGTGTCAGTGAGTTGCATGATCTCATGGTCATAGGAACAGATACTTGACATGCAGAAAACTATAGCAATAAACTGACACGATCATATGCTACGTTCATAGTTTGGGTCTTGTCCATCACATCATTCTCCTAATGATGTGATCCCGTTATCAAATGACAACTCTTGTCCATGGCTAGGAAACCATAGCCATCTTTGATCAACGAGCTAGTTCATTAGAGGCTTACTAGGGACACATTGTCGTCTATGTACCCACACATGTATTTGCGTTTCCAATCAATACAATTATAGCATGGATAATAAACATTTATCATGAACAAGGAAATATAATAATAACCAATTTATTATTGCCTCTAGGGCATATTTCCAACAGTCTCCCACTTGCACTAGAGTCAATAATCTAGCTCACATCACTATGTGATTTACATTGTAATGAATCTAACACCCATACAGTTCTGGTGTTGATCATGTTTAGCCCTTGGAAGAGGTTTAGTCAGCGGGTCTGCGACATTCAGATCCGTGTGTACTTTGCAAATATTTATGTCCTCCTCCTTGATGTAATCGCGGATGGAATTGAAACGTCGCTTTATGTGTCTGGTCCTCTTGTGAAACCTTGGTTCCTTGGCTAGAGCAATGGCACTAGTGTTGTCACAGAACAGAGTCATTGGGTTTAGTGCACTGGGCACTACTCCAAGATCTGTCATGAACTCCTTCATCCAGACACCTTCCTTCATCGCCTCCGAGGTAGCGATGTACTACGCTTCGCATGTAGAATCAGCTACCACGCTCTGCTTGGAACTGCACCAGCTTACCGCACCCCCATTGAGAATAAATACGTATCCGGTTTGAGACTTAGAGTCATCCGGATCAGTGTCAAAGGTTGCATCAACGTAACCCTTTACGACGAGCTCTTGATCACCTCCACAAACAAGAAACATGTCCTTAGTCCTTTTCAGGTACTTAAGGATATTCTTGACCGCCGTCCAGTGTTCCATTCCTGGATCACTTTGAAACCTTCCGGCCATACTTATGGCAAGGCTGACATCGGGTCTTGTGCACAACATTGCATACATGATAGAGCCTATGGCTGAAGCATAGGGGACGACACTCATCTTTTCTCTATCTTCTGCAGTCACTGGGCATTGAGTCTTACTCAAGTTCACACCTTGCAATATAGGCAAGAACCCCTTCTTGGACTGATCCATTTTGAACTTCTTCAAAACTTTGTCAAGGTATGTGCTCTGTGAAAGTCCTATTAAGCGTCTCGATCTATCTCTATAGATCTTGATGCCTAATATGAAAGCAGCTTCTCCTAGGTCCTTCATTGAAAAACTCTTGTTCAAATATTCCTTCACGCTTTCCAACATTTCTATATTGTTTCCAGTCAGCAATATGTCATCCACATATAATATTAGAAACGCTATAAAGCTCCCACTCACTTTCTTGTAAATACAAGCTTCTCCGTAAACTTGTATAAACCCGAACGCTTTGATCACCTCATCAAAGCGAAGATTCCAACTCCGAGATGCTTGCACCAGTCCATAAATGGATCGCTGGAGTTTGCAAACTTTGTCAGCATTCTCTGGATCGACAAAACCTTCTGGTTGCATCATATACAACTCTTCCTTAAGGAAACCGTTAATGAACGTTGTTTTGACATCCATCTGCCAAATTTCATAATCAAAAAAGGCAGCTATTGCTAACATGATTCTGGTGGACTTAAGCATCGCTACGGGTGAGAAGGTCTCATCGTAGTCAACTCCTTGAACTTGTGAAAAACCGTTTGCCACAAGTCGAGCTTTGTAGACGGTGACATTACCGTCCGCGTCCGTCTTCCTCTTAAAGATCCATTTGTTCTGAATGGCCTTTCACCCTTCAGATAATACTTCCAAAGCCCATACTTTGTTTTCATACATGGATCCCATCTCGGATTTCATGGCCTCTAACCATTTCTCAGAATCCGGGCCCATCATCGCTTCTCCATAGCTCGTAGGTTCATCGTTGTCCAACAACATGACCTCTAAGACAGGGTTGCCGTACCACTCAGGAGCAGTACGCGTCCTTGTCGACCTACGAGGTTCGATAGCAACTTGATCCGAAGCTTCATGATCATCATCATTAACTTCCTCTTCAACTGATGTAGGCTCTACAGAAACATCTTTCTGCACTGCGCTACTCTCTGGTTGAAATAAAGGTTCAACAACCTCATCAAGTTCTATCTTCCTCCCACTCAATTCTTTCGAGAGAAACTCTTTCTCAAGAAATGGTCCGTTTTTAGCGACAAACACTTTGCCTTCGGATCTGAGATAGAAGGTATACCCAACTATCTCTTTTGGGTATCCTATGAAGACGCATTTCTCCGCTTTGGGTTCCAGCTTTTCAGGCTGAAGCTTTTTGACATAAGCATCACATCCCCAAACTTTAAGAAACGACAACTTTGGCTTCTTGCCAAACCATAGTTCATATGGCGTCGTCTCAACGGATTTCGATGGTGCCCTATTTAAAGTGAATGCAGCTGTCTCTATTGCATAACCCCAAAACGACAGTGGCAAATCGGCAAGAGACATCATAGATCGCACCATATCCAATAAGGTTCGATTACGACGTTCGGACACACCATTACGCTGTGGTGTTCCTGGCGGTGTCAATTGTGAAACAATTCCACATTATCTTAAGTGACTGCCAAACTCATAACTCAGATATTCTCCTCCTCGATCAGATCGTAGGAATTTAATCTTGTTGTTACGATGATTCTCAACCTCACTCTGAAATTGCTTGAACTTTTCAAACGTTTCAGACTTGTGTTTCATTAAGTAAATATACCCATATCTACTTAAGTCATCTGTGAAGGTGAGAAAATAACGATATCCACCGCGCGCCTTAATGCGCATCGGACCGCACACATCAGTATGTATGATTTACAACAAGTCACTTGCCCGTTCCATTGTTCCAGAGAACGAGATCTTAGTCATCTTGCCCAAGAGGCATAGTTCATATGTGTCAAGTGATTCAAAATCAAGTGACTCCAAAAGTCCATCAGCATGGAGTTTCTTCATGTGTTTTACACCAATATGACCTAAACGGCAGTGCCACAAGAAAGTGGTACTATCATTATCAACTCTACATCTTTTGGCATCAATGTTATGAACATGTGTATCATCACTATCGGGATTCAATAAGAATAAACCCCTCACATTGGGTGCATGACCATAAAAGATATTACTCATATAAATAGAACAACCATTATTCTCTGATTTAAATGAGTAACCGTCTCGCAATAAACAAGATCCAGATATAATGTTCATGCTTAACGCAGGCACTAAATAACAATTATTCAGGTTCATCACTAATCCCGAGGGTAATCAAAGAGCGATCGTGCCGACGGCGATCACATCAATCTTGGAACCATTTCCCACGCGCATCGACACTTCGTCCTTTGCCAGCCTCCGTCTATTCCACAGTTCGTGTTTTGAGTTGCAAATATGAGCAACCGAACCGGTATCTAATACCCAGGCACTACAACGAGAGTTCGTAAGGTACACATCAATAACATGTATATCATATATACCTTGTTTGTTGTTGGCCACCTTTTTGTCTGCCAGATACTTGGGGCAGTTCCGCTTCCAGTGACCAGTTCCCTTGCAATGAAAGCACTCAATTTCTGGCTTGGGTCCAGCCTTGGGTTTCTTCACGGGAGGGGCAACTGCTTTGCCACTCTTCTTGGAGTTACCCTTCTTACCCTTGCCATTCTTCTTGAAACTAGTGGTTTTATTGACCATCAACACTTGATGCTCCTTCTGAATCTCAGACTCAGCGACTTTCAACATCGCAAACAGCTCGGCGACTAACTTGTTCATCCCGTGCATGTTATAGTTCAACACGAAGCTCTTGTAGCTAGGTGGCAATGATTGAAGAACTCTGTCAATGATCGCCTCTGCCGGAAGGGGCATCCCCAATTCAGCCAGACGGGTGGAATACCCAGACATTTTGAGTATGTGTTCACTGACAGACCCGTTCTCCTCCATCTTGCAAGCATAGAACTTTTCGGAGGTCTCATACCTCTCGATCCGGGCATTCTTCTGAAAGTTAAACTTCAACTCCAGGAACATATCATATGCTCCATGACGTTCAAAACGTCTTTGAAGTCCCGGTTCTAAGCCATACAACATTGCACATTGAACCATTGAGTAATCATCAGAACGTGCCTGCCAGGCGTTCGCAACGTCTGCAGACTCTACTGGAGCGGGTGGATCACCAAGCGGTGCATCAAGGACATAAGCCTTGTGGGAAGCCGTAAGGATAATCCTTAGGTTACGGGCCCAGTCCACAAAGTTACTTCCATCATCTTTCAACTTAGCGTTCTCTAGGAACGCATTAAAATTCAGGGGTGCTACTGCGCGAGCCATTGATCCACAACATAAATTTTGTAAAGACAACTTAGACTATTGTTCAAGATAATGAGTTTAGTTAATCATATTACTTAAAAACTCCCACTCAAATTGACATCCCTCCGGTCATTCGAGTGTCACATGATCCAAATCCACCAACTCAAGTCCGATCATCACGTGAGATGAGGTGGTTTCAATGGTGAACATCTTCATGTTGATCATATCTACTATATGACTCATGTTCGACCTTTCGGTCTCTTGTGTTCCGAGGCCATGTCTGTACATGCTAGGCTCATGAAGTTTAACCCGAGTGTTCCGCACGTGCAACACTGGATTGCACCCATTGTATGTGAATGTAGAGTCTATCACACCCGATCATCACGTGGTGTCTCGAAACGACGAACTTTCGCAACGGTGCACACTCGGGGAGAACACAATTTTATCTTGAAATTTTAGTGAGGGATCACCTTATAATGCTACCGCCGTCCTAAGCAAAATAAGATGCATAAAAGGATTAACATCACATGCAAATCAAAAGTGACATGATATGGCCATGAACTTGTGCTTTTGATCTCCATCTCCAAAGCACCGGCATGATCTCCATCGTCACCGGCATGACACCATGATCTCTATCATCTTGATCTCCATCAACGTGTCGCCATGAGGTTGTCGCGCCAACTGTTGCTTCTACGACTATTGCTAACTCATAGCGATAAAGTAAAACAAAACGGTGAAAATAAATTAAAGACAACCCTATGACTCCTGCCGGTTGCCGTACTCATCGACATGCAAGTCGTGATATTCTATACAATACATGATCATCTCATACATCACATATATCTCATCATGTAATTGGCCATATCACATCACAACATACCCTGCAAAAACAAGTTAGACGTCCTCTAATTGTTGTTGCATGTTTTACGTGGCTGCTACAGGTATCTAGCAAGAACGATTCTTGCCTACGCAAAAACCACAACCGTGATACACAAATTGCTATTCAACCTTCTCAAGGACCGCCTTTGTCGAATCTGATCCAACTAAAGTGGAAGAGACAGACACCCCCCAGCCATCTTTATGCAACAAGGTTACATGTCAGTTGATGGAACCGGTCTCTCGTAAGCGTATGAGTAATGTTGGTCCGGGCCGCTTCATCCCACAATACCGCTGAATCAAGAAAAGACCAAGGGAGGAAGCAATCTGTAACACCCCGTTACGCCTGGCGGGATCTAGACTGGCCCCACACACCAACACTAGTCTTTCCTGCGCACTTTGTCCTCACTCGTGCGCACCCGGGACCAACTTCCCGGTCGGTCACCCATCCTAGAATTGCTCCAAGCCAAGCACGCTTAACTTTGGAGTTCTTTTCAAATGAGCTCTCGGGAAAAAAGGAATTCCTTGTTGATATGAGTAGTCTATCATTCCTATTAAGCCAGGCTCTCACATTCACCCCCACTCAAAGGAACCGACGTCCTCGTCGGCCCATCAGGAACGTTCCCTCTTGGCACACGTATGCGCGTCCGGTCCGTCACATATGCCATGCCGTGTGCCACAACGGGCCACACGCGCCATGCGCCACATGTCCGTGCACCTGACCCGCGCATGCCCGTGTAACCGCAAGGGTCGGCTCTGATACCAATTGTAACACCCCGTTACGCCTGGTGGGATCTAGACTGGCCCCACACACCAACACTAGTCTTTCCTGCGCACTTTGTCCTCACTCGTGCGCACCCGGGACCAACTTCCCGGTCGGTCACCCATCCTAGAATTGCTCCAAGCCAAGCACACTTAACTTTGGAGTTCTTTTCAAATGAGCTCCCGGAAAAAGGAAGTCCTTGTTGATATGAGTAGTCTATCATTCCTATTAAGCCAGGCTCTCACACAATCTGAATATCAACGCCCACAAACTCCTTTGTGTTCTACTCGTGATCTCATCTACACATAGACCTAGCTCTGATACCACTGTTGGGGAATGTTGCATGGGAAACAAAAAAATTCCTACGCACACGCAAGATCTATCCATAGTGATGAGCATCTACGAGAGGGAGAGTGGATCTACGTACCCTTGTAGATCGCTAAGCGGAAGCGTTAAGAAACGCGGTTGATGTAGTCGATCGTCTTCGCGATCCAAATCGCAAGTCGTCCCGCGATCCAATCACGATCTAGCGCCGAACGGACGGCACCTCCACGTTCAACACATGTACAGCCTGATGATGCCTTCACCTCCTCGATCCAGCGAGCGATGGTGAAGTAGTAGATGACTTCCGGCAGCACGACGGTGTGGTGACGGTGGTGGTGAAGAACAATCTCCGCAGGGCTTCGCCAAGCACTACGGAAACTATGACGGAGGATGAACTAGAGGGGCGGGGTTGCTGGCACACGGCTTGGGGAATTCTTGATGTGTTCCGGGTGCTAGCCCTGCCCCTCTATTTATATGTTGAGCCCTGGGGTCGAAACTTGGAGAAAGAGCCTCCTCAAAGTCGGTTTGGCCCGCAAGGCAAGAGTCCTCCTCGGACTCTAGGACCAGACGCCAGGGTCCTCAGCGTTTGGCCCTAGACGCCAGGGTTCCTGGCGTCTGGCCCCTGGCCTCCGCAAAACTCCTTTTGCACCTTCCTTAAAATCTCGTGGGCTTTACCCCTTGGCCCAAATAAAGTGTTCTCGTACCCGAACATTTCGGGAAACATCCGAAACCCCTTCCGGTGAATTCCGGAACCCTTCCGGAGACCAAACACTATTATCCCATATATCAATCTTTACCTCCGGACTATTCCGGAGCTCCTCGTCATGTCCAGGATCTCATCCGAGACTCCGAACAACTTTCGGTCACCAACATAATAACACAACTATACTTATATCGTCACCAAACGTTAAGTGTGTAGACCCTACGGGTTCGAGAACTATGCAGACATGACCGAGACACCTCTACGGTCAATAACCAATAGCGGGACCTGGATGCCCATATTGGTTCCTACATATTCTACAAAGATCTTTATCGGTTGAACCTCTATGTCAAGGATTCAGTTAATCCCGTACGCTGTTCCCTTTGTTTATCGGTATGTTACTTGCCCGAGATTCGATCGTCGGTATCTCCATACCTAGTTCAATCTCGTTACCGGCAAGTGTCTTTACTCGTTTCGTAATACGAGATCCTGTGGCTAACTCTTTAGTCACTTTGCTTGAAAGGCTCATTGTGATGTTGTATTACCGAGTGGGCCCTGAGATACCTCTCCGTCACACGGAGTAACAAATCCCAGTCTCGATCCATGCCAACTCAACAGACACCCTCAGAGATGCCTGTAGAGCATCTTTATAGTCACCCAGTTACGTTGTGACGTTTGATACACACAAGGCACTCCTACGGTGTCAGTGAGTTGCATGATCTCATGGTCATAGGAACAGATACTTGACATGCAGAAAACTATAGCAATAAACTGACACGATCATATGCTACGTTCATAGTTTGGGTCTTGTCCATCACATCATTCTCCTAATGATGTGATCCCGTTATCAAATGACAACTCTTGTCCATGGCTAGGAAACCATAGCCATCTTTGATCAACGAGCTAGTTCATTGGAGGCTTACTAGGGACACATTGTCGTCTATGTACCCACACATGTATTTGCGTTTCCAATCAATACAATTATAGCATGGATAATAAACATTTACCATGAACAAGGAAATATAATAATAACCAATTTATTATTGCCTCTAGGGCATATTTCCAACAGACGGACCTCACGGTGGTGTACACCAACGACCCGGTCATGGTGGAGGACCCCATCAAAACTATGGAGCGGTTGCTTGCTGCAGATGACAAGCACAAAGTGCTCGGCTTCGACCTCGCTTACACCGGCGGTCGTGCCAGGCATGGTTAGAAGGTTGGCGTCGCCCAGTTGTGCATGCGCCAGCACGTCCTCCTCTACCACTACTGCCTGGCCACAATGCCTTGCAAGCGTTTCACCAGGTTTGTCAACAACCCCGACTATAGGTTCGCTACGATAGACACCACCAACGATCCAAAGTTGCTCAAGACTTCGACCTTGGACTGCCAGAAGCTTGTCGACATTCATGATTACTACAAGGTCTGGGGCAGCAAGAAGCACAAGAACTCATATGTTGACTTGACCGTGGCCATCATCGACCCGTACTACACAGACATGAAGGCTGAGTGTGACAAGAACAAGCCTATCTGGCACAAGGCCTGGGTGAAGTGACTGGTTGAATATCACCTCCTGACCACAGCCAAGGAAGTGTACACATGCCACGAGATGTTCAAGAGGAGCGTTGACATGAGGAAGTGCCTCCTACCTGAAGACGACAAGGGATCTAGCCACAAGAAGAGCGGTGGCGGCAAGCGTCACAGGAAGTAGATGATTTGATGATCGTTTCTCATACTGCCTCTGTGCCGAAATATTTGTAGTTTTAGTAGGCTAAGTTTATTATGCATGTGTAATAGTTTATTGAGCTGTGCGCCAATGTTATGTGTGTAGTCACTGATAACCCACAAGTATAGGGGATCGCAACAGTCTTCACACGTAGCATTTCACCCTAATTTATTGATTCGACACAAGGGGAGCCAAAGAATATTTATCGGCCTTGACAATTGAGTTGTCAATTCAACCGCACCTGGGATATCTCTCTACAGCAAAGGTTTACTAGCACATCAAATAATAGTAGTAGCAGTAACAGTGATAGCAGCAATTTGGTAACAGTGGTAACAATAGCAATTGAGTAGCGGGTGTGACAGTAACAGCAACGGTAGTAACTTAGCAAGATTCAGTATATGTAAAGCGTAGGCCATGGTGCAGCAATGGAAAGATATGGATGACATCAATCATGTAATAGTTACACACTAGAGCGACATAGAACTAGCTCCAATTCATCAATATAATGTAGGCATGTATTCTGTATATAGTCATATGTGCTTGTGATAAGAACTTGCATGAAATCTTTTGTCCTACCCTCCCGTGGCAGCGGGGTCCTATTGGAAACTAAGGGATATTAAGGACTCCTTTTAATAGAGAACCGGAACAAAGAATTAACACATGGTGAATACATGAACTCCTCAAATTACGACAATCATCGGAAAGAATCCCAATTATTGTCACCTTGGGGTATGCGGATCAAGACACGTAATAGGTGCATACAACTTGCAAGATAGGATCCAAATCACTCTTATATTCATGAAAACATAAGAGGTTCAAATCTGAAATCATGGACACTCGGGCCCTAGTGACAAGCATTAAGCATAGCAAATTCATAGCAACATAAATCTCAGAACATAGTGGATACTAGGGATCATGCCCTATCAAACTTAACTCGATTACATGATCAATTCCATCCACACCCATCACTGACCAGCAAGCCTACAAATGAATTACTCACTCCCAGTTGTGAGCATCATGGAAGAGTTGATGGAGAAGAGTTGGTGATGACGACAACGATGAATCCCCCTCTCCGGAGCTCCAAACGGACTCCAGATTAGCCCTCTTGAGGAAGAAGAGGAGGTGGCGGCGGCTCCGTCTCATACATCGGGATGAAAACTTCTGTCCCATTTTTTTCTTCGAAGATGTGAATTTATAGGACTGGAATCAGGGTCGGGGGAGCCATGTGGGCCCCACGAGCCAACAGGGCGTGCCCTGGGGGGTGGGCGCGCCCTGTTGGTCGTGGCCCACAGGCTGCCCCCTTTGGTGGATCTTTGCATCATAATTCATTATAATTCCCATAAAAAATTCACAATTTTTTTGTCCAATTCCGAGAACTTTTATTTCTGCACAAAAATAACAGCAAGGTAGTTCTGCTGAAAACAGCGTTAGTCCGGGTTAGTTTCATTCAAATCATGCAAATTAGAGTCCAAAACAAGAGCAAAAGTGTTTGGAAAAGTAGATACGTTGAAGACGTATCAACTCCCCCAAGCTTAACTCATTGTTTGTCCTCAAGCAATTCAGTTGATAAATTAAAATTGATAAAGAAAACTTTTACAAACTCTTTTGTTCTCGTTGCCATATATATGATTAGCTAATGTTCATGTTTTCAGCATAAATCATAAGTAACCATATCCATGATAACAATTAAACATCATATTCACTCATGGCAATACATAACCAAATAGCGAGCAATAATAAGATATCTCACATGCCAACAATTTTTCAAAACAATCATGATATAATATGATGACATGGTATTTCACAAGCCCTTTCTGAGACCACAAAACATAAATGCAGAGCACTTTTGAGGTTCAAGCAGCGACTAAACATTATAATTTAGGGTAGAGGTGATCCAGTCATGCTCTCATCCAACATTAACGAGACCCAATGCATAAAAATGGCAATAGTGCTCTCTGGTCTGGTACTTTTAGTAAGAAGATGATGACTCTGGGACAACATAAAAGTAAATAGAAGGGACCTTCGCAGAGGGAAGCATTGATTTGCTGAGGTGCCACAGCTCAAGTTTTAAAATAGAGTTGAAATTGTAATTTTGGGCCGTGCACTTTTCCTGTCAATGCTACGACAAAGGTTTTCATTATCATCCATGCTAAAATCATTATTAGCGGTTCCCAAACAGAATTGTAAAGTTTACTCCTATCCACCATCCATACACAAACCATGGCTGAGTGAATCCACGGGTGCCTGCTAACATATCAACTGTCCCAAGGAGTGTTGTTTAATTAATTTTGATTTTGAAGGAACGGGCATCCTTTTTACCGGCCTCTCTCGTGCAATGACGGCGAATAAACGACCGTCTTGAGAATAACTCACTTAGCATGGAAGATACCGACCGCCCCGTCGCTACATGAGCGGTATGAGTGCAAAAAACAGATAGTTATTTGAATATTAGAGGTAGCACATGCAAATTTACTTGGAACGACAGGGTAATACCACATATAGGTAGGCATGGTGGACTCATGTGGAACAACGTTGGGGTTTTAAGAGTTTGGATGCACAAGCAACATTCCCGCTTAGTTAATATTGGAAATTAGCATTAGTAGGATATAAACACTGTGAGTTTCAATATCATGAAGGCTGCATTGGTTCTGAATCAACTGCATATTTGCACATGGGCCAAGTCAAGCCGCTCGAATTACTCAAAGGGAAATACCATACTACCATACCACATCATAACCATTTTAATGCATGTTGACATATAAGGTAAGTCATTATCAACTCCTAGCTATTTAAGCATGGCATGAGAAGCTATAATGTCTAATTGTCATCATAAACATGTTCTCTCATGATATACTGAATCAAGACCGAACGAGCTAAACATATGTACAGAAATGGAAAACAAGAAGAGTTCATACCAGCTTCCTTTGCCACGATCACTTCATCGAATATCGTCATTATTGCCTTTCACTTGCACGACTGAATGATGTGATAATAATAATAGTGCAAGTGTGCCGTGGACTAAGCTGGGATCTGCGTAACAATTTGTATAAAGGAGAAGACAAGGTAATATTGGCTCTTCTTGTTAGATCAACACTTATGCATATGAGAGCCACTCAACATTTTCATTGTGGTCTTCTCCTCTTGACGACTCCATAAAAGAAAAGAAGTTCTGAGAAACACACTAAAATATTTTGGAGTTTTTGTTTTCCTCAAGAAAGCAAAAGTAAACAATGGAAAAGAAGAACGAGAAAAATTATTTACACGGGAAAACTCCCAACATGCAAAGGAAATATTTTTGGATTTTCTAAAGTTTTTTAAACACACAAGAAGAAAGCGGAAAAATAAGACTAACATGGATATACAATGAAAAAGGATGAGCACCGATAGTTTATATGAAGTGTGTGAACATGAATGTAATGTCGGTGAGAAATACTTACTCCCCCAAACTTAGGTGTTTGCCTAGCTTGGTGATCACCATTGATAACAGCCGTCAGGTCCGGGAAAATATTGCCGCTGAGGCACCTAAGCATCCCATGCTTGGGCCTCGGCCTCTGCAGCAGCCAACTCATTCCGGTAAGTAGTTATATCTTCTGGCATGATGGTGTACCTGTGCCTGGCATGAAAGTTAAACAAAGATGGTACAGGCAACACAATAACATCACGAGTGTCCTCGATGTATACTAAGTTATAACGAATGTACTGCGGGGGCTTAGGTCTCAATGAATTGATGTTCTAACATCGACTGGTGATCAAGATAGACTTTAGGCAACAAGTAATCAGTGAGGCGAATGGCGACATTAAAATGCTTTGCTAGACGGGTGGCATAAATACCACCATGGATTTTGCCCTAAAAATTTTGGGCCACAAAATTATGTCAATAAAACTTTGCAAGATTGATAGCAACTACTCATACGGATGCCTAGAGGACATATCAAGCATTGCCACTACTTGGAACCCAAAGAATTAGACATGCAAGCTCATTTTCCGTGGCACCAAGTGCAACAAAATATGCAAAATATAAACCACTAAAGCAAAAACTAATTGAAGGAATGGGAGAGTCACACACGAAGGAACTATTCCTCAAAACAGTTTCAGAAACGGAGTTCCGAGCAAAGAGATCAAAAATTTCAGTTTCAGTAGGAAGAATACGAGAGGGAGAGAGATAGGGAATTTTTGCTGGAGGTAAGAGATGACATCGGCTAAAGAGATAAGCCAGGGGGTCCCTATGGGCCCCACGACCCAACAGGGCGCGCCCTAGGGGGTGGCCGCGCCCTGTTGGCTTGTAGCCCACAGGTGCCCCTCCCCGGTGTGTTTTTAGCACCAAAAATTCTTAAATTTTCCAGAAAAGTTCATGTTAAAATTTTGTGGCATTCTGAGACTTTTTATGTTTGGGTCATTTTTTTATTGTACAGAAAACTCAGAAAACAGGATAATCATGGCAATTAATTATATTTAGCTAAAAATAACAGAGAGCAAACTGAAAATATAGAGAGTTGTGCCTACTCTTGATGATCTTAAAGGCATAAGCCCCACTCTATGTCAGCACAAGATTAATATGGAACGGGATGCTAAACATGTCGTTGATCATCAACGCCGCTTAAATCCTAAGATGAAGGAAGTGGTAAGAACCGAAATATTAAAACTTCTGGAAGCAGGTATAATTTATCCTATTGCTGATAGTAGATGGGTAAGTCCTATTCATTGTGTCCCTAAGAAAGGAGGTATAATTGTTGTTCCTAATGATAAAAATGAACTTATCCCACAAAGAATAGTAACCGGTTATAGGATGGTGACTGATTTCAGGAAATTAAACAAAGCTACTAGGAAAGATCACTACCCTTTGTCTTGCATCGATCAAATGCTGGAAAGATTATCTAAGCACACACACTTTGTTTTCTTGATGGATATTCTGGTTTTTCCCAAATACATGTGTCGAAACAGGATCAAGAGAAAACTACCTTTACTTGCCCTTTTGGAATCTATGATTATAGGCGTAGGCCTTTTGGTTTATGCAATGCACCATCTACTTTTCAAAGATGTATGACTGATATATTCTCTGATTTTTGTGAAAAGATTGTTGAGGTTTTCATGGATGATTTTTCCGTTTATGGGACTTCTTTTGATGATTGCTTGAGCAACCTTGATCGAGTTTTGCAGAGATGTGAAGATACTAATCTTGTTTTGAATTGGGAGAAGTGCCATTTTATGGTGAATGAAGGCATAGTGTTTGGGCATAAAATTTCTGAACGAGGTATTGAAGTGGACAAAGCCAAAGTTGATGCAATTGAAAAAATGCCATGCCCGAAAGATATCAATGGTATAAGAAGTTTCCTTGGTCATGTTGGTTTCTATAGGCGTTTCATCAAAGATTTCTCAAAGATTTCTAGGTCGTTAACTAATCTTGTTCAAAAAGATATTCCTTTCATTTTTTATGATGATTGTGTAGAAGCTTTTGAAATACTTAAGAAAGCTTTGATTTCTACACCCATTATTCAACCACCTGATTGGAACTTGCCATTTGAAATTATGTGTGATGCTAGTGACTATGATGTTGGTGCTATTCTAGGGCAAAGAGTAGACAAGAAATTGAATGTTATCCAGTATGCTAGTAAAACTCTAGACGATCCCCAAAGAAATTATGCCACCACTTAAAAGGAATTTTTAGCAGTTGTCTTTGCTTGTGATAAGTTTAGACCTTATATCATTGATTCCAAAGTAACTATTGATGTCTACTATGCAACCTTCTTCTTGTAGACTCGTGTTGGGCCTCCAAGCGCAGAGTTTTGTAGGACAGTAGCAAATTTCCCTCAAGTGGATGACCTAAGGTTTATCAATCCGTGGGAGGCGTAGGATGAAGATGGTCTCTCTCAAACAACCCTGCAACCAAATAACAAAGAGTCTCTTGTGTCCCCAACACACCCAATACAATGGTAAATTGTATAGGTGCACTAGTTCGGCGAAGAGATGGTGATACAAGTGTAATATGGATGGTAGATATAGGTTTTTATAATCTGAAAATATAAAAACAGCAAGGTAGCAAGTAACAAAAGTGAGCACAAACGGTATTGCAATGCTTGAAAACAAGGCCTAGGGTTCATACTTTCACTAGTGCAAGTTCTCTCAACAATACTAACATAGTTGAATCATATGTAAATCCCTCACGTGCGACAAAGAGTTCACTCCAAAGTCACAAATAGCGGAGAACAAACGAAGAAATTATTGTAGGGTACGAAACCACCTCAAAGTTATCTTTTCCGATCAATCTTATGAGCTATCCCTATAAGTGTCACGAACAACCCTAGAGTTCGTACTAAAATAACACCTTAAGATACACATCAACCAAAACCCTAATGTCACCTAGATACCCCAATGTCACCTCGAGTACCCGTGGGTTTGATTATACGATATGCATCACATAATTTCAGATTCATCATGTTCAATCCAACACAAAGAACTTTAAAGAGTGCCCCAAAGTTTCTACCGAAGAGTCAAGACGAAACATGTGCCAACCCCTATGCATAGATTCCCAAGGTCACGGAACCCGCAAGTTGATCACCAAAACATACATCAAGTGGATCAATAGAACATCCCATTGTCACCACAGATATCCCATCGCAAGACATACATCAAGTGTTCTCAAATCCTTAAAGACTCAATCCGATAAGAAAACTTCAAAGGGAAAACTCAATTCATCACAAGAAGATAGAGAGGGGAAAGCTCCATATGATTCATCTATATTAATAAAGCTCGCGGTACATCATGATCGTGTCATCTCAAGAACACGAGAGAGAGAGAGAGATCAAACACATAGCTACCGGTACATACCCTCAGCCCCAAGGGTGAACTACTCCCTCCTCGTCATGGAGACCGCCGGGATGATGAAGATGGCCTCCGGTGATGGTTTCCCCCTCCGGCAGGGTGCCGGAACGGGCTCCCGATTGGTTTTTCGTGGCTCTGGAGGCTTGCGGCGGCGGAACTCCCGATCTAGGTTTCTTTTCGGATATTTCTATATTTATAAGAGTTTTTGGCGTTGGTCCCACGTCCGGAAGGTTCCCGAGGAGGTGACAAGCCAGGGGGGCGTGCCCTAGGGGGGGGGCGCCCCCCAGGCTTGTGGCCTCCTCGGTCACTTCCTGGCCCAGCTTTTTGCTCCAGTATTTTTTATTTTTTCCAAAAATATTCTCCGTAAATTTTTAGCCCATTCCGAGAACTTTTATTTTTGCACAAAAACAACACCACGGTAGCTCTGCAAAAAACAGCGTCAGTCCGGGTTAGTTCTAATCAAATCATACCAAAATCATATAAAATTATTGTAAACATGGCATGAATACTTCATAAATTATAGATATGTTGGAGACGTATCAGCATCCCCAAGCTTAATTCCTGCTCGTCCTCGAGTAGGTAAATGAGAAAAGAAATAATTTATGAAGTGTGAATGCTAGCTAACATGTTCATCATATTCTTTTCTTCTTTGTATAGCATGGACATTTGGACTTGTAAATGATTCAAAGCAATAGTCTAGTTTTAACATAATGACTTCAATACTCAAGCATGTCAACAAGCAACCATGTCTTTCAAAATATCAACACTAAGGAAAGTTATCCCTAGCCCGTTATGCTCAATCATTGATCCATTCATGAAACACTCTCAAATATTAGCTATGCCCAATGCTCAAGTACAATCATAGTGCCCCCTAGTTGGTGCTTATAAGAGAAGATGGAGACTCAAAGCAAAATAAAAATTGCATAAAGTAAATAGATAGGCCCTTCGCAGAGGGAAGTAGGGATTTGTAGAGGTGCCAGAGCTCAAGTTTTAAATTGAGAGAGAAAAATATTTTGAGGGGCATGCTTTTCCTGTCAACGAAAACGACAAAGTAGCTCACAATACTTTCCATGCTAGATACATTATAGGCGGTTCCCAAACAGAATGGTAAAGTTTTTACTCCCCCTCCACCAATCAATCACACTCCACGGCGAGCCGAATCCACGGGTACCGTCCATACAAACAACAATCCTGGGGGAGTTTTGTTTCATTATATTTTGATTTGATTTTTGTGCATGGAACTGGGCATCCCGAATACCAGCCACTTTCTCGTGAATGATAGTGAATCAACACATATCGTGAGAATAACACACCTAGCATGGAAAAATATTGGATACTCCCCACCGTTTCATGAGAGGTACGGGCACACAAAAGAGAAAATTTATTTTGAAATTTTAGAGATGGCACATACAAATTTGCTAGGAACGGCATGGAAATACCGCATATAGGTAGGTATGGTGGACTCATAAGGCAAAACTTGGTTTAAGGATTTTGGATGCACAAGTAGTATTTCTACTTAGTACAAATGGAGGCAAGCAAATATATTGGGAAGCAACCAAGCCAAGAAACGAAAATTCACATAAGTGAGCATTGAACATAACCAACACCGAATAATGCACCACAAGTAGGATGTAACTACATCGCATAACTATTGACTTTAGTGCTTGCATAGGGAATCACAAACCTTAACACCAATATTCCTACTAAGCATAATTACTCACTAACATGACTCACATATTACTATCATCATGTTTCAAAACTATTACAAGGAATCAAGTTTAATTTGTCCCATGATCTTCATGAAATTCCTATTATATCCTCCTTGGATATCTATCACTTTGGAACTAGTTTCATATATTGCTATTGCTTTTTATATAAGCTCAAACAAATTTAAATTAAGCACATGAGCATAAAGATTTCATCCCTCAAAAAGGTATAAGTGAAGCATGAGAGGAAATGACAAGCTACTCTCAAAAGATATAAGTGAAGATCAATGAGTAGTCAAACAATTAAGCAACTATGTGAGGACTCTCTATCTCTCAATAAATATATTCAGATCTTAAGTACTTTATTTAAAAAGCAAGCAAAAGAAAAACAGCACTCCAAGAATAGCACGCATCATGTGAACGAATAAAAATTTAGGCTCAACATAGGCTAACCGATAATTGTTGATGACGGGAGGTGGGATGCGTAGAATCCTCAAGCTTAGATGCTTGAGACTTCTTGAAATATTTACTTGGGGTGCCTTGGGCATCCCCAAGCTTGAACTTTTGTATCTCGTTCAATCCTCTCATATCATGGTTTCACCTATTCTCAAAAACATCTTCCACACAAACTTGAAAATAACTCGTGAGATAGGTTAGTACACATAATAATAAATCAACTCTTTATGTACTGCCAAGACAAGTTGCATAATAATTTTCAAACATTAGGTACTGTATACTATCATTTCCACAATTTATATCTATCAATATAGGCTATGGAAACTATAGGATAAGTAGATAACAAAACTATGACAGCAATCTGTCCAAACAGAACAGCCTGTAGAAATTTATGAAAACAGTGTACTTCTGTAACTCAAAAAATTATGAAAATTTAGGACATGCTAAATTATTTATATGACAACACTGTGTAAAAATTTCAGGAACTTTCCACGTTCCAGTAAAATATGAAAATTCAAACACTACAGCAAAAGTTTCTATTTTTTACACAGCACACATCAAACATGCAATGCAAGCATCCTAAGGCAATTCTTGGAACTTTTTATTGAAAAAACAAGATTATAAATTACACCTAACAGAGAACAAGAAAATAAAATGACACTCCAAGCAAAACACATATTATGTGATGAATAAAAACATAGCTCTAAGTAAGATATACCGATAATGTTGAAGACGAAAGAGGGGATGCCTTCCGGGGCATCCCCAAGCTTAAGCGCTTGAGTATGACTTGGATATTACCTTGGGGGTGCCTTGGGCATCCCCAAGCTTAGGTTCTTGTCACTCCTTATTCTCCTCATATCGGTGTCTCACCCAAAACTTGAAAACTTCAATCACACAAAACTTAACGGAACTTCGTGAGATGGGTTAGTATAATAAACAAAGATCATTCACTTAGGTACTGTCAAGACAAGATTCATAATTGTTCTCACATGATACCTACTGTATTATACCATTACCATAATTTATACCACTAAATATAAGCTATGGAAACACTAAAACAAGCAAACTATGCATGCAAAACAGAATCTTTCAAAAACAGAACAGTCTGTGAAGATCTGTAGTGTAGCCATACTTCCCTGTCTCTGAAAATTCTGAAAAATTAGGAAAACCTGAAGAATTTGTATATCAAGACTGTGTAAAAATTTCAGATCATTATCACGTTCCAGTAAAAAATGAAAATTCCTGTACGGGAGTCAAAAGTTTCTGTTTTGGTTCAGCATCAATTCTACTCATCTTGTGAGTCATCCCAAAGGCTTTACTTGGCACTTTATTGAAATAAAAGGCACAAAACATGATTACTACAGTATCTTAATCATGTGAACACACAAAAACATAAAGGGTAAATATTGGGTTGTCTCCCAACAAGCGCTTTTCTTTAATGCCTTTTAGCCAGGCATGATGATTTCAATGATGCTCGCATAGGAATAATAATTGAAACATGCAAAAGAGCATCATGAATCTCATGACAAGCACATTTAAGTCTAACCCACTTCCTATGCATAGGTATTTTGTGAGCAAACAATTTGTGGGGGCAAGAATCAACTAGCATAGGAAGGCAAAACAAGCATAACTTCAAAACTTTGAACACATAGAGAGGAAACTTGATATTATTGCAATTCCTACAAGCATATGTTCCTTCCTCATAATAATTTTCAGTAGCATCATGAAGGAATTTCACAACATAAATATCACATAAAGCATTCTTTTCATGATCTACAAGCATAGAAAATTTATCACTTTCCACATAAGCAATTTTCTTCTCATTCATAATAGTGGGAGCAAACTCAACAAAATAACTATCATGAGATACTTGATTGACATAACCACTTTGAATATTGAAATCATGATGACAAGTTTCATGATTACTATCACTCTTTATAGCATAGGTGTCATCACAATAATCATCATAGATAGGAGGCATGCCCTCATCATAATAGTTTTGCTCATCAAAACTTGGGGGGATAAAAATATCATATTCATCAAACATAGCATGCCCAAGCTTGTGGCTTTGTATATCATTAGAATCATGAATATTCAGAGAATTCATACTAACAACATTGCAATCATGCTCATCACTCAAAGGTTTAGTGCCAAACATTTTAATAACTTCTTCTTCTAACACTTGAGCACAATTTTCCTTTCCATCATTTTCACGAAAGACATTAAAAAGATGAAGCATATGAGGCAACCTCAATTCCATTTTTTTTGTAGTTTTCTTTTATAAAACCAAACTAGTGAAAAACAAGAAACTAAAAGATTCAATTGCAAGATCTAAAGATATACCTTCAAGCACTCACCTCCCCGGCAACGGCGACAGAAAAGAGCTTGATGTCTACTACGCAACCTTCTTCTTGTAGACTCGTGTTGGGCCTCCAAGCGCAGAGTTTTGTAGGACAGTAGCAAATTTCCCTCAAGTGGATGACCTAAGGTTTATCAATCCGTGGGAGGCGTAGGATGAAGATGGTCTCTCTCAAACAACCCTGCAACCAAATAACAAAGAGTCTCTTGTGTCCCCAACACACCCAATACAATGGTAAATTGTATAGGTGCACTAGTTCGGCGAAGAGATGGTGATACAAATGTAATATGGATGGTAGATATAGGTTTTTATAATCTGAAAATATAAAAACAGCAAGGTAGCAAGTAACAAAAGTGAGCACAAACGGTATTGCAATGCTTGAAAACAAGGCCTAGGGTTCATACTTTCACTAGTGCAAGTTCTCTCAACAATACTAACATAGTTGAATCATATGTAAATCCCTCACGTGCGACAAAGAGTTCACTCCAAAGTCACAAATAGCGGAGAACAAACGAAGAAATTATTGTAGGGTACGAAACCACCTCAAAGTTATCTTTTCCGATCAATCTTATGAGCTATCCCTATAAGTGTCACGAACAGCCATAGAGTTCGTACTAAAATAACACCTTAAGATACACATCAACCAAAACCCTAATGTCACCTAGATACCCCAATGTCACCTCGGGTACCCGTGGGTTTGATTATACGATATGCATCACATAATTTCAGATTCATCATGTTCAATCCAACACAAAGAACTTTAAAGAGTGCCCCAAAGTTTCTACCGGAGAGTCAAGACGAAAACATGTGCCAACCCCTATGCATAGATTCCCAAGGTCACGGAACCCGCAAGTTGATCACCAAAACATACATCAAGTGGATCAATAGAACATCCCATTGTCACCACAGATATCCCATCGCAAGACATACATCAAGTGTTCTCAAATCCTTAAAGACTCAATCCGATAAGAAAACTTCAAAGGGAAAACTCAATTCATCACAAGAAGATAGAGAGGGGGAAACTCCATATGATTCATCTATATTAATAATAAAGCTCACGGTACATCAAGATCGTGTCATCTCAAGAACACGAGAGAGAGAGAGAGATCAAACACATAGCTACTGGTACATACCCTCAGCCCCGAGGGTGAACTACTCCCTCCTCGTCATGGAGACCGCCGGGATGATGAAGATGGCCTCCGGTGATGGTTTCCCCCTCCGGCAGGGTGCCGGAACGGGCTCCCGATTGGTTTTTCGTGGCTCTGGAGGCTTGCGGCGGCGGAACTCCCGATCTAGGTTTCTTTTCGGAGATTTCTATATTTATAAGAGTTTTTGGCGTTGGTCCCACGTCCGGAAGGTTCCCGAGGAGGTGACAAGCCAGGGGGCGCGCCCTAGGGGGGGGCGCCCCCCAAGCTTGTGGCCTCCTCGGTCACTTCCTGGCCCAGCTTTTTGCTCGAGTATTTTTTATATTTTCCAAAAATATTCTCCGTAAATTTTCAGCCCATTCCGAGAACTTTTATTTTTGCACAAAAACAACACCACGGTAGCTCTGCTAAAAACAGCGTCAGTCCGGGTTAGTTCTAATCAAATCATACCAAAATCATATAAAATTATTGTAAACATGGCATGAATACTTCATAAATTATAGACACGTTGGAGACGTATCAACTATTCACACTGATCATGCTGCTATTAAATACCTTATGGAAAAGAAAGATGCTAAACCTAGACTTATTAGGTGGGTGATTTTGCTTCAAGAGTTTGATTTGCATATCGTTGATAGAAAGGAAGCTAAAAACCTTGTAGCAGATAACTTGTCTAGAATGGAAAATGTTCTTGATGACCCACTGCCTATTGATGATAATGTTCCTGATGAACAACTTGCTGCTATAAATACTTCACGTAGCACTCCTTGGTATGCTGATTATGCTAATTATATTGTTGATAAATATATTCCACCTAGTTTCACCTATCAACAAAAGAAAAAAATATTTTATGATTTATGACACTACTTTTGGGATGACCCACATCTTTATAAAGAGGGAGTGGATGGTATTATTAGACGTTGTATACATGAGCACGAGCAGGAACATATTTTAAGGAAGCGTCATTCCGAGCCTTACGGAGGACACCATGCTGGTGACATAACTGCACACAAGGTATTACAATCTGGTTTTATTGGCATACTCTTTTCAAAGATGCTCGTAAGTATGTCCTTTCATGTAATGAATGCCAAAGTGTTGGTAACATTGGTAAATGTCAGGAAATGCCTATGAACTATTCACTTGCCATTGAACCATTTGATGTTTGGGGTTTTGACTTCATGGGACCTTTTCCTTCCTCAAATGGATATACTCATATTTTAGTTGTTGTTGATTACGTTACTAAGTGGGTACAGGCTATTCCAACTAGTAGTGCTGATCACAACACTTCTATTAAAATGCTTAAGGAAATTATTTTTCCAAGGTTTGGAGTCCCTAGATACTTAATGACTGATGGTGGTTCACATTTTATTCATGGTGCTTTTCGTAAACTTCTAGCTAAATATGATGTTAACCATCGAATTGCATCACCATATCATCCTTAGTCTAGCGGCCAAGTTGAATTGAGCAATCGAGAATTAAAATTAATCTTGCAAAAGACTGTTAATAGATCCAGGAAGAATTGGTCTAAGAAACTAGATGCTGCTCTATGGGCTTATAGAACTGCTTATAAGAACCCCATGGGGATGTCCCCATATAAAATGGTGTACGGAAAAGTTTTTGTCATTTGCCTCTTGAGCTAGAACATAAGGCTTATTAGGCAATTAAAGAACTTAATTATGATTTTAAACTTGCCGGTGAAAAGAGGTTATTTGATATTAGCTCACTAGATGAATGGAGGACACAAGCCTATGAGAATGCTAAGTTGTTTAAAGAAAAGGTTGAAAGATGGCATGACAAAAGGATTCAAAAACAGGAATTCAATGTAGGAGACCTTGTGCTTTTGTACAATTCTTGTTTCAGATTTTTTGCAGGAAAACTCTTATCCAAATGGGAAGGTCCATATGTTGTCGAAGAGGTCTATCGCTCCGGTGCTATAAAAATTAATAACTTCAAAGGCAAAAACCCGAGAGTGGTGAATGGGCAAAGAATCAAGCATTATATTTCAGGTACACCCATTAATGAAGAGACTAATGTTATTCAAGTAATAACACCGGAAGAACACATACGGGAGGCCTTCCAGAACACTCCAGAAACCTAAAAAGGGGTAGGTATGTGGTACGGTAAGTAAACCGACTCCAAAAATTCCAAAGAAAATAGTATATGTTGGTTTTGGTATTTTAGAAAAATTCCAAAAATAAAACGGAGTCAGGGGGACCCACGAGGGAGGCACAAGCCATCCGGGCGCGCCCCAGGCGCCCCCCCTGGGGCGCGCCCTGATGGCTTGTGTGGCCCTCGTGCACCTCCCCGACTCCGATTTCTTCCCGAACATGTATTCTGACCTAGAAAAAATCAATATATATGCTCCCGTATGTTTTGACCATCGCATCACGAGTTTCCTCTCTGGTCTTGTTTCGAGCTATTTTTCTGACAGATCTAGATCGACATGGCTTCCCCAAGTTCATCCGAAGACATGTTCTTCGAGAAGGTCATCAACCCCTACCTGTCGGAGGTGATGAAGCACCCTCAAGCCATTGAGATGTGTGAGGGGGTGCTCCACATCCGGGATGTACAAGGCCCCAAGGAGGGAAGTGACGAGGTCAGGCTCGCAGCAGTGGAGCAGGAAATCTTCAAGTGCCAAGGGATGGTTGAACGTGGTCTAAGTGCTAATCACTCTATGATCATGGATTTCATCCGCGAAAACAAGATTGACACAAGGAGCGTGGGAAAAGCTCTCTTCAAGCTTCAAGAGCGGATCGAGCATCTCCAAGATCAAATCTATGAACTTCAAACCTAGAACTGTGAGTATGAATCTAGGTTTAAAAGGATGAGCCTCGCTGCTGATTTCAGGATTCCAAAGACAAGAGTTTCTTTCCATGATGGGGAACCTATGCCTTGGAAGATGGAGGATTACCTCGCATTGATACGTCTCCAACGTATCTATAATTTTTGAATTTTCCATGCTGATATATTATCATTCTAGGATACTTTTTCGGTCATTATTTACCAATTTATAATATTTTTTAGAACTAACCAATTGACCAAGTGCCCAGTGCTAGTTGTTGTTTCTGCGTGTTTTTGCCATTGCAGGTTTACTGTACCAAACGAAGTCCAATTGCCACGAAACTTTTTGATAATTTTTTCTGGACTATATGAAGACCTAGAAGCTTTGGAAGGAAGCCAGGAGGCGCACGAGGGCCCCACCACACATTGATACGTCTCCAATGTATCGATAATTTATGAAGTATTCATGCCATATTCACTTATGTTTACAATACTTTTATATGGTTTTGATGCACTTTATATGATTTGTTTAGAACTAACCCGGACTGGTGCTGTTTTCAGTAGAATTACCGTGGTGTTGTTTTTGTGCAGAAAATGAAAGTTCTAGGAATCGCCCAAAACTTTTTTGTGATTTTTTCTGGAGGAAATAAGCAACATTGGAGCGAAGACCTGCCGGAGGGGGTGTGCCAGAAGGCCACCACGCAACCGGCCGCGCCCCCTCCCCTAGGGGCGTGGCCAGATGGCTTGTGGGGCCCACGTGGCTCCGTTTGGCATGATTCCAACGCTGAAAATCCCATAAATACCAGAAACCCCAGAAATAAAGAGAGACTCCTCGTTCCACCACCGCAACTCTCTGTATCGATGAAAAAGCAATCTGGAGGCGTTCCAGTACCCTGTCGGAGAGGGTAGATCATCTCCGGTGGCCATCTTCATCATCCCGGCGGAGGTCATGACGAGGAGGGAGTAGTCCACCCTCGGGCTGAGGGTATGTACCAGTAGCTATGTGTTCAATCTCTCTCTCGTGTTCTTGAGATGTCACGATCTTGATGTATCACGGGCTTTGTTAATATAGTCGGATCATATGATGTTATTCCCTTGCTACCTTGTTGTGATGAATTGAATCTTTACCTTTGAGATCTCGTTATGTTGGATTGAATATTATGGTTTGAGAACACTTGATGTACGTCTTGCATGGGATACCCATAGTGACATTGGGGTATTCCATTGATTCACTTGATATATGTTGAGGCATCAACTTGCGGATTCTGGTGAGCTAGGGGGTCTATGCATAGGGGTTGATTGCACGTTTTCATACCACGTTCTCCGATAGAAATCTTGGGGTGCTCCTTGAAGTTCTTTGTATTGGATTGAATATGATAGATCTGAAACTGTTTGATGCATGTCGCATAATTTACCCACGGATACTTGAGGTGACATTGGAGTATCTAGGTGACATTAGGGTCGATTGATATGTATCATTGGTGTTATTCTAGTAGGAACTTTAGGACTGTTTGTGACACTTATAGGAATAGCCCAATAGATTGATCGGAAAGAATAACTTTGGGGTGGTTTTACTACCTACACCAATTTCATCTTATTATTCTCCGCTAGATAGGAACTTTGGAGTGATTCTTTGTTGCACGTTGAGGGATGATCAGTTGATTCAACTATGTTAGGATTGTTGGGAGATTGCACTAGCAAAAGTATGAACCCTAGGCCTTATTTCCAAGCATTTATACACCGTTTTGCTCGCTGTTTTACACTTGCTACCTTGCTGTTTTTATATTTACAGATTACAAAAACCTATATCTATCATCCATATTGCACTTTATCACCATATCTTTGCCGAACTAGTGCACCTATACAATTTGCCATTGTATTGGGTATGTTGGGGGCACAAGAGATTTCTTGTATTTGATTGCAGGGTTGTTTGAGAGAAACCATCTTCATCCTACACCTCCCACGGATTGAGAAACCTTGGGTCATCCACTTGAGGGAAAATTGCTACTGTCCTACAAAACTCTGCGCTTGGAGGCCCAACATGAGTCTACAAGAATAAAGTTGCGTAGTAGACAACAAGCTCTTTTCTAGCGCCGTTGCCGGGGAGGTGAGTGCATGAAGGTATATCTTTAGATCTTGCAATTAAATCTTTTAGTTTCTTGTTTTTCACTAGTATGGTTTTATAAAAGAAAACTACAAAATAATTATAAATGGATCCTCACCCACTTGCTAATCTTTTCAAAAGACCCGATTATGTTGGAACAATTGCTAGTGAGAGTTCACTAGATTATCTTTATGAGGTCTTGCTTGAAAATCATGAATCTAAAAATTGTGAAATTTATAAAGTGATTCATGATAGTTCCTTGAATGAAAAGCATGATAGAAATATTGCTAGTATGAATTCTCTGAAGATCCTTGATGCTAGTGATATGCAAAGCCACAAGCTTGGGGATGCTATGTTTGATGAAGATGATATTTTTAGTCCCCCAAGTTTTGATGAGCAAATTTATTATGATGATGGCATGCCTCCTATCTATGATGATTATGATGATGACATATATGCTATAAAGAATAATTATAACTATGAAACTTGTCATCATGATTTTAATTTTCAATTTGGTTATGTCAATCATGTATCTCATGATAGTTATTTTGTTCAGTTTGCTCCCACTATTATGAATGAGAAGAAATATGCTTATGTGGAAAGTAATAAATTCTCTATGCTTGTAGATCATGAAAAGAATGCTTTATGTGATAGTGATATTGTGAAATTCCTTCATGATGCTACTGAAAATTATTATGAGAGAGGAACATATGCTTGTAGGTATTGCAATAATATCAATTTTCCTCTCTATGTGTTGAAAATCTTGAAGATATGCTTGTTTTGCCTTCCTATGTTAGTTGATTCTTGCTCCCATAAATTATTTGCTCACAAAATCCCTATGCATAGGAAGTGGGTTAGACTTAAATGCGCTTGTCATGAGATTCATGATGCTCTCTTGCATATTTCAATTACTACTTTTTATGCGAGCATCATTGAAATCATCATGCCTAGCTAAAAGGTTTTAAAGAAAAGCGCTTGTTGGGAAACAACCCAACACTTTTACTTTCTGTTTTTGTGTGTTTACATTATTAATCTACTGTAGTAATAATGTTTTGTGTCTTCTATTTCAATAAAGTACCAAGTAAAGCCTTTGGGATAGTATGGATACTTGTTGATTTGATTCTATGCAAAAACAGAAACTTTTGCCTCCAGTAAAGAATTTCTATGATTTTACTGGAGCATCAAAAAATTCTGAAATTGTTACATAGTATTTATATGCAAATTCTATAACTTTTTCTAATTTTTCAGAATTTTTAGAGAGAGGGAAGTATGGCTATACTACAGATCTTCACAGACTTTTCTGTTTTTGACATATTCTGTTTTGCATGCATAGTGTGCTTGTTTTAGTGTTCCCATAGCTTATATTCAGTGATATAAATTATGTGAATGGTAGAATACAGTAGGTATTATGTGATAACAATTATGAATCTTGTCTTGACAGTACCTAAGTGAATGATCTTTATTTATTATACTAACCCATCTCACGAAATTCCGTTAAGTTTTGTGTGATTGAAGTTTTCAAGGTTTGGGTGAGACACCGATATGAGAAGAATAAGGAGTGACAAGAACCTAAGATTGGGGATTACCAAGGCACCACCAAGGTAATATCCAAGGAATACTCAAGCGTCTAAGCTTGGGGATGCCCCGGATGGCATCCCCTCTTTCGTCTTCAACACTATCGGTATATCTTACTTGGAGCTATATTTTTATTCGTCGCATAATATGTGTTTTGCTTGGAGCGTCATTTTATTTTGTTAGTATTTTCTTGCTGTTATTTATAATCTTGTTTTTCAATAAAAATTTCCAAGAATTGCCTTTAGGATGCTTGAATTGCATGTTTGATGTGTGCTGTGTAAAAACAGAAACTTTTTCTGTAGTGTTTGAATTTTCATATTTTACTGGAACGTGGAAAGTTTCTGAAATTTTTACACAGTATTCTACTATAAATTCTTTAGCATGTACAAAAGTTTCATAATTTGTAGAGATACAGAAGTGCACTTTCTAAATTAATTGCTACAGAATGTCCTGTTTAGACAGATTGTTGTCATAGTTTTGTTATCTACTTCTCCGATGGTTTTCGTGACTTATATTGGTAAATATAAATTTTGGAAATGATAGTATACATTAGATAATGTTTGGAAATTATTATGCAACTTGTCTTGGCATTACATGAAGTGTTGATTTATTCTTATGTGTACTAACCTATCTCACGAGTTCTTTTCGAGTTTTGTGTGGATGAAGTTTTTGAGAATAGGTGAAACCATGATATGAGAGGATTGAACGAGATACAAAAGCTCAAGCTTGGGGATTCCCAAGGCACCCCAAGTAAATATTTCAAGAAGTCTCAAGCATCTAAGCTTGGGGATGCTACGCATCCCACCTCTCTTCATCAACAATTATCGGTTAGCCTATGTTGAGCCTAAATTTTTATTTGTCCACATGATATGTGCTATTCTTGGAGTGTTATTTTTCTTTTGCTTGCTGTTTAAATAAAATACTCAGATCTAAAAATATTTATTGAGAGAGAGAGCCCTCACATAGCTACTTGATTGTTTACCTACTCATTGATCTTCACATATATCTTTTGAGAGTAGTTTGAGGTTTACTCATGTGCTTCACTTATATCCGGAGAGTAAATTGTGAATGAATTGAATATCATAAATATGAAATTATCAATGTGCTTTATGCTTAGTAGTAGCTTCACATCTGGTTTATAAAGTAAAATCTATTGAAGTTTGACAATCATCAAATTGGTCATACAAGCAATTCATGAATGATTAGTATAAGAAAGAGAACTTTCACATATAAATATATTATCTTGGACACCTTTTATGATTGTGAATACCCATCCATTATTTTCAACCTTGATCAAATAGTTGAAGTTGAACAAGGAAGACAACGTAATGGTTATGGTTGGGTATATTTGCATAGAAGTTATATTGTTATGGATCCTCCAACATGTGGTGCTTGTTTAGAACCTTTTGCTAGCCAACACTTCGTACTAAGTAGAGATACTACTTGTGCATCCAAAACCTTGAGCAAAGTTTCTTCCATGAGAGTCCACCATACCTACCTATATATGGTATTTCATTGCCATTCCAAGTAAATTTGCATGTGCCACCTCTAAACATTCAAATAAACATCTGTTTTGTGTGCTCGTACCGCTCATGGAGCGACGGAGCGGTCATTATCTTCCATGCTAAGCGAGTTATTCTCAATATGAGTGTTTATTCACTTGTCATTTCACGAGAGAGGCTGGTAAAAAGGATTCCCAGTCCAGCATAACACAAAAATAAATAAACAAAAACTCCACCTAGAAAGTTGATTGTTTGGAGGGCAACCGTGGATTCGGCCAGCCATGGAATGTGTTTGAATGGTGGAGGGGGAGTAAAAATTTAAATTCTGTTTGGGAACCGCCAATAATGTGATTAGCATGGAAGATATTGAATATTCTGTTGTGACGTTGACAGGAAAGGCACACCACTCAAAATTACATATTCATCTCTGTTTTAAACAATGAGCTCTGGCACATATGTAAATCCCTGCTTCCCTCTATGAAGGGACAATCTATTTTACTTTCATGTTACTTACTTTCATGTTCAGTCAACTTCTTATTCCAACCTCAATCTATTAGTTGGAAAGCATCATGTGGTGGGGAAAGATCCAAACACATATATCCTGTTAGATATATGTGATCATGATTCATTATTGTTGACAATTAACTTTATGATAAGTATGTTGGGAGGCGAAACTTTAAGCCCCTATCTTTCTTTGTGTTCAATGGATGTTGTTTGTTCAAAAAATATGCCTTGAGTATTAGCAATCATAAAAGACCATCTGATAATTGAGTATGTGGAGCTCTTACTTAGACTTGATGATGTATTGAAATTGTTTGGTGACCAAGAACATAGATTGTTAAGTTTCAATAGAATGCATTGTTTGAACCATGACATGTGAATTGATTGCTACTCTATCATGATGATTTTTATGAGAAAAAGTTGTTTGTTATGATGCTAGAAAAGTGACTAAAATTATCAATGATCAAAACTATTCAGTAAGCTAGCATTCACACTTCATAAATTATTTATTTTATCATTTACCTACTCGAGGACGAGCAGGAATTAAGCTTGGGGATGTTGATACGTCTCCAACATATCGATAATTTATGAAGTATTCATGCCATATTCACTTATGTTTACAATACTTTTATATGGTTTTGACGCAATTTATATGATTTGTTTAGAACTAACCCGTACTGATGCTGTTTTCAGCAGAATTACCGTGGTGTTGTTTTTGTGCAGAAAATGAAAGTTCTCGGAATCGCACGAAACTTTTTTGTGATTTTTTCTGGAGGAAATAAACAACATTGGAGCGAAGACCTGTCGGAGGGGGTGTGCCAAAAGGCCACCATGCAACCGCCCGCCCCCCCCCCCCTAGGGGCGCGGCCAGATAGCTTGTGGGGCCCACGTGGCTCCGTTTGGCGTGATTCCAATGCTGAAAAATCCCATAAATACCAGAAACCCCAGAAATAAAGAGAGACTCCTTGTTTCGCCACCGCAACTCTCTGTATCGATGAAAAACCAATCTGGAGGCGTTCTAGTACCCTGCCGGAGAGGGTAGATCATCTCCGGTGGCCATCTTTATCATCCCGGTGGAGGCCATGACGAGGAGGGAGTAGTCCACCCTCGGGGCCGAGGGTATGTACCAGTAGCTATGTGTTCAATCTCTCTCTCTCTCGTGTTCTTGAGATGTCACGATCTTGATGTATCACGGGCTTTGTTAATATAGTCGGATCATATGATGTTATTCCCTTGCTACCTTGTTGTGATGAATTGAATCTTTACCTTTGAGATCTCGTTATGTTGGATTGAATATTATGGTTTGAGAACACTTGATGTATGTCTTGCGTGGGATACCCTCAGTGACATTGGGGTATTCTATTGATTCACTTGATATATGTTGAGGCATCAACTTGCGGGTTCCGGTGACCTAGGGGGTCTATCCATAGGGGTTGATTGCACGTTTTCATACCACGTTCTCCGATAGAAATCTTGGGGTGCTCCTTGAAGTTTTCTGTGTTGGATTGAATATGACCGATCTGAAATGGTTTGATGCATGTCGCATAATTTACCCACGGATACTTGAGGTGACATTGGAGTATCTAGGTGACATTAGGGTTGATTGATATGTATTATTGGTGTTATTCTCGTAGGAACTCTATGACTGTCTGTGACACTTATAGGAATAGCCCAATAGATTGATCGGAAAGAATAAATTTGAGGTGGTTTTACTACCTACACCAATTTCATCTTATTGTTCTCCGCTAGATAGGAACTTTGGAGTGATTCTTTGTTGCACGTTGAGGGATGATCATAAGATTCAACTATGTTAGCATTGTTGGGAGATTGCACTAGCGAAAGTATGAACCCTAGGCCTTATTTCCAAGCATATATACACCGTTTTGCTCGCTATTTTACACTTGCTACCTTGCTGTTTTTATATTTTCATATTACAAAAACCTATATCTATCATCCATATTGCACTTGTATCACCATATCTTCGCCGAACTAGTGCACCTATACGATTTGCCATTGTATTGGGTGTGTTGGGGACACAAGAGATTTCTTGTATTTCATTGTAGGGTTGTTTGAGAGAAACCATCTTCATCCTACACCTCCCACAGATTGATAAACCTTAGGTCATACACTTGAGGGAAAATTGCTACTGTCCTACAAAACTCTGCGCTTGGAGGTCCAACACGAGTCTACAAGAATAAAGTTGCGTAGTAGACATCACACATCCCTGATATGTGGTGGCCCCCTCGGGTACCTCCCGACATCCCTGTTCGGCCTATAAATTCTCTATTATTCTGAAAACCCTGGAGGCAGTCCCGAAACCCTTTTTCCGCCGCCACAAGTCTCTGTTCTGTCGCGAGGCCATCTGGAGCTCCGTTCCGGCACCCTGTCGGAGGGGGGATCGATCACGGAGGGCCTCTTCATCAACCTTGGTGCCCTCATGATGATGTGTGAGTAGTTCACCACAGACCTATGGGTCCATAGCAAGTACCTAGATGGCAATCTCTCTCTTATGATCTTCAATACAATGGTCATCGCATCTTCACTTTGATCTATCAAATGTAATCCTATTGTGCGGTGTGTTTGTTGGGATCCGATGAATTGTGGGTTTATGTTCAGATTATTCATGAAAAGTATTTGAGATGCCTCTGAATTATATTATCTCTTATGTGCATGATCATTATAGCTTCGTAATGCTCTCCGATCTATTGATATGCTTTGGCCAAGTAGATTGATATTTCATCGGTGGGAGTGGTGTGTTGTGGTAGGTTCAGCCTGGCGAATTTCTATATCCTAGTGACAAAGTAGGGGACAAGATGTGTCTTTGTGTTGTTGCTACTAAGGATAAAATGATGGGGTTCATTCATGATATTTTTCAATTTATATTTATCAACAATTGTCTACACAACTCATTTGCTTGCAAAGAACGAGATCAAGGGGATTGACAACTCTGTTGCCCGCGTTGGGTGCAAGTCGTTTGTTCATTTGTGTGCAGCCGCTGAAGACGGTTGAGGATTGATATTCCTATTGGTTCGATAAACCTTGGTTTCATAACTGAGGTAAATACTTATCTGTTTTGTGCTGCAAATTAGCCGTTCCTCTTCACGGAAAACCCAACGCAGATCACAAGTATCAGGAAGGATTTATGGCGCCGTTGCCGGGGAATATCATCATCAACTACCAAGTAACTTCAAACAAATTTTCATTCACTTGTTCTTCTTTTTATTTGCCGTTATATTTAGCTTGTCACATAAAAATCAAAAATACAAAAAAAATGGAGTTTAGGTTGCCTCATATGCTTCGTCTTTATAATGTCTTTCGTGAAAATAAGGATTCGGAAAATTGTGCTCAATTGTTAGAGGAAGAATTTATAAAAATGCTTAATGTGAGTTCCTTTAATGATGAGCATGATAGAAATATTGTTAGTATGTATTCTCTGAATATCCATGATGCTAACGATATGCAAGACCACTAGCTTGGGGATGCTATGTTTGATGAAGATGATATTTTTTGTCCCCCAAGTTTTGATGAGCAAATGTATTATGATGATTGTGGTGATGACACATATGCTATAATTAGTAATGATAACCATGAAACATATCATCATGATTTAAAATTTCAATTTAGTTATGACAATCAAGTGTCACATGATAGTTATTTTGTTGAGTTTGCTCCCACTACCATGAATGAAAAGGAATTTGCTCATGTGAAGAGTAATAAATCTTCTATGCTTATGGATCATGAAAAGAATGCTTTATGTGATAGTCATATTGTGGAATTCCTTCATGATGCTACTGAAAATTATTATGAGGGGGAAACATATGCGTGTAGGAATTGCAATAATATCAAGTTTCATCCCTATGTGTTCAAAGTTTCAAAGTTATGCTTGTTTTGCCCCCCCCCCCTATGCTAGTTGATTCTTGCTGCCATAAATTGTTTGCTCACAAAAATTCTATGCATAGGAAGTGGGTTAGGATTAAATGTGATTCTAATATGCTTCATTATGCTCCCATTGTGTTTCAATTATTTACTTTCATGTGGGCATCATTGAAATCATTATGCCTAGCTAGGGGCATAAAACAATAGCGCTTGTTGGGAGGCAACCCAATAGTTATCTTTAAATTTTTGCTTAGAACTTTCTGTTTATTTTAAATAACATGATTATTGCCTCTGTAATGATTATGTTTTTGTGTTTAAATTAGTGTTTGTGCCAAGTAAAGCCTTTGGATGACTCACAAGATGAGTAGAATCGATGCTGAAACAAAAAAGAAACTTTTGACGCTAGTACAGGAATTTTCATTTTTTGCTGAAGCGTGATAATGATCTGAAATTTTTACACGGTGTTTCTATACAAATTTTCGAGGATTTCAAAATTTTAAGAATTTTTAGAGTTACATAAGTATAGGGTCTCTACAGATTGATACAGACTCTTCTGTTTTAGACAAATTCTATTTTTGCTTGCATAGTTGCTTATTTTGATTAAACTATGGATTGTATCGGGGGGTATAAGCCATGGAGAAGTTAGAATACAGTACCTGTTATGCATTTATGAAATTTGAATCAATTTACAACAGTACTTAAAGTATCCAATATGTTTCTTATAATAATGGATCTCACGAGGTTTTGTTGAGTTTTGTGTGATTGAAGTTTTCAAATTTTGGGTGTTATCTTGATGGACAAAGGAATAAGGAGTAGCAAGAGCCTAAGCTTGGGGATGCCCAAGGCACCCCATGGTAATATTTTAAAGGAGACTCAAGCGTCTAAGCTTGGGGATGCCCCAAAAGCCATCCCCTCTTTCGTCTCAAATCCATCGGTATGTCACTCGAAGCTATATTTTTATTCGTCACATGACATGAGTTTTGCTTGGAGCGTCATTTGCTTTTGTTTGCTTTGACTTTCAGTTTGCCACAATCATTCTTTGCTGGACACACCTATTTAAAGAGAGAAACACCTTCATCATAATTTGTTAGAATACTATATGTGCTTCACTTATATCTTTTGAGCATAGCAGTTGCTCTAGTACTTCACTTATATCTTTTTGAGCACGGTGGCGTGTAGATTTTCAAGAAATGATTTCACTCTATTTCTTCACTTATATTTGTTTGAGAGTTAATAAATAGTGACAGTAATTTGCATGGGTCATACAGACTAGTCCAAAAATATTAGGTATTCAAAGAGTGATAATCAAAACCATCATGTAGCACATATAAAGAAATTGTGGGCTAATGATATTGATGTAGTAATATGAAATAGGTTTGAGTTCATAATTGTTAAACCGTAGAAGTGTTGATATTAAGAGGGGTTTACCTTTTTGTTCATCTAAAAATTAAAGAGGCATGGTGATGATGTGTGAGCATTTCTATTCCTCGTTGAAATCCTAGTGTTGTTTCGGGTCGGAAGCGCGCGATGGTTAACTCCTTCCAACCTCTTCCCTCGGGGCATGCGATTAGTACTTTGATTTATGATAAATTAATAAAACTTTGCAATAAGTATGTGAGTTCTTTATGACTAATTTGAAACCATGGAGATACGCAATCTCACCATTTCATAATTTGCTAGCCTCTTCGGTATCGTGCATAGCCCGTTCTCACCTCGAGGATCGGTGCAACTCTCGCCGGTGCATCCAAACCCCGTGACATGATACGATCTATTGCACATAAGCCTTATTATATCTTCCTCAAAACAGCCACCATACCTACCTATCATGGCGATATATTGCCATGCAAATTCCATCGTCACTTCACATGACTAGTTCGTTCATCATCATATTGCTTTGCATGGTCATATAGAGTTGACATAGTATTTGTGGCAAAGCCACCTTCATAATGTTTTTGATACATGTCGTGCTAGATCATTGCACATCCTGGTACACTGCCAGAGGCATTCATACAGAGTCATATCTTCATATCAGTTCTCCATGTTGAGTTGTAAGTAAATAAAAGTGTGATTATCATCATTATTAGAGCATTGTCCCAGTGAGGAAAGAATGATGGAGACGATGATTCTCCCATAAGTCGAGATGAGACTCAGGACGAAAATAAAGATGGGGGAGGCCAAATGAGCCCACCATCCGTTCAAAAAAATGAGAGAAAATGAGAGAAGGGACTTTGCTACTATCCTTTACCATACTTGTGCCTCAAAGTGGCACCATGTTCCTCATGTCGAGAGTCTCATGATATATCACTTTCATATGCTAGTGGGAATTACCTATTCATTATTTCAAACCTGGCTTGTATATTCCCGTGATGGGTTTCCTCAAATGCCTGAGGTTTTCATGAGCAAGCAAGTTGGATGCACACCCCTCTTAGCTTCATTTGAGCTTTCATACACTTATAGCTCTAGTGCATCATTTTCATGGCAATCCCTACTCCTTGCATTGATATCTATCGATGGGCATCTCCATAGCCCGTTGGTACGCCTAGTTGATGTGAGACTATCTTCTCCACTTCCCACCCCTTTGATATCTACCACCATACTCTATTCCACCTAAATTATATGTCCAATGGCTCACGCTCATGTATTGCGTGAAGAATAAAAAGTTGATGCATATTGAAAAAGTACGAACCAATTACCTGACTTGTACAATGAGGTGCTTAACATTTGTATTAATGTGGTGAAGATGGAGCCATGCCTTGCTAATACAATAAGATGAATGGGGGGGTAAACATTTCTTGAGAATCGTATACTTTTAGGAATTAACAATTCTGTTTCTTACACTTTGAATATTGCTATGTTAATACTTGTTGATTCATCTTTTCTCAATGAGCATACCTGAATAAGATTACATAGTGGGTAGCATGTCACATAAAAAATTCTGTTTTTATCATTTACCTACTCGAGGACAAGCAGGAATTAAGCTTGGGGATGCTTGATACGTCTCCAATGTATCTATAATTTTTTATTGTTCCATGCTGATATATTATCATTCTAGGATACTTTTTGGGTCATTATTTACCAATTTATAATATTTTTGAGCACTAACCTATTGACCCAATGCCAGTTGTTGTTTTCTTCATGTTTTTGCCTTTGCAGGTTTACTGTATGATACGTCTCCAACGTATCTATAATTTTTTATTGTTCCATGCTATTATATTATCTATTTTGGATGTTTTATATGCATTAATATGCTATTTTATATTATTTTTGGGACTAACCTATTAATCTAGAGCCTAGTGCCAGTTTCTGTTTTTTCCTTGTTTTTGAGTATCGCAGATAAGGAATATTAAACGGAGTCCAAACGGAATAAAATCTTCGGAATGATTTCTGTTGGACTAGAAGAAACCTGCCAGACTTGGAGATGAAGGCAGGAGACCTGCCGTGGAGTCACAAGCCACCAGGGCGCGCCCTAGGGGGGGGCCTGGCTTGTGGCCCCCCGGCAGCTCTCCTAACCCTATTCTTCGGCCTATAAATTCCCAAATATTCCCTGAATACCAAATAGAGCCACGAAAATACTTTTCCGCCATCGGAAGCCTCTGTTCCCGTGAGATCCAATCTTGGAGCCTTTTTCGGTAATCTACCGGAGGGGGATTCGATCACGGAGGGCATCTACATCAACTCCATTGCCCCTCCAATGATGCGTGAGTAGTTCACCACAGACCTTCGGGTCCATAGCTAGTAGCTAGATGGCTTCTTCTCTCTCTTTGTTCTTCAATACCATGTTCTTCATGATCTTCATGGAGATCTATCCGATGTAATACTCTTTTGCGGTGTGTTTGTCGAGATCCGATGAATTGTGGGTTTATGATCAGCTTATCTATGAATATTATTTGAGTCTTTTCTGAATTCTTATATGCATGATTTCATATCTTTGCAAGTCTCTTCGAGTTATTGGTTTGGTTTGGCCAACTAGATTGGTAATTCTTGCAATGGGAGAAGTGCTTAGTTTTGGGTTCCATCTTGCGGTGTCCTCACCCAGTGACAAAGTAGGGGTAGCGAGGCACGTATTTGTATTGTTGCCATCGAGGATAAAAAGATGGGGTTTTCATAATATTGCTTGAGTTTATCCCTCTACATCATGTCATCTTACCTAATGTGTTACTCTGTTCTTCATGAACTTAATACTCTAGATGCAGGCAGCAGTCGGTCGATGTGTGGAGTAATAGTAGTAGATGCAGAATCGTTTCGGTCTACTTGACACGGACGTGATGCCTATATGCATAATCATTGCATTGGATATCGTCATAATTATTCGCTTTTCTATCAATTGCTCGACAGTAATTTGTTCACCCACCGTATTATTTTCCTTCATGAGAGAAGCCTCTAGTGAAACCTATGGCCCTCGGGTCTATTTTCTATATTATATTTTCAGATCTATAAACCAAAAATACCAAAAATACTTTGCTGCAATCTTTTTACTTTTGTTTTACTTTTCGTTTTAGCAATCTTTTATATCTATCTCTATCAGATCTCATCCTTGCAAATAACCGTGAAGGGATTGACAACCCCTTTTAGCGTTGGGTGCAAGAGTTTGATTGTTTGTGTAGGTGCGAAGATTGGGGACTTGCTTGTATCTCCTACTGGATTGAATACCTTGGTTCTCAACAACTGAGGGAAATACTTATCTACTTTGCTGCATCACCCTTTCCTCTTCAAGGGAAAACCAACGCAAGCTCAAGAAGTAGCACTGTACCAAACGAAGTCCAATTGCCACGAAACTTTTTGATGATTTTTTCTGGACTATATGAAGACCTAGAAGATCCAGAAGGAAGCCTGGAGGTGCACGAGGGCCCCACCACACATCAGGGCACACCCTGGGGGGCGCCCTGATATGTGGTGGCCCCCTCGGGCACCTTCCGACGTCCCTCTTCGGCCTATAAATTCTCTAATATTCTGAAAACCCTAGAGGCAGTCACGAAACCCTTTTTCCACCGCCGCAAGTCTCTGTTCCGTCGCGAGGCCATCTGGAGCTCCGTTCCGGCACCCTGCCGGAGGGGGGATCGATCATGGAGGGCCTCTTCATCAACCTTGCTGCTCTCATGATGATGTGTGAGTAGTTCACCACAGACCTACGGGTCCATAGCTAGTACCTAGATGGCAATCTCTCTCTCTTATTATCTTCAATACAATGGTCATCGCATCTTTCCTTTGATCTATCCGATGTAATCCTATTGTGCGGTGTGTTTGTTGGGATCCGATGAATTGTGGGTTTATGTTCAGATTATTCATGAAAAGTATTTGAGATGCCTCTGAATTATATTATCTCTTATGTGCATGATCATTATAGCTTCGTAATGCTCTCCGATCTATTGATATGCTTTGGCCAAGTAGATTGATATTTCATCGATGGGAGTGGTGCGTTGTGGTAGGTTCAACCTGGCAAATTTCTATATCCCAGTGAAAAAGTAGGGGACAAGATGCGTCTTTGTGTTGTTGCTACTAAGGATAAAACGATGGGGTTCATTCATATTGTTTGAGTTTACTTTGTCTACATCATGTCATCGTTCTCCAAGCATTACTCTATTTTACTTAATACTCTAGATGCATGCTGGATAGCGGTCGATGAGTGGAGTAATAGTAATAGGTGCAGGCAGGAGTCGGCCTATTTGATTATGGACGTGATGCCTATATATACATGATCATTGCCGTGAACATCGCATAACTATCCGTTTTTCATTCAATTGCCCAACAGTAATTTGTTTACCCACTGTATGTTGCCTACATGAGAGATGTCGCTAGGGAACACTATGGCCCCCGGGTCTATTCACTTATATATTCGCAAACGCTATTATTACCTTGCTGCCTTTATTTACTTTTTATTTAAATGTGCAATTTATATTTATCAACAATTATCTACACAACTCATTTACTTGCAAATAACGAGATCAAGGGGATTGACAACCCTCTTGCCCGCGTTGGGTGCAAGTCATTTGTTCATTTGTGTGCAGCCGCTGAAGACGGTTGATGATTGATATTCCTATTGGTTCGATAAACCTTGGTTTCATAACTGAGGGAAATACTTATCCGCTTTGTGCTGCAATTACTCGTTCCTCTTCACAAAAAACCAAACGCAGATCACAAGTATCACACGCCACCACCATCGCCGAACAACACTTGAGTACATGGGTATGGGCATGACCCCTAGCTTGTTCCAAGCTTGGGGGAGGCGCCCCGGTATCGTATCATCATCAGTTTTCACTATCATGTTTTATTTTAGTTTGATCCTTAGTTATTTCGTGGTTTAGAGAAATAAAGTTACATATTTGCTTTGCTTAGGATTTTGCTTTGAGATCCACCTACCCTTGTAATCGAGTATGAGAGATATATAATAAAGATTAGTTGAGTCTGTGTGCTTTTCTCTCTTGCACCAATCATCATAGCATGGCAATAAAAAGAATAGGAAAGATCATATGCTTATCTCATGGGAAGTAATGACTTCACATAAAAAGAAAGTATGAGCGATGAAAATTGTTGGGAACAAAACAAACATAGCCTTAGTCATTCTTATAATCTATGCAAGACTATGATAGAGAAGAGAAGATCCACATACAAATACACTATCTTGGACATCATCTATGATTGCGAACCCTGACCAAATATTAAATAGTGATAAAGTGTTGAAGTTGGACATGGAAGACAACTTAATGGTTATGCTTTCTTACATTTACATAGAAGTTATATTATCATGGATCCTTTAACATGTGATGTTTCTTTTAGATCTTATGCTAGCCAAAATTTCTGCACCAAGTAGAGACACTACTTGTGCATCCATAACCTCTTAAACCCAGTTTCTTTTCCTATGAGTCCACCTTACCTACCTATGGATTGAATAAGATCCTTAAAGTAAGTTGTCATCGGTGCATAAGCAATAAAAATTGCCTATAATCATGTATGATCTTTTATTGAAAGGGAAAATAAGTTTTGTACGATCTTGTGATGACGAAGAAGTAAAAGCACATGGTGCATAATAAAGTTCACCATCACAAGGGGCAATATAAAGTGACGTTACTTTGCATTAAGGGATTGCACATCTAAACAAATAGAAGCGCATGACAACCTCTGCTTCCCTCTGTGAAGGGCCTATCTTTTACTTTCATAAAGTTTTCACTTTTACAGAAGAGTCATTAATATCTTCCCTTCTTTTAATTTATAAACTCTCTTAGCTGGCAAGCATCACGTGTTGAGGAAAGATCCATATATATATATATATATATATATCCATTTGAATGTAAGAAACCATGATTCATTATTGTTGACATCATCCTTGAGGTAAATGAGTTGGGTGGCAAATAAAGCCCCCATCTTCCTATGTGTCCGGCTAAAATATTAGGTCCAAAAATATGCCATGAGTGTCAACAATCATAGATGACTAAATGATAATTGAGTATGTGGGTTTGCTAAAATGAAAGCTCTTATATAGACTCTTCTCTTGAATATGATGAATTATGATTATCACCATGACTAAAGGCACCGTTTGTTGGTTGTCAATAAGATTTATGCTTCATACTTCGATAATTCTGAATAGATCTTTACTTGTTTATGAGAAGTTATATGATGAAATACTTGCTGCTATAATGATATTCATGATGCTCCCATGTCCGTATTCTGTTTTTATCGACACCTCTCTCTCAAATTATGTGGTCATTATTCTTGAGCTCGGCTTTGGCTTGAGAACAAGCGAGGTCTAAGCTTGGGGGAGTTGAAACGTCCATTTTGCATCATGATTTCTCATTCATATTTACTTTATTCTTGTCCATTATTCCCTATTATCATACAATTCTTATGCTCTTTCTCTCTGAATATGCAAGATACATCACAAAGAGGGAATTATCTAGAAACTAGAATTTGGGACCAGAAAACCGAGAAAAAGACAGAAAAATCACCAGACTCCAAATGACCGGAAACTTCACGGGGAATTTTTATTGAATATTTAAGAATTTCTGGGCCAAAAATATACCAGAGGGGGGCCACCAGACGGGCACAAGCCAAAAGGGAGTGCCCCCCCAGGCCGCGCCCTGATGGCTTGTGGGGCCCTGGCTGGCCTCCCGACGCTCCTCTTCTCCTATATGGTGTGTTTTACCCTAGAAAAAATCGTAAGCAACCTTTCGGGATGAAGCGCCGCCGTCTCGAGGCGAAAATCTGGGCAGGGGCCCTTTTGCACTCCGGCAGTCAGATTCTGCTGTGGAAATTCCTCTCCGGGAGGGGGAGATCGAAGCCATCGTCACCACCAATGCTTCCTCCTTCGTGGGAGGACCAATCCCCATCGACATCTTCACCAGCACCATCTCATCTCCAACCCTAGTTCATCTCTTGTATTCAATCTTTGTCTCAAAACCTCAGATTGGTACATGTGGGTTACTAGTTGTGTTGATTACATCTTGTAGTTGATGCTTATTGGATTACTTGGTGGAAGATATTATGTTCAGATCCTTAATTATTATTATTGCACCTTTGATTTTGAACATGTTGATGAGGTGTGGGTAGTTACTATTGTTCCTGAGGACATGGGAGAAGTCTTGTTATAAGTAATCATGTGAAGTTGGTATTCGTTTGATATTTTGATGATATGTATGTTGTTACTTCTCTTAGTGGTGTCATGTGAACGTGGACTACATGACACTTCACCAAGTTAAGGGCCTAAGGGAAGTCATTGTGGAGTAACAAGTATATGATGGGTTGCTAGAGCGACAGAAGCTTAAACCCCAGTTTATGCGTTGCTCCATAAAGGGCTGATTTGGATCCACATGTTTCATGCTATGGTTAGATTTATCTTAATTCTTCTTTCGTAGTTGCGGATGCTTGCGAGAGGGGTTAATTATAAGTAGGTTTTTAGTTCAAGTAAGAATAGCACCTTAGCACCGGTCCATCCACATATCAAATTATCAAAGTAGCGAACGCGAATCAACTCAACATGATGAACATGACTAGACAAAAATTCACATATGTCCTCGGGAACGCTTGCTTAATATAAGAGTACTTTCAGGCCTGTCCTTTGCTATAAAAAGGATTGGGTTACCTTTCTGCACCTTTGTTACTATCGTTACTTATTACTTGTTACAAATTATCTTGCTACAAAACTATCTACTATCGTTACTTACAGCATTTGCGGAGAATACGTTGCTGAAAACCGCTTGTCATTTCCTTCTGCTCCTCGTTGGGTTTGGCACTCTTAATTATCGAAAAGACTATGATTGATCCCCTATACTTGTGGGTCATCAACCACGGCAGAGGAAAAACTTACAGACATTGTCATCTAACAACTCATTGTGGGCAGTAAAAAGGCTACACAGTTCTGAGTTCATATACTACAGATCACTGTTGTCTTGGACAAACTATAAATAAATAGTTTAATTGACACATTTTGACCCATTGTACTAACAATCTTTATTAGTTACCTCGCACGATACTAATTCATGAATATCTCATTGCCCCATACGCAAAAAGGGTCTACGCTTAGATCTTTACCAGTGAAATATGTACCTGCAAGCAATAAGTAATATTAGAAGGTAACCTGCAATTGCACAATGATGTAGTACAATACTCTCTCCGTCGTCCAGCGGACATGCCTCAATATACCTATTTTTTTGCCATTCGCTCCTTAAGCTCCCCGGGAAGCGTAGTCGAGATTAGGCTGCAACGCTCTGGAGTGGGGTGGGGATGGGGATGGGGATATGTGGGAAAGTGGGTGTTTTGCAGGCCGGCACAACGGGTTGGACTAGAGTCATGTGTGCATTTGACATGGAGGAGCACTACTGTCGAATGCACACACAACTCTAGTCAAGATAGTCATTGTAGTCTGGTAGAAATACATGTGCATTTGCATGTCCAACAATCATGTAGTTTCAAAGGTGGTTTTGAGTAAACTGCATTGGGAACCACTGCAAAGGAAAAAGATACGGAGATTGTCATCTAACAACTCATTATGTGCAGTAAAAAGGCTACAGAGTTCTGAGTTAATATACTACAGAAGTGCAGATCGTTGTTGTCTTGGACGAACTGTAAATAAATAGTTTAATTGCCACATTTTGACATTGTACTAACAATCCTTATTAGTTACCTATTCTTCCGAATTATATGTATCTGCGAGATTAATTTTTGGTTTCGATGTGCAAAAGCAAACCATTTCTATTGGAAACATTCCTATAATGAATTCCTTAGGAACCTTTATTATAAATGGAATATACCGAATTGTGATCAATCAAATATTGCTAAGTCCTGGTATTTACTACCGCTCGGAATTAGATCATAAGGGAATTTCTATCTACACTGGGACTATAATATCAGATTGGGGAGGGAGACCGGAATTAGCAATTGATAAAAAAGAAAGGATACAGGCTCGCGTGAGTAGAAAACAAAAGATATCTATTCTACTTCTATCATCAGCTATGGGTTCGAATCTAAGAGAAATTCTAGATAATGTTTCCTACCCTGAAATTTTCTTGTCTTTCCCGAATGCTAAGGAGAAGAAGAGGATTGAGTCAAAAGAAAAAGCTATTTTGGAGTTTTATCAACAATTTGCTTGTGTAGGTGGGGACCTGGTATTACCTCACATGATGTTGGTTCATGAATATCTCATTGCCCCATACGCAAAAAGGGTCTAAGTGTGGATCTTTACCAATAAAATATGTACCTACAAGTAACAAGTAATATTAGAAGCTAAATTGCAATTGCACAATGATGTAGTAGAATACTCTCTCTGTCCCACTATATAAGATCTAGTTACATCCAATATACTAACATATTGGATGCATTAACATCTTATATTATGGGGCGGAGGGAGTATAACATGGGAAAATATAGCCATGGGAACCAAAAAACCATTAAAATAGGCATATGCTCACTACAACAGGCTTAACAGCAACCAAATATAGTCATTCATAATGGTATTGTTGAAATTGCATAGAACAAAGCTTGTACTTAAACATCAAATTGTATAATTGAACATCACGGAGTGAAAAAAACAGGGGGTGTATTACATACACCAGGCTTATCAGGAAACAAATATAGCCATTGAACTGGTATTGATCAAATTGTACTGCACATTGTGAATAACTAAATAAATAGGCAATACTACAAAGAAGCAAATATAGCAATTGAAACTAGACAAATGCTTACCACAAACAACCAAAAACCTTTAAAGGAGGCATATGCTCACTACAACAGACTTAACAGCAACCAAATAGTCATTCATATCGGTATTGTTGAAACTGCATAGAACGTGCCATGTGCTTAAACATCAAATTGAATGGTTGAACATCACATTGTGAGAAAACTGAAATAAACAGGGGCGTGATAACTACACCAGCTTTAACATGAACCAATTGTATGATTGAAACCCCAAATCTAGCAATTGAAACTAGATATATGTTCACTACAAACAACCAAAAATAGCTAAAAATGTATATGCTCACTACAGATAACCAAACATAGGCGTTCGTGAAATTGAACTGAACACGACATTCGTGAATTTGAACTAAACACGGTTTGCCTCCTTCCCTTTGGAAGAGCACGGCTACAGGGTGCCCTCCCTGATGTCGTGGATGGGCTATTTCCCATTGGAAGAGATGGATAGGGTGCCCTTGTCATCCTTGTCGTCGTCAATGAGGCCTGGCTTGGCAACTGGCAACGCCGAGACACCGCCAAAATGCGACCTTCAAAAATGACAAAAGGGTCTCGATGGAGATGAAGGCAAATTCCTGACAACGAAGCAGAGTGGATCAACGGCGGGGCCATGGAGGAGATCCACGGGGGTTGAACCCGAGGGGGTAGGGGTGCGACACTTAACCTATGGCATAGCCCGCATCAAGCCGTCACTGTCGATGAGCTTGATGTCGTAGCCGGCTGCAATGCTCTGGAGTGGGGGCGGGGATGGGGACGAGGATCTGGGAAAGGGGGTGTTTCGCATGCCGGCACAAGGACTCGAGTCGTCTGTGCATTCGACATGGAGGAGCACTACAACGAATGCACACACGACTCTAGTCCAACCCCTTGTGATGGATCTTCATGAGGACTTCCAGGTAGTCATTGTAGTTTGGTCGAGGTTGACGATGGAGTCGGGGGCGGCGGTGGTGGCGGCGAGATAGATAGGGTTCGAGCGATGGACGAGTGGTGTGGGTATGAGCAGAGGTTTTCCTCTTCTTGTTCTTTTTGATGTAATCTAAGCAAATGTTTTGTAGTGCGGGGGGGGGGGGGCAGGTGGTGTTTGAGGAAATGTCGCGGCTACTAAATTTTTTACCAGGCGGGAGTGTAATGTCGGGATGCCAGGGCTACTGAAAATTTGGATTACCGGATTGAAGCGGCGCGGCCCGCACGGGAACAACAAACATCGCACACTGCCCAAACATAATAAGTATGTGCTATCAAATAGGAAAAACCCGCGGAACTGCCATTTTTAAAATTGCTCAAGTAGGTAGATATTTTTGAGATTGCGAGGGAGGTCTCGTGGAGCCCAATCGTGTGACCGTGCTGATGTGACAGGGCACGGCCGTTGCACACGGGTAGACGAAGGGAATAGTGTTTATTGAGTGTACAATCGCAAACGGTTATTTTGTTCGAATCCTCTGCTATTTACTCCTATAATAATAATATATAGGAGCATTTCGCTAACAAATGCGGGAAATGGGTCAGAACACAAACACACCTGCATGTGGAACAAAAAATGTATGCAAAGGGTGGTTTGATATGTTCAAATACCCAGTGCGCAACTTTGATGTGGCACATGTATCATCTGCCGCCACTTCGTGTCGGCGGGAGGGAATCCTAGCTATGAATACATGCCCCCAACTAGGTCTCGCGTCTCACCCTAGCGTAACTTGAAAATGAAACCTACATGAATCCAGCATGGTCAAAACCCACCCCCGTCTTGCTTCTGGTCGAAGGTGGACGGTGGCACATGCGCCTCGCAACACAGACATCCCCGACCCCACCGAGGTTCATGGCGCACGTACACATTATATATAGTCCCCCCCCCCACACACACACTTCGAGTCGGTTGGAAGGCATCTCACCAAGACATACTCTAACACAGACCAAAGAATCAACCTGCCTCTTCGTCAAACCTCTCTCGCTGTCGGTCGAAGTGATGGACGTCAACCTAAGGCCATGAATTAATTAATATATACCTGATACGCAACTTTGATGTGCCACATGCTTTTGGAACCGAAAGCCCCCCTCCCCCCGAGCGAGGGTTCATGGCGCGTATAGCTAGCTAGTTTGTCGAGCGCCGATGGGAACGATTCACGCGTAAGTAGCCATGCGCTCAGACTTTGGTAAGGAAACTCATTGACCTATAAAATATATACCATAACATAAATCAACAAGAATCCACTCTGGTAACCTCTCTCTCATTGTCAGTCAATGTGATGGATATCCACGCGGACCCATGAATGGGCTTCCCATCGACAACCTCATGAAGGAGTGTCCGAGGACAACCACCGTCTAAGCGTGGATCAAACATGTGTGTGGAAATGTTGGGATCTTTAAATACCCAACACACAAACTTTGATGTGGCACTTCCTCGCTAATCGCAAAGTCCCCACGCGGAGCGAGGTTCACGACACGTAGTATATATATGTATCCCCCCACCCCATTTCAAGACGGTGGGAGGCATTCATGTGTACACCTTGTGCTAAAATTATACCATGCATGTAATCTAACACCATGACCTACATACCGCAATTAACACAAACCAAAAAAGAATCCACGGTAATTAACCTCTCTCATTATGGTCAAAGTGATGGACCACACACGAGGCCACGGATGGGAGCGACGTTGATAACTGCGCGAGGAGGCCGTTGTCCGAGGACAACCATCACCTCCATGTTGTCCTAAAATATGTATGGAGGTGTTGTATGATATTTTGAATACCCAATGCACACCTTTGATGTGGCATATGCATGCATGAACCTTGACAAACCGGACAACCCCCCCATTCCATCCCACGGAGGTTCACGACATGTGCACTTACTTGTAGCCGGTGGGAGCACCTGTACATGATACGTCTCCAACGTATCGATAATTTTTGATTGTTCCATGCTGATATATTATAATTCTAGGATAATTTTTGGGTCTTTATTTACCAATTTATAATATTTTTGAGCACTAACCTATTGACCCAGTGCCCAGTGCCAGTTGATGTTTTCTGCGTGTTTTTTACTTTTCAGGTTTACATTACCAAACGAAGTCCAATTGCCACAAAACTTTTTGATGATTTTTTCTGGACCAAAAGAAGACCTGGAAGCTTCGGAAGGAGGCCGGGGGCCGCACGAGGGCCGCACAAGCCAACAGGGCACGCCCCAGGGGAGGCAAGCCCTGATGGCTAGTGCCTCCCTCGGCTGCCTCTCGACGCCCCTCTCTGGCCTATAAATTCTCTTTCACCCTAAAAATAACGGAGGCAGTCCCGAAACCCTTTTTTCACTGCAGCAAGTCTTTATTCCGTTGCGAGGCCATCTGGAGCTCCGTTCCGGCACCCTGTCGGATAGGGGATCGATCACGGAGGGCCTCTACATCAACCTTGCTGCCCTCATGATGATGTGTGAGTAGTTAACCACAGACCTACGGGTACATAGCTAGTACCTAGATGGCAATCTCTCTATCTCTTGATCTTCAATACGATGGTCATCGCATCTTCGCTTTGATCTATCCGATGTAATCCTATTGTGCGGTGTGTTTGTTGGGATCCAATGAATTGTGGGTTTATGTTCAGATTATTCATGAAAAGTATTTGAGATACCTCTGATTTATATTGTCTCTTAATTGCATGATCATTATAGCTTCGTAATGCTCTCCGATTTATTGATGTGCTTTGGCCAAGTAGATTGATATTTCATTGGTGGGAGTGGTGCGTTGTGGTAGGTTCAACCTGGCGAGTTTCTATATCTGTAGGACCAAAAGTATGTCTAGAGGGGGGTGATTAGACTACTTGACCAAATAAAAATCTGGCCTTTTCCCAATTTTTAGTGTTGGCAGATTTTAGCATTCATAGCAAGTCAGGTACACCCTACACATGCATGTCTAAGAGTATAGCAGCAGAAAGTAACAACAAGCATGAGTAGTAAAGGAAGGGTAGGAAGATCAAATGCAATTTGTAGACACGATGATTTTTCCCATGGTTCTGATAGGTGGTGCTATCGTACGTCCACGTTTATGGAGTCTTCAACCCACAGAGGGTAACGGTCGCGAGAGTCCACGGAGGGCTCCACCCATGAAGGGTCCACGAAGTAGCAACCTTGACTATTCCATAACGGCTTCCGTCCACGAAGGACTAGACTCACTATGGGTAGATCTTCACGAAGTAGGCGATCTCCTTGCCCTTACAAACTTCTTGGTTCAACTCCACAACACGAAGTAGGAGGCTCCCAAGCGACACCTAACCAATCTAGGAGGCACCACCCTCCAAAAGGTAATAGGCTCGGCAATGTCGATGAACTCCTTGCTCTTGTGCTTCAAGATGATAGACTCCTCAACACACAATCACTCTCTCACAGATTTGGCTTGGTGGAAGAGATGGGATTGGTGGAAAGCAACTTGGGGAGGCTAGAGATCAAGATTCATATGGTTGGAATCAAATGGCATGATCTCAACACATGAGTAGGTGGCTCTCTCTCAGAAAATATGATGGGGCAAGTATGGAATAGTTCTGAGTGCTTCTTTTTCGAGTAGGTGGTGATGAAGGGGTATATATAGGCATCCCTAAAAATCCAACCGTTACACCTAAAGTGACCAACTCGGTGACACCGATGTGTTAATCTTGGTGGTACCGAAGTGACCAAAAGGCAGAAACTTTTGAATCTCGGTGAGACCAATATATAAAACTCGGTTGCACCGATAAGGTGACCAACGGTCAGATTGCCCAATCTCGGTGACGCCGATTCAACAAACTGGGTGGTACCGATTTTGTGAAACTGCGTAACAGAAAGTTGGCAACCCAAACTCGGTGGCACCGAAGCAGAATCGGTTGCACCGAAAGGTTAGTGTTTGGCTTATGTCTGTCAGAGTTTGGGAATCGGTGGCACCGAGTGGAAAGTGTTGGTTGCACCGATTTTGGATATTTGACTTTGGACAGACTTTTGTGGAAGAGCTTGTGGGTGTTTTTGGTGACTATCACTTGTGCACGTATGAGCATTTTGTTCTCCAACAGTACCTTACCCCCTTTTAATAGTATTGGCTTTCCTATGGACTCAAAGTGATTTCTCACAAATTAAAATGTAGAGTCATGTTGCTTGAAGCTTTGCCAATCCATTTCCTTGCATCTTGGGGTATTTCCACAATCTCCACAATCCTTTGCCAATCCTATCATTGAACTTTTCCTGAAATATACTTGGTGGAAACATTAGTTCAATGACTTATATGTTGTTATTAATTACCAAAACCACCAAGGGAGCAAATGTGCTTTCAATCTCCCCATTTTTGGTAATTGATGACAACATATAGATCAAAGCTTCGACATATGATATAATCAAAGAATATAATCGTCGCTTTGAGAAGTATGTGATAAGCAAGAGCTCCCACTAAATTTGTGCATTATTTTAGATTTGCGTTTGAATGCAAATGCACAATCACATGGGGCACTTCTTCCATGTCACATACATCTTGGTGGTGTGCGAGAATAATTAGAATGAGCATCATAGCACAACACAATCAAGCAAGGGTGAATGATCATCTCATAAGCAGCATAATGATAGGAAATAGTAGCAACACACATCAAGCGTATGATCAAAACACCACATAGTTCAACACAACCAAAGCAAAAGACCAAATGTTTTTGAAAAAGCAATAAAAACCAAACGCTCTCTCACTCGAAGCCTAAAGATCTATATACACTTCTCCACCTTTGGCAACAAGTTACCAAAAAGTTCAAAGAGATATAGCTAAATGTTCTTGGGCTGGTCTCCTCCGGTTGCTGATGAAGGAGTCGAGAGAACTGCGTTGGCGAAGATCTCAGCTGATGTCCTGGATGGAGTTGGAGTAGCAACTGAAGGTACTGGAGGAGCTGATGGAGCTGAGGTGACAGTAGTAGGTGCTGATGAAGAAGGCCTCAAATCTGGAGCTGGCACTGTGGCTGATCTGGCCTGAGTGGTGAAGTGAGTGCCTGGCCTGAGAGGAGAGTCATCCTCATCATCATCATCATCAGAAGAAGAAGAGTGAGGAAGAGGCACAGAGTCAACTTCCTTCTTAAGCTCATTGACTGTCTTGGTCAGCCCATCTACCTTGTCATTAAGGGTCTTGATCCTGTTCTCAAAGATCCTGACAAGACTGTTTTGATTATTCAGAATGTCCTTGATGTCCTTCTGCATGCCTTGAACGGTTGAGATCAAAAGATCCATTTGCTCATTCCTGGATCTAGGGACCTGAGCACTAGTGGCCCTAGCTGCCTCTGCCTCTGCCTGTGCTTGAGTTGCAGCTGATGTGGGATGTTCTGGGTCCATCACCACAATGTTGTCCTCTAAATCTGGCTGTAGGGGCAAGTGGGGTCTGTCCAGAGCAAAGATGTGCTTCTCCAGCTTGGAGTTGATGAGCATCTGAATGTAGGGTGCATAGCAGCATGAACGCTTCTGATCAGCAGCAACCCTCTTCACAGTCTCTACTATCAGATCCATCACTCTTATCCTGGTGTGTCTGTCAAGATGGATCAGCATGTTGATGGAATAACCTCGAATCATCTTCTCATCTCCTGACTTGGGCACCAAAGTATGCCTCAATATGGTGTTCATGGTGCGGAGGCCAGCCTGGAGGAAATAGATAGATCCTAGCTTGTGAGACTTCACATGAGCAGCAGGAATCTCATTGTACATGTTAGCCATAGCATTGTGGCTCTCCTTGTATTCAGAGTACACATCCAAGTCACCATCCTGCACCTCTGGGACTCCTAAGATGGCAGCCCATTCATCAACAGTAGACTCGTATCTTGCTCCTTCTGTCATCCATACAATTCTACCATCTCCATAGAAGTGAGCAGTGGAGTAGAATTGCATGATCATCTCGTCGTTCCATGCAGTGAACTCTTTGCCAACAAACTCATCCAAACCAATGCAATGAAAGTTGTCTTGAACACTTGGAAAGTAGTCTTCATTCTCCTTGATATACTTCCAGTCAATGTATCTCATGTCACTCACAGCTGGACTCTTGTCAAGCAGCACAGTGTCATAGAAATCCTGTTGCTCCTTGGTGTAGAACCTGTAGTCCACAGCTGTCTTTCTCCTCTGGGCATATGGATCAATAGCTCTCCATGCCCTCAAACCAGAATCCTTCCTCTTCTTCATGTCTTCAGCAAGTGGATGGCTGGCATTGTGTTCAGGAAGGTGTGGTCTAAGCTTCATCAAAGCAGACATGGCATCCTCATCCTCAACTCTGGAGGTAGTTCCTTTGTTCTTCTCAGAAGCTGGAATCTGTCTGGATGTCCTCTTGGGCTTTTCAGCAGCAGCCTTCTTGGGGGCAGACTTGGTGCTCTTGGAGGTGTTAGTCTTGGGCATAGCATCTGCCATAAGTTTCTTTTGCTTCTTCTTGGGAGGGGCCTTGACAACCTGCTCTTCCTCCTCCTCCTCAGCAGCAGCACCAGCAGTCTCCTCTGGATCCTCAAACATAGAAGTTTGCCTACCAGTGACATAGACAATCCTTTTCCTGGCCTTCTTCTCTCATGCCTTCTTAGGCAATGACTTCCTTGGGGGCTCAATGGTCATGGTAGCCCTAGCACTCTCAGGTGCTCTCATAGCCTCAGAGCTAGCATATACCTTGCTGACAGTTCTTCTGGAAGAGGTGGCTTCATTATCAGACTTCTTGGCAGCTTTCTCTTGCTTGTTGGCAAGAACTTCCTCTGGCACAAAATCTGAATCCTCCTCATCTGAATTCGGTTTCTTCCTGGCCCTAGTAGCAGCCTTGGGCAACCCATGAGAACTGGGGGTGCCTGGATCTGAAGAGGAACTAGACTCAGGACTAGTGCCTGAATCCATCTCAACACTCTGCTCTCTGAAGTTGTTCTCACTGTCCTCAGCATCTGACATACTGACCCTGTGAATAGAGTATAGAGGAATAGAAGAAGATGAGTCATCAAAAAATGCAGCTATTTTTGAAAGTTTGAACAGAAAAATCTTAGATGTAGTTCACAGCAAAAAAGGATTTCGGTGTCACCGAGTCAACATTTTCGGTGCTGCCGAGACTCACAATACTCTTAACAGAAACTTGGCAGCAGTTTCGGTGGGACCGAAAACTACCACTCGGTTTCACCGAGTACTGTCCTAACTAGCACAAAAACAAAATCGGTGGAACCGATTTTTCTGACTCGGTATCACCGAGATGCGATTTTGCGGGCAACTAAACCTAAAATTTTTCGATTCGCTAAACTACTGGAATTTTTAGAGGATAGGGAGGATTGCACATGGTGGATTATCGATGGAATAAACTTCAATGTGCAAGATTCGGACGGGGAGCGCAAAGAAAGGTCGGATCCATACCCTAACTTGGCAATGGATCCGCTACGGCGGCGACGGGGGTGATGATTCCGTCGGCGGCGACGATTCCCAGCGGCGGAGACGCACGGGGAAGCAAAGGCGACGACAAGGGGTAACGAATCGGCAGCGTAGGGTTTTGGAGGGGGCGACGGTTTGATGGAATTTTCAAAGGTCGGGTCCGCCTCTTATATACCCTCGGCTGTTGGTGACACCGATTCTAAATTTTCGGTGTCACCGAGTTCCTCAACTGTCAGCTGACAGGGAAACTCGGTGTAACCGAGAATATGGAATCAGTGGTACCGAGATTGAAAACCAGATCAACCCTAGGCATTCGGTGAGACCGAGAATTTTGGGTTCGTTCCATCGAGATGCATTTGGGAGGTTTTAATGGTCAGTCCTTTGTCGATACGGAACTCCGAGTGCTCCACACACAGAGGGATCGAAAAGTACTTGTTCAAATTTTGTGATGCAACATGAATGGAATATGAGGTGAGAAAGCATAGATAGCTAGAGAGTGGTCCTAGGCATTCTTGTCCATCCAATTGGCAAAAGATAAATCAAAAACCAAATAGCAACAATTGGATGTCCTCGAATGGCTAAATAAATGCAGACCAACATGCTCACACAATAAGATGTCAAATGAAATCATGGCAAACATGCACATACATACTAGCATCTAACAAGCACTTTGGCGATGACGAAGTCATCTATATATGAGTATATTGACTTAGGAGCCAAGTAAGAATACTTGATCATAGGTCATACTCATCGTTTAAGCACAGGTGGGGTTACCACTTTTACATAAAGCATTTAATGTTGTCACATTCTAAGAGATGCTTTAACTCAAGTCTTAGAGTAAAGCTTCCCCTTGATGTGACATCCCCCCATAGTAGGGATAAACTAACCTTGGGTTTTGTCGATGAAGACTCCATGTTGGTGAGGTAGTGGTGGATGCTCAAGGTTTATGAAGATCACCAAGAGTTGGCAGCATCCTTGTTGTTTCCTTACTCTTCTCACCTACATGGGTTAGTCCCAACACACAAGAGACAAATACAAGGATATCTATGGACATGGAGTGCAAATCATGTGTAATGATGTCCATTGATTTGTTGATTACCTTGTCCCTTGCTTACCTTTGAGGGAATGTGTGACTCCTTGAACTATTGCATAGAGTTGATGTTGATTGCAAATAGTTCTTGCCAATAATGAATGTGAGTGAATTTTCATTGGCGGAGTCACCCCTCAAGAACTTTCTAGTTCTTCTTCTTGGGGACCCACATCAACTTGATGGGGATCCTTGGTGTTGAAGTAGCCTTTGTAGAAGTTGAGCTAGAAGTAGCCTTGGGAACCCACTCCACCAAAGCTTGGGGTTCATCTTCATATGAGTCAATGTCCTCTTGAAGCTTGTTCTTACCCTTGAGCTTGTGGTCTTGTGGTGGAAGGTCATCTTGAGTGTTTGTTCCCTTGGGAAGAGTATTTTCATACTTCTCCTTTTGAGGAACAAACTTGGGCTTGGGGTATTGACCTTCTTCCCATTCAACTCCATTAGCGTTGAAGTTGCCAATGCCATGGTTCTTCCGGTATCCTCTGTGCTTGCGTACAATTTCCTCAAATTGCTTACACCCGGAAAGACTCTTGTAGATACCTTTCTCTATAATTCCTTTCAATAAAGCATTTTCTTGCTCAAGTGTAACTTGGCTAAGAAAATCATCATTAGTGGAATTAATAGAACTACTAGAAGCAACATCATTAGGTTTAGCATTTTTATTGTTGCTACTAGATGAAGAACCTTTCTTGCCTTTGTTACTAGTTTGTTTAGATTTAACTTGTGGCATGAATGTAGACAAGAGTAGTCGTTTGGCTAGATAAGATGAAGTCTTCTTTCGGAGATCGTCATTGATAGCTTTAAGAAACTCATGCTCTTGTTCCAAGTTGAGCTTCTCGAAGCGTAGCTACTCATGAGTTCTTACAAGCTCTCTATGATCTTCGAGATTAGATTCATGGGCTAACTTAAGAGTGTTTAGTTCTTTAGTTAGTTGTTCTATTTTCATCTTATCATCATCAATTGACTTATCTTGACTAGCACGAGAATTATCAAGTTCATTTTGACTAACATCACTAGTTTCATCAAAGAGCAAGTCATCATCACAAAGCAAATCATCTTCATCACTATTGAAATCAAGATACTCGGGGTGTGATACCTTGGGGCCTTTAGCCATGAAGAAACTTCCACTCCCTTCGTTTGGTGAGTCAAATAGATCATAGGAGTTGGTAGTCACTAGTGCAAGTCCGGCAACACCTTCATCTTGACTATAGTTGGAGTCGGAGTGATAGCTTCTCTCGGAGTTGTTGTCGGAGTCGGAGCCGGAAACCCATTCACCAACATGAGCTTGATGTTTTCTTCTTGTGTAGCTCTTGGTGTACTTGTCCTTCTTCTCCGAATCCCTACTTCTCCTTGAGGGTCTTCGTTCATAACGATCATCTCTACTCCTTCTCTCTCTTGGAGGTGATTCATTCCTCGAGCTTCGTCTTCTAGGTGACTCTTCTCTTCGTTTGTAGGGAGCCGTGCACTCATTGGAGTAGTGCCCGGGCTTCCCACAATTGAAGCAATTGCGGTCATGACTTGACGAATGCTTCTCTTCATATCTTGAGTTGGAGCTTCGTTCTTTGCCTCTATTCTTGTAGAACTTGTTGAATTTCTTGACCATGAGGCTTATTTCTTCATTGGTGACAAGGTTGTCGCTTGAAGTTGCGGGAGCATCACTTGTGGCTTTGTAAGCACCGCTAGACTTGTTGTGAAGCTCTTCTTTGTCTTTGAGTGTCATCTCATGAGCAACAATCCTTCCAATGACTTCCGTAGGCTTGAGATCTTTGTAGTTGGGCATCATTTGGATCAATGTGCACACGGTGTCGTATCTCTCATCCAAAGCTCTAAGTATCTTCTTGATGATGAATTTGTCAGTCATTTCTTCGCTTCCTAAGCCGGCAATCTCATTGGTGATGAGAGCTAGCCTAGAGTACATCTCTGCGACTCCTTCACCATCCTTCATCTTGAACTTGTCAAGCTGACTTTGAAGAACATCCAACTTGGATTCTCTCACGGACTCGGTTCCTTCGTGCATATCAACCAAAGTATCCCAAATCTCTTTTGCATTCTCAAGACGGCTGATTTTGTTGAATTCTTCGGGGCATAGGTAGTTGAAGATAATGTCGCATGCTTGAGCGTTGTATTGCAACATCTTCAGTTCATCCGCGGTCGCTTCATGATCCGGTTCTTTTCCATCATCAAAGAATTCACCTTGCAAGCCAACACGAACAACAGCCCAAACGGCGGGGTTATGACCAAGAATATGCATTTTCATTTTGTGCTTCCAACTAGCAAAATTAGTGCCATCAAAGTACGGACCTCTACGGTGATAATTTCCCTCACTAGACGCCATACTCTCCTAGGTTGTGAGACCAATGCAATGGAGACCAAGGCTCTGATACCACTTGTAGGACCGAAAGTATATCTAGAGGGGGGTGATTAGACTACTTGACCAAATAAAAACCTAGCCTTTTCCCAATTTTTAGTGTTGGCAGATTTTAGCATTCATAGCAAGTCAGGTACACCCTACACATGGATGTCTAAGAGTATAGCAGCGGAAAGTAACAACAAGCATGAGTAGTAAAGGAAGGCTAGGAAGATCAAACGCAATTTGTAGACACGATGATATTTCCCGTGGTTCCGATAGGTGGTGCTATCGTACGTCCACGTTTATGGAGTCTTCAACCCACGAAGGGTAACGGTCGCGAGAGTCCACGGAGGGCTCCACCCACGAAGGGTCCACGAAGTAGCAACCTTGACTATTCCATAACGGCTTCCGTCCACGAGGGACTAGCCTCACTATGGGTAGATCTTCACGAAGTAGGCGATCTCCTTGCCCTTACAAACTTCTTGGTTCAACTCCACAACACGAAGTAGGAGGCTCCCAAGCGACACCTAACCAATCTAGGAGGCACCACCCTCCAAAAGGTAATAGGCTCGGCAATGTCGATGAACTCCTTGCTCTTGTGCTTCAAGATGATAGACTCCTCAACACACAATCACTCTCTCACAGATTTGGCTTGGTGGAAGAGATGGGATTGGTGGAAAGCAACTTGGGGAGGCTAGAGATCAAGATTCATATGGTTGGAATGGAATGGCATGATCTCAACACATGAGTAGGTGGCTCACTCTCAGAAAATATGATGGGGCAAGTATGGAATAGTTCTGAGTGCTTCTTTTTCGAGTTGGTGGTGGTGAAGGGGTATATATAGGCATCCCCAAAAATCCAACCGTTACACCTAAAGTGACCAACTCGGTGACACCGATGTGTTAATCTCGGTGGTACCGAAGTGACCAAAAGGCAGTAACTTTTGAATCTCGGTGAGACCGATATATAAAACTCGGTTGCACCGATAAAGTGACCAACGATCAAATTGCCCAATCTCGGTGACACTGATTCAACAAACTGGGTGGTACCGATTTTGTGAAACTGCGTAACAAAAAGTTGGCAACCCAAACTCGGTGGCACCGAAGCAGAATCGGTTGCACTGAAAGGTTAGGGTTTGGCTTAGGTCTGTCTGAGTTTGGGAAGCGGTGGCACCGAGTGGAAAGTGTTGGTGAAAGTGCGTTATATCGACTAGAGGGGGGGTGAATAGGCGATTTTTACAAATTCATCACTGAGGAATTTCAACTTGAGGAATTTGAAATGTGATTAATAAATAGCAGCGGAAAAAGTACTCAAGTGCATACGAAGCATAGCGATCGCATAGTCATCATGATGAAATAACGCATGCACAGATTACAGGTAGCGTGATACAGGATAAGCAGGTGAGGAACAAGGTAGCTTGAAGAATTTGAGGTGACGAAATTGAGAAAGTCTTCAGTCAAATTCTTCAAACAGTAACGATCAATTTCATCAACAAGTATACGAGGAAATGGAAGGGTTGAGGAAATAGAACCAGGTAGCTCGATGAAGACAATGATTTGATGACCCAGTTCCAACTGTTGTGACAGTCGTACGTCTGGTTTGGAGCGGCCTGGTATTTAAACCAGAAGACACACAGTCCCAGGACACACAGTCCTTACTGTATTCTCCTTGAGCTAAGGTCACACAGACCTCGCCCAACACTCGTGGTAAGTCTTTAGGGTAGACTTCCAAAACCCTCACAAACTGGTCACCCGGCGATCCACAATTGACTGCTGGATGCTCTAGACCAAGGTCACTTCGTGATCCCCAATTGACTGCAGGATGCACTAGACCATGACGCCTAACCGTCTGGAAGATACACAGTCTTCAAAGGTAGCAAGCGTCGGTTCCACACAGGAACAATTTCTTCAGTGATGCTCAATCACTTTGGGTTTGGTGGTTTGGTTTGGGGTTTTTCCTCACTGATGATTTTCTCTCAAAGTCCTCGAGGAATGGGATGCTCTCAAATGACAAGTGTCAGTTCTCTCTCGGAGCAGCCAACCAACTAGTGGTTGTGGGGGGTGGCTATTTATAGCGAGGGTGCAACCCGACATGATAAGACATAAATGCCCCCAATGATATGACCGTTATGTTGATAGGATGATTGGGGGACAGCTCGCACTTAGCACAGCAACGGTCGGAATTTCGGACTATGAAAGTCCTCAGGCTTATCATATTCCTCACTTGTAGGCAATTCGCACTGGCGAAATCCTAACTCCTCAGTCAGACCAATTTCCTCAGAGACCAGAAGGTCATCGTCTCTGTCACTGAAGAACTTGACTGAACTGCAAGAGATTTCCAAAGGCTTCACTCGAAGGATTCGATAGGTTGAGGCTTTTGAGTTGAGCATCAGTTGGAAATTTTGCTTAGTATTACCTCGGCCCCCTTTAACAGTACGGTGTTTCCTATGACTCAAAGAAAGGAAATGAAACTACGAAAACAAAAGTCTTCACGCTTCATAGTCCTCGTTCATATCTTCAAGGTCACACCAACTTCTTCTTCTTCAAAGTCTTCAGGGAATACCAAAGTCTTCACCAAAGTCTTCACCAAAGTCTTCAGTTGAAGACATACATTTTTAGGGGTCAATAGTCTCTGAATGTATCAAACTCCTCAGCAACTTATAGAGCCTGTGTACACTTACAAACGCATCAGTCTCTTAACTTATAAGTCTTCAATACACCAAAATCACTAAGGGGCACTAGATGCACTAACAATCTCCCCCTTTTTGGTGATTGATGACAAATAGGTTAAGTTTTCAACGGGGATAATAATATGAAGTGTAAGTACTGAGTTTGAGGAATTTGATTGCAAGATATAGAAGAACTCCCCCTGAAGATATGCATATTTGAGGAATTTGCTTTGGACTGCAAATGCACATGGCAGGTTAAAATAATGGAGAACTCCCCCTACATCTTGTAATCCATACACGCATTTAATATATATCATGAGAAAATTGAAATGCATGATGGAAAATGGGGTCTGAGGAAATTCATCATGCGTGCATTAAGATAACTTGAGGAAATAGCATGCGGAAAGCAGTTCAAAATCATCAGACCACCATCGGACTTAAGTTTACAACTCAACCAACAAAAGCTTCAGAAGAGCGAGAGTTGTAACTTAAACAAAAAAAAACAAAAACAGCCCATATAGAGACCCGCTTGAAGACTAACTCAAATTTTCTCCCCCTTTGTCATCGAAGACCAAAAGGGACGAAAAAGTGAGGACTAACGCCCCTGAAGAATTTCAACTTGTATGTGGTGGAGGAGCGCCAGCGTTATCGGGTCGGCTGGTGGAGCAGGGCCTGCAGTAGTGTCGTCAATATCCTCAGCTTCATCTGCCTGGCGAGATGAAGAATATGAGCTTGTAACCAGCTGAGGAACTTGAACTTTCTTCCATTTCTTCCTTGGAGGGATGGACCAATGAAAGTCTCGCTGAAATTCCATCTCCTTGAGTTCTTCAGGAGTCTTGAGGTGAGACAGGATGGCCCATGTGCGGTCAAAGACTTCATGAAGATAATAGTGGTTCTTCCTCCCAGAGTTGTGCGTGACAGTCATGTCTCGAAGAAGTGAACCAAACTGACGCTTTACCCACTTGTGATCACGATCAATCTTTTGATGAAGACTTAGAAGAAGCTCTCGATCAGTCATCACACGAGGGGCAGTTTCTTGATGATTTTGCGATGAGGCTTTTGCAGCAGAATCTTGGGTAGCAGTGTCATCATTGGTGGAATAGGATGCAGCTTTGGGAAACTGACCATCCAATGGACGAGTACCTTCATCAATGACAGCCTTGCCTTTACCCGCAACTGAAGAAAATGAGCTCTTGAGGACTTCGATCGGCGGCAAAAAGCTGAAGTGATTCTGAAAGTCAGCCTTGAATGGAAGTGAAGACCTTGATCTGATGAATTTCATGATCCAGGGAGCGTAAGGCTTCAAATCAAATGGGGCTGAAGCAGCATTGGCCAAAGTCCTCAAGAAGAAATCATGAAAGTTGATGGGAATCCCATGAATGATGTTGGATAGCATGTTCTTCATGATTCCCTCCACTTCTTCTTCTTCAGAGTTGTGACCCTTCTGAGGACTGAGGGTTTTGGTCAGAATGCGGTAAACTGTCCTGGGCACATAGAGCAAATCCTTCACAAGGAAGGAAGTCCGTTGAGGTTGGCCCTGAGCCAATGGCTTCATTAGCACTTGCATCATGTGATCGGGCAGAGCAGGTTCATCAAACAGGCATCTTGCTCCTTCTGAGGGAATTGGTATTGGGACTGAACGAAGCAATTCAGAGGCTGGAGCAGTGTAGTGAGTAGATCCAGTCATCCAGTCCAAGACCCAGGAGTTGATGTCAGAGGCATCACCTGTGATATGCAAGGTGGCATAGAATTGAAGAATTAGCTCTTCATTCCAATCACATATGTCCACACAGAATGGAAGAATTCCCGCATCATGAAGGACTGCGAGCACGGGTGTGAAGCATGGGATAGTTTCCATGTCCGTATGACGAATTTGTCGATGCTCGAAGACTTTCTCCTTGTCAAATAGCACTGATTCATAATAATTCATCTGTGCGGGTGTGCAGAATCTGGAGCAACCGGCCCTTGCAGAGTCATACGGATTTGGTCCGTTGAAGAAAATGTGCTCGTTGAAGAAATTGGTTTTGATAAATTTGGGGCGCTTTGAGCCTTTGAGGGGCAACTTGGGCTTCGGCTGAAGATTTGGCTTGAAGCGGCCCACAACTTCCTTAAGCATAGGAGGAACTTCTTCAGATTGAGGAATTTGAATAGCAGTTTCCTCATTTGCAATTTGAGCAGCAATTTCTTCAGCTGATGCAGCTGGAATATCTTCAGTATGAATTTCTTCAGTCTGGGCTGGAGACTGAGGAATTTGAGTAATTGGTGTGGTCATTGGAGAATTTGGGTGTGCAGCTTCCCAATATTCATCTTTGATTAGAGGAGTTGTGTTGCCAATGTCCACATCCTCTTCCATTTCTTCAACGCCGGCCTCTTCAGCAGTCAACTGAGGCAGGGGCGATGATACCATTGGGGTTGAAGCATTTGCTTCCACTTCAATTTCTTCAACAATCTGCTCGACACCAAATGGAACTATTTCATAGCCAGGTACAGAGGAGATTGGGGTTGCATCAATGGGTTCAGTTGAAGAACTTGACAGAGTCTTCAATTTCTTCACCGCTGAGGAATCAGAAGTTGATGCTTTTCTTTTCTGTGCAGCTTTCTTCTTCGCAGCCTTTGTTTTCTTTGCTTCTGATGCAGAAGGAAGGTTGATGTTCTTCACCCTTGAGGACTTTGCAGTTTCAGCAGAGGGTGAAGGTGGAGCAGTTTCTTCAGGAACGACTGATGCAGTCGCCCTAGTGGTCTTAATTTCATCAGGCGCAGCAAAAGCTTCAGCTGGCCTGGTAGTTTCTTCAGCCGCAACAGTGGAGGTTGCCTTGACAGGTTCTTCAGCAGCCTGAATTTCTTCAGTTGCACGTGCAGTTTCTTCAGCAGGCTGAGCAGATTCTTCAGCCTGAGGAATTTGCTGTTGCAGTTGAGCTGCAACCCTTGAGTTGTGATCTTTAACTGCAGCTTGGGCTGCCCTGACAAATCTTACTTTGGTGCCCTTCCATTCAGCATCATATTTTGCTTGTTCATCAGTCAGGCAGCGAATCTCAGACTGAACTGTGATGAGTTGAGTAGGAGTCAAATTCATCACATTGTTCTTCAGGAACTTTTCCTTTCTGGCCCTGCTCCTCTTAGCTCTCTGAGCTTGATCTCTCTTCCATTTTTCTTCAGCAATGAAGTGGGTGAGGACATGGTCAACACCAAGAGGTAACTTCAGTGAGGAAAGTGGAGTGCTGGGATCCTCATGCCATATGTCAATGAAGTTGAGGATCATCTTTGGATCCAGCATAAGAGGAACAGAGCTGCCCTTAGCTATTGCAGCTCTCTGCTGACTGTTTTTGATGATTTCTTCCAATTCTTCATTAGTAGCATCATCATTATCCTTAGACCCTGAGGGTACATTCACAGTAACTTGGCTTTTGTGAGGACTTGGTCTCTGACCTCGTCCAGCAGTTCTCTTTATCTTCATCAAAGTAGGACTTGTTGAAGACTGTTCTTGGGCTGAGGAACTTGCAGAGGCCCCTGAAGCAATTGATAAGCCAGTAGTCCTCTGACATGTTGTAAGAGTTACAGGTGTTGAGGACTTTGCAGCAGCAGCTGATGATTGTGCAGCTACTAAAGGCATTGCAGTGGCCTTTGAAGAATTTGCTTGAGGATTTTGCTGAGATGACTTTGAAATTGAAGATTTTGATTTCACAGCAGATTTCTTCACCAGTGATTGCTTCGGAACACTCTCAGAGGCTCCGGCAGAGGCAGCAGCAGCAGCAGAATCTTCATTGAATTTCTTCACTGCAGCTTTGGCAGTCCTCTGAAGCTTTTGTTGATGCTTTGCCCATTCATCAGGAAAGTCTTCACCACGAGCAACGCTAGTGGGATCAATTTCTTGACCATCAGCAGGAGGAGCCCTTTTGCAAGGAGGTTTGAGGGCGAATTTCTTCATATACTTGGGAGTGACATAGCGATAGTCTCTCCACTCCTTTGCCCACCTCCGTTCAATTCTTTGAATTCTGATTTTCCTCTGCTCTTTCGTTTCTTTGCCATGAATGGCCTCATCTGGAGTACAGTAACCAGCATACAAATCCTCAGGTATCTCAAAAGCAGTGTTCTGTTCAGCCTTCTTTCCACCCTTCTGAGGTCTTTTACCATCTGCCATTTTCTTCACTTGATGACTTTGAACTCTTGATGATTCTGAAGATGTATACAGTTTTTCCTCAAGAAACGCTGCAAATGAGTTAAGTTGATGAGAACCTAGTGATTCATCAGCAGACATTTTGTACCTGTGAACAGAGTATAGGTGCGAGGAATTTGAAGAGGTCATATGCGTTCTCAGAAATTTTTCAAAATACATCAAGTTGAGGATTTTGACCATAGATGTCTTGAGGAATTTCACTAAGTGTTCTTTGTCTTAGGTTTCAGAGTTGTGCGAATATGTAGATCCACACAATTGAGGAATCATGAAGAAAATCATAACTTAGAGAAAAACATCAAGGGATTGAAACATATAAGATGCTTAAGAAGATGATTCTTGAAGAATAAACACTTTTGAGGATTTTGTGGAAGACATGAAGATCAAACAAGGGCAGTAAAATTAGATTTTATTTACCCTGATGAAGAAAACGACAAACAGAGAGATGAAATCTGGGAAGTTCGTCCGTCCAGATCTCCCACGCCCTAGCTTGGCAGAGGGAGACAGCTACAGCGGCGGCAGGGTGAAGACTTCCGCGGCCGATGCGAGTACAGCGATGGCGAGGTCGAGGCAGTGAAGCTCTTCCTCTCCGGCGGCGATGATTTTAGCGGTGGCGCTAGGTTTGAGCTCGGGAGAGATGGGAGTGAGGGGTAACTTGAGCACAGTGAAGGGGAGGGGGTATGTATAGTGGCAGTATAAACGAATCGGCCCGAAGATTTTGGACCAGATTGCCCCTGACCCTTGCTCTCCATGCGACATGTGTCACCCACGTTCTGAGTAGTGGAGATAGTGGGGGATCGTGGCTTATCCAGTCGTGGGAACAGGAACTGTTTGAGCCGGAAGCGCCGAAAAATTTGATAGTAAAAATTTTAAAGTTTCCGTTCGCAAATTCTTCAGCTGTCAAGGATACAGTGAAGACTTTGAACGAGTTTCAAAGAAGAACGCATATGAAGAATTTGTGAACAGACTCGGTTGAGTTTAGCATAGAGGGGGGAACGGGTCCGATCACATTCACTTAGATGAAAATCAACTTGAAGAATTAGCAATAAGTGAATGCTGTTGAGGACATTGAAAACTCAAATATATATATATATATATATATATATATATATATATATATATATATATATATATATATATATATATATATATATATAGTCAATGAAGAACATCAGTTTCACTGTTTGAAGAATTTGAAAATTTGAGGAATTTGAAAATTTGAAGACTTTCCAAAATGATGAAAAAATCAACTTTGAAGAATTTCAACTATTGTTGGTGGCGTGACCCACCGTATAAGAATGATGATTTCAGACACCGCATACAATTGTCGTAGGGTTCTGAGAATCAAATTCTTCGTTAATTTCTTCACACTTAGAGAGTTATTCTTCATTGATTGAAGAAAAACGTTACTTCGTGTGTTGCACATCAAAGTCATCAATTTTGCATAAGTGTTAGGATGTGTGTCCTTTTAAAGAACATTCGAAGATTCTAAGATATTTAGCTCACACCGCAACTTGCAAAATCTCTTTTCATCCAAGGGCTTAGTGAAGATATCGGCCAGTTGTTCTTCAGTGGGGATGTGGTCGATGGAGATGTCACCCTTGAGTACATGATCTCGAAGAAAATGATGACGAATCTGGATGTGCTTGGTCTTGGAGTGCTGAACTGGGTTGTAAGCAATCTTGATAGCGCTCTCATTGTCGCAGTAGAGAGGCACATTCTTCACCTTGATGCCATAGTCCTTGAGGGTTTGCTTCATCCACAGCAGCTGAGCGCAGCATGAACCAGCAGCAATGTACTCAGCTTCAGCAGTAGAAAGTGGCACGCAGTTCTGCTTCTTTGAGGACCAACAGACTAAGGATCGTCCGAGGAAATGACATGTGCCTGAGGTTGACTTGCGATCCACACGATCTCCAGCATAGTCAGCATCTGAGTATCCGACGAGGTGAAGATTTGAGCCCTTGGGATACCATAATCCAAGCGTTGGTGTGTGAGCTAAGTATCGAAGAATATGTTTCACAGCCTTATGGTGTGATTCCTTCGGTGTTGCTTGGAATCGGGCACACATGCAAACACTCAGCATAATATCAGGCCTAGATGCACATAGATACAATAAAGAGCCAATCATGGAGCGGTATACCTTCTGATCGAAATCTTTACCATTTTCGTCAGTGCAGAGGTGGCCTTTTGAAGGCATTGGAGTTTTGACGCCTTTGCATTCGTGCATGTTGAATTTTCTCAGCACATCCTTGAGGTATTTCTCTTGTGAGATTAAGATGCCATTGTCTTGCTGACGAATTTGAAGACCTAAGAAGAATTTCAACTCTCCCATCATAGACATTTGATATTCTTCACTCATCATATAGGCAAATTCATCACTGTAACGTTTGTTAGTACAGCCAAAGATAATATCGTCGACATATATTTGGCATATGAACAGTTCATTGTCATAGGATTTGGTGAAAAGAGTTGGGTCGAGTGAACCGGGTTTGAAGCCTTTCTTCATGAGGAATTCCTTCAGAGTGTCATACCACGCCCGAGGGGCCTGCTTGAGGCCATAGAGGGCCTTGTTGAGTCTGAAGACTTTGTCAGGATGCTTAGGATCTTCAAAACCTGGGGGTTGAGCAACATATACTTCTTCCTCAAGCTTACCATTGAGGAATGCACTTTTCACATCCATTTGATATAAAGTGATATCATGATGGTTAGCATAAGCAAGCAATATGCGAATAGCTTCAAGTCTAGCAACAGGTGCAAAAGTTTCATCAAAGTCAATTCCTTCAACCTGTGTGTAGCCTTGAGCTACAAGACGAGCCTTATTCCTTACCACGAGGCCATTTTCATCTTGCTTGTTGCGGTAGATCCACTTGGTACCTATGATGTTATGCTTGCGAGGATCTGGCCGCTTGACAAGTTCCCACACGTTGTTGAGCTTGAATTGATGCAATTCCTCTTGCATAGCTTGAATCCACTCAGGCTCCTTGAAAGCTTCATCAACTTTGGTGGGCTCTATCATAGAGACAAAAGCAAAATGCCCACAAAAGTTAGTTAGATGTGAAGCTCTTGAGCGAGTGAGAGGACCTGGTGCATTGATGTTGTCGATGATTTTGTCAATCTGCACTTCATTGCCACTCTTGGATGAGCAGGTTGACGTGGCTGAGGATTTTCTTCAGCACCAATTTCTTTAGGTGTATCAGCATGAATGTCTTCATTGATTGGAATGACTTCCTCAGTTGGTTGAGGATTTTCTTCAGTGGGTACTACATCCTCAGTAGCCTTCAACTTAATGGATTCCTCAGGAGACTTTTCATCTAGCACAGAAGGCAGGTGCTCTCTTTGCGAGCCGTTAGTTTCATTGAACCGCACATCTACAGTTTCAACAACCTTGTGATGGTAGGTGTTGAAGATTCTGTAGGTGTGCGAGTCCTTTCCGTAACCAAGCATAAAACCTTCATGTGCTTTCGGTGCAAATTTAGAACTGTGGTGAGGATCTCTTATCCAGCATTTGGCACCGAAGACTTTGAGATAACTTACATTGGGTTTCTTGCCGGTCAAGAGTTCATATGATGTCTTTTTGAGGAATTTGTGAAGATATACCCTGTTGATGATGTGGCATGCTGTATCAATTGCCTCAGGCCAGAAGCGACGAGGAGTCTTGTATTCATCAAGCATGGTGCGAGCCATCTCAACAAGAGTCTTATTCTTGCACTCCACGACGCCGTTCTGCTGAGGAGTATATGGGGCAGATAGCTCATGAGTAATACCAAGTTCATCAAGATATTCATCAAGATTGGTGTTCTTGAACTCAGTCCCGTTATCACTCCTGATATGCTTGATCTTGACGCCGAAGTTTGTTGAGGCCCTTGAAGCAAATCGTCTGAAGACATCCTGCACTTCAGAATTGTACAGAATAATATGCACCCAAGTGTAACGAGAGTAATCATCAACAATGACAAAGCCATACAAGCTTGAAGCATTTGTTAGTGTGGAATAATGAGTGGGGCCAAAGAGGTCCATGTGAAGCAGTTCAAAAGGTCGAGTCGTGGTCATGATTGTCTTCGAGGGATGCTTGGATCTGGTCATCTTTCCAGACTCACAAGCACCACAGAGGTGATCCTTTAGGAATTTGACACCTTCGATGCCAATGACGTGCTTTATCTTCACGAGCATGTGCAAGTTCCTCATACCGGCATGTCCAAGTCGTCGATGCCACAGCCAGCCTTCTGAGGACTTTGCAAGTAGGCACGTGGCAGGCTGAGGACCTGTAGAGAAATCAACAATATACAAGTATCCTCTCCTAAAGCCTTCGAAGACTTTGGAATGGTCAGATTCCATGATGACAACACAACGATATTTTCCAAAGACGACAACCATATCAAGATCACAAAGCATTGAGACAGACATAAGGTTGAACCCGAGGGATTCGACAAGCATCACCTTGTCCATGTGTCGGTCCTTGGAGATTGCAACCTTACCTAGACCCAATACCTTGCTTTTTCCTTTGTCAGCGTAGGTGATATGCTTCAGATGAGATGGGGCAAGTGGCATATTCATCAATAGACTCTTGTCACTGGTCATGTGGTTGGTGCATCCACTATCGAGGACCCACTCAGTAGTTTTTGGAGTTTCATCCTGCAGATGAATTAGTACAACTTACGAACTCATATGCTTCAGAGTGAAGAATATGACATCAAATTCATCAGGCAGAATTTCATCACACAACATAGTAAGTAAAGCAGTGTGAGGACGTGAGAAATGAGGAACTCATTTCTGCATGATTAGCTTGCATCCTTTCAAGCATTTCCTCAGGTCTCCAGCAAATTCATCAAACGTTCAAGTTCGTCTGGAGACCTGACCCTGCATAAGAAGTTAGTTCAATTTCTTCACCACCCACATCTGGAGGGGTGGCAAAGAGTTCATCATTCTGCGAGCTACATATGAGAGGGGAGGCATTGAAGCAAGTGCACTTCGTTTCACAGGACTAGGGTTAGAGTACCCATATGAATAAGCAGAGAAATTCTTCGAGGACTTATGAACATAATGATTTGAAGAATAATGCACATATTCAGAACTCTTAGATTTTTCCTGCGAAACAGATGCATTAGCACGAGAGTGATACTTTTGACTATTTGAGGAATTTGGTCCAAGTGAAGACTTTGGTCCATATGAGGAATTTGATCTGGGGTTCCTTTTCTTCATGGGTGGTGTCGTGAGGACATTCACTTGAAGATTTTCCAAGCAGCTCTTAGGAACCCAGATTTTCCTCATAGGTGAGCCGTTCCTGCAGTTAGTTCCAACAAATCTGGCAAATACTTCACCTTTCTGATTTTTGAAGAATTTGTAGTTGGACTCAAGTGACTCATCAGACGAATAAGAAGTTTCACAAGTAAAGCCAGATAAAGTGGATGGATCCACAGGAGGTCCTTTTGCAGCAACCCATGAGGTTTTGGGGTACTGCTCAGGTGTCTAGTAGGATCCATCAGCATTGAGTTTCCTCTCAAATGCAATACCTCTTTCCTAGGGTTCCTGTTCAGAATCTGCTTTTTGAGCACATCGCAAAGGGTTTGATGCCCTTTGAGACTTTTGTACATGCCTGTCACATACAATTCCTTCAACCCTGCATTTTCGTCAGTGATACTTGTGGTATCCTCAGATGAGGAATTTGTGACCACGGGGATAGTTGAAGAAATTGCAGCAATAGAAGCATTTGAACATTCAGGTGAAGAATTAGCAGTTTCACGTTCGATGCATTTCATACATGGTGAAACAAATTCTTCCTGAGCGGTACTGATCTGTAGAGCCAGTAAGGAATCGTTTTCCCTTTGGAGATCCTCATGAGCCACTCTTAGTTTCTCAAGATCTTGCTTTCTTTGAAGAAATTCATAAGAGAGATTCTCATGGTCAACTAAGAGAGCATTATGATGACTCTGAAGGTTATCATACTTTGTCTGAAGACTTTTGAGATCATCAGACAGAGTTTGAGTCCGATCCACTTCCTCATTCAACAGATCATCACTTTTGTCTAGCAGTTTTTGAAGCTTTTCAAGTACACTTTGTTGCTTAGTGGCAATTTTAGCAAGTTTGGCATAGCTAGGTTTCACATATTCATCAGATTCACATTCACTTGATTCAGAAGAAGAGTGATGCTTGTGTACCTTGGAACCTTTTGCCATGAAGCAGTAAGTGGGAGCATATTCATCGTTGCTGACGTCAGAGTCGTTGGAGTGGTCATTTTCTTCATCGTTGAAGATGGACTTGCTGACGAAAGCAGTGGCGAGAGCAAGGCTAGCAACACCAGAGTCAGACTCTTCCTTAGATTCTTCCTCTTCTTCATATTCTTCAGATTCTTCTTCAAAGTCCATTTCCTTGCCAATGAAAGCCCGAGCTTTTCTGGAACCTTTCTTCTTGTGCGATGAGGACTTTGCAGATGAAGACTTTGAGGTTGAGGACTTTGAAGACTTCTTCTTTTTCTTGGAGTCATCAGAACTGTAGTCCTTGTATTTCTTCTTCTTTGATTCTTTTTCCCAGAGAGGACAGTCAGAGATAAAGTGACCAGACTTCTTGCATTTGTGACAAGTTCTCTTCTTGTAGTCGCTTGAGGAATCTGACTTTCTCAAACCACTTTTTGATGGCTTTCCAAATTGGCCTCTCCTTGAGAACTTCTGGAATTTCCTCACAAGCATTGCTAGCTCCTGACTCAGTTCTTCAGGATCATCGAGGCTGCTATCAGAATCTTCGTCTTCGGATGAGGAAATTGCTTTTGCTTTCAGAGCACGAGATCTTCCATAGCTTGGTCTGTAGAGGTCTCTCTTCTCAGCTTGTTGGAATTCATGAGTATTGAGTCTCTCAAGTATATCAGCAGGATCAAGTGACTTGTAGTCTCCACGTTCTTGAATCATCAAAGCCAGAGTATCGAATGAGGACTCAAGAGATCTTAGTAGTTTCTTCACCACCTCATGGTCGGTGATGTCAGTGGCACCCAGAGCTTGAAGCTTGTTGGAGATATCAGTAAGACGATCAAAAGTTTGTTGAACATTTTCATTGTCGAGTCTTTTGAAGCGATTGAAGAGATTGCGAAGAACATCAACACGGGAGTCACGTTGAGTGGAAACACCTTCATTAACTTTGGACAGCCTATCCCAGATAAGCTTAGCAGTCTCCAAAGCACTCACTCTGCCATACTGACCTTTGCTCAGATGGCCACAGATGATATTCTTCGCTTGAGAGTCGAGTAGCTTGAATTTCTTCGCATCAGCAGCAGTAACAGTCGGAGATGTGCGGGGAACACCATTTTCCACAACATACCAGAGATCGTTGTCAATAGCGTCAAGATGCATGCGCATCTTGTTCTTCCAGTATGGGTAGTCCGTCCCATCGAAGGTAGGACAGCCTGCGGAAACCTTGTTCATACCTGTAGTCGACATAACTAGAACTCCAGGTGGTTAAACCAAAATCACACAGAACAAGGGAGTACCTTGCTCTGATACCAATTGAAAGTGCGTTATATCGACTAGAGGGGGGGCGAATAGGCGATTTTTACAAATTCATCACTGAGGAATTTCAACTTGAGGAATTTGAAATGTGATGAATAAATAGCAGCGGAAAAAGTACTCAAGTGCATACGAAGCATAGCGATCGCATAGTCATCATGATAAAATAACGCATGCACAGATTACAGGTAGCGTGATACAGGATAAGCAGGTGAGGAACAAGGTAGCTTGAAGAATTTGAGGTGAGGAAATTGAGAAAGTCTTCAGTCAAATTCTTCAAATAGTAACGATCAATTTCATCAACAAGTATACGAGGAAATGGAAGGGTTGAGGAAATAGAACCAGGTAGCTCGATGAAGACAATGATTTGATGACCCAGTTCCAACTGCTGTGACAGTCGTACGTTTGGTTTGGAGCGGCCTGGTATTTAAACCAGAAGACACACAGTCCCAGGACACACAGTACTTACCGTATTCTCCTTGAGCTAAGGTCACACAGACCTCGCCCAACACTCGTGGTAAGTGTTCAGGGTAGACTTCCAAAACCCTCACAAACTGGTCACCCGGCGATCCACAATTGACTGCTGGATGCTCTAGACCAAGGTCACTTCGTGATCCCCAATTGACTGCAGGATGCACTAGACCATGACGCCTAACCGTCTGGAAGATACACAGTCATCAAAGGTAACAAGCGTCGGTTCCACACAGGAACAATTTCTTCAGTGATGCTCAATCACTTTGGGTTTGGTGGTTTGGTTTGGGGTTTTTCCTCACTGATGATTTTCTCTCAAAGTCCTCGAGGAATGGGATGCTCTCAAATGACAAGTGTCGGTTCTCTCTCGGAGCAGCCAACCAACTAGTGGTTGTGGAGGGTGGCTATTTATAGCGAGGGTGCAACCCGACATGATAAGACATAAATGCCCCCAATGATATGACCGTTATGTGGATAGGATGATTGGGGACAACTGGCACTTAGCACAGCAACGGTCGGAATTTCGGACTATGAAAGTCCTCGGGCTTATCATATTCCTCACTTGTAGGCAATTCGCACTGGCGAAATCCTAACTCCTCAGTCAGACCAATTTCCTCAGAGACCAGAAGATCATCGTCTCTGTCACTGAAGAACTTGACTGAACTGCAAGAGATTTCCAAAGGCTTCACTCGAAGGATTGGATAGGTTGAGGCTTTTGAGTTGAGCATCAGTTGGAAATTTTCCTTAGTATTACCTCGGCCCCCTTTAATAGTACGGTGTTTCCTATGACTCAAAGAAAGAAATGAAACTACGAAAACAAAAGTCTTCACGCTTCATAGTCCTCGTTCATATCTTCAAGGTCACACCAACTTCTTCTTCTTCAAAGTCTTCAGGGAATACCAAAGTCTTCAGCAAAGTCTTCACCAAAGTCTTCACCAAAGTCTTCAGTTGAAGACATACATTTTTAGGGGTCAATAATCTCTGAATGTATCAAACTCCTCAGCGACTTATAGAGCCTGTGTACACTTACAAACGCATCAGTCTCTTAACCTATAAGTCTTCAATACACCAAAATCACTAAGGGGCACTAGATGCACTAACAGTTGGTTGCACCGATTTTGGATATTTGACTTTGGACAGACTTTTGTGGAAGAGCTTGTGGGTGTTTTTGGTGACTATCATTTGTGCACGTATGAGCATTTTGTTCACCAACAGTACCTTACCCCTTTTAATAGTATTGGCTTTCCTATGGACTCAAAGTGATTTCTCACAAAGTAAAATGTAGAGTCCTCTTGCTTGAAGCTTTTCCAATCCATTTCCTTGCATCTTGGGGTATTTCCACAATCTCCACAATCCTTTGCCAATCCTATCATTGAACTTTTCCTGAAATATACTTGGTGGAAACATTAGTTCAATGACTTATATGTTGTTATTAATTACCAAAACCACCAAGGGAGCAAATGTGCTTTCAATCTCCCCCTTTTTGGTAATTGATGACAACATATAGATCAAAGCTTCGACATATGATATAATCAAAGAATATAATCGTCGCTTTGAGAAGTATGTGATAAGCAAGAGCTCCCCCTAAATTTGTGCATTATTTTAGATTTGTGTTTGAATGCAAATGCACAATCGATTAGGTACATGGGGCACTTCTTCCATGTCACATACATCTTGGTGGTGTGCGAGAATAATTAGAATGAGCATCATAGCACAACACAATCAAGCAAGGGTGAATGATCATCACATAAGCAGCATAATGATAGGATATAGTAGCAACACACATCAAGTGTATGATCAAAACACCTCATAGTTCAACACAACCAAAGCAAAAGACCAAATGTTTTTTAAAAAGCAATAAAAAACAAACGCTCTCTCACTCGAAGCCTAAAGATCTATATACACTTCTCCCCCTTTGGCAACAAGTTACCAAAAAGTTCAAAGAGATATAGCTAAACGTTCTTGGGTTGATCTCCTCCGGTTGTTGATGAAGGAGTCGAGAGAACTGCGTCGACGAAGATCTCAGCTGATGTCCTAGATGGAGTTGGAGTAGCAACTGGAGGTACTAGAGGAGTTGATGGAGCTGAGGTGACAGTAGCAGGTGCTGATGAAGAAGGCCTCAAATCTGGAGCTGGCACTGTGGCTGATCTGGCATGAGTGGTGAAGTGTGTGCCTGGCCTGAGAGGAGAGTCATCCTCATCATCATCATCATCATCATCATCTGAAGAGTGGGGAAGAGGCACGGAGTCAACTTCCTTCTTGAGCTCATTGACTGTCTTGGTCAGCCCATCTACCTTGTCATTAAGGGTCTTGATCCTGTTCTCAAAGATCCTGACAAGACTGCTTTGATTGTTCAGTATGTCCTTGATGTCCTTCTGCATGCCCTGAACGGATGAGATCAAAATATCCATTTGCTCATTCCTAGATCTAGGGACCTGAGCACTAGTGGCGCTAGCTGCCTCTGCCTCTGCCTGTGCTTGAGCTGCAGCTGATGTGGGATGTTCTGGGTCCATCACCACAATGTTGTCCTCTAAATCTGGCTGTAGGGGCAAGTGGGGTCTGTCTAGTTTTCTTTGCTTGTTACTAGTTTTCTTGTTTGAAGTCATGGCTAGTTCTTCTTCCGATCGCTTTACTCCCAACGATGATGTAGTCTATTTTAAACAAATGGGAGGAGAAAGTTTGAAAGATGCATGGTATAGGATTTGCTTCGCTCAAAATAAAGCAACTAAAAGGTTATCCACCACTACCTTGCTTCACAATTTTTATGTTGGTGTGACCACATGGTATAGGTTTGTACTTGACACCATCACCGGTGGGAACTTCTTAATGTGTCACACCTTGGATGCCTATAGTGCAATTGAAAATCTTGTAGGGGCACCACCCGTCATTGTCAATGAAACAAGTTTGACCTTGGAGCATGTTATGCAAAGGCTTGATGCTATTGAAAAGAACATGATCACAAATAAACCAATTGAGGAGTTGGATAAAACTTCATAATCATATTACTCAACTTGGGTCACGGGTAGGAATAACTTTGAAAACTTTAAAGGGAAAAGACACTACTACTGATGAAAGGATAGAACAAGGTTTGAATAGAATTGATAAAATGGAAGAGGTCATTGACAAAGTAGGTTCCTCTTTCACACCTTCTAAAGCTAATGCTAGTACCTCTCACAACAAGAATCCCAAGTTCATATATATTCCTAAGAGCATTAGTACACCTCCTAACAAAAGGAACGAGGATCTAAAGATGATTAGTGTTCATCCCAACTTTATAAATTTGATCAAAGATCCTATTGCTCCTACTATCCATGTTTGTGTTATTGAGGAGCTTGATGTCAAAGATGACAATACTTGAAACTATGCATTACTAGTACAATACCCGTGCGTTGCTAAGGGCTACAATGATACCAATAAATCAGAAAAATGATTAAGGTTGGTCAAAGTATATATTTCCACATACATCCGGTTGTTTTTGGACATCAAACGGACGCCCACAGGCTCCCAAAAATCCAATCGTCCGGACAGTCCGGACCCCCAATATAGCCCATATGTAGGGGGGAATGTGGTTGTCCTAATTATCCATCATGTTATCTCCAACACGCGACCCCAACATAAAAATCCCACCCCACAAGAATCCTTCTCTTTTGCTGCCGGAACCCCCCATCTCGCTTAATTTCTCGCCGTAGCGGGATATTTTTTTGCTGGAGACCTCTCCTTTAAAATCGAATGACCCCCACCTCATCTTTCTCATGCTTCATACCATACTTCCGCGCGGACCGCCAAGGAGGAGTGTTCCTGCCGTGTTCATGCTGATCCACCACCGCTATCAAGGGGGAGAAGGCGTGCACTGCCTGTGACGCCCCTTGATCCAAGAAGGCAGACCCGATGTCTCTTGATCCATTGCCACGTTGTAACATATAGTAGAATGCCATGCAATAGCACAAAATAAAAATATGATATTCGTTGTTGGGCATGCAATTGATACGCGGATGTGTCTGTTATTAACCCTTGAAACAACAAACCAATATGTTTACTCTTATGTCCTAACCAAAAAATTGCACGACTTAATGAAAAGAAATATGAACCGCTCGATCTTTCAATTTGTTGCAAAGCCATCTCTAATTAAATACAATTTGCCATATTTTTAAAATTAGGAAATTATTCCGCTTAGACTGTTGTAGCTAAACAGACCAACCCAACCCCATCCTGCTCACTCTCAACCCTCACCGTTATCACAAAATTCACTAAATCGTGACTAAGTGATACGTTGATCGCTGCCGCCATGGAAGGCCAACACCAAAGGACAAGGCGGCAACAACCTAACTATCTTAGTGCTAGTACCTCCTGGTTCTATACTGGACCCACCGTTCATCCTGGACTCTACCACGATGGTGCCACGCTCATGCGTTGCCACGAAAAAGAAAAGTTGTGAATAGAAATGTTTATCCAAATCATGAAAAATATCATTGTATCTCTCCTCTATCCTCCCTTGCGCACACATGCCTAATTCATGATACAAATTAATGTATCGGTTATAGAAGAGAAATAAGAGATTCCCCTCACTTTCTATCTCCTACACCCGAAACTGCTTTTAGGTCAGCTGGTTTACTAATTCTATTCTCCAATAAACCAAATGAAAGAGAGGACATATCAAGTTGGAACCTTGAGCTTCCCTTCAATAAAAGTTGGAGGCATGAGCTAAATATGAGAACCTAAAGAGATAGCATCCAAATGTTTTGGAGGCTTTAGTGAATTTCTTTCTTTTGTAGGACTCGGGTCTGTTGCTTTTGTAAAAGAACGACGACTACATACAAATCTTGTTGCTTTCAAACCAGTGTTTCTCAACAAACTATTGATTATTTCATGGCAATGCATGAAAAAAAATCATCCATACCACTGATTACCTTTAAATAGTATGTATCACTCCTCTTCGACCACCTTCAGTCGCTTGTTGACCTAAGTTGCGATACATGATCCTCCAACTTTGCATATATAACGGGAAGAGAAGTGATAAAAGGTTGAAAATGCAATTTTTTCAAGTCAAAACGCTCTGGCACTTCATTCCAAAGATGATAACATGTCTGATGAATAGTCTCCTACGCACCACACATACTCAGAACTAATATATATTATAAAAAACATTGCATGGTATTAACAATGGCATTGAGAAAAAGGCTATTACCTTTGTCATGTTTATATATAGTAAAATGGCAGCCTAATAACTCAGTCATATGCAATTCATTCGCACCTATAGAAATTTCATGATTTCCATCAAGAAAATGAAAAAAAATCATCAACATTTTTATTGATTCTAATAATTTTGAATTCTAGCCCCTTAAATCGACCACGAAAATGGTGTCCAAGTTAGCAAGCCGCAGGCCCCTGAGGACACCATGGCGCCGTCCATGTTTCCTGAGAGCACATCGCCACCACATTGTGTTGCATGCGTTCCTTGAGAGCACAACCCCACCATATTGCACTGCTTCTGCCGGTGCATGGCCTCGATCCTCCACTACCATGGTGATGTCCCAATGAATAACCACATCTGCATGCCCTTCACCATCTGCTATTTCTCTAACAAACAGAGCAACATGCACTGCCGCCTCGCTTGTGTCGCCATGCCTACATGCCTTGCTATTTGGGGCGAAAAATGAGTAATCACTTCAACAATAACATGGCGACCTAATAAAGTATTATTAGCAAAGATGATATTTCTGTCAATCTTTTAATCATGTTCTACATGGCAGGACCCCGTTATGAGATTATTGTTCCCAAAAAGCTACAAAATTGCTTGCTCAAAAAATGGAGAAGTGAGCCCAACAAATATATTTAAATAACATGGAACCTAATATTGTATAGTTACAAGATTTACAAGAGCCATGAATAGGAGTACCGTCTGATCTCATTTTTGTTACCAATGTATGTTTTTTTTAAAGGTGGATGGCCCCCGGCCTCTGCATCATGATGATGCATGCAGCCATGTTACCAATGTATGTGTAGAAAGTATTAATTTGTTGGCTGGATGGGAGGAAAAGCCATTAACATTCACACAACCTGAACTTACTTTTACCTGTACTTTATATTGGAACAAACTTACAAAGGGCTGCAGGGGGGAGGCAGGATCTCAATACAGGAGGAGATGATGGTGATGGTCATCCGGTGTTAGCGCTTTGCAGCAGACCTCAAGGTTTCGGGGCTGATACTAGGACGGTCCACGATGGGGCAATTGGGTGCTGCCCAACAGTGCTAGGGGATCCTCCTCCTCCTTCCGATCCTCCCAATTTTTGGATCAAGATGTGGCATGTGGCCAGACGGTCGAGCGGCGTATGTGAGAATCTGCACATCACTAAAGAAGACATGACGGAGAAACATGAATTAGCAGGCGAGTGATTACTTGCCTTAGGGTTGATGCGGACGATGCCCACACATGAAAGAAGATCAGATTCAGTGAGATTAGCAGCACCCAATGGGAAGGAGAGGGTGAAGGAAACATAACGGGAGGAAGACATATTGATTGTCATCGTTAGGGCATCAACCCCGGGAAGAGATGCAGGAGCGGCGAATAGAGGGAAGAAGAAGAGTGCAATGAGGGCATCGCCGAGAGCCCTCTCCGCCATGGCTATGGCGATTATGTTCTCAATCTGCCGCCATCCTTCATGTGGTGTCGCCGTTGCTCCGTTCCTCAAGTCACCGCTGCTGCCGTGGTGGAGGAAGAGAGGCCCAAAGCAACATGGGAGTGGAGGGAGTAGCAGGTGGAATCAGCGGCATGTGGTAATGACCCGCGTGGTTGCCATAACGGTGGAGCCGTGGAGGTGGGGGAGGAAAGCATCGGGAGGAGGAGCATATATTGGAGGGAGGTAATTAGGCGGCTCCGGAAGGAAGGAGAGAAGACCACGTTGATAGGTAAGTTCCACTCATCACGGGGTAATTGATTTATGTTCATTTGAGATCGCTAGATCTAATGTGTGAAAGGAAAGAAGGAGACGAACGAAACGACGTACCACCCTACCATCACGACCACGGACTCCCCCTTTAATTAAAACTAGTAGAATGCACGTGCGTTGCTATGGGCTATAATGCATATATAAATAAACCAAACAAATGATTAAAGTTGTCTCTAAGGTCGAAGATTATTTCTCCCTTATACGTCTTGGCATGTTCAAACATTCCTCTCCCTCCCCCTCCCACCCCCTCCTCTCTCTCTCTCTCTCTCCTTTTCATGTTGGTGCACTTAATTTGAGCATCCATATGCATTATAAACTACCATGTCTTTAACAACAAGAAACTTCTACACTATGATAGCATACTTCAAGACATATTTAGTATGCATTACGAAAATCTAGGAACGAAATAGCTAGAATATAACAATTGATAGCATATCTCTAACACATTAGTTAATACTCCCTCCGTTCTTAAATATAAGTCTTTTAAGAAATTTCACTACGGACTACATACGGAGCAAAATGGATGAATCTACACTCTAAAGTATGTCTATATACATCCGTATGTAGTTTGTAGTGGAATATCTTAAAAGACTTATATTTAGAAACGGAGGGGGTATATTTCATAATGGAAACTTGATTCATCGGTCCATCCACTTCAAATGCACATGAACTATATGCACCTGATGGTGATGATATATGCTCGTAGAAGGGTTGACGTGCCGACAGTCCACTATAAAAAGGTTGTCAAGGAACAAGAAAAATATTACAGTAATTGTGCCTAGATTACCGCGAAGAAGAAGAGAGGACAAGACAGACATGGTTTTTATGACTTCCTAAAATGAATTGGATTGGCACTATCTGTGGTCTTGTGGGAACGACCTAGCATCAAATTCACGTTTCCTTTAGAAAAATAAATCATTACGGTGGATGGTAAAGTTCAGTACCAAACATTGAGTAGCCAGTACCCCTGGTTATTTTGTTCAAACAGATAAAACTATCAGACAAAACGGCAAGACAAAACACGTTTGTCAATCCATGTGTTACAATCAGGCATCAGACACGATATTGTTAGATATTACCTGTAGAAGCGGTAAGGATACATTATGTGAACAATCTGACATCAGATCTCCTGTACTTAGTTTTTTGCTTCAATGATCACCTGTATTTTTTTTCTTGCTTCGTCGATCACCAAGCATTACCTTTCTATTGCCCCTGGTTATTGTAGTTATTCCCTTGTTTGATTAATTCAAAAACCTACTCACATACCATACAAGCAATCAAGGCTATCTTCATGCCCTACAATAATTTCAGGAAAAAAACACTAGCAACTTTTAGAAAAAGAAATCGAGCCCATTTTTGAAACTTAATCACAGATTTGCAGTATAAGGGCCCCGCGACGTAGGTTTTTTGGCGTTCCTGCACAGTGGATCTTGATGTCACTTCGGCATTGTTGAGAAAGGAATAAAAATAATGCATATGTACAATTTAATTTCGAAACATGTCAGTTTAATAAGTGACTACTACCTGCATTAAGTTAATTGACAAACCGTGGTGCACCAAAATTTCATTACTGGTCAATTGAGATTATTTTTGTTGCGAATTAGTCAATTGAGAAATTTAAACACCATACTTGTTTTCGCCAAGCAGCTTTGGAGAACCACCATGAAATTCTGCACAGGGTTGGACATGCCATGGAGAATAGTAATTCATCAAATACCGCTACCTATATAAAATAAGAAATTTGAGCGACAAAATGGGCAAAGAGAAACATATATACACGGCTGCGAACAATTGATCAGAAGGCATGACCAGATGTGGATAGACTAAGGTCTCGGCAGTGCATCGATTACCGCCCAAGAAAATAGCACCAACACGTCAAGGGCAACGACAATCAAGGATGGCATCCCCTTCGGCCATACGGTGGTCCATACTCCAAAATCCCAGAAGAACAACAAACCTTGAAAAGTTACAATCAGGAGTCAAGAACATATCAAAAGAGTTCAGAAATAGAAAGAAGAAAATTCAATAGTCAGTACAAAAACAAATAGGTATCTGTATCATAAACTCCGCGCATCCAAATCGCTAAGAAGATCCTCCGATCAACTACACATGTGAGGACGTCCGGGCATGCTGCATCTCTTACTTCTAAACACATGAACATATCAACATGTATGCATTGAATAAAAAGATCCTCATGGAACATATACTAAAAGGGGTAAAAAGGGGATCTGAGACTTAAGGAGAGAAGAACTATCATAATGTTGCATACTTGTACCCTTTCTGAAATCATGAAGCACACCATAACATTTTAACTTTATTTATTTAGAAATCAATAGACTGTAACTTTTTTTTCTCAAACAAAGATACCCGTATGTAGAAGTTATTAATTACCTATACCCATCATCAAAAATTAAATAAACAGTAGGTTTAATATGTGTGCCAAGCTGGTATCTTCTTTCTTTAGACTACATCATGAATTCCAGGATATGATTTAGCTATGACAGTATCACTATCTACTAATTTTGTCTATATTCTACAATTTGAGTACAAATTCCAGTCCTCCCAAGTGCATCTGTGTAGTACACATCACAGACAAAAATGTCGAACAGATTGTTGAATCTGAAAAGTGATGCACGGAACTTACAGAGTGGATGAGCTTGGCTTGGTGCCGATATCGGCAGGGCAAGAAAGCCATGGAGGCACAGTGTCGCGGTTCTCGTTGTCGGCGCAAAGGCCAGACAACATAGAATTGACAAAGCGCAAACTTCGCCTACAAGACCAGTCCTCTGCTTCATCTCCGACACTATTATCCAGACCGCTCAACAAAGTTTCACGTGCCTTGGATTGAAAAACAACATAAAGCCTCGAGTAGCCCATATGTTCGCATATTATGAAAATAGGCACCCTCATGCTTGCATTACCTACACTACTACAGAATGGTTCAAACACGACACATCAATCAGAGACCCTTCGACGAAACTGTGTGCGATGCATGAATCGCAAACGGTATAGTGCAAGCTCCGTCGGTAATGGCACGAACTGTGTGCGAAGGTGGATCCATCAAATACGATTCAGAAAGTAGTTGCGTGTGCGATCTACGACAGACAGTTTGTTCTTATGAACCATTTGTGATTAGAGAAGATAACAGAAACGGTTACCAAAACTACATACGTGTCCGAAGTACGGCATACAGTTCACTCGGATAAACTGTGAGCGCTGATACAGCAGAACACAAACGATTCGGCATAACACGATGTGTGCGATATACAGCAAACAGGTGAGTAATGAGAATCGTGTGCGAACACCAGAAATAACACAGACGATTCATACTGACAAGTTGTGTGTGTTGTGGGCAGACGGTTGCTACCAAGTAATTGTCAGCGATGGATGAGATCATTACAGACGCTACGTTGGGAAGTATCGTTTGCCTGTATTAATATCGTAGACGTTTTATTATTTTGACGCGTGTGCCTCCGCATCAATCCGTCCTCCTCTCTCACGTCTTGTCACCGCGTTGCCGCCCGAGTATTCCGGTGCACACTTCGGCACCGCTTTTGGGTTTTGGACACGCGCCCGCTCGATGATCCCGTTCCCGCTCAAAACCGCGCAGGTTCCAGCGCGCAAAACCGTTCTACGGCTCTAGATTCCCGCCATGCTCGGTGAAATCCACAATGCTTGCCGGCCTGCTATATAAACCCTCACGGATGGTGACTCCACATTGCCTTCATCCCCCCTCCCCATAGCTTGTCTAGTTTGCTTCTCCCCCAATCGCCAATGGCACCGGCCGTTCGTCGTCGCCCAGACACTCCGCCAGAGGACATCTCTAGCTGGGAGGCTTCACCGCTTTAGCGCGGCAGTCCTCTGAAGCGTGTAGTGCACGTGGTGTCCTTGGTGGGTGTGCGCACGCCACCAACTACACGCTCCACCACCGCTGCCCGAAGGCAGCTGCTGCCGGTGGCCGTCGTGGCCGCCACCACGCCTTCCGCCGCCGGGGCCGCCACCCCACCGTCGTCCGTCTTTGCCACGACCCCGCCGTCAGGCTGCGGGGTCATAACTCGCGCCGCCACCAAGGCCCGAATGCGGGAGATGGAGTCCGCCAAAGGCCCGCCGCCGGGCTTCTGTGTCGCAACCCTTGCGCACTACATCTACTTCCTAGAGAAGGAGGTAGAGCACCAGGTCGCGCACGCGAAGAAGCTCACCGACGTCGTGGCCGGAGGAGAAGCCGCAACGGCGGCACGGAATGCGGAGATCTACGCAGAGTCCCGTCGCTTCGAGGAGGGGCGTCTTGAGCATCGGAGGGCAGCACTGGCAGGCAACGGACACGTCTCCACCAACTCGTCGGCAGGCTCCTCCTCCACTTGCTCTTACTAAGCGCGCTCGACTCTGCTGGAAGTAGTACAAAGCCCCTCCGTGGTACTAGTATTTAGGGGCTATTTTGTTCAGTTCATCTAACTATAGATATGGTTGAACTGTACCATGTACTTTAAATAGCTAGTATATAGTTGAACTAGCTAATTCATTACGTGGTTGGCAACAATTGGGGAAAAGTTTGTTCGGTTCAGCTGTCGAGTTAAACTGTATTGTACAAAGACCAGTGCTTAATGCATGAATGAAATCCATGTTTAAAGTGAATTTCAGTTGCAAAATTACACCCTAATTGTGACTTTGTTTCTGCAATACTTGCCAAATGTCAGTGCTACAATGTTGACAAATGCCATTGTTACTAGATCGATAGATGCCAATATTTCCGATTTGACACATGGCAATCTTGTTTGGTAACGCGACAGAAAACAAAAATTTCCGGTATAGCGAGCACACCCAGGACCACTATGGAGACTGCATACAAGGTTTGATCTGATCCGTACCGACTCGAAGCGCAGCGGAAGAAGAGTCGGTGAAGATCATTGGTGCAGATCCCCGCAGCTAGGATTTTACAACCTCCCAACCGCGAGGATGTACTCCCTCGTCGGACAGCCCTTCGGGAGGCGGTCGGACAGTCCCTCGGACGATGTCACGGACAACCCTTCAGGAGGACCATCGAAACTCGGACGGTCACTCGGACAACCCTTCGGGAGGACCTTCGAAACTCGGACGATCACTCGGACAGCCCTTCGGGAGGACCTCTCAAACTAAGACCGAAACTACGATCTCTCTACAGAGGTGCACACATACGGTGTCATCTATCCGGCAGGGCTTCGCCGTCCAGAACTAGTTCCTGCCGGAACCCAGACAGCCTTTCGGCTCTACGAAAAACTCTTTTCGTGGGAGGGAGAGAGAGAGCTAGCAAAGCATAGCATGTGTATGAGAGCAAATGGATGATCTTTGTGGGCAGCCCACTCACCTCTATTTATAGGAAAGCCAAGGGGTAAAGTTGGCATTCACAAATACCAAAAGTACCCCCACTTTATGTCATTTACATAAAGAATAAAGCAAAATAGGGTGCCATGTGGAGCTCCAAGGAGCTCCACCTTGCTTGGCCGGCCACCCCTTGGGGGGCCCCCATGAGGGGTTTGCTTAGCCCCAAAGCTCTTCTAGAAGCCTTTTGGAAATATCCCAAAAGGTGACTTTCCATAAATATCCCAAAAAGCACTTTCACTATTTATGTGGGCTTAGAACATTTCCAGTACCCACTAAAATAATTCTCAATGCGATCCGGAACAATTCCGGATTAGTGATTTTCATCTGCGAAAAGCATCCGAAGCGGTTCCGGCAGCTCCGGAACATTTCCGGTTTTTCTTCCGGAAAATTCCCAGAAGTTTCCAGAATGATTCTGGCACCCTCCAAGAATTACCAGGCATGTGCCAAAACCAATTTGACTTAATGGTATCCTCTGAAACAACTTTTTAGTTTTACCGAAACTGTTCCGGTGTTCTCTCTGCGGAACTTTTTCGCTGTCCGAAACTTTTTCGGTGATTTTCTCTCAGACTCCCTGTCTAGTATTCAGCAGATAGATGACCCTTAAGCGTGTGACCCTATAGGTTCGGTGAAGTATAGACATGACCTGGAACCCCTTCCGATCAATGATCAACATCGGAGCCGTGGACACCCATATTGACCCCTATACCCACACGAATGAATATTCGAGTGAATCTCCAGTTGTCGTGTCCTATTCCTGTTGCTTCGTGATATTTCACAAACACCCGAGGTGAGATTTTCTGCATCCCCATGGATCAACAACTTGTCCACTATGCAAGTTATCTCGTTACCGGTTTTGTTCTCTTTTCTCGATTTCGTGTTCCGGCATCCCTGTGATCAAATCACACTGTGTCTGGCCAGACGATGATGGATACCGTAACACCGAGAGGGCCCGAGAATATCTCTCCATCGTCGGAGGAGCAAATCCCAATCTTGAGCTATCAAGTTACTTGCCATACTTTTCCGTGAACCCGTAAGCCGCCGTAATAGCCACCCAGTAACGGATGACGTTTAACAAACCCCAAAGTTCACGAAGCAAGCACGAAGGAACTCGATACTCTCATGGTCTAAGGAATTATGCAAACATTAACTATCTCTGTGTTATTAACCATAAACTTGTGACGAATGAATCTCATAGCATAACATCAATTTGGGTCGATTCAACACAAGTGTTCTACCAACATCGTGCCCTCAAAATTGCCGGCATAGCCATGCCCATGATCAGGGAAACAGGATCATCCTGCAATACTTGAGCCAGTCTTAGAGGCAAGACTAGGAATACAATTTACCGTTTATTATACCACACGTGCAGATGAGTTTCCCTCCGGGCCTCGTGGATATTGCAGACTCGAGAATCATTGCAGTTATAGCATGGATCATAAACATTCATTGCAAACCCGGAGATACAAAATAACTGTTATTACTGCCTCTAGGGCATATCTCCTACAGTCTCCCACTTGCACTAGAGTCATAATCCAGTTACATGGCTTCCCTAACACCAATGGCTATCCGGTGTTGCTCGTGCTTTGCTCGTGGTAGAGGCTTTGTCATCGGGTCTGGCACATTCAGATCCGTGTGAACTTTGCGTACTTTCACTAAACCTTCTTCGACATGATGTCGAATGAGTTTATATTTGCGTTGAATATGCATTGTCTTATGGTGCGAACATGGCTCCCTTGCCTGAGCCACGGCGCCACTATTATCACAATAGATCTCCACCGGGTCCGGAGCACTTGGAACCACACCAAGGTCTTCAAGAAATTGCTTGATTCCGACAGCCTGCTTGAAGGTTTCTGAAGCAGCAACATATTCCGCCTCCGTTTTAGAATCCGCCACAGTCTTTTGTTTGGAACTTTTCCAATCAACTGCGCCGCCGTTCAATATGAAAACATAGCCAGATTGAGATTTAAAGTCATCTAGGTCAGTCATGAAGCCTGCATCAGTGTAACAACTTACAATGAGCTCTTCATCACCTCCGTACACAAGGAGTAAATCCTTGGTCCTTCTGAGGTACTTAAGAATACCCTTGACTGTGGCCCAGTGTTCCAATCCTGGATCACCTTGGTACCGGCTGCTAACACTTAGCGCATAGGAAACATCCGGTCTTGTACATAGCATGGCATACATAATAGAACCAACTGTCGAAGCATATGGAATATCATTCATTTGTACTCGCTCATCGAGGGTCCGAGGACATTGATTCTTGCAAAGCACTGTGCCAGGTGACATGGGGAGTAGGCCTTTCTTGGAGTTCTCCATGTTGAACCTTTTCAACACCTTGTCAATGTACGTGCTTTGGCTAAGCGCTATCAGGCGTCTTGATCTATCTCTATAGATTCTGATGCCCAATACATATGCCGCTTCGCCTAAGTCTTTCATTGAAAAACTCTTCTTCAATGAGTCTTTTATTTCGCTAAGAAAATTCACGTCATTTCCAATCAACAATATGTCGTCCACATACAAGATTAGAAATGGTTTTGCGCTCCCACTAAACTTCTTGTAAACATAAGATTCTTCATCGTTCCTGATGAAGCCAAACTCTTTGACCACTTCATCAAAATGAATGTTCCAGCTCCTTGATGCTTGCTTCAGACCATAAATGGCTTTCTGAAGCTTACATACCTTTCCAGCATTCTTAGGATCGACAAAACCTTCTGGCTGTATCATGTATACATCCTTTTCAAGGTTTCCATTTAGGAAAGCCGTTTTGACATCCATCTGCCATATTTCATAATCGAAATAAGCAGCAATTGCTAGTAATATCCGAACAGACCTAAGCATAGCTACGGGCGAGAAAGTCTCGTCGTAGTCTACCCCTAGAACTTGCGTGAACCCTTTCGCGACAAGTCTAGCTTTGTGGATAGTAATGTTACCATCCGCGTCCGTCTTTCTTTTGAAAATCCATTTACAACCAATGGGTTTTACGCCATCTGGAAGTTCTTCCAAGTTCCAAACTTGGTTTTCGTACATGGATTTCATTTCGGATTTCATGGCCTTGTGCCATTCCCTTGAGCTAGGCCCCGCCATCGCTTCCTTGTAGTGCGCAGGTTCATCGTCTTCAAGAATGAAGATTTCGTTATGAAACCACTCAGGTGGTTGGACAGCCCTACCTGATCTGCGCGGTTCAGTTACAACATTGTCTGAAGTCTCCGCATCATATGCGACAACTTCCGGCTCAGTTGTAGGGATAATTAGCGGAATTTCTTCCGGTTCTTTAGCCATATCAACGGTTGCCGAAGATTCACTAATCTCATTAAGTTGTACTGTCCTCCCACTTACTTCTTTAGCGAGAAACTCTTTCTCGAGAAAGACTCCGTTTCTAGTGACAAACACTTTGTGCTCGGAGGGAAGATAGAAGGAATACCCAATGGTCTCATTTGGATAACCTACAAAGTAGCATTTATCTGCTTTGGGATCGAGTTTGCTAGGCTGTAAACGTTTTACGTATACCTCACAACCCCAAATTTTGAGATGCGACACAATGGGTTTCTTCCCATACCATAATTCAAATGGTGTCGTCTCAACAGATTTAGACGGTGCTCTGTTTAATGTATAAGCGGCAGTTTCTAGTGCGTGGCCCCAAAAAGATATCGGTAGATCTGTAAGAGACATCATCGACCTTACCATGTCTAACAGGGTTCGGTTACGTCGTTCCGACACTCCGTTTCGCTGTGGAGTTCCGGGAGGCGTAAGCTGTGAAACGATTCCACGGTCACTCAGATGTTGGCCAAACTCGTGACTAAGATATTCGCCTCCGCGATCAGACCGCAGAAACTTAATCTTTTTGTTACGATGATTTTCTACCTCATTCTGAAATTCTTTGAACTTTTCAAAGGTTTCCGACTTATGCTTCATCAAGTAGATATAGCCATACCTACTTAAATCATCAGTAAAAGTTACGAAGTAGAAATACCCACCCCGTGCGATTGTGCTCATTGGACCACATACATCACTATGTATTATTTCCAACAATTCACTCGCCCGTTCAGGATGACCCGTGAACGGCGTCTTGGTCATTTTTCCCATCAAGCAAGCTTCACATGTGTCAAATGATTCAAAATCAAGGGACGGTAAAACTCCATCTTTATGGAGTCTTTGCATGCATTTCTTTCCGATGTGGCCAAGGCGACAGTGCCACACGAAAGTGGTGGTGGTATCAGCCTTCTTAAGGCGTTTAGCATTCACGTTAAAGACATCATTTTCACATTCAAGATTTAGTATGAAAAGGCCCCCAACAATGGGTGCAAATCCATAAAACATATCCTTACAATAAAGTGAACAACCATTGTTCTCAGACTTGTAGGAGTACCCATCGTGTACCAAACATGATCCAGAGATAATGTTTCTACACAATGCCGGAACAAAATAACAGTTACTTAGTTCCAAAATAAATCCTGAAGGGAGACGTAGAGGCATAATGCCGACGGATTGAGCGGCGATCCCAGCGCCGTTCCCGACACGCATCACGACTTCATTCTTTGCCAGCTTGCGCACCTTCTGAAGCCCCTGTATCGAGTTGCAAATGTGAGCAACCGATCCGGTATCAAATACCCAAGACTTAGAATTTTCGCTAGCAAGCAAAACGTCAATGACATTAACTTGTATAACAATTATACCTTTTCCGGTTTGCCCGGACTTCTTATCTTCCAGATACTTCTTGCAGTTTCTCGTCCAGTGTCCTGTGCCCTTGCAGTAGAAGCACTCAGTTTCATTCTTGGCTTTGCCCTTAGATTTGCGTTGGAAGCCGGTCTTACCGGCGCCCTTGCCCTTCTTTGGCTTGCCCTTTTTGAAACTGGCAGCTTTATTCACAAGCAACACTTGCTTGCGATTTTTCCGCAGTCCTCCTTCAGCAGTTTTCAGCATGGCAAGCACCTCATTAGGTGTTTTGTCCATCCCATTCATGTTGTAGTTCATGACAAAACCTTCGTAAGAAGGGGGGAGTGAACCGAGCAACATGTCCATAACATGCTCTTCTGGAAGTGGAAATTCCAGGGTTTTAAGCCTCTCAGCGTGGCCAATCATATTGACCACGTGTTCGCCAACTGAACTGCCCTCAGCCATCTTGGTCTCCGACATGGTTTTGACGATATCAAAACGTTCAGACAGTGCATTAAACTTGTACAGAGCATCCAGTTCCTTGATCATATCAAAGGAGTCATGGAATTCAAAACGTTTTTGAAGCTCTGAACTCATGCAAGACAGCATGAGGCACTGCACTAAGTTGAAGTCATCATCCTTAGTGGCCCAGACATTTTGTATATCTACTGCGGCTGTTGCCGCCGGCTTAGGTGGAAGAGGTCCGTCAAGCACGTACACTTTCTTAGCACTCCTGAGGACAATCCTCAGGGTATGGGCCCAGTCCGCATAGTTGTTTCCATTCGCAGCTAACTTCTCTTTCTCTAACATCGGGCCTAAGTTGAACACGCTATTGCGAGCCATTTGATCTACAACGGAAAACACAAGTTCACTTAGACTTTGTTCATAATTATTTTTGCACTAGTGAATAAACAATTTTATTCTAAAGTGCGCTCCCACTCAAATCAATATCTCTCATAATTGATTGTGAGTGATTCAAGATCCAAATTGCAATTCAACGCCATTGTTCGAGATGAACACTGATGTCGCGAACTCCGATTGGTAGGCAAACTTGCCGATCACATCTCCATGTGACTCTTGTTCATCTTTCGATGCGTGTGTTCCGAGCTCAGGACGATCCTGTCATGAATGTCAAGACAACCAAGTGATCTTGCTGCGAAGTCTGACCTCACCCGCCTTACACCCGTACAATCGTTCGTACCCATATAGATCATGGCGCACCCCGAAAGGAAGGATGCTGTGACGGTGCTTCACTTGGGAGAACACTAACTACTTGATATTTTTAGTGAGAGATCACCCTAATAAAAAGCGACTACCACGCAATCAAGAAGGGTGCAACATAAGGGATAAACATCTCAGGCAATTCATAATTAGCATGATATGGTATAGCCCTTTCTGACGGAGAAGTCAAGTATCTCTTCGTCTTCGGCATTCGCGTCGGTGTTCACCTTCGCGAAGATTGCCACCACCTTGTTGATGCACCAGATAATATTGCTATCTCTATAGCTAATAAAATAAGTGCATTACATAAGGTTGACACGCAGGTCATTAAAGTGCAATCATATGGCTCCAGCCATCATGCCGAATCATGACACGCAGGTCATGTTAATTACATCATATAGTCATCTCATACATAATCAAATTAATATGAGACTTGCTATACCACATCACATGCAAACCATCCTGCAAAACCAAGTTAGACGCCTCTAATCGGTTTATACAAAATTTTATTTTACATGGCTTCTAAGGTTTTGACTCAAACCGTAGCTACCAACGCTCATCATCAAGTATGATAATTCAAGTTGCTAGATTAACTTTCCAGGGTGTATGAAACACGAGACAGTAAAATCTCGAGCCCCATACTAAACTTCGTCATACGCGTGACCCCCGTGCAGATCATATCTGCATTGCCCTTTCGTCTGCGAAACATCATTCTTTCTTTAACTATGGTGGAACCCAAAGAACTGTTAGCACTTCGTTGATCTGTCAATCAGCATACTCAGGAGCAGCATGAAAGGATCGCGGATTGCCAGAACTTTGTGAGATTCCACCATGCCGTCAAGATCTGGACTACGCAAATTCAAGGGAAGCAACAGGAACATCGGGTAATAGATTTCATCTGCTACCCGCACAAATAATTTTCAGTAATAGATCTCATCTACTACAAAATTATACTATGCAATACCCATACATCTCATGTATTCTAGATCATAACATGCATCTATGCATAGCCTAGCTACCCACAGGTCCTAGGATCGTAACCTGGCTCAGATACCACTGTTTGGTAACGCGACAGAAAAAAAAATCCAGTATAGCGAGCACACCCAGGACCACTATGGAGACTGCATACAAGGTTTGATCTGATCCGTACCGACTCGAAGCGCGGCGGAAGAAGAGTCGGTGGAGATCGTTGGTGCAGATCCCCGCAGCTAGGATTTTACAACCTCCCAACCGCGAGGATGTACTCCCTTGTCGGACAGCCCTTCGGGAGGCGGTCGGACAGTCCCTCGAACGATGACGGACAGCCCTTCGGGGGGACCTTCGAAACTCGGACGGTCACTCGGACAGCCCTTCGGGAGGACCTTCGAAACTCGGACGATCACTCGGACAGCCCTTCGGGAGGACCTCTCAAACTAAGACCGAAACTACGATCTCTCTACAGAGTTGCACACATACGGTGTCATCTATCCGGCAGGGCTTCGCCGTCCAGAACTAGTTCCTGCCGGAACCCAGACAGCCTTTCGGCTCTATGAAAAACTCTTTTCGTGGGAGGGAGAGAGAGAGCTAGCAAAGCATAGCATGTGTATGAGAGCAAATGGATGATCTTTGTGGGCAGCCCACTCACCTCTATTTATATGAAAGCCAAGGGGTAAAGTTGGCATTCACAAATACCAAAAGTACCCCCACTTTATGTCATTTACATAAAGAATAAAGCAAAATAGGGTGCCATGTGGAGCTCCAAGGAGCTCCACCTTGCTTGGCCGGCCACCCCTTGGGGGGGCCCCCATGAGGGGTTTGCTTAGCCCCAAAGCTCTTCTAGAAGCCTTTTGGAAATATCCCAAAAGGTGACTTTCCATAAATATCCCAAAAAGCACTTTCACTATTCATGACAACATTTTTCAGCGTCCGGTCGAACTGAAAATATTTATGTGGGCTTAGAACATTTCCAGTACCCACTAAAATAATTCTCAATGCGATTCGGAACAATTCCGGATTAGTGATTTTCATCTGCGAAAAGCATTCGAAGCGGTTCCGGCAGCTCTGGAACATTTCCGGTTTTTCTTCCGGAAAATTCCCAGAAGTTTCCAGAATGATTCTGGCACCCTCCAAGAATTATCAGGCATGTGCCGAAACCAATTTGACTTAATGGTATCCTCTGAAACAACTTTTCAGTTTTACCGAAACTGTTCCGGTGTTCTCTCTGCGGAACTTTTCCGCTGTCCGAAACTTTTCCGGTGTCCGAAACTTTTTCGGTGATTTTCTCTCAGACTCCCTGTCTAATATTAAGCAGATAGATGACCCTTAAGCGTGTGACCCTATAGGTTTGGTGAATTATAGACATGACCCGGAACCCCTTCCGATCAATGATCAACATCGGAGCCGTGGACACCCATATTGACCCCTATACCCACACGAATGAATATTCGAGTGAACCTCCAGTTGTCGTGTGCTATTCCTGTTGCTTCGCGATATTTCACAAACACCCGAGGTGAGATTTTCTGCATCCCCGTGGATCAACAACTTGTCCACTATGCAAGTTACCTCGTTACCGGTTTTGTTCTCTTTTCTCGATTTCGTGTTCCGGCATCCCTGTGATCAAATCACACTGTGTCTGGCCAGACGATGATGGATACCGTAACACCGAGAGGGCCCGAGAATATCTCTCCATTGTCGGAGGAGCAAATCCCAATCTTGAGATATCAAGTTACTTGCCATACTTTTCCGTGAACCCGTAAGCCGCCGTAATAGCCACCCAGTAACGGATGACGTTTAACAAACCCCAAAGTTCACGAAGCAAGCACGAAGGAACTCGATACTCTCATGGTCTAAGGAATTATGCAAACATTAACTATCTCTGTGTTATTAACCATAAACTTGTGACGAATGTATCTCATAGCATAACATCAATTTGGGTCGATTCAACACAAGTGTTCTACCAACATCGTGCCCTCAAAATTGCCGGCATAGCCATGCCCATGATCAGGAAAACAGGATCATCCTGCAATACTTGAGTCAGTCTTAGAGGCAAGACTAGGAATACAATTTACCGTTTATTATACCACACGTGCAGATGAGTTTCCCTCCGGGCCTCGTGGATATTGCAGACTCGAGAATCATTGCAGTTATAGCATGGATCATAAACATTCATTACAAACCCGGAGATACAAAATAACTGTTATTACTGCCTCTAGGGCATATCTCCTACAAATCTACCCAGTATGATAGATGCAAATCTTCCCGCATTGTCTGTACTAGGCACACGGATCATATTCGAGAAACGTTTAAGAATGACGCATTGGACCAATCCATCGCGCCAATATTTTGACTTGGCTTACGGGCGAAGGAAAGATAGTTGTCGATCTTCAAACGGGTATTCAACCTGAACCGTTTGTGATGTGTGTTCATTCAGATAAAACTATGATGGTTTTTTGTTTGCTACGTGAATTCAGAGATAAATACTTAGTTCATCAAACCATAGATTTCATTCAGTAAAGCTTTCACTTTACATTCATACAATCAAGATACAATATAAAGAAAACTACTTGCGGCGGCGGCGGCGTTCTCATGCTCCGGGGCGCAGTTGTATAGTTCTTTAACCGAGACCAGAATGTTATGGACTTCACAATCAAAGAGCCGGTCTTCGCGCGATCGACGGGCGCGGGGCCGGGGGGGCGGCGACTAGCGGCGCTGCGAGAAAGCTGTCGACGGCGGCGGCCCAATCCGCTGAGGGGGCCGTGATGGGTGCAGGCGCGCGCACGGGCACGGGCGCGGTGGGTGCAGGCGCGCACAAGGGGTCGGGCGCCGTCGATGCAGGCACGCTCACTAGGGCCGGCGTGGCGTGTGCAAGGGCGCGCACAAGCACGGGGGCAGGAGGAGGCGCTGACGCTTGCACGTACACGAGCTCACGCGGGTCGACGGGGACCTCCCTGACGCCCGCGGTTTCTAGCGTTGCGATGATGCTGGGCGACCAGCCCGTCAATGCCACGGGGATGGTTGCTGGTGCGGGCGCGGTGATGGTTGATGGCGAGTGCGTCGGGGCAGCATCTGCTGCGGCATGTAGCTCTTCCAGGGCCATGTCCATGGCATCCCATTCGTCTTCATGTTCTATCTCTTCCAGCTCGGTGTCAACTTCACCAAACCGGAAGACTAGTGGCATATGATCCATCTGCAGCATGGCGTAGGTCGCCGTGGAGGTCTGAAGATGGAGGGGAATGTGAGGCAAAGATATATGGAGGATTGTGAGTGAGTGGGCAGTAAAGCCGCCTATTAAACAGCGGCTCGGGCGCCATTGATGGACAGGTTGGAAGCGAGGAGGGCGGATACGGAGGTCAAAGGGCTCGATTCCCGATGAGTCTTCGGCGCACTGCCCGCACACATCCCGGTGAGCCTGCGCGGCGGATGCCAGCTTGCACGCCTCCTGTCAACTCAAGCAGCTGCTCGCACGGAACCTCCTAAGCACTAACCAATAAAAGAGTGCGACGCTTGGCAGCACGTAAAGGGCAGTAGAACGCCAACGGTTTGAAAATAATGCAACCGTTTGCGTGGAAACGTGACAGTTCTTTGTTCCAAAAAGCTTTTGTTTGCTATTAATGACACGAAAAATACCACAACATATTTGTGCTATATAATGACGCCATGCCAAATTTCTTGAATTTTGTGTGAGTTCTAGATTTACTATAATTTAACTAATATTCTCAATGTTGGCTCTAAAAGAAAATATATATTAAAAAACGAGTCTCGGATAGGAAAATAAAATGCTATGACGCCTTTGTGTGCCTTGTTCATGAAACCATGCCAAGTTTCATGAGTCTCCTGACGAGTTTTTGATTTACATGATTTAAAACCCTATAGTTTCTCAATGTTTCTATGGCCGAGCCAAGACCCCGAGATGTTTGAAATTCATTCACATGTCTTGCATGGACCTAAAGATGCAAACACACTAATATGGTTTTCAACCCATTTTGTTGCACCGGACCTTCTGGTTGTAGTTCGGATTTGAATTATGCACATTAAATAATGCATATAAAAGTCAAATAATGTATAAAAAGGCCAAACGAACCATGTATAATTTCATATTTTGGCACGACACTCTCATTTTGGTATATGTTGCCAATAGAAATAGTTCAAGACGAGAAGAGGCAGCGGATGTCGATTTACCCACATAAGGTGACACATTCCATATCGAAACAACAAAGCTTCACGTGATAATTAATCTTTGGTTTGTGCGGGGCTTGTGCCAAAACTTGTCCCAAATTGGACATTATTTTACTAGGACACATATGAGCCATGCATGTTATGACACCATGCCAAGTTTCATGAATTTTCTGACAAGTTTTTGATTTACACATGATTTAAAACATGTGTTTCTCAATGTTTGTATGGCCGAGCCAAGACCGCGAGATGTTTGAAATTCATTCCCATATATTGCATGGGATCCTAAAGATGCATGTACACTTATACGGTTTTCAACCCATTTTGATGCACCGTACCTTGTGAATGTAGTTCAAATTTGAATTATGCACGTTAAATAATGCATATAAAAGTGAATTAATGTATAAAAAGCCCAAACGAACCATGTATACTTTCATATTTTGGAACGACACTCATTTAGGTATATGTTGCCTCTAGAAATATATAGTTCAAGACGAGAAGAGGCAGAGGATGTCGATTCGCCCACATAAGGTGACGTGTTCCTTATCGAAACCACAAAAGCTAGCTTCCCGTGAGTAGCTGAGGTTTGCAAGGGCTTATGCCAAAACTTGTCCCAAATCGGACAATTTATCATCAGGACACAGATGAGCCATGCCATGACACCATGCCAAGTTTCCTGAATTTCTGACGAGTTTTTGATTTATACATGAATGTAAAACCAAGTTTCTCAATGTATGTGGCCGAGCCAAGACCCCAAGATGTTTGAAATCCATTCCCATATCTTGCATGGGGCCCAAAGTAGCCATGGACACTTATATGATTTTTCAACCCATTTTGATGCACCGAACCTTGTGATTTTAGTTCAAATTTTAATTATCCACATTGTATGCCTAGAGAACTCAATTAACGTATGAAAATGAGAAAAGAACCCTGAATAATTCCATATTTTAGCAAGACACTCTTACTGGTGCGAGTTGCCTCTAACAAAAGTTCATGGCGAGAAGATGAGCAGATGTCGTTTTGCCTACGTAAGGTTACGTTTTCCTTATCGGGACCTCAAAGATTGAAGTGAGAAGCTCTTCTTTGTAAGGGACTTGTGGCTAAAATTGTCCCATGTTGTACAATTTTTTTACCATGGCACATATGTGCCATGCCATGACAACATGCCAAGTTTTTAGAATTTCTTACGCGTTTTGGATTTACAGTAATTTAAAAACCAAGTTTCTCAACGTTTGTGGCCGAGCCAAGATGCCGAGATGTTTGAAGTTCATTCCCATTTATTGCCCGTGACCTAAAGATGAAGCCATGGACACTAATATGATTTTTCATCCCATTTTGATGCACGGACATTGGGACGATAGTTTAAATTTAAATTATACACATTAAATGTCTAGAAAACTCAATTAATTTGTAAAAATGGCAAACAGGCCCTGAATAATTCCATATTTTAGCACGACACAGCTATTGGTCAGTGTTCACTGCACATAAATCTTATTGCAATGCAAACACCGTCCTTTGTCGAATTAACATCATTTTTTGTTTTAAAAACATTTTGAAAATTAAGTCTTTCACAAACAGTTGACGTTCATGAATCGTGTGTGATGCGGTACAAAATATCTTGGGCCAATCCTCGTAATGCATGGCTTAGGCCGGAAGCTTCGTCGGCTGCAGTACACCGCCGGCCAGTTTACTACACTGACTCCTCAGACCATTTTACTTTTCAATCGTCGCCGGTGAAAGATGGGGACATGGATCCCCGTCGTGAGGGCAACTTCGGCCCGAGCGCAGCCGCATCAGCCATGAGCGCGCTCTCAACATGCTTTAACGCGGCCGCTACCTCCGACAGAGCGGCTGCAGCAACCGAAAGGGCAGCTATAGGACCGAAAGTATGTCTAGAGGGGGGGTGATTAGACTACTTGACCAAATAAAAATCTAGCCTTTTTCCCAATTTTTAGTGTTGGCAGAGTTTAGCATTCATAGCAAGTCAGGTACACCCTACACATGTATGTCTAAGAGTATAGCAGCGGAAAGTAACAACAAGCATGAGTAGTAAAGGAAGGGTAGGAAGATCAAACGCAATTTGTAGACACGATGATTTTTCCCGTGGTTCTGATAGGTGGTGCTATCGTACGTCCATGTTTATGGAGTCTTCAACCCACGGAGGGTAACGGTCGCGAGAGTCCACGGAGGGCTCCACCCACGAAGGGTCCACGAAGTAGCAACCTTGACTATTCCATAACGGCTTCCGTCCACGAAGGACTAGCCCCACTATGGGTAGATCTTCATGAAGTAGGCGATCTCCTTGCCCTTACAAACTTCTTGGTTCAACTCCACAACACGAAGTAGGAGGCTCCCAAGCGACACCTAACCAATCTAGGAGGCACCACCCTCCAAAAGGTAATAGGCTCGGCAATGTCGATGAACTCCTTGCTCTTGTGCTTCAAGATGATAGACTCCTCAACACACAATCACTCTCTCACAGATTTGGCTTGGTGGAAGAGATGGGATTGGTGGAAAGCAACTTGGGGAGGCTAGAGATCAAGATTCATATGGTTGGAATGGAATGGCATGATCTCAACACATGAGTAGGTGGCTCTCTCTCAGAAAATATGATGGGGCAAGTATGGAATCGTTCTGAGTGCTTCTCTTTCGAGTAGGTGGTGGTGAAGGGGTATATATAGGCATCCCCAAAAATCCAACCGTTACACCTAAAGTGACCAACTCGGTGACACCGATGTCTTAATCTCGGTGGTACCGAAGTGACCAAAAGGCAGTAACTTTTGAATCTCGGTGAGACCGATATATAAAACTCGGTTGCACCGATAAGGTGACCAACGGTCAGATTGCCCAATCTCGGTGACGCCGATTCAACAAACTCGGTGGTACCGATTTTGTGAAACTGCGTAACAAAAAGTTGGCAACCCAAACTCGGTGGCACCGAAGCAGAATCGGTTGCACCGAAAGGTTAGGGTTTGGCTTATGTCTGTCTGAGTATGGGAATCAGTGGCACCGAGTGGAAAGTGTTGGTTGCACCGATTTTGGATATTTGACTTTGGACAGACTTTTGTGGAAGAGCTTGTGGGTGTTTTTGGTGACTATCACTTGTGCACATATGAGCATTTTGTTCATCAACAGTACCTTACCCCCTTTTAATAGTATTGGCTTTCCTATGGACTCAAAGTGATTTCTCACAAAGTAAAATGTAGAGTCCTCTTGCTTGAAGCTTTGCCAATCCATTTCCTTGCATCTCGGGGTATTTCCACAATCTCCACAATCCTTTGCCAATCCTATCATTGAACTTTTCCTGAAATATACTTGGTGGAAACATTAGTTCAATGACTTATATGTTGTTATTAATTACCAAAACCACCAAGGGAGCAAATGTGCTTTCAATCTCCCCCTTTTTGGTAATTGATGACAACATATAGATCAAAGCTTCGACATATGATATAATCAAAGAATATAATCATCGCTTTGAGAAGTATGTGATAAGCAAGAGCTCCCCCTAAATTTGTGCATTATTTTAGATTTGTGTTTGAATGCAAATGCACAATCGATTAGGTACATGGGGCACTTCTTCCATGTCACATACATCTTGGTGGTGTGCGAGAATAATTAGAATGAGCATCATAGCACAACACAATCAAGCAAGGGTGAATGATCATCACATAAGCAACATAATGATAGGATATAGTAGCAACACACATCAAGTGTATGATCAAAACACCTCATAGTTCAACACAACCAAAGCAAAAGACCAAATGTTTTTTAAAAAGCAATAAAAAACAAACGCTCTCTCACTCGAAGCCTAAAGATCTATATACATTTCTCCCCCTTTGGCAACAAGTTACCAAAAAGTTCAAAGAGATATAGCTAAACGTTCTTGGGCTGATCTCCTCCGGTTGTTGATGAAGGAGTCGAGAGAACTGCGTCGGCGAAGATCTCAGCTGATGTCCTGGATGGAGTTGGAGTAGCAACTGGAGGTACTAGAGGAGCTGATGGAGCTGAGGTGACAGTAGCAGGTGCTGATGAAGAAGGACTCAAATCTGGAGCTGGCACTGTGGCTGATCTGGCATGAGTGGTGAAGTGTGTGCCTGGCCTGAGAGGAGAGTCATCCGCATCATCATCATCATCATCATCATCTGAAGAGTGGGGAAGAGGCACGGAGTCAACTTCCTTCTTGAGCTCATTGACTGTCTTGGTCAGCCCATCTACCTTGTCATTAAGGGTCTTGATCCTGTTCTCAAAGATCCTGACAAGACTGCTTTGATTGTTCAGTATGTCCTTGATGTCCTTCTGCATGCCCTGAACGGATGAGATCAAAAGATCCATTTGCTCGTTCCTAGATCTAGGGACCTGAGCACTAGTAGCTCTAGCTGCCTCTGCCTCTGCCTATGCTTGAGCTGTAGCTGATGTGGGATGTTCTGGGTCCATCACCACAATGTTGTCCTCTAAATCTGGCTGTAGGGGCAAGTGGGGTCTGTCCAGAGCAAAGACGTGCTTCTCCAGCTTTGAGTTTATGAGCATCTGAATGTAGGGTGCATAGCAGCATGAGCGCTTCTGATCAGCAGCAACCCTCTTCACAGTCTCTACTATCAGATCCATCACTCTTATCCTGGCGTGTCTGTCAAGATGGATCAGCATGTTGATGGAATGGCCTCGAATCATCTTCTCATCTCCTGACTTGGGCATCAAAGTATGCCTCAATATGGTGTTCATGGTGCGGAGGCCATCCTAGAGGAAATAGATAGATCCTAGCTTGTGAGACTTCACATGAGCAGCAGGAATCTCATTGTACATGTTAGCCATAGCATTGTGGCTCTCCTTGGATTCAGAGTACACATCCAAGTCACCATCCTGCACCTCTGGGACTCCTAAGATGGCATCCCATTCATCAACAGTAGACTCGTATCTTGCTCCTTCTGTCATCCATACAATTCTACCATCTCCATAGAAGTGAGCAGTGGAGTAGAATTGCATGATCATCTCGTCATTCCATGCAGTGAACTCTTTGCCAACAAACTCATCCAAACCAATGCAATGAAAGTTGTCTTGAACACTTGGAAAGTAGTCTTCATTCTCCTTGATATACTTCCAGTCAATGTATCTCATGTCACTCACAGCTAGACTCTTGTCAAGCAGCACAGTCTCATAGAAATCATGTTGCTCCTTGGTGTAGAACCTGTAGTCCACAGCTGTCTTTCTCCTCTGGGCATATGGATCAATAGCTCTCCATGCCCTCAAACCAGAATCCTTCCTCTTCTTCATGTCTTCAGCAAGTGGATGGCTGGCATTGTGTTCAGGAAGGTGTGGTCTAAGCTTCATCAAAGCAGACATGGCATCCTCATCCTCAACTCTGGAGGTAGTTCCTTTGTTCTTCTCAGAAGCTGGAATCTGTCTGGATGTCCTCTTGGGCTTTTCAGCAGCAGCCTTCTTGGGGGCAGACTTGGTGCTCTTGGAGGTGTTAGTCTTGGGCATAGCATCTGCCATAAGTTTCTTTTGCTTCTTCTTGGGAGGGGCCTTGACAACATACTCTTCCTCCTCCTCCTCAGCAGCAGCACCAGCAGTCTCCTCTGGATCCTCAAACATAGAAGTTTGCCTACCAGTGACATAGACAATCCTTTTCCTGGCCTTCTTCTCTCCTGTCTTCTTAGGCAAAGACTTCCTTGGGTGCTCAATGGTCATGGTAGCCCTAGCACTCTCAGGTGCTCTCATAGCCTCAGAGCTAGCATATACCTTGCTGACAGTTCTTCTGGAAGAGGTGGCTTCATTAGCAGACTTCTTGGCAGCTTTCTCTTGCTTCTTGGCAAGAACTTCCTCTGGCACAAAATCTGAATCCTCCTCATCGGAATTCAGTTTCTTCCTGGCCCTGGTAGCAGCCTTGGGCAACCCATGAGAACTGGGGGTGCCTGGATCTGAAGAGGAACTGGACTCAGGACTAGTGCCTGAATCCATCTCAACACTCTGCTCTCTGAAGTTGTTCTCACTGTCCTCAGCATCTGACATACTGACCCTGTGAATAGAGTATAGAGGAGTAGAAGAAGATGAGTCCTCACAAAATGCAGCTATTTTTGAAAGTTTGAACAGAAAAATCTTAGATGTAGTTCACAGCAAAAAAGGATTTCGGTGTCACCGAGTCAACATTTTCGGTGCTGCCGAGACTCACAATACTCTTAACAAAAACTTGGCAGCAGTTTCGATGGGACCGAAAACTACCACTCGGTTTCACCGAGTACTGTCCTCAGTAGCACAAAAACAAAATCGGTGGAACCGATTTTTCTGACTCGGTATCACCGAGATGCAATTTTGCGGGCAACTAAACCTAAAATTTTTCGATTCGCTAAACTACTGGAATTTTTAGAGGATAGGGAGGATTGCACATGGTGGATTATCAATGGAATAAACTTCAATGCGCAAGATTCGGATGGGGAGCGCAAAGAAAGGTCGGATCCATACCCTAACTTGGCGACGGATCCGCTACGGCGGCGACGGGGGTGATGATTCCGTCGGCGGCGACGATTCCCAGTGGCGGAGATGCACGGGGAAGCAAAGGTGACGACCAGGGGTCACGAATCGGCAGCGTAGGGTTTTGGAGGGGGCGACGGTTTGAAGGAATTTTCAAACGTCGGGTCCGCCTTTTATATACCCTCGGCTGTCGGTGACACCGATTCTAAATTTTCGGTGTCACCAAGTTCCTCAACTGTCAGCTGACAGGGAAACTCGGTGTAACCGAGAATATGGAATCGTTGGTACCGAGATTGAAAACCAGATCAACCCTAGGCATTCGGTGAGACCGAGAATTTTGGGTTGGTTCCACCGAGATGCACTTGGGAGGTTTTAATGGTTAGTCCTTTGTCGATACGGAACTCCGAGTGCTCCACACACAGAGGGATCGAAAAGTACTTGTTCAAATTTTGTGATGCGGCATGAATGGAATATGAGGTGAGAAAGCATAGATAGCTAGAGAGTGGTCCTAGGCATTCTTGTCCATCCAATTGGCAAAAGATAAATCAAAAACCAAATAGCAACAATTGGATGTCCTCGAATGGCTAAATAAATGCAGACCAACATGCTCACACAATAAGATGTCAAATGAAATCATGGCAAACATGCACATACATACTAGCATCTAACAAGCACTTTGGCGATGACGAAGTCATCTATATATGAGTATATTGACTTAGGAGCCAAGTAAGAATACTTGATCATAGGTCATACTCATCGTTTAAGCACAGGTGGGGTTACCACTTTTACATAAAGCATTTAATGTTGTCACATTCTAAGAGATGCTTTAACTCAAGTCTTAGAGTAAAGCTCCCCCTTGATGTGACATCCCCCCATAGGAGGGATAAACTAACCTTGGGTTTTGTCGATGAAGACTTCATGTTGGTGAGGTAGTGGTGGATGCTCAAGGTTGATGAAGATCACCAAGAGTTGGGAGCATCCTTGTTGTTTCCTTACTCTTCTCACCTACATGGGTTAGTCCCAACACACAAGAGACAAATACAAGGATATCTATGGACATGGAGTGCAAATCATGTGTAATGATGTCCATTGATTTGTTGATTACCTTGTCCCTTGCTTACCTTTGAGGGAATGTGTGACTCCTTGAACTATTGCATAGAGTTGATGTTGATTGCAAATAGTTCTTGCCAATAATGAATGTGAGTGAATTTTCATTGGCGGAGTCACCCCTCAAGAACTTTCTAGTTCTTCTTCTTGGGGACCCACATCAACTTGATAGGGATCCTTGGTGTTGAAGTAGCCTTTGTAGAAGTTGAGCTAGAAGTAGCCTTGGGAACCCACTCCACCAAAGCTTGGGGTTCATCTTCATATGAGTCAATGTCCTCTTGAAGCTTGTTCTTACCCTTGAGCTTGTGGTCTTGTGGAGGAAGGTCATCTTGAGTGTTTGTTCCCTTGGGAAGAGTATTTTCATACTTCTCCTTTTGAGGAACAAACTTGGGCTTGGGGTATTGACCTTCTTCCCATTCAACTCCATTAGCGTTGAAGTAGCCAATGCCATGGTTCTTCCGGTATCCTCCGTGCTTGCGTACAATTTCCTCAAATTGCTTACACCCGGCAAGACTCTTGTAGATACCTTTCTCTATAATTCCTTTCAATAAAGCATTTTCTTGCTCAAGTGTAACTTGGCTAAGAGAATCATCATTAGTGGAATCAATAGAACTACTAGAAGCAACATCATTAGGTTTAGCATTTTTATTGTTGCTACTAGATGAAGAACCTTTCTTGCCTTTGTTACTAGTTTGTTTATATTTAACTTGTGGCATGAATGTAGACAAGAGTAGTCGTTTGGCTAGATAAGATGAAGTCTTCTTTCGGAGATCGTCATTGATAGCTTTAAGAAACTCATGCTCTTGCTCCAAGTTGAGCTTCTTGAAGCGTAGCTTCTCATGAGTTCTTACAAGCTCTCTATGATCTTCGAGAGTAGATTCATGGGCTAACTTAAGAGTGTTTAGTTCTTTAGTTAGTTGTTCTATTTTCATATTATCATCATCAATTGACTTATCTTGACTAGCATGAGAATTATCAAGTTCATTTTGACTAACATCACTAGTTTCATTAAAGAGCAAGTCATCATCACAAAGCAAATCATCTTCATCACTATTGAAATCAAGATACTCGGGGTGTGATACCTTGGGGCCTTTAGCCATGAAGCAACTTCCACTCCCTTCGTTTGGTGAGTCAAATAGATCATAGGAGTTGGTAGTCACTAGTGCAAGTCCGGCAACACCTTCATCTTGACTATAGTTGGAGTCGGAGTGATACCTTCTCTCGGAGTTGTTGTCGGAGTCGGAGCCGGAAACCCATTCACCAACATGAGCTTGATGTTTTCTTCTTGTGTAGCTCTTGGTGTACTTGTCCTTCTTCTCTGAATCCCTACTTCTCCTTGAGGGTCTTCGTTCATAACGATCATCTCTACTCCTTCTCTCTCTTGGAGGTGATTCATTCCTTGAGCTTCGTCTTCTAGGTGACTCTTCTCTTCGTTTGTAGGGAGCCGTGCCCTCATTGGAGTAGTGCCCGGGCTTCCCACAATTGTAGCAATTGCGGTCATGACTTGACGAACGCTTCTCTTCATATCTTGAGTTGGAGCTTCGTTCTTTGCCTCTATTCTTGTAGAACTTGTTGAATTTCTAGAACATGAGGCTTATTTCTTCATTGGTGACAAGGTTGTCGCTTGAAGTTGCGGGAGCATCACTTGTGGCTTTGTAAGCACCGCTAGACTTGTTGTGAAGCTCTTCTTTGTCTTTGAGTGTCATCTCATGAGCAACAATCCTTCCAATGACTTCCGTAGGCTTGAGATCTTTGTAGTTGGGCATCATTTGGATCAATGTGCACACGGTGTCGTATCTCTCATCCAAAGCTCTAAGTATCTTCTTGATGATGAATTTGTCAGTCATTTCTTCGCTTCCTAAGCCGGCAATCTCATTGGTGATGAGAGCTAGCCTAGAGTACATCTCTGCGACTCCTTCACCATCCTTCATCTTGAATTTGTCAAGCTGACTTTGAAGAACATCCAACTTGGATTCTCTCACGGACTAGGTTCCTTCGTGCATATCAACCAAAGTATCCCAAATCTCTTTTGCATTCTCAAGACGGCTGATTTTGTTGAATTCTTCGGGGGCATAGGCAGTTGAAGAGAATGTCGCATGCTTGAGCATTGTATTGCAACATCTTCAGTTCATCCGCGGTCGCTTCACGATCCGGTTCTTTTCCATCACCAAAGAATTCACCTTGCAAGCCAACACGAACAACAACCCAAACGGCGGGGTTATGACCAAGAATATGCATTTTCATTTTGTGCTTCCAACTAGCAAAATTAGTGCCATCAAAGTACGGACCTCTACGGTGATAATTTCCCTCACTAGACGCCATACTCTCCTAGGTTGTGAGACCAATGCAATGGAGACCAAGGCTCTGATACCACTTGTAGGACCGAAAGTATGTCTAGAGGGGGGTGATTAGACTACTTGACCAAATAAAAATCTAGCCTTTTCCCAATTTTTAGTGTTGGCAGATTTTAGCATTCATAGCAAGTCAGGTACACCCTACACATGCATGTCTAAGAGTATAGCAGCGGAAAGTAACAACAAGCATGAGTAGTAAAGGAAGGGTAGGAAGATCAAACGCAATTTGTAGACAGTAATTTAAAAACCAAGTTTCTCAATGTTTGTGGCCGAGCCAAGATGCCGAGATGTTTGAAGTTCATTCCCATTTATTGCCCGTGACCTAAAGATGAAGCCATGGACACTAATATGATTTTTCATCCCATTTTGATGCACGGACATTGGGACGATAGTTTAAATTTGAATTATACACATTAAATGTCTAGAAAACTCAATTAATTTATAAAAATGGCAAACAGACCCTGAATAATTCCATATTTTAGCACGACACAGCTATTGGTCAGTGTTCACTGCACATAAATCTTATTGTAATGCAAACACCGTCCTTTGTCGAATTAACCTCATTTTTTGTTTTAAAAACATTTTGAAAATTAAGTCTTTCACAAACAGTTGACGTTCATGAATCGTGTGTGATGCGGTACAAAATATCTTGGGCAAATCCTCGTAATGCATGGCTTAGGCCAGAAGCTTCGTCGGCTGTAGTACACCGCCGGACAGTTTACTACACTGACTCCTCAGACCATTTTACTTTTCAATCGTCGCCGGTGAAAGATGGGGACGTGGATCCCCGTCGTGAGGGCAACTTCGGCAACCGACTTCGGCACGAGCGCAGCCGCATCAGCCATGAGTGCGCTCTCAACATGCTTGAACGCGGCCGCTACCTCCAACAGAGCGGCTGCAGCAACCGAAAGGGCAGCTGTAGGACCGAAAGTGTGTCTAGAGGGGGGGTGATTAGACTACTTGACCAAATAAAAATCTAGCCTTTTCCCAATTTTTAGTGTTGGCAGATTTTAGCATTCATAGCAAGTCAGGTACACCCTACACATGCATGTCTAAGAGTATAGCAGCGGAAAGTAACAACAAGCATAAGTAGTAAAGGAAGGGTAGGAAGATCAAACGCAATTTGTAGACACGATGATTTTTCCCGTGGTTCCGATAGGTGGTGCTATCGTACGTCCACGTTTATGGAGTCTTCAACCCACGGAGGGTAACGGTCGCGAGAGTCCACGGAGGGCTCCACCCACGAAGGGTCCACGAAGTAGCAACCTTGACTATTCCATAACGGCTTCCGTCCACGAAGGACTAGCCTCACTATGGGTAGATCTTCACGAAGTAGGCGATCTCCTTGCCCTTACAAACTTCTTGGTTCAACTCCACAACACGAAGTAGGAGGCTCCCAAGCGACACCTAACCAATCTTGGAGGCACCACCCTCCAAAAGGTAATAGGCTCGGCAATGTCGATGAACTCCTTGCTCTTGTGCTTCAAGATGATAGACTCCTCAACACACAATCACTCTCTCACAGATTTGGCTTGGTGGAAGAGATGGGATTGGTGGAAAGCAACTTGGGGAGGCTAGAGATCAAGATTCATATGGTTGGAATGGAATGGCATGATCTCAACACATGAGTAGGTGGCTCTCTCTCAGAAAATATGATGGGGCAAGTATGGAATAGTTCTGAGTGCTTCTCTTTCGAGTAGGTGGTGGTGAAGGGGTATATATAGGCATCCCCAAAAATCCAACCGTTACACCTAAAGTGACCAACTTGGTGACACCGATGTGTTAATCTCGGTGGTACCGAAGTGACTAAAAGGCAGTAACTTTTGAATCTCGGTGAGACCGATATATAAAACTCGGTTGCACCAATAAGGTGACCAACGGTTAGATTGCCCAATCTCGGTGACGCCGATTCAACAAACTCGGTGGTACCGATTTTGTGAAACTGCGTAACAGAAAGTTGGCAACCCAAACTCGGTGGCACCGAAGCAGAATCGGTTGAACCGAAAGGTTAGGCTTTGGCTTATGTCTGTCTGAGTATGGGAATCGGTGGCACCGAGTGGAAAGTGTTGGTTGCACCGATTTTGGATATTTGACTTTGGACATACTTTTGTGGAAGAGCTTGTGGGTGTTTTTGGTGACTATCACTTGTGCACGTATGAGCATTTTGTTCACCAACAGTACCTGACCCCCTTTTAATAGTATTGGCTTTCCTATGGACTCAAAGTGATTTCTCACAAAGTAAAATGTAGAGTCCTCTTGCTTGAAGCTTTGCCAATCCATTTCCTTGCATCTTGGGGTATTTCCACAATCTCCACAATCCTTTGCCAATCCTATCATTGAACTTTTCCTGAATATACTTGGTGGAAACATTAGTTCAATGACTTATATGTTGTTATTAATTACCAAAACCACCAAGGGAGCAAATGTGCTTTCAGCAGCTGCTGCAGCTGAGAGGGCGGCAGCAACAACCGCGACGGGGATAGCAAATGGCGAGAACAGCACATCAGCTGCCAGTTCCTCGGCGGTCGCCGTAGCCCTAATGGCGGACGCCCAGTCCCATCTCGAGGCCGCTCATGCCCATCTCGTGTCGGTCGCTGCACAATTCACATCTGCCTTCTCCGACACCGGTCGGCAACCCTCCTTCGTTGAGTTGGTAATCGCTGAGTGTGCTAGAGCATGCGTCCGTTCGTCGGCGGCCTCCCTAGCCAAGATTGTGGCCGTCCATGCCCGGAGCAAGGCCGCCCACGCCCGGCTCATGGCGGCCTTATCCAAAGAGATGGTGGACGAAGACTGCAAGATGCTGGAGTATGTGGCGATGGATCTCCTTTCCCCGGAGTTCGACGAGCGGGAGCTGGTCATCGAGGAGGCGGCAGAGATCGACGAATGCCAGGCGGAATATTAGTCTCTGTCTAGAGCGATGGTGTTTTGTTAGAGTAATGCTTAAGTCAATTAACTAATGTTTATTAGTTGCTCGATTAAGTAAGTGCGGGCAGTGTGTAGGCTCTTTTGTGTAGTACTACTCAAATTTGCAAGTGTTGTTAAACTAAGCAATGACCAATGTAACGAGGGAAATTCGGACCAAAATTTGCCGCTATATCCCCATTTTCTCTTCCAAATGAACATGAAATGCAAGTACCATGTGCAATGTACTATCCGATATCTTACGCCGGAAGCTTGGAGACCAAACTTTCCATGTTCAGTCTCATCACACACGGGATAAACTATATCATACGTTTGTGTTATTGAATATCGCACAGAGTTATGGTAAAGGTACTGTGTCCGATGTGACTATGCGCGCTACTTTTTCGCCGCACCGAACGAAATTTTGGGTTGCCGCGCAAATATCTACCTCCCCCGCCCCTCGTACCAACCAAACGCCACATTTCCCATTCCCCCTGCTCCCCCCATCATTTCCTAAGTTCAAACCTTCACTGCTTGCTTGCAGCGTCGCCTCCTCGCCGGCAACGCTCCTTCCTGCTGCTCGGCCTCATCCATCTAGTCATAGTCAGGTAATCCAAACCTTCCCCATACCCCTCCCCCTCCACCCCCTCCTCCTCCATTCCACATGGCCCGACCGCCGGTGCGACACATTCCACCAAAATCACCGGCCCACCCCCCACATAATCGCCGCCGAAAGACATGGTGCACGCAGTATAGCCAGGATCTCAAGGAGCACCTGGCAGCGGAGAAGCAAATCGCGACCGCACGTGCGGATGAGTCCCCGATGGCTGCCATGCGTGCTGACCCCCAGATCTTGGAGCAGCATCTAGACATTGAGGCCACCGTCGACGCCTCGCGCGCAGACGCCGCCACGCGGTTGGCTGCTTTCAACAACAGCTAGTTGTGTTTTCTCCAGGGCTCCACTATTGCCTTCGACGACGACTCCGTGTTGTTTTCTCGGTGTGCTCGTGCTTTCCTCAACTCCATAGCAGGCAGGTTGGTGCCCGGACAGGCTGAGGCAACTCACCACTACGAGGAGGGCACCCACTATGTGGAGGCCTCGCCCTCGTCCAAGCCCATCGTTATCGATATCTCCAACGATGAGGAATATCTTGTTTTTTAAGCTTAATTACTAATGACCTGTGTTCAGCTAGCTACGCCTGTTACGCATGTTTGTTTTACCTGTTGAATGTGCTGCTCCTGCCTTTCCTTAAGAAACTCTAGTGAAATATGCAATGTAATGCTACTATGCAATCTGACCTTCTACTACTATGTTGTATTGTGCAATGTGATGCTCAGTTAACTGTTTGGTTCAGTTGTTTTGGTGATCATCTGCAATGTCATGTTCAATTATTGTTGGTACAATTTTGTTTTGTTATGCACGTGAAACCTACAATTGCTATATTTCATAGTTCTTAGCACGCTTGTCTTTTCCATGTGGCTTGAATTCATATGTTGGATATGCAATGCGTTTATCTTTCATTAACAGATTTTACTGATCAATATCTATTCTTAAACACGTTACAGGGGGAACAATGGGAGACACTGAGGTTTACCATCGAGGTTTGCACTTTCATGATCCTTTGGCTAATAGCACATTATTGTGCAATTGCAGGAACCATTCTAATATTTAGGTTTCTAACAATAATTTGGTCTTGCACATGTAGGTCCTACCGTAAGAGGTTTAGACCCACTGTTCGACCCATTTTGCATGTGGGGAAATGATGTGTTCATGAATATCAGTCAAATCAAGAAACTCGGAAAGATTGTTAAGATAAAGAAACTTGCGACGAAAAACAACAAGTTGTTTGTCTGCACAATGAAGAAGACATCAGTAAACTATAGGATGGTACTATCTCTTTTACCTTGTCTTTTTTCCCTTTGTGACATTTCAATTTTTAGAAACGAAATTTACGCATATCTTTGTTTCCAGTCCTTTCCAAAACAGTTCGTCGATGAGTACGTCTCAAACCACCTATATGGTCAAGAGGCGAGGAAGGTATTCATACAGCACCCACGGTATAATCTTGAAGTCTTCCTCAAGAGGATGAAGGATGGGCGGGCAACCATCCACAGGCACTGGCATAAAGTTGCAAGAACCTTCGACATCAGTGAAGGCTCAATATTTGCCTTCCGCTTCAACAGTTTTCTAGACGAGATTCATCTGTCTATTTACCGTATATGATACTATTTTCCAAAGGTTTTAGATGTTGCATGTGAAACTCGGTCCTATCGTGTAATTGGGTAGGTAGGTAGTATATGCCTATATGATGTTGTACTCTGATGTATTTCAATTATGAAATCCTGGTTGCCGTAATATGAAATAAAATATATTGTGTGCTTGATCTGAAGTATCAATTTGTTTACTAGCTGGATTATAAATAATAGAGCAATTAGCCTGATTATTGGGGTTTCATATTGCAGACGGTTTGTCATAGAACACCGTCAGTGGTGACCTCAACAAACCCACACGCTTGCTGGAAAATTGGCGTGTTGGATCAGTGAACAATCACACACGATTTCCGGGTGCAAACTGTGTGTGTTAGAAAACCCATTCGCAAACGTTTTCACATAAAACGTGTGTGTGATGGACAGCCCTATGCCAAACAGTTTCTTCTAGGCACCGTGCGTGATGGCCACCCCTAACACAGACGATGTTAAGCAGAAAATTGTGTGTGATGTACCATACGAACGGAAACATATGTTTGGGATTCACCGTGTGGGATGGTATGCACATCTCACACTATTTCTCCTAAATACATGTTTGTGATAGTCCTTCCAATCGCACACGACATAATTTTGCCTATCGTGTGTGACCGGGAGCAGGCATCGCCAACGGGTTTTTCGTGTCGTGTGCGATAGCCCTCCCCCCCCCCCCCCATCGCCCACACATGCAAGGCGACGGTTTGAAACTACGTCACGGAAAGGGGTTAAAAAACCATTTGTATAGCAGGCGCCTACACTAGTGCTAATAGCATTGTTTTAATACTCATTTGGAAAGATGGCTGCAATAACTATCGAAAAATATACAAATTTTTCCTGAAACATAATAGAAACACTACCGGCACCCTGATCTTTACTTGGAAAAAAATCTGAAACATAATTTTGAATAGGGTCACCTCCATCATATGGGCGGCTCATCTGCTTAAAATGTATAGGAAATCTAGAGAACAAACCAAGTATCTGCACCTGAAGGTGTGCATGAATCTTGAAACTTTTCTAGTTCGTTTACTTGGAGATGGTTGTTGGTATGGTAGACTGTCAGGCCATCCAAGTCCATCACCTTCAGAACCCCCTTTTGAGTCACATCTGCAAGTCTTTGGATGTCATCATAAAAGCAGCGACATTCCATGGAACATACCAGTGGTAAACCGTGTCGGACGGTTCTCGTCGATGATGACGACGAAGCAGCCATGCCGCTGACCCTCGATCATCTTCTTGTGTAGTCAGGAATGACCATGACTGTCCATGATGAATAATTGTTTTTTTGACATGAAGTCAACCATGAAAAGTTGGGAGTGCATGAACCATGCTGAATCTATTTTCAAGTGTCTTACTTCTACAATATACATGCCCCAATTTTGCTGCAAAGTTCGCAAATAGACATTTACAAGAAACAGGGTAATAATATTATTAATATATCAAGCAGAAATCAAAACTTCATATGGAACAGAAAGTTTCCAGAAAATAGTGATGCATTGACCATTTGTTGAACGTGCATTCAATTTGTTGAACGTGCATTCAATCATAATGTATATGCAAGCGTCGATAACATCAGGACATAACTTTGATTTACTGAAAGCTTAAGGCAAGTGGCATTCTTTTAAAAATAAAAATACTAATACCATGCTATTGTAGTGTTTTCGTACAAACACTCCAGAACAAAGCACAATCTGTTTTAGAAACAAAACTCCATAACACCCCAGGTAGTAAAATAAGTTGGCTAAGTAAAAAAAGAGAGCGGTTTTTGACATACTTGACATTGACAATGCTACGAAATATCACGACACCATTAATTCTCTTACTGGAATCGTTACCTTCACTTAGGGATAGTACTAATTTATAGCCTGTTCGGGATCTCTCCCACTCAAAACTCCACTCCGCGCTCTAGAGGAAATGAGGAACCAGGTTTTAGCCACTCCTTGAATTTAGGCTGGCGCTCCCTCCGCTCCGGGAGCCGCAACTGGGAGCGGAGAGAATCCGAACGGGTCCTTAGTCTATGACGATGGCTACAGGCTTATAGGTTAGTGCACAACAGGACCAAATCAAACAAAGACCTAAACATAGTATATGAACAAGCAACTGTACTCTACCGACGTAATTGAACCTGGTATTTGTTCCCTGCTCCAGGAGGAATATAACTACAATTATTAAACTGACATGAGAATCAACACACATGCAGGGGCACGTAGTCAGCACACATATATGTTTGGTTCATGCAAGTGAAACACGATGAAATCCCATTACAGGTGACATGGTATTTTCCTCTACTGAACTATGATTTACAGAACTTATTAACATAAATGAACCTATTCTAATTCAGATCTCTAGCTATTGGTTGATCCAGTTGATCCAAATCCAGATCAGCAAAGAGATGCAACTGGTGTAGGTCCAAGTTGGGGCATCAATCGTAAGGGAGATGAGGGTGGGATCTGAAAACGAAACCTACTTGGCTTCGGGGCCGAGACGCTACACGACAGACGGCCGGACGAGCCTCATCATGTTCGACTGCTTTGTCACTAATCTATCAAAACTGGTCGTGTAGGAGGTGCTCACCCATGTCGGCGGCTGCATCTGGAGCTGGCAGCGAGGGAGACTTTGAGCCGCCCCCTCCTTCCTCGATGGAACATGGCAATTCTAGACAAGATGGGGGCTTGGTCTTCGGCATCGTCCACCTCAAGCCCCTCTGTCATGGTCGTGCGAGCGCAGATCCGGGGGCCGCTTCCTTGATGAGCACGCGCGAGTCATGGTCGTGGAGCTCCACTATCTAACTTGAGAATCTACAACTAGGGGGTCATTCTTTTCCAGGGATCGTCCATCAGCCCACCTATAACCAACAAACTGAACATGTAAATATGTAAGGTTTCGGTCGTATACATGGAAAGGCTACAACTTAATCCTGAATTGTGTATACATGGAAAGGCTGTAACTTCGGTCCTAAATTGGGATATGATTTGTGTTATGTATGGAATACATGTTATATAAGGAATACATGCACAAGGAAAAGAATCTAAATGGCTGTCGATTTACTTTGTCGGTTGAATAAAAACCGGTGGGCTCCTGATTTATTTCATTGTAAAAAAACGTTATTAATAAAAATCGCTGAGAGGGGGGATCGATGGGAGAGGGGGTTCGATGAGGAGTCATAACGAAACCACGTACGGACTCCCCAATTAGGAGTAGAGATCCGTTATTTGTTTCCTGAAAATCTACTATTTGTTTCCTAAAACAAATTACATTAATGAGAGAGATCATTTGATTTAGATAAGTTAGGAAAGTTAGATCCGTGATCTTTTTTACGTTAGAAAGGTGTTGATTTGAAAGAAAAGATTGCAGAGAAAAATAAATCGATGCATAAAAAAACCAGTGGGAGGTGGGACGAAAATACCCGAACGAAAATAAACCAGTGAGGCGAGACTACCAACTAAAACATTAGGAGTAGAGATATGGGAGGAGGGACAAAAAAACAGATGAAAAAAACAGACAAAGGTGGGAGGGGAGACGAAAAAAACCCTGAAACGGAATGCTAATTAGTGTAATTTGGTGATGTATGGAAATATTAATTAATGTGATTGAGCCACTTATGGTAAGGTTAATTAATTCAGATTTGATCTTTAAAGATTCATTAGATTGATTGGTTCTTTCACATAAATACATTACTAAATATATGATGATGGGAGGAGGGACGAAAAAAAACGGATGAAAAAAAAACCACACGAAGGTGGGAAGGGAGATGAAAAAACCCAGGAAAAGAAGCTACCAACTCCCCCTTTAGGAGTAGATATGCCTAGCTAGGGGCATAAAACAATAGTGCTTGTTGGGAGGCAACCCAATGGCTATCTTTAAAATTTTGCTTTAAACTTTCTATTTATTTTTAATAACTTGATTATTTCCTCTGTAATGATTATGTTTTTTTGTTTAAATTAGTGTTTGTGCCAGGTAAAGCCTTTGGGATGACTCACAAGATGAGTAGAATCGATGCAGAAACAAAACAGAAACTTTTGACTCAAGTACAGGAATTTTCCTTTTTTACTGGAGCGTGATAATGATCTGAAATTTTTACACAGTATTGCTATAAAAAAATTAGAGGTTGTACTAATTTTTCAGAATTTTTAGAATTACATAAGTATAGGTTCTCTACAGATTGTTCTGTTTTAGACAGATTCTGTTTTTGCTTGTATAGTTGCTTGTTTTTATTATGCTATGGATTGTATCGGGGGGTTTAAGCCATGGAGAAGTTAGAATACAGTACCTATTATGCATTTATGAAACAAGAATCGATTTATAACAGTACCTAAAGTATGCAATATGTTTCTTATACTAACAGATCTCACGAAGTTTTGTTGAGTTTTGTGTGATTGAAGTTTTCAAGTTTTGGGTGTTATCATAATGGACAAAGGAATAAGGAGTAGCAAGAGCCTAAGGTTGGGGATTGCCAAGGCACCCCAAGGTAATATTCTAAGGAAGACTCAAGCGTCTAAGCTTGGGGATGCCCCGGAAGGCATCCCCTCTTTCGTCTCAATCCATCGGTATGTCACTTGAAGCTATATTTTTATTCGTCACATGATATGAGTTTTGTTTGGAGCGTCGTTTGCTTTTGTTTACTTTTACTTTAAGTTTGCCACGATCATTGTTTTCTGGACACACCTATTTAAGAGAGACACACCTTCCTCATAATTTGTTAGAATACTCTATGTGCTTCACTTATATCTTTTGAGCATAGCAGTTGCTCTAGTACTTCACTTATATCTTTTTGAGCACGGTGGCGTGTAGATTTTATAGAAAAAAATTCACTCTCATTCTTCACTTATATTTGTTTGAGAGTTAATAAATAGTGATGGTAATTTGCATGGGTCATAAGACTAGTCTAAAAATATTAGGCATTGAATGAGTGATAATCAAAACCATCATGTAGCACATATAGAGAAATTATGGGTCAATGATATTGATGTGGTAATATGAAAAAGGTGTGAGTTCATAATTGTTGACCCGTGGAAGTGTCGATATTAAGAAAGGTTAACCTTTTTATTCATCTAAAAATTAAAGAGGCATGGTGATGATGTGTGAGCATTTCTATTCCTCGTTGAAATCCTAGTGTTGTTTCGGGTCGGAAGCGCGCGATGGTTAACTCCCCCCAACCTCTTCCCTCGGGGCATGCGAGTAGTACTTTGATTTATGATAAAACTAATAACACTTTGCAATAAGTATATGAGTTCTTTATGAATAATGTGAAACCATGGACATACACAATCTCACCTTCTCATATTTGCTAGCCTCTTCGGTACCGTGCATAGCCCATTCTCACCTCGAGGATCGGTGCGACTTTCGCCGGTGCATCCAAACCCCGTGACATGATACGCTCTATTACACATAAGCCTCGTTATATCTTCCTCAAAACAGCCACCATACCTCCCTATTATGGCATTTCCATATCCATTCCGAGATATATTGCCATGCAAATTCCATCGTCACTTCACATGACTAGTTCGTTCATCATCATATTGCTTTGCATGATCATATAGAGCTGACATAGTATTTGTGGCAAAGCCACCGTTCATCATATATTTGATACATGTCACACTAGATCATTGCACATCCTGGTACACTACCAGAGGCATTCATACGGAGTCATATCTTCATATCAGTTCTCCATATCGAGTTGTAAGTAAATAAAAGTGTGATGATCATCATTATAAGAGCATTGTCCCAGTGAGGAAAGAATGATGGAGACTATGATTCTCCTACAAGTCAAGATGAGACTCCGGACAAAAAATAAAGATGGGGGAGGCCAAATGAGCCCTCCATCCGAAAAAATGAGAGAAGGGACTTTGCTACTATCTTTTACCATACTTGTGCCTCAAAGTGGCATTATGCTCCTCATGTAGAGAGTCTCATGAGATATCATTTTCATATGCTAGTGGGAATTACGTATTCATTATTTACAAACTTGGCTTGTATATTCCTATGACGGGCTTCCTCAAATGCCCAAGGTCTTCATGAGCAAGCAAGTTGGATGCACACCCCACTTAGCTTCGTTTGAGCTTTCATACACTTATAGCTCCAGTGCATCATTTGCATGGCAATCCCTACTCCTTGCATTGACATCTATCGATGGGCATCTCCATAGCCCGTTGGTACGCCTAGTTGATGTGAGACTATCTTCTCCACTTTTTACCCCTTTGATATCTACCACCATATTCTATTCCACCTAAATGCTATGTCCAATGGCTCACGCTCATGTATTGCGTGAAGAATGAAAATTTGATGCATATTGAAAAAGTACGATTCAATTGCCTGACTTGGACACCGTGGTGCTTGACATTTGTATTAATGTGGTGAAGATGGAGACATGCCTTGCTAATACAATAAGATGAATGGGGGGTAAACATTCCTTAAGGATCGTACACTTTGAAAGATTGATGATTTTGTTTCTTACACTTTAAATATTGCTATGTTAATATTTGTTGATTCATCGTTTCTCAATGAGCGTACATGTATAAGATTACATAATGGATAGCATGTCACATCAAAAATTCTGTTTTTATCATTTACCTACTCGAGGACGAGCAGGAATTAAGCTTGGGGATGCTTGATACGTCTCCAACGTATCTATAATTTTTGATTGTTCCATGCTGATATATTATCATTCTAGGATACTTTTTGGGTCTTTATTTACCAATTTATAATATTTTTGAGCACTAACCTATTGACCCGGTGCCCAGTGCCAGTTTTTGTTTTCTGCGTGTTTTTTACTTTTCGGGTTTACATTACCAAACGAAGTCCAATTGCCACGAAACTTTTTGATGATTTTTTTTGACCAAAAGAAGACCTGGAAGCTTTGGAAGGAGGCCGGGGGCCGCACGAGGGCCACATAAGCCAACAGGGGTGGGCGCATTGATGGCTTGTGCCTCCCTCGGCTGCCTCCCGACGCCCCTCTCTCGCCTATAAATTCTCTTTCACCCTAAAAATAACAGAGGCAGTCCCAAAACCCTTTTTCCGCCGCCGCAAGTCTCTGTTCCATCGCGAGGCCATCTGGAGCTCCGTTCCGGCACCCTGCCGAAGGGGGGATCGATCACGGAGGGCCTCACATCAACCTTGCTGCCCTCATGATGATGTGTGAGTACTTCACCATAGACCTACGGGTCCATAGCTAGTACCTAGATGGCAATCTCTCTATCTCCTGATCTTCAATACAATGGTCATCGCATCTTCGCTTTGATCTATCCGATGTAATCCTATTATGCGGTGTGTTTGTTGGGATCCGATGAATTGTGGGTTTATGTTCAGATTATTCATGAAAAGTATTTGAGATACCTCTGATATATATTGTCTCTTAATTGCATGATCATTATAGCTTCATCATGCTCTCCGATTTATTGATGTGCTTTGGCCAAGTAGATTGATATTTCATCGGTGGGAGTGGTGCGTTGTGGTAGGTTCAACCTGGCGAGTTTCTATATCCCAGTGACAAAGTAGGGGACAAGATGCGTCTTTGTGTTGTTGCTACTAAGGATAACATGATGGGGTTCATTCATATTCCTTGAATTTACTTTGTCTACATCATGTCATCGTTCTCCATGCATTACTTTGTTTTACTTAATACTCTAGATGCATGCTGGATAGCGGTCGATGAGTGGAGTAATAGTAATAGGTGCAGGCAGGAGTTGGCCTATTTGTTTATGGACATGATGCCTATATATACATGATCGTTGCCGTGAAAATCGCATAACTATCCGCTTTTCTATCAATTGCCCAATGGTAATTTGTTACCCACCGTATGTTGCCTACATGAGAGATGCCGCTAGGGAAAACTATGGCCCCCGGGTCTATTCACTTATATATTTACAAACGCTATTGTTACCTTGCTGCCTTTATTTACCTTTTATTTTATTTTGCAATTTACAATTATCTACACAACTCATTTGCTTGCGAATAATGAGATCAAGGGGATTGACAACCCTCTTGCCCGCGTTGGGTGCAAGTTGTTTGTTCATTTGTGTGCAACCATTGAAGACGGATGAGGATTGATATTCCTATTGGTTCGATGAACCTTGGTTTCATAACTGAGGGAAATACTTACCCACTTTATGCTGCAATTACCCGTTCCTCTTCACGGAAAACCCAACGCAGATCACAAGTATCAGTACACATGCGCTCAAACTTTCGTCTGGAATCTCACCATGATCTACACCGAAACACAGACCAAGACGAATCTACCTTTGATCAAACCCACCTCATCGTGCCATTCAAAGTGATAGACCGCGCGGGGGCAACGAATGGGTGTGTCGCTGGTAACCCCATGAAGGGAGTACGAGGACCACAACCGCATGCATGTGAGATAAACATATGCATGAAAAAGGGCATGAGATGCTTTAAATACCTAATGCATGACTTTTGATGTGGCACGTGCCTCACAAACCGGACAACCCCACACGGTGGCTCACGACGCATAGTGTGCCGGACCTCCCATCCCAACCCGTCCCACCACACCACCGCCACTTCGAGGCATGTAGGCCAAACTTTTTCTGTAGTGGACATGTGCCAATATGAGAGCTGTGGTAAAAAAAATTAGAGAACATTAATACATTTTTATACATTAAACTGATTCCTTAGGGATTTAATTTGTAAATTTCAAATTTGAACTATAAGCACAGGCGGTTGTGTGCCAAAATGGATTAGAAAAAAATGTGTCTTGGGTGCATGTTTAGTCCCCATGCAAGGAAAGGCAATAAATTTCAAACATCTCGGCATCGTGGCTCGGCCGCAAACATTGAGAGTCTTGGTTCTCAAATTCAAGCAAATCATCAACTAAGCTAGAATTCATGGAACATTGACATGATTTCATGATATGGAACAAATAGGTCGTGGTAAATGAATTGTCTCGAGACAAGTTTTCATCTAAGCTTCTTGCAAATGGGGGCTTATTAATAGATGCAACATAGAACTATCATGTTAACATCGCAAACATTTTAATAATCCAACCCGTTGGCGCTACAACAACAATGTACATGTCGTAGCTTCGATTAAGCAATAATAAAGCGGTAGAATTAATCCTCAAAAAAGAAAAACAATACATGCCCTGCGACCGTGCGATTAGATCTGATTTGATGGGATGCATGCTAGCAGGCCGCCGCACAGGCTGACCGGGAGGTGTGCGAGCAGGTGTGTGAATTGATGGGAGGCGTGTTCGCTACACTGTCTCACAGGGAGGTGTGCCGTCAGGCGTGTGAATTGACGGTACGTATGCATGCCAGTAATCCGCTGCGCAGGCTCACCGGGAGGCGAGCCGCCCCTTCAAACCACCACCCGCCTTCCTCCCAGCTGCTCTATTAACGGCGCCCTAGCCACTGATTTTAACAGGCGGTCGCACTCCCCATTCTCACTATGCACACACACACAATCCTCTCCCCCCTCCCCCCTCACCCTCCATCCTTGCCGCCGTTCTCAGTCGTCATCAGCAGCCTCCCCTAAGAGCACCATGGGAGGGAGTAACCACGTCGGAGTCGGTGAAGCACCCGAGCACAGCGTGAAGCGGGGCACAAAGACTACCGTCACCGAAGATGATGCGTCGCGCGGACAGCAGCACGGCCTTGCCGTCGTGCTTCCCCAGCCGGAGCCGGTGGTCCACAACGACTCCGACGACCACTCCGGCGACGATAAAGACTCCGACGGAGAACCGTTTGGTCATCTATACCCATTTTTGGTAAATATATCGTAGATAGGTTTTCCCTGGTTACAGATTGTTTGTACAAATGATTTTGTTAATAATCCGATGGACTAGGGTAAGTGATCGCGCTAATAATTCGTAGCCCGATCTTACAATCCATTTGAATGTCCTAAATAGATGACTGACATTTTTTGGACATGTACTAGTATTTGCAATCCATTCGTGTAGCCAGATCTTATAATCAATTCGTAGCCAGATCTCAATTTATGCATTTCTTTCATCAATATCACTTGAGGATTTAGGGTCCACGTTGTCACATGATATATTATGATTCATAAACTCTGCCTTGCTGAATTCACATTATAAAATATACCGATGTCACATTTTTTACTATATTTATAGGTGCTATCTGACGATGTCGACACACATGATGAAGACGTCCAGGAGAGGTTCAAGAGGTAAACCCTCAAGGAGCTTAAGGCTGGAAAGCATAAGAGGCGTGTCTGGAAGAATGGGGGCTATGGATGCCCGTTCTGCAACCATAAGATTAACAACATGTATTCTAGTGTTCTGGAGCATGCAAGAGGACGAGTCGTTGGCTCCTTCAGGCAGAAGTATTCTCGCAGGATGGCGCACACCGCGTACGCCGAGTTCCTAGAGAATCTTAACAATCAAACATGATGATGAGATGTTGGATTGAATCTATCTAGTTTGTGTGTATTATATCTATGTTTGACTATATATGTTTATCGGTTGTACTACATGTTGGTGAGACTATGTGTAATGAACTAATAATGCAATGTAATTGCAGTCTTAAGCTGCAATCAGTCTGGTTTATTTAATTTTATGCGTCTCTTAGACCAACCTATGATTGACCACAACGCACACAGCTTATTAGCGTGAATCCTCTCTGTTACTTTCAGTCTTTCCACACAGTTTTATAATAGAAACGGTTTGCCCACAACACGCACAACTTCGGGGTGAAGTTGGCAAAAAAATTGAACACGTACGGTGCATATTAGTGTGAATGTTTAGCATTGGTAATTTTTTCCCAGATTGGAACTGTGTGCGATGACTTTCATCGCATGTGTTCTGATTGGCCAGAACGCATCCTCACGGATTGCATGTTTGAACCGCAGGATGTACACAAATTGAACGGTTGTTCGTATCTCCATCACACTGGAGTGCTAGTTTTTTTGAGAGTGATGTTTTCGATTTATCACACAATGTTTGGTCTATAAATCGTTGTCTCCAAAGCACATTATATTCTAGGGTGATATTTAAGCTTTATCGCACACGATTAGCTGTATGAACCGTTGCCTCGGAAGCACATTATTCTAGGACAGAAAACCCTCAGCACCCACACGTCACAAAACCCTCACCCACCTCACCTGCCCCTCCCCCTCCCTGTCTCCAGTAGCACCTACAGTAATCCTCCAGACCTCTGCATGTCACTGCCTGTCCCCACAGCAACCACTTAGCTCGACCCATGTCGCCGTCGCCGGCCGCCGCCAAAAGCCACCGCATTTTGCCACTGCCGCTTGCCACGTCTTATCGGCACTGAGTTTCTCGACGCTGCTCGCCGTCAACCCAGCTCGCCCGATTGGGGAATCTTCGGTACTGGTTTTTTCCCCCATGGAAAAGTAGGTAACTAATCTACTTAAATATTTTCGCTCATCTCTTATCCCAGTCCGTCTGCCCCTTTTAATCACATGACCGAAATCGCCGAGGATTCACGTTCCTTCTAGCTCCGGGGGTTATCCTCCATTTTGAGAAAAAATGTTCCTTCTATCTGATTTGAGGGTTTTCATTCATAGAGTGTACAATGCAAGGACACATCAGGGCTATGCGGCCTCGGCCAGACAGCCGAGGAGTTCCATCTCATCGTACCAGACGACTTCATGAAGTGCATGATATGTTCAATCTCACACTACCTGGGTTGGCATGGCCTATACTTTTTCCGAACCTATACTATATATTGCCACATTTGGATAAAAGGTGCCACATGCAGCATATTCTTCTTCTTCAAATTAATGTTGTATTGTTCTTTCGTTTACTCTCATATAAATTTGCATGACATCATGGTTACATTATCTGTTTATTTATATTTTTGTCCTTTCATATCAACTGATGTGCTATCGTTTTAACTACTCCCATATTAGCATGTTAACATGGTCTTTAACAATCTTATCAATTCCTGCAGTACATCCCTTGCTTTGCAACAACAACTGTAGTGCTAAATATTGGCCTTTACATAATTGAAGAATCCAGGGCTGTCATATTGAGCACAAACCATGGATTTACAATCGTTGTTACTGTAAAACTTGATGAAGACTGACACTCCTATTTTGAAGCGGGCCTTTGGGCAGAAATTTCTAAGTTTTATGTACTGAAAGCTGGAACTAAAATTACACTACACTTAAAAGAGCCTGGTCATATGATAAATGCTAACTTCCCCGACGACATCATCCGTCCAGACTTTATTGGAAGTAAGTGTTCTTTCTGGTATCTGCATGTTGACTTGCGTATCAATATCAAAGTAATTGTGTAGTATTTCAGCAACCAATTGGGATTTCATTTTCTGAATCTGTTAAATCTGTTCCTACCTAGTAACTTCTAATTACCAATGCCCAACTCTTCTGCCCTAATCTAACCACATAATCAATATCCTCCCACTGCTCTACTCATGTCAGAAAGTGTCGCCACCGCCGATACTCCGGAGGTGAAGGACGAGGTTGCCAACAAGCGGAGGCGGGCCGAGCCAGAGCTGCAAGCTCCTCTGGCAGGCCTAGACTTCATCAGCAGCCTCCCTGACGATATGTTGATAGTCATCATCTCCCTCCTCCCAATAGAAGATGGTGTGCGGACAACCGTCCTCTCCTCGCGGTGGCGCCCCCTATGGCGTTGCGCCCCTCTCGGCCTCATCAACGAGCACGTGCTCTGCAATGGATATCGCAAACACTTGGATGCATTGTCCCAGATCCTCGGCATGCATTGTGGCCCAATCAGAGGCCTTACTATGGGCAAGTTCCGTTCCAACGGCAAGGACCGAGCCAAGCTTGACGAGTGGTTCTTATCGACTGCCCTAGATCAGCTCGAGGAGCTCACTTTTAATGATGGAAATATGTGCTCGCTGCCACCCTCCGTGTTGTGCTTCGCGCCAACGTTGCGCATCACCAGGTTTTTGAACTGCCATTTCCTCCAGATTAACGCTGAGCCCGCTCTTTTGCTACCTCGACTGAAGCACCTCGAGCTTGTCGCCGTCTACATCCCCAATGATGACATGGAGCGCCTGCTCCACGGCTGTATTGCGCTCGAGTACCTTCGTCTTCAGGCGATCAATGGGTTGAGTAGCCTCAACATCGCCTCCATGAGTCTCTGGACAATTTTTGTGTATTGCTGGTGCTGCAACAGGAGATCACACAAGGTGAATCGCCAAATGGTCATTGGGGACGTGCGTTTACTTGAGAGATTACTTGTTGTTGATCAACAAGGTCCAACAAGAATCAGGGTCATTTATGCATCGAAGTTGACAGTGTTTGGCTACTCGCACGTCAACTTCTCTGAACTTGTTATTGGATCCATAAATGTCCAGGTACAATAGTCGCCTTCTTCTCCTTCCTGAAATTAACATTTTTTTCTCTATTCAAGATGTATGTTCGTCCGTCATCTAGAAAATGATTCCGACAAACTCGACCACGTGTCTGCGCACAGTGAAGGTCTTGGCACTAGAATCCATCGGCCCCGACCTGGACCAACTTGTCAAATTGCTGAGATTTTTTCCGTGCCTGGAGAAGCTACATATCAAGGTGATGCTCCTTTAATGTTAAATGCTAACCACAAGGGAGTTCAATATTTGAAACCCTGCAAATCAAAAGAGGTCCCTTGTGTGTCCAAGCACTAATACATTCTCTTGTTTTGTAGGTACGATTAGGCCCGGTAATGGATAATGTGATACAATATAACAATCCCATCAAATCCCTTGATGAACATCTCTCAGAAATTCCTTTGAACTCCTACCGAGGGATCTTACCGGAGATTATATTCGCTAGGTTCTTTGTTGTGAGAGCAAGCGTGCTAAATATAATGAGATTTTCCCTACATTTACTCTGCAAAAAAGAATGATTTGATGATCAGCACCGAGGACTAGGACAAAACGGAAAAGGCCCTGCAAAAGCTCAATTTCATTTTGTAACCTCAGTTGACAGACTATTTGGAAGTCCTTATGTCAAGCCCATACATGACATGTCACTGGCGGATCCCTTTGCAGAAATATTGAAGTTGCGAAACTAGTTGTAATATCAGTATGAACCTCTCATATGTTCATGTTCAGCTGATCAGCGCGGGCGTCTAGAGCTGCATGACAAGTTTCTGCATAAGCTGAATTTCATTTCTAATATCGGTTCGAACCTTTGAATATTCGAATTTGAGCCTTGTAATGATGGAATTTGAACCTTCGTAATATCTCTGTCATTTGTAATACAATAATTCAAATGTCATCGTATGAGACTCGTATTTTGGTGGTACTATTTTTTCCTCGATATGCAATGGACGATTAATTTCCGGACCTTAATATGCAATGACGATTAATATCTGGACTTTAAGAAGCACAACCACGACCGAGGGTATCCTGCGCGGCTCCAATGGTGCTCCTAGCGGCTGCCGACGACGAGCGCCAGTTCACTATGCATGTCGTAGTGGACACGCATAGAAGGTTCACGGAGCTCTCGGTGGTGTACACCAACCATCCGATCTAGGTGGAGAACTCCATCAACGTTATGGACATGTAGCTTGACGCGGATAAATACAAAGTGGTCGGGTTCGACCTCGTGTTCCTCCGGGCGCTCTGTTTTTCCGCCCCTCGCGTGCTCCGCTCTCCCTCCCCCCTCCCCGCGCTCTGCCAGCAGTTGGGGCTGGCCCACAATCATGTTCGGGGCGCCATGTGCATGCGGTTGTGCCACGCGCGTCACCCCATGCAGTTACGTGCTCCACGACTGAATCACGCGCTGCAAGAACTGCCATCCAGACGTGCCGGTTTTCCTGGACGTCCGGCCCCCATTTATACCCACGGCCATTCACCATAGTCTCTTCACGCTTTCAATCGCACCCCACAACACAATAAGCACACCCTCGATGACGCATACAGTGAGGATATCCAGCGGCGCTCCAATGGAGTTCGACGTGCATCTTATGGAGACCCACATGAGGAAGACGGACCTCACGGTGGTGTACACCAGCGACCCGATCATGGTAGAGGACTCCATCAACACTATGGAGCGGTTTCTTGCTGAGGATGACAAGTACAAAGTGGTCGGCTTCGACCTCGCTTGCATCGGTAGTCGTGTCGGTCATGATCAGAAGGTTGTCGTCGCCCAGTTGTGCGTGCGCCATCACGTCCTCCTCTACCACTACTTCCTGGCCACATTGCCTTGCAAGCCTTTCACCAGGTTTGTCAACAGCCCCGACTACAGGTTCGATATGGTGGACACCACCAATGATCCAAAGGTGCTCAAGACTTCAGGCTTGGCCTGCCAGAAGCTTGTCGACATCCGCAGCCACTACAAGGTCTGGGGCAGCAAGAAGGACATGGACTCCCATGTTGACCTGGCCGAGGCCATCATCGACCCCTACTACGGAGGCATGAAGGTTGAGTGCGACAAGAATAAGCCTGCCTGGCATAGGGCCTGGTTGAAGAGACTGGATGAACATCACCTCCAGATCGCGGCCAAGGAAGCATACACATGCTACGAGATGTTCACGCGGATCGTTGACATGAGGAACTGCCTCCTACCTGAATACGTCGAGGGATCGAGCCACAAGCATAGCGGTGGCGGCAAGCGTCACAGGAAGTAGATGATTTGATGATCGTTTTCCCATACTCACTTTGTGCCGAAATATTTATAGTTTTAGTAGGCTAAGTTTATTATGCATGTAATCGTTTATTGAGGTGTGTGCCAATGTTATGTGTGTAGTCACTTATGTATTTGGATGCTTAATTAGGTTATGCAATCATGTTGTTATGTGTGTAATTGTTTATTGAGGTGTGCCAATGTTATGTGTGTAGTCACTTATGTATTTGGATGTTTAATTTGGTTATGCAATCATGTTCTTCTACACAGAGCATAGATGTTTTTGCGTAGACTGAGCAAATCACACCGCATACGGATCAAACTACCAAATCCGTTGGTGATGATTTCATCAATCGCTAACAGTTCTTTACCAGCAACCATTTGCCCACAACACATCCGAGAGTGACCTGTATGATGTACATCACACACATCTTCATCTGAGCAACCATTTTGTGTTATTTTGTCTCATCGCAAACAGTTCATACGGGTAATGTGTTTGCCGTCTATCTCACACATCTTGATCTGGGTAATCGTTTGTGTTATTTTATGTCATCGCAAACAGTTTATCCGGCTGACCTGTATGCCGACTATCGCACACATAATCATCTGGCCAATCATTTGTGTTCTGCTAGATCAGCGCAAATAGTTTATCAGGGTTAACTGTATGTCATACATCGCACACACTTTTATTTTGTTAACCGTTTGCGTTATTTTGTCCCATCGCAAACAGTTTATCTTGGTGAACTGTTTGCCACCGATCGCATACGCTAAATCGTATTTGATGGATCCGCCATCGCACACAGTTTTCGTTATTGGCGATGGAGCTATAACTATACCGTTCGCGATTCATGCATCGCACACAGTTTCGTCGAAGGGTCTCTGATTGATGTGTTGTCTTTGGACCATCCTGCAGTAGTGAACGTCTACAAGAATAAAGTTGTGTAGTAGACATCAAGCTCTTTTCTGGAGTCGTTATCGGGGAGGTGAGTGCTTGAAGGTATATCTTTAGATATTGCAATTAAATATTTTAGTTTCTTGTTTATCACTGGTTTGGTTTATAAAAGAAAACTACAAAAAAAATATGGAGTTTAGGTTGCCTCAATTGCTTCGTCTTTTTAATGTCTTTTGTGAGAATGATGGTTAGGAAAATTGTGCTCAATTGTTAGAGGAAGAATTTATAAAAATGCTTAATGTGAATTGCTTGAATGATGAGCATGATAGTAATATTGTTAGTATGAATTCTCTGAATATCCATGATGCTAATGATGATTCCACTAGTCATGATAAAAAGATTTCCTATAAGCATGTCATTTTTTGTGGAGTGAATAAATTTGTAAATACATGCCATATAGGGATGATAGCTTTTGTAAGAAGCATAAACAAGATCAAACTAATTGGTGGCTTAAAGTGATAGATGAATTTGCCACAAGATTATGCTCTCTTCATCCCATTACTTGTGAACTTTGGAATAGGGTTGGTCATATTAATTTCCAATGCATGTATTTTTATGATCAAACTATTTCCAAATATTGTGATAATTTGATCTCCAGTGAACTCTACAATGAACTTTGTTTATTTTTGGGGTGTGAAGAATTGTCACATAAAAATGATTGGTTTGATATATTCCTTATCACTAATGATAATGAAGCTAATCTACAAGAAATATATATGTATTGCGTAGTAAATTGCAGTGAGAATGCTTATATTGCCAACTATAGAAAGACGGGAAATCAATAGAATATAAAAGTAATACTAATAAAAGGGTAAAGGTCTCCCACTACCCTCCTATTGTTTCTCGTAATGAATCAGGTTGCAAGGAGGAGCTTCCCATCGAACCAATCTCTTCAATAAGAAGCTCGAAAAAATTACTTAAACACACACAAAATGTGGCAAAGAAGAATAAGAAGAGAAGAAAAGGTAACGGTAAAAAAATATCCTTCTCAAATAATGTTGCTCCTATCATTGTTGAGAATTAATACAAAAGTAGTGTGGACGATGATACACTTGATCATTATTTTGTTATGCCTACAACTTGTTGTGATGAGGATGATTGGGAAGATAATGATACTCCTTATAATATTGAAAATCTTTTTGGCACCAACTTGGAAACTTATGATGGTAATAATTGTTATACTATTGGTGCCATCCTTACTATTGATCATAAGAGTGATTATGCTAATGCTATGCAAACCAACAAGCTTGGGGATGTTATGCTTAATGAAGATGATCTTTTTAGTCCCCCTACTTCGAATGATCAATTTTTTTATGATGATTGCATGCCTCCTATTTATGATGATTGCAATCTTTATGAAACTAGGTTTGGAAGAGTGTCAAATTTAGGTGATTGTTATCCCACTATTTTGGAGGGTGTTTAATCTTATTATAATGGTAAAAGTGGATTTGGAGATGTCATCACTTTGTTTAGTAATGATTCCACTATCTTGGAAGAGGTTTCAATTGATTATGATGAGAACAAAGTTGCTACTTATGATGACTATTGTGATTATGCTTATGTTATAAAAAGTAATGATGATTATTATTATAAAACTTGTCATAATTACGAATACCCTTTTTCTGAACATTACTCTTTTAATGTGGAAACAATTTATAGTATTCGAGTTTCATATGATACTCCCACTATTATGTATGAGATGTTTGCTTATGGGGAGAGTAATAAATTTTCTATGCTTGTGCATCATGAAAACAATGCTTTATGTGATAGTTATACTCTTGAATTCCTTCATGATGCTACTCAAAACTATTATGAGAGAGGAACATATGCTTGTAGGTATTGCAATAATATCAAGTTTCCTCTCTATGTGCTCAAAGTTTTGAAGTTAAGCTTGTTTTGCCTTCTTATGCAAGTTGATTCTTGCTACAATAAATTTTTGCTTGCAAAATCGCTATGCATAGGAAGTGGGTTAGACTTAAATGTGCTTGCCATGTGATTCATGATGCTCTCTTGCATGTTTCAGTTACTACTTTTTATGTGACCATCATTAAATCATCATGCCTAGCTGAAAGGCATTAAAGAAAAGCGCTTGTTGGGAGACAACACAACACTTATCCTTTATGTTTTTGCGTGTTCACATGATTAAGCTACTGTAGTAATCATGTTTTGTGTCTTTTATTTTAATAATGTGCCAAGTAAAGCCTTTGGGATAGTGTGGACACTTGTTGAATTGATTCGGTGCAAAAACATAAACTTTTGCGTCCAGTAAATGAATTATGTGATTTTACTGGAGCGTCAAAAAATTCTGAAATTTTTACACAGTATTTCTATGCAAATTCTCTGCGCTGTCCTAATTTTTCAGAATTGTTTGAGACAGGGGAGTATGGTATTTGTGCAGATCTTTACAGACTGTTCTGTTTTTCACAGATTCTGTTTTGCATGCATAGTTTGCTTGTTTTAGTGTTTCCATAGCTTATATTTAGTGATATAAATTATGGGAATGATAGTATGCAGTACTTAATGTTTGAAAATTATTATGAAACTTGTCTTGGCAGTACATGAAGTATTGATTTATTTTATGTGTACTAACCTATCTCACGAGTTCTTTTCAAGTTTTTGAGACTTAGGTGAAATCGGGATATGAGAGGATTGAACGAGATACAAAATCTCAAGCTTGGGGATGCCCAAGGCACCCCAAGTAAATATTACAAGAAGTCTCGGGCATCTAAGCTTGGGGATGCTACGCATCCCACCTCTCTTCGTTAACAACTATAGGTTAGCCTATGTTGATCCTAAGTTTTTATTTCTCCACATGATATGTGCTATTCTTGGAGTACATTTTTGTTTAGTTTGTTGTTTGAATAAAATTTTCAGATCTGAAAATCTTTATTGAGAGAGAGTCCTCACATAGCTACTTAATTGCTTGACTACTCATTGATCTTCACTTATATCTTTTTGAGAGTCGTTTTATGTTTACTCTTGTGCTTCACATATATCCTAAGAGTAAATTGTGAATGAATTGAATCTCATAAATCTGAAATTATCAATGTGCTTTATGCTTAGTAGTAGTTTCACATTTGGTTTAGAAAATAAAATCCATTGAAGTTTGACAATCACAATATTGGTCACACAAGCAATTCACGAGTGATTAGTATAAGAAATAGAATTTCCACATACAAATATATTATCTTGGACATCTTTTATGATTGTGAATACCCATTAATTATTTTCAACCTTGATCAAATTGTTGATGTTGGACAAGGAATACAATGTAATGGTTATGTTTGGGTATATTCACATAGAAGTTATATTGTTATGGATCCTCCAACATGTGGTGCTTGTTTAGAACCTTTTGCTAGCCAAAACTTCATACTAAGTAGAGACACTACTTGTGCATCCAAATCCTTGAGCCAAGTTTCTTCCATGAGAGTCCACCATACCTACCTATATATGGTATTTCACCGCCGTCCCAAGTAAATATGCATGTGCCACCTCTAAAACCTTCAAATAAATATCCGTTTGTGTGCCTGTACCGCTCATGAAGTGATCGGGCGGTCAATATCTTCCATGCTAAGCGAGTTATTCTCATGATGAGTGTTTATTCACTTGTCATTGCAGGAGAGAGGCTAGTAAAAAGGATTCCCAGTCATGCATAATACAAAAATAAATAAACAAGAACTACCCCAAGAAAGTTGATTATTTGGAGGGCACCCGTGGATACGGCAAGCCATGGAAAGTATTTGAATGGTTGAGGGGGAGTAACATTTCAATTCTGTTTGGGAACCGCCAATAATGTGATTAGCATGGAAGATATCGAAATCCCTTGTTGTAACGTTGACAGGAAAGGCACACCAACCAAAATATATTCATCTTTGTTTTAAACAATGAGCTCTGGCACCTCTGCAAATCCCTTCTTTCCTCAGCGAAGGGACAATCTATTTACTTTTGTGTTATTTACTTTCATCTTATTTACTTTTCATGCTGAGTCAACTTCTTATTCCAACCCCAATCTATTAGTTGGCAAGCACTATGTGGTGGGGAAAGATCCAAACACATATATCCAGTCAAATATATTTGATCATGATTCATTATTGTTGACAATTATCTTCATGATAAGTACGTTGGGAGGCGAAACATTAAGCCCCTATCTTTCTCTGTGTTCGATGGATGTCGTTTGTTCTAAAAATATGCTTTGAGTATTAGCAATCATAGAATACTATATGATAATTGAGTATGCGGAGCTCTTACTTAGACTTGATGATGCATTGAAATTGTTTGATGACTAAGAATTGAACCATGACATGTGAATTGTTTGCTACTCTATCATAATGAGTTTCATGAGAAAAGTTGTTGCTAATGATGCTAGAAAAAAGTGACTGAATTGTCACTTATCAAAATTATACACTATGCTAGCATTCACACTTCATAAATTATTTCTTTTATCATTTACCTACTCGAGGACGAGTAGGAATTAAGCTTGGGGATGCTGTTACGTCTCCAACGCATCGATAATTTATGAAGTATTCATGCCATATTTGCCTATATTTACAATAATTTTATATGGTTTTGATGCACTTTATATGATTTACTTAGAACTAACCCGGACTGACGCTGTTTTCAGCAGAATTACCGTGGTGTTGTTTTTGTGCAGAAAATAAAAGTTCTCGGAATAGCCCGAAACTTTTTTGTGATTTTTTCTGGAGAAAATAAGAAATACCGGAGCGAAGAACCGCCGGAGGGAGGCCACCTCTGGGCCACAAGCCAACGGGGCGCGCCCACCCACCCCTGGGCATGCCCTGATCGCTTGTGGGGCCCACGTGGCTCCGGCTAATGTGATTCCAGCACTGAAAATTCCTATAAATACGAAAAACCCAGAAGTAAACCTAGAACTTCGGTTCCACCGCCGCAACTCTCTCTCTATCGAAGAAAAACCCATCTAGAGCCTTTCCGGTACCCTGCCGAAGAGGGGAAATCATCACCGGTGGTCATCTCCATCATCCCAACGGTGTCCATGATGAGGAGGGAGTAGTTCACCCTCGGGGCTGAGGATATGTACCAGTAGCTATGTGTTTGATCTCTCTTTCTCTCTCTCTCGTGTTCTTGAGATGGCACGATCTTGATGTATCACGGGCTTTGTTAATATAGTTGGATCATATGTTGTTCTTCCCTTGCTATCTTGTTGTGATGAATTGAATCTTTCCCTTTGAGATTTTGTTATGTCGGATTGAATATTGGATTTAAGATCACTTGATGTATGTCTTGGTACTCAACTTACGGATTCCCGTGGTGACAATAAGGTAATCTATGCATATGGGTTGATACACGTTCTTGTCCTACTTTCTCCGATAGAAATCTTGGGATACTCTTTGAAGTTCTTTGTGTTGGATTTAATATGATGAATCTGAAATTGTTTGTTGCATGTCGAATAATTAACCCCCATATACTTGTGGTGACATTGGAGCATCTAGGTGACATTAGGGTTGATTGATATGTATCATTGGTGTTATTTTGGTAAGAACTCTAGGGCTGTTTGTGACACCTATAGGAATAGCCCCATAGATTGATCAGAAAACATAACTTTGAGGTGGTTCTACTACCTACAACAATTCCATCTTATGTTCTCCGCTGGATATGAACTTTGGAGTGATTCTTTGTTGCACGTTGAGGGATGATCATATGATTCTATTATGTTAGCATTGTTGAGAGATTGCATTAATGAAAGTATGAACCCTAGGCCTTATTTCCAAGCATCTATACAACGTTTTACTCGCTGTTTGCCACTTGCTACCTTGTTGTTTTTATATTTTCAGATTACAAAAACCTATATCTACTATCCATATTGCACTTGTATCGCCATCTCTTCGCCGAACTAGTGCACCTATACAATTTGCCATTGTATTGGGTGTGTTGGGGACACAAGAGATTTCTTGTATTTGATTGCAGGGTTGTTTGAGAGAGACCATCTTCATCCTACACCTTCCACGAATTGATAAACCTTAGGTCATCCACTTGAGGGAAATTTGCTGCTGTCCTACAAAACTCTGCACTTGGAGGCCCAACAACGTCTACAAGAATAAAGTTGCTAGTAGACATCACGCATCACGGAGTCCGCCATAGTGTACTTGTTCGCCTTCGCCATGAGCTCCGCCTGGGTGGCCGGCTCAGAGCACATGAGCTTGTGCTTGAGCAAGGTGCGGTCCTGGCAGCCCTCGGAGAAGTATTGGATCGCCTGCACCTCGTGCACCCCTTCGCAGGAGTTGCGCAGCTCGGTCCAGCGCATGAGGTATTCACGTAGGGACTGGTCCGGCCCCTGAACGCAAATGGCCAGCTCGCGGGGGCAGCCAGAACATTTGTAGGTGCCGGTGAAGTTGCGCATGAACGCTTCTTTGAAGTCAACCCGAGTGTTGACGCTGCCAGCCGGCAGGCTGTTGAGCCATGTTCGGGCCGAGCCGAACAACATGAGGGGGGCATAGTGCACCGCTACGTGTTTGTTCCCTCTGGCGATGCCGATGGCGGTGGTGTAGTCGATCAGCCAGTCCGCCGGCTTGGCAGAGTAGTTGTACTTGGGGGTGTCATGGGGCTGCGTGAAGCTGGTTGGGAACGGCTCGTTGCTGATGCGCAGGCCGAAGCATGCCGGTCCGATCAGGCCTTCCTCCTCTAGAAGGAGGGATTCCGCCAGCCGGTCGAGGCGGCGCCGAGCGTCGTTCTCGTCTTGAGGCACGCGGGGTCCCAGCCGGGCAGCGAGCTCCGGGCGTACAGCCGGCCCGACCGAGACCGCCTGATCCTATCGTGGAGGCGGGGCGCGTGCGGCCGTCCAGAGGCGGTCGTCTTCCTGGTGATCATCCCGCTGGCTAGTGACAGCCGGCAGATCGTCGCGTTGTCGGGGGCGACCGCCACGGCTCCGGTCGGCCTGATGGCCGGAGCCGAGCCGAGAGGACGCCTGATGCGTCTGTCGGCGCCCGCCAGCCGACAGCTGGTCGTCGCCCCAAACATGAGGGGACTCTGAGGCGGCTAGGGCCGGCTCGAACTAGGTCTGCAGCGTGTTGGCAGCGGTGACGAGTTCGTGGACGCGCTACTCTTGCAGCACGCGCTCCTTGCCCTCCAGAGTCATCAAGTCGGCGAGTGCTGCTTGAGCGGCCTTCATGTTGGCCGTCGGAGTGTCGTTGGTGGGCAGGTTGCCGCCGAGGAGGTCGGCAACCAAGCGGCCGTGACGTCGCACCTCGTCGCATCGGTCGGGCTCGATGCTGGCCGGGGTGAGGCTATACACGATGTTGTACTCTCGCTGCGCATACTTCATCCGGCGCCGCGTGGCGGCGAGCGCAGAGGCCTCCACCAGCAACTGTTGCGGGACTCATCGAGCTCAGCTGCGGCTGCCGCCGGGTTGGAAGTAGGCGCGATGGCGGTACGCACATTCTGCATGGTGCTATGCATGGGGTAGGACAGGACACCACGTGCCACAACCGCGGCTGTCGCAGCCGCCGCCCTGCCGCGCAGAGTTGGTGCTGGAATCGGTGGTCAGCACCTCGACGCAGACACAGAGGTCGTCGGCATCGTCAAGGGCATCGCTATCGGCACATGGCAGTGGGTCGTCGAAGGCGAGCACCTCGCTAGGGTACTCATCCGGAACGAGCGCGACGCTGACGCACAGCTCGCTGAAGCGAGCGCAAAGGTCGTCGATGTCATCGGGAGCACCGCTGCCAGCAGATGGCAGCGGGTCGGAGACGATGAGCACCTCAGTGGGGTACTCGTCGGGGACAGGCGTGTTGCCAATGTGCAGCTCGCCAAAGGGGATGATGGTGCCACCTGCGGGGCAGGCGGAGCCGGTACCACGTGTTGCACCGTCTCCCGCAGAATCGGACACCACGGGCGTGCAAAGTAGCCCATGCGCGATGCGCTCATCGGAGTCGGTGAAGGGTCTCGTCCGGGACATGACTCCGGCCAAAACCGCGGATGGCCCCATGGTGGGCAACAACTGTCATGGTTTTGTCACGGCAGATGCCATGGGGTGGCTTATCGAGTGTGGTTGGGGCCAAAATGCATCGGTGGGTTCGATAGGCGAGATTGAGGACAAGCGATGCGAGACACACGATGTACCCAGGTTCGGGGCCCTCCGTGGGAGGTAACACCCCTAGTCCTGTCGGATCAAGTATATGGTGGATAGGCAATACAATGGTGCTCCTTGAACCGTTCGCCGGAGGAGGAAGAAGGGGCTAGCTTGCTCTCCTTCTACCTCTCTCTTGTGTGTGTGTGTGTAGATTCTAACTAAGAGGAAAAACCAACCCCGAGCTAGGAGGGGGGTTGGGGGTTTTATAGGTCAACCCCCCAGCATACAATATGCGGCGATACCGAGGGTGGGCCTCGACTGACAACCTCTCTAGCCGACCGCGGGGCCCACCGGCTGGGCGGTCTTGTCGCGTGTAGGGCCCGCCGGCTGTGGGGTCCCATCGATGTAGGGGCCCGCCGGCTGTTCGTCGCTGTAGCCATGCGTCAACAGCGTCATGGAGTGGTTAGCACAGTGCGCCACAATGCCGCCTCGCCTCGTCGCAGTCGGCCTTGGTCAGCGGTATGGCCGCCTCTACTATAGCCACGCGTCAACGACGTCATGGAGTGGGTGGCACATTGTAGCAATAGTGCCGCCTCGCCTGGTCGTAGCCGGCCTCGGTCAACGGTACGACCGCCTCCACTGTAGCCATGCATGCCCTGGTCAGCGGTACCAGGGTCACCGTTGCCACGCCTCACCGTTGGGGTGAAGTCTTATCGTACGGAGCCCGTCCCATCGCTCTGTACGATAGTGGGAGCCGCTGACGGATCGCCCCGAAGCCGGCCCACGGAGGGTCGTGTGCCGAGCTGGACCGCGTCGTGGGAGCCGGACCAGGGGGCGGCAGGCACGAGCCGGCCTCGAGGGGTGTAGCCAGCCCCGATGTTTTCAAAAAGGGACAAGCGTCCTTGAGCCTACCTAGGGGTCATCCCCCAACACTAGCTATAACTACAATTACAATGCAAATTCTGCACTACAAATCTCACTAAAAAATCTACACTACAACTATACTAAAACCTGACACTACAATTACCCTAAAAATTTATACTACATTCTTACACTACAACTACACTACAATCTTACATTCTACATTCAATTCTACACTTCAACTAGAATAAAATCTTATATACTATAATCTCAATACAAATTCTACACTATAATTACACTACAATTTTATACTACATTTACACTAACAATTCTACACTACAACTACACTAAAACTCACCGGCGGTGGTGGAGGCGGAGACCACGGCGAGGGCACAACGGTGGAGGCGGAGACCACGGCGAGAGCGCGGCGGTGGAGGCGGAGACCACTGCGAGGGGGCGGCAGAGGAGAAGACGGCGACGGAGATGACAGGAGGCGGAGACGACAACGGTGGCGATGGAGGCGCAGAGACGGCAACGACGGTGGTGGAGGTGGAGACGGAGATGACGGCGGAGGAGACGGAGACGACGGCGGTGGAGACGGAGACGGTGTCCGGGGTCTTGGTCGTTGGCGGTGGCAGGGTGGGGTGGGGATGGATTTGGGGGTGCTGGTGGGTGGGGAATCGATCCGGGTGTGTATATAAGTGGTTGGATTTGAGGGGCAGTGGTCTGTTTGCTCGCGTTGACCGATGTGGCCAACACCATTGCTACGTACTTTTATTTTAGTTTATTTATTTTTGGTATATGTTATTTTGTATTTTATATATATTTATTTTATTATTTATATTATTATTTATGATTTTTTATTTCCATTTTTTGTGAATAATATATACATACATACTAATTAAAATAACACTTTAAAAGATGAAACATATATATGGGAACAACATAGATCTCATTAATTAATCTGACCTCCTTACATACATTATAGAAGGACAATAAACAATAACAAATACTCCCTTCGTCCGAAAATACTTGTAGAAGAAATGAATGTATCTAGACATATTTTAGTTCTAGCTACATTCATTTTTATCTATTTCTCCAACAAGTATTTTCCGGACGGAGGGAGTATAATTTACTACCGCTAGATCCGAACCAAGAACATCATCACTGTGATGACTCCCACGAGAAGAAATGCTGCCATCGATCCAACTGGGAGAAAGAGGCCAAGCATGCCACCGGCTAAAAGTGCATATCGAAGCATCTTGAATTTTTTGATTTGGCCTCGCATCACATCGTTCTTGAGTTGCATTTCATCTATTTGTTGTCTCGGTGGTCTAATGAAGTAGTCGAGCAACTCGCTTACGTACTTCTGGACAAGATCAACTCATATCCATGTGAAGCAATATTTCCCCCTGTTTCCTGTGGATCACAATATATATATATACACATATTGATGTTAGCAACGCTAGAGGAGTTGGATTGTGCAAATTAGCTGAAAATAGATCGAGATGTATTTTTTGTCATCTACGTACCTTCTCACAGTTGGTGTAGATGTAGAACTCTCGCTCTGGATTCCATTCTGTGTGTGGCATATATACTTATCAACAGGGTGTAGACAACCGCAAAGCAGCACACGTGCCCTCGCTCGATTCCCGATATTGGGCGTCGACAACAAGGCGTCGATGTTGGTGGCGTAGCTGCCAGATTGAATGGAAATCGTGCTGCTGCGGCGGGATGATTCGTCGGATAGAGCTGACTGCATTAGCCACGGCGAGCTCATGGTCTAGCCAACGGGGCCAGACGGGAGCTCGGCCAAGGCGACAGTTCCAAACTTTCGACACGCTCTGCCGACGTGGGTCCATAACTAAGAGGAGCTAACTAGTTAGGGAGAAGAATTTTATGGAGAATTAGAAGTGAATGTATTTGAGAAACAAAGGGGCTATACCAACACTTCTATATATAGACAAAACTTAGTGTTGGCGTTCACAAGTAGTGAATGTTAGCACTACATTCTATAATTGTGACGTGTCAGGATATCTGACGCCACCAATATCTTCCGACTAGTCACCACAGCAGGGCCCACGCGTTGGTGGCGTTCCAATTTGTGTCCACGCCAGCACTACCTGTACAAAGTTGGCGTACCAATTTGTCCAACGCCAGCGCTATTTGAAAAAATAGTGTTGGCATCGCTTCAAATTGGCGCGCCACCAACATAAGTTGTGGCTAGCTATATTTCCACTAGTGATGATGATCTGCCTAATGATAATAATTAATCTAACAATGAGGTAGAGATAAAACGTGAAGTTGAGCTTGATACCCACCTCCTAAAAATAATAAATATGATAAAGATATTTTATTTCTAGGAAGCATGATAAAGAAAGAGAACCATGGGTTCAAAATCCCATGTTTTTTCCTAGTAAAGCTTTAAAATCAAAGAATGAAGATGCTTTTAATCACTCTGTTGATTTTCTTAGACCTTTGTTTCTTCAAGTTTCTTTGACTGGTGCTATGAAATTGCTTCCTTATGCTAAATATATGAAATATATTATTACTAATAAAAGAAAATTCCTGAGGCTGGAATTTCTACCATGTTTGCAAATTATTCTTTCAAAGGAAAGATACCTGAAAAACTAGGAGATCCAAGAATACCTAGTATACCATGCTCTATTAAGAATAATTATGTTAAAACTGCTTTATGTGATTTTGGAGTTGGTATTAGTGTATAAAAGACTTGACTTGAATAAGTTGATACCCACTGAAATTTCTTTGCAAAGGTTGACAAGTCTACAACTATTGTTGTTGGTATTTTGTGAGGATGTTAAAATTATGGTTGCTAATGTTATTATCTTAACAGACTTTGTTATTCTTCATATGCCCGAGGACGACAACATGTCGGTTATCCTTGGGAGACCTTTTCTTAACACTGCAGGGATTATTGATTGTAATAAAAGCATGGCCACTTTTCATGTTAATGGCAAGAGCATACGGTTTATTTTTTGAGGAAGCCAAATAAAGTAAACAATCTCAATTCTATTGAAAAAATTATGACCCTCATTATTGGAGACTTTGAATTTTCTCTTCTAGTTTACGAAAATAAATGTCAAATCATTATGATTGGAACCATGCCTATTCAAGTTGAGGTAACTTAGTGTTATTATTAGGTTCAATCAAAACCAAGGAAAACTCAGGTGCACATCATCGCCAGTTAAGAGAGAGAGAGAGAGAGAGAGAGAGAGAGAGAGAGAGAGAGATTTAGTTAAATATGTGTGGAACAAATGGTGTCTTTTGTATGAATAAAAAGGAAGAGCATTCCCTCTGATATCCTTTAATTCACTAAGCTCCCTAGGGGTTGAAGCTCTCATAATCAACTAAGGTGCACAGCCCCACGATTTTGACTTGTTCATCGTATCAATGGGTCCCTTTGGTCAATGCAAGGGATTTTGGCCAGGCGGGCGTTCGTTCTAACCTAACCGGCCATTCTGGTACTCGAAGTAATATAGAATTTGACTTTCCTTCGTATATATGATGACTGATCGATTAGACAAATACAAACTCAATTGCTTTTTACGCTCATAACTTGGTTCGGTCCTCGGTCATGACCGAAGAGGGCCAATATTTTCTGGGAGAAACAAATCGAGGGTCAAATCTTGAGAAATAATGATGGAACATGCGAGCAGAAATCAAGCACGGGCAAAAATGTTAGGAGGAAGGAACTGTTGCCAAAAATCGTTGCAGGTAGGCCGCCGACCGCTATGCGAGTGCTACAAATGTTATATTCGTTCATGAAGGATCCATGACCGTCACACGTGGAAGCCATGCGGACGACCGGGCACTGTGCGCCCGTAGATATGGGCACAACCTTCGGCCATGAAGGAGCCATAATGGCCTAGGCATATAAGTCATAAGCGCTCGCAGTTGCTGAGACTATGCGATGTAGGCATACGTAGGCGCGGCGCTACGGTGAAGAATGGAATGAATTAGGGTTGGGTGTTGCGTACGTTTGGGATAATGTAAGGCTACATGTAGGTGTAGTTGGTAGATGGGCTCTTGCCTATTCGGCTTAGTTCACTAGGCCTTGGTGCAATAACTCGGCCCAATAAGCTAAATTCGGCTTTGAACATTTGTTAAACTTTTTCGATTTTGTCCCATTTTTTAATCTAGGTTTCGGGCCGCTATTCTTTTACCTACCTTTACGAGTCAAGAAACTTGTTACACCTAGGCTGGTTTGATGTCCCCGTTCCCCCCCAATCGCCCTTTTCGGTAGTGCGTGTTGGCTTCACATGCGTTGTTTACTTGGAATCATAGGGAGAGAGGAAAAAGGGTCGCATTGCTACCTCTGTGAGTGCGATTGGAGATTACACCGCCCATTCGTCGACGATTGTGTCGTTGTGCCATGTTCCATATTCTTGTTGCTGGTGTTGCGGCTTCCCCTCCAAAACCCCCCATTCACTGGTGATGAAGCGAGTCGCAAGATGGTGCTCTAGCTGCTCTTCGAGTCCACACTCTTCCACGTCCATTGCATTAATGAGATTGAGCATAGTGCGCACATTGTTCGCTCATGTGTGCTCGACCTCAACTCTTTCAACAAGGCCTTCAAGCTCGTGAGGTTCACCACCTTCTATTCACCATCGACACTCTAAACCAGTGTAATGCCGCCACGCGCCACGACGAATGAATATTGCCGTGGCTTGGTGGGTACTGATTTTCATGGTCTAGGTGCCATGACAGATGAGCTAAGGAGCCACATGTAGTTCAACCTGCCAAAGATGAAGGAGGGGAAGAAGACTAAGTTCGGTGTCAGCATCATGGAGCATTGGAACCCCAGGTTGGGTTCCACATCACCGGTGCCACTATAATATGTTGCAAGTCCAACGAGTATGGGCAGAAACTACTTCATGCTGTGTGACTGCATTTCGATTAGTTCATAGACAATCTTTTGTTTTCCCTTTTGTTGCGATCCATCTTTTAGCTTCAGTTTGGGGATAGGCCAGGACGATAGGTCATGTCATCCCGACTCCTAAGATTCGGTGTTGATGGGGTGTTGGTTGGTGGGTTCTGGGCGATGTGTTTCCGTTCTGATTTGTTGCATTTTTTGGGTTATGGCTAGATGGTGCGTAGGTGCTATAGTTCATCTTTTTGCGTTGTGGAGCGCGGTGTCGTTTATCTCTTTATTAGGGGCGGCTTCTGACATTTTTCGTATTGTTGTTTTTCCGTATTTGTTGGTTGAAGTATTTTGGTTTCTTTATTCCTGCGCTGCATAGGCCTTTGCTCTTATGTATGTTGCTCACCTGTTTTCCGGCAATACAAGAAACATTGAAGCAGCCTTAGGACGACCGCTCCACCTAAAAATCTCTACCTAATAATAAAGGAAGGAGTGCTTCTGGTCGTCCGTCGTGGAATTTGCCCCTAGAGTTCGCATGAATTACCCCCTATGCCACCAGTAGGTGAAACGTTTCTTATAAGTTGGTCGTTCGTTTTGATTCACAGCGATCCCTCAATGAATCACAAGTGCATGTCCATCCCAACTGGTCGACAGCTTGCGCGTCCACCCTGGAGACCCAGGTTCGATTCCTCACTCTCCCCCTTTTCTCTATTAGTACCGACGGGCATAGAATATAGGACGCACTATATCGCCGGCTGCCTGACTGGGCCGGCCCAGCGCGGCCTTCAACACTTATTTTGTCTACTTTTCTATATTTGCTTTTTTTTTCTTTTGGCTTTATTTAGATATACTTTGAATACTTTAATTATAAAAATCATCTATATGCAAACTTTGAAAAAAGTTATAATCATGCATTAAAGAAATGCCAAACTTGAATAGAAAAAAGTTTCCATTATATACGAAAAAATGTACAATGCGTATGAAAAAATAATATAATTTTTCTTTCTTTTTGAAAAATGTTGATCATGCATTTATTTTATTTTAATGTGCATAGAAAAATGTTTCTGATGTATAATAAAAACATATTCAAAAATATACAATGTGCATGGAACAAAGTAGACATAAAAAATACAAGTTTTTAAAAATGTTAATTATGTATTTGGAGAATGTCAAATGTGTATATAAAAAATGTTCCTGATGTATACAAAAAATATAGAATGTGTATAAAAAAGTAGACATCAAAACTAAATATGTTTTGGAAAATGTTGAACATGAGATTGAAAAATATCAAACCTGTATAAAGAAAATGTTTCTGATGTATAAAAAATATGCAATGTTGCTGGTACAAGCTTTACGTAAACCAATGGCTTAATTTTGATTTTCATATTGTTTTAAATTGTTTTCATAATGATTTTTTAAGAACTAGCAAACATGATCGTGCATAGCAACGTAGAACATTTGGTATGCATGTCCTTACAAATTGATTGTTTTCGATGGAGTTGTCTAATATGTTTGCAAACAAATTAAGACTTCACTTGGATTATACATGCAAACACATATATTAGCAAGACAAAAATAATGCTCTTATGCATATGCTATCATTAATAAATAAAACAAAACATACTTTGCTATTTTTGTCATAATGCAAATATGGGCATCACCAAGGAGGAACGACAAAATATGTGTAAAGAGATATCCACGACTAGGTAGATATTTTTATTATCACATCTCTATGTTTTTGCGCGACACCAGTTATCATGGTGTTTTTCATGTGGCGTTGTGCAAGATTTCAAGGGATTTACTGATGTTTCGAGGGTGTGTATGCGAAGTAAAAAAATTCTTCCGTTGCAACACACGGGCATGTTTGCTAGTAATATTAACTTCTTTCAGTAACAATATCAATATCAATAATATTTTTTGACGAGGAACACCATGCATTCCATTCAACTAGTGGACGCGGCTAAATCGCCGGCCATAACACCAATTACATGAGAGGGTAAATCAGTGATCCAAACACGTTGTCTGCCTGATTCTATACTCGCACCATGCCTAGCTAATAAATGCGCAGGCACATTACATTCACGGGGATTAAACTCAACCTTGTAGTCTATAAAACCCAACTGGAGTAGGAATTTTGTCTCACGGAAGAGGGTTCCCAGTTTTGCACGATCGACATTGTTGGAGCACACATCGTGCATGAGTGGCTGGCAATCAGTACTGAAAATAACACGGCCCATCCCAAAGCTTTCTACCAACTGAATAGCCTTCATGAGGGCCATTGTCTTCGCTTGAAAAGCTTCAGAGATGCCTGATAAATTACCCGCTGCTGCAAATATGACTTCACCGTCTGAATCCCGGCCAATACATCCCCATCCTCCGGTCCTGGACTCGCTGATGAAATTTGCATCGCTGTTGATCATCACCAAGTCCATAGGGAGGCCCTTCCATCTTGGCTGTGTAAAGTGTGTATTTACGCTGATTTTTTGTTTTGTGCCATTTATTTCCATCCACTCACTAAGCAGTATAGAATCTTGGCTCACAAGAGACTCTGGTGCCAGCGGTTGTTCTCCATGCCTGATCCTATTCCTTTCCGACAACCAACGCAACAAAAGACAAATGAATAGCAGCTTTTCCTTTTCAGGCATAGAAAAAATTTCTTCCAAAACTTCGAGTGGTGTTACAACCTGCATAAGCGAGCACCTCTCCTTCTCTAAACCAGCCATCCTCCATACGGCCCTTACACACTTACACATGAAGAAAAAATGCCCCCATCTTCAAAGTAGTGGCCACAAATAACACAACGTGTGTCTAGTGACTCCTCTTCTCACAATGTTCATATACAAAGGATGGCTGTTATGACCGAACCGCCACAAAAAATGGTGCACCTTCCTGGGATAATTCAATTTCCAGATGGCAGACCAAACAACTCTTCTCCTGGTTCGTGTTATTTGAGCCCTCTCCTGCTGTTCTATTATTCTGTCTCTTGCACATGTTGGTGTGGACCCTACATGCGGATCTCACAGAGAAAGGACCTTTGGCATCACAATGCCAAGCCACAAAGTCATCATGTTGTTCACATATAGGTATGGTCAAGATCTTATCAGCATCCACAACCAGGAAAGTTTGTCTAACAAGCCCCTCATCCCAAGTGTACAGGACGGGATCAATCATCTCCGACACACGGTGTTGGGGATATGACCCCACGGTATGACCCGCCCAGAAGGGGATGGGTTAGAAAGTTGGCGACTTAGCAATAAGGCCGTAAGCAGGCCTGAAGACCAAGACAAGCCTGACTTAACAGGCGGGCCGAACAGAGGCCCAGAGCCGGATGACGGCGTGTGACCCGGAGGCGTAAGCCGCCCGGAGATGGCTTGCCAGAGAAGGCAAGGCGACTTAGAGATAAGGTCGGTTACGAGGTGTAACCCGGCCTGGACTCTTGTAAGCCCAGGGCCTCGACCTGTGTATATAAAGGCGAGTCCCTGCGGCGGCTTAGGGTACGAGATAGTTGATCGAGAGCTAGGTCAAGCGAATCCGCTCCCTTGTAATCGATACCCAATCAATACAAACACAAAGCAGGACGTAGGCTTTTACCTCTTTCGTGAGGGGCCGAACCTGGGTAAACCCGTGTCTTTCGTCCCGATCAACCCCTTCGAGTTAATCACCGTAGCGATGGCTTCACCCCTAAGTCCTTTCACTAGGACATCTGCCGTGACAAAACCACGACAGTTGGCGCCCACCGTGGGGCAGATGCGCGGTGGTTTGGAGTTCTCGAAGGGCTCTCTCCCAGGGATCGAGGGATATGCCATTGGCAGGATGACTAAGAGTCGCCGCGGCAAGCTCTACATCGACGACGCCGGCTGGGGCCCCGAGGCCGACTCAATTGAGTACGGGTACCGGGTCCCCTTTGGCGGAATTCATGTTTTCATCGGGAAGATCGGTGGATCTAAGCCCGGGCCGGACATCTGCACCAACCTCGTCGAGTCGGCCCGGCGCACGGAACCCGCCCGGATTCAACCCGGCCGGAAGCACACTTTTGTTGGCTTTACACAAGGCGCGGAACTAGCGAAAGATTCCGTGTCAGGAGGAGAAACCCTCGTCTACTCGGAGGATGGATCCTCGAGCGGAGAGACGGAGTCAATCTACCAGCTTCATGACGGCGGGCTTGGGGGCTACTTCGATGGCGACAGTATTCCGGAGCCCTATGAGCCGCCGAGCCAAGCCGCCATCTTCATGGCAGGCACGGCGCCATCTTCCAACAGCACGGCGACCGGGGCAGCGGCTGCCAGTGCGACAGGGTCCGGGTCAGCCAGGCCGCCGGCTCAAGTTTTGCCGGACTTGATGAATGAACTTACGACTCTGATGGGAACCGGGGTCACAGCTAAGAATCAAGCAGGCCACAATGCAGAGATTGCGAGGCTGAAAGACCAGATGACCAGGGCCCAGGAGGATATCAATGCAATGCAGGTTCAGATGGATGCTGAGTCGGAGCGTCTGAAGGCTGAAGCTTTTCACCTCAATCTGGATCAACAAACCTCAGAAATAGTTTTTCGGATGAGGCATCAGACCCGCCTGCCTGAGCAGTATGAGCCCAGAAACCTCTTCAACACCCCGGGAGCAGGACCGAACGCACCGCTGATCGTGGCCCGAACGGCGGAAGTGCCTGGGAATAGGGCGGCGACTCAGCATCGACAGCCAGACCCGCCCCGCAGGAATAAGACCCCGCCGCAGCGCTTTCTGACACCACCTGGTCATTATTCTAACCCGGTGGAGAACATGATAGCAGCAGCTGCCAGGCTCAATGCGCTCCCTCTCGCCGACGGGACACCCTTCGCCGAAGAAGCACGAAATGCCATTGAGTTATTGCAGACAGCGGGGGCTCAACAGGAGAAATATACGTACAGCCGAAGTCGTGTGCACTCAACCCCCCTTCCAAGCTGCAGTTATAGCCGACGCATGGAGTCGCCGGCGGTCTCCAACAACGAGCGACGTCGGAACCCGCCCTATGATAGCCCACCCGTCGTCAATGCTCAGGCTATTGTGGATAGTGCCAGAGCTCAGCGTGAGGCGGCGGCCGCGGCTGTTCACCAAGAGCCGCCCCCGGTAACCCCTTCAACTTCGATGGGAGCCAGAGTCACTTCCAGGGCTGTTGGAGTGTCGTGTTTAATACCGGCTCTACGGAACGAGCGTCTGCCAAAGGATTTTAAGGGTCCGCGCAAGGTGCCTAATTACACAGTTGATCTACCCCAGAGGCCCTGATCGAAAGTTATGAGTTAGCCATGGAGATGTTGGACGTCAGTGATGCAGTCTGTGCGAAGTATTTTATCACGATGTTGGAAGGACCGGCTCGCACATGGTTAAAGGGTCTGCCCCCCAATACCATTAACTCTTGGGCCGAGTTGAAAGCACGATTCATCAAGAATTTTCAAGGAACATGCAAACAGCCCATGACGATTGTTGATTTAGATCATTGTGTGCAGCGCGAGGATGAGTCGGCCCACCATTGGGTCCGACGGGTTTCAACCATTATCCACTCGTCCGATAATATCATGGCGGCTCAGGCAGTTTTGATTCTGGAGAAGAATTGTCATTTTTTGCCCCTTAAGCAGAAGCTTGGACGGCTCAAGCATTCTTGCCAGGACATGGGAGAGCTCATGGCAGCTCTCACTAAATATGCAGATTCTGATAGCACGAAAGATCCTGGTTCTGATGATGAGAAATCTGCTAAGGGTAAGAAGAATGGCAACGGTAAGGGTCAGCAACAGAATGTGACAGGAAATAACAACCCAGGTAATGGTGGTAAACGGAAGCACCCAGACGGCAGGTCAGATCTGGTGGCCAACACCAACACCGGGAACAACCACGCCAAGGGAAACGGTAAACCACCGTTTGGCAAGGGCAAGCATTTCAACATGGAAGCAATGCTAAACGACCCCTGCCCAAAGCACAGTGTTCCCAACAAGCCGTCCACCCACGCTTGGAAGGATTGTTATATCATGCGGGAGTTCCAGAATTACAGCCTTAACCAGCATCATGGTAACGGCAATGAACCGCCTAGCGGGTCAGGATCCGGCTCTCATGGGTCAGGATTCGGTGCGGGCGGCTCAGGCTCGGGTTATCAGGGTCAAGGCAACCATGGTGGCCACAATCAATAGTCCAGTAATAGTGGTCAGCAGCAAAACAACCAGTCAGGGTATCAGAGTAACCCGAAGCAGCTTAATGGAGGCCAATATCATGTCTTCACCACGAGTCTGGACAAACGTGATCAGAAGGTGCGCAAGAGGACGGTTCATGCAGCAACACCAACTATTCCGCAGTATTTGAAGTGGTCTGAGCACACGATATCATGGAGCAGGGAGGATCACCCCGCCACGAGTTGATAACCCGGGGCACTTGGCCCTTGTGGTAGCCCCTCAGGTAGGAGGTTACAAGTTCACTAAGGTGCTGATGGACGGTGGCAGCAGCATCAACATCCTGTACTATGACACTTTTCGCCGGATGAATCTGACTAACAAGGATCTCAAGCCGTCGTCCACAGTGTTTCACGGCGTAGTACCTGGCAAGTCGGCTTATCCAGTAGGAAAAATTGCTCTGGAAGTGGCTTTTCGTGATGAGTACAATTACAGGGTAGAGACCTTGTGGTTTGAAGTGGTTAAGATCAAGAGCCCATATCATGCTTTGTTTGGGCGTCCGGTTTATGCTAAATTCATGGCTCGACCCTGTTATGTTTACTTGCAGCTCAAGATGCCAGGTCTGAAGGGGACGATTACAGTGCATGGTGATCGGAAAATTGCTCTTGAGTGTGAGGAAGGTGATGCTGCGTATGCGGAGTCAAGATGTGCTGAGGCGGAGCTCAAGTTTTATAAAGATAATGTTGACCCGGTGGATATGTCCCCGTTGAAAAAGCCCAGCACCGAGTCTGACCCGCCCCTGAAATTTGTGGCAGAGGATACCAAGTTAGTGGACTTTTTCCCTGGCGACTCATCGCAGCAGTTCACTATAGGGGCTAATATGGACCCCAAATAGGAAGGCGCGCTCATCGAATTCATCCGTGAGAATCGGGACATCTTTGCATGGAAACCTTCTGACATGCCGGGTGTACCGAGAGAATTCGTTGAGTACCATCTTAATGTGGATCCTAAATTTAAGCCGGTCAAACAGTTCCTCCGACGTTTCAATGAGGAGCGACGTAAAGCCTTTGGAGAAGAGGTGGCCCGGCTCTTAGCGGCTGGGTTTATTGTGGAGGTTTTTCACCCAGAGTGGTTGGCTAACCTGGTGCTCGTCCTTAAGAAGAACGGCACGTGGCATATGTGTGTAGATTACACGGACCTTAACAAGGCTTCTTGTCCAGTTGATCCATTTGCTCTCCCCCGTATCGACCAGATCATTGATGCAACGACGGGTTGTGAGAGCTTATGTTTCCTAGATGCTTATTCGGGTTATTATCAGATCAAGATGGCAGTTAAAGACCAAGAGAAGACATCTTTCATAACACCTTTTGGAGCTTTCTGCCGCGTATCCATGCCTTTTGGACTCAAAAGTGCTCAGGCGACTTACCAGCGGTGTGTACAGAATTGTCTTCATGGTCAGATTGGACGCAACATTCATGCTTATGTAGACGATATTGTGGTCAAATCAAGGAAGAAGGAGACTCTGCTTGATGATTTGAAGGAAACTTTTGATAACCTGCGGGTCTACAAGATGATGCTTAATCCGGCTAAGTGTGTTTTTGGTGTGCCTACAGGCAAGCTCCTGGGATTTTTGGTCTCAGAGCGGGGCATTGAAGCTAACCCGGATAAATAAAGGCTATCACCTCATTATCTAAGCCGGCGTGTATCAATGACGTTCAGCGCTTGGCAGGTCGTATTGCCGCTTTAAGCCGATTCATAAGCCACCTGGGAGAGAAGGCCATCCCTTTATATCAGATGATGAAAAAGACAGATGATTTTGTCTGGAGTGATGCTGCCAATGATGCGTTTGAGGCGCTCAAATGACAGTTAGCTGAGCCGCCTGTCTTGGCGGCTCCCGTGGAAAAAGAGCCATTGCTCCTGTACGCGGCGGCTAATAACAAGGCAGTCAGTGCGACAGTTATTGTGGAGCGCAAGGAGGCAGGCAAAGAGTACCCAGTCCAAGGGCCGGTTTATTACATCAGTGAAGTTTTAACTGAGTCCTAGCAAAGGTACCCACATTGGCAGAAGCTGGTGTTTGGAGTGTTCATGGCGAATCGTAAGCTGAAGCATTATTTCCTTGGACATCCAATCACGGTGGTAAGTTCTGTTCCTTTGGGAGATATCATTCAAAATAGAGAGGCTACCGGCAGGATTGCTAAGTGGGCAATTGAGCTTGGACCTCTTAATTTGAGGTATGTGCCTCGAACGACTGTCAAGTCTCAAGCCCTGGTGGATTTTATCAATGGCTGGACAGAGTGTCAAGCACCTGAGGAGAAGCCGGACAATACGTATTGGACAATTCACTTTGATGGATCCAGACAGTTGGAAGGCTCGGGGGCTGGAGTTGTTTTAACTTCCCCACGAGGTGATAAATTTTGTTATGTATTAAGGTTAATGTTTCCTTGTACTAACAATGCAGCTGAGTATGAAGCTTTGCTCCACGGGCTCCGTGTGGCCAAGGAGATGAACTTAAGCCGGTTCAGATGTCTAGGCGACTCAGACCTTGTGGCCCAACAAGTCTCAGGCACGTGGGATTCTAAAGACCCTCGTATGGCGGCTTATCGCCAGGCGGTTGATATCATTGCTAGTCACTTTAAGGGTTATCAGGGGGATCACATTGATTGTCGGAAGAACGAGGCGGCTGATGCATTGTCACGGCTGGGGTCTCAGCGTAAGCCGGTGCCGCCTAATGTGTTTCTGGATGTGTTGCATCACCCGTTGGTCAAGTTACCTTCTGAGGAGGATCTTGCCATACCTGACCCGGAAGGACAGTTGGTGGCGGCTCTTCGCGCTATTCCAGATTGGACGCTGCCTTATCTGACGTATCTGACTCATTGCAAGTTACCCGAGGACGAGACCTTGGCACGGCAAATCATGAGGCGGTCTAAGTCTATGACTATTGTTAATGGCGAGTTGCACAGGTGCAGCGTGACTGGCGTTTTTCAACGCTGTGTTTCTCCTGAGGAGGGCCGTGAAATCTTACATGAGATACATGCAGGCGACTGCGGTCATCATGCCGGCTCAAAATCTTTGGTAGCCAAGGCTTTTCGGCATGTGTTTTACTTGTTCACGGCTCATGCAGATGCGGAGGACATAGTTAGCAAGTATGATGTGTGTCAGAAGTTCGGACGACGAGCCCATGTGCCAGCTCATCAGTTCGTCAAAAAGCTGATCTTTCGTTTTGGTTACCCTCATAGTATTATCACTGATAATGGTACAAATCTGTCTAAGGGAGCTATGAAAGAGTTTTGTGGAAGTGAACACATCCGCCTTGATGTCTCCTCCGTGGCTCATCCACAGTCTAATGGTCAAGCAGAACGTGCTAACCAGGAAATTTTGAGAGGGATCAAACCCCGGCTTATGGTTCCTTTGGAACGAACGCCGGATTGTTGGGTTGAGGAGTTACCTTCAGTTCTTTGGAGCATCAGAACCACCCCCAACAGATCAACATGCTACATGCCTTTCTTCGTGGTTTATGGCGCAGAAGCCGTTCTCCCCAGTGATATTCGTCATGACGCGCCTAGGGTGGCGGCTTACATTGAAACTGATAATGAGGCGGCGCGTCAGGACGCACTGGACGTTTTGGATGAAGAGCGGGATCTTACAGCAACACGATCGGCGATTTACCAACAAGATCTACGTTGCTATCATAGTCGTAGAGTCAAAACCCGGACGTTCCAAGAAGGCGACTTAGTGCTCCGTCTGATTCAAGATCAGACAGATATGCATAAGTTATCACCACCCTAGGAAGGACCTTTTGTGATCAGCAGAAATCTCAACAATGGGTCATATTATCTCATTGATGTGCGGGAGAGCGACAAGTCACGCACTTCTGGGGAGGAAACTAGCAGGCCGTGGAATATTGCTCATCTTCGGCCTTGCTATACTTGAGCCATTGGCTCTCATCAATGTACATACCTCTGTCATTGTATATACACTTTTATAATATAATAAAGCCGGCATCCCCATAATTCGGGGCCTCTGTCGTTTTCATTCAACGTTTTTTGTGCAAAAGTTGGGTAATAATAAGGTCACTTGGGGGCTTCCAACTCACTGAGTTTAGCTTTCATACCCTCTTGACCGGCTTAAAAGCCATATTTGAGTTAAACCTGCCTGTTTGCAACTTGCTACTCCGCCAGGTGACCCGCCGTACGCTTGACAGTCAATCTTTTTTAAGACCCTGAACTTGTCAAAGTTAAAACGGCGGCTTATGTCACGAGAGAGCCGGCTTACAGAGAGCTAGGATAAACTCACCTGTCCGCTGTAGTCTCTCCGCTATGTGGCCCGTTCATACTCTTAATAGTCAATCTTTTTTAAGACCCTGGACTCGTTAAGGTTAAAATGACGGATTTATGTCACGTGAGAGCTGGCTTACGGGATTGTAGGCGTTAATGCCTAGCTTCTTTGAAGCAAAAATCTTCAGTTTTCTCAAAAATATATATAAGAGTTGATCTCTTTTGGCTGTGCCTTCAAAGCCGCCTTACAACAACTGAGTCGGAGGAGATGATAGTTACCTCTGCTGCGCCGGCTTGGCTCGTTTCCGCTTCACCCTGAGAGGAGTCAGCATCAACAAGTTGCATGAAAAAAAGGCCAAGGGAGTCAAGTTCTACCTCCGAGTCATCTAGTTCGAGCAGTTCTTGAGCTATTTGTTTCTTTCGACGAGCCGGAGCCCGGGTCTTAGTTGCTTTGGGTTTCTTCTTCGAAGTAGAGGCTACAGTTATTCTCTTCTTCCATAAGGGAGAGTCGGCCTACATACATACATACATTTGCAGAAAAGTTAAAAGAGGTGTGAAGTGCAAAATCTAAAAGGAAAGGGTGAAGGTTAAAGTAAAAGGTCTTACTGCGGGAGCCGGGTTAAGAGCATAGAAGTGATTTGACAATTAAGTTGAGGTCTTTGTCTGTCAGAGGCGTCTGGTTGAAGCGCTGAGTGTCATCCACATCGCCAGTGTATTCACACATTAAGCCGCCGCGCCGGCTCAGCGGTAAGATTCTCCAGGAAACCCAGCAGCGGGTCAAATCAACGCCAGTTAACCCATTGGCTAATAAAGCCCTGATCTTTGAAAATGTTTGAGCATATTGGGCGCGCTCTGTGGAGGATAACCGGTCTGGAAGCTCGGTGGTGGTGCAGAGTCGGTAGGGAAGATAACCCGGCAATGGATTCTCTTCAGCCGGGGCAGTGTCTCTGCAATAGAACCAAGTGCGGTTCCAATCTTTGGGATGACTGGGCAAAACAGCAGAGGGAAAAGATACATCTCTCCGCCTCTGGGTGGAGACGCCTCCGAGTTCAAGACTTGGTCCATCTGCTATCTCAGTCTGGCGGTTGATATAAAAGAAGTCTCTGAAGAGATCAACAGTGGGCTCTTCTTGCAGATACGCCTCGCAGAAAACTTGAAATTGGCACAAGTTGGTGACGGAGTTGGGGCCAATGTCTTGAGGATGAAGTTTGTAAAAATGCAGGGCATCCCGGAATTTTTTTGACCCGGGCGGTGAGAAGCCACGAAGAAGATGATCCATAAAGATAACCACTTCCCCCTCCTTGGGTTCAGGGATAGTTTCGGGACCAGGAACCCGCCAATGGATGACTTCTTGAGCCGGTAAACCCCCCATGGCTACATACTCGTTGAGCATAAGCTCAGTGACCCCGGAGGCTACCCAATCGCAAGAAGAGGGAGCCTTAGTCATGATTGACCGGGTTAAGAGATGTGGAAAGGTATAAAATTATGGCGGGTTAGGAGTGCTATATGGCAAAGCCAGTTATGATTCTAAGATGACAATACTATTTGGCGGGTCATTAATAAATTATGAGCCGCCTTTGGCCACAGGAATAAGGGGTATTAAAGTATGGCGGCTTATATCCCGTCAAGATGAGCCGACAGCATGGTGGCGGGTCAATAATGCTGTAAATACTGAAAATATTGCTAAGTGTGGGCAAACAAGTTTCACAAGTTACAACTACAATTGTGGATCTACAGATGAAGATAAAAGGGGAATAAATTGCTAACCCTAAAAACAGCAACGGAAGAACTAGCAGGCAATGCGCGGATTTTGGGGAAGAAGTAACCTACTTAGAGTACAAAACGGAGGCTAAACGAGGCACCGCGTGAGTTTGCTAGCATTTCCAAGGCAAAAGATGATTCCTTTCTTGGGAAAAGGTATGAACTCCGATGAACTTTGAAGAACTCCGGCGACCTAATGCAGATCTGGAAGAGATGAAGAATAGAACCTGAGAAGACGCAAAGAGCGTGGACGCATGCCGGCAAGTTCTGGACACAACAGGTTGATGCAGCGGCCTTGTTGAGGTGAACGGCGCGGTCCGGCAGGTGCGGCGGAGCTTCGGTCGCGTGGAGCGTTCGGAGGAAGAAGAAGAAGAGGGAACGGCAGTGGGGGAGAGTGAAAGGAATGGGCCCCCATGCCTATTTATAAGGAAAAGGTGGAACAACAACAGTCCAACGCGAGAAATCGAGGAGACATGATAATGATTGACCAAGACGACGCCTCGATTTTTGGATTGACCAGTTAATGCAAAGATCCGTTGTGATGTCATGAAGATTTTCTAGATTTCCCAGAGATGACGTCGTCCATTTTATATGGCGGGTCATAAAGATTTATTTTAGGTTAAGTAATTACAAGTAGCACAAGACTCGCCAACCAGAAGACTTGAAGATTGACGTGAACAGGTTCAAATCAATCTGGGGCCTAATGTTGGGGATATGACCCCACGGTATGACCCACCCAGAAGGGGCTGGGTTAGGAAATTGGCGACTTAGCAATGAGGTCGTAAGCAGGCCTGAAGACCAAGACAAGCCCGACTTAACAGGCGGGCCGAACAGAGGCCCAGAGCCGAATGACGGTGTGTGACCCGGAGGCGTAAGCCGCCCGGAGATGGCTTGCCAGAGAAGGCAAGGCGACTTAGAGATAAGGTCGGTTACGAGGTGTAACCCGGCCTGGACTCTTGTAAGCCCAGGGCCTCGACCTGTGTATATAAAGGCGAGTCCCTGCGGCGGCTTAGGGTACGAGATAGTCGATCGAGAGCTAGGTCAAGCGAATCCGCTCCCTTGTAATCGATACCCAATCAATACAAACACAAAGCAGGACGTAGGCTTTTACCTCTTTCGTGAGGGGCCGAACCTGGGTAAACCCGTGTCTTTCGTCCCGATCAACCCCTTCGAGTTAATCACCGTAGCGATGGCTTCACCCCTAAGTCCTTTCACTAGGACATCTGCCGTGATAAAACCACAACACACGGGTCAGTAGATTTGGTCCTTGCCTCGATAGGGGCCTCAATGACAGATCCCTTGGAAGCCATGGGTCGGCCCATATGCCTATATTCTCTCTCGTTCCCACTCTCCAAATGTATCCCTCCTTGACAATTTCCAGGTCCTTAAGAATACTCCTCCAAGTATAGCTCATGTTGGCCACCGGAACGACGGTAAGAATATTGCCACCGAGAACGTATCGAGCTTGCAGAACCTTGGCACAAAGAGACTCAGGTGTTTGTAGCAGTCGCCAGGCTTGACGCGCGAGCATTGCTAGATTGAAATAGTAGAGGTCCCGAAACCCAAGCCCGCCCTCCTCCTTCGGAAGCTTCATTTTTTTCCCATCCTACCCAATGCATTTTCTCCTCATCTTTCTGCTGTGACCACCAATATTTGCAAATCATCTTACTCAATTCCTCACATAAACCTTTGGTGAGATCGAAATAGCTCACCGCATACGCCGGAATGGCTTGTGCCACAGATTTTATCACAATCTCCTTCACTTTCATAGATAGGAAACGCTCCAACCAACCCTGGATTCTCAACCGCAACCGGTCTTTGATATATTCAAAACATTGTACAACAGAACGACCAATGTACATTGGTAGACCAAGATACTTCCCATTAGACGTTTCTTGATGTAATCCGAGCACTTGCATTGCTGAATGTTTTGTAGCAGCCTTTGTGTTCTTACTAAACATGATGGGAGACTTATCTCTATTCACCACTTGCCAAGAACCTACTTCATAGACTTGTAAGATCCGACTGACCTCATTCACACCATCAATAGTAGCGTCAAAAAAGACCAAAGAATCGTCAACGAATAGAAGATGGGTGACCATGGGGGCCGCATGAGCCACTCTAATACCTTTTAGCCTGCCCATCTGTTCTGCTCGGTGAAGTAATGCCGTGAAACCCTCAGCACATAGAAGAAAAATACAGGGAGAAATGGGATCCCCTTGCCTCAATGCCCTTCCTAGTGTCACCTTCTCGGTATAAGAATGATTGACCTTGAACTTATAGGACACTGATCTGATGCATTTGGAGATAAGTTGCACAAACCCATCATAGAAACCCAATTGATTAAGGATCCTTTCGAGAAAGTCCCACTCCACCCGGTCGTACGCTTTGCTCATGTCTAATTTCAAAGCAACATACCTCGTGACACCCGACCCTTTCCTCTTCAAAAAGTGCGACATCTCATATGCCAATAGAGTGCTTTCAGAAATTAACCTTCCAGGGACGAAGGCACTCTGGTTATCTGAAATGATCTCTCCCAAGATACATTTTAACAGGTTTGCGATAACTTTGGATACAAGCTTGTACACAATATTGCATAGGCTAATTTGGCGTCTTTAAAACTTTTTGGGTTCTTTACCTTTGGGATAAGTACCATGATGGTGTCGTTCCATCCCTCCGGTATACTGCCGCCATACAACACATTCAGTACTTCATGCACCACACTATCACCCACTAGCTGCCAATATATCTTGTAAAAGATAGCAGGCAAACCATCGGCCCCCGGTGCTTTCAAGTCACCAATACTATCCAAGGCTTGTTTCACTTCCTCCACCTTAAACTCAGCCATAAGAAACTTATTCATTTGCTCAGTGACCTTTGGGTTTATAACCGTAAGAGAAACCTGCCATGGGGGTAAACAAGGAAGAGAAATAGTTAGTCATGAGAACCTTCAAGCCCTCCTCCCCTTCCACAAACACACCATCCTCCCTCCTCAACTGCTTGATTGTATTATTCTTTTTCCTCTCAGACATGAAAGCATGGAAGAACTTTGTATTGCGATCCCTTGGGTCAACCAAATAATATGGGCCCGTTATTTCCACAACATATCTTGCTAACTTAATTTAAAACACATGACTTGCTTAAGGTGGATTGTGTCCACAATATTAATTAAACATATGACTATCAAACTACCCACAATGGAAAGTAACATAGAGTAGTAACATGCATATGTTACTAGTCTAAGTTACTACCTCCACAGTGAGTAGTAACATAGGGATAGTAACATTGAGCCTTTCATTTATTAGCTTATAGACTCATCTTGTCTTGGTATGTGTTATGTTACTATGAGTAACTAGCTATGTTACTCAATTTCTTTCTCTTCTCATTAATTAACTGTCACATCATATTTTTCGCTTAGATAACATCTATGCTACTATCTATGTTACTTTCACTGTGGGTACTCTCAACGACAGCTAAGAGCATCTCCAGCCGCACCCCCAGGATGCCCTCCCAAGCACCTTTTTTTAGCACCGGCACTAAAAAAAAAAGCCCCAGCCGTGCCCCCAAGACATCGTTTTGCGTCGGATTTGGGTAAAACTAGCCCCGGCGACCCCAGGCCAAACCCAGCCCCCTGGGGGGCACTTGGGACGCCCGGCGCTATTTTTTCATGCACAAACCCCACCTGTCAGCCTCTCTCCTCTCTCTCTCCTCCCTTTTTCTGATAGGCCCACCCATGTGCATGCAAAAAAGAAATCCCTCATCTCTCTTTCTCTCTCCGCATGTGTCGGCTGGGTAAGGGAACGGCTGGAAACTTTCCCCCCCAATGCATAAATTACCCCGGGGCAACCCGAGAGGCGTTTTTTGGGCCTCCTGGGGGCACAACGGCGGAAGATGCTCTAAACCTATGTAAAACAAGAGCAATCACGAGAGAGAGAGAGTCGCGCATACACTTTTTTTAGTCTAAATAAAGAAGAAAATAAAAGAAGCGGTGTGTGTTCCGCAGCTCGGATTGGACCCGGTTTTATGAAAAAAAACGATACGCGCTGGTGGACTCGTGGGTCTTCTTCTCCGCAGCCTTAAACCCCCATGCGCCCCCCGCCGCCTCCTCCCCTCCCTCTCTAGGGTTTTACCCTTCCCGCCGAAAACCCCCACGCCGCCGCCACTCGTCGGAGCCCTGCCCCTTCATCCCATAGCCCGGCGCACCGTATCCCTCACACGGACATGGCGACGGCGTCCGGTAAGTCGTCCGCCGCGGCGGCGGCGGCGGGTAAGGAGGAGGACTACGCGACGCTGCGGGAGCTGTTCCGGCCGCACATCGAGTCGTTCGACTACTTCCTCGACGAGGGTCTCGACAAGATGCTCCTCTCCATCCGCCCCATGGAGATCACCCACCCCTCCTCCAACACCACCCTCAGAAATATCCTTCTTGCTTCCCTTCGTTTTGTTTTCACTGGCTCAGAAGATGTTTATTTTGCGGATTTATGCTTTGCTCGTCACTGCACTTGTTATGTTAGCTATAGGATTTTAGCAATCGTGACTTGCAGCAAGCAGTACCCGCTATCAGTGTCCAATTTCCCGTTTGCTTGCCTGGTTAGCAGCCGTCGCAAGACAGTCACTTTCATCTGTATTCAGAGCAGGAAGTGAACAAAAAGACATAGTGGTAGATTTTTTGGAGCACGGCACCAGTATTTCTGGTTGCAGGCCCTCATTTTTTTGTATATGGATTTGCATTTGTTACCCACCCCAGTGGACTGAGCTAAGTTAATATATGCTTTAGGATAAACTCGGAGAGAGAAATTCCAAAGAGTACTTGGTGCCAACTCAGAACTACTAAAGCACACATTAAGCTTTCACCTATTGCTTCTCTGTATGCAGATACTTAATTGTCATGAAACCAGTTAATTTCCAGTAAAGTTTATAAGGTGTGCTAAATTAATCTTACTTGGATATCATAGTGAATGATGCATAAAACAGCATGGTCAATGTTCTCTTTTTGTCTTCTCCTTAACATTTGTCTGTACTGTCCTTAGAGAAGGGTCATGTGCTCCCACCAATGAAGGATGGTCGGTTGGAACAACGGCTCTACCCGCAGGAGGTTTGTATTTTTCTTTTCCTGGCAATATTTTATCCATTTTTATCTTAAGCATTGACACATATCATAGTCCATACTGATTTGCTATGTCATTGGAGTTCTCTTCGCAAATGTATACTGGTGTGTGTAGGTCTGACTCCTTTTCCCCATTTTCATTTTGTGGGAGCAGTGCAGGCAAGGTAGAATTTCATATAGTGGCGAATTCAAAGTGGAGGCCGTCTTCCAATTTAACGACGGGGCGCCAATCAGACAAACCTTCAATTTTGGTCATTTGCCGATTATGTTGATGGTTGTTACCTATTCTTGACTATTCTTCTAATGTCACCTTTTTCATTCATGTGCTGAAGTAATTTCCTTTGCTCTTCGTACCCCCCCCCCCCCCCCCCCCAATTCCAATGAATAATGCGCGCACACATTCCTAAATCAAACTTTGACCATAACTTAGACCAATAAATATTTTTTTTTGACTTAAAGATTATACCATTGAAAACTTCTTCGAATACGAATTCAACAGTATAATTTTTGTCACATATAAACAACATTTGGCTTGTCTAATTTATGTTCAAAGTTCAATTTTGAAATGCATGCATGCCTTATTCATTGGAATGGAGGGAGTAGATGTTATGTTAGGAACCTATAGTTTGCAAGTTTGAAAGACAAGTAACCCAAGTTGCTTTGGTACTTCGTCTATCGTACTGCGGTCAACATGTCAGTGTGCATTGTGTGTCTTTTTGAGCTTGGCCTTCTATGGTCCCACATAAATTTTAACAAATGCAAAGCGAAGTCAGGAGTTCTTCCCAACATTTGGCCTCATTTGAAATAAGCTCTGATCATCCAAGTGCCAGAACCTTGACTAGGTTTCAAGATGTTATGGCTATCAACTATAGCCTACCCCAACTTGTTTGGGACTAAAAGGCTTTGTTGTTGCGGGTTCTTATGACAGCTGTTATGCATTTATCTTATTTTTCAGACAGATGAAAAATAACATGCTGTACAATAGTATAAAATTAGGAGTCATTTGTCTTACAACTGGTGTAATTACACCCATGCACCATGCACAAATATCTAGTATAAAGGGAGTATGTAGCTGTAGTTTGGGAGTGTATAGGATTATGTAGGTAGTATATATACTACTTCATCTGTCCAGAAATAACTCTCGCTCAAACGGATGTATCTAGACGTATTTCAGTGCTAGATACATCTGTTTGAGAGACAGTTATTTCCGGATGGAGGGAGTACTTTTTTAGGCCAGGGTAGAGAACTGTTGTTGTTGCTTAATATCTTTATAACTATTTATTTATGGGTGCCCAATTATTTTATTTCAACCTCTGTGTATTCATTGATTCTTTTCCCTGACTTTATGCTCTTGATATCCCAGTCAAAACTTTGCCACCTAAGAGGCGCTGATTCACGTAAATTAATTTACCACGGGGAAGAGGCCACAGAAATGGGCGGGTGAGTTTGTTATGTCCTTGCATGTTCATTTACTTCCCCCTTTCAGTTTACATTCCCTTTTCTGTATGAACTGTCAACTCCTTCCTTTAGCTGTATCTTTTGTTTGTTTGAAAATCAAATAAATATTGTACGGACTGCATGCACTAGTGTGTTTTACACTTCTTCTCCAGGGCAGGCAAATGCACTGCCAAATGGAACTCTTCAACTTTGTTGAAGTTGTGTTCTCATCCATTGTTTATAAAGTGTCCTGCTTCAGACGCTTAAGCGTCGCTTAAGCAACAAGGCGCCCTGGCAGCGCCTTAGATATTTGCCCGCTTTAGGCGCTTAAGGGCCTGCTTTAGGCGCTTTGGCGTTGCTTAAGCGTTAGAGCAGGTGGTGCTCGTTTTGGGTCGCTTTACCGCCTTATAAACCATGTTCTCATCATTGCACTGTTCCAAGGCTCATAATTTTTTTCTAGTAGCAGCTTACTTGGTAAATGAAAATGATTTTGGTATTTAGTACAGCGTTAAACTGTTTATACTTCTTTTTTGGTCCTGAATTATGCTGTTGACATTGTTCCCTTTGTTTATTATTTCACTATTCTGATGCGTGTTCTATTTTCATTTAGGTACTTTATAAGTGGTGGCTTGGAGAGACTTATCCGGATTCTTATTTTACAGAAGCGTAATTATGTAAGGCAGGCACACCTGTTTGGAGCTTTATATTAGTAGGCTACTATTGTTAGATTGAAAAGAAGTAGACAACATCATTTCTGATGAGGAATTTGCTATGTCAATTTTCAGTCTATGGGCATGGTCCGTGGTGCTTTTATTAAACGCGGTGCAGGATACACTGACAAAGCAGTGGTGATGAGGTATTGTATGCTTGCTGCTCTAAGTTTCCAACTGCTTATATTCTTCTGCTTATACTAGATGGTCACGGCAGACTACAATATAACTGTATGCTGCACACAGAACTTGATAATGACTGAAAACAACGTGGCATCTATTACATCTGGATCACATTATAGCTTGGGAGTTGACCACTGCACTGGAAAGAAACAGGATGATGGTATCAACTTGAAATCATAGTATCTTCGGTTGTTTGCCACTTAATGGGAAATGAACATGATTTCTGCCTGATATTTTTCTTCGAAATCTACCTTTTTGTGTCCAGACCAGCTGGATGCAAAACCTGTACCCTTTCTTTTTTGAGATGCTTTATACTTTATAACTTTGAAGTTTAAGCTGTCATTTGAATTAAGGATCATAGGATGAGCATCACCTTAATCTGACATGTGGCAGTAGAAAAGTATGGATCACTGCGAGATACCACTATACAAGACATTTGTTCATAGTTTCCACCATTGAGATGGTCTATGGTTTAGAACTTGGAAAGTTTGCTGGAAAGTTGTCACCAAGTTTTGTTTCAGCGTGCCTCTTGTATACAAGCACCATTAAGCGTTAATGGGATGGTGGGGACAAAATACTGGACAGGGCCTTGGTTTTACTGACTTTAAGTCCCTCCACCTTCTCTAAATATCTTTATTTTTCTATAAAACCTCGTTTTAACCAGGGTTGGGCTCTTTTTTAAAATTGGATGCTGAAGAAATAAAAGATCTTCTTTTGTCTGGTTTTCTGTATATTAAGCAGAAACCTTGGATGGATGAGGTGTCTATATTAAGCATTAAGTTTCTTCTGTATGCTTTTACTGTGTTACTTGATGTTGCCATTTATTTTCCCTCCAACAGATGTGTTCACCACGACCAGTCCAGCGTGACCGTAAAGTTGTATTACCTACAAAATGGAAGTGCAAGGCTAGGGTTTTGGTAAGTTTGTGTTGGTACATAGTGAGTCGAAGAAGAGGAAGGCTTTCCCCCCAAATTGACCTTTTTGAATTTGTGGTCAAAATAGGTTTGGAGGCAGAGAAATTCTCCTTCCGGTTGGGATTGTTCTCAAGGTAGAATACTATCATCATTTGCTGATGCTTGCCATTTCATAACTAGAATTATAATCCATCAACATACATTTTGTGTACAGTGCCATGGTTTATGTGAGTTAAAACAACATTTGTTTACTTTCATCTCCCTTTCTTCATCGTAGATCCTCGGGATATGCATTGTATTACGTTGAAATGACTTAGAATGTTGGACATTTGCTGTGTTCCAGTTTGTTAAGCTGTGTTCTATTAATAATTCGTAACTTCATGAACTTCTTCTATGCTGTAAAGTCACTATTCAGCTTATTTTAATAGTTCCATTATCATCTTTTGCAAAGCTAAGTATCCTTTGGTTTAAATAGGTACTGTGCATCTTTTGTATTACGACCTCAGTACCATAATATAAGACGTTTTTGTAGTTTAAATTGAACTGCAAAAACATCTTAAATTTAGTTATGGAGGTTGTAGTATTTAGCTCTTTACTGGGTTATCAAATGATCATGCTTTTATCTTAGATAGATAATACATCCAGGGTACGTTCAAAGTATCCTTAACATTGGTTCAAGTACACTGCCTTCACTGGATTTTGGATCTACCAATGCAGGCCCTTATTGATACAAGTGACCGGGAAATATTTGCAAGCTTGACATGCTGCTACAGTGATAAACGTGAAAGAGGAAAGGGAGTTGTCAGCACTCAGCTAATTGGTGAAAGGACACAAATAATTCTTGACGAAGTCAGAGCTCTGTCCCTTTTCACGCGCACACAATGCTTGGTGCATATTGGTACTTTTTGGTAGTTTGATATATTTATTTTGCATTATAATATCTTCAAGCCCTCTTATTTGTTGACATTGTTAATGATCTCTCAAATGTAGGCAAGTACTTCCGGTCTGCAATGGAAGGATTTGAAAAAGATGATTATGAAACCGTGAGTGTTTTCTTTGTTTTTGTTTGCATGTGTTGATATTTGGATCTTTCCTCACTTTGGTCATTCCACACTGTGTAGGTTGCTGAGGCGGTTATCAAGGACTATATTCTCGTGCACCTGCAAAATGACAACCATGCAAAATTTAATCTTTTAATGTGAGTTGGAATTTTGTTACCATATCATGAAATTTCTGTCCTTTCGACTACTTTTAACCACATGTGTTTCTTTCTTTTTCTTGCATTAGATTTATGCTGCAGAAACTTTATGCTCTTGTTGATCAAACTACGTCACCTGATAATCCTGACGCACTTCAATTCCAAGAAGCACTCTTGCCCGGGCACCTGATCACAGTTTTTCTTAAGGTTACCGAGCTTCCCTTGTTTATTTCTTTTGGAAAAGCGGTTCTATTGAACTGTAACAGTATATCGTTATGATGTTCTAAATTACTCCCTCTGTAAACTAATATAAGATCTTTTAGATCACTACTTTAGTGATCTAAAAGATCTTATATTATTTTTCTTTTTCTTCGTCACTCCACATTTGCAATGGTATTTTCCTTGCCTCCCGTGATGTTGAATTTATTTCTCCTATTTACTATTTATTTCAACATCGCTCCCTATATAAATTTAATATTGAGAAAGTAGACTGGACAATTTTTTTCTCAGAAGGTGCAAACAAGCATATTTTGCACATCCTTTATTAAGAGGAGCAAAACCATATTTACCAGAGTTTAGAGGCCCATACTTGGGTCTCACATGCCCATAACAACACTTTTATACAACACAAAAGTGTTACACATGATTTATGCTATTGTTTTGGTGTCTTATGTTGATGTTAGTGCCAGTATTTTCTTGGGGCAATTTTTTATTCTTCTATCTTCCTTATTTCTTGAAGTTTTCTTTTATATCTGCAGGATAGGATTCAAGATTGGTTGCAAAAGTCTAAGCGTTTAATTATGGAAGAGATTACGAAGAATAAAAGCTTTGAACTCAATAACTGTATGTTTATTCTACTCAAGTTTTATACCAAAAAGCATCAGTTTATGTGTACATGTCTGTGATTTTTTTTTCCACATGAGGATCTAATTGCTGACCGTATGGTTCCATAACACTTGGATCTGTTTAGAAGTGTGCCATAATTATTTTGAGCTCTTGGAATATCAAGATCCTGTCGTGAAAATATATAGGTTGATATTTGAAAAATTGTTGGAATTACAAATTTATTTTATTTACTGGTTAAAATGTGAAGCATGCGTTCTGTGCACTTGATTTAGTTTGGTTCGTTTCCTAGTTTCTTCTTTCGGTTCTTTTTCAGAGATTTTATCCAGAGTACAACGATTTTTTCACTGATGCATTTATGATCATGCAATAATAAGCACACCTTGCCTGACACACTCGCCCAACTAGCTCTCAAAGGGAATTGTGATCTGCTGCAAGTATCCTAATTCTCGGGAGTTGTGCTCTGAGGTGAAACCATACAATTCATTGACAAATATTTAGAATAATGTTTAACTGGACCAGGAAAAGAACCATTTAAGAGGGCTGGATGGCAACTGGAATTTGCACTCGCAGCTATAAGTAATACTCCCTCCATTCCAGAATATAAGGTGTATCAATTTTCGTGCAAGTCAAACATTTGTACATTGACCAAGATTAGAGAATAAAATATCAACATCTGCAATATCTAATAGGTAAAATATGAAAGTACTTTTAATGATGGATCAAATGATATAAATTTGGTATTGTAGATATTGATATATTTTTCTAGAAACTTGGTCAAACTTGCACATGTTTAACTTTTGAAAAAACTAATACACCTTATATTTTGGAATGTAGGGAGTATTGCATATCCTTGTATTCTTTAAGTATATTCAGTTCAAGATCTCATGGTGATGCTTGCTTGAACTCTGCAATGAGGATCTCTAGTTAGCTTAAAGTTATCGAGAGATAATCTAATACTATTTCTCGAGAGTATATAAAATGCCCATGGAGATAACTTCAGGGTAACACAAGCATGTGAATTCTGTCTTCACTCTTTTATCCCTTCTGTTGAAATATGATTGGTATGGAGAAGAGAATCTTCCCTTTAGTCAATTGGTAGCTGTTTTATAGACCAATTCGACAACTTTACCATGTACCTTCTCAGTGGTATGGAGAAGCCCTATTTTAGAAGGTCGGGGAATCTGGATGTGAGTGTAGGCGGGCAATTTTAATTAGGACAGATCACGATTTAAATCACTAATGCATGCACTAAAAATTGTGAAATGGCCCCAGCTTATAAATTATTATTAAGTATGTGTGCTGACATGGTGATGTACTTCGGATTTGGATCTGAGGGCTTAAAGGAGATGAGCGCTGTTGTATGTTTTGGTTATTCTGACCAGTTAGATAATACCACAAGCCAGACAAGCTGAACACCGAATAAGGAAGTAGCATGATTGCACTCAGCAAACAAAAAACCAGCTCAATAAAGCAGTCTAAATTGGCCAGATTTGGGTCAATTGGGTGTTCATTTCTCTAGTATATTTATAATTACTAACCATTTAATGGCCTTTTTTGCACCAGTTTTTAGGTTGAGATGTGGTTGTTGGATTTTGTTAGCTTGAGTTATTTTTCAGTACATTGGCATGTTTATGTTTACACTAATCGTATGTGTTGATTTGTGCAGCGCTGGAGATTAGGAAATTTCTTAGTAAATATACAACATCTGTAGGCAGAGCTATTGAGACCTTGATAAAGGTTGGCAGAGCGAATTCACAATCAATGTTGGATCTTCCACAGGTGTGTCCCTTGTGATGCCTACTTCTTTGCTTTAAAAGAAAAGGCAGCGCCTACTTCATTTATAGGACACTTCATAGTATTAGCTTGTAAGACATCATTTCCCTGGAATTTTTATTGATGCAATTGATTCCTTTTCTTCTGATTATGAGAAAGACAGTACTTGACAAGGGTTATGAATTATGATCCATTTTTCTGTTGGAATTTAGACCTCAATGCTGACAGCGTCGATCTTTTTCCAAGCCGCTTCTGTTCTTATGTTGTCAGTGTTTATATGTTTCTTCCATACCACTGGGAAATAATATGCATTTCTTTGTTAAATTTTCAGAGAGAAGGGATGACCATTCAAGCTGAACGACTCAACTTTCATCGCTATATCTCACATTTTCGTTCTGTTCATAGGGGTTCTTCTTTTGCTAAAATGCGTACAACAACTGTTAGAAAGTTACTTCCAGAGTATGTGATCCTTGCATGGCATTATATTATTATTTTCTTGCATCCAACATTGCTTGTACTGAGAATTTCTATGTAGGTCCTGGGGTTTCCTGTGTCCAGTTCATACACCGGATGGAGAGCCTTGTGGCTTACTGAACCATATGACTTCCACATGCCGTAAGATATTCACAAGTTGTCATTCTTTTGGATTGAATTTTGTATCTTCTCTGTTGTCTTTGTCAACATGATGCATGCGTGTGCAAAGCTTTTTAGGATTGGGAGTAGTGCCACTAAGATTGTCAGTGTGTTATACTTATCATCATCCGTTAATCGTCGGTACTTCCAGGTATTTCATCCTGCTACAACTCAGAAGGGGCAATTAAAGATTTTCAGAAAATAAAGGATAAGCTTTTAGTTGAATTGGTTCGTGGTGGAATGATCCCATTGTCGCCGAAGATGGAGCATACTGGTCCCCCGGAGATCCTGCATGTCCATTTGGATGGATGCATTGTCGGTTCTATTGCTTCTGCTAAGATTGAGGAAGCAGTTAACTATCTTCGAAGATTAAAGCTACTGGCGCACCCAGCGGTTTGTTCTCTTGCATATTTGTAGTTTCTTATTTTTTTCGTGTGGGCGACATATTTTGTTGTAAAGCACTAACTAAGAGGGTCATGCTTCAAATTCCTCATTAGACTCCGGAGGATTTAGAAGTGGGCTATGTTCCCTTGAGTCTTGGTGGGGCTTATCCTGGGCTCTATCTTTTTACAAGTCCTGCAAGATTTGTTCGACCAGTGAAAAATCTGGTTAGCCTACCTGATGGAGAGCCACGTATTGAGCTTATTGGACCATTTGAACAGGTCTCCTTTGATCAATTCTTTCAACCTCATGTCAGATCACTTGCCACTAATATTACGAGAACTGATTTTTTTTTTAATTATATGTTAGGCATTTATGGAGATACGATGTCCTGATGGTGGGGACGGTGGGAGAAAAAAAGAGTTTCCTGCAACTCATGAAGAAATTCACCCTACCGCCATTCTCAGTGTAGTTGCAAATCTGACTCCTTGGTCTGATCACAACCAAAGTCCTCGGAACATGTACCAGTGCCAGGTCAATAGTCTTATATTGCCTATTGATGATCAATTGATCATGCATAATGATTAAATAAGGGCGAGGCTTTTCTCTTTTGCACTGACTAATCCTCCTGCCTATTCTCTGTAGATGGCAAAGCAAACTATGGGTTTTTGTGGCCAAGCTTTAAAATTTCGTACAGATGTCAAGGCATTCCATCTACAGGTTTGTTTTGCCTGTTCATATTTAAATGACCAGTGCATTCACGAGTTGTCTTTGTTTAAATTTTCATACATGTATTATACTTGCTTAGTCAGCTCTATATGTTTCTTAAGGAATTGATAATTTGAACTGCCTATGAGCATACAGCTAAAGCCTGGGTTTTGCAAATTTGCAGAAGACAGTTATCAGATGTCACTGGGTAGAGCTATAATTTGGCTGTTTTTTACTCCAGTGCATAACATAATATTTGGTCACGTATCCGTACCTACTGTATCTCACATCCAGGCCCCAGCAGAATTTGATGATCCAGTGCCTTTCTAAAGCCTTCAATTGTTTTCTTAAATTAAAATAGTTGGTAAAAGTAGGTAGAGTAAATCACTCAGTCACGGTCCTATTTTATGGCAAGTAATTTAGGCTGAAAAGACAGAACTTGGGAGCTCCTCAAGTGGCTCGTTGTTCAAATACAGAATTAAGTTTTGTCGAGATTTCCATCTATTGTTGTTACTTGTGGCCAAGTTGAAGGGTTAACATTTTCCATGGATGACTAGAAGGCTCATCTCTTTGTGAATAATAATTTGCCATGAAAGAGCTAAAAAAAAGGAAAATTAAGCATAAACACACAGCCTTCACTTGCCGCTCTACCAATATGATGTCATCTGTCTGTCTCTCTCGTTACAATAGGATAGATTTCCGAGCAACTCGATTAGTTTTTCTCTTGTTTACACTTCCTCTGCTCCCCTGCCCCTTCCCTGCATACACAATTAACACCACTTGTTGGAAACTATTGTCTCCTTATACACCATCTTTCTTGGCTTGCAGACCCCTCAGTCACCAATTGTTCGAACAGCTACATATAAAAAATATCATATGGATGAATTTCCATCAGGAACAAATGCCATTGTTGCGGTGCTATCATATACAGGGTAAGCCTTCTATCATGCTATGTCAGTATGATTATTTGAGAAAATTTGCTGGACGTGATAAGTTGTTCTTGTAATCTAGTTATGACATGGAGGATGCCATGATTTTAAATAAATCAGCTGTTGACCGTGGGATGTTCCGTGGAGATATCTTCCAGGTAATTATGGCCTGTGAGGCTATGACCTGTTCTATTATCTACAAGAACTTCTCTATTCATGCATAACTTCATGCTGTTTGGCTTAGAACCGTTTCTTTCACACAATATCTATGGAGTTTCAAAGCACGCTTTAGAGCCTAAACAGCTGTAGGCAGTTTTTGCTTTCCACACCTTTTGTAAGGTATGGGATGTAGACTTTTTTTTTTCTATGACCAGTCAATGGTTCTCTCTTTGCAACATATAATGTTCTCTAAATTTTAGACGTTATACAGTAAACTCTGAAGAAAGTGGAACAAAATTACCACTCTCTCATTTCATCTTCTAGACTCTGAAAAAGCCAGAACATAAGTGCCGTACTCTTATTCCACCTTATTTTCACTGTGAAAGCGTGTAGAACTTGAAATGGTACATATAGTTTTCTTAGTATACACAGTGTATCGCATTGTATGCTTATATTTAGATGAGCTATATCAAGATTATTTAATGCTATTTTAGTTGCATATACAAATAGATCTTCACCAATGATTTTTTAGAACTTGTGAAAGTATGAGACTTGACTTCTCAAAATTTTATATATATTTTTTTGTGAACTCTTCCTGCAGACAGAGTGCATTGACTTGTCAGCAAAAAGGACAGAAAATGTTCCAGAAATCTTTGCCAAGAGCCCTCTTTCGAAGGGCATGGGTGATGTAATTGATTCAGATGGCCTTCCTCGGGTTGGAGAGGTAGTGATCTATTTGTATAAATTAAGTCTTTCCCTTTTCAAGAGGAAGGAGAAGTGGTCGAGTTTCTTCTTATGGTATTGTCCTTACTCTGAGATGTATTTTCTGTGAACAGACAGTAGTTCCATATGAGCAGTACTATAGTATCTATAATACACTCACCGGTGCAACAAGGCCAGTCAGACTAAAGGGGACAGAGCCAGCAGCTATTGACTATGTTGCTCTCAACGGAACAAATTCAAAAGGTTCCCTGCAGAAGGTGAGTGCACCTCCACCTCAAGTTAAAAAAGCTGCTGCTTAAATTATTAGTAGGCTTAGATTTTGTAAACCAATGAATTTCTCAAACGCTCGTTTTTTATACTAATGTAGTATAAAAAACGCTCTTATATTATGGGACGGAGGGAGTAATATTTTCTACATTGAATTTCCCAAATGCTTACATGAAAATAGTTTCTGAGAAGTGTTCAGATTTGTTTTTTCTTATCTCGCGTGTTTTTCTCCTTTATGTGTTTATCAGGTAAATATTCGTCTGCGCCGCAAGAGGAATCCTATAATTGGTGACAAGTTCAGCAGCAGACATGGGCAAAAGGGAGTTTGTTCACAGTTGTGGCCTGACATTGATATGCCGTTCTCTGCAAATACCGGCATGAGGCCAGATCTCATCATTAATCCTCATGCTTTTCCTTCAAGAATGACAATTGCAATGCTTATAGAGTCCATAGCAGCAAAGGTGATATTTGCTTTGTGTTCTTAGATTGAGATAACCAATATCGTATTGAATGTTTAAAGAAATAACAACTGCGTTAGTCCATACTCCATAAGGAAAAGGAATTGCCAAAATCAAGTAGAACTGATGCAACATAAGCTTTGCTTTTCATATCTAAATTATTCTCCTCCTGATATGCTCAGAACTATAAAATGAGTTTGATGTATTGATGTACCTTCTATAATGATAATGCTTGGCATGTTTGGTGCTTTGAATCATCATGTATCCCTGCTGGCCTTGTGTTTTATCTTTTACTATGTGGCAACTTTAGCTTTGGTTTTCATCAATTTGGAGTTCCCTAAAGAAGAGTAGCCACGAAACTCGAAATTGCATCAATGCAGAAATAACTATATTGATTTTTGGAGTGATGGATTGCTTCTAATCAGGCCCTTGTTTTGCTGTCAGATGTTGAAACACTTCAAAATAAATTTCGTCGTTGCCAGTAAGAAAATTCACATGTCCTACAAAATTATTGTTCTGGTTTCCAAGAGATGATTAAGCGAGAAGTACATATATTATACTGGGATTGCTTTTTGTCAAAAAATAAACTTCGTATAATGACGAATAACATGTTAGCTTGACTTTTTACTAGAGAATTGTGTCTTTGCACCTTCACTGACTGACATCTGTCTCCATAGGTTGGAAGTGTACATGGGAAGTTCATTGATGCCACGCCTTTTGCAAGCTCAGTCAAAGAGGACGGTGAAAATCGTTGTAAATATGATTCTATTGTGGATGAACTGGGTCCCATGCTAGCATCCTATGGATTTAATCATCATGGAACCGAGGTCCTGTACAGTGGGCTTTTTGGCACTGAGCTTACCTTTGAGATTTTCATTGGACCTGTTTATTACCAACGCCTTCGTCATATGGTCTCAGACAAATTTCAGGTGCGCAACTGTTTTATACTGAAAATAACATATGGTTCTCAAGCATAACCAGACAAGCGTTTACCTTCGTAACGGTTTCGTTGCCATTTGCTGTAGATTGTCACTGATGTGCTGTGTTTCTTTTAGGTTCGCACCACAGGTCGTATAGACCAAGTAACGAGACAGCCAATAGGAGGAAGGAAACACGGCGGAGGGATTCGGTTCGGTGAGATGGAGCGTGACGCGCTCCTTGCTCACGGCGCTTCATATCTCTTGCACGACAGGCTCCATACCTGCTCGGACTATCACGTTGCGGACGTGTGCTCCCTCTGTGGGAGCCTCCTGTCGGCGACGGTAATAAAATCGGACACACAGAAGAAATCCAAGCGCCACATGCTGGGCGTCAACACGGTGAGGCCGGCGAAGAACTTTGCGTGCCAGGCCTGCCAGACGAACAAAGGGATGGAGACGGTTGCGATGCCGTACGTCTTCAGGTATCTGGCAGCCGAGCTGGCGGCTATGAACATAAAGCTGGACCTCCGGCTCAGCAACAGGAGAGAAGCTCCTCCCAGCAACGAGTCCTAGACGGTATTACCAGTGATCGATTCGTTATGGCACTTGATAGCAGGAACAAGGAAAGGAGAAAGCATATACATCTAGTCGTGCGCGGCGCGGGTGCAGGACGGCATTCCGAGTTTTTTGGTCAAGTGGAAAAAGAGTATCTATCTCGTCCCATTTTTGGATCTTGTTTAGAGGGGGGAGATTTTGTGTGTTGTATAAAATAGACATTCATTCTTTGCCTTGTATTTTACTATCTGACGTGGTGAGCTATCACCCATCAAAACAGAACCAGCAAGCACTATTCGGGCACATATGAAAAAGGGCGACGGAGTGGAAGGGTGATTTCGAGTTGCATTATTTATATTTATTTATCCATCTTCGTGCGGCGGCGCCCTAGCTAGCACGTCGAAAGTTCTCCAGTTTGTACATATACTAGGGGTTGGGGCGCGCCCGTGGCGCGCCTCGTGAGGGTGAGTTGTGCGGTGCCAGCTAGTGGGCGCTGCTTCCACAGAGCTTTTTGTTCTGATTAGGGTATCTGACGTTGCTGTTAATTAAGGAACTGAGATTTGGAGCAGATGATAGCAGTAGAAATAAAATAGATATACACATCTTAACAGGCGGATGTCAGCCATCTGACTGAGAAAAGTACAGTTTACATACGCAACAACATAGGTTTAGTATCCTCAAAAGGATCAAATAGTAGGGTCCAAAAGTAAACCATAGGTTAATTACGGAATAGAGCATAATTAGGAGTACTTAGTGCTAGATTATATTCACACAGGACTTGCGGTGTCTTCGATGGTTTGTCTAGAGGCGGTGCACGATGAGAACAAGGCGGCGCTTTGAAGTGATCCTAAAACGAAAAGCGCAAATGTGTCCTTCGCGAATGTTGGCGCGGCGACGAAACTCAGACCAGTTGGTGGTTATAGTTGCCCTCTTGTCAGTTCCTAGCATGATGCGAGGTGCCGGAGATAGTCGCGGCAGATCCTGCACATCCGCATGGTGGCGGATGCAAACCCTGGAGGCGTTGGATTTGGCGTGGGAGGAAATGGGGATAAGTGTGGTGGCGAGCTGTGAGGGTAGGTTATTTATGCGGTGGTGGCTGAGATATTTACCACGGGAAGCGCAGGCGTCCGGGGTGGGTTCATCTGCGTTGGCCCGACGGTCCAATTTGGCGAGGGGTTACATGGGCCTGGGAGTTATTTGGTGGTCTGGAAGGATGGAGTGGCCCAGTTTCTATCAGGGCTGTATCTGTGGGGAAAAAAGAGGTCAGCAATGCGTTGACCATTGTTTGCCGTGAGTTAACGTCGTTCAGAGAGTAGATCAAGTTATGCGGCCGCTCGGAGAGAGGGAAGAGGGTGGGTGACGGGCCAGCTAGTGGGCGGAGGTGCGGAGCAAGCGCCGCCGAGGATGGATCCCGTGGAGAGATGGAGGCGAGGGCGTGGTGTGGCGTGGATGTGAAGAGATGGTCCAAAGCTAGCGGCATGTAGCATCGCGGCACGTTATGCCTCCCGCGTGTGAGGATCAAATCAGGTATGTTTTTCCTTGTGCTTATCGATTAATCTGATCGATTCGCAGCGAGAGAGTTTCGGTGTGAAAGATTCATGAATAATCATGTAGTAGGGCACGGCAGGGGCGGCCAATCCAATTATGAATCGAGTAAGCATGTTGCAGCTATTTTGGGGGAGCCGTACTTGTTTATGATGTGCATATTGTGAGTGAGTCCTGTTAAATATATTTAGGATAACTTGGATTTTATGTGAATCTTGTTTAAAAATTATCAGTAAGATCAGTGATGGTGAATGATAAAAGTTTTGCTGTGCATTGTATGAGGCCATGGTACTGAATATATTTAGCAAAATTTGTAATAATGCTTTAAAGTCTAACCTATATGTACTGAAATTTATGTGAGGCAGCAGCTTATTGATTTTGAAACAAGTGTATATGTATACGTTAAAAGATGTTCTGTACAAGACAATTGTATAGCATATTTATTGGCATTGTATATTCTCTATATGAATATGCTCCTTTTACATATTTAGCCATGATGTAAAGTTCTGAAAGTGGCAAAAGAATTAAGAACCCTCTGGTCTTTTATTATATGTAATAACTAATATACTGGTATTGGTTTCATAATTCCATATGAAGATACGAAAGAGTAGTGTTTCGTATTATATTTTTAGAACTCAGTAAATTGCATGAAGAGGTAGTATTACTGGAAGTGCATACATATTATTATTAAAGATGCAAACGAAACATACTTGGTCTTATTAATACAAATAGGTAAGAAAGTAGTTCAGGCAGTGAACACTTATAGGACGTCTAATCGGATGTTGAGCATTCATTGTGGTGAACGCAACAATGTGAAGTAGAGTGTGCTCCATTGAGTCATCGGTTCGGCATTGCTTCCTGGCTGTGGCAAAAGAGGTGATGCGTTGATGTTGAAGAACTATAGGTGAGGTTGAGCAGACCTTCAGCTGATGCTTGGTGCTTGGCTGTGTGAATGCATAAATGTGTTAGCAAATTACACTTCTGCTAGATATTACACTGATTAAGTAATTTGAAACAAGGAAATCTGTTTTGCTTGGCATACCGTTTATGTACAGTACTTATGATGGATTGCTGCCTATAGGTCTAGGAGGTCATTGATGCTTGATGCTGTGTGCTGGACATCGATCAGTATGCTTGCTGTCCTGACGGTCACATCTGGATCTTCATGAAGGATCATGGTGGAAGCTATTTCTGTATCCACAACCTTTGCTATGAGGTTCTTTGTGACTGCAGCAGGGTTGTTGCACCAGGCGATGCATCGATATGACTCGCATGTGAGCAGCAGCTCTGCGTTTGTGTCCGGTACCTCCATGTAGCAGAACTGTGCAAGCAAAAGCTTCATGAGTTTCTCTGTGCAGAAGTGTGCTGGAATCCTATTGATCATCAGGTGGACACAAGTATTCAGTGTACCCTTGATAGAGCCAGTATCTGGGCTCCATGGGGTGAGATCTGGCATGTCTTTCTGCTGTGTTGATAGTATCAGCTTTTGTATGGCTGCACCTGCAGTGTTGTTTGGCAGTATAATTATCTGCTTGTCAGAGCTTATTGCATCCATCCTGACGTACCTTGGATCTAGACCTGGATATAGGTAGTAGACATCTTTCCAGAGTGCATCAGCTTGTGACTGTGATAGGAATTCTTCGCTGAGCCCAAGCAGTGCACCGATAGGTGCGGATATCTATGCGACGGTGCGTGTGATCTGTGATGTGCTCCACACCGCAGTATGGGCTGAGGATGTGTTCGACAGCTGGCGCTGACCAGACATGAAGAGGAAGATTTGTGATTCAAATGCGCACTCGCTGCTCAGCAACATCGAAGCCAAGTTCATCTGTTGGGAGCCACTGCCTGAATTTGATGCTTCCTCCGGATGTTATGGCCTCCATGCAGCCGGTGAGCAGCTGGTAACCTAGACGTGCATCAAAGTCGTTTGTGAAGGAGAAGATAGCTTCTTTGTCTGAGGCAGCGTGCACTGTGATTGTTCCGCGATCACAGATGAGGGGCTGAATTTTGTTGAGGAGCTCCTCCAGAGTGAAGCCATTGACCGCAGCATGAACCCTTGTTGCAACCAAAGGGAATCTGATCGAGTATGATGGACGGGCTTGGAGCTGTGTTTGGGCGATGTAGCACTCTCTGTACATAACCTGCTCAGCCCTGGTGTGTATGACATAGAAAACATGGTGATACATGTTAGATGTGAGAAGCCAGATGACGAATGTTCTGAAAGTAAGTGAAACTGGTTTTGTTGACAGTCATTTTTTCTGGCTTAAAATTAACTTAGGTGAAAGTTGTGTAAGCTAAAATTAATTATATTCTGAAATCTGAATTGAATTGAACGTTTGCATTGTTGAGGGCTAATGAAATGAAATTAATTTTGTTACCTATTGATAAACTGAAGTGAATCTACTCTGAATGAGAGCGAATATAATTAGCAGTTCTTCAGTACATTAAGAAGGATAGATGTAGTTGTGCGGTAGTATTTATTAAGCATACATTTGTCATGTTGCATTTTTACCTACAGCTTAACTATGAATATACAAATTTTGGCAGAAGGAAAGTATGGCTCTGAGCGCTGCTTAGTAAAATTTTGTGATTAATCTGTACATATCGATATAATGAGTGTAGATCGACTAAATAGTTGGATTAATTGTTTGCTGTGAAGCGTTGTGGTATTAATGTATCTGCTGTAGTTTGAATCGTGTGATAAATGTATAGTTATAGGCACAGGCACAGCTAGTTGGGAAACTACAGAGTATGAGTGTGATGGAGAAGATAAAGAAAAATATACGTTTTTAATCTGTTTAGCTGTTAGGAACAATTCTCAAATGGAAGTACTTGTTTTTGCAACTGTATTTTAGTGGCTGCATCAGCCTATGAATCTAAAGTTTCATCACTTTTGTGCGCTCTGTTCGTTCTTGTTCAGGATGAAAGTTCGTCATGCATACAGAGAAGAAGAGCATTTATGATGAAGAATGGAATGGAAGGAAGTTGGAACGAAATAAATGTAGAAGAGATACGGGAGGAGGTAATTAAATTACCTTGACGGAGCCGCATTGACGACGTTGTTCATCGCGGCCGAAGAAGTTGAGAGGAGCCGGTGGTTTGGCTACCGGGTGTGAGCGGCCTTGTAGGAGAGTGAGTGTGTCGTTTGTTGTTCTGGAGGAGAGAGGTGTGGTTTTAGCATTTATTCAGAGGCGGTAGTGCCGTGTGCGTGTGAGGTTTGTCAGTCGCATGGACATGGTTCAGCACTACTCTTTTGTCTCTCCGAAGGCTTTGGTTCAGTTATGTGGTTGGGGTGTATGAGGAAGGTCCAGCTAAATTATTAAAAGCTTTGAAGCTGTATCGGGTAAATGTGGTAAGAACGGACGTGGAAACCATCATCATCAGCGTTGGCTGCCTGAGTGCTCTGCTCTGCCCAATGCTCTGATCTGACACTTAACGGCGTGAGGGAGTGCTGGCTTGTGTGAATGTTAGTAAATACGTGAAGATATGTGACGAGTGTAGATAAGCAAACTAATTAAAAGTAATTTGTATGAAAATATCGAAAGTATTTGATTCTCAATGAAAAAGAAAGGACTGCGGTAATTCGTTGTGCTATATGCGAAATGTTTTTGTGACTCCTTGTCGATGTAGAGGCTGGGTGTAATTGGTACCTTCGCGAGATTAATATAATCCCCTTTAGAAAATCATATTTATGTGTCGTTTTGTTTGTTATGGTGTGTAGTGGAAAAGATTGGATAGCAAGTGCAACCCAAGTATTTACAGTCATTTGTGTTGACGATGATGATGTTTTTTTTTTGTTAGACCTGTGTTGATGGTGTCCCTCCTTTTGTCGGTTTCAGGTTTTTGTGTTGGAGTTATGGTCGAGGGCGAAATCGATAAGGTAAAGGATAGGGGCAATACCATTTGCACCTCGAGGTTGGCAGCTATCCTCTGAAAGAGAAGGACAGGCAGAGAGAAAGAGGGGTTCAATTGGATCGGAGACTCACCGACGACGGCGTTGGCGCGGTGTTCCTCGTTGGTCATTTGGCTCGAGTATCTTGGGTCTCTGGGGCGATTGTCATGCGTTGCGGCGAACGAGTAGGAGCGCCTGGTTCGTAAGTTGTTCGACGAAAGGTGCATGTCCAATTGCGTCTTCACAGATGACCGTACCTTCAGCTCCGTCGAGAACACACCTCCGCACGCCGGCACGTACATGTAGGAGGATTACAACCGGGTCGATGATCTGAAGGAAAAGGGATGGAGGAGGAAATGGTTATTTTTTCCGTCGTTTCCTGGTTTATTTATGTTGTTTTTATGTTATCAAAAGATCGGCCGCTGTAATGCGAGATTATGTTTTGTAGTAATTAAATGGATTTCTAAAAAAATTGAAAGTAATAGACAAAAAACAATGGTACATGTTAGTTCGGTCAGTAAAAAGAAGGTAAGCTTATCTATCTGCTAAACGGCTAGGTAGGTGCCGTTTTCTCGCCGTCACAGGCGGATGTGAAATGCCTGCCACGGCTTAATTACTATGTGACGTGCACAGTGTAGGCTGACGCTGGAAAACGGGTGAAAATACGTAGAGGGTGCTGTGTGAGACGTGGCGGGTCCAGGGAAGGGGAATGGGAAGAGGCTGCAAGAGGCTGTTTGCTGTTTGCTGGCGTTAAGAACGGCGGGCAGAGGGTACTCTCCCCTAGCATACTCGCACTTCGACTCCATTGATTTCGAGAAGAGTGCGCCGTGTGTGAAGGAGAGCGATGGAGGGTACAGATGAAACAAGCGACGATGCGCTGCTCGTGGAGGCTTCCTTCTTCCCTCAGGTGAACGGCAACTGGGTCTTGTAGAATAGGATCTCCATCGATAGCGTTCTGCTATTTGCTGATCATGATTTGTTATTTTTTATGAAGCATCCTCGCGTGATTACCCTCAGCAAGAAGATGATGTTCGAGGTCGTCGCGCCACAGCTGAACCTCGTGTGGAAGAATACGGTCGTCGAAGAGGTGACGCCGCATGTGTTTGCTGCGATGGTGAAGGTTCTGTCGCCGCCGGGAGCTGGTGGTGGGCAGGACGAGGAGCTGGTGTTCCATGGTGACTGGCTGGAAACGGTGGACGGCGCGATCGAGTCGGCGTACGCTGCCGCGCTGAAGTACCTGAAAGAGCAAAATCGTCTTGTTTTGATCGATGAAAGCTACGACGAGCTGATGCGCGTGCGGACGGAGCTGAGCGCCATGCGTTTCTGGGCCGAAGCATTTGAACAGACCACTGTGGCTGCTCGCCGTGAGGTTTTGCATCTGAAGGCCACCGTCCGACGTCTGAAGGAGAATCTGGTGTCAGCGTGTCGCAGACACGCTGCTATGCTGTGGATTAGCACGGGTACAGAGGAAGCATCGTCCGGGGATCCATCGTCGCTGCCTGGTGCTTCAGGCGTGCAATACACTGGTTCATCTCTGCCTGTGACAGAGATAGAGAGATTGTCAGCGTCCATCGTGGAGATCATCCAGTCTCCGGAGGACAACGGTTAGTGGCGTTCTGAAATCGCCATCGGCAGTGGATTTGTCTGGCCAGTGTTCTTTGTGTTGGTCCGTTTCTTAGGAGTGTCAGCATGTTACTCTGAATCAAGACTTTGTGTTTGTTCTTTGAAGATGAATGTCAGTTAGTACAGTGGACAACGTAGGATGTAAGTTCTGCCTGTTCATTTTGGTTATATTTTCAGCTCTTAATTTTGTGTTCTGAAGAAAATCCTGTTGATGGACCTTGTACTGTTATTGTGCTTGTTTGTTAAATAGAAGCGCAATGCTATATGTCGATCGTTTATGGAGTGACAAATTAATCAATTATTTGGGCATATGATTTCTTATAGTGTAAGATAAAAAGCACAAAGGTTCAAACAAAGTAAATGAAATTCATAACATATAAACAGAAGAAAGAAAGCGAGCAGGAAATTCAGTTTGTAAACGAAGGTGAAATAGGCATTGTTAATTTGTTTTATGGTTAAGTGAAAGAAAGTGGCATTGATGGTTTTATGAAGAGCATGATATCTGTCACTTCATTGTATTATTTAAAGAAGCGTAACCATCACAGATAGGTATGTGAAATAGCATCGAACTGAAGATATTGTAGGAGTCTCATGTTGTGAGTATTGACACATCTATACGGACTGAAATAGTAAAATCCAGTATCGGTAAGTTCACAAAGTTGCCAATTGAGAAAACACATTCGTTCGAAAAATTTATATAAGTGGCATGATATAAAGTTAAAACAGAAAGCTGGTCCAGAACAGGGTATTGCTGGTATGCTGAGTTCATACTGCACTGTCAGAAAGACTTGCCCTTAAGCATACTATCAGGTACGATACCAAAGAAAGCTTTCACAAATATGCATTTCAGTTCTTAGGTTTGTGTTGTGAGTGAAATGCTGGTCATGCATATTTTGCTGTCACTGTGCGTGTTGATAATTTGTTGCACGCTCCACTGAGACGAAGTGTGACTGATGCTTTTATGAACAGTATGCGTTCTGTGAATTTATTGTATTATTTGAAGAAAGCTAAGCATCATAGACATATATGTGAAACATAATCCATCTGAAAATACTGTAGTAGTGTCATTTTGTGAGTGTTGATGCATGTATAGAGATTTGTTGACAAAATAAAATGCATCATTGGTAATATCAGTAAGTTGCACATTCAGAGAACACATTGATTATAGAAATTTATATAAGTGGCATGATACAAGGTGAGTACAGAAGCGCAGATCTATTCCCCTTAGGAGCAGTTTGTACTGAGGCCGAGTTGAAGGAGGGTGGTGAGGCACGGCTGGACACCTTCTAAGTGGGCAAAATGGTTATCTCTCTGTGAGTACTGGTACAACACGAACTGGCACTCAGCTACATCCAAAACACCTTTTGAGATCATATATGGACATCAGCCTCGTCACTTTGGTATCTCGGTTGATTGCACGGTAGCTTCTCCTGACTTGGCTCTCTGGCTTGATCAACGGCAAGTGATTTTTACTTCAGTGAAACAACAACTGTTGCGTGCTCAACAAAGAATGAAATCACAGGCTGACAAGCACAGGTCTGAACGGGTCTTTGCAGTGGGTGATCAGGTTTTTCTCAAGCTGCAACCCTACCTTCAGTCTTCAGTTGCTCCGCGTGCTAATCATAAGTTGGCTTATAAGTTCTTTGGGCCATACACAATTCTAGACAAAGTGGGTGAAGTAGCATATAAATTGGATCTTCCTGCCTCCAGCAAGGTACATCCAGTCTTCCATGTTTCTCTCCTTCGCAAAGTTCTAACTCCCAACTGTCAAGTGCTACCTCGGCTTCCCTCCCCTGATGACAACATGCGAGTGCCTGAACGAGTCCTTCAGCAAAGGGTGATCCATCGCGGTGACAAAAAAGTGGTACAGGTGCTGCTGCAATGGTCTGGTGATTCAGAGGATCTTGCTGTTTGGGAAGACTTGGAAGAACTCAAGCAGCGGTTTCCTCGTGCATCGGCTTGGGGACAAGCCGTTTCTCCACAGGGGGGGATTGTCAGCGACAAGGCACAGGAAGAGCGGGAAGAAGCAGAGGATTCAAGCTCAAAGCCCAACACAAGGCCCAGGCGCAAGCCTCACTTACCGTCTCGGCTTGCAGGCCCTGAATGGGCCCTTGGCCTTGTATCTCCTTAAGTAGTCAGCTTCCTGGAGAGAGCAGGTGGGCGATGGCAGAACGGATAGGCAATGTGTGGATAGCGTGTGAGTGTCTCCCTCCCCTCGTTCCCCTCCTCTGCTAATGAACTTGTAGCTCGAATTGACATTCATGGAGTAAATTGAGAGAGTAGCCCTAACACGGTGCCCTAGCTAGCACGTAACTAAAGTCGTAGATTCTTCCGGTTGGTTCTCGCTGTGACAAACAAGAGCCTGGTCGAGCCGCTGTTTTGTTCCTTTGAGGTTTCAAAGTCGCACCACACCAGTGCTCCATGGCTAATATTCTTCCGGTGGTGCATGACCAGGCAATTCGTAGTTGCTTAGAGACATGCTCTCCATCTATTTTCTGAGCAGACCGTGGTTCGTGATTGTTTGCAGTGATCTTGATTTTTGCAGTCTTGCTAAATCTTAGTCGAGCCTTAGTCTATGTTATATCCGTTTACATTGATATATGTGCAAAATTTCCTTTTTAGTTTATTCTTTTTCTTTTCATGCATGTTAGGTCATTTGATTAGGACTTGGTTAAATCTTAGTCGACTAGACCTAGCCACAAGTATCGAATTGGTGGGGCTCTTTCCCTTCTCTTGACCCCGCGTCGCCCTCCTTTGGCGACTCGGGGGGAGAAACACTAGATCCACCACCGTCCCACCTCCCCCTCCCTTTCTCCCGTCGCCGTCGCCTGAGGGGCTCATCGGCGAAGGCCGACCGCTCCAATGATGGCGGCGGCGGGGCGTTCTTCAGGCCCGTGGCGGCTCCAGGAAGCATAGCCTCGGCCGTCGGCTCGCGGCCCGGTCTCGGGTTGGTTTTAGCAGAGTGTGGTTGTGGGGGCGGCCGCCTGAGGCGACGATCGTGCCGTTGGAGCTACGATGGTTGCGCATCCTCTCGTGAGGTTGTGCGCGGGCGAGCCAGATCTAGGCCGCTGGTGGACACAGATGGCTCCGGCGGGGGCTCCTCATCAGGCCGTCTGTGTGGTGCGAGTCCGAGGCAAGGGCTCTGCCTAGCCTTGGGCGGGTGCAGCGACGGCTGCGAGCAGATGGTAGGGCCAGATCTGAGCGCATTCCGGCCTGGGTTGGGTGCCTGGGTCGCCTTCGGGGCGGCTTGAGGTGGCGGTGCGCGAGGTGCTACAACGGTGCGTGGTGGTGTGTGCTTTGCTGGTGGTGGTGCGGTGTTGGGGGTGCAGATTCTCCGGACGAAAGTCTTGCACGATGCAGGTGATGGCAACATCTGTGGATGTTGTTTTTCTTCTTGAAGGCATCACTGTGGAATTTGTCACTCCTCTGCCATTTGGGATCCATTCTCCGGGTGAAAACCTAGATCTGCCTTGTCAGATTGGCAATGGGGTGGCCCGAAAATGCCTAACGGTGGACACGCACTCTGTGGACTTAATCTTGGCCGCTTGTTATCGCTGCAGATCCTGACGCGTCCTGTATTTGCGCATGTTGTCCCTCTGTATGGCTCCTCCAGCCCTTGTATCTCGGCAGCCGTTGGCAGCTTTATGGACAGAATCTAGGGCCCGTAGACCTGTGTGCCGCGGTACATCAACAACCTAGCGGTAGCTCTCGTCCGAATCAGATGGTAGACTGGTAGTACGCTAGCATCTTCCAATTCATATCCCTCACGTGACCTTTGTTAGTGCCAGTTTGTGTTACCAAAAATTAATGAAACATTTTTAATAGCTGGGTTTTTGGGTAGGGGTTAAACATGCACAAACCGGACTCTAACCAAATATTAGTCTCACACAGGCTTGTTAGATTATAATGTATTAACGCGCCGTCCGCGTGCTAATTTCTGTATTACCAAAATTTATTTTTTGGTGGACGGATGCATTGATGGACTCTTCAAAATACATATTTCCACAATACAAAAAATAAAAATAAAGAACACAAACACAAATGCACGTATAACATGTTCGAGGAAAAAAATCATAACAATATACTTCCATACGTGATGTAGAAAAAAATATGTAAATGAAAATGGGTCAGAAATAATAATTATTGGGCCGGGAGGTTTTTTTGTACAACTTGCAAATCATAATACTTTTGTACCAAATTTCACAGATACGTTGTGAATGTGTATAAGTTTCACAATTTTCTTTTTTGAATGTTATTAAAACTTGGAATATAATTTTTGAATATTTATGACATGTTTATAGGGTCACAAATCATCTTAAACTCTACAACTGCAACCTAATATTTTTCGTTAGTCAGACTTACATGTGTTCTTGATTTATCTATGCGTTTCTACCCCTCATAATTAAATTGATAATCAGGTTCGATCAATTCTGCGGGCTAACGTTTCGGCTAACGTTTCCTTAGGCGCACCAATTAAAAGATTCGCAATTTGGTTGGAGCAGCAACAGTGTCTTTTTTTTCGTCACGTCTCGACGTGCTAAAAGCTATTGCAGTCTGGCCCATCACCCATCAAAGCAACTAGTCATGTCAAGTCACTGCACCGCATGCAAGTGTTCCACCGCGTCACATGCACCGGCTCGCTATGTTCAGGTACAGGTCCAAACACTTGTTCCATTCTTGTACTCCTGCTGCACCTAGTGGCTATTGCTAAGAAACAACCATGGGGACAAGGGTCTGACAGGCTAGAATCCCAAAATATGGTTGGACGGCTCGGATAAGGTCCACCGAAGCCAGCGTCCACCATTAGTTCGCTTCCTGGGGTGACCTTACTTTGTTGGAAGCATTGCTTTGAAGATGTTCTCGGTCAGCGCACCCGGTTGGTGGTTGTGTGGATGGTTCGACTCTACTTGTGTGGAGTCTGCGTTGGCACGTCCGTTCATGGCTAGCCGTTGCGCGACAACAGTGGGCAGCAGAAGCATGATGACATGCGAGGAGCGTAGGACAAGTCGTTGAGGCACATCTCCGCCTCTCTTGGGAAATGTCTTCTCTCTCCAATGTCGATGAGGTTGACAAAGATGCTTGTGACGGACATGCTTGATGAAGGTGCACTACTGTTTTGTTGCATCGAAGTAAAGTCGTCGGGTCGTGTGTGCGATGGGTGATGTACGATGACACTGTGATGGGGCTGAGGTGTGCTCTACTCTGTCATGTTTAGTTTCCCTGACATGTTTGTATGTCTCGCGGTACTATTACCTAGAATAGCTAGGTGTGGTTGCGTTTTGTATAAATTTCGTCCGGTTTTTCTTTAATAAATCGATCAATTCTCATTATCGGCGCACTTCTTCTAAATGAAATCTGAACTCTTAGCAGCTCTCCTAATAACTTGAAAAAAAGACCTAGCCATAGGTTGTGTGCAGCTTACAAGACAAAGGCAAAGGAAAGACCCGCTTGGACAAATCACGTCTGCTACTTGTTGCATACTTACTTGCATAGTATGTACGTACGTACCGTTTGTATATCATCATCTGTTCCCTAAAATCCCGGAACCGTTCGGTCACCAGAGAGCACTAGCCGTGATCCACGAGTTGTCGTTAGGATAGGCAGCCTCCATATAAAAGCATAATAAACCCCACCCCCTCATCTCACAGCTCCAGAAAACGCCGTCCCACGAAGCCAATCATTGCGCCCAAATCCAGGTCTTTCTCGACTTCTGCTTTCGCCTTCTAGGTCTTTTTGGTTTGGAGAAATTTCATAGGATAGGATTTTTGTAGAAAATTTTCTTTTAGACCCTTTGGTTCATAGGAATGCATTCCTATTCTATATGATTGGTTTCTATCCTTCACATTTCAAAAAAAATAAAAAGAGCCTAGACTCAATGGAAAAATTTCTCTGATGTGAATCAAATGATCTCTTTTCCCAATCCTACTCATAGGATTTGAGATGCATGTCATCTCATTTCCTACAAGTTTTCTATTACTATGATAATCCTATCCTATAAACCAAAGGAGGCCTAGATTAGATTTGCTTAGAGGGTTTCGACAAAGACTTTCATCAGGCTAACAATGCGACTTAGTACTGGCTTTCTTCGTCATCGTTTGAGATGGAACCAGCGGGTCCCTTCTTTCTAATCTTCCAACCTGTGGCGTCTTCCCCCCTCAGACCTTTTGATTTATCTCTTCGATTTAGAGTTTATTAACATTCTCGAGAACCGTCGTAATTGCGTCTTGTGACAATATGAATGATTAATGTGTATGCCTGCCTGCTAACCGTTTTGATCAAGATATCAAGTGCAGTAGTATCTTTATCAGGATCTTGTTCATTATGCCCTTATCAAGGCACCATGATTAATTTCACTTGCAGACCAAGCGGGGAGAAGAGGAAGGGGCAGAGCTACTCCGGGAGCACAGGTATCTTAATTTGTCTGCCCAATCCAACTTCGGACTATACTTATGTAGAAATAAAGTCAGGCTACAAATAGCTTCTTCTTTAAATTGAGTATAAGCTCTTGCCCTCACCATTGTATTGATGAACTGAATCCCTGTGTATGCATCACATTGTTGGTCCTAATGCTTATTGTTTACAAGTTACAACCAATAGTAGATACAATACGTACTATTTATACATGGAAAAGTGGCCGCTTGAAAACAAGGAAAAAAGCTTGTACCCTGGTAACTACTGCAATATATTGGTGGGGTCACCTGTCACAAACCACTGTACACAAGATTTTCATTCATGTAATCTCAACATGGACAACTATTCTGCACCCTTCCATCTTCCCAAGGATGAATATAATTTTGAGTTGTTGCCTCCTTGGATGGAATTTTCAGCTCCTGCAAGCTTACACTACTAGGGAAAACCTTATACACAGTAGCGTTTTTTAAAAGGAGGCGCTGCTGCTACTTAACAGTAGCGTGTGTACAAAAACAGCGCTAATAATAAACACATATCAGTAGCGTGGCACGTATAAAACGCGCTACTACTATAATTGCCACACCATTCCCGACAGGCTAGGTATAGTAGTAGCGCCCTTCCTCAACCAGCGCTGCTGCTATTCTACTTAGCTGTAGCGCTTGGCACCAACCCGCGCTGCTGCTATGCCCACCTTATCCACCCCGTGCGCTCCCTCTCTCTTCCTCACTCCCGGCCCCTCACCCCCCTCACACTGTCGCTCCCTCTCTGCCCCCCGCCGCTCGCCGCCGTCGTCGCCTACCCCTCCTCCCTCTACCGCCGTCACCTCCCCCTCCTCCCTGGACTCGGTAATCCTCCCCCTCCTCCCTCCTCCCCGCCCCACCTCCTCCGTCCTCCCTCCACTCCTCCATTCGCCGCCGGCCGGCCCCTCCTCGCTCCGCCTTCCTCCTCCCTCCTTCAGTCGCCCCTCCTTCTCCCTCCTCCCTCCTCCATCCACAACCCCTCCTCCCTGCTACATTTTGATTTAGTAGGCTAGTTGATACTCCCTCCTTCCCCATATGTAAGGCGTATTAGGAATTACATGCAATTCCATAATATAAGGCGCACAGTTATGGCCTCGCTAACGATCGCTGGTTATCAGGAAAAAAAAAAACAATAACGACCGTCTCGTGCAGTTAGCTCCCACGCCACGAGCACCCACTAATCTCTCTCTCTCTCTCCTTTACTCCCCACGAACCCACCTCACTTGCCTCTCCCGCGCTATTTTCTCCTGCATGAAGAACGCCCAGCACACAATTTCTCCTCCAGATCTTTCCAAGCTCGTATAGACATTAATCCATGGCAAGCCCCCTCAATCGTCAGGCGTGGGCGCGGGAAGGATATTCACGGGCGCGCTGGACAGAGGTGTCGTTCCTTTGGGATTCGAATAGGTCAAACATGACGTCAGGGGAGATCGTGCAGGCCTCCCCACGAGCGACGTGAACGGCGGCCGAAGTAACGAACGCCTACGCTAATTTTCGTGCTAGATTCTAATGCGCCTTACATATCGGGAAGGAGGGAGTATTTTCTTGTTGATATGCAACATTTTGAATATAGATGATAATGTGATGTAAATGTCGATGATGAAAATGCTAGTGCTAGTCGCCATGTCATTGATGTCGATGATGATGCATTCTGAATATAGACAATGTCTTGGTGTTCTTGTTTGCAATGTACCTCCGAGTGGCCTATGTTTTGCCGGAATGTTGATTCGTTTCCGTTCCGGCAAATTTTAGGCGCTCGATATGTCCTGTTTTTAGCAAAGGTCATGCCGAATTTTTTTCATGAATTTTAGCATGACTTGTGCTACAATGTAGGACATATCGAGTGCTTGTGATTTGCCAGAACGGGAATTCAATGATATTCCGGCAAAACATAGGGCATTTTTTCTATGTCATTGCTCGATATATGGAACGGATTGACTTTAGGTCTGTTTCGGCTCCTTGTGTGTCTTTCAGTGAGGGAGAGTGTCCACCATATATATATATGAGAGAGGAAGAATCCCGACTGTTGTCGTGGGGGTCGCTTCTCCTTCTTTTCCTTGTGCTAGATATTTGTAATGCACTAGGGAAAGGAGGAGTAGCGACCATCACCGACGGTCGAAATATGAGAGAGGAAGAATCCCGACTGTTGTCGTGGGGGTCGCTTCTCCTTTGTTCCCGTGTGCTAGACATTTTGGTGTAATGCACTCGGGAACGAATGGAGGAGCCACCATCACCGACGGTCGCAATATCAGAGGGAGTGCCCACCATATACGTGAGATGAGAGTTTAGGAAGGAAAGACTCGACAGACCTAAAGTCAACCCGTTGCATATTGAGTAATAGTGATCTGTGTGTTGATCAGTTTCCTGGTAGTTGCCTTCGATCGATTCTAAATGTTCAACTATGAACATAGGAAATGTCTGACGACGAAAGGAAATTCGTTATGTGCGAATGCTGCGAAGACGAGCGCGGCCTGTGCGACAAGCCTCACCTAGTTGATGGTAGGCGCTTCAGCATCATGCTGGATGAGACCTTCGAAGTGGATACAGTAAGTCACAACGACAAGTCTTTTTTCGTAATTAAGCATGACTTCTGCTTCTTTTGCTTCAACTTATAATTTTAATTTTTTACTATTCTACTAGCGTATCCCCTGCCATGCAAGAATTTATGTCTTGGATAAGATTGGTTTCAGTACTAAAAAAAGTATGGAGGTAAAGAGAGTTCACTTGAGGACCGAGCATGGTTATACTTTTGCCGTAAAATTGTACAATGCAGACACCTACTCCTATTTTGAATGCAAAAGTTGGAGAGCACTATGCAAGGCTTATGCATTTGAGCCTAATATGCTTATCACCTTTGATATTCGTCCGGAAGATGAAATTGAAGGTAATATCGACATCTGGGTCGATGTGCAGACGCCTCCAATTCTACCATTATGTGAGTTTCTCAACCATATTTATTAAGTAATTTATATTGTTTATTTAAAAATAGTTGACAACTAATTTCTATTGACAGCTTATTTCCATTCAAGCAAACATGTCCAGCGCTTGGTAGACAACACCTACTACTGTCCCGGGGCTGAACTAAACTGCGAGGAGATAGGTCATTATGTTTCATGGCTGGAGGATCTTGATACTGTCAAGACAGGTTATTTTCCTGGACTTCGAGATATTAGTACTCAAAACGTGCGGCCACTAGTGTGCGTATTGAACTACGGTCACATCTATCTAGGAAAGATGGTAAGATTTTTACTATTTGTCCTCAGTGCATCTTTTGCATACATTATTTTTTAAGCTAAACTTCATTGCTAAGTATGTTACTACGATGTTCTTCAACAAGGACTCCCGATGAGTGTTGTGCCTCATTGGATCGAGTCTAAAGGTCGCATGGCAATGGTTAGCTTACGGCCAAGATATCCTGTATTGCACATGAGTGCATTCATCATTTCTCGAAGCGAGCAAGTCTTAATAGTCAAAGACTGGAGCAAAATTGTGAAGGATCGCAGAGAAGTACTAGGGGGCAGCAATCAGAAGCGCAGCTCACAATTAGGAGACAGGTTCATATGCATTCTCCAATATGATGAAGAAGGAGTGCTACACATGTTTTATGCTATTTTACCTGAGAGAGAGCAGCAGGAGTAGGTCCTAGGTATTAAGAACAATTAGTTAGTGCTGATTATATATGACTATGATGATGATGAGAAGTTTTTATTATATGCTACAATGTGTTAGAGTTGATGGTGATGCTGAGGAGGAGTAGTGATTAGGAGTAGGTCCTAGGAGTTGTTATTATAACTAGTGACCAAGTTGTTATATGATGTCTCATGGACGAAAATGATGATGATGAGTAGTTGTTATATGACAATGATGTATTATGATGATACTGTATGAAAACTTGTATAATGGCGTATGAATATACAACATAAAACAAAAAAGAAATACGTAATAATAGTAGTAGCGCGGGTAGAGAGGTGCGCTGCTAGTAACTACCAGCAGCGCTTCCTAAAAAACCCGCTGCTGCTAAGCAGGTATAGCAGTAACACGTGTCAAAACGCGCTACTGATAGACTTAGCAGTAGCGCTGGTACAGAAAGCGCTACTGCTAAGTAGGTATAGCAGTAGCGCGTGTCAAAACGCGCTACTGATAAACGTTAGCTGTAGCGCCGTATCAGCAGCGCGGTTACCCGCGCTACTGATACACCAAATACCCGCGCTACTGCTAGGGTTTTCCCTAGTAGTGTTAGCAAAGACCCATGTTCCACATTTAGAATGGAAGGTTCATGACTTCTCAGCGCTTCTCGAGACGAAAGCTACCTAGGCGTCCTCTGCTGCTTTTGACTGCTCTGGGTACAAGTGGTACGTGTCATAATCGCAATAGCAACTTTACATAACGTATTAGATGTATAAATGACATCATCTATTTTCTTCTAGCGGATAAAGTAACTGTATGTTAAACTAAATACCTAATAATTTAGAGTGTTGATTACTGTGCTCAGAAATCATGTTTCAGCCAGTCATGAAGCTTGATAGGATGCATGAAGTGAAAAAATTAGGCTTGATTCAGTTATGACTTGTAGACTTACTTGGTCTCCTTCAATTCCCATCCCAGGTTCCTGCAAGTGACTCCAAATCACAAACAAGATGTTAAGGGAAATCCATACGTGGCTCTTTCTCTTAAGATATGGCACGGATGCTTGGAGCCAGGTCACACAGTGCCTGCAGTGTTCGAGTTGTCAATATTCAACCATTCAAAAGGAGAGTATTGTGGATGCAAAGGTGGACCCGTGAATGTGCATTTTCAACTATGTACATCCATCCAATTTTCACACGGTGCATCCATCCTATTAGCTGGGAGTCCATATAGTCTTGTGTGCATCACAAGTTTGAGCTATAGATTCCATCATTACAAATCAACACCTACAAATTTCGTAACATAATCAATTAGTTTTCCCATTAACAAGTCGTTTGATATTTTCCTCGCTCGTAAGTTTGTCCGTCGACCTTCTGTACCGTGTTTCACACTTGAGACTCTTCTGATTCGAACAACGTTCCAGAGTACATATGCATGTACTCTTTTACTTTGATTTTTGCTTTCGATGGATTTAACTACTTTGATTTCTCCTTAAATGCTAACTGGGGTGAAAGCTGATTATATGTTTTTTTCCATGGAAAATTTGATTATATGTTATTTATGATATTTTCATCTTACATACAGGCTCTTCTTTCTCTAATTTTTAACCTTTACCTAAACATAGCTAGGTACAACTTCTTCGTTCTCTAATCTTCTAAGTTCTAACCTTTATCTAAATGCAGCTAGCTACAACTTTGATTTTAAGAAATCCTACTCGAAGGAGCATTGTTTGATTCCTCTTCAGGAGCTACTAAAAACATATGCTTTTTTAGTTGATGATAGTTGTGTCTTTGGTGTTGATATATTAAAAATTGATGTCTCTTCTCGTGAAAAAAGGGCTGTTGTGATTCAAAAGAAGACTACCACAGTTCATAAGAAGGGGTTTGTTAAAGGGACATACACTTGGACCATAATTTTTTCCTTGAATTGGACTTAAAGCACTTCATTCGTTCTCCTACATTTGAAGTTGGTGGACATAAATGGTATACATCTGGGTACTTACATCACAAATTATTTATATATTTATATAAATAGTATGCATGTGTTATCCAACATTTTAGCTTATATGTAAATCCTTTACCTTACCAGTCCTTCAGATATTCCAACTGGATATTTTAGCTTGGTCTCTAAGAATGCAACCAAGATATTTATAGATATGGTAGAACATTCTAATTTCAAGACAAACGGGGTTGTGCAGGGTGTATGAAAATTTTAGGAACAAATTAGAAACAATGTAGTACTAAAATATATGTTGGCATGTAAATTTTCATGGTCGGACGTTATGCTGTTTAGGAGTGAAAAAATCCAGAAATTTTATTATCATGTATATATTTGGCACAACCGGTTCTTGTATCTATCACATACCATCGATTATTTTCTCAGATTTTTTGTGTGTAACATTGTAATATCTTGTACCGTAGTCATGCTTTGCTTAGATTTTTTGTACAATTGTAATGCCACCAAGTTGTGTCCAAAGTTTCTTATTTCAGTAACCAACCACGTTCTGGAAATACATATTCTCGGGTACCCAATAATATTTGGAAGTGTCACTTCACATTCCTGTCAACAAGTACGTCATCACATATCCACGTGGTGACAAGTACATCACCGATTGCCTTAGCTTGTACTTACGCCTGGATGCCTCGGATGAGCTCCATCCCGAGTCCAAGAAGGTGGTTGCAGTGACTTTGTCCATCCTGGACCAAAAGAATGGGAAATACCTGACTAGAACTTTAGGTTTAACTCTCCTTAGCAAGTATCAGTGCTACTGATATGTGTGATTCAAGTAGCTAGTGTATGTAACCTCATGATGATTATAGTTGATCTTACTTTTGTGGTGATCGCAGGTCTCTGGGTACGTGGACACGGATGGGGATGGCCTGACTTCCTTGGACTCAAGAAACTCAAGGACCCGTCGGGAGGCTATGTTTTGGTATCGAGCTGCATTGTGAAGGCAGATCTCACCATCGTTGGTTCATCCAATGATGGCTAGATCTTTACCTCATGGCCTGAAGAAGAGGTAATGCGCCTTCGTCCTAGCAGTTAAGAGTTATATACTAGAGATGGTGTTGTGAACTTGTTTGATGTTCTTATGTGTGGTTCCATATTTGTCAGTAGATTTCTGGGTATATTGTGTGTGATATTATATTATTTGGAAGTACTTAAATATTTGTCAGTTGATGAGTTCCATTTGAATGATGTGTGTGGTTCCATGATCCCATTTTCATGGCCTCAGGCATTCAAACATCGCCCACAAGAGGTTAACCGCAATTTGATTCTGCTAATTTCTTTTTTTGGAAGATCCACAGACTTGGTGGCCTCATTTGATTTCATAGATAGCACATGGGTAAACAAGGTTATGATCAAGTGGTCATGGTGGATGGTCTAGAGAAAACGAGCACCAAAAAATAGAGAAAAAGAGGAGAACCATTCCCTTTATCTCACAGCATGATCCTCGAAGGGGTACTCTATGGCCTTTGCTCCGGCCAAACGCCATTGCTCCATGTTTCTTCATATGGCTGAGATGATGTTCGCCCTGCTGCATGGATTGCCCCTGAAGCTATAATTGTTCCTTTCATTCCAGATTTCCCAGCATATCATCATAATCATTGTCCTTGTGCCCCTCCTGGACATAGGCTCGACGCCTCTGATCATGGAAGTAACTGCTTCGGTCGTGTTGCTTCTCTCGTCTCCCTCTAGAAGCATAGAATCGCAGCCTTTCCAAGTCGTTGCTTTTGCCCATACTGACCTGGAGAAGTTGCAGTTCCAAAACAGGTGGACCGAGGTCTCCAAATTCCTCATGCAAAAGATGCACAAATTGTTATTTTGCCATCCCTCCTCTAAAAGGCGATCATTTTGCACCATAACAGATCGTGATGAGCCAACCATGAGAAGATCTTGATTTTGGTAGGGGCCCAAGCCTTCCAGATTTTGCTCTTGAGGCTCAAAGTTGGCGTGTTGGCGAATTGCAGCTTGTAAGCCGAGTTTGCAGAATAGATGCTACTGTTGTCCTTCCAGATGGAGTCAGCTTGCTGATCATGTAGTGTCACTCCTGAAGAGTTGATTTTCCGCCATAGTAAAAAAAAATCGGCACCAGAATCAGGGTGTTCCCGTGTCGTTCTGTGTGATTTGTTACATTATACTTCCTATGTACCTAAATACTTGTTGTTGGGGAAAACTAGTACAGGTTCCCCCAGCTACAAATATTGTGGTACAAAGGGAGTACTTACTACTCATCAATTGAACATCAGCAGGGTATCAACAATCCTGCCATCGAGTGACACCCATGGTTATTTTGCATAGATGTTCTCCCTTGTGCTGCATTTCAGGTTAAGTTATGTACTTCTAATCTGAGTTTTGCATGAATTTGCTTACAATGTTCATGCTGGGGACTCCAATCACATAAAGACCATGTTGCTCTGGAACTCCATATGTTGCTCTTCATCTCGGGCTAAACCATACGTAGTTGTTACTGCACTACTTTGAGTTGTCAATATACACGGGCGTACCATGGATGGGTGTTTACATGTAACTTTCCTATGCACACACACCTATCATGTATTCATGTTATGGCTAGGAGTTCATGCTTGATAGTCCTCTGCTTTATAGGCCCTCGGCTAATTTCTTAACTTGGATTCACAATTACAAATTTCTGTCTAAATCCCATCATTATATCTACAACATTTGGAAATTGAGTTAAATACTTTCCACATGAACAAAGCAACTCGGGTGCGACACCAAAACCACTGCGCCGCTCCTCCTGCCTCCTCCTCCTCTAGGCGCTGGGGGGGGGGGTTCTCGCGGCGGCTCCCGATTCAGAGGACAATGGATTCGGGGGCTCGTCGGTGGGCGTTGGGACAGGAGGTCTCGTCGATTGGTGGTAGTGTGTGACGCTTGCTCGTGGAGCGCGTGCAGTGACCTCCTGTCACGTTCATTATGCGGTCCTATCCTTGCAGAAACTTAGAAGTCTCAACAAAGATAGAAGCGCATATCGAAGACGTTTTTATAAGGTGGATATAGTCACAAATACATATACTGAAGAGAAGAGTATACAAGATGTTGCCTTACACTCGCCACATGCTACAACATGAATATTTCAATACATCAATACGTGGCAATCATTATATAGAAGAGAAGGATCTGACTATGGATGAAATCAAACAACAAAAAGACGACGTCCACCCTGCTAATCCTAGGCTGCCGACGTGGAACCTATCCTATGATCCATGAATAAGAAGAACTCCAAATAGAATCAAGCATCACTCTCATGTCAACGCATCACATTACATGTACCTACACCTGTTGTTGTAGGAATCTGTGAGCCACGAGGACTCATCAATCTCATTACCAAGGGTATCAAGACTAGCAAAGCTTAATGGGTGATGTATGGTTAAGTGGTGAGGTTGCAGTAGCACTAAGCATTTTTATCTGGCTAACTTATGAGTACAAGAATAAGAAAGAGTGATCTACGCATAAACGGACGTAAACTAGTAATCATCAAGAAGTGATCCTGAACACCTACTTACGAGTCAAACATAACCCCACCGTGTTCTCTTCCCGAACTCCCTCGAAAAGAGACGATCACGGTTACGCACACAGTTTGTGTATTTTAATTGGGTTTACTTCAAGTTTCTATAACCGGATACTATAAAGTTTCCAAGTTTCCACGTATCTGCGGGCACGGCTTTCCGAAAGATTTAACTATGCAGGGGTGCTCCAACTCATTGATCACAAACTAACCACACAAGGCCGGTCCTGAGATTTTGGGTGCCCGGGGCCAAACAAAAGCTAGCCCACCCTAGAGTATAACTATCGTAACTATAATAATAAATATCTTTACGGTATCTTCCATCCTCCATTTCTGACCATCCGGTCTTCATCTAACTCTGAGCCAGAGGACCATGTCAAACTCCCGCACTGGTGGCCAATCCGCGACCCTGGCCCACTTCCAGGCATCTCACCCGGGGGAGGCAGGCGCTGCCCCATCAGATCTGAACAATCCAGATCCAGACAGGGGTAGATTGTGGTAATGCAAAAAGACTGGTTAATCTGCTCCACAATTTGCAAGAAAACCCCTTATTCTCTTCAGACCAACTACAATCCTTCCCCACATCATACAAACAAATAAAGGGAATATACACTGGGTGAAACCTAACATATTTTTAGTGATGTCTAACAAAATTAGGGTAATCTTTTTTAAGGTTTTGAACAAGTATCAGTCAAGTTTGGATCCATTGCAATACACGTGACACTTTGCTAGCACACACACACACATGTGTGTGTGTGTGTCTACATATATATATATATATATATATATATATATATATATATATATATATATATATATATATATATATATATATATATATATATATATATATATAGTCCATACAAGACCAATTTTCATACAAAACAATTTATACGCACAAATACTAATGGCGAAATAAATTTAGATCATAAGTTGATAGTGCAAAATCTATGGGTCATATATGCAAAGATAAATTACTTAATTGGTTGATAGAGAATAGTAATTAAAACCTCGGATCTGTTGGACGATACGGGTCTGGGTTGGCAACATGATGTATGTTGCGATGGCATATGGCATCTCTAGTGGAGATTGGAGAGCAGAGGTCGCCGATGAAACGGCGACTCACGATCCTCGTGAAGAAGCGAACTTACGATTAGATCTGACCATCTTGGAAAGGAATAATTAGGCAACCGAATAGGCGTACGTTCAAGGCTACAATGACAAGCTACATTTTTTTGAGACAAATGACGAGCTACATCGGATGGGGAGTCGAGGAACGAGCTGCTATCTACGTAGGCTAGACACAGCCTGCGTCTGCATGTTCAGCCCATGTCCTAGTGCATAGTGGGCTAAGCATGGCTAACGTACGAACGTACCCTGGGTGAGGGGCTTGCATCCCGGGGGGCCGGGGCGGCGGCCCCCTCTGCCCCCCTAGGGTCGGCCATGTAACCACAAGCTGCATTAGGAAACCTCAACTGCGGGATAGCCCAGAGTGTCCTCAGAATCTCGGTGCAAGTAACATTCGTTAAAGTTAAAACAAATCCAGCAATACCGCCCGGCGGGCCAGATCCCGATAGAAGCCGCACATATCTCGTTCTCAGGGCACAACCGGATAAGCGAAGCTTACAGTCAGCTGAAACCCAAGTTGCCAAAGGAGCACTGTAAGGTGCTCTAATTTGGACCAGCACCATCAGTACTGGCCCACCTGTATTATGTAGATTAAATCAACGAGGGGGGCGACCCTCTATGCATTAATAAATGTGTTCAGTATTATTATGTTGGTAAATTTTAAAACCAATGTTGAGTCTTGCTGGAAGAGTTTTATTCTAAAATGAATTATCAAGGGGGTCCCCATAACAACCCCATGCATGTTAGGAGTGCTTAGTATGGAACATAACACCGATAATTAGAAACTAAGGTGGCAAGAGTGGAACAAAACACCAAGGAAAAGGCCAAGCCTTCCACCCTTTACGAAGTGTATAGATGCATTAATTAAATAGCAAGAATAATGTGATATCCCAAGATATCCATGTTTCCACGTGGAACAATCTGCACCTGCAACTAGCAACGCTATAAGAGGGGCTGAGCAAGCGGTAACTTAGCCAAACAATGGTTTGCTAGGATGTGGATGGTTAGAGACTTATCATGGCATTTCGGGAGGCTTGACAAAAAAGTGGTAGGTAGCGAGACATAGCGATAGCAACTAGAATACTAGCATAGAAAAGATAGTAGTGATATCCAAGGGAACAATCACATTGCTTGGAATCCCGCTTGGAAGAAGAACGAAATCCAACGAGTCCTCACACTCTGAAACGAAACCGAAACTATCTGGAACAAGCACAACCGGGAAGAAGCAAACGACATGGTAAACAAACAAGCATAAGCACGACACAATGCATAATCAAGTATGATGCATGTCCATTTAAATAGGTATGGCATGTCAAAGTGTAACAATCAATTACTATACATTAAGTGAAGCTCAATATGCAACGAGTTGCATATTGACGAAACTCCACATTTGAATTATTTATTTCACTTTCGTTTAGGCTACTCATCAATATAAAATGTTGTTAACATGGCAAGAGGTGAAGCAAAAGTAAAATACCTATCTAGGCAAGTTTAAAGGAGGCCGGAAACAACAAATAACAATTTTGAAAAATCCCCATATGCAAATTTCGAATTTGGTATTGTTCTTCCTAAAACATAATTTAATGTTGTTAACATGCAAACTAAGTGGACCGTGTTATTCTCCATGTTTTCTAGTCACATTACATATATAATTTACTTAATTTGGAGCTACGGTTATTTAGTTATGAAATAAACTCTTTTAGCATGTCATTGGTGCAAATTAATGCAAACAACAATTTTACACATTTTAAACATGGATGAGAGTTAGATATTGTGAATCTGCATGAAATTCTATGCATGTTGCATATATAACATGTTTTCATACAATTGCAACAAAACACTGAAATCTGTGGAGTTTTTATCTGAAAACAAAAGAAAACAACAAACAATGTGGACATAGGTGGGGCTTAACCACTGAGTATGACCAGTGGGGCCAGGAGAGTGGTCAACTAGGTCAACTAGGACCACTGAACAGAGGCTGCGGGACCCATATGTCAGTGAAACTGAAGGATTAAATTGTTGAGCAAAAGAATTGGGTTGCCTGGGAATTGATCCTAGAACCTCCTGGGTGTTAGCGTGCCAGGATAACCAGCAGGCCATATAAGTGCTTGTGATTAATATGAACAATGGATATAATCAAAGCATGTGGGCTGGCGGATCTACACAAAAGAAAGAAAAAGGGCATGGATTGGCGGTGCTCGCGATGGATTACAACAAAGGCCACCTGTTGCTCGTCGGGCATGGTGCAGTGCATGCGGGACGAGTTCGCGTGCATGCACATCAAGGTGAGGTGAAGCATGCAGATGTGTGTGTGTGTGTGTGGATGGCTGGGCATTCGTGAGGTCAAGCCTCGCTGGACATGGCTACGGCCATGGCTGCCGACTAAAACGGAGGCGAGGTGCACGTGGACGCGTTGGGTTTTTTGTTAAGACGAACGGGTGATGCAGCACATTATAGATAAGTACTTCCCTCAGTGAGAACCAAGGTTTATCGAACCAATAGGAGTAGCACGCAACCCCCCGTCTTCAGCGACTGCACACAAAGAAGCAAACACTTGCACCCAACGCGGGCAACAGGGTTGTCAATCCCCCTGGACTCGTTATTTGCAAGCAAATGAAGTGTGTAGATGATAGTTGAATAACGTAAACTGCAAAATAAAATAAAATATAATAAATAGCAGCAAGGTATTGAAAGCTTTTGTAAATATATAAGTGAATAGACCTGGGGGGCCGTAGTGTTCTCTAGTGGCATCTCTCATGTAGTAGGCATATGGTGGGTAAACAAATTACTGTTGGGCAATTGATAGAAAAGCGCATAGTTATGCAATATTTATTCATGGCAATGATCATGTGTACATAGGTCGACTCTTGCCTGCACCTATTACTATTACTCCACGTCAAGAGCGCTTCTATGCTTGCCTCTCTAAGTATTAAGTTCATGACAAACATAGTAATGCTTGGAGAACAATGACATGATGTAGACAAAGAAAACTCAATCAATATGAATTAACCCCATCATTTTATCCTTAGTGGCAACAAAACAAAGACGTGTCTTGTTCCCTTCTATGATTGGGATATAGAGCACCGCCAGATTGAACCCACTACAACGCACCCCTCTCACTTAAGAAATATCAATATAGTTGGCCAAACTATTTCAATAGACCAGAAAGATTTATGAAGCTATAATAATCATGCAAATAAGAATCATAATAGAAATCATAGAAGACTCAAATCTTTTTCATGAGTAATTTGAACATAAACCCACAACTCATCGGATCCCAACAAACGCACCGCACAAAGTGAATACATCGAATAAATCACCGTGAAGATACGGTGAACTTTGTATTGACGATCAAGAGAGAGAGATATAGCCATCTAGGTACTAACTATGGACCCGTAGGTGTGTAGGGAATTACTCACACATCACCATGGGAGCAACAAGGTTGATGTAGAGGCCCTCCGTGATCGATCCCCTCTCCGGCAGGGCACCAAAATAGGGCTCCAGATGGGCACACGATGGAACACAGACTTGCGGCGGCGGGAAAAGTGTTTTCGGAGGCTCTCTAGGGTTTTGGGGATTTTTAAGAATTTATAGGCCAGAGAGGGGTGTCAGGAGACGCCCGAGGGGGCCAACACATAACATGGCGCGACCACCCCCCGAGCACGCCCTTGTGTGCTCGCTCCCTCGTGCGGCCTACAGTCTCCTCCCGAAGCTTCCAGGTCTTCTTTTGGTCCAGAAAAAATCATAAATTTTTTTGGGTGCAATTGGACTTTGTTTGGTACTGTAAACCTGAAAAGTCAAAAACATGCGGAAAACAACAACTGGCACTGGGCACTAGGTTAATAGGTTAGTGCTAAAAAATAATATTAATTGGTAAATAATCACCCAAAAACATCCTAGAATGATAATATCATAGCATGGAACAATGAAAAATTATAGATACGTTGGAGACATGTCAAAGCCATAGAAATATCATGCTAGCTATCTTACGATCATGCAAAGTAATATGGCAACGCGTGTACTAGTCATATGATGTAACGGTGAAAGTTGCATGGCAATATATCTCGGAATGGCTATGGAAGTACCATAATAGGTAGGCATGGTGGCTGTTTTGAGGAAGATATAATAATGCTTATGTGCAACAGATCATACCATGTCACGGGGTTTGGATGCACCGGCGAAGGTTGCACCGATCCTCGAGGTGAGAATGGGCAATGCACGGTACCGAAGAGGCTAGCAAATATGAGGTGGTGAGAGTGTGTACATCCATGGATTCACATTAGTAATAAAGAACTGACATACTTATTGCAAGATTTTATTAAATCTCTCGAAGCAAAGTACTACCCGCATGCCCATAGGGAGGAGGTTGGGAGGAGTTAGCCATCGCACGCCTCCGACTTAAACAACACTAGGATTTCGACGAGGAATAAGAATGCTCACACATCATCACCATGCCATAAAAATATTTAGATGAACAACAAGTTAACACCCTCTAATTCACAATATTCTTAGTAACCAATGATCATGCACTCATGCCCTTTCACATTATCACATCAATATCATTAACTCACAATTTCTCTTTTATGTGATTCATGAAGGTTTTGATTATGCACTCATTTAATACCTATTATTTTTGGACTAGTCTTATAACCCAAGAAAATTATCGTCACTAGTTGTTGACTCTCAAACAAATATAACTGAAGAAATAGAGTGCAATTATTTCTATAAAATCTATACGCCACCGTGCTCTAAAAGATATAGTGAAGTACTAGAGCAAATGCTAAGCTCAAAAGATATAAGTGAAGCACAAAGAGTATTCTAATAAATTATGGTGATCTTGTGTCTCTATCAAGTGGGTGTGTCTAGCAAACAATGATTGTGGAAAACAAGAAACAAAAAACAAACGAAAGCAAACAACGCTCCAAGCCAAACTTATATCATGCGATGAATAAAAATATAGCTCCGAGTGACATACCGGTGGATTGAGACGAAAGAGGGGATGCCTTCCGGGGCATCCCCAAGCTTAGCCGCTTGAGTCTTCCTTGAATATTACCTTGGGGTGCCTTGGGCATCCCCAAGCTTAGGCTCTTGCTACTCCTTATTCCCCCATCCATCGTGATAGCACCCAAAACTTGAAAACTTCAGCACACAAAACTCAACAAAACCTTCGTGAGATCCATTAGTATAGAAAACATATCAAATAGTTTAGCTACTATTATAAATTGATTCTAATTTTATTATTGCATAAGGTACTATATTCTAACTTCTCCATGGCTTATACCCCCCGATACAATCCATAGTATCATCAAAACAAGCAAACTATGCAAGCAAAAAAAAACAGAATCTGTTTAAAACAAAACAGTCTGTAAAGATATGTACAGAACCTATACTTATGTAACTCTAAAAAATCTGAAAATTAGGAAAACCTGGGGAATTTTTATAGGAATACTGTGTAGAAAATTAAGATCAAACAGACGTTCCAGTGAAGTCAGATAAATTCTACACTGGAGACCAAAGTTTCTGTTTTTGCACCGTATCAAATCTACTCATCATGCAAGTCATCCCAAAGGCTTTACTTGGCACAAACACTAATTTAAACATAAAAACACAATCATTATAGAGGCAATAATCATATTATCAAAAAACGGAAAGTATTGGGTTGTCTCTCAACAAGCTCTTTCTTTATAGCCATTAAGATAGGCTTGGGATATTAATGATGTTCGCAAGAATTGAAGCACTAGGGGAGCATAATATAGCAAGTAATGAACACATTTAAGTCTAACATCCTTCCTATGCATGGGCATTTTATAAGCAAACAAATTATCAAGACAAGAAGTGTCTAGCATATGCAAGTAGGAAGAATAAGGCATTAACAATTTGAACAAGAGAGGTGAGTGAGTAACATGCAAATAGGTATAACCATATTTGTGTCTCTCATAATAATTACATGCAGGGCCATATTCAAATTTAACAATATAGCTATCATATAAAATATTTTCTCCACGATCCACATGCACAAAAGTTTTACAATCTTCCAAGATAGTGGGTTTAACATTAACTAAAGTCATGACCTCTCCAAACACACTTTTATCAAAAATTTAATAAGACTGATCATTCTCCAAAGTAGCGGGACCATTGTTACCGAAAGTTGATGCTCTTCCAAACCCACTTTTAGTAGTATTGCAAATATCATTATCAATAATAGATTCATCATGAAGCTCATAATTCTCAAAATCACAAGAAACATCATGATTATCACCCCAATAATGATCATTAGCACAATTGATAATTATAGAATTTATAATAACAAAATTGCAATCATACTTTTCATTCAATAAATGTATCCCAATAGCATTTTCATTCATCACTTCATTATGAGATATAGGTTTACAATAAGCAGCAAGTTTGAAAAGATTAACAATTGGATGAGGATCCATTTATCTTAAATTCTGTCATTTACTTCCTGTTTTGGTGTGATGAAGATAAAGATAACATAACTAGGCAAGTAAGCAAATAGAAATATTTTTGTATTTTTGATTTTTATAGCGAGCAAAATATAACAGAAAATAAAAAGTAGAACAAGTGAATGATAATTTGTGCAAAGGTACTTGGTAGTAGGTTGGTGATACTCCCCGGCAACGGCGCTAGAAATCCTTCCTGATACTTGTGATCTGCGTTAGGTTTTCCGTGAAGAGGAACGGGTGTTGCAACACTATATATATAAGTATTTACCTTAGTGAGAACCAAGGTTATCGAACCAATAGGAGTGACACGCAACCCCCGTCTTCAGCGACTGCACACAAAGAAGCAAACACTTGCACCCAACGCGGGCAAGAGGGTTGTCAATCCCCTTGGACTCGTCATTTGCAAGCAAATGAAGTGTGTAGATGATAGTTGAATAATGTAAATTGCAAAATAAAATAAAATATAATAAAGGGCAGCAAGGTAATGACAGCTTTTGTAAATATATAAGTGAATAGACCCGGGGGCCGTAGTGTTCTCTAGTGCATCTCTCGTGTAGTAGGCATACAGTGGGTAAACAAATTACTATTGGGCAATTGATAGAAAAGCGCATAGGTATACAATATTTATTCATGTCAATGATCATGTGTATATAGGCATCGCGTCCATAAGCAAATAGGCCAAGTCCTGCCTGCACCTATTACTATTACTCCACGTCGAGATCGCTTCTATACTTGCCTCTCTAAGTATTAAGTTCATGACAAACAGAGTAATGCTTTGATAATGATGACATGATGTAGACAAACAAAACTCAATCAATATGAATTAACCCCATCGTTTTATCCTTAGTGGCAACAATACAAAGACATGTATTGTCCCCTTCTATCACTAAGATATAGAGCACTGCCAGATTAAACCCACTACAACACACCCTTCTCATTGAAGAAATATCAATCTAGTTGGCCAAACTATTTCAATATATCAGAGAGATTTATGAAGCTATAATAATCATGCAAATAAGAATCATAATAGTAATCAGAAAGGACTCAAATCTTTTTCATGAATAATCTGAACATAAACCCACAATTCATCGGATCCCAACAAACGCACTGCACAAAGTGATTACATCGAATAGATCACCGTGAAGATGAGGTGAACTTTGTATCAAAGATCAAGAGAGAGAGAGAGAGATAACCATCTAGGTACTAACTACGGACCCGTTATCTGTAGGGAACTACTCACACAACACTATGGGAGCAGCAAGGTTGATGTAGAGGCCCTCCTTGATCGATTCCCCCCTCCGTCAGGGCACCAAAACAGGGCTCCATATGGGCACACAGCGGAACAGAGACTTGCAACGGCAGAAAAAGTGTTTCGGGAGGCTCTCCAGGGTTTTTGGGATTTATTAGAATTTATAGGCCAGAGAGGGGCGTCGGGAGACGCCCGAGGGGGCCACCACATAACAGGGCGCAACCACCCCCCTTGGGCGCGCCCTGTTGTGTGCTCACTCCCTCGTGCGGCCTCCGTGTAGTCCCGAAGCTTCCAGGTCTTCTTTTAGTCTGAAAAAATCATAAAAAGGTTTCGGGGCAATTGGACTTTGTTTGGTATTGTAAATCTGAAAAGCCAAAAACATGCAGAAAACAACAACTTGCACTGGGCACTGGGTTAATAGGTTAGTGCTAAAAAATAGGGATTTCTATTACTGTGCCCCTCGTTCCTTAGCTCTACTCATTCATCCCCACGCTCTTAACATTTGCTCACTTTTCCCCACTCCTTAGTCCGAAACCCTCATAAATGGTCACACGGGGTGATGCCGCCGGGTCAATGGTTTGACCGTTAACTACTGACGAGTGGGGCCCTGGTTTCGGTGGACTATTGGGCCGAAGCGCCACTCCCTCCATCCCGTTTTGTAGGCTTCTTTTCACAGGCGCCCGCCACGTCGGCCTGACGGCATGGCCCCACGCGGACTCGTCGAGAAACCCGACGGTCCGACGGGCACCTCGACCATCGGCGCGGTGTGAACGCCGCATGGTGCTGCTTCGAATCGCCGTCCGAGGCCATTAGCCGGCTATTTAAGCCGGCCGTCGTCCCCCAGCCCTTGCACATCCTCCTCCTCCCTCCACCCCGCCACCGCCCGAGCCCATACGCCTCCTCTCGCACTTCCGTCGCCGTCAGGATGGTCCGGCGCCTCATCACCACGTACGCGCAGCTCACTCCGGAGCGGCGTCTACAAATCGAGGCGGAAATGCAGGCTCGCTGCACTGCCCGCATCGGTGCGGGTCTCCCTCCGGATTCGCCGGAGACGGAGGAGGAGAACAGGAGGAGGAGCATCAGCCGACGCCCATGGAGTAGGACGACCCGGAGGCGGAGGCGGAGGTCGCCGTCGTCCAGCCGGAGGAGATGGCGGAGCAGCAAGCCATCCTGGATTCCATCCGGGATGAGGCCAAGGTGGAGGCCAACCGTTGGCTCATCCGACAGAGGCAGGCGGAGGCCAACGCCCTATTCGACGAGCTGGAGGCGGAGATAGAGGCAGAGGAGGCGGCAGCGGAGCAGCCGTAGGCGCCGAAGGGGGCGGAGCCGCAACAGGCGGCCATTTATGCACCGGAGGGCACGGAGATCATCGACATCTCCGACGAAGAGTAGATAGGTTTTATTATGTAGTACGTAGGTTTTACATCTTGCATGCTTATGTACGAATTTTATCCTTTCTAAATATGAGATGTCCGGTTGTGTAATGATATTTTTAATCTAATATGAACCATGGTGATGTTGAAAAAGAAGGAAAAGAAACTATTTTTTGCAGGGTGAAACTAGTTTGGTGCAATCAAATAAAAAAAAAGAAACAAACGGTGCAATCAAATCAATAAAGAAAAGGGTGACAGTGCAATCAAATCAATAAAAAAACAGAACCAGCGCATGCACCATTTTATAGGCCTCCTTTATCCTTGTGGGCCTTTGACAGGTCAACGCTTTGCAAAGGCCCAACAAGGACTTGTTTGCATTTTGAGACAGACGAGTGGGCGAGCAGAACCAACCTCTCGTGGATCGCGCAAGGATCCAATGGTGTGGAGCCGTCCATGTGATCCAACGGCGCGCAGCCTGCACGTGGCCCGCCCTGTGAATTCCTTCTAGAAGACCAGATCTGAGGGCTGTCACTTGGCGCTAGGGTATGATCAGACGGCTGCAGTTTGACGCTAGGGTTTGGAGAGATTCTGCGGGGTTTTGAGCCGGTCAGCGTGGTTATCTTAGGTTTGACCAACTTTCAAATGATGTTAACTAATTCAAAAAAAATCAAAAAAAATAGCAAACCTTCGCGGTTCGTCGTTTCATAAGACATAGTTACCATAAAAAATATAAACTTGGTTTAGGGACATTTTATGGAAAATATTTTTTTGAGGTAAGCTAGCATCTCCAAGTTCAAATGAGAAGAACAAATTCAAAAAAAATCAAAAAAATAGAAGACCTGCGCACAATGTCGTTGTATGTGACATGATTATGACAAAAAATAATAATGTTGGTTTATGGACATTTCCATGAAAACTCCTTCACACAAATGAGCTATCATGTACAAGATTGTATAGAGTCCAAGAAGAGAGTGATAGTGGGTTTGGGTTTATGAAAAATTAAAAAAATCAAAAAAATCACCATAGATTCATTTTAGTGTGAATAAGAAGGATGTGAACTTATTTTTTTATTATTGAAATTTTAAACTGTTTTTATAATGATTTATATTGGAAATGGTCTGTTTACCCTAACTTTCGGAGCTGACCAACATAGGCTAACATGATCATTTGATTCTATTTTTTGTTTATTTGTTGTTAGATCATTGCAACCTAGGCTAACATGATCATTGCAACATCACCCGAGAGCAATGGACTTCAAATGTTGCTTATAATTCAAAGGTCAGTCCAAATTCAAATTCAAACATCACATCACAGTCAAAACATCATATCAAATCACATCAACCTGCGTTAACTTTAATTATACATTAATGCCGGCCACAAAGGCCGGCGAGAGTTCACAAGTCTGCCAGGCATTAACTAAAAACATTAAAACTAAAAATAAAAATGAGGAGGTGCGCTGCCCCCTAGGCGTCCTCGTCCTCGTCGTCGTCGGGGCCGGTGAGGTCGACGAGGGTCGGCGCCGGGCCAGCCCAGGGGAACGACGTCTCCCAGGCGGTGGCGACGTCGTCCGCCAGTGGTTGCACCGCCGCTGCCTGTGCTTCGGCACGGTGCTCCTCCTCCTCTGCCTCGGCGTCCTTCTCCAACTCCTCGAGCCGCTGACCATCGCGACGCTCCACTCGTAGGTGCTGCTGTCGCCAGAACTCCAGGTAGTCCCGCTCCTGCTTCGGCGTCGCCATCATCCATATGGGTGGCGCGCTCACCCACTCGCAACCACCCCCTCCCGGACGTACTCATGGGGTGTGAGGGCGGTCGGCGCCTGCTCGAGCCTGGTGGGGGACTGCGGGGCCAACAGCGGCACAACGCAGTCGCCAGCAGTGGAGAGCGCAATGGCCTCCGCCATGTGCGCCTGGTAAGCCGCCTCCTCCTCCTCCTCCTCCTTGCGTCGCTATTCCTCCTCAGTTTCACGGAGGACAGCTGCCAGCGCCAGCGCCTCCTGGTATGCGGCCTCCGCCTCCTGGTCCTCATCGCACACGATGAGGGGCGGTGGGGTGCCAGCCCGCACGTCGCGGACGCCACGCTGGCGCTGTTCCTCGTGCTCAAACGCAAACCAGACCTCCCAATTGGGAGAGTCTGCAGCATAGGCCGGATCGAGCCGCTGCTCGGGCGTGAGTTGCTGCCGCCGGCGCCTCACCTCCTCCGCATGCGCCCGCGCCGACCGTGGCACCACCGGCACTGGGATCCTCTCCAGATCCAAGTGCCAGTAGTGTGGCAGGATCACGTCGGGGTAGGGGAGAGGGATGCTGTGCTCCCAGTGCCACCTCGCCTGGTGCACTGGGACGCTAATCCGCTGCCGAGGCGGACGGGAAGAGGACGGTGGGGGTAGCGCGCACCAAGGGACGGCGGGGGCCTTGCCCTTCTACTTGCCGGAGCTCAAGCCGGCCCCTGAGAAGATGCCCATGGTGGCTACTGGCTAGGGTTTGGTTTTGTCGCCGGCGGACTAGGGTTTGTAGATCCTGTCGGGGGTGGAGGGGCAGGCGCGACTCTGGAAGGATGGAAGCTATTATGGACTGGTCGGTTTCCATTTAAAGAAGGACGATGACCTGAACATGGGTGGCTGACGACTGGGGCCCGCCACGCGTGCGCATTTACTTTTGGCTGTGGGGGTAGTTGGAAGGCCGCCACGCGTCCCCGAGGCGGACTAGGAGAAAGCGAGTGCACGTTCGTTTGGCGTCCGTGTGGCCGGAAATGGGGCGGGGCGGACGCACTCGTCAGGTCCAACGGGCGACGCAGTCCAGCGCGGCCCCACTTGTCAGAGTTAACGGTCAAACCATTGACCCGACGGCATCCTCCGTTGTGACCTTTGGTGAGGGTTTCGGGCTAGGGAGTGGGGAAAAGTGAGCAAAATTTAAGGACATGGGGATGAATGAGCACAACTAAGGAACTAGGGGCACAGATGTAAAAAACCCTAAAAAATAATATGAATTGGTAAATAATCGTCCAAAAGGTATCCTAGAATGATAATATTATAGCATGGAACAATAAAAAAAACTAGATACATTGGAGACGTATCAGCGTGCAGCGCGGAGGGAGCGTGGATGCGGCGTGAGCTGATGGGTTTGATGTCGGTGTGGTAGAGCAACGGCATAAGGGTGTTGGTGATGCAAAGTGGTCTCGGCTGAAGATGCATATCGCTCGAACGGATCTGACCCAAGCAAAACAAAATAGAGAAACATGAACAGTCTTGCGGGTCGAGACACACGGCCACGGCGGGCGTGCACGCGTGCAGCGGGGCGTGCGTGTGGCGTGAGTGTGCAAGGGTGCAGCAGGGGTGGTCATAGAGCCCAAGCACAAAGTTGGAGCTTGCTGCCATGAAATCCATGGCTGCTAGAGCTTCTTCTCGCATTCCTAGGCACCTAGAGGAAGCGTACGACGAGGAGAAGGGCATGAGGAGGAGAGGAGCGTCACCATGGGTAGCTGGTGATGATGGACTCATTAGGGAGGCAGAGGAGACCGTGCGGGAGGGACCGTTTGAACAAGGGGAGGAAGGCGTATCCACTGGTGCAAACGGCTGGGGCTGGGGTGGCCGGAATCTTCACCGGCCTCGAGCTTTGCGGCGGTCGGAGCTCAGGGAGCTCGGTTGCAAGGCTACGGTGAGCAAGGAGACCATATCTTGGCACCTACGGTGTCTACGGGTGCTTACAGAGTTGTTGGACATGATGGCATGACCCATAGGTCGCCGGAGCAACGCCGGTGACGAGCTCAAGTGGCGGTGGGATCCGATCATAATGGATTCGACAGTTGGCAATGAATCCAGAGGGGAAACAGAGGGTAAAGGATCGCTGGCTTAAAGGGAACTCGTAGCCGTGATTAGCGTGCTTGGGGAGGCTCTGGTTTGTCGGCAAGCTCTAGTTCTTCGCCGGCGTCCTAAAGTTGAAGATGACGTCGAGGTCATCGCTACGGGGATCTGCTGGTCGCGTAGCTCGGCGAGGAGGTTGCGGAGATTGTTGCGGTGCTTTGGGACACAAAGACGAGGCGAGAGGCGTGCGTTGGTCACACGGGCGGTAGCGGCGGCTCGGGTGGCTCTCGGCCATGGCGATGGGAGGTCGAGGGAGCGAGCAAGGGGAAGAGTGAGGGGGGTCGGCTCGATTGAGAAGACTCTCGCGAGGCTATCCACAATGAGGACATGGAGGGGGAGGCAGGCACACAACTACGGCGTGTCACGTGGAGCGCGCGCATCGGGAACACGCCTTGTAGGACTGGCACCAGGAGGAAGAAGACCCTCCTGCCCCTAGTGGGCTCGGCCGGCCAAATGGGCCGCCAGGAAAGTTCAAGCTCCTTTTTATTTCTGTTTTGTCTATTTTGCAACTCTGTTATGATTTTGTTAAAATACTAAATCATTTTTATAAATTCTGTAAATTATTTGGGATGCTAACTGAATTATTCCAGAGCCCCAAATAAAGTTTCAGAATTTTTGGAGCACTTAAATTGTATATAGTATTTAAATGGATCTAATTCAAATATTTTTGAGTTGATTAAAAATCCAGGAATGTTTCAAAAATGTGCACATCATTTTGGAAGAGGTTCTCACCTTTTTAAAAAATCATGGACTTTTCTGAAGGCCATTTTGGATTCATTGAAAAATCTTTTATTTGCACCTAGTTGAATTTCATTTGGTGCTAGGGTTTATCAATCCCCATTTCAAATTCCTTTGAATCTTAACATGATGCCACATGCAGTATCAACTATTTACAAACAAATTCTAGGGCTGTGACAACTCACCACCACTAAACAAGAATCTCGTCCCGAGATTCAGGCGTATGGTAAGAGGATAGAGGGGACACTAGCTATCACAATCCTCATGATCCAGTTGCCCTTCTCGAAAATGTTGATTCATTGCATCATGTTGATCTTTACATCTTTGCCTTTGAGATCTTCACCAAAGCACAACGACAAAGGGAATGGGAAACTCTACGAAAATCGATCAACTCGTGGAATGAGATGTAAAAACATCTCTCGAGCCGAGACTCGAAACACATATTAGGGAAACGGAAAGAAGCAGAAGATGAGGGTTCAATTTGGTAGATAACAATTCCACGCTTAAAACATATGGTGAAGGGGTTTCAAAGTAGCGAGGAGTTAGTTGCCCTTAATACCACCGCGGGTCACCTCGGGAGGGGTGACTCGTAGAATCATTTCCTTAAGTGGCAAAAATAATTAGTTTTGATACAAAGATCATTGAAACTCTTCCTACTAGGTTATGGCAATTCACAATGATCGTTTGAAAGAGTTCGAATAAATGTCATACTCAGTTGGGAAAGGAAACTAGAGTTATAGAAGAACTCGGCAAACAGAAGGCACATTCCAATTGATACTGAGGAATATAACCTAGTGTCTGAACGTGCTCTCAAGAACTTGAGCATTTCCATATTCATCAGGGTTTTACCAACATCTATGCAAAGATCTTGGTAAAACTTCATACTATCATGATGAATAGTGATGGAGGATACAGATGCAAAGGAAGACAACACTTTCTTAGATTTCACCTCAGCTATGCCAAGGGAACAAAATCTGGATGATCGACCGAGAGACTTTTAGCACTCCACTTCTAAAGTTCTCCTTGATGTACTAGCATAACCAGCTATGGGCTGTTTGGTATCTACACCATCAAGTAAAGGTCGGACTTCAGAAGCACAAGGAATCAATAAGGATCAACTTCTTGAATAAGTCATCCGAAATCCTTATGGGGAAGTGGCCAAGTTGTTGAATGAAGAAACTACAATAATAGGTCTTCCGTCTCAATGTGTTGGCCACAACATCCACTAACCGGGTTACACAGAGACCAATATTATAATTCCTGGGAAATGTCCAACCATTGTATTTGTGTGAGATTTCAAATCAGCTTGGTGAAAGGATACTTCAGACTCAGGAAGTCTGAAAAAGAAGGTTTGCAACACAAATCAAAGAGATAAGGTTGCGAGATTCTCAAGAAATGAACTATGGCAATAACTCCAAAACATGAGCTAGATTGCAAGATACATGTAAACAGAATGTCCAGGACGATTGTGTCCACATGGAAATCTTACAACAAAACACTACTGAGTTCTGGTTGGGAACCATCATCGAGGATAGCGAAGTCTGGTGCATGACCTAGGATTAGCACTTAACTTCTTTTCCATGAACAAGCCGATCGGTGGCTTCGTGTGCTAGGGAACACATATGGGATGGAGGTTGCAAATCTATCAAACCGTAGAATTCTTCGCGCGTGCATGACTGGCTTGAGATGATTTCAGAGGAAACAAAACAACTTTTCTCGATTTCACGGCGGCAACTTGCATCATATGCACATGAACTTAGAGCAAGTCACTTCTTACACCAAACATATGCTTCAAGTACGGGACATGAAGATAATGCCTACAAAAGTTTCCAATGCTCGCTTAATGTCCATCATGAATCATGGAACAACTGAAAATGTTGCCGATGGGCTCAACAACAATTCATCGAGATATCCATATGGATGGAATTCCACAACTATGTGAGCAAGATGATAGCATTGGCCAGACCAAAAGATATAATGGTGTATGCTCGAGGAGATATCCACGAGTAAGACAACATTAGGAAAATCTTTGGTTCTGATTTGATTTGACGATAGCGCACACACAAATAAAGATTAGATAAGACAATAGAGACAACAATTGATCACAAGGATCAACCGATGATGATATCATGTTTCTTCAACTAACTGTTGGGGAACGTTGCATGGGAAACAAATTTTTTTCCTACGCACACGCAAGATCTATCCATGGTGATGAGCATCTACGAGAGGGAGAGTGGATCTACATACCCTTGTAGATCGCTAAGCGGAAGCGTTAAGAAACGCGGTTGATGTAGTCGAACGTCTTTGCAATCCAAATCGCAAGTCGTCCCGCGATCCAATCACTATCTAGCGCCGAACGGACGGCACCTCCGCCTTCAACACACGTACAGCTTGATGACGCCTTCACCTCCTCGATCCAGCGAGCGATGGTGAAGTAGTAGATGAGTTCCGATAGCACGACGGCATGTTGACGGTGGTGGTGAAGAACAATTTCCACAGGGCTTCGCCAAGCACAACGGAAACTATGACGGAGGATAAACTAGAGGGGACGGGGTTGCCGACACACGGCTTGGGGAATTCTTGATGTGTTCCGGGTGCTAGCCCTGCCCCTCTATTTATATGTTGAGCCCTGGGGTCGAAACTTGGAGAAAGAGCCTCCTCAAAGTCGGTTTGGCCCGCAAGGCAAGAGTCCTCCTCGGACTCGAGGACCAGACGCCAAGGTCCTCGGCGTCTGGCTCCTGGCCTCCGCAAAACTCCTTTTGCACCTTCCTTAAAGCCTCGTGGGCTTTACCCCTTGGCCCAAATAAAGTGTTCTCGTACCCGAACATTTCGGGAAACATCTGAAACCCCTTCCGGTGAATTCCGGAACCCTTCCGGAGACCAAACACTATTATCCCATATATGAATCTTTACCTCCGGACTATTCCGGAGCTCCTCGTCATGTCCAGGATCTCATCCGGGACTCCGAACAACTTTCGGTCACCAACATAATAACTCAACTATACTTATATCGTCACCAAACGTTAAGTGTGTAGACCCTGCGGGTTCGAGAACTATGTAGACATGACCGAGACACCTCTACGGTCAATAACCAATAGCGGGACCTGGATGCCCATATTGGCTCCTACATATTCTATGAAGATCTTTATCGGTTGAACCTCTATGTCAAGGATTCAGTTAATCCCGTATGTTGTTCCCTTTGTCCATTGGTATGTTACTTGCCTGAGATTCGATCGTCGGTATCTCCATACCTAGTTCAATCTCGTTACCGGCAAGTCTCTTTACTCATTCCTTAATACAAGATCCCGTGGCTAACACTTTAGTCACATTGCTTGCAAGGCTTATTGTGATATTGTATTACCGAGTGGGCCCTGAGATACCTCTCCGTCATACGGAGTAACAAATCCCAGTCTTGATCCATGCCAACTCAACAGACACCCTCGGAGATACCTGTAGAGCATCTTTATAGTCACCCAGTTACGTTGCGACGTTTGATACACACAAGGTATTCTTCCGGTGTCAGTGAGTTGCATGATCTCATGGTCATAGGAACGGATACTTGACATGCAGAAAACAATAGCAATAAACTGACACGATCATATGCTATGTTCATAGTTTGGGTCTTGTCCATCACATCATTCTCCTAATGATGTGATCCCGTTATCAAATGACATCTCATGTCTATGGCTAGGAAACCTTGACCATCTTTGATCAACGAGCTAGTCTATTAGAGGCATACTAGGGACACAGTGTTGTCTATGTACCCACACATGTATTTGAGTTTCCAATCAATACAATTATAGCATGGATAATAAACGATTATCATGAACAAGGAAATATGATAATAACTAAATTATTATTGCCTCTAGGGCATATTTCCAACACTAACACCCACACACAAACGAAAGATATCCTTTTGAATGAACCAAGTTAGGCAAAGCTTTTATCTTCCAACTCTCCAACATTTTTTTTGGCTTAACCAACTAGTTCACGGTATCCAACACTGATTCTTGGAGAAGGGATGGTTTATAGAGAAACCAATTTGATCACGAACTCAACATAACGGTCACAGGACAACCTGGTAATACTTCCGAGAAGAAGTTCGGGAAATTACTAACCACCGATATGTTATTAAGCTCGAGAGCAATCTCGCTTTTTAGGGCAAGGCGATATGATCAAAAGGAGAGGGATTGACATAATCCTAACTTATTGATTGAAAAGTGCACCATGAAAGATGGACTAGGTAGCACGATCAATCCTAGAATGGTGATTCAATAACCAACACGCTAAGAATGAATTTATTGTCCATTAACTTCCAGGAAACAAAGTTTCTAGGAGTATTGATTTCACGCATCACGGTTCAGTTGTCGGTATTCCGGTTAGAACCAACATGGAAACCATGGAATGAATAATGATGGTGAGAAGTATCACTGCATCAAGAATTCATAAGAGATTGTACAATTCTCACAATGTTCTTGACATTAAGACGATAATACTCCAAGGTAGAACAAAACAAAAGCTGGATTTACATTTTGATCTTCGGAACACAACAGCTTTTACCCAATCCTAGAAATGGACGAGGTACCGGAGTTTGTTTCTCCTGGTCATTCTGTAATAGAATGGCTTGACAGACCACAAGAATAATATGCATCGATGAATACAAATGCACAACTACTCTTGACTATACACTGATAGATAAAGGTCAGAATACAACTGAAGAGGGGCAACTCAAGAACACATGATTTTTCTGAGTTGTAGATGCATAGATTAGCATGTCGAATGAGTTCTACATAATTCTTCGGGATAACCCATGCAGAAGGAAAGGATTCACAGGGTCACAATTATGGAATGGAGAACTCATCAAGAGCACTCTTATTGTGATCTTTAGTTCAGGAAGAACTTTTGTCGTGATAGTTCATGGTATTGGAAGAATGATATACCACGGACCTCGAAGACTAAAACAAGGTTACTAGTCATCCTGAAGGAACGAGCAAGAACAATCAACAGGATAAGAAGAATGATCCTTGGGTTCAAGAACCCAGAATTAGAATACATACTCACTAGATAACATCACGGGATGTTTTCAAGAATGGTGGCCAGAATTATCACACTAGAATCACAACACATGACTGAATCTCTTGGTGGTTCATTGGAGTAACATGGTTTCATAACACCTACATCAAATACGTCGAGGTAATAGAGTACCTCAACACAATAATTGGTGTGCTTTGTGTGGCCAAAAGACATCAAGTCAGGATGAAAGGATTTGCAATTGCATCAGATTATTTATAAACCTTGGATTACTCGGACAACATTATGGCTGTACTGGCGTGAAATATGAGGCAACCTGCAAGACAACTGACAACATAACACTGAATTCTTATGGAGACACCGGTACTTGAAGACGACAACTTTCCTATAAGTCTTCATCTTAGTAACTCGTCATCCTGATAGATAGATGAGAAAGCCTAGTTCTTAAACCCAGTACAAAAGAAGAGGGTGACTCGGAATTAGAATGACACGAGGAAAGGAGTAAAAAGAATCTTACGTTCCCTTCCACAATCAATTCCCTTATATAACTAAAGAGTTGCTAGACTCAACATCGGCCAGTTTGGCTTGGTAATCCTGTAGTCAGTCAGGCTTGGATACCAACGTTGTCGGGACCCCGATCCTAAGCCATATAAATCTAGCATGTAACACATCATATCACTTTGCGGCCTCACGCACGGTAAGCTCCATGGCTGCCACCTTACCTTGGTCGGACCGTTTGCGCCTTTTGGCTCACGTATATGAATATGTCGCTAGCAATCATATGTCAGAGAACCCGGGTCAACATGACTAGTTATAGACCCCAAGTGGGACAACCGTACAGGAACAGACATACATAACCCAGCAATGCAGGTGTCGGTCATCAACATGTGTAGACAAGTCATAGCAAGCTACACAGACTCCATTACACCACGTGACATTTCCCCGTAGGGACAGACACAACAGCAAAGAAGGATACATGTCGGTCAATCAATGTGTCCGGAGCAGTAGCAAGCTACCAGGCTCAGTGGAAGCACAAAGAGGCATTTCCCTGTAAAGAAGGCTACCATATGCACACATCTAGGCGGCGAATCCCACACATACAATGCATTTCAAAACATACATGTAATATGCACGATATGTGTAGATACAACATGGCATCACAACACAACTCTATGACTCAAAGTATTTATTAAAAACTCATAGGAGCCAACATAGGGTGATATTACAAACAGGGGTCACATGACCCATCACACAAAGTCATACAAGCAACAGCAAAACATGTCTTGGTACAAACATCTAATAAAAGTGGACGGAGGAGCCTGAAAATCTACAACGACCCTCCCAAAGGAGCCACGCCTCTGTTTGGATTCCCAAGCTAATCGGTCAACTTCAAAATTCGCGTAGAAACCATAGTGAGACTAAGGTCTCCTCTGCAAAAACATAAATTAAGAAACCATGACTACAAAGGTACTCAACAAGACTTGCATCAAAACTATCTACATATGCATCATTATCAAAAAGGGGTTTGTGGAGTTTATTCCAGCATGCCAGCTTTGACTCTTGGCTAACTTGTACTATGACTGGGCTACGGCCTCCGCCTTGGCCAACTCGTTCCGGTAAGCAATTCTATCTGATGGCATGATGGTGTATCCATTCCCTGCATGATAATTAAACAAAGAAGGTGCATGCAACACAATAATATCACAAGTATCCTCGTTGTATACTAGATTATAACGAATGTGCTGCGGTGGCTGAGGTTCCTCAATGAACTGGTGTTCTAGCATGGACTGGTGATCAAGATAGACCTTAGGCAATAAATAATCAGTGGGACGTATAGCTACATTAAAAAGCTTTGCCAAGCGCGTGGCATAAATACCACCATGAATCTTGCCTTTGGTTCGGTTAAGGTGTAAGCGGTGCGCGATAATAGCTCCTAAGTTGTAAGTATTATCACTATAAAGTGCGCGGCTTAAAATGGTGAGGGTAGGAGCACTAAGGCCACCACCCTGTTCCATAGCAGTTATGCATTTCCCTATAAACAAGGAGAAATAATGTACAGATGGAAAATGCAAACTAGTGTCCCTAGCTTTGGATACGCCTCTGGTTTCTCCCATAGTTAAGGTAAGAAGGAAGTCCTCAAACTCTTCAGGTTCAGGCTCATGCATTCCCCCGCCAGAGGGAAGCAGACATATCCCACAAAAGTCATGTGGAGGCAATTCATAATTTATTTAATATAAGGCAAAGTGCACTTTGGGAGCAGCAGGCGTGTTTATGAAGTGAAAGTTTTGCACAAAGGAAATAGTAAGGAGATAATATAGGTCTCACTCATCTGCGAGGAAGTCGGTCAGCCCGGCATTTGCAATGAATTGCATAAATTCTTTATAGAAACCAGTTTCATTCATGAAGGGTGTATGTGGCCATTCAAAAGGCCTAACTTCCGTGTTACGAACAATGTTGACGTCGCGATCGTGAGTTCTCCGGGCAACTCCCTTGGGGCTCCGGCTAGAAGAACCCTTCCTTAAGAAGTTCATTTTCCCAAGCACAAATTTCTGAAATTTTTGAACCACAAATTTATGTCAATAAAACTTTATAAGATTGATAGCAACTACTCATATAGGTACCTAAAGGCCATATCAAGCATTCATACTACATGGAACTCAAAGAATCAAACATGCAAGCTCATTTTCAGTAGCACCAAGTGCAGAGAGATATGCAAAATATAAACCACTAAAGAAAAAACTAATTGGAGGAATGGGAGAGTCACATACCAAGGAACGATTCCTCAAAACAGTTTCAGAAACGGAGTTCCAAGCAAAAAGATCGAAAATTTCAGTCTCTAGAGGAAGAACACGGGAGAGAGAGTGATAGGGAATTTTTTCTAGAGGTAGGAGAAGGAGTAAGCTGAAGGGATAAGGCCGGGGACCCTGTGGGCCCCACAAGCCATCAAGGCGCGGCCCAAGGGGGGCGCCCTGTTGGCTTGTGGCCCACAGGTATAGTCCCCTGCTGTAAATTTTATGCCAAAAATTCTAATATATTCCATAAAAAGTCATGTTAAAATTTTGTGGAAATCTGAGACTTTTTATTTTTGGGTCATTTTTATTGAATGTGCGAGAAAAACAGAAAACGGGGAAGTCAAACTAATTTATTTTATTTAACTAAGAGTAACAGAGAATAAGCTTGTGCTACAGAGAGTTGTGAATACTCAATTCTTCAACCAAATGTCTTTCAAAAAGGAGTCATTAATAAGGATGATCAAGTCTTATTAATAACCGTTTCCGATCAACATGAGACTGGATAATTTTTTGTATCACACTAGGTTACCTCAATGGGGATTTGCATCTCCCCAACAATATGATAATATTATTTCTTCTTCTTGGTAGTAGGTAGAGGTATTTGAAAACTTCCAATAATAACCGTGTCACTACACTCAATGGCATTAATACTATTAACGAGAATTTGCTTCTTCGGAAAGTGCACGGTATGTTATTTGCCATTGACATGGAATGTGACGTTGCTTTTATTGCAATCAATAACAGCCCCTGTAGTATTTAGAAAGGGTCTACCAAGGATGATCGACATATTGTCGTCCTCGGGCATATCAAGAATAACAAAGTCTGTTAAGATAGTAACGTTTGCAACCACAATAGGGACATCCTCAAAAATTCCAATAGGTAAAGCAGTGGATTTATCAGCCATTTGCAAAGATATCTCAGTAGGTGTAAGCTTACTCAAATCAAGTCTTTTACATAAGGAGAAAGGCATAACACTAACACCGGCCCCTAAATCACATAGAGCAGTTTTAACATAATTTCTTTTAATAGAGCAAGGTATTGTGGGTATGCCAGGGTCTCCTAGCTTCTTAGGTACCCCACCATCAAAAGAATAATTAGCAAGCATAGTGGCAATTTCAGTTTCAGGTATATTTCTTTTGTTGGAAATAATAACTTTCGTATACTTAGCATACGGAGGCGTTTTCAATATATCAGTCAAGCGAGTGCGCAAAAAGACCGGTCTAATCATTTCAGCACAGCGCTCAAAACCTTCCTCGTCCTTATTTTAGAAGGATTACAAGGGAACGGAATGGGTTTTTGAACCCATGGCTCTCTTTCCCTTCCATGTTTTCTCGCAACAAAGTCTCTCTTATCATAACGTTTATTTTTAGGATGTGGGTTATCAAGATTTTCAACAGGTTCTATCTCCACATCATTATCAGGTTCCTTATTATCACCAGGTGGAGTTTCTACATGAACATCACTATTATCATTATCATTATCACTAGGTGAATGCTCACTACCAGATTGTGTCTCAACATCAGAAATAGAAATATCATTATGTTTCTCAGTTTGTGTTTCTATAACAGGTTCACTAGAGGCATGCAAGTTCCTATCATTTTTCATCTTTTTTTTCTTATTAGATGGACTAGGTACATCATCATTAATTCTCTGAGAATCTTGTTCTACTCTTTTAGGATGACCTTCTGGGTAGAGAGGTTCTTGGGTCATACGAACTCCCCTAGTCATTACTCTGACAGCATGATCATTTGCATTATTATTTATTTCAGCAAGCAAGTCATTTTGTGACTTAGAAACATCGTCTAGCTGAGTGTTAACCATAGAAGCATGTTTACCTAGACCTTTTACATCATTAGCAATTCTAAACATCAAGTCACTTAAGCGATCTACCATCATAGCATTACGTCTCAATTGATTCTTAACATAGTGGTTGAAGTGCTCTTGCTTAACGATGTAATTGTCAAATTCATCCATGCATTGATCAGGAGTCTTAGTGTAACGTATATCATTTTCATTAAAGGAACGGAGAGAGTTTACCTCTACTACCCGTGTCAGTTTATCAAGTCCATGTATTTCTTCAATAGGTGGTAGTTTCTTGACATCTTCAATTTTAATACCTTTCTCTTTCATAGATTATTTTGCTGCTTGCATATCTTCAGGGTTGAGGAATATGATACCTCTTTTCTTTTGAATAGGTTGTGGAGGTGGTTTGGGAAGTGTCCAATCATTGGCATTTTGCAAAATGTTATTCAATAATTCTTCAGCTTGACTCACAGTTCTTTCCCTGAAAACACAACCAGCACAACTATCTAGGAAGTCCCTAGAAGCATCGGTTAGTCCATTATAAAAGATATCAAGAATTTCATTTTTCTTAAGAGGACAATTATGCAAAGCTCTAAGTAACCAGAGAAGCCTCCCCAAAGCTTGAGGGAGATTCTCTTCTTCAATTTGCGCAAAGTTAAATATTTCCTGTAAGGCAACTTGTTTCTTATGAGCAGGAAAATATTTTTCAGAAAAGTAATGAAGCATATCCTGGGGACTATGCATGCAACCGGGTGCAAGAGAAAGAAACCATTCATTGGCCTCGCCTTTCAGCGAGAAAGGAAAAGGCTTAAGGATATAATAATAGCGTATATTTTCATCATTGGTAAACAGAGCAGCAATATCATTTAGTTTCATTAGGTGTTCGACACAGTTTCATTTTCATAACCGTGGAAAGGACCAGATTCTACTATAGGAATTAGCTCAAGGTCCACAGAGAACTCAGAATCTTTATCAGTAACAAATATAGGAGATGTAGCAAATTTAGGATCATATTTCATTTCCTCCCTCATAGATTTTTCTTTTAGTTTGCATAGCAGTTTCTTCAAGTTGCCTCTATTTTCACAAGCAAAGAAATCCCTAGTTGTTTCCTTATCCATGACATAACCATCAGGTACATGAGGCAATTCATATCTATTAGGAGAGCGAGGTGTAATAGGTGATTCAAAGTCCTCATCACTTTCAGCATTTTCAAGTTCCCTATCTTTAGCAATATGAGCATCAAGTAATTCATTCAGTGGCACAATTTCAGTTTCAACATGTGTAGCAATAGTATCATCGTTAATTTCAGAGGTAGTATCATCAAGTTCATGTGACATATCAGGACGATCAACGGGTGGTGGTGTAATTAGCTGATTCAGAACAGTAGGTGAAGCAAAAGCAGAGCTAGATGGCAGTTCCATACCCGCTCTCATACGAGAGGGGACAATCTTAGTTCGATTATCTTTCAGATTCTTCATAGTGGCAATTGGATATCCTCAAGTTAACACAATAAATAGAGCTATGCTCCCCGGCAATGGCACCAGAAAAAGGTCTTGATAACCCACAAGTATAGGGGATCGCGACAGTCTTCACGGGTAGTATTTCACCCTAATTTATTGATTCGACACAAGGGGAGCCAAAGAATATTTATAGGCCTTGACAGTTGAGTTGTCAATTCGACCGCACCTGGGATATCTCTCTGCAACAAAGGTTTAGTAGCACAGCAAATAGTCGTAGCAAAAGTAACAGTAATAGTAACAACAACAATTTTGGTAACAGTAGCAATTGAGTAGCAAGCGTGACAGTAACAGCAGCAATAGGAACTCAGCAAGATTCAGTATATGTAAAGCGTAGGCATATGGTATAGCGATGGAGATATATGGATGACATTGATCATGTAACAGTTACACAGTAGGGCGACACAGAACTAGCTCCAATTCATCAATATAATGTAGGCATGTATTCCGTATATAGTCATACGTGCTTGCGATAAGAACTTGCATGACATCTTTTGTCCTACCCTCCCGTGGCAGCGGGGTCCTATTGGAAATTAAGGGATATTAAGGCTTCCTTTTAATTGAGAACCGAAACAAAGCATTAACACATAGTGAATACATGAACTCCTCAAACTATGGCAATCACCGGAAAGAATCCCAATTATTGTCACCTTGGGGTATGCGGATCAGGACACATAATAGGTGCATACAACTAGCAAGATAGGATCCAAATTAAGCTTATATTCAAAGATAATATAATATGTTCAGATCTGAAATCATGGCACTCGGGCCCTAGTGACAAGCATTAAGCATAGCAAAGTCATAGCAACATCAATCTCAAAACATAGTGGATACTAGGGATCAAGCCCTATCAAACTTAACTCGATTACATGATCAATCTCATCCAATCCCACCACCGACCAGCAAGCCTACAAAGGAATTACTGTAGGATCACTAGAAGTGTGTGTGTGTAGAGGGGGGGGGGTGAATAGACTACTTGCAAGAATTAAAACCTAACCTTTTCCCAAGTCAATTGGTTGGCAGATTTTAGCAATGATAGCAATTCAAGTACACCCTACACATGCAAGTCAACAAGTATGGCAGCGGAAAGTAAAGACATTGCACATGGAAGTAAGGAGTTGAGATAGAGAGATCAAACGCATGAGGGACACGAAGATTTTTCCCGTGGTTCCGATAGGTGGTGCTATCGTATGTCCACGTTTATGGAGTCTTCAACCCACGGAGGGTAACGGTCGCGAGAGTCCACGGAGGTCTCCACCCATAAGGGTCCACGAAGTAGCAACCTTGACTATTCCATAACGACTTCCGTCCACGAAGGACTAGCCTCACTATGGGTAGATATTCACGAAGTAGGCGATCTCCTTGCCCGTACAAACTTCTTGGTTCAACTCCACAACACGAAGTAGGAGGCTCCCAAGCGACACCTAACCAATCTAGGAGGCACCACCCTCCAAAAGGTAATAGGCTCGGCAATGTCGATGAACTCCTTGCTCTTGTGCTTCAAGATGATAGACTCCTCAACACACAATCACTCTCTCACAGATTTGGCTATGGTGGAAGAGATTGATTTGGTGGAAAGCAACTTGGGGAGGCTAGAGATCAAGATTCATATGGTAGGAATGGAATAGCTTGATCTCAACACATGAGTAGGTGGCTCACTCTCAGAAAATTGGATGGGGCAAGTATGGAATAGTTCTGAGTGCTTCTCTTTCGAGTGGGTGGTGGTGAAGGGGTATATATAGGCATCTCCAAAAATCCAACCGTTACACCTAAAGTGACCAACTCGGTGACACCGAAGTATAAAACTCGGTGGTACCGAAGTGACCAAAAGGCAGTAACTTTTGAATCTAGGTGACACCGATACATAAATCTCGATGGTACCGATTTGTTGACCAACGGTCAGATTACACAACTCGGTGAGACCGGTTCTCAAATGTCGGTGGTACCAATTCTTGACAACGGCTAACCAGAGAGTTGGTCCAAAGACTCGGTGAGACCGATTCACAAAACTCGGTGGTACCGATTCCTGAGAATAGCTAACCAGGAAGTTGGTCCAAATCTTGGTGAGACCGATTGGCAAAACTCGGTGGTACCGATGCTTGAAAATAGCTAACCAGAAAGTTGGCAACTGAACTCGGTGGCACCGAAGTGGAAAGTTGGTAGTACCGAGATGGGTTTGGCTAAGGATCTGTCTAGGGTTTGAATCTTGGTGAGACCGAATAGGAATTGTTGGTCTTACCGATTTGAGTGGTAGGGTTCTAGACAGAGTATTTGTGGAAGAGCTTGTGGGTGTTTTTGGTGACTATCACTTGTGCACGTGGAGCATCTTGTTCACCAACAGTACCTTACCCCCTTTTAATTGTATTGGCTTTCCTATGGACTCAAAGTGATTTCTCACAAAGTAAAATGTAGAGTCCTCTTGCTTGAAGCTTTGCCAATCCATTTCCTTGCATCTTGGGGTTTCTCCTAACAATCCTTTTTGCCAACACTCTCTGTGGACTTTATCTAAAATACACTAGGTAGAAATATTAGTCTAAGAGACAATGTATGTTGTCACGAATTATCAAAACCACCAAGGGAGCATATTGTGCTTTCAATCTCCCCATTTTTGGTAATTGATGACAACATACAATCAAAGCTTCAAATAAAGATATGCATGGATATAATGAAGACTTTGAGAGATACATGACTTAGACTTGCTCCCCCTAAATGTGTGCAATCCCTTTAAAGGGTAGTTGCTTTGGAATGCATGGACACACATATAGTATAGAAGGGATATAAGGAGTCATGTGTATCTTGGCTATATGCATCAAATATATATGAATGAGATGTATCCTTGTTCAAGACTTCACTCTTGCAAACAATATGTGCAAGAAGCAAGAGATCATCTTGATCAAAGATATGATGCATGTACTTACCTTGAGTTCTTGAGCATTCTAGTAGTAGAAACACACTTGAGAAAACAATGTTAGGAAACGCAAGAGTATTCTACCAATCAATAAGCAATAGAACTCAATAGTACCAAGATGTGGGGAACATATAGAAGATAGTATTCCTTAAGATTGATATGTGTCCAAGAACATTTAGAACTTTCTCCCCTAGATATGAAATAGTAGGTCATCCTCTCCCTCTGAATCTTAGCATGTAGATATTGGGATTGGATAGGGTGAGAAAAGTTTAACAAGAGTAGTCAAATGAAATAAACATATTTTTCTCCCCCTACTTTGGTATTCTCACGTTGTCTATATAAGTATAAACTTTGATATTCTCCCCCTTGATTATATCTCCCCCTTTGCATTGAAGCATGTATCTCCCCCTTTAGCATTGAAGCTTTGGTATTTCTCCCCCTTTGGCATTAATTTCCAAAAAGGTCATGCACAGGGTGAGACACAGGGATCATGGAGTTAGAAGGGATCCTTGAGAACAAGGATCATAGAATGTAGGGTTCATAGAAATGAAAATTATAGAGAGCATCAAAAACCGAGGGAATCATGGAAAATAAGTTATCCCTCTTTGACTGATCTGAGAGCTTGTAAGACTTCTCCTCCTTTGATTTAGGGATCCTAGAATAGAGTTTCTCCCCCATTTTTTTTAAATAAGGGATCATCGAAGAAATGGAGAATTGCTAAGTTAAACAAAGGATAGAAAAGATAGCAAAGTCGGTGGCTCTGAGGCAAATAAGTCGGTGGAACCGAGACGTGTATTTGCAGCCTATCTGCATAATCGGTAGAACCGAGTTATTTGGATCGGAGGCTCCGAGTAGTTAACAGAAACTTGGCAATGTTTTAGAAACTTGCAAATGAATTTGGAAAACTTGTAACAAAGTGTCAAAAGGATCTTCAAAGGAAAAGGAAAAGACTTTACAAAGAGATATCAACTAGAGAAGATTTGAGTGGTTCCAAGAAATCTTGCAAATAGAGAATGAACCAAACAAGATACTAAACTAGATGATGGTCGGTGACTAGGTCACCTATATTAGAGTATATTGACTTAGGAGCCAGGCAAGAATACTTGATCATCGGTCATACTCATCGTTAAGCTCAAAATGGGGTTACCATTTTTCGATTAAGCATTTTAATGTTTTCATATCACTTGAGTTGCTTTATCTCATGACTTGGAGTAAAGCTTTTTCAAGGATATGAATACATACCTTTGAGTGATGTTGATGACATAGCTTGTAGGTGAACTTGTTGAGCATGCTCGAGGTTGATGAGTTTCATCTTGAGTTGGGAGCAATCCTTCTTGTTTTGGTTCACTTATCACCTACATAGGCTAGTCGTGCAAGGAAGAACAATATATATCCATTTGACATGATATCAATTGAGAATTAGCAAATATGATCACATCAAATATATGTCAAGGATATGGTTGAGTTGTCTTCTTCCTTCCATCATCAAGAGGGTTGTGGATACTTGGTCATGACAAGATTGCTTAAGATATGAGTTGATGGCAATCTTGTGGAGTGTTGTTCTTCCAAGTACCTACAAAAGATTAGATGCAATACAAGGGAGCATAGAATTCCATGGTATAAGATAACATGTCAAGTGTATCATGGACGTATCATGTAAGCTCATGCCCTTGCATGCAATCGAGTGAGTCTAGCTAAAGTTTGAAGCATCAAGGATGTTCAACTCACTCCTCAAGTGACAAAATACTTTCTCATCAAGTGGCTTAGTAAAGATATCGGCCAATTGCTTGTTAGTGCGAACATGCTTAAGATTGATATCTCCTTTGGCAACATGATCACGAATGAAGTGATGTCGAACTTGAATATTCTTAGTTCGAGAATGTTGCATGGGATTATGACCAATCTTAATAGCACTTTCATTGTCACAAAGTAATGGAACATTTCTCACATGGATTCCATAATCCTTAAGCATTTGTGTCATCCATAGTAATTGTGCACAACAGGATCCGGTAGCAATATACTCAGCTTCGGCAGTAGATAGAGATACTGAGTTTTGTTTCTTGGAGGACCAAGACACAAGAGATCTACCAAGAAATTGGCATGTACCCGAGGTGGATTTTGTATCAACCTTGTCACCGGCATAGTCTGAATCGGAATAGCCAACAAGGTTAAAGGAAGATCCCTTGGGATACCAAATGCCAAAGTTTGGTGTTTGTATCAAATATCTTACAATACGTTTCATGGCCAAAAGATGACACTCTTCAGGTGCAGCTTGATATCTAGCACACATGCAAACACTAAGCATAATATCGGGACGGGAGGCACATATATATAGCAATGAACCAATCATAGATCGATAAACTTTTTGATCTACCGGTTCGTCCTCCTTGGTAAGATCAACATGTCCACTAGTAGGCATAGGAGTTTTCATACCTTTACACTCTTGCATGTTGAACTTCTTGATCAGGTCCTTGGTGTACTTAGTTTGAGAGATGAAAGTTCCTTCTCTCGTTTGCTTGATTTGCAACCCAAGGAAAAATTTCAGCTCACACATCATGGACATCTCATACTTCTTGGACATCAACCTTCCAAATCTTTCACGTAGTCCATACCTTCGACTTGCGTATATCCTTGGGCTACGAGACGCGCCTTGTTGCGTACAACTTGACCGTCTTCATCTTGCTTGTTTCGAAACACCCATTTGGTTCCGATGATGTTGTGCTCATCCTTGGGATTCTCCACGAGTGTCCACACTTCGTTCCTCTCGAAGTTGTGAAGCTCTTCATGCATAGCATTCACCCAATACGGGTCTTCAAGAGCTTGTTCTACCTTCAAGGGTTCAATGCTAGAGATGAAAGAATAATGCTCACAAAAATTAGCCAAGCGAGTTTTAGAGCGAGTGATTCTCCCGGTTTGTATGTCACCAAAGATTTGGTTTAGGGGGTGGTTCTTGGTCACTCTTGCTCGAACTAGGGGTAGCTTCAGCGTGTTGGATGGTGGAGCTTCTTCTTCATCATCATCTCCTTCATCTTCGTTGTTGTTGAAGGTGTCGTTTCCTTGAGGTGGTGGTGAAGGAGGTTGTGGTGGATCTTCATGATGTACTTCCTCCTCTTCATCTTGTCGTGTACCACTTGTGGATGCCTCCATGTCATGTTGAGGATCACCTTGACGTGAAGTAGGGGCTTCCACTTGAGTTGACGAAGTACTTTCCTTCACCTCCATGGGACGAATCTTGCCGATGGACAAGTCTTGGATAGATTCCGAAGGATCCTTATCTCCTACATCATTTGGCAATTGTTCGACTTGCAAACCATTAGATTCATCAAACTTCACATCTACGGTCTCTTCAAATTTTCAAGTGAAGTTTTTGTAGACACGGTAAGTGTGAGAGTTCAATCCGTAACCGAGTAGGAAACCTTCATGAGATTTAGGAGCAAATTTAGTACGACGATGCTTATCAAGAATGTAGCACTTTGAGCCGAATACCCGAAAGTATCCAACTTGGGGTTTGTTACCGGTGAGTAGCTCGTATGTCGTTTTACCGAGAAGCTTGTGCAAGTAGAGTCGGTTTGTGGCATGACATGCTGTTTCCACAACTTCTGCCCAAAAGTGTCTTGGCGTCTTGTATTCGTCAAGCATCGTTCTTGCCATCTCAATAAGAGTTTGGTTCTTCCTCTCAACAACTCCATTTTGTTGAGGCGTGTACGTAGTCGAGAACTCATGTGAAACACCTTCTTCGTCAAGAAAGGTATCTACATGGGTGTTCTTGAACTCCAATCCATTATCGCTCCGAACCTTCTTGATCTTCACTTCAAACTGATTTTGCGCTTTGCGAGCGAAGTTCTTGAAGATCTTTTGAACCTCCGACTTATCATCAAGAAAGAATACCCACGTAAATCTGGAAAAATCATCAACTATAACTAGACCATAGGGATTTCCACCGAGACTCTTGTAGGCATTGGGACCAAAAAGATCCATGTGAAGTAACTCGAGTGGTCTCCTAGTAGTCATGACATTTTTTACGGGATGACTTTCACCTACTTGCTTTCCAGCTTGGCAAGCACTACAAAGTCTATCTTTGTCAAAGATAACATCTTTAACACGAAGTATATGATCACCTTTGATAAGCTTGTCTAGATTACACATGCCAACATGTCCTAGTCTTCTATGCCAAAGCCAACCTTTAGAAGATTTTGCAATAAGACAAGTACGAGGTTTGGATCTCTTAGTGAAATCAACAATATATAGATCACCCCTACGGAAATCAGTAAAGACCATGTTATGATTATCTTGACGAAACACTTGGCAATCTACTTTCGTGAATAGCATATTAAAACTGAAGTCGGCAAGTCTAGATACGGAAAGAAGATTGTAGCCAAGGGATTCAACAAGCATGACGTTTTGAATAGAGCTATCATGGGATATGGCCACCTTACCAAGACCGAGCACCTTACCCTTGGAGTTGTCTCCAAAAGTTACATACCTTCGCGGTCCATGGTTTGGTGTGATCTCTTCAAACATCTCTCTATCTCCGGTCATATGATCGGTGCATCCACTATCGAGAATCCACTCTTTTCCTCCGGACATGTAATCCTTGAAGTTTGCCATGAGACTTAGATTCTTCATGATCTCCTCATGCTCGATGTCGAACAGCTCATCTTCATCATAGTAGCCATGTTCCACATTGTCATCATCAAGTGGGAAATCCTCGTCACAAGAAACAAGGGATTCGTTAGGGTTGTGATCATGACAATGTTCAAGATTATGAATGCGAATGGCTTCTACAATGATGTTGTTGATAGTTATGACATCTCCTTTAGCACGCATGAGGTCTCTAAGCTCAAATAGATAGTCATCAAACTTGGGATCACTAGGCATCATTTTGTGAAAGACAATGGTCTTATGAAGAATTTCATCAAGATTACTCAATGAATAACTTGGATATCGTTTCTCCAAGTCATTCCACAAGGTATAAGCACATTCAAAATTCTTCATTTGATTAAGCACAATTCTAGGCAATCCTCTAACGATAAGATTAACAGCTCTAAGATTGCATAGCATATCAATTTCCTCTTCGTGTGTGGGATGTAAAGGATCAATGGGAGGTACATAGGGGTTCTTAACATACTTGCTCAAATGAAATTCATTGAATAGCTCAAGCATCTTAAATTTCGATTGACTATAGTACTCCCCATCAAGAATAGGCACTCTACAACTCGAACTTCCCGAACTAGACACATCCATCTTCCTCCACGGTGATGAAACCGATGCAATGGAGACCAAAGCTCTGATACCACTTGTAGGATCACTAGAAGTGTGTGTGTGTAGAGGGGGGTGAATAGACTACTTGCAAGAATTAAAACCTAACCTTTTCCCAAGTCAATTGGTTGGCAGATTTTAGCAATGATAGCAATTCAAGTACACCCTACACATGCAAGTCAACAAGTATGGCAGCGGAAAGTAAAGACATTGCACATGGAAGTAAGGAGTTGAGATAGAGAGATCAAACGCATGAGGGACACGAAGATTTTTCCCGTGGTTCCGATAGGTGGTGCTATCGTATGTCCACGTTTATGGAGTCTTCAACCCACGGAGGGTAACGGTCGCGAGAGTCCACGGAGGTCTCCACCCATAAGGGTCCACGAAGTAGCAACCTTGATTATTCCATAACGGCTTCCGTCCACGAAGGACTAGCCTCACTATGGGTAGATATTCACGAAGTAGGCGATCTCCTTGCCCGTACAAACTTCTTGGTTCAACTCCACAACACGAAGTAGGAGGCTCCCAAGCGACACCTAACCAATCTAGGAGGCACCACCCTCCAAAAGGTAATAGGCTCGGCAATGTCGATGAACTCCTTGCTCTTGTGCTTCAAGATAATAGACTCCTCAACACACAATCACTCTCTCACAGATTTGGCTATGGTGGAAGAGATTGATTTGGTGGAAAGCAACTTGGGGAGGCTAGAGATCAAGATTCATATGGTAGGAATGGAATAGCTTGATCTCAACACATGAGTAGGTGGCTCTCTCTCAGAAAATTGGATGGGACAAGTATGGAATAGTTCTGAGTGCTTCTCTTTCGAGTGGGTGGTGGTGAAGGGGTATATATAGGCATCTCCAAAAATCCAACCGTTACACCTAAAGTGACCAACTCGGTGACACCGAAGTATAAAACTCGGTGGTACCGAAGTGACCAAAAGGCAGTAACTTTTGAATCTAGGTGAGACCGATACATAAATCTCGATGGTACCGATTTGATGACCAACGGTCAGATTACACAACTCGGTGAGACCGGTTCTCAAATGTCGGTGGTACCAATTCTTGACAACGGCTAACCAGAGAGTTGGTCCAAAGACTCGGTGAGACCGATTCACAAAACTCGGTGGTACCGATTCCTGAGAATAGCTAACCAGGAAGTTGGTCCAAATCTTGGTGAGACCGATTGGCAAAACTCGGTGGTACCGATGCTTGAAAATAGCTAACCAGAAAGTTGGCAACTGAACTCGGTGGCACCGAAGTGGAAAGTTGGTAGTACCGAGATGGGTTTGGCTAAGGATCTGTCTAGGGTTTGAATCTTGGTGAGACCGAATAGGAATTGTTGGTCTTACCGATTTGAGTGGTAGGGTTCTAGACAGAGTATTTGTGGAAGAGCTTGTGGGTGTTTTTGGTGACTATCACTTGTGCACGTGGAGCATCTTGTTCACCAACAGTACCTTACCCCCTTTTAATAGTATTGGCTTTCCTATGGACTCGAAGTGATTTCTCACAAAGTAAAATGTAGAGTCCTCTTGCTTGAAGCTTTGCCAATCCATTTCCTTGCATCTTGGGGTTTCCCCTCACAATCGTTTTTGCCAACACTCTCTGTGGACTTTATCTGAAATACACTAGGTAGAAATATTAGTCCAAGAGACAATGTATGTTGTAATGAATTATCAAAACCACCAAGGGAGCATATTGTGCTTTCAATTACTCACTCCCAATGGTGAGCATCATGGCGGTGTTGATGGAGAACGGTTGGTGATGATGACGGCGACGATTTCCCCACTCCGGAGCTCCAAACGGACTCCAGACCACCCCTCCTGAGGAAGAACAAGAGGTGGCGGCGGCTCCGTCTCGTGAAACATGATGAACACTTCTCTCTGATTTTTTTCTCCGAAGATGTGATTTCATAGGACTGGAATTAGGGTCGGGGGAGCCACGTGGGCCCCACAAGCCATCAGGGCGGGCCCCTAGGGGGGCGCGCCCTGTTGGTTGTGGCCCATAGGTGGCCTCCCTCCGGAACTTCTTCGCTCCATAATGCATTATAAATCCCAGAAATAATTCACAAAAAGTGTCGTCCAATTCCGAGAACTTTTATTTTTGCACAAAAATAACACCAAGGTAGTGCTGCTCAAAACAGTGTTAGTCTGGGTTAGTTTCATTCAAATCATGCAAATTAGAGGTCAAAACCAGAGCAAAAGTGTTTGGAAAAGTAGATACATTGGAGACGTATCAACAAGCAGGCAGATGTGATGTCTCACGCGGAGGGTGCGCGCGCATCGGGCACTCACCTTGTCCAAATGGCGCAAGGAGGAAGAAGACCCTCCTGCCCCCAGTGGGCTGGACCGGCCAAATGGCCCACCAGGTAAGTTCGTGTGCTCCTTTTTATTTCTGTTTTTCCATTTTGCAACTCTGTTCTGATTTAGTTAAAATACTAAATCATTTTTATAAATTCTGCCAATTATTTGGGATGCTAACTGAATTATTCCAGATCCCCAAATAAAGTTTCAGAATTTTTGGAGCACTTAAGTTATGTATAGTATTTAAATGGCTCCAATTCAAATATTTTTGAGTTGATTAAAAATACAGGAATGTTTCAAAAATGTGCACATCATTTTGGAAAAGGTTCTGACCTTTTTAAAATCATGGTCATTTCTGAAGGCCATTTTGGATTCACTGAAAAATCTTTTATTTGCACCTAGTTGAATTTCATTTGGTACTAGGGTTTATCAATCCCCATTTCAAATTCATTTGAATCTTAACATGATGCCACATGCAGATGCAACTATTTACAAAGAAATTCTAGGGTTGTGACAAATAGTAAGAACCCTTAGGAAGAGCTTTAGGTGAAACCCAATCCAAGATAGCTACGAGAACGAAAATGATGGTTTTTACAATGTCTCATTCTTGAAAAATTCTCTTCGAGACTCCTCATAAATCAAGAATGTTATAACACCATCTGAAAACATAATGGAGAAAGAATTTGCTCTTCGGAAAGCAAGACAATGAATGCTTGAAGTCCTCAATTAAACATGTGTTCATCATCATGTTTTCTTCAGAGTATAGCTTGGTGGATCTTAACTTTGAGAAAGAACCTTGAGGAATACTTCGAAGATGAAAGGAATACTTGATGAACCACCATGAAGAATCTCTTGGAAGAACTCTGGAAATCAAACGATGATAGAAATGAATTGAAGGTTGAAAGAGAACAAGATTGAAACCTTGCAAAGATTTAGATGGAGCTTCGCGACGAGATACTTGAGAAAAATTGGAACTTTGGAAAACAAAAGATGATCAACTTAGAACCGAGAATTTGATATCAGGAAAGACTTCAGAAGAAGCACTACTGCAGGAAGGTCCAAAGACAACACATCAATGTGAGACCCTTCGACAAAACTGTGTGTGAAGCATGAATCGCAAACGGTATAGTTCTAGCTCCGTCGCCAATAATGCGAACTGTGTGCGATGCGGATCCATCAAATATGATTCAGAGAAGAGTTGCATGTGCGATACGTGGCAAACAGTTGATCCAGATGAATTGTTTGCGATTAGCCAAAATAACACAAACGGCTATAGAGATCCAGATGTGTGCGATAGAGGGGGTACATTTCACTATGATAAATTGTATGCGATGATAAAGGAGAACACCAAGGATTCATCGCAACAACTTGTGTGCGATAGAGGGCACATGGTTCACTATGATAAACTGTGTGCAATGATACAGGAGAACATAAATGATTCGGCGTAACAAGATTTGTGTGATAAACAGCAAACAGTTGAGTAATCAGAATCATGTGCGAACACCAAAAATAACACAAATGATTGTTGCTAATAAGATGTGTGTGTTGTGAGAAAACGCTTGCTGGTATACAATTGTCAGCGATTGATGAAATCATCACCGACGGGTTTCGTAGTTTAGTCCATGTCTAAGGTGATTTCTCTGTATACACAACATCTATGACGTGTCTACAGAACAACAACATATATAATTATAAGGACATGATTGCATAACCAAAAGAGAACACAATGCCATTTAAACATTGTATCACACATACCAGAAATATTACAAGGTTCAAATTCCAGCATTACAAGGCCCGAATTCAAAGATTATAAGGTTCAAACTGCTTTTAGAAATCAAGTTCATCTTCTTCAAAATCTTTGTCATGGAATATTTCCGCGAAGGGATCATCCACCGAGAAGTCATATATCGGCTTGATAGACTGTATTCTGAATAATCTATCATATGAACATCCAAAATGAAATTCAGCTTTTGCAGAAGCTCTTCCATTCAGTTGTAGACGTCTACACTGATCAAAACACCAATCATTGTAGCGCACTAAATATAGTGCAAACCTCATTACCTTGAGCACCCTTGCTTTGTGAACAAAGAACCTGGTGAATTGAATCTTTGGATTGGTGCCTCGGTACTTGTTCAAAGTAATTTTTGTGAGATGGAATTCAAGGCATTCGATGGGATTGTTATATTGCGCCACTTTTTTCACTTCCAGCCTCCTTGTTTCCACAAAATAAGACAACATATCAGTGGCTAGATGCAGTTTTGAACACTACGAGCCTCTTTTATTTGCATGATTTCTAAAATACAATAATAGAGTGACATGCCATCTTCAATCGTTCATGATTAACATCTCAAAAAGTATGTATTGAAATCCTCCTAATTTCCTTCGGAAATCATAATACATTTGTCATTGTAATCATGGGTAAAAGTACCAACAAATTCAACTCCGTTGTGGTTAACAATTAACAGGAAAGGAGCATCACCTCGATGTATACTTCTCCGTGCACGGAAAGCATCTAAGGAATCTAAAAACTTCATCCAGATCGGGGCCGATAGATTGTAGTGTCAAGATCTTCACTGTGTAGAGACATGGCAAGGCCTATATAAATCATTTTCTAGATGACAGACGAACATAGATCGACAAAAATAGATAAAATGTGATGTACAATAATAAGAAGGAGAAGAAGATTGTTGTACCTGAATGTAACAAGTTCAACACACGAATAGCCCAACACTGTCAATTTCGGTGTGTTAATGACCCTGATTCTTGTTGGACCTTCTTTATCAAGCACAAACAATCTCTCAAGGAAAGGCGCATTCTCAGTGACCATATCATGAAACACCCCAACTCATAGCTTGTTGCAGCACCAGCCATGCACATAAAATGTACGGACGTTTGTTGTATCGATGTGGAGGCTAGTGAACCCAAACATCATATGAAGACGAAGGTACTCGAGCATTGTATAGCCACGGAGCAGGCGCTCCAAATCCTCCTTCTAGATGCATACGCGAATAAGCTCGAGGTCCTTTATTTTACGGAGATGAAGAGCATGTCTGGCATTAATCTTCGGGGAAAATCACTCCCTGAACGTAGCGCGGCGCATCGTGGGCGCGAGGCGGAGCATGGCCGGAGGCAGCGAGTGCCTATGTCCAGCTTCAAAGCTGAGCTCGTATAGCTAATCAAGGGCAGGGGATAAGAACCACTCATGGAACTTGGGTTCGACCCTGCAGTTGGAACGGAACTTGCCGATGGCAAGGCGTTTGACTAGCACAATGTGCGTGGCGAGGATGTGGGACAATGCGTCCAAGCGTTTGCAATCCCCGCTACAGAGCTCGTCGTCGCCGATGAGGTCCAGGGGGTGGAGTGCCAGGGGGGCGCCACCATTGGGAGAGGACGGTGGTCCGCGAGGCAGATTTGATGGGGAGGAGGGACATGATGGCTACGAACATCTCGTCGCGAAGGCTGCTGATGAAGTCCTTGCTCGCCGGAGGCTCTTGCGTTTCAGCCTCGGCCCGCCCCTGCTTGTTGGCTGCCTCGTCCTCCATCGGATAAGGAGGTGATCCTCGGTGGCGGCGCTTATAGATAAGAACGGAGGACAAGCAGGAGCATTAATGGAGAACTTGGGAGCGAGGCGGGCGGTGGGTGGAGGTTAGAGGGCTCGATTCCCGGTGAGCCAGGTATGCGGCACACTGCTTGCACGCGTCCCGCTGAGCCTGTGCAGCGAACTGCTCGCACACGTCCCGTCTAATCAAACTTGCCACCACAGCACCTCATAGACAATAAAAATAAGAGGGACGCGAGGCGGTACGTAAATGGTTAGTACAACGCAAACGATTCAAATAAGACAACTGGTTGCAATATTACCTTGGCAGCTGGTTGTTCCACAAATGAACGTGGCAGCTATTTTGAAATGCATTCTCATTTCTTGGTTGGGAACTAAACATGCACTGAGGGACACATATATGATTTTTCAACCCATTTTGGTGCACTGGAGCATGTGTATGTAGTTCAAATTTGAATTATGCATCCTAAATGCCTAGAAAACCCAGTTAATGTGTAAAAATGTCCAAACGAACCCTAGATAATTCCAAACTTTAACACGACACTCCTATAGTTGCATGTCTCCTCTGTAAAAATATTCAAGGTGAGTAGAGGCAACAAATGTCGTTTCGTCCACAAAGGTGACACGTTCCCTACCGGCACGACGAGGCTTCTACTGAGAAGCTCTCGTTTGTAAGAAGGTTATGCCAAAACATTACCCAAATTGGATAAAAATTTACCACGACATGTTGGTACCTTTTCACGACACCATGCCAAGTTTCATGAATTTCAAACGAGTTTTGGATTTACATGAATTTAAAAACCAAGCTTCTCAATGTTTGCGGACGATCCACGACGCCGAGGTGTTTGAAATCCATTCTCATTTCTTGCCTAGGAAGTAAACATGCACCGAAAGACACATATATGATTTTTCAACCCATTTTGGTGCACTGGAGCATGTGCCCGTAGTTCAAATTTGAATTATGCACACTAAACGCCTAGAAAACACAGTTAATGTATAGAAATGCCCAAACAAACCTTGGGTAATTCCAAATTTTAACATGACACTCCTATAGTTGCATGTTGCCTCTATAAAAATATTCAAGGCGAGAAGAGGCAACAAATGTGTTTTCGTCTGCAAAGGTGACACGTTCCCTACCGGAACCACGAGGCTTCTAGTGAGAAGCTCTGGTTTGTAAGAAGGTTATGCCAAAACTTTACTCAAACTGGACAAAAAAATTACCACTGTATGTTGGTAGCATTTCATGACACCATGCCAAGTTTCATGAATTTCAGACGAGTTTTGGATTTAAAGGAATTTAAAAACCAAACTTCTCAAACTTTGCGGCCGATCCACGATGCCGAGGTGTTTAAAATGCATTCCCAGTTCTTGCATGGGAAATAAACAGGCACCCAGGGAGACATATATGATTTTTCAACCAATTTTGGTGCATTGGAGCATGTGCCTGCAGTTCAAATTTGAATTATTCACCCTAAATGCCTAGAAAACCGAGTTAATGTATAAAAATGTCCAAACCAACCCTGGATAATTCAAAATTTTAACACGACACTCCTATAGTTGCATGTTGCCTCTGTAAAAATAATCAAGGCGAGAAAAGGCAACGAATGTCATTTCGTCCACAAAGGTGGCACGTTCCCTACCGGAACCAGGAGGCTTGTAGTGAGAAGCTCTGGTTTGTAAGAAGGTTATGCCAAAACTTTACCCAAATTGGACAAAAAAATTACCACGACATTTTGGTACCATTTCATGACACCATGCCAAGTTTCAAGAATTTCAGACAAGTTTTGGATTTACAGGAATTTAAAAACCAAGATTCTCAATCTTTGTGGACGACCCATGATGCCGAGGTGTTTGAAATTCATTCCCATTTTCCTAGGAAATAAACATGCACCCAGGGACACATATATGATTTTTCAACCCATTTTGGTGCACTGGAGCATGTGCCTGCACTTCAAACTTGAATTATGCACACTAAATGCCTAGAAAACTCAGGTAATGTATAAAAATGTCCAAACCAACCATGGATACTTCCAAATTTTAACACGACACTCCCATAGTTGCATGTTGCCTATACAAAAATATTCAAGGCGAGAAGAGGCAACGAATGTCGTTTCGTCCACAAAGGTGACACGTTACCTACCGGAACCACGAGGCTTCTAGTGAGAAGCTCTAGTTTGTATGAAGGTTAGGCCAAAACTTTCCCCAAATTGGACAAAATTCTTACCACGACATGTTGGTACCATTTCATGACACCATGCCAAGTTTCATGAATTTCAAACAACTTTTGGATTTACAGGAATTTAAAAACCAAACTTCTCAATCTTTGCAGCTGATCCACGACGTCGAGGTGTTTCAAATTCATTCCCATTTCTTGCTTGGGAAAGAAACATGCACCCAGGGACACATATATGATTTTTCAGCCCATTTTGGTGTACTGGAGCATTTGCCTACTGTTCAAATTTGAATTATGCACACTAAATGCCTAGAAAACTCACTTAATCTATAAAAATGTCCAAACCAACCTTGTATAATTTCAAATTTTGACATGACACTCCTATAGTTGCACGTTCACCGAAGATAAATGTTCTAGCAATTAAAACACCATCCTTTTCCGCCGTAACCCCATTTTGTCTTTCGATTAAAAATAAAAAATGAAGTACACTTCAAACAGTACATTAGCAAGAATCATGTGCGATGTAGTATAAAATATCTTGTGGTCTGGCTTACTCCGGAAGCTTGGCCTGCTAGAGTCCAACTCCCGCGCGTCAACCACACTTGCGCGCCAGTTTTTCAATTTTCACCGTGCCGAGCGGAATTTTTTGGCAACCGCGGAAATATCTACTTCGCCCCTACTCAAAGCCACCATACCACTGTTTCCTCCTTGTTTTCCCAAGTCCAAAAGTGCATTGTTTGCTTGCAGCGCCGCCTCCTCACCGGCGATGCTCCTTCCTGCTGTGCAGCCTCATCGATCTAGTCAGGTAATCCACACCCCACATCTCCTCCTCCTCCTTCTCCACCACAGATGCCCCGACAGCCGGCGTAACACCTTTCACCCAAATCGCCGCCGCATCCTCCAAAGAAGCACCACCCTAAACCATGGTGCATGCAGTATAGCCAGGAGCTCAAGGAGCATCTAGCAGTAGAGAAGCAAATCGTGACCGCATGCACGAATGAGGTCGCGAGGGAAGCCATGCGTGGCGACCACCAGATCTTGGAGGAGAACCTCGTCCTAGACCCTACCGTCAAGGCCTCGCGCGTGGATGCCACAACGCGGTTGGCTGCTTTAAACGACAGTTCATGCAGTTTTCTTATCTAGTATTAAGAGTTTGCCTCGATTTGGTACCGCTCGCGCAGCCCGCACCAAAACAGTGCTTTACCCCTAGATGTCCAGTCAACTACTGCGCCTCAATGCATTTCGGGGAGAACTGGCTAGCTCTCGGTTCGAGTGGCATTTCACCCCTAACCACAACCCATCCGCTGTCCAGGCCACCGCCGGTGCCTTCTTGTGATGTTAATATGCAATCTGATATTCTAGTATAAATGTTATATATAATGTGCAATGTGGTGCTCAGTTAACTGTTTGGTTCATTTGTTGTGATGTTAAGTTAATTGTTTGGTTCAATTTTGAAATCCGGTGTTCACTTCTTGTGGGTTCAATTTTGTATTGTTATGCAGTGAGAAATATATCGAATTTGGCTATACTAGATACATGAGAAACATATCCAATTGCTATATTTCTAATTTCTTAAGCATGCTTGGTATGGATAACTGGCTTTTCCATGTAGCTCGACTTAATCTTCTGGAACTTGCTTTGTGTTCGTTTTCATCAACATATTTTACTTATAGTATGTCAACTCTCACTTAAATTGATCAATAACTACCTTATATATGTTATAGGGAAACAACGGGAGGCACTGAGGTTTACCCTCGAGGTTTGCACATGCATGGTTCTTTGGCTAATAGCACATTATTGTGCAATTGCATGAACCATTCCAATATCCATGTTTTTTAATTTTTTGGTCTTGCACATGTAGATCCTGCTGTCAGAGGTGTAGACCCACAGTTCGATCCATTTTGCATATGGGGAAATGAGATGTCCATGAATATCAGTCAAGTCAAGAAACTCATAAATATTGTTAGGATAATGAAACTAGCGACTATATTAACAACGAGATCTTTGTTTATACAATGAAGAAGACATCAACCACCTATAGGACGGTAATAACTCTTTTACCTAGTTATTTTCCTTTGCGCCATTTCAACATTTGGAATAGATATTTATGCATATCTTTGTTTTCAGTCTTTCACAAAGCAGTTCACGGATGATTACCTCTCACAGCACCTGAATGGTCAAGAGACAAAGAAGGTATTCATTCAACACCCACGGTACACTATTGAAGTCTTCCTCAAGAGGACGAAGGTTGGGCGAGCAATCATCCTCAGCCACTGGCCTAAAGTTGCAAGGACATTCAAGATCACTGAAGGCTCAATATTCGCCTTTAGATTCATCAGTTTTCTAGATGAGATTCATCTGTCTATTTACCGAATATGATGCTACTTTCTGAAGGTTTTAGATGGTGCATGTGAAACTTGGTGCTATTGAGTAATGTCGTAGCTAGCTATATGCCTATATTATGTAACTGATTGCAGAAGCTATCTGATGTAATTCAGTTGTGAAATCCTGGTTGTCATAATACGAATATGAAATATATGGTGTGTTTGATTTGAAATGTCAATTTGATTACTATATGGAGTATCAATAATAGGCCAATTAGCCTACTTATTGTGGTTTCTAGTGCATAAGGTTTCTCAGACAGAACTGTGGGCGATGACCTAATGCAACCGACACGGTTTCTAGAAAGCACGCGTGTTGGAACAATGAACAATCACACACTACTTTCGCCTGACAAATGTTTGCGTTAGGCCACCTTGCACAAACGTTTCCACACAACAAACGTGTGTGATGGACAGCCTATGCCATACAGTTTCTTCTAGGCACCATGCGTGATGCTAATGAAATCTCACGCGATTTGTCCCATATAATTGTTTGCGATGGCTCACCAGATTGCACAAGTGCCCTTTTTTGCTCAGCATCTGTGACCGGAGGACCTATCACCGATGGTTTCTGGGTCGTGTGGGATGGACCCCCCTATCACACACACAGGCAAGGCAACGGTAAAAACTTTGTCGTATAAAGGAGGTTTAAACCGTTTGTATAGGACGCGTCTACAATGTGAAGGATTGAAATCACCTTGACGATATAAGAATAAGAATTATGTTATGCTTATACTTCATCAAGTTAAATTGATGACAAGCAACGGATTTGGCATACTACTTATTCATTTTCAAATGATTGAAGGGAGATAACACAAACTTAAAGAAGTCTTGACCGAAACACCAAAAAGAATTTGGAACAAAATAGGATACATCAAATGAATTGGGATACATGAGAATGAATAGAGCATGATCCGCCTAGAAGAAACTTAAACATGCCACCGGTAAGAATTTGGAGATGAATGAAGAAAACATTGAATGAATGAAGACACATAAGAAGGAGGATGAATCTTGAACGCATCACCGGAAGAATTTGGGGATGAACGAAGAAACATCAATTGAGAAGATTTCGAGAATGAAAGCTGAAAAACTAAGAATGAAGGATTCTTCTAAAATGACGGATCTCCGGATAATCGAAAATGAACAGAACTCCTCACGATCGGAAACAATTTGAAAGAATAGCATCAAGCTTGAAACACGAATCTTCAAGAAAACGGACCAAGATTTAAGAGAAACTCTTCTTCGGTCTCCAACGCTGAGAATGATGAGCTAATGATGAAAATAATTCAAAGCAATCTTGGAGAAGGAATATGACTGATGGAATTCATTCTTACTTCACACTTGAAAAAGGATTTAACAATAATCTCCGGAAAAGATTAGGAAGCCAGGTAAGATCCTGGAGAAGACCTGTGGGTTACGGGGCCATAAAAGAAAATATCGTTGAAACGATTGCTTAGAAAGAGAGATTGCACCGGTACAATTAGAGTCTTGAAAACTTTGAACAAATTTTGAACAAGAAACGAATATTCTGAGATATCTTGCCAATCCAAATAGAATAGACAGAGGTGAATAAGGAAGATAGGCTTGAATAAGAACTTCCAGCATGAAAAGGATTTAACGAATGAAAAGGATATGATGACACCAAAAACTTGAATTGAATGTGCCAGAGAAGAAAACTAAAACGAAGAACGATGAACTTGAAGCTCCTGAGCATCTTCACAAGGAATCATCGAATTGAAAACATGGAAGAAAAGAATTGTCAGGACCGGTTTCTGAATAAAACATTTATCGGAAATAGCCCTTATTGTTACACCAGTACAAAGATAACTTCACACTGGGAGACATCCTTGATACAGAAATCCAGTAGTACATCATATTATACATGGTTGAGCTGAGGCTGCTCAACAAGTTTATTACAAGCACGCCAATATATAAATATAGAGACGGGTATATAATAGTGGAAATGGTGGGAGTACTACTGACTCGCAATATGGTGGTGGTGGGTATGTCACAATGGAGTGGGTGAAATGACTCTAATATCATACAACTCATCGAGCGTCAAAGTGAGGCTCGACGATTTTATTTGCGTAGCGAAAGCATTAGCGAATAATACAAGTGGTGGACTCCAGGATCGCAAGGACTGACTAGGACTCCTCTAGGCGTTAGACTCGCTAGCGTACTCTTCATCCATAAGATCGCCTTTGTCAAAATCTGGCCAAATCAACAAGCCAGGTGAGTGCTTTGAATGTACTCGCAAGACAGTTCGGACATAAGATATACTGAATGCAGACAGCTGCATATGTTTGGGTTAGATTAAATTCAATGCACAACCAAGCATATCAATATCATAATATGTGAACATATAAATGGAAGAGTCGGGCGGTAATCCTCCCAACAATTCCAAGAAAATAAAATGGGCCAATCGGGTGTCTGAAGCAATGCCTCAAAAGGTAAGATAAAATAAACGAATCGGGTGTCTGAAGCGACGCCTCGAAAGGTAAAAATAAAATGAACCAATCGGGTGTCTGAAGTGACGCCTCGAAAGGTAAAAATAAAATGAACCGATCGGGTGTCTGAAGCGATGCCTCGAAAGGTAAAAATAAAATGAACCGATTGGGTGTCTGAAGCGACGCCTCGAAAGGTAAAAATAAAATGAACCGATCGGGTGTCTGAAGCGACGCCTCGAAAGGTAAAAATAAAATGAACCGATCGGGTGTCTGAAGCGACGCCTCAAAAGGTAAAAATAAAATGAACCGATCGGGTGTCAGAAGCGACGCCTCGAAAGGTAAAAATAAAATGGACTGATCGGGTGTCTGAAGCGAAGCCTCGAAAGGTAAAGCATACAAATTGCCACAGTCGGGCGTCTGGGCGACACCACATAACGGGCTTATATTCAAAAATAAGTATGCGAGTATCCAGGTGGTAATACCATCCCAAGTGATACTCGATGCATCAAATACAACGAACAGGTTAGTCCATGAGCAACAATAATAACGATAATCATCATAGGTTCATTTCTTTCATTTAACCATATTTGTTCTCCAAAGACTGACACTTAGACCGACACTTGACCTGTCAACCAAAGTCCTTGACCGTGGACACGGCTACTCGAATAGTTTTGACTCTGCAGAGGTTGTACTCTTTACCCACAGCCAACGGATTTCCATAGTCAAAAATGAGTAATTCCAATTACGGTATTTTAGAAGAAAACACACATAACCAGTACACACCCATTTCACCTCACGGTGCTCGGAATCACCCAAAACATCGTTTAAGAAAAACTATGAGACGAGGAGGCCGACGCCTCGAATAACATGGGATCAAATTTATACTGTGCGCTACTAAGGGGTGCCCCCTCTCGGCCTCAGCCAGAAACACCCATGCCCCTGACTGGATGACTGGCATTATTCCAGGGCCATGGAACCTTCATCGTGGTCCCTCTATTTGGTGTGTACATGGAAAGAGGTTTGCAACTTACTAAATCGTATTCCCTTGCAGAAAACATGTGGCAGCATGAAAATAAGGTAAACTGGAACAAGACTCGATCTATGCCAATACTGGTGTTAAGTAGCTTATTATCATACTGGCATGTTCCCGCATAACCAGTCTACAACCTCTCATGTCACCACATGACTAGGTTGTCAAATTAATTCTGAACTTTCCAAGGTTACTTAGCTCATGTGCAAAACATTCATGCATGCAATATAACACTCCTAAAATGCTACCGTGTCTACATGCCATAAAATTTGATCATATCAAAGGCATACGTGACGACAATCATCATATCAAAGGTTCGAACATGACGACAATCATCATATCAAAGGTTCGAACATGCTTGCCTGGATCAACATAGTCGAAAGTTGACTCGGTGAAGTTGACGACAATGTCTCCCCTTTCGGTATCTACGTCACAAAAATATCTAATATCTACGTAAATATCGTGCTCGTATAAAAAGTTGTCCCAAAGTATTTTCAAAAAAATACTACAAAAAACTAGACCGAAAAAGAAAATTTTCATAAAAAAGAATCAATGTCAAACCATTTTTTGTTTAAAAGATATAAAGGAAATGAACCCAGGGACCTATTTGTTATAAACAGAAAGTTATCCAGGGCTAGCTTGAGAAAACAGAAAGCGCTTCGGGGAACCTACGCCAGCCAGAGAAGAAAACGTATTTGGGCAACTACGCTTTCAGAAAACGGTTAAAAAACGAAAAGCTCCTGGCGAGTGGGCCCCCTCATCAGGTTTGAATCGTCACCAGCGTCAGAGAGCCAAGAGGTCGCCGGCAACGATGGGCGGCAAGTCAGTGGGATAGAAAGGTGCAGTCGCACTCAGGGAACTCTTTCGCGTCTCGGGGAGGTGGAGGTGGTCGTCGGCGAGCACCACGTCGACGGCAGCTTCCAATTCAGTGGATGACGGCTTCGGGTGAAGTTGGATCTCGCCGGAGAGACCTGCAACCGTCGAATTGATGCGCGGGTCAGGGCTAGGGATTCACTAGAAGCTTATGGGCCAGATTTGGGCAACGGACACTCACCACCTCAAGCAAAAAAAAATCCGAGACCTGAGGCGGATCGCGGCTGGAGGTGGAGACGAAGGCCTCCTCGGGGCCTCCTTATGGGCTAGGCAGGTGATTAGGGGCTCTGGGAGTGGTGCTGGGTCAATGGGCAGCTCGGGGGAGTTCTATTTATAGGCGGTCAAGGCGGTTGCCGTCAACGGTTTTGCTCCGGCGCGGATCACGACAAGGTAGAGGCTTGACAGATGATTACGACGGCGGGGAAGGGTTAGAGATGCTCCAGGGGTTCCGTTTTGCACCTAATCGAGATCATCTTTGAGCTAAGGCTGCAGCTCGACGGAACGGCTTCATGGGCGCCACGGCGGCAGTCGGTGCGCTCTCGGTTGGCCAGGCCACAACGACGAACAGGCGGCGCGGGGAGGCTACGGACAGCTACGCGACACTCCCAGGGGCGTTGGGCGGTGCGAGACGGTGCCGTTTTCCTGGAAGTGCCCCTTGGCGGCCGTAGCGGGTGCCACTGTTGCCGCGGGTGAGGCCGGCGCCGGCGTGCCAGCTCACCGGCGACGCGCAGAACCGGACAACCGATTGTGCGACGCTCTGAGCATCACGGGCGAACAGGGGGAAGAGCCAAATGGGCACTGGTGAGATTGTGCGATCGAAAACGACTAAACACTACATCTCTGCCCACCAGGTGCTTGATGAAATGCTAATGGCATTTTAAAAAATATGTTGAGGCTGAAACTCGGTGAGGTGGTCTACTGATGTATCTAGAGACTCCCTGAATTTTCTCAGAATTTTTTAAGAAGAGACATAAAGGTCTTTAGCAAGAAATGCATTTCTGGTCCAAACTTCCTTTGAGAACAGTTTGAAATTTTTGAACTAGAGGCCAGGTTGTTTTTGGATAATCTAGTCGCTCACACTAAGGTTTAGCAAGGGCAATTTATTTGGGGTCAAAAGCTCAATGCAGCTAGGAGTTCCTTTGCAAATCCTATGGGTCCAAAGTAAAAGGCAGAATTTTGTTCAGGGAAAATTTGGATGAAATAAAAATATAAAGCAGGCTAGAATCTTTGAGAAGATGATGGTTGCTGCCTTGGGTCAGGGAAGGAAATGTTAGAGAGAAAAGATTTTGAAATATGCATTGGCATAATGTAACGCCCAAGATGCGGTCCTATCCCTATTAAGGCACGAGGGCCTCGACGGGGATAGAAGCGCATCTAGTCGTTTCGCAAGAACAGTAAACATTGCATACATGTAGGAAGAGATGAGTATATGAGTTGGCTTACACTCGCCACAAGCTATCTTACAAGTCCACACAAAATTATTCATACATCATCCAGAAGACAGGGTCCGACTACGGACGAAATCAAACGATAAAAGAAGCAATGATAAACTGTCTTGCTATCCCAGGATCGCCACCACGAAGCTCCCTACTCATCAGGATACGTAACGTACATACATCTACTTTCTTCATCGTACTCCCACTGGAGCCGAGTCACATCATCTGACACGTACTCGTCAACACCTGTACCTGTATTGTTGTAATCTGTGAGCCACGGGGACTCAGCAATCTCATAACCCAGGTACCGAAACTATGTAAGCCAATAGGTGAGGATTTGGTTAGGTGGTGAGGCTGCAGCAAGCACTAAGCATGTATTTGGTGGCTAACTTACGAGAACATGAATGTAAATATGGTGGCCTACGTATGACGGTCGTGAACTAGCATGATCACTAAGTGATCCTGAACACCTACTTACGTCAATCATAACCCCACCGTGTTCTCTCTCGATTCATGTTCACGAGCAGAGACAGTCACGGTTACGCACACAGTTGGTGTATTTTATTTGAGTTTACTTCAAGTTAACTATTATCGGGTGTTAAACAAATTTCCAAGTTGCCACGTAACCGCGGGCACGGCTTTCTGAAAGATTTAACCCTGCAGGGATGATCCAACTCATCCATCACAAACTAACCACACGTCGCGGGAATAACCTCGTCCACGAATCCCGTGATTTCCTAGGCAATTCCACCGGAAAACCGCAACCTCGAGATGGCCCAAGGAAAAATCGGAATTCCTCGCGCAAGACATTCGAGAAAGGTAAAACAAGTCCAGCAAGACCGCCCGACGTGTCGACGAACCCGATAGGAGCCGCGCATCTTGTTCTCAGGACACGACCAGATGAGCGCAGCGTACGGTGGCCTGATAGACATCTCCCGAGTTGCCCGAGGTTGGCCCCACACACGACTATAGTTTGGACCAACACTCATGAGGAGCACTGGCCCGGGTTGTTGATTAATTATCCACGGGGTAGCTATGCCCTATGCAATTTTATTAAGTTGTTTAGCAAATGTAGTACCAAAGTTGGGTCTTGCCAGACAAGTTTTAATCTAAAACAAATGGTCAAGGGGGTCCCCATAACAACCCCGAGCATGTTAGGAGTGCAAGATATGGAATATAACACCGATACTCGGAACTAGTGCGGCAAAAGCGGAACAAAACACTGAGCAAAAGGCCAAGCCTTCCACCGTTGCCAGATATATATGTGCAATAATTTAAATAACAATAAGTAAGATGATATAACCAAAATCCATGTTGACACATGGAAAGCTTGCACCTGCAACTAGCAACGCTATAATATAAGGGCTGAGCAGCGGTAACGTAGCCAATCAATGTATGGTAGGTAGTGGAGGGGTTACAGGCTTTCATGGCAATTTAGGAGGCTGACAGTTAAAGTGGTAGGTAACGAAACATAACGGTAAAAGCGAGACATCTAGCAAGGCAAAAATAGTGTCGGGATTCGGGTATGATCATCTTGCCTGTTGGGTCTTCAGAGGGATAAAGAGCTGGGTCCTCGTAGTTGTACTCTCTGGGATCCTCGCACTCAGGCTCAACACTCGCGTCTACCCAAGAGAAACAGCACCACATAAACATACAAACAAGGTGCAATGCATAATCAAGATGACACATGGCCAATTTGAAGTATTTTAACATGGCAACCCTAAGCTAGTCATGTTTCTCATGCATTTATTAAGTTCTTTAGTATTCCGGACAGAACCTCAAGTTTAGTTATTTGAACATGCATGATCATGGCAAATATGAATGCTTCATGCAAAATCGATGCAAATGCATATGTGAAATGTTGCAAACATTCGTACCTTGCCGTGAGTGTACCGTGAGCTACGTTACTCCGTTTGCAACGTTCTTTTTAGAGATTCCAATATGAACTACATACAGAGCAAAATGAGTGAATCTACACTCTAAATACATCTATATACATCCGTATGTAGTCCATATTGAAATCTCTAAAAAGAATTATATTTAGAAACGGAGGGGGTATAATATAAATTATACTTGCCTCTAGAAGATTTAATATTTCATTGCTTACCACTTCCTTCATCGTAGGTTTTAAGCGGTGTTAATGATAGACAACAGGTTTAGCATCTCGCTCCATATGAGTTTTGTGTTGACACATAGTTTGGCTAATGGCCTTAAGATCATTCAAAGTATATCCAGTTGTAGTATGATGTTTTCTTAGAGTTTTCAGCAATCTTCTATTTTTAAGCACTGAAAAGTTAGCATTGATAATAACAATATATATTTTATTTTCATCAAGGTAACCATATTTGAAAGTATCAGGGAGTTTGTTTAATTCAAATACATGATCACCCTTAGGTGGAGGAGGATCTCCCTAGATTTCAACAGGCAATTTATGCTTAAGAATAGGTTATTGCCTAAAGAATATTTCATCTATTTAATTTTTTCATTCATATGCATATTATTCTCATGATCTAACAAATATTGCTCTAAAGGAGTGGGAGGCACAACAATAGAACCAAGATCAATAATAACATCATCATTAGGTAAATCTTTAGAAGATGTTGTTTGGTGAACTTAGAGAAATTAAATTCATGTGATTCCTCACCAAACTTAATTTTAAATTTCTGTTTAGCACAATCAGTTTCAGCATTAACAATATTCAAGAAGGGTCTACCAAATATAATGGGACAAAAATATCTTGTTCAGATCCAAGTATAAATAAATGAGTGGGATATTTGATCTTACCACACAAGACTTCAACATGTCTTACAATCTTAGGAGGTGAAATAGTATCCCTATTTGCAAGCTTAATAGTAACATCAATCTCCTCTATCTCGATAGATGAAATATCATGCATAACTTCTTGATATAGAGAGAAAGCAATATCACTTAAATGAGCACCAATATCACATAAACCATGATAAAAATGAGATCCAATCTTAACAGAAACAACAGACATGCCGACAACTCTTTTATTTTTATCTATCTTCTCATGTTCATTCCTGACAGGTTTAGGAATTTTAGCAGTATCTTCACAAAATATATAACATGTCCATCAATATTTCCAACCAAGAGACCTTGAACCAAGGTAATAGAAGGTTCTACATTAATTTGTCTAGAATGTTTAAGTGCTTTATTATAAATTTTACGAAGTGTAATTGTAACCTTAGAGTGCTCCATAATTCTAACAAGAAAATGAGGCTTTTCAATATAAGCAGTGGGTACAACAGGATTAGCAGAATAAGCTTGTATTTTAGTAGTAGCAATAATAGGTTCTTCACAAGTATCTTCAATGGGTTCATGGAATTTAAACATTTTTTATTTATGGAGATCAACATGAGCAGCAAAAGATTTACATAAATTGACTACTATCTCAGAATCAAGTCCATATTTGGACTAAGCTCATGAAAAACACATGTTCTCCGCGTCTCACGTTATCTCGGCCGACCCGTTGTGCCAATTGGCACAGAGACCAAGTGCATATACCATAACTTAAGTGAACTACTTGAAGGATTTTCCTCAATATTTTGCAAATGATTATGTTCATACTAAGTTTCTGTTGGAAATATGCCCTAGAGGCAATAATAAAATGGTTATTATTATATTTCCTTGTTCATGATAATCGTTTATTATCCATGCTATAATTGTATTGATTGGAAACTCAAATACATGTGTGGGTACATAGACAACACTGTGTCCCTAGTATGCCTCTAATAGACTAGCTCGTTGATCAAAGATGGTCAAGGTTTCCTAGCCATAGACATGAGATGTCATTTGATAAACGGGATCACATCATTAGGAGAATGATGTGATGGACAAGACCCAAACTATGAACATAGCATATGATCGTGTCAGTTTATTGCTATTGCTTCTGCATGTCAAAGTATCTGTTCCTATGACCATGAGATCATGCAACTCACTGACACCGGAGGAATACCTTGTGTGTATCAAATGTCGCAACGTAATTGGGTGACTATAAAGATGCTCTACAGGTATCTCCGAAGGTGTCTGTTGAGTTGGCATGGATCAAGACTGGGATTTGTTACTCCGTGTGATGGAGAGGTATCTCAGGGCCCACTCGATAATACAACATCACAATAAGCCTTGCAAGCAAAGTGACTAAAGAGTTAGCCACGGGATCTTGTATTACGGAACGAGTAAAGAGACTTGCTGGCAACGAGATTGAACTAGGTATAGAGATATCGACGATCGAATCTCGGGCAAGTAACATACCGAAGAACAAAGGGAACAGCATACGGGATTAAACTGAATCCTTGACATAGAGGTTCAACCGATAAAGATCGTCATAGAATATGTAGGAACCAATATGGGCATCCAGGTCCCGCTATTGGTTATTGACCGTAGAGGTGTCTCGGTCATGTCTACATAGTTCTCGAACCCGCAGGGTCTGCACACTTAACGTTCGGTGACGTTTCGGTAGTATTGAGTTATGTACGTTGGTGACTGAAAGTTGTTCGGAGTCCCGGATGAGATCCCGGACGTCACGAGGAGCTCCGGAATGGTTCGGAGGTAAAGATTGATATATAGGAAGTCCCGTTTTGGTCATCGGAAAAAGTTCGGGCGTCACCGGTAGTGTACCGGGAGTGCGAGGAGGGTTCCGGGGGTCCACCGGGAGCGGCCCACTCACCCCAAGGGCGACATGGGCCTAGGGGGTGGCGCACCACCCCCTAGTGGGCTGGCCGGCCAGCCCCTAAGGGGTCCCATGCGAAATTGGAAGGAGGAGGCCAAAGGGGAAGGAGTCCTCCCAAGACTCCACCTCCCTTGTGGGGGGAGGAGTCCTAGTTGGGGGAGGACTCTCCCCCTTGGTTCGGCCGACCCCTCCTTGGTGGAGGGGCTAGGGCTTCCTCCTCCTCCCTCCCTCCTATATATACTAGAGGATTTTGAGGGCAGCCCCCAACCTGAAAAGCCACGGCTGCCTCTCTCTCCCTCTAGATCTGTTCTCCACTAGATCGTCTCGGTCGTGCTTGGCGAAGCCCTGCCGGGACAGCTCCACCACCACCGCCACCACGCCGTTGTGCTGGCGGAGAACTCATCTACCTCTCCACCCTCGCTTGCTGGATCAAGGAGGTGGAGATCGTCATCGAGCTGTACGTGTGCTGAACGCGGAGGTGTCGTCCGTTCGGCGCTAAATCGGAAGGACCGTGATTGGATCGCGGGACGGTTCGTGATTGGATCGCGGGACGGATCGTGATCGGATCACGGGACAGCTAGCGATTTGGATCGCGAAGACGTTCGACTACATCAACCGCGTTTCTCAACGCTTCCCGCTTAGCGATCTACAAGGGTATGTAGATCCACTCTCCCCCTCGTAGATGCTCATCACCATGGATAGATCTTCCGTGTGCGTAGGAATTTCTTTCCCATGCAACGTTCCCCAACAGTGGCATCATCAGCTAGGTCTATGCGTAGATGAGATCATGAGTAGAACACAAAGGAGTTTGTGGGCGTTGATGCTCAGATTGCTTCCTCCCTTGGTCTTTTCTTGATTCAGCTGTATTGTGGGATGAAACGGCCCGGACCAACCTTACTCGTACGCTTACGAGAGACCGATTCCATCAACTGACATGTGACTTTGTTGCATAAAGATGGCTGGCGGGTGTCTGTCTCTCCCACTTTAGTTGGATCGGATTCGACAAAGGCGGTCCTTGAGAAGGTTGAATAGCAATTTGTGTATCACCGTTGTGGTTTTGCGTAGGTAAGAATCGTTCTTGCTAGATACCCGTAGCAGCCACGTAAAACATGCAACAACAATTAGAGGACGTCTAACTTGTTTTTGCAGGGTATGTTGTGATGTGATATGGCCAATTACATGACGAGATATATGTGATGTATGAGATGGTCATGTTTTGTATAGAATATCACGACTTGCATGTTGATGAGTACGGCAACCGACAGGAGCCATAGGGTTGTCTTTAATTTATTTTCGCCGTTTTTGCTTTACTTTATCGCTATGAGTTTGCAATAGTCGTAGAAGCAATAGTTGGCGCGACAACCTCATGGCGACACATTGATGGAGATCATGGTGTCATACCGGTGACGATGGAGATCATGCCGGTGCTTTGGAGATGGAGATCAAAAGCACAAGTTAATGGCCATATCATGTCACTTATGATTTGCATGTGATGTTAATCCTTTTATGCATCTTATTATGCTTAGGACGACGGTAGCATTATAAGGTGATCCCTCACTAAAATTATAAGATAAAATTGTGTTCTTCTCGAGTGTGCACCGTTGCGAAAGTTCGTCGTTTCGAGACACCACGTGATGATCAGGTGTGATAGACTCTACGTTCACATACAACGGGTGCAAGCCAGTGTTGCACATGCGGAACACTCGGGTTAAACTTGACGAGCCTAGCATGTACAGACATGGCCTCGGAACACAAGAGACCGAAAGGTCGAACATGAGTCATATAGTAGATATGATCAACATGGAGATGTTCACCATTGAAACCACCTCATCTCACGTGATGATCGGACTTGGGTTGGTGAATTTGGATCATGTAACACTCGGATGACCGGAGGGATGTCAATTTGAGTGGGAGTTCTTTAGTAATATGATTAACTGAACTCATTATCATGAACATAGTCAAAATGTCTTTGCAAAATATGTTATTGATCAATAGCTCGCGCTGTAGCTCCCCTGTGTTTTTTATACATTCCTAGAGAAAATAGAGTTGAAAGATGATGGTAGCAATAATGCGGACTGGGTCCGTGATCTGAGGATTGTCCTCATTGCTGCACAGAAGGCTTATGTCCTTAATGCACCGCTCGGTGCGCCACCCCCTCAAGCGTCGTTTGTAGATGTTGTGAACATTTGACAGGCACGTTCTGATGACTACTTGATAGTTCAGTGCGTCATGCATTACGGCTTACAATTGAGGCTCCAAAACATTTTGAATATCACGGAACATATGAGATGTTCTAAGAGCTGAAATTGGAATTTCAGGCTCGTGCCCGTGTTGACAGGTATGAGACCTCCAACAAGATTCTTTGCCTGCAAGATGAAGGAGAATAGCTCAGTCGGTGAGCATGTGCTCAGATTGTCTGGGTTCTACAATCACTTGAATCGAGTGGGAGTTGATCTTACAGATAAGATAGTGGTTGATATAGTTCTCCAAGTCACTGCCACTAAGCTACTAGAGCTTCGTGATGAACTATGAAATGCCAGGGATGGAAATAATGATCCCCGAGCTATTCGCGATGTTTGACACCGCGAAGGTAGAAATCAAGAAGGAGCATCAAGTGTTGATGGTTAGTAAAACCACTAGTTTCGAGAAGGGCAAGGGCAAGGAGGGAAACTTCATGGATGGCAAGCCAGTTGCTGCTCCAGTAAAGAAACCCAAGGTTGAACCCAAACCCGAGACTGAGTGCTTCTATTATGAGGAGAACAGTCACTGAAGCGGAACTGCCCTAGATACTTGGTAGATAAGAAGGCTGGCAACGTCAACAGAAGTATATTTGATATACGTTTTATTCATGTGTACCTTGCTAGTACTCCTAGTAGCACCTGGGTATTAGATACCGGTTCAGTTGCTAAATGTTGGTAACTCGAAATAAAAGCTACGGCATAAATGGAGACTAGCTAAGGGCGAGGTGACGATGTGCGTTGGAAATGTTTCCAAGGTTGATGTGATCACCATCGCACGCTCTCTTTACCTTCGGGATTAGTGATGAACCTAAATAAATGTTATTTGGTGTTTTCGTTGAGCATAAACGTGATTACATCGTGTTTATTGCAATACGGTTATTCATTTAAGTTAGAGAATAATGGTTATTCTATTTACATGAATAATACCTTCAATGGTCATGCACCCAATGTGAATGGTTCATTGAATCTCGATCGTAGTAATACACATGTTCATTGATGCCAAAAGATGCAAAGTTAATAATGATAGTACCACATACTTGTGGCACTGCCGCCAAGGTCATATTGGTGTAAAGCGCATGAAGAAACTCCATGCTAATGGATCTTTTGACTCACTCGATTTCGAATCGGTTGAGACATGCGGACCATGCTTCTTGGGCAAGATGACTAAGACCCCGTTTTCCGAAATGATGGAGCGGGCAAGTGACTTATTGGAAATGATACATGTTGATGTAGCGATCCAATGAGTGTTGAAGCGTGCGGTGGATATCGTTATTTTCTTACCTTCACTGATGATTTGAGTAGATATGGGGATATTTACTTAATGAAACACAAGTCTGAAACGTTTGAAAAGTTCAAACAAATTCAGAGTGAAGCTTTGAGATCATCGTGACAAGAAGATAAAATGTCTACGATATGATCGTGGAGGTAAATATCTGAGTTACGAGTTTGGTATACAACTCAAGACAATGTGGAAGTTGTTTCACAACTCACGCCACCTGGAACACCATAGTGTGATGGTGTGTCCGAACGTCGTAGTCGTGCTCTATTGGATATGGTGCGTACTATGATGTCTCTTATCGATTTGCCACTATCGTTTTGGGGTTATGCATTAGAGACAATTACATTCACTTTAAATAGGGCACCATCTAAGTCCGTTGAGATGACACCGCATGAATTTTGGTTTGGCAGAAACCTAAGCTGTCATTTCTCAGAGTTTGGGAATGCGACGCTTATGTCTGATAAGCTCGATCCCAAAGCGGAAAAGTGCATCTTCATAGGATACCCTAAGGAAACAGCTGGCTATGCCTGCTATCTCAGGTCCAAGGGCAAAGTGTTTTTTTTGGCTAAAAACGGGTCCTTTCTCGAGAAAAAGTTTCTCTCGAAAGAATTGAGTGGGAGGAAAAGTAGAACTTGATGAGGTTATTGAACCGTAACTTCAGTTGGTTGGTAGCACGGCGCAGAAAGATGTTTTTGCGGCGCCTACACCAATTGAAGAGGAAAGCTAATGATGATGATCATGAAACTTCGGATCAAGTTACTACCAAATCTCGTAGGTCGACAAGGACACGTACTGCCCTAAGTGGTACGACAATCCTGTTTTGGCAAACATGTTGTTAGACAACGATGAGCCTACAGACTATGAAGAAACAATGGTGGGCCCGGATTCCAACAAATGGCTAAGAGCCATGAAATCCGAGAAAGGATCCATGTATGAAAACCAAGTATGGACTTTGGTAGACTTGCCCGTTAAACGGCAGGCCGTTGAGTACAAATGGACCTTTAAGAAGAAGACAGACGCTGATGGTAAATGTCACCATTTATAAAGCTCGACTTGTCGCAAAGAAGTTTCTGACAAGTTCAAGGAGTTGACTACGATGAGACTTTCTCACCTGTAGCGATGCTAAAAGTCTGTTGGAATTCTGTTGGCAGTTGCTGCATTTTTCGATTATGAAATCTGGCAGATGGATGTCAAAACATCGTTTCCTTAACGGTTTCCTTGAGGAACGGTTGTATGTGATACAACCGGAAGGTTTTGTCAGTCCTAAGGATGCTAAAATGTATGCAAGCTCCAGCAATCCTTCTATGGACTGGAGCAAGCATCTCAGAGTTGGAATATATGCTTTGATGAGGTGATCAAAGTTTTTGGGTCTATACAAAGTTTATGAGAAACTTGTATTTACAATAAAGTGAGTGGGAGCACTATAGAATTTCTGATAAGTATATGTGAATGACATATTGTTGATCGGAAATGATGTAGAATTTCTGGAAAGCATAAAGGGTTGTTTGAAAGGAGTTTTTCAAAGGAAGACCTGGAATGAAGCTACTTAAATATTGGGCATCAGGATCTATAGAAATAGATCAAGACGTCTGATATGACTTTCAATGAGTACATACCTTGACAAGATTTTGAAAGAGTTCAAAATGGATCAGTCAAAGAAAAAATTCTTGCCTGATTTGTAAGGTGTGGAGTTGAGTGAGACTCAAAGCTCGACCACGGCAAAAGAAAGAGAAAGGACGAAGGTCGTCCCCTATGCCTTATCCATAGGCTCTGTATAGTATTGTTGGGGAACGTTGCATGGGAAACAAAATTTTTCCTACGCACACACAAGATCTATCCATGGTGATGAGCATCTACGAGAGGGAGAGTGAATCTACATACCCTTGTAGATCGCTAAGCGGGAAGTGTTAAGAAACGCGGTTGATGTAGTCGAACGTCTTCGTGATCCAAATCACCGAGCGTCCCGCGATCCAATCACGATCCGTCCCGATCAAGTACCGAACGGACGGCACCTCCGCGTTCAGCACACGTACAGCTTGATGACGATCTCCGACTTCTTGATCCAGCAAGAGAGAGCGAAGAGATAGACGAGTTCTCCGCCAGCACAACGGCGTAGTGGGGGTGGTGGTGGAGCTGTTCCGATAGGGCTTCGCCTAAGCACCGACAAAAACAGATTTGAGGAAAACCGTATAGACGGGGGGAGAGAGGGCTGCACCGTGGCTTAGGGTGTTTGGCCCTCTCTCCCCTCTAGTATATATAGGAGGGAGGGGGAGGGGGCTGGCGCCCTAGGGTTTCCACCCTAGGTGCGGCCGAACCAGGGAGGAGGAGGTGGACTCCTCCACTTTTCCTTGTCCAATTAGGACTCCTTCCTTATTTGTTTCCCCTTCCCTTTTCTTTGGGGTTTTTCCTTCCCACTTAATTCCAGCCGCATGGGCCTTATAGGGCTGGCTTGCCCAGCCCACTAAGGGCTGGTGCAACTCCCTTTAGGCCCATGTGGCCTCCCGGCGTGGGTGGCCCCTCCCGATGGCCCTCCGGCACTCCCGGTACACTACCGGAAATACCCGAAACTTTTCCGGTGGCCAAAACGGGACTTCCTATATATCAATCTTTACCTCCGGACCATTTCGGAGCTCCTCGTGATGTCCGTGATCTCATCCGGGACTCCGAACAACCTTCGGTCACCAACATGCATAACTCAAATCTACCGAAACGTCACCGAACCTTAAGTGTGCAGACCCTGCGGGTTCGAGAACTATGTAGACATGACCGAGACACCTCTACGGCCAATAACCAATAGCGGGACCTGGATGCCCATATTGGTTCCTACATATTCTACGAAGATCTATATCGGTCGAACCTCTATGTCAAGGATTCAATTAATCCCGTATGCTGTTCCCTTTGTTCTTCGGTATGTTACTTGCCCGAGATTCGATCGTCGGTATCTCTATACCTAGTTCAATCTCGTTACTGGCAAGTCTCTTTACTCGTTCCGTAATACAAGATCTCGTGGATAACACTTTAGTCACATTGCTTGCAAGGCTCATTGTGATGTTGTATTACCGAGTGGGCCCTGAGATACCTCTCCGTCACACGGAGTAACAAATCCCAGTCTTGATCCATGCCAACCCAACAGACACCCTCGGAGATACCTGTAGAGCATCTTTATAGTCACCCAGTTACGTTGCGACGTTTGATACACACAAGGTATTCCTCCGGTGTCAGTGAGTTGCATGATCTCATGGTCATAGGAACAGATACTTGGCATGCAGAAAACAATAGCAATAAACTGACACGATCAAATGCTACGTTTATAGTTTGGGTCTTGTCCATCACATCATTCTCCTAATGATGTGATCCCGTTATCAAATGACATCTCATGTCCATGGCTAGGAAACCTTCACCATCTTTTCATCAACGAGCTAGTTAACTAGAGGCATACTAGGGACACAGTGTTGTCTATGTATCCACACATGTACTTGAGTTTCCAATCAATACAATTATAGCATGGATAATAAACAATTATCATGAACAAGGAAATATAATAATAACCAATTTATTATTGCCTCTAGGGCATATTTCCAACAGTCTCCCACTTGCACTAGAGTCAATAATCTAGCTCACATCACTATGTGATTTACAATGTAATGAATCGAACACCCATGCAGTTCTGGTGTTGTTCATGTTTAGCCCTTGGAAGAGGTTTAGTCATCGGATCTGCAACATTCAGATCTGCGTGTACTTTGCAAATATTTATGTCGTCCTCCTTGATGTAATCGCGGATGGAATTGAAACGTCGCTTTATGTGTCTGGTCCTCTTGTGAAATCTTGGTTCCTTGGCCAGAGCAATGGCACCAGTATTATCACAAAACAAAGTCATTGGGTTAAGCGCACTAGGCACTACTCCAAGATCTATCATGAACTCCTTCATCCAGACACCTTCCTTCGCCGCCTCCGAGGCAGCGATGTACTCCGCTTCGCATGTAGAATCAGCTACCACGCTTTGCTTGGAACTGCACCAGCTAACCGCACCCCCATTAAGAATAAATACGTATCCGGTTTGTGACTTAGAGTCATCCGGATCAGTGTCAAAGCTTGCATCGACGTAACCCTTTACGACGAGCTCTTGATCACCTCCATAAACGAGAAACATGTCCTTAGTCCTTTTGAGATACTTTAGGATATTCTTGACCGCCGTCCAGTGTTCCATTCCTGGATCACTTTGAAACCTTCCGACCATACTTATGGCAAGGCTGACATCGGGTCTTGTGCACAGCATTGCATACATGATAGAGCCTATGGCTGAAGCATAGGGGACGACACTCATCTTTTCTCTATCTTCTGCAGTCACTGGGCATTGAGTCTTACTCAACTTCACACCTTGCAAAACAGGCAAGAACCCCTTCTTGGACTGATCCATTTTGAACTTTTTCAAAATCTTATCAAGGTATGTGCTTTGTGAAAGTCCTATCAAGCGTCTTGATCTATCTCTATAGATCTTGATGCCTAATATGAAAGCAGCTTCTCCTAGGTCCTTCATTGAAAAACTCTTGTTCAAATATTCCTTCACGCCTTCCAACATTTCTATATTGTTTCCAATCAGCAATATGTCATCTACATATAATATTAGAATCGCTATAGAGCTCCCACTCACTTTCTTGTAAATACAAGCTTCTCCGTAAACTTGTATAAACTCGAACGCTTTGATCACCTCATCAAAGCAAAGATTCCAACTCCGAGATGCTTGCACCAGTCCATAAATGGATCGCTGGAGTTTGCAAACTTTGTCAGCATTCTCTGGATCGACAAAACCTTCTGGTTGCATCATATACAACTCTTCCTTAAGGTAACCGTTAAGGAACGCTGTTTTGACATCCATCTGCCAAATTTCATAATCGAAAAAGGCAGCTATTGCTAACATGATTCTGACGGACTTAAGCATCGCTACGGGTGAGAAGGTCTCATCGTAGTCAACTCCTTGAACTTGTGAAAAACCCTTTGCCACAAGTCGAGCTTTATAGACGGTGACATTACCGTCCACGTCCGTCTTCCTCTTAAAGATCCATTTGTTCTGAATGGCCTTACGCCCTTCAGGTAATACTTCCAAAGTCCATACTTTGTTTTCATACATGGATCCCATCTCGGATTTCATGGCCTCTAACCACTTCTCGGAATCCGGGCCCATCATCGCTTCTCCATAGCTCGTAGGTTCATCGTTGTCTAACAACATGACTTCTAAGACAGGGTTGCCGTACCACTCAGGAGCAGTACGCGTCCTTGTCGACCTACGAGGTTCGATAGCAACTTGATTCGAAGGTTCATGATCATCATCATTAACTTCCTCTTCAACTGATGCAGGCTCTACAGAAACATCTTTCTGTACTGTGCTACTCTCAGGTTGAAGTAAAGGTTCAACAACCTCATCAAGTTCTATCTTCCTCCCACTCAATTCTTTCGAGAGAAACTCTTTCTCAAGAAATGTTCCGTTTTTAGCGACAAACACTTTGCCTTCGGATCTGTGGTAGAAGGTATATCCAACTGTCTCTTTTGGATATCCTATGAAGACGCATTTCTCCGCTTTGGGTTCCAGCTTTTCAGGCTGAAGCTTTTTGACATAAGCATCACATCCCCAAACTTTAAGAACGACAGCTTTGGCTTCTTACCAAACCAAAGTTCATATGGCATCGTCTCAACGGATTTCGATGGTGCCCTATTTAAAGTGAATGCAACTGTCTCTAATGCATAACCCCAAAACGATAGTGGCAAATCGGAAAGAGACATCATAGATCGCACCATATCCAATAAGGTTCGATTACGACGTTCGGACACACCATTACGCTGTGGTGTTCCAGGCGGTGTCAGTTGTGAAACAATTCCACATTGTCTTAAGTGACTGCCAAACTCATAACTCAGATATTCTCCTCCTCGATCAGATCGTAGGAATTAATCTTCTTGTTATGATGATTTTCAACTTCACTCTGAAATTGTTTGAACTTTTCAAACGTTTCAGACTTGTGTTTCATTAAGTAAATATACCCATATCTACTTAAGTCATCAGTGAAGGTGAGAAAGTAACGATAACCACCGCGCGCTTCAATGCTCATCGGACCGCACACATCAGTATGTATGATTTCCAACAAGTCACTTCCCCGTTCCATTGTTCCAGAGAACGGCGTTTTAGTCATCTTGCCCATGAGGCATGGCTCACATGTGTCAAGTGATTCAAAATCAAGTGATTCCAAAAGTCCATCAGCATGGAGCTTCCTCATGCGTTTTACGCCAATATGACCTAAACGGCAGTGCCACAAGAAAGTGGTTTTATCATTATCAATTCTACATCTTTTGGCATCAATGTTATAAATATGTGTATCATTACTATCGAGATTCAATAAGAATAAACCCCTCACATCGGGTGCATGACCATAAAAGATATTACTCATATAAATAGAACAACCATTATTCTCTGATTTAAACGAGTAACCGTCTCGCAATAAACAAGATCCAGATATAATGTTCATGCTTAACGCAGGCACCAAATAACATTTATTCAGGTTCATCACTAATCCCGATGGTAATCGAAGAGCGAGCGTGCCGACGGCGATCACATCAACCTTGGAACCATTTCCCACGCGCATCGTCACTTCGTCCTTTGCCAGCCTCCGTCTATTCCGCAGTTCCTGTTTAGAGTTGCAAATGTGAGCAACCGCACCGGTATCAAATACCCAGGCACTACAACGAGAGTTGGTAAGGTACACATCAATAACATGTATATCATATATACCTTGTTTGTTGTTGGCCGCCTTCTTGTCAGCCAAATACTTGGGGCAGTTCCGCTTCCAGTGTCCAGTTCCCTTGCAATGAAAACACACAGTTTCTGGTTTGGGTCCAGCCTTGGGTTTCTTCACGGGAGGAGCAACTGCTTTGCCACTCTTCTTGGAGTTACCCTTCTTACCCTTGCCATTTTTCTTGAAACTAGTGGTTTTATTGACCATCAACACTTGATGCTCCTTCTGAATTTCAGACTCAGCGACTTTCAGCATCGCAAACAGCTCGGCGACTGACTTGTTCATCCCGTGCATGTTATAGTTCAACACGAAGCTCTTGTAGCTAGGTGGCAATGATTGAAGAACTCTGTCAGTGATAGCCTCTGGCGGAAGGGGCATCCCCAATTCAGCCAGACGGGTGGAGTACCCAGACATTCTGAGTATGTGATCACTAACAGACCCGTTCTCTTCCATCTTTCAAGCATAGAACTTATCGGAGGTCTCATACCTCTCGATCCGGGCATTCTTCTGAAAGATAAACTTCAACTCCTGGAACATCTCATATGCTCCATGACGTTCAAAACGTCTTTGAAGTCCCGGTTCTAAGCCATACAACATTGCACATTGAACTATTGAGTAATCATCAGAACGAGCCTGCCAGGCGTTCACAACGTCTAGAGACTCAACTGGAGCGGGTGGATCACCAAGCGGTGCATCAAGGACATAAGCCTTCTGGGAAGCCGTAAGGATAATCCTTAGATTACGGGCCCAGTCCACAAAGTTACTTCCATCATCTTTCAACTTAGCTTTCTCTAGGAACGCATTAAAATTCAGGGGTGCTACTGCGCGAGCCATGATCTACAACATAAATATAGCAAAGACAACTTAGACTATTGTTCAAGATAATGAGTTTAGTTAATCATATTACTTAAAAAACTCCCACTCAAATTGACATCCCTCCGGTCATTCGAGTGTCACATGATCCAAATCCACCAACTCAAGTCCGATCATCACGTGAGTTGAGGTGGTTTCAATGGTGAACATCTTCATGTTGATCATATCTACTATATGACTCATGTTCGACCTTTCGGTCTCTTGTGTTCCGAGGCCATGTCTGTACATGCTAGGCTCGTCAAGTTTAACCCGAGTGTTCCGCACGTGCAACATGGCTTACACCCGTTGTATGTGAACGTAGAGTCTATCACACCCGATCATCACGGCGTGTCTCGAAACGACGAACTTTCGCAACGGTGCACACTCGGGGAGAACACAATTTATCTTGAAATTTAAGTGAGGGATCACCTTATAATGCTACCGTCGTCCTAAGCAAATTAAGATGCATAAAAGGATTAACATCACATGCAAATCATAAGTGACATGATATGGCCATGAACTCGTGCTTTTGATCTCCATCTCCAAAGCACCGGCATGATCTCCATCGTCACCGACATGACACCATGATCTCCATCATCTTGATCTCCATCAACGTGTCGCCATGAGGTTGTCGCGCCGACTGTTGCTTCCACGACTATTGCTAACGTTTAGCGATAAAGTAAAGCATTACATAGCGCTTAATGATTGACACGCAGGTCATACAATAATTAAAGACAACTCTATGGCTCCTGCCAGTTGCCGTACTCATCGACATGCAAGTCGTGATATTCTATACAACACATGATCATCTCATACATCACATATATCTCATCATGTAATTGGCCATATCACAGCACAACATACCCTGCAAAAACAAGTTAGACGTCCTCTAATTGTTGTTGCATGTTTTACGTGGCTGCTACGGGTATCTAGCAAGAACGATTCTTACCTACGCAAAAACCACAACGGTGATATAAAAGTTGCTATTTCACCTTCTACAAGGACCGCCTCTGTCGAATCCGATTCAACTAAAGTGGGAGAGACAGACACCCGCCAGCCATCTTATGCAACAAAGTTACATGTCAGTCGATGGAACCGGTCTCTCGTACGTGGACGAGTAAGGTTGGTCCGAGCCGCTTCATCCCACAATACTGCTGAATCAAGAAAAGACTAAGGAGGGAAGCAATCTGAATATCAACGCCCACAAACTCCTTTGTGTTCTACTCGAGATCTCATCTACGCATAGACCTAGCTCTGATACCACTGTTGGGGAACGTTGCATGGGAAACAAAAAATTTCCTACGCACACACAAGATCTATCCATGGTGATGAGCATCTACGAGAGGGAGAGTGAATCTACATACCCTTGTAGATCGCTAAGCGGGAAGCGTTAAGAAACACGGTTGATGTAGTCGAATGTCTTCGTGATCCAAATCACCGAGCGTCCCGCGATCCAATCACGATCCGTCCCGATCAAGTACCGAACGGACGGCACCTCCGCGTTCAGCACACGTACAGCTTGATGACGATCTCCGCCTTCTTGATCCAGCAAGAGAGAGAGAAGAGATAGACGAGTTCTCCGCCAGCACAACGGCGTAGTGGGGGTGGTGGTGGAGCTGTTCCGATAGGGCTTCGCCTAAGCACCGACAAAAACAGATTTGAGGAAAACCGTATAGACGGGGGGAGAGAGGGTTGCACCGTGGCTTAGGGTGTTTGGCCCTCTCTCCCCTCTAGTATATATAGGAGGGAGGGGGAGGGGGCTGGCGCCCTAGGGTTTCCACCCTAGGTGCGGCCGAACCAGGGAGGAGGAGGTGGACTCCTCCACTTTTCCTTGTCCAATTAGGACTCCTTCCTTATTTGTTTCCCCTTGCCTTTTCTTTGGGGTTTTTCCTTCCCACTTAATTCCAGCCGCATGGGCCTTATAGGGCTGGCTTGCCCAGCCCACTAAGGGCTGGTGCAACTCCCTTTAGGCCCATGTGGCCTCCCGGCGTGGGTGGCCCCTCCCGATGGCCCTCCGGCACTCCCGGTACACTACCGGAAATACCCGAAACTTTTCCGGTGGCCAAAACGGGACTTCCTATATATCAATCTTTACCTCCGGACCATTCCGGAGCTCCTCGTGATGTCTGTGATCTCATCCGGGACTCCGAACAACCTTAGGTCACCAACATGCATAACTCAAATCTACCGAAACGTCACCGAACCTTAAGTGTGTAGACCCTGCGGGTTCGAGAACTATGTAGACATGACCGAGACACCTCTACGGCCAATAACCAATAGCGGGACCTGGATGCCCATATTGGTTCCTACATATTCTACGAAGATCTATATCGGTCGAACCTCTATGTCAAGGATTCAATTAATCCCGTATGCTGTTCCCTTTGTTCTTCGGTATGTTACTTGCCCGAGATTCGATCGTCGGTATCTCTATACCTAGTTCAATCTCGTTACTGGCAAGTCTCTTTACTCGTTCCGTAATACAAGATCTCGTGGCTAACACTTTAGTCACATTGCTTGCAAGGCTCATTGTGATGTTGTATTACCGAGTGGGCCCTGAGATACCTCTCCGTCACACGGAGTAACAAATCCCATTCTTGATCCATGCCAACCCAACAGACACCCTCGGAGATACCTGTAGAGCATCTTTATAGTCACCCAGTTACGTTGCGACGTTTGATACACACAAGGTATTCCTCCGGTGTCAGTGAGTTGCATGATCTCATGGTCATAGGAACAGATACTTGACATGCAGAAAACAATAGCAATAAACTGACACGATCAAATGCTACGTTTATAGTTTGGGTCTTGTCCATCACATCATTCTCCTAATGATGTGATCCCGTTATCAAATGACATCTCATGTCCATGGCTAGGAAACCTTCACCATCTTTTGATCAACGAGCTAGTTAACTAGAGGCATACTAGGGACACAATGTTGTCTATGTATCCACACATGTACTTGAGTTTCCAATCAATACAATTATAGCATGGATAATAAACAATTATCATGAACAAGGAAATATAATAATAACCAATTTATTATTGCCTCTAGGGCATATTTCCAACAAGTATGCCATGCTGTGTACCGCACCTGGTGTGAGCCTTGCCATGAGTCTGTCAAGGGGTACAAGAGTGGTCCAGGAGTGGATCACTGGACAGCGGTCAAAGTTATCCTTAGTAACTACTGGACTAAGGAAATGTTTCTCGATTATGGAGGTGATAGAGAGTTCGTCGTAAAGGGTTACGTCGATGCAACCTTTGACACCAATCCGGATGACTCTGAGTAGCAATCCGGATACGTATAGTGGAGCAGCCATTTGGAATAGCTCCAAGTGGAGCGTAACAACATCTACAGTATGACATAGAGATTTGCAAAGAACACACGGATCTGAATGTTGCAGACCGTTGACTAAAACCTCTCTCACATGCAAAACATGGTCGAACCCCAGAACTCATTGGGTGTTAGATTCATAACAATGTAAATCACATGGTGATGTGAACTAGATTATTGACTCTAGTGCAAGTGGGAGACTGTTGGAAATATGCCCTAGAGGCAATAATAAAATGGTTATTATTATATTTCCTTGTTCATGATAATAGTTTATTATCCATGCTATAATTGTATTGATTGGAACTCAAATACATGTGTGGGTACATAGACAACACTGTGTCCCTAGTATGCCTCTAATAGACTAGCTCGTTGATCAAAGATGGTCAAGGTTTCCTAGTCATAGACATGAGATGTCATTTGATAAACGGGATCACATCATTAGGAGAATGATGTGATGGACAAGACCCAAACTATGAATGTAGCATATGATCGTGTCAGTTTATTGCTATTGTTTCTGCATGTCAAAGTATCTGTTCCTATAACCATGAGATCATGCAACTCACTGACACCGAAGGAAGACCTTGTGTGTATCAAACGTCGCAACGTAACTGGGTGACTATAAAGATGCTCTACAGGTATATCCGAAGGTGTCTGTTGAGTTGGCATGGATCAAAACTGGGATTTGTTACTCCGTGTGACGGAGAGGTATCTCAGGGCCCACTCGGTAATACAACATCACAATAAGCCTTGCAAGCAAAGTGACTAAAGAGTTGGCCACGGGATCTTGTATTACGGAACGAGTAAAGAGACTTGCCGGCAACGAGATTGAACTAGGTATAGAGATACCGACGATCGAATCTCGGGCAAGTAACATACCGAAGAACAAAGGGAACATCATACGGGATTAAATTGAATCCTTGACATAGAGGTTCAACCGATAAAGATCTTCGTAGAATATGTAGGAACCAATATGGGCATCTAGGTCCCGCTATTGGTTATTGACCGTGGAGGTGTCTCGGTCATGTCTACATAGTTCTCGAACCCACAGGGTCTGCACACTTAACGTTCGGTGATGTTTCGGTAGTATTGAGTTATGTACGTTGGTGACCGAAAGTTGTTCAGAGTCCCGTATGAGATCTCGGACGTCACGAGGAGCTCTGGAATGGTCCGGAGGTAAAGATTGATATATAGGAAGTCCCGTTTTGGTCACCAGAAAAAATTCGGCCGTCACCGGTATTGTACCGGGAGTGCCGGGAGGGTTCCAGGGGTCCACCGGGAGGGCCCACTCACCCCAAGGGCCACATGGGCCTAGGGGGTGGCGCACCACCCCCTGGTGGGCTGTCCGTCCAGCCCCTAAGGGGGCCCATGCGAAATTGGAAGGAGGAGGCCAAAGGGGAAGGAGTCCTCCCAAGACTCCACCTCCCTTGTGGGGGGAGGAGTCCTAGTTGGGGGAGGACTCTCCCCCTTGGTTCGGCCGACCCCTCCTTGGTGGAGGGGCTAGGGCTGCCTCCTCCTCCCTCCCTCCTATATATACTAGAGGATTTTGAGGGCAGCCCCCAACCTGAAAAGCCACGGCTGCCTCTCTTTCCCTCTAGATCTGTTCTCCACTAGATCGTCTCGGTCGTGCTTGGCGAAGCCCTACCGGGACAGCTCCACCACCACCACCACGCCGTTGTGCTGGCGGAGAACTCATCTACCTCTCCACCCTCGCTTGCTGGATCAAGGAGGTGGAGATCGTCATCGAGTTGTACGTGTGCTGAACGCGGAGGTGTCGTCCGTTCGGCGCTAAATCGGAAGGACTGTGATTGGATCGCGGGACGGTTCGTGATTGGATCGCGGGACGGATCGTGATCAGATCGCGGGACGGCTAGCGATTTGGATCACGAAGACGTTCGACTACATCAACCGCGTTTCTCAACGCTTACCGCTTAGCGATCTACAAGGGTATGTAGATCCACTCTCCCCCTCGTAGATGCTCATCACCATGGATAGATCTTGCGTGTGCGTAGGAAATTTTTTGTTTCCCATGCAATGTTCCCCAACAGTTTCTACTTGCTTTCACAACGATCATTTCCCATAACTCTCTTTGGTGATTTGTTTTTAATGTCATGAGACCCTGTTCATGAGGAATTTTTTCCAAACGTCTGCAACTGCGTAAAGACCAAATAGAACCAAAACGGCCGGAGCCACCTCGTCGCGCCCGTATACGTCATCTCGTGCATTGTTTGTGTCGGTTCGTGCATGGCTGGTCTGCCCAGATGCGTACGAGCTAAAAGTTATTTTTTTTCATAATTCCTTAGACCATGAAAGTATCTATTTCCTTCATACTTTCTCCATGCACTTTGGTTTTGTGAAACGTCATCCATAACAGGGTGGCAATTATGACAGCTTACGTGTTCACTGAAATGTATGACAAGGGCCTTGATAGCTCAAGGCTGGGATTTGCTCCTCCATCGATTGAAAAGAGAACACAACCGGCAATGAGGAAATTGTCATAGTGAACATGTTGTTTATTCACGAAGATGCTGATAAATCTCACCTGGATTTTTTTTGTAACATATTGCGAAGCAACATGAATAGCACACGATAACTACAATTCGCTCAAATTTCATTTGTATGGATATAGGGGTCAACATAAATGTCCACGGTTCCATTACTGATCATTGATCGGGAGATGTTTTGAGTCATGTCTATACTTCACCGAACCTACAGGGTAACATGCTTAAGGGTCATCCATGTGTTGAGTACTAGGTTAGGAGCCTGAGAGAAAGTTACCGAGAAAGTTTTGGAGACACTAAAAAATGTTTTAGAGAAACCGAAAGTGTTTCAGAGTAAACCATCAAGCCACAAAAGTTTCGAAATACGTCCAGAGTTTTTCGAAGGGTGTCGGAAAAGTTCTGGGACCTCCTAAATTTTTTCGGCGGGGGGGGGGGGGGGGGGGGGAGCTCGCACAAAAAACACAATGTTGGGGGGTGTTCCCACATGGGGCACAACAACCCCCTTTTGTGGGCTGCTTTGTAGGGGAGGGGGTTGGGGGCAGTGGGGAAGTCCCCTTTTTTGTGGAAACATGTTGGTAAGGGGTGTCCTGCTTGGGGGCAGCCCCCCTTATGTGGCAAGTGTAGGGATGGGGGGGGGGCCTTGTGGGCAACCTTCCCCCTTTTGTAGGGTGACATTTATGAAGGTGGGGGGCGGGGCTTTGGGCATCCACTTCCTTGGCTCCCCCACCCCATCCTTCCCCTATAAATAGAGGAGAAGAGGAGCTCTCCAACACAACTCAAGTTTATCAACAATGGCATGCAATGATGTACCCTCCACAAAATAGTTTCATTCTGCCGCAAATCTGCCTAGTATTCAGTAGCAATTTGTTTTGGGCAGAGCGCTGCTGGACCGGTGATACTGTATGTGTGCAACCCGATAGAGAGATCGTACATTTGATCTTCTGTTCGAGGGAGGATATATTCTCGCGGTTGGGAGGTTGTAAAACCCTAGGTGGCGGGAATCTACATCGACAATCTTCATCAACTCTTCTTCCGCTGCTGCTACAGGTTGGTAATGATCATATCAAATCTTGTATGCATCTTCATAATGATCCTAGGCATGTACGTAGTACAGATTTTTTTGTTTTCGGTTGCGATTCCCTAGATGGATTCCTACTATGGGCATGCCTCAGGGTGTGCAAAACCAAACAAAAAACCAAAAACCGAACCAAAAAACCAAAACCAAACCGAAATTTCGGTTTTTTCAAGTTACGGTTTCAGTTTCAGTTTCTAAATCTAGAAACCATTTAACATTCGGTTTTTTCAGTTAGAAACCGAAAACCGTTCGGTTAAACCGAAATAACCGAAGTTTGCGTTAATATGCTACTACGATACGAGCCAACACTTCAAGCGACCCCTTGTTTTATAGCTCTCCGCCCACCGCGCTGCAGCTCGATCGGCGAGGTGGTACTAATCGCAGCACCTGGAACCGATCAGAGCACCTAGCGCATGCGGTGCTTGTTTGGGCTTCAAACTATCCGGCCCATAAGGCCGCTTTTGTCCAGCGATTCATGCCTGGAGCGCTTCGTCCCGTCTCAGGAGCCGATCGACTTTGTCAGCACTCGAGAGGATCGGCCAGGAAAGGACCCCACCAGGTGGGCGTGGCCTCGTGGTCATTGCCCAATGGAGATGCGCAGGATTTTCTCTCTTTCCTTTTTTATTCTGCTTCCTCTTTCCTTCCTATAATCAATTCATCTAATAGTAAAGTAGTAATGCCTTAGGAGTTAGGACCGAATCACGTGGACGTCCAAAACCTTCCTTAATCTCTTATATTTGTTGCCATCTATAATGCTTATGACTAAATTATGTCTATCAGCTAATGGTACATACAGTCTACGTACATAGTTCTCACAAGAAAAATCTATCCTACATACATGAACTGAACATGTGACTAAAAAATTATTTGTTGTTCAAAAAATCGCGTAAACTTTGGTTATTTTGGTTATTACCGAAACCGAACCGAAATAAAATGGTTATTACCGAAACCGAACCGTATCTATGTATAAAACCGTATAAACCGAAGTATAAAAACCGTATAAACCAAAAACCGTATAAACCGAACCGAATTAAACCGAAAAAACCGAATGCACACCCTGAGACATGCCCCCTTGGTGGAAAAAGTGGGGCCATTCCTCAAATGTCCAAAAAAAGACCATGTTCAAAGGATGGTGTCCAGGTAGGCTAGAAGGGTTTGTTTGTGAGCACGTAATTTTTTTACATCTATGAAATTCCCCCAACTTTTTTCATGATCTACCATGACCAATTCATCGCACCATGCCAAATGATTTTTTCTTCAAGTTTTGCACTTCTGGAATTATTTCAATGAACAAAGGCCGATAACTTGGCGCACGTGGAAACGGTGTTGAAAGTCGTTAAAATTAGGCATGAATGCCTATCATGGGCATGTCCCCTTGGTCGCAAAAGTTGGGGGTCATTCCTAAGATTTCCAAAAAATACCATGTCCATAGGACGGTGTCCAGTTAGACCAGAATGGTCCGTTTGTAAGCACGTCTGTATTCGACATCCGTGCAATGGCCCAATTTTTCTCATCGACTACCGTGACCTCTGGAACCATGCGAAGTGCTTTTTGTTTTCGATGATTTTTGATTTTTTGAAATTATTTCAATGACAAAAGACTGATAGGTACCAGATCACTGTCGTCTTGTATTTTGATGCTAGTCGACCCGACGAGGGCCGAAGCCACTGATCGAGGGAAGGTACCCTTCCCATAGAGGATTTTTTTTAGGAAATCCTAGCTATTCTTAGCATGATTTTGGAAAATCTCCTTGCTATTACTCAAACAAGCATGAAACGTATGCTTGCCTATTCGTCTATAGGACAAATCGGAGTCAGGGATTTCCTAGGAATTCTGGATCGTAGAAAGGGAAAATTTAAATATGGCACAGAAAAAAATAAATCGAAATGAATGGAAGATGCCTGTGGAACTTCTTGGTTCTTTTTTGGTGCCTCGTTCAGACAATGGATGGAGGCCCACCATGGGCATGCCCCCTTGTGGCAAAAATTGGGGTTATCTCTACTATTAAAGGGGAACCTGTCGTCGTGGTCGTGATGGTTCGACCTCGTTCGATCCCCCCTCGTGCTTTCCGCCCATCGATTTTTTTTAGCGTAAGTCGTGTTCCCGTAAAAAAAGACCATCCGGTTAAGCAAAGCACACGTACTCTCCCTCCAAAGAAAAACCAGCCGGTTGAAACCCACCACGCACGTCCGCACGCATGTCTCACCTATCTGCTTACCGCCTGGCGCACCCACGTCTCCCCTCCCTCTCCAATGCGTGTGGCGCTCGACGCGCCTGAGCCGCGCTGCCGCCGCTACCACTGCCCGCGCCACCACCTCAAGCTTCCGCCACCGTGCAACGCCATCGATTTCCTCCGCTACGACGTCTTCTCAAACGATTCTGGACACCGCGTCCTAGCCTGCACCAACACCTCAAGCTTCTGCCGCCGCACGGCGCCATCGATCTCGTCCGTTGCGACGTCTTCTCGGATGATTCTGGGAACCCTAGGAAATCACGGACATGGGGACATCGACCCGTGGTCAATTCCCCTTGCCGGCTGCCACCGTGGCCAGAGAGGAGAATCTCGGATGTACTTCGTCGCCCATGTGCCGGGGCGTGCGGCTGTACTTCCTCTCATGGATGAGCACGGAGGGGTTGCCGCGTAGAGCCTCCAGCAACAACGATGGCGGCGGCAGCGACGCCATCCTCACGGGACGAGTACATGCAGCGCAGCGGGCAGTGTCCTCTAGCCTCTCCTCCTTTCTTTGTCAAAAGTAACACCAAACAACGAGGGCCTCTCCCTCTTTATTTGTCAACACCAACAACGAGGTGGAAGCCTCCGAAGGCGGCGATGGGCCATGGCGGCATGCCCACGCCACCAGGCGATGTACCAAGATGGCGTCGTTCACTCAGTCTTGCCCTGCAGTTCCATGCATTGATTCATATCTTGTATTCTGCATGCAACCTGTTTGTCGATATGCCAATGTGATATCGTTGATCTCCTAATCGATTTTGTCTGTGCATGTACCTCTTAGATGGGCTGGTGTCTCTTCTTGGCATCAATCATCTACCAATCTCCTACTTTGTCAGGCAAGGAAGCTACTGCCGCAAGATCAATTCTTCCATCAGGTGCGACGCGGAGAAGTCATCAGGGTTCGTTTGCAGAGCTATCTGATCATACTTGTATTTTTTTTTAACTCATCACAACTGATGCTTCTCTGTTGCCATCAGTATCCTACTAGGATCAGGGACTCAGGGTCTACAACACCATCGCGGTTGCCATCAGTATCAGTGCTGAGACCTCAATCAAGAGGTAATGAGATTCAAGAAGCTTCATCATTTCAACAGAGTCTGCGCACATTTACAAAAACGAAGTGATGTAAATGATTAGTAATTTTTTAAGAAAATAAGAACAATTTCTTGTGAAATGTGAGTGATCTTATTGATCCAATAACATGGAACTCAGGAAGGTGGTCTCGCAAAATTATAGTAGACAAGAAATGATACTATTTTTGGTTTTTGACTTTAGGGATGCTGAATATTTCTGTACAACAGGGTACAGATATGCAGAGGAATTATCTTATTAGTATACACCTTTCTTTCCTCAGGTTTAGCATTTAATCAAAATCATATTTTAAATTAGGGCATGTGATTCTATTGTATCCTTCATAGTTCAAATTGGGCCAATATATTTCATAGGACTTGAATATGCCATATTATTGATACTCTGGTTTCAAGGGCAACTAAGTGATGTAAACTCTGACTCTGCTTTCGTACTATATAGTACTATATATGAGTCACTTCTGCTAGGAGTTAATAATGGGGATAATTAAAAGCAAGTTTTTTCTGCTAGAGTCAAATCTTTATAATGCAGAGTGTGTCTCTTTGATAGGGTAGTGTGTGTTGGTGCCAGCCTGATCTTTTTGCTCGTAGTCTTTGGTGGTTGCACCTATGCTTGGTTTGTCTATTTGGTTGGCTTTATGCGGCCAAATTCTTTCAGATTTTTTTTAGTTTATCTTTTTTGCTACACTTGGAGAGGACAAAAAAAATGAACCTGGGTAAACTCGGTATGGTTTTTTTTGTTTTTCTATGAGAAATGGAACGGGGGAGGGGGAGGTGTTCCTGTTGATAAAAAAAATAAGTCCACGGAAGAGAAACATTTTCTTAGTGCTGGGTGTACTCGATTATTTGTTTAAGGTGGGTCCACATGTCCGGGTTTAAAATTAATGATATGGTAACATACTTACACATAATTTATTTATTTCAGATTAATGCCACAAGTGGGTAGAAAGGATTTGAAGTACAAAAAAGGTATTTTATTCATTAGTCGTCGAATTATTGCAAGATCAATGGATGAATGAAATTCTATTACTATATAATTCAGTGGCCATTCCTTCTAGATTAGGGCTTAGCAGGGTAGAAGAGTATTTTCACTACCTGCGAGACAACTAATTATTTTCTTGTGCTTATGATAGCATGGATGAGCGGATCCCACGGCATGGCTCAGACGATGAACCATAGTACTACAGTCTACACAAGGTTCCTACCTCCTCTGAACCTCCGCTGTATTGGTTAACATTAGCTTTAGTTTCAATGTGGTTGAGTTGTTTGTTATTGCCAGTCTTATATCTCAATGTAGAACTCAAGAGAGAAACCAGAAGTTGTCACCGACGGCAACATCTATGAAAGGTACCATAACTGTGGTTGTTTTCTTCAAACCTAACATGACAACCATTTTGCCTTGCTCTAATCATGTTTTGTGAATGCATTTTTTGGTTAGAAACCCAATAGCTCATGGAGAAGGCAAAAAGTCACTTTGGAGGACGAGTTCGAATGAGCCCTATATTTTGAATAGTGCCAAAAGGTACTCTATTTTGAATAGTGCCAAAAAGTCACTCATGGAGAAGGATGTTAACAAAGCGACAAAAGTTGTATAGATTGCAAAATCATAGTTGGACAATTAAATAAATTAAGATGTAAATTAATACGCGCCATGCATGCAACTTTTGCAAAAATTACACGAGAAGTACTCATAATAATCCAATCGTATTGCACTCTTATAGATTTGATGTATGCTTCTTCACTATGAATAATCACACGCTCTTTCAATTCATGTTTAATAAAATCTTGCAAACAGAGAAAAGCCAGGCTTTCCCAAGGAATTTAGGTGTGGACCGACCTCAGACACCAGCAACCCGCTCCCAGTATTCTCTTGCTTGGTTTTCTTGTCACCAACCATACAAGCGGTCCATCATATATAGTTGAAGTATTTTATCATTATAAAAGAACTATATTTTTCTGATAAGATTTTAGTGCTGCTTAGTCATCATCATCAATATGAGATGCAAAACATCATCATCAATATGAGATGCTCAGACCTGCTTTAGGATTCGAGGCTGTTTAATATAATGTTCTTGTCATACCAAGAAGGATTTAGCTGAAGGTTTGTGATCGAGGAGAATGAACAGGTGATGTTAACCTAAAGAGTTATTTGGCCACTAATGTCGCACACTGCCTTTATTTCGAAAACCATCACATACTACTTTTGGTTAATAGATTTGTTTAGTACCAAATGCTTATTACATTTCTGTGAAGGATGATGGCAATATCACGCTGAAAAACAATTTAATAATAATTTGTGATACGTTGTATTTTTTATGCACCGTTTGATCACTGGATTTAAAAAACATCTATCTAATTATATGGCATTGGTAGGACGGAACACCTCTTTAAAATGCTCTGCAAATGGAAACATACATGAATATGTTGATCCTCATCTTTTTCTGTCTCAGTGCATAAAAGTACTATGCAGAGCTAGAGGAAGACACCTCCATGGCTCTTCGTGTGTGGCTGCCGAATGCGTGGTTAGAGTTGCTGCATGGTCTCAATCCTTTATGTCCATCCATCGGCTCTGCTGCTGGGAACCTTTGTCAAGACAAAATTGTGAAGCCATGCATGGCAGTAGCAGCAAGGCATAGTCCAAATGTCAACAGAAAGGAAGTGAGAGTGTGTAGTGGTAATAAAAAGGGAAGGGAGCCACCCCTGTGTTTGTGAGAGCATAGAATGAATAGTTTGTCTATATATTTTTGTTCTGTACAAATGAAAGGTTTGGGATTGGAATAGGTGAGTCACTAGGGTGCATGTTGATAGTGAGACAGGTAGGACTTAAATACAGTCTAAGCAAAATTCAGAATCTGCATTTATTTATCTTCTTATAAAAAAATTATAGTCCGTAGCAACGCACGGGCACTCAACTAGTTTCTTATAAGTCTAGAAACATAACCATGTTCTAAAAAACTAAAATGAATTTAATATAAATATGAATATATATAATATGTAAAATGTACATAAATTATTAACTAAAATAATTAATAAACAATTTAATACGGTGAAACTATTAAGTACAAACAAAATTAAAAATCAAGACTACTCATGTTTTAAATAAAAAATTAAATAAATAGTAAAAATTAAATATAGCAGTAAAAAAAGACGCGGGCCCAACGCACGTCACCCTAGCGGCAATGCCTTGGACGCTTACTGGATCGGCCTAGCGCGTGTCCCCTAATTGAGCCCGCTCATAGGTTGAGTACCACCTCACCGCACGAGGGGGTCATTGACTGGCTTAAATAGTCGCGTCCCACCTCGTCGAGCTCCTCTCAAACTTACCATTGTATCTTGACGTGGCCGCCCTGCTAGGTCAGGTCGCCGCCGCTATGCACGCCGTTCTCTTAAAATTTTGCTTCCAATATTTCTCTGTTTCTCTAATTTTGCTTCTTTTTAATTTATGAAACTTCTTGGTTGACATTTTATTTGTGTGTTTGATAGCCAAAACAATAATTTAAACAGATTTGCACAAACTTAAACATAATTAAAATTTCATTCAACATTTAGGAAATTTTACATCGTTTTGAATGAAATTTGAATTCAACTTAAAAACCTCAACTAAATGTCGTCATTGCTGCCACCGAGGTCGATGAAGTCCAGCTCACTACCGTCACCGTCGTCGACCGCCTCCATCGAATCACGGAGGGCGGTGTTGAAACCCGACGTGTCGTCTTGGTCGTTCACCTCCCTGAGCTCCGCCGAGGGAATCTATCCGAACACTATCGTGGATCACGTGAAGCGCAGAGGGGAGTGGGGCGACTCGGGATGGGGCGCAGGAGGTTGGACGACCAGCCCAATGCGAACGCCGCATCGGGAGCCGGCGAGACGCGCCTTGCAGCGTCCACATGTGACGTGTTGACCAGCTGACTGTGCACTTCGTCACGCCACACACGTACGGCCGGTTCCGGAATACGTATTGTACGTACAACGCGTGTACCGCCGAGGACGGGTGGGCGATGACTTTTTCATAATAAGACCCTCCTGTCATTTTTTCACAAATGGGTATGTAGAGATAAGAGCATCTACAACCAGACCCCTCATACTCGTCTCAAACGCTCGGGCAGGCCGCTCGGTTACTGACCGGTCACGAAAATGCGACCCAGACGGGCGCCTTAAACGGGCCTCAAACGCCCGAGCTGACCGGCACCCCTCATATCCATCTAATATATGAGATGAGTATGAGGAGTGCTCGGGCGTGCCCGGTCAGTGGTTTTGCCTCCGTCACATAGGATCGGGCCCATATTTTTTCTTTGTTTATTCTTTCTCACTTCATCTCCACCAATTGCATGCATGTGACCGAACGTATAGGGGTAAAGTGAGGGACATGGCTGGAAAAGGTGGAAATTTGAGAGGTGACCGATCATTGCCCGTCCGCTGGTGTTTAAGGGATCGGATTTGCCAAGTCCAGCTGTAGATGCTCTAAGGCCTTTTACAATGCAAGGTGCTTAGGGGAGATGTTTAAGGAAATAAACAATGTTTTTCTTAAGCACCGGTGTTTATTTATACAGGATAGATGCTTATTTAGGCGTCTCTTCTGTAAAAATAAGCACGGGTGCTTTAGAAAAACCGGGGTTAATTTTCTAAACATTTTCCTAAGCACCTAGCATTGTATAAGGCTTAAGAGCTTTTGATATGTTTAGGAGTTTGTACCGAAGAAGAAGTGTTCTTGCAAAGGTCATCCCAAGGTATTTTACTAGACGTGATGCCAACTTTTCATCAGCTTTTTATCCAATATACAATGGGCATTTTCTGTTGTAAAGAGAACCTATCAAAACAAACGAACTAGTAGGAAAGTGAGGCCGTCCTTATCCAAGTTGTGAGACTATGAGTTCCCATTCACACCCTCAGTTTTCCTTCAAAAGGGAGCAGCTACCAATTATGCGAGTGGCGTGAATCAGAGAGAGAGAAAAGGAAACAGAGAAGCAAAATAGTGAACGCGTCAGTCTGCTTTAGAGTACTGAAGGAAAAAACCTTGCAAGAGAACGGCATCCGGGTGCTTTTAACAAGGGAGAAAAGAGACGGGGAGGGAAACGGAGACGGACGCAGGAGAGACAGAGGATAGAAAAGCAGCGGGCGAGTGGTCTTCCTCTCCGTGACTTGTGACCATCCTCCAGGAGTAAAAATGGCTAACGCAAGGAAAAGAAACCTTGCACCCGAATGGCAAAAATGGCAGCTGCGTCTGCTTTAATAAACGATAAAAGAAAAGAGACGGGGAGGAAAATGGAGCGACGGACGGGCCGAGACAGGGGAGAGGAAAGTGAGGGGCAAGCGGACGCTCTTCCTCTTTGTGACTCGTGTCCGCGGAGCGTGGAGAGGCCACCACCCCCTTCCACTTCCATTAAAACCCCACTCCCCTGCCTCGCACCTCCGGCTACGGGACCCCGACGAACGCTGACGAACGCCATTGTGAGGTACTCCCGGTCCGCCCCCAAATCCAGGCCTCTCTCTCTCTTCCTTCGCTTCTTCATGGCAGTCCCAAACCCCGTCTCTTTGTCGCGGATTATCGCATCCTGCTGTTCTCCACTTCTTCTGGAGCTGAGGGTTTCCAGAGCTTTTCTTTACTTTTCACGAAACAGGATTCAGGGTTCTTCACGGGAGTCGCAAATCCCGTCTCTTTACCGCGGATCGCATCCTACCACACTTCACCTTTTCTTCTGGAGTCGAGGGTTTTTCAGACATCCAGTTTTTTTTTTCTTTCAGGAAACGGGGATTCAGGGTTTTTGCGCTGCAAGTTCTTGGCTTTCTTTCGTAATCGATCGAGGGGGTACAGCGCGTAGGTCTTTAATCGACCTGCTCGTGTATAGGGATTTCTACTTCTTGTTCTCTCCTTAATTTTGGTGGTAATGATTTTTACATGCCGTGGTAATTATTTCTCACCAAGATTTGCTCTGCCTCTCAAGATTCTGTATGTTCTTCACCCAGCATTATGGCATGATAATTACTTCTTTGGTCTACCGTGATTCTTAGTACTAGTAGTCTATCTGATGATGTGCTACCTTCACCTGAGATTGGCTCCACCTGATGGTTTAATCTCACTTGCAGAGGAGGAGAGAAGAGGAAGGGGCAGATCTATGGGCAACTGCAAGAGTTCATGTACGTATGTCTAGCCAATCGTGATGCTTCGACTGTGTCTTTTATAAACCAAATAAAAGTTTGATGTTTGGACTCTGTCTTTTATAAAACATATAAAAGTTGGATGCAATTCACAGCATTAATTTCCTTGGCAAAACTCAAGGCAGGAATATGGAATCCTAGCTCTGAATGGAAGATGGCTAGCCAGTCATGTGAAGTGGTAGTATATATGTGCTCAATTGAAGATGGCTCTGCATTGAATATGTGCTATATATCACTCTCCTTATCTAGAAACAAAGCTGTTTGAGTGCTGGTCTTGATGTCTTATTGATTATTAGATGACATAGTACTATAAGAAAGTACACGTATTTCTGCTTTGTTCTACCCCTGATTGGTGACATGAATAACTATATGCTTTCAAGATTTTGGTTCATTTAACCAGAACATAAAGAACTTATATGCTGCTGCTCATTCTTGCGGTTGTTGATATTGTAGTCTGTTTGTTTGGAACTGCAACATGCCATGATTTTTCTCATAGCATGTTCTCTCTTTCTTTGTTTTGTAATTTTGATTTATTGCGTTTGTGCAAATATCAGCTCGTGCACTCCGAGGAAAGGCCCATGTCGTTCCGGACTCAGAATGGAGGATGCAGGACTTTGGAAAGACCCATGTTCCAGATTTAGAATGGAAGATCAATGACTTCTCATCGCTGCTTGAGACGGGAGCTAAGTCAGCAACATCTGCCGCTTTTCACTGCTCTGGGTATAACTGGTATGCACCATAATTGCAAAATTAACTCTGCAAAATTCTTGTAGTAGCTGTAAATACCATCTGGTTTGTTTTAGTAGAAAAGGCAATTATATGTTATCCATATACACATTGATTTAGGATGCCATTTACTCACAATGATGTCTCGATCGATCATTGATGTAATCAAATTAGCAATCACAATCTCATAAACGAACAGTCATATCCTAAACTTGATATGGTGCATGAAGTGAAAAAATTAGACTTCATTCCTGCTTCAGTTATGAATTCTAGATTGACTTTGGTTTCTTTGCATGATTTCATTTACCAGGTGCATGAAAGTGAGTCCAATGCATAAAGAAACTGGTTCTGAAACGCCATATGTTGCTCTTAGTCTTATGGCATCCCAAGCAAGGATGGTGCCAGGTCACACGGTGCATGTGGTTTTTGAGTTGTCAATATACAACCATTCAAAAGGAATGTACTGTGGATGCAAAGGTAGTCTCATGGATGTGTTTTTTCAAATACATCCAACATATTACAGCTACGAATACGTACTCCTCTGTGTGTCATAAGTTTGAGATATAAATACCATGATTCCATCATTACAAGTCAATATCTGTAAACATCGAAATAGGATCAAAATACAATGGTTTCCATTAACAAGTCGCTTCGTATTTGCTTTGCTATCAAGTTTCTCTGTCGAGGAATTTGAATGGTTCAGATGGCATACACATGTTTCTCACTTGAGACATTACAAGTTTCTTTGTAGGCATTACAAGTTTCACACTTGAGACTATTATGGTTCAGATGGCATGCACATGTTTCTCTTTAAATTTGATTATCATTATTTGGATGTAATTCACTACCTTGCTTTCTTAGCTAGGGTGAAGGTTGGTTAGATATTATTTGGTATATTTGCGTTTTGCATACAAGGTCTTCATTCTCTAATATTCTAACCTTTACCTAACCGCAGCTACCTACAACTTTCATTTCAAGAATATCTACTCGAAGGAGCATTGCTTGATTCCTCTTCAGGAGCTACTGAAATCACCTGCTTTCCTAGTTGATGATAACTGTGTCTTTGGTGTGGCGATATTAAAAATTGATGCCTCTTCTCCTGAAAAGAAGGCTGTTGTGGTTCAGAAGAAGGCTACCACAGTTCAGAACCTCTTTGTTCAGAAGAAGGGTTCGTCAAAGGGACATACACTTGGAACATGAACAATTTCCTTGAACTGGACTTGGATCACTTTGTCCGTTCTCCTACATTTGAAGTTGGTGGGCATAAATGGTATGCACCTGTTACCAGTTAGGCAGTTACATGACAAATGATTTATATGAATGATATACATGTGTTATCCAACATTTTAGCTTATACGTATCCTTTAGCTTACCATACCTAGTTACTTTACAAACTTCTTCTTTAATGTTTTATGCCAACGGACATTAGCGATGGCCAGATCTTTGTGCAAGGCAAGGTCCTTCAGATATTCTAACCGGACAGTTAGCTTGATGCAACCAAAGAACTGTACTTCTAGTATATTTACAGATATGTGTAGCGCATTCCAGTTTCAATAGAAACAGGTTTTTGTAATCATGCTGCACCGAAAATTCCGAAAAAATGTAGTACTAAAATCTATGTTGAATAAATACTAGAAATTTCATTTTCATGTATATATTTGGTACCACCCGTTCTTGTATGTGCCAGATACCATCGATTATTTTCTCAGATTGTTTTTGTGTAACATTGTACCCCATTATCTTGTGCTGTAGTGATGTTTTGTTCAGATTTTTGGTACAATTTTAATGCCACCATGTCGTTTCCAAAGTTAACCTGACTACAGCCAAGCTCAGCCAACTTTCTGATTTCAGTAACCAACCACATTCCTCAAATATATTTTCCCGGGTACCCAATTATATTTGAAGTAACACTTCCCATTTTCTTCAACAGGCACATCCGCATGTATCCGCGTGGTGACAAGTACAGCACTGATTGCCTCAGCTTGTACTTACACCTGGATGCCTCGGATGAGCTCCATCTCGAGTCCAAGAAGGTGGTTGTAATGACTCTGTCCATCCTGGACCAAAAGAATGGGAAACACTTGACTGCAACTTCAGGTTCAGCTCTCCTTAGCAAGTATCAGTGCTACTGATATGTGTGATTCAACCAGCTAGTGTCTGTAACCTCATGATGATTACAGTTGATCTTACTTTTATGGTGATGGTAGGTCTCTTGGTGTTTACGGGTGGACACGGCTGGGGATGGGCTGATTTCCTTGGACTCAAGAAACTCAAGGACCCTTCTGGAGGCTATGTTGTAGGATTGAGCTGCGTTGTGAAGGCGGATCTCACTATCTTTGGTTCATCCATTGATGGTTAGATGTTTACCTCATGGCCTAATGGAGAGATGATGCCCTTACATCCTACTTATAACTAGACTTATATTTGAGATAATGTTGTGGTAGCACTACTAAGAACTTGTGGGATGATTTAGTAGTAACGAGCCGGATTTGAGAAGTGGGATGATTTCACGCATATATTTCTAGGTATATGTATCGAACAGAATTATGTCATCGGATGTACTTCTATATGCATGGATGATGCAACTATGTCGGTTAGCTTGTTTCGCTTCATGTATCTTTGGTTCAGCTGAACCATGTTATCTCTCGCTTGGTTCATGTGCATCATGGATGTTCCAGTTTATGAACCATGTTATTTTGAGAGTGAAGGCTCTATTTCCTCTGCCCTCCGTCCATTTGTTTCGATTTTATGAACCAGGTCTTACTTACTAGTCTTAGCTTGTACTCAAATTCTCCATTTGTGAAAAGGTGAGCCGAGAGCCTTTTGGTAAAACTAAAATAAAATGGGTGGTAGTCTTGACAGTAATTTACTTCACGTTCTACTTCTTGTTTTCTTCTTTATTTTTCTCACGGGTAAACACCTTGCTGCTCAGCTGCTATATGCACAGCTGCATTTGCATGTCGACCTGTAGTATTGCCTTTTCAATCTTCACCTGATGTCCAAGACACTTGCTTGGTTCCACATGTCACTGTATGTTTACAACCTAACCTTGTGGAAAGCAACACATTGGGTATATTGGTCTTCTGATGCTTGCTGCAAAGTTAACAATTCAGAACTTGTTCAACTACAAAAAAAATTGCGACAAGATTGTTACCTCTCCAGCAAAGAGAATGTTGGGCTGCTTCTTGCTTTCCAATTTTCCATGGTGTTAAGTGATATCTTTGGGACAGGGGAACACGCTGCATTTGTCGCATGCTGAGCCAAATTCATGAAAATTGTAACTACTTTGATCTTCCCTTTTGTTCAAAAGAGTGTTATATTCTTTTTTTATTTGAGAAAAGGGGTTACTTTGATTTATTTTCTGTGAGCTACTCCAATTTGGACTACCGTCGAAAGTTTTCTTGTTCTGAGTTGAATTATACATAAAGTAGTTTCTCTTTCTGTATTAAATATACTGTAAAAATATGCTTTGGATTTACCATTCCCAACACTTCTTTCTGAACTCAATGAACAGTTTTAACATGCTCCCTCTTACCCTCTCTTTTCACATGAGGGGTAAGATTATATAATAGATCTGAGCCGTTGATCTCATTAATTAATGATTTGATTAACTCTTACCTTCTTACCTCATATGTAAAAAGAGGGGTAAGAGGGAGCATCTTAAAATTTGCCGAACTCAATACACTACAAGTTCTTTGAAAAAAACAAGCGGTTCCAGAACATTATTGTCTGATCAATAAATCACTTTGCATGGATTGGTCAGAGTGTTGTCGCTTCTGATCAAAGATCGATTTGTTTCTCTCCAACTCCTGCACTCCCAATTCAAGGGGCGGGGGACATCGGCATCTACGGCTGGTCATAATGGAAAGTATCATATACTAGTATCATGCAGTATCATGCATATGATACTAGTGTATGAAACAATATTCATAGTGCATAGTATCATATATTGTTATCATAGATGACTTTATTTATTGACATGTATGACACATAATAACACATCATTTAATATGATACGTTATCATGATATGATACTCAACCCTCTCTTCTTTTAATTCTATGCCACCTCATCAAAATTGACTAGTTGGCATGCATAATACTACCATTGCGGGCAGCCTACTATTTTTGTGCACACATGTGCGAGACCTATGGACCCGCCTTGGGGTGATTCAGATCATTGATCACGCTTTGCCAGTTGACAGATCGGGTTGTGCTATATTCGACGATAAAGGGTTTCCCCCCGCTTTATATTATAAAGCAACCACCCGATACAACTAGCTCCCTGGGGCCACAGCACAAACAGGCCCAAAAGAAAAGAAAAAGAGAAAGAAAGAGAAACAAATGCTGACGCGGCAGCTCAACTAAGTGAAGATGGCCGACACCCGCTGCACCCTCCGGAGAAGTTCCACTCCACCACACTACTAGCACTCCGAAGCCTCGCGTACCAAGCAACACCTTCAGGAAGGAATGCGACGACGACGCCGCTGCTGCCCAGACAAGTCCTAGAGTTTCCCCCGGTACGCGGATGGCAGTGATGAGGTTGTTGAACCTTTACTTCAACCTGAAAGTAGCGCAGCGCAGAAAGATGTTTCTGTAGAGCCTACATCAGCTGAAGAGGAAGTTAATGATGATGATCATGAAGCTTTGGATCAAGTTGCTATCGAACCTCGTAGGTCGACAAGGACGCGTACTGCTCCTGAGTGGTACGGCAACCCTGTCTTAAAGGTCATGTTGTTGGACAACGATGAACCTACGAGCTATGGAGAAGCGATGATGGGCCCAGATTTGTTGGAAATATGCCCTAGAGGCAATAATAAATTAGTTATTATCATATTTCCCCGTTCATGATAATAGTTTATTATTCATGCTAGAATTGTATTGACCGGAAACTAAATACATGTGTGGATAATAGACAAATACTATGTCCCTAGTATGCCTCTACTAGACTAGCTCGTTGATCAAAAGATGGTCAAGGTTTCCTGACCATGGACATGAGTTGTCATTTGATAACGGGATCACATCATTAGGAGAATGATGTGATGGACATGACCCAACCGTTAGCATAGCAAATGATCGTTCAGTTTATTGCTATTGCTTTCACTATGTCAAATACACGTTCCTCTGACCATGAGATCATGCAACTCCCGGATACCGTAGGAATACTTTGGGTGTATCAAACGTCACAACGTTACTGGGTGATTATAAAGGTGCACTACAGGTATCTCCGAAAGTGTTTGTTGAGTTGGCATGGATCGAGATTGGGATTTGTCACTCCGACTATCGGAGAGGTATCTCTGGGCCCTCTCGGTAATACAGCATCACATAAGCCTTGCAAGCACCGTGACTAAAGAGTTAGTTGCAAGATGATGTATTACGGAACGAGTAAAGAGACTTGCCCGTAACGAGATTGAACTAGGTATTAGATACCGACGATCGAATCTCGGGCAAGTAACATACCGCCGGACAAAGGGAACAACGTATGTTGACATATGAGGTTCACCGATAAAGATCTTCGTGGAATATGTAGGAACTAATATGAGCATCCAGATTCCGCTGTTGGTTATTGACCAGAGAGTCGTCTCGGTCATGTCTACATCATTCCCGAACCCGTAGGGTCCGCACACTTAAGGTTCGATGACGATATAATATTATATGAGTTATGTGATTGGTGACCGAATGTTGTTCGGAGTCCCGGATGAGATCACGGACATGACGAGGAGTCTCGGAATGTCCGAGAGGTAAAGATTGATATATTGGAAGGTGGTATTCGGATATCGGAATAGTTCCAAGTGATCCGGGTAAATATCGGAGTGCCGGAGGGTTACCGGAACCCCCCGGGGAAGTAATGGGCCTACATGGGCCATACGGGAAAGAAGAGGCAGCCCACTAGGGGTGGCTGCGCCTCCCTCCCATGGGAAGTCCGAATTGGACTAGGGGAGGGGGCGCAACCCCCTTTCCTTCTCCTCTTCTCTCTCCCTTCCTTCTTCCCCCTCTTGAGAAGGAATCCTACTAGGACTAGGAGTCCTAGTAGGACTCCTCTCCCCATGGCGCGCCCAACCTAGGGCCGGCAGCCTCCTCCTCTCCTCCTTTATATACAGGGGCAGGGGGCACCCCAAAGGCACGACAATTGTTCTCTTAGCCGTGTGCGGTGCCCCCCTCCACAGTTTACCACCCCGGTCATATTTTCGGAGAGCTTAGGCGAAGCCCTGCCGGAATCACTTCACCGTCACCGTCGCCACGCCGTCGTGCTGACGGAACTCATCTACTACCTCGACGTCTTGCTGGATCAAGAAGGCGAGGAACGTCACCGAGCTGCACGTGTGTAGAACTCGGAGGTGCCGTACGTTCGGTACTCGATCGGTGGAGCTCGAAGGATTGTTCGACTACATCAACCGCGTTGTGAGACGCTTCCGCCAAACAGTCTACGAGGGTACGTAGACACACTCTCCCCTCTCGTAGCGATGCATCTCCATGGATAGATCTTGCGTGAGCGTAGGATTTTTTTTGAAATTCATGCTCCGTTCCCCAACAGTGGCATCCGAGCCAGGTCTATGCGTAGATGTGATTTGCACGAGTAGAACACAAGTGAGTTGTGGGCGTGGGTGTATACATATTGCTTGCCGTTACTAGTTGTTACTTGATTCGGCGGTATTGTGAGATGAAGCGGCCCGGACCGACATTACGCGTACGCTTACGCGAGACAGGTTTCACCGCTACGTGCACTCGTTGCATAAAGGTGACTGGCGGGTGTCTGTCTCTCTCACTTTAGTTGAATCGGTTTCAATGAAGAGGGTTCTTTTAGAAGATCAAAAAGCAATCACTACACCACGTTGTGGTTTTGCGTAGGTAAGAACGGTTCTTGCAAACCCGTAGCAGCCACGTAAAACTTGCAACAACAAAGTAGAGGACGTCTAACTTGTTTTTGCAGGGTATGCTGGTGATGTGATATGGCCAAGACATGATGTGATATAAGTTGTTGTATGAGATGATCATGTTTTGTAAGTTATCAGGCAACCGGCAGGAGCCTTATGGTTGTCTCTTTATTGTATGCAATGCCAACGCTATGTAATTGCTTTACTTTACCGCTATAAGTTAGCAGTAGTAGTAGTAGCAATAGCCGGCGAGACGACCACGACGCTATGATGGAGATCAAGGTGTCACAACGCTACGATGGAGATCAAGGTGTCACGATGCTACGATGGAGATCAAGGTGTCAACCCGGTGACGATGGAGATCATGACGGTGCTTTGCTGATGGAGATCAAAAGCACAAGACGATGATGGCCATATCATGTCACATATATATTGAATTGCATGTGATGTTAAACCTTTTATGCATCTTATTTTGCTTAGGACGACGGTAGCATTATAAGATGATCCCTTCACTAAATTTCAAGATAAGTGTTCTCCCCTAGTATGCACCGTTGCGAAGGTTCGACGCTTCTAAGCACCACGTGATGATCGGGTGTGATGGATTCTTTCATTCGCATACAACGGGTGTAAGCCAGTTTTACACACGCAGAATACTTGGGTTAAACTTGACGAGCCTAGCATGTACAGACATGGCCTCGGAACACAAGAGACCGAAAGGTCGAACATGAGTCATATAGTAGATATGATCAACATGAAAGATGTTCACCATTGATAACTAATCCACCTCACGTGATGATCGGACGTGGTTTAGTTGATGTGGATCATGTTACACTTAGACAACTTGAGGGATGTTAATCTAAGTGGGAGTTCTTAAGTAATTTGATTAATTGAACTTCAATTGTCATGAACATAGTCTTACTTGTCTTAGCAAATTTATGTTGTAGATCAATAGACCGCGCTGTAGTTCCCCTATTTTTATTATGTTCCTAGAGAAAACGAAGTTGAAAGTTGATGGAAGCAACTATGCGGACTAGGTCCATGATCTGAGGATTGTCCTCACTGCTGCACAGAAGGCTTATGTCCTTAATGCACCGCTCAGTGAAATACCCCTACGGCTTCGTCTGAGGACGTTATGAACGTCTGGCAGACAAGAAAAGATGACTACTCGATAGTTCAGTGCGCCATACTTTACGGCTTAGAACCGGAGCTCCAAATATGTTTTGAGCAACACGGAGCATATGAGATGTTCCAAGAGCTAAAAATTTGTTTTTCAAGCTCACACCTGGGTCGAGAGGTATGACACCTTCGACAAGTTCTATAGCTACAAGATGGAGGAGAACAGCTCCGTTAGTGAGCATGTACTCAGAATGTCTGAGTACTTCAAACACTTGAATCAAGTGGGAGTTAGACTTCCGAATAAAGTGGTGATTGATAGAGTTCTCTAGTCACTATCACTAAGCTACTGGATCTTCGTGATGAACTATAAACATGCAAGGGATAGAAGATCCTTAAGCTATTCGCGATGCTACAAGCTGCGGATGTAGAAATCAAAAAGGGGAGCATCAAGTGTTGATGGTTAATAAGACCACTAGTTTCAAGAAGGGCAAGGGAAAGAAAAGGGAACTTCAAGAAGAATGGTAAAACAGTTGCCGCTCACGCGAAGAAACCCAAGGCTGAACCAAACCCGAGACTTAGTGCTCCCATTGCAAAGGGAAATGTCACAAGGAGCGGAACTTCCCCAAAGTAACTGGCAGATAATAAGACTGGCAATGTCAACAAAGATATTTGATATACATGTTATTGATATGTACCTTACTAGTACTCATAGGAGCACCTGTGTATTTGATACTTGTTCAGTTGCTTACAACTTGAAACATGGAGCTTCGGAATGAACGAGGGCTAGCTAAGAACGAGGTGACGATGTGCATTGGAAGTGTCTCCAAGGTTGATGTGATCACCATCGCCACGCTCTCTCTACCTTCAGGATTAGTGATGAACCTAAATAATTGTTATTTGGTACTTGCGTTAAGCATGAACATTATATCTGATAGTGTTTATTGCAAGACGGTTATTCAATTTCAGAGAATAATTGTTATTCCATTTATTTGGATAATATCATTCATGATCATGCACTTAAAATGAAAGGTTTATTGAATCTTGATCGTAGTAATACATATGTTCATAACACGAATGCCAAAAGATAATGATAGTACCACATATTTGTGGCACTGCCGCTTAGGTCATATCAGTGTTAAACACATGAAGAAACTCCATGCGGATGGGTTTTGGAATCTCTTGATTATGAATCATTTGAGACATGTGAACCGTGCCTTATTGGCAAGATGACTAAAACTCCGTTCTCCGGAACAATGGAGCGAGCAACCAACTTATTGGAAATAATACATACCGATGTATGCGGTCTGATGAGTGTTGAGGCGCGCGGTGGATATCGTTATGTTCTCATGTTCACTGATGATTTGAGTAGATATGGTTATGTCTACTTGATGAAGCATAAATCTGAAACATTTGAAAAGTTCAAAGAATTTCAGAGTGAAGTAGAGAACCATCGTAACAAGAAAATAAAGTTCTTACGATCTGATCGTGGAGGAGAATATTTGAGTTACGAGTTTGGCAATCACTTAAGACAATGTGGAATTGTTTCACAGCTCACGCCACATGGAACACCACAGCGTAATGGTGTGTCCGAACGTCATAATCGTACTCTATTGGATATGGTGCGTTCTATGATATCTCTTACCGATTTGCCACTATCATTTTGGGGTTATGCATTAGAGACAGCTGCATTCACTTTAAACAAGGGCACCGTCTAAATCCGTTGAGATGACACCGTATGAACTGTGGTTTGCAAGAAACCTAAGATGTCATTTCTGAAAGTTTGGGGATGCGATGCTTATGTCAAAAGGCTTCAGCCAGGTAAGCTCGAACCCAAAGCGGATAAGTGCGTCTTCATAGGATACCCAAAAGAGACTGTTGGGTACACCTTCTACCACAGATCCGAAGGCAAAGTATTCGTTGCTAAGAATGGATCCTTTCTAGAGAAGGAGTTTCTCTCGAAAGAAGTGAGTGGGAGGAAAGTAGAACTTGATGAGGTAATTGTACCTCCTCTGGATAGTAGTACGCCACAGAAAGAAATTTCTGTGACACCGACACAGACCAGAGAGGAAGTAGATGATGATGATCATGAAGCTTTGGATCAAGTTGCTACAGAACCTCGTAGGTCAACCAGGACACGCTCCGCACCAGATTGGTACGGCAATCCTGTCTTGGAGGTCATGTTGTTAGACAACGGTGAACCTACAAACTATGAAGAAACGATGGCGAGCCCGGATTCCGACAAATGGCTTGAGGCCATGAAATCCGAGATTAGATCCATGTATGAGAACAAAGTGTGGACTTTGGTAGACTTGCCCGATGAACGGCGAGCTATTAAAAATAAATGGATCTTTAAGAAGAAGACGGACGCAGATGGTAATGTCACCATCTATAAAGCACGACTTGTTGCTAAAGGTTATCGACAAGTTCAAGGAGTTGACTACGATGAGACTTTCTCACCCGTAGCGATGCTAAAGTCTGTCAGAATTATGTTAGCAATTGCCGCATTTTATGATTATGAAATCTGGCAAATGGACGTCAAAACGGCATTCCTTAATGGATTCCTTAAGGAAGAATTGTATATGATGCAACCGGAAGGTTTTGTCGATCCTAAAGGTGCTAACAAATTATGCAAGCTCCAGCGATCCATCTATGGACTGGTGCAAGCATCTCGGAGCTGGAATACTCACTTTGATGAAGTGATCAAAGCGTTTGGGTTTATGCAAGTTTATGGAGAAACTTGTATTTACAACAAAGTGAGTGGGAGCTCTATAACATTTCTAATAAGTATATGTGATTGGAAATGATGTAGAATTTCTGGAAAGCATAAAGAATTAATTGAAAGGAGTTTTTCAATAAAAACCTGCTTTTGAGTTATCCACGGTTTGGGCATCGAGATCTATAGAGATAGATCAAGACACCTGATAAAAGATTTTCACACACCTTGATGAGATTTTGAAGAAGTTCAAAATGGATCAAGTCAAAAGAAATAAGTTCTTGGCTGGTGTGAAGTGGAGTAAGACTTGAAGATCTAGGTAAAGGTTGTTTACATGTTAGGCATCAAAATCTATAGAGATAGATTGAGACGCCTCATATGACTTTCACAAAACATATACCTTGACAAGATTTTGAAGAAGTTCAAAATGGATCAGTCAAAGAAGGAGTTCTTGACTGTGGTGAAAGGTGTGAAGTTGAGTAAGACTCAAATCTCGACCACGGCAAAATAAATAGAATGGATGAAGGTTATCCCCTATGCCTCGGCCGTAGGTTCTATAAAGTATGCCAAGCTGTGTGCCTTGCCATGTGTCTGGCAAAAGAGGTACCAAAGTGATCCAGGAGTAGATCACTGGACAGCGGTCAAATTATCCTTAAGATGACTAAGGAAGAATTTCTCAGGAATAGAGATGATAAAGAGTTCGTCGTAAGGGGTTACGTCGATGCAAGCTTTAAACACTGATCCGAAAGACTATGAGTCTCAGACCGGATAAGTATAGTGGTGAAATCTTTTGGAGTAGCTCCAAACAGAGTGTGGTAGCAGCATCTACATATAACATAGAGATTTGCCAAGAACACACGGATCTGAATATTGCAGACCCGTTGACTAAAACCTCTCTCACAAGCAAAACATGATCAGCTTTAGAACTGATTAAGTGTTAATTACATGGAGATGTAATCTAGATTATTGACTCTAGTGCAAGTGGGAGACTGTTGGAAATATGCCCTAGAGGCAATAATAAATTAGTTATTATCATATTTCCCCGTTCATGATAATAGTTTATTATTCATGCTAGAATTGTATTGACCGGAAACTAAATACATGTGTGGATAATAGACAAATACTATGTCCCTAGTATGCCTCTACTAGACTAGCTCGTTGATCAAAAGATGGTCAAGGTTTCCTGACCATGGACATGAGTTGTCATTTGATAACGGGATCACATCATTAGGAGAATGATGTGATGGACATGACCCAACCGTTAGCATAGCAAATGATCGTTCAGTTTATTGCTATTGCTTTCACTATGTCAAATACACGTTCCTCTGACCATGAGATCATGCAACTCCCGGATACCGTAGGAATACTTTGGGTGTATCAAACGTCACAACGTTACTGGGTGATTATAAAGGTGCACTACAGGTATCTCCGAAAGTGTTTTTTGAGTTGGCATGGATCGAGATTGGGATTTGTCACTCCGACTATCGGAGAGGTATCTCTGGGCCCTCTCGGTAATACAGCATCACAGAAGCCTTGCAAGCACCGTGACTAAAGAGTTAGTTGCAAGATGATGTATTACGGAACGAGTAAAGAGACTTGCCGGTAACGAGATTGAACTAGGTATTAGATACCGACGATCGAATCTCGGGCAAGTAACATACCGCCGGACAAAGGGAACAACGTATGTTGACATATGAGGTTCACCGATAAAGATCTTCGTGGAATATGTAGGAACTAATATGAGCATCCAGATTCCGCTGTTGGTTATTGACCAGAGAGTCGTCTCGGTCATGTCTACATCATTCTCGAACCCGTAGGGTCCGCACACTTAAGGTTCGATGACGATATAGTATTATATGAGTTATGTGATTGGTGACCGAATGTTGTTCGGAGTCCCGGATGAGATCACAGACATGACGAGGAGTCTCGGAATGTCCGAGAGGTAAAGATTGATATATTGGAAGGTGGTATTCGGATATCGGAATAGTTCCAAGTGATCCGGGTAAATATCGGAGTGCCGGAGGGTTACCGGAACCCCCCAGGGAAGTAATGGGCCTACATGGGCCATACGGGAAAGAAGAGGCAGCCCACTAGGGGTGGATGCGCCTCCCTCCCATGGGAAGTCCGAATTGGACTAGGGGAGAGGGCGCAACCCCCTTTCCTTCTCCTCTTCTCTCTCCCTTCTTTCTTCCCCCTCTTGAGAAGGAATCCTACTAGGACTAGGAGTCCTAGTAGGACTCCTCTCCCCATGGCGCGCCCCACCTAGGGCCGGCAGCCTCCTCCTCTCCTCCTTTATATACAGGGGCAGGGGGCACCCCAAAGGCACGACAATTGTTCTCTTAGCCGTGTGCGGTGCCCCCCTCCACAGTTTACCACCCCGGTCATATTTTCGGAGAGCTTAGGCGAAGCCCTGCCGGAATCACTTCACCGTCACCGTCGCCACGCCGTCGTGCTGACGGAACTCATCTACTACCTCGACGTCTTGCTGGATCAAGAAGGCGAGGAACGTCACCGAGCTGCACGTGTGTAGAACTCGGAGGTGCTGTACGTTCGGTACTCGATCGGTGGAGCTCGAAGGATTGTTCGACTACATCAACCGCGTTGTGAGACGCTTCCGCTAAACGGTCTACGAGGGTACGTAGACACACTCTCCCCTCTCGTAGCGATGCATCTCAATGGATAGATCTTGCGTGAGCGTAGGATTTTTTTTGAAATTCATGCTCCGTTCCCCAACAGGATTCCGAGAAGTGGTTAGAGGCCATGAAACCGAGATGGGATCCATGTATGAAAACAAAGTGTGGACTTTGGAAGTATTACCTGAAGGGCGTAAGGCCATTCAGAACAAATGGATCTTTAAAAGGAAGACGGACGCGGACGGTAATGTCACCGTCTATAAAGCTCGACTTGTGGCAAAGGGTTTTTCACAAGTTCAAGGAGTTGACTACGATGAGACCTTCTCACCCGTAGCGATGCTTAAGTCTGTCAGAATCATGTTAGCAATAGCTGCCTTTTTCGATTATGAAATTTGGCAGATGGATGTCAAAACAGCGTTCCTTAACGGTTTCCTTAAGGAAGAGTTGTATATGATACAACCAGATGTCAAAAATTCCTACGCTCACGCAAGATCTATCCATGGAGATGCATCGCTACGAGAGGGGAGAGTGTGTCTACGTACCCTCGTAGACCGTTAGCGGAAGCGTCTCACAACGCGGTTGATGTAGTCGAACAATCCTTCGAGCTCCACCGATCGAGTACCGAACGTACGGCACCTCCGAGTTCTACACACGTGCAGCTCGGTGACGTTCCTCGCCTTCTTGATCCAGCAAGACGTCGAGGAAGTAGATGAGTTCCATCAGCACGACGGCGTGGCGACGGTGATGGTGAAGTGATTCCGGCAGGGCTTCGCCTAAGCTCTCCGAAAATATGACCGAGGCGTAAAACGGTGGACGGGGCGCCGCACACGGCTAGGATCAATTGATCTTGTGGGGTGCCCCCTTGCCCCCGTATATAAAGGATGAGAGGGAGGAGGCTGGCCCCCTAGGGGTGCGCCAAGTGTGGGGAGTCCTACTAGGACTCCTTAGTCCTAGTAGGATTCCACCTCCCATACGGAGTAGGAAAGGGGGAAGGGAGAGGGAAAGGAAAGAGGGGGCTGCGCCCCCTCCCGTAGTCCAATTCGGTTTGGGCAAGGGGGGGCGCGCGCCTCCTCACGTGGCCTGCCTCTCCTTTTTCCCGTATGGCCCAATAAGGCCCATTACTTCTCCCGATGAATTCCCGTAACTCCCCGGTACTCCGAAAAATACCCGAATCACTCGGAACCTTTCCGATGTCTGAATATAGCCTTCCAATATATGAATCTTTACCTCTCGACCATTTCAAGACTCCTCATCATGTCCATTATCTCATCCGGGACTCCGAAGAAACTTTGGCCACCAATCACATAACTCATATAATACTAAATCGTCATCGAACCTTAAGTGTGCGGACCCTACGGGTTCGGGAATGATGTAGACATGACCGAGACGACTCTCCGGTGAATAACCAACAGCGGGACCTGGATGCTCATATTGGTTCCTACACATTCCACAAAGATCTTTATCGGTGAACCTCATATGTCAACATACGTTGTTCCCTTTGTCCGGCGGTATGTTACTTGCCCGAGATTCGATCGTCGGTATCCAATACCTAGTTCAATCTCGTTACCGGCAAATCTCTTTACTCGTTCCATAATACATCATCTTGCAACTAACTCTTTAGTCACGGTGCTTGCAAGGCTTCTGTGGTGCTGTATTACCGAGAGGGCCCAGAGATACCTCTCCGATAGTCGGAGTGACAAATCCCAATCTTGATCCATTCCAACTCAACAAACACTTTCGGAGATACCTGTAGTGCACCTTTATAATCACCCAGTTACGTTGTGACGTTTGATACACCCAAAGTATTCCTACGGTATCCGGGAGTTGCATGATCTCATGGTCAGAGGAACGTGTATTTGACAAAGTGAAAGCAATAGCATTAAACTGAATGATCATATGCTATGCTGACGGTTGGGTCAAGTCCATCACATCATTCTCCTAATGATGTGATCCCGTTATCAAATGACAACTCATGTCCATGGTCAGGAAACTTTGACCATCTTTTGATCAACGAGCTAGTCTAGTAGAGGCATACTAGGGACATAGTATTTGTCTATTATCCACACATGTATTTAGTTTCCGGTCAATACAATTCTAGCATGAATAATAAACCATTATCATGAACGGAGAAATATGATAATAATAAACACTTTATTAATTGCCTCTAGGGCATATTTCCAACAGTCTCCCACTTGCACTAGAGTCAATTAATCTAGTTTACATCTCCATGTAATTAACATCCAATCAGTTCTTGAGCTGATCATGTTTAGCTTGTGTGAGAGGTTTTAGTCAACGGATCTGTAACATTCAGATCCGTGTGTACTTTGCAAATCTCTATGTCTTATGTAGATGCGGTCACCATACTCTGCTTTGGAGCTACTCCAAAAAAACTACCCCACTTTATGTATCCAGTTAGAGACTCATACTCTTCCGGATTGGTGTTTAAAGCTTTCATCGACGTAACCCCTTACGACGAACTCTTTATTACTTTTATTTCCCGAGAAATACTTCCTTAATCATCTTAAGGATATACTTTGACCGCTGTCCAGTGATCTACTCCTGGATGACTTTCGTACCTCTTTGCCAGACACATGGCAAGGCACACAGCGTGGCATACTTTATAGAACCTATGGCCGAGGCATAGGGGATAACCTTCATCCTTTCTATTTATTCTGCCGTGGTCGATATTTGAGTCTTACTCAATTTCACACCTTGCACCACAGTCAAGAACTCTTTCTTTGACTGATCCATTTTGAACTTTCTTCAAACTTGTCAAGGTATGTGCTTCGTGAAAGTCCTATGAGGCGTCTCAATCTATCTCTATAGATTTTGATGCCTAACATGTAAAACAACCTTTACCTAGATTTTCAAGTCTTACTCCACTTCACACCAGGCAAGAACTCATTTCTTTGACTTGATCCATTTTGAACTTCTTCAAAAAACTCATCAAGATGTGTGAACTTTTATCAGGCGTTTTGATCTATCTCCATAGATCTCGATGCCCAATCTGTGGATAACTCAAAAACAGGTTTTTATTGAAAATCTCCTTTCAATTCTTTATGCTTTCCAGAAATTCTACATCATTTCCAATCAACAATATGTCATCCACATATACTATTAGAAATGCTATAGAGCTCCCACTCACTTTCTTGTAAATACAAGTTTCTCCATAAACTTGTATAAACCCAAACGCTTTGATCACTTCATCAAAGCGAGTATTCCAGCTCCGAGATGCTTGCACCAGTCCATAGATGGATCGCTGGAGCTTGCATATTTTGTTAGCGCCTTTAGGATCGACAAAACCTTCCGGCTGTATCATATACAATTCTTCCTTAAGGAATCCGTAAAGGAATGCCGTTTTGACGTCCATTTGCCAGATTTCATAATCATAAAACACGGCAATTGCTAACATAATTCTGACAGACTTTAGCATCGCTACGGGTGAGAAAGTCTCATCGTAGTCAACTCCTTGAACTTGGTGATAACCTTTAGCAACAAGTCGAGCTTTATAGACGGTGATATTACCATCAGCATCCGTCTTCTTCTTAAAGATCCATTTATTTTCAATAGCTCACCGTTCATCGGGCAAGTCTACCAAAGTCCACACTTTGTTCTCATACATGGATCCAATCTCGGATTTCATGGCCTTAAGCCATTTGTCGGAATCCGGGCTTGCCATCGCTTCTTCATAGTTCGAAGGTTCATCGTTGTCTAGCAACATGACCTCCAAGACTGGATTTCCGTACCACTCTGGTGCGGAACGTGTCCTGGTTGACCTTCGAAGTTCAGTAACAACTTGATCCGAAGTTTCATGATCATCATCATTAACTTCTTCTCTGGTCTATGTCGGTGTCACAGAAATTTCTTTCTGTGGTGTACTACTATCCAGAGGAGGTACAATTACCTCATCAAGTTCTACTTTCCTCCCACTCACTTCTTTCGAGAGAAACTCCTTCTCTAGAAAGGATCCATTCTTTAGCAATGAAAACTTTGCCTTCGGATCTGTGGTAGAAGGTGTACCCAGCGGTCTCTTTTGGGTATCCTATGAAGACGCACTTATCCGCTTTGGGTTCGAGCTTATCTGGCTGAAGCCTTTTGACATAAGCATCGCATCCCCAAACTTTCAGAAACGACATCTTAGGTTTCTTGTAAACCACAGTTCATACGGTGTCATCTCAACGGATTTAGACGGTGCCCTTGTTTAAAGTGAATGCAGCTGTCTCTAATGCATAACCTCAAAATGATAGTGGCAAATCGGTAAGAGACATCATAGAACGCACCATATCCAATAGAGTACGATTACGACGTTCGGACACACCATTACGCTATGGTGTTCCATGTGGCGTGAGCTGTGAAACAATTCCACATTGTCTTAAGTGATTGCCAAACTCGTAACTCAAATATTCTCCTCCACGATCAGATCGTAAGAACTTTATTTTCTTGTTACGATGGTTCTCTACTTCACTCTGAAATTCTTTGAACTTTTCAAATGTTTCAGATTTATGCTTCATCAAGTAGACATAGCCATATCTACTCAAATCATCTGTGAACGTGAGAACATAACGATATCCACCGCGCGCCTCAACACTCATCGGACCGCATACATCGGTATGTATTATTTCCAATAAGTTGGTTGCTTGCTCCATTGTTCCGGAGAACGGAGTTTTAGTCATCTTGCCAATAAGGCACGGTTCACATGTCTCAAACGATTCATAATCAAGAGGTTCCAAAAACCCATCTACATGGAGTTTCTTCATGTGTTTAACACTGATATGACCTAAGCGGCAGTGCCACAAATATGTGGTACTATCATTATCTTTTGGCATTTGTGTTATGAACATGTGTATTAGTACGATCAAGATTCAATAAACCTTTCATTTTAAGTACATGATCATCAATGATATTATCCAAATAAATAGAATAACAATTATTCTCTGAATTTGAATAACCGTCTTGCAATAAACACTATCAGATATAATGTTCATGCTTAACGCAAGCACCAAATAACAATTATTTAGGTTCATCACTAATCCTGAAGGTAGAGAGGACGTGGCGATGGTGATCACATCAACCTTGGAGACACTTCCAATGCACATCGTCACCTCGTTCTTAGCTAGCCCTCGTTTATTCCGAAGCTCCATGTTTCAAGTTGCAAGCAACTGAACAAGTATCAAATACCTAGGTGCTCCTACGAGTACTAGTAAGGTACACATCAATAACATGTATGTCAAATATCTTTGTTGACATTGCCAGTCTTATTATCTGCCAGTTACTTTGGGGAAGTTCCGCTCCCTGTGACATTTCCCTTTGCAATGGGAGCACTAAGTCTCGGGTTTGGTTCAGCCTTGGGTTTCTTCGCGTGAGCGGCAACTGTTTTACCGTTCTTCTTGAAGTTCCCTTTTCTTTCCCTTGCCCTTCTTGAAACTAGTGGTCTTATTAACCATCAACACTTGATGCTCCCTTTTTGATTTCTACATCCGCAGCTTGTAGCATCGCGAATAGCTTAAGGATCTTCTATCCCTTGCATGTTTATAGTTCATCACGAAGATCCAGTAGCTTAGTGATAGTGACTAGAGAACTCTATCAATCACCACTTTATTCGGAAGTCTAACTCCCACTTGATTCAAGTGTTTGAAGTACTCAGACGTTCTGAATACTTGCTCACTATCGGAGCTGTTCTCCTCCATCTTGTAGCTATAGAACTTGTCGAAGGTGTCATACCTCTCGACCCGGGTGTGAGCTTGAAAAACAAACTTTCAGCTCTTGGAACATCTCATATGCTCCATGTTGCTCAAAACATATTTGGAGCTCCGGTTCTAAGCCGTAAAGTATGGCGCACTGAACTATCGAGTAGTCATCTTTTCTTGTCTGCCAGACGTTCATAACGTCCTCAAACGAAGCCGTAGGGGTATTTCACTGAGCGGTGCATTAAGGACATAAGCCTTCTGTGCAGCAGTGAGGACAATCCTCAGATCACGGACCTAGTCCGCATAGTTGCTTCCATCAACTTTCAACTTCGTTTTCTCTAGGAACGCATTAAAGTACAGGGGAGTAACAGCGTGGTCTATCGTTCTACAACATAAACTTGCTAAGATTATTTAGACTATGTTCATGATAATTGAAGTTCAATTAATCAAATTACTTAAGAACTCCCACTTAGATTAACATCCCTCAAGTTGTCTAAGTGTAACATGATCCACATCAACTAAACCACGTCCGATCATCACGTGAGGTGGATTAGTTATCAATGGTGAACATCTTTCATGTTGATCATATCTACTATATGACTCATGTTCGACCTTTCAGTCTCTTGTGTTCCGAGGCCATATCTGTATATGCTAGGCTCGTCAAGTTTAACCCAAGTATTCTGCGTGTGTAAAACTGGCTTACACCCGTTGTATGCGAACGAAAGAATCCATCACACCCGATCATCACGTGGTGCTTAGAAGCGTCGAACCTTCGCAACGGTGCATACTAGGGGAGAACACTTATCTTGAAATTGTTGGGGAACGGAGCATGAAATTCAAAAAAATTCCTACGCTCACGCAAGATCTATCCATGGAGATGCATCGCTACGAGAGGGGAGAGTGTGTCTACGTACCCTCGTAGACCGTTAGCGTAAGCGTCTCACAACGCGGTTGATGTAGTCGAACAATCCTTCGAGCTCCACCGATCGAGTACCGAACGTACGGCACCTCCGAGTTCTACACATGTGCAGCTTGGTGACGTTCCTCGCCTTCTTGATCCAGCAAGACGTCGAGGAAGTAGATGAGTTCCGTCAGCACGACGGCGTGGCGACGGTGATGGTGAAGTGATTCCGGCAGGGCTTCGCCTAAGCTCTCCGAAAATATGACCGAGGCGTAAAACGGTGGACGGGGCGCCGCACACGGCTAGGATCAATTGATCTTGTGGGGTGCCCCCTTGCCCCCGTATATAAAGGATGAGAGGGAGGAGGCTGGCCCCCTAGGGGTGCGCCAAGTGTGGGGAGTCCTACTAGGACTCCTTAGTCCTAGTAGGATTCCACCTCCCATACGGAGTAGGAAAGGGGGAAGGGAGAGGGAAAGGAAAGAGGGGGCTGCGCCCCCTCCCGTAGTCCAATTCGGTTTGGGCAAGGGGGGGCGCGCGCCTCCTCACGTGGCCTGCCTCTCCTTTTTCCCGTATGGCCCAATAAGGCCCATTACTTCTCCCGATGAATTCCCGTAACTCCCCGGTACTCCGAAAAATACCCGAATCACTCGGAACCTTTTCGACGTCTGAATATAGCCTTCCAATATATGAATCTTTACCTCTCAACCATTTCAAGACTCCTCGTCATGTCCGTGATCTCATCCGGGACTCCGAACAAACTTCGGCCACCAATCACATAACTCATATAATACTAAATCGTCATCGAACCTTAAGTGTGCGGACCCTACGGGTTCGGGAATGATGTAGACATGTCCGAGACGACTCTCCGGTCAATAACCAACAGCAGGACCTGGATGCTCATATTGGTTCCTACACATTCCACGAAGATCTTTATCGGTGAACCTCATATGTCAACATACGTTGTTCCCTTTGTCCGGCGGTATGTTACTTGCCCGAGATTCGATCGTCGGTATCCAATACCTAGTTCAATCTTGTTACCGGCAAATTTCTTTACTCGTTCCGTAATACATCATCTTGCAACTAACTCTTTAGTCACGGTGCTTGCAAGGCTTCTGTGATGCTGTATTACCGAGAGGGCCCAGAGATACCTCTCCGATAGTCGGAGTGACAAATCCCAATCTTGATCCATGCCAACTCAACAAACACTTTTGGAGATACCTGTAGTGCACCTTTATAATCACCCAGTTACGTTGTGACGTTTGATACACCCAAAGTATTCCTACGGTATCCGGGAGTTGCATGATCTCATGGTCAGAGGAACGTGTATTTGACATAGTGAAAGCAATAGCATTAAACTGAACGATCATATGCTATGCTCACGGTTGGGTCAAGTCCATCACATCATTCTCCTAATGATGTGATCCCGTTATCAAATGACAACTCATGTCCATGGTCAGGAAACCTTGACCATCTTTTGATCAACGAGCTAGTCTAGTAGAGGCATACTAGGGACATAGTATTTGTCTATTATCCACACATGTATTTAGTTTCCGGTCAATACAATTCTAGCATGAATAATAAACCATTATCATGAACGGAGAAATATGATAATAATAAACACTTTATTAATTGCCTCTAGGGCATATTTCCAACACTAATATTATATGTGGATGACATATTACTGATTGGAAACAATATAGAAATGTTGGAAAGCGTGAAGGAATATTTGAACAAGAGTTTTTCAATGAAGGACCTAGGAGAAGCTGCTTTCATATTAGGCATCAAGATCTATAGAGATAGATCGAGACGCTTAATAGGACTTTCACAAAGCACATACCTTGACAAAGTTTTGAAGAAGTTCAAAATGGATCAGTCCAAGAAGGGGTTCTTGCCTGTATTGCAAGGTGTGAAGTTGAGTAAGACTCAATGCCCAGTGACTGCAGAAGATAGAGAAAAAATGAGTGTCGTCCCCTATGCCTCGGCCATAGGCTCTATCATGTATGCAATGCTGTGCACAAGACCCGATGTCAGCCTTGCCATAAGTATGGTCGGAAGGTTTCAAAGTGATCCAGGAGTGGAACACTGGACGGCGGTCAAGAATATCCTGAAGTACCTGAAAAGGACTAAGGACATGTTTCTCGTTTATGGAGGTGATCAAAAGCTCGTCGTAAAGGGTTACGTCGATGCAAGCTTTGACACTGATCCGGATGACTCTAAGTCGCAAACCGGATACGTGTTTATTCTTAATGGGGGTGCGGTTAGCTGGTGCAGTTCCAAGCAAAGCGTGGTAGCTGATTCTACATGCGAAGCGGAGTACATCGCTGCCTCGGAGGCGGCGAAGGAAGGTGTCTGGATGAAGGAGTTCATGACAGATCTTGGAGTAGTGCCTAGTGCGCTTAACCCAATGACTCTGTTTTGTGATAATACTGGTGCCATTGCTCTAGCCAAGGAACCAAGATTTCACAAGAGGACCAGACACATAAAGCGATGTTTCAATTCCATCCGCGATTACATCAAGGAGGACGACATAAATATTTGCAAAGTACACACGGATCTGAATGTTGCAGATCCGATGACTAAACCTCTTCCAAGGGCTAAACATGAACAACACCAGAACTGCATGGGTGTTCGATTCATTACAATGTAAATCACATAGTGATGTGAACTAGATTATTGACTCTAGTGCAAGTGGGAGACTGTTGGAAATATGCCCTAGAGGCAATAATAAATTAGTTATTATTATATTTCCTTGTTCATGATAATCGTTTATTATCCGTGCTATAATTGTATTGATTGGAAACTCAAATACATGTGTGGGTACATAGACAACACTGTGTCCCTAGTAAGCCTCTAGTTGACTAGCTCATTGATCAAAAGATGGTGAAGGTTTCCTGGCCATGGACATAAGATGTCATTTGATAACGGGATCACATCATTAGGAGAATGATGTGATGGACAAGACCCAAACTATAAACGTAGCATATGATCGTGTCAGTTTATTGCTATTGTTTTCTGCATGTCAAGTATCTGTTCCTATGACCATGAGATCGTACAACTCACTGACACCGGAGGAATACCTTGTGTGTATCAAACGTTGCAACGTAACTGGGTGACTATAAAGATGCTCTACAGGTATCTCCGAGGGTGTCTGTTGGGTTGACATGGATCAAGACTGGGATTTGTTACTCCGTGTGACGGAGAGGTATCTCAGGGCCCACTCGGTAATACAACATCACAATGAGCCTTGCAAGCAATGTGACTAAAGTGTTAGCCACGAGATCTTGTATTACGGAACGAGTAAAGAGACTTGCCAGTAACGAGATTGAACTAGGTATAGAGATACCGACGATCGAATCTCGGGCAAGTAACATACCGAAGAACAAAGGGAACAGCATACGGGATTAACTGAATCCTTGACATAGAGGTTCGACCGATAAAGATCTTCGTAGAATATGTAGGAGCCAATATGGGCATCCAGGTCCCGCTATTGGTTATTGATCGTAGAGGTGTATCGGTCATGTCTACATAGTTCTCGAACCCGCAGGGTCTACACACTTAACGTTTGGTGACGATTAGTATAGTTGAGTTATTTTGTTGGTGACCGAAGGTTGTTCGGAATCCCGGATAAGATCCCGGACATGACGAGGATCTCCGGAAGAGTCCGGAGGTAAAGATTGATATATGTGATAATAGTGTTTTGATCTCCGGAAGGGTTCCGGAATTCACCGGAAGGGGTTCCGGATGTTTACCGAAGTGTTCGGGTGCAGCAACACTTTATATGAGCCAAAGGGGTAAAGCCCACGAGGTATTGGAAAGTGCAAAAGGAAGTTTTGCTGCTGCCTTAAGCGGTACTACTGCTGGTAAGGCAGTACTACCGCGTAAGCGGTACTACCGCTTGTGTGAAGCGGTACTACCGCTCAAGCGGTACTACCGCTCGTGAGCGGTACTACCGCTTGTACGCGATACTGCTGGAATCCGAGTTGGACTCTTTCCGTGCGGGCCAAACCGACCTTGTGCGGGCAAAACCGACCTTGTGGAGGCTTTCTCTCCAAGTTTAGACCCCAGGGCTCAACATATAAATAGAGGGGCAGGGCTAACACACGGGATACATCAAGATTTCCCAAGCCGTGTGCCGGCAACCCTAACCCTCTAGTTCCTCCCGTCATAATCTCCGTAGTGCTTGGCGAAGCCCTGCAGAGATTGTTCCTCACCACCATCACCACGCCGTCATGCTGCCGGAACTCATCTACTACTTCATCATCGCTCGCTGGATCGAGGAGGTGAAGGCGTCATCAAGCCGTACGTGTGTTGAACGCGGAGGTGCCGTCCGTTCGGCACTAGTTCGTGATCGGATCGAGGGACGACTTGCGATTTGGATCGCGGAGACGTTCGACTACATCAACCGCGTTTCTTAACGCTTCCGCTTAGCGATCTACAAGGGTATGTAGATTCACTCTCCCTTTCGTAGATGCTCATCACCATGGATAGATCTTGTGTGTGCGTAGGAAATTTTTTGTTTCCCATGCAACGTTTCCCAACAAAACGGGATACATCCTCAACTTTGGGAAACGGTATTTTGGTATTGTTTATCTCATTTCCCACTCACCTTTGCTCGAGTCTTGCGATGGCTAGGCAAAGCACGGCATCTTCGGTCTTCGACGCCTACATCAACATGAACAACCACATCAACCAAAAACTCGAGCGACTCGCCATCGACATACGACATTCCGAAGCTCGAAAAAGAGACTACATCGACAACAAGTTTGACGCACACATGGAGCAACTTCGACACATAGCGGCCAACTACAAGTCTTCTTCCCCTTCGTCATCTTCAAGGCGGAGATGCTCAAGTCACACATCTTCGGAGCGCCCATCCGATGCAAGCACAAGTCGGCCACGTCCTCATCTTTGAGACGACCACCACAACAACCATCGCGCTCGTGATCTCCATCATCGCAAAGGGCAAGCCACCTCCAAGAAACAAGTGCACAAAGACCAAGAACGCCACCAAGGACATGCTTTGATGCCAAGATCAAGGCGACCGACTACACACATGGATGACCCTTCCATCTTCGGAAGCATCCCAAGGAAGATGGCCGAGCATGGGAATTTCCTTTCGGTCATGGAGGCGAGTGATGATGTGCCATCTTCGGCCTTCATCCATGACGACGACGACAAGACGGTTGACCATGGGACCATCCCTTCAACCAAGGAGGCGAACGGTGTTAAGCATGGAGACGTTTGCACCTACTTCTCTCCGACACCCACATATGACGAGATACCCCAATTTTCATGTGAGGAGAGCCACCAACACATGAGTGAGATGAGTGACTCCACCATATGTGACATTGAGTGCATTTCCTATGAGAGGATGAGCGTGACCACCACTAGCCCCATACACGGAAACATGCCAAATTTCCTATGTGAGGTTGAGAGCCATCACCACCCATTGAGTGACTCAACCATCCATATGAGTGAGGGAATCCTAGAGGGAGTGAGTGAGCCACAACACTTAGTGAGTGAGGTAGTTGAGAGGGCATGTGAGGCCACTATGATTTCTAACAACTTAACCTCTACTCCTATGGTGTCTTCTTCTTTGGTGCTAGGTCTCCTACATGACGTCATGCCTACCCTCGACGATTCCATCCCTCCAATGGGAATAACGATGGCCATGGTGGAATATGATGCACCCTCCACATGGTTCCATCACGATGATGACCACGCTTTGGTCTTTACCACCTCACCTACACCACATGAGTGGAATGATAAAGGTAACTTAGGTGAAGGTGATCCTCTTGTCCCACTAGTGGACTATCTTGAGATTGATTGCTTGCATGATGATGATACACCTATTGCTATGCTTCATGATTATGCGATTTCCTCATGTGATGAATTACCCATTTATGATGAGTTTGATGATTCTCATGTGGAGTCTATTAGTTATGATGCCATGTTGCATAGGATACCTTGTGAGAACTCTATTGGTCACATCATATTCGAGAATCTGCTTGATTTGTCATATGCTATGCATGAGATCACCCATATTGCATCCTTTCAATATCATCGTAGTAACTATGCAGATGCCATTAAAATAAACCCAATTTGCACATATGGCATATATGACAAACCCATAGTTATTGGCATTTGCTTTTCTTGTGATGATATTGCCATGCTCCCTTTAGATCATTTGCGCAATAATTCTCATATGCCATGCCATGACCACCATGCTTTGGATATGCATTATTTTGGATGTTATCCATATTCTTCATATTTTGCTTCCACTATTGCACATGAGGAGACCTCAATACTTTCCTCATACATGTTAGGATATTTTGTTACATCCCATCCATTGCATGATCCCAATTATTGTGTGCACCATCCGCATATCATGAATAACAATGCTCCCGATAATTCACATAATGCACTACATATTTCTAGTCTCCATTATGCTATACATAAAAACAAACCTTTCATGATGGATGACATGTTCTTATATCATGCATCTCATTTATTTGAGCATTGGATATTTTGTGCTCACAAACACAAGCACATGCACATCCTAACGGATGATGTATACATATACCACGCGCACACAATTTTCTCTTTGCCTTTGTTGTGTGTAGGTACTCATGATTACTCGTCAACCTCACAATCCCGTGAGTTGACGAAAAGAGCTTTTGAGAGCACCGATGCCTTGGGATCTATCGGAATGTGTCTCCAACCATTCCCCTCGCGCAAGGACTACGCGCATTTCTTCTACATGGCCCTCACATGGTTATGGGTTATTGGCCATTATATATCCTTTGCCCATATTGCCATGTTCATTTTGCATGATATGCTCATTTCTATGCCCTTGCCATGCATTTGTGACCCATGCTTTGCATTACACATTACACTTGACTATATGACTTGTATGTGTACTTGTAAGCTTGGTGGAGATATTACTTACTATTGCCATGTTTGCTTTCGGCTCCATGCCTATGATGACACGTTGATCTTGCTTCTTTTTCATGCTTGTGATATGTCATGTGCATTATGTATGCCCACTAGTTGCACATGTGACAAGATTACCATTTTCTCTAGTATGTTGCATCTTCGCACTACTAGTTTGCACGACATGATCACTATGCTTGCTTGTGTTGCATCACCGATGTGTTCCTTTTATGCGGTTGATGACAACCATTGCCATGCTCCGCACATGATTGCTATAGCTTGTTGTCATATGTCTCCATGTGTTGCCTTTCTCATGCTAGATGATTTGCCATGTATTGAGTGCAACAATGCTATTCATTTTGTTAATGAGATTGCCCCCATAGCTTTCTCTCATATTATTGGAGCTTTTGACATCTTTCATGTGAAGCATGCTTGCCTTCCTTCCTTGCACCATATACTTAGTGCCATGAATATAGACATTGTTACATCATATTATTCATGCACTTTTGCTTCTAATTGTTATGTGCAAGAGAAGAGAACCATCATGATGGATGATGTGTTTGTCTACCATGCACATACATTGTTTCCTTTGTTGTGTGTATGTGTAGGATACTTTGACTACATGTCAACTTCCACTTCACGTGAGTTGACGATTCGAGCTCTTGAGAGCGAGCCATGCTACACCGACGCGATTCTACATCGCACTTGCTTGCGCATCGGCATTGTGAAGAAATCACAAGGACAAGTTTTCAAGGTGACATCCTTCTTGAGCATGGATATTGTGGCTCATCCTACTCTTGTTGCTTGTACCGTGACATATATTGGTCATCTTGGACCACTTACTTGCACACATGTTAGTGATGTTGCTTCCATTCTTGATTGCCATCTTTCCATGCCTCATGACATATATACCTTGTGTGTTGCATCCAACTTGTGGATTATTTGCTCGTATCATATGCTTGGTTGCAACAATGTCATTTCTTCACATATGCTATGCCCGATTGCTTGCTACATGCTTGAATTGATTGCCTCACACATGATGAACAATTGCTCTTTCTATTGTGTTGAGTGCCACACTATCTTCACTACACCATGTGCACATTATGCTTGGATTGTCTTGCACTTGCACCATGTGTTTAGACACTTCATATTATTTGGTGTTGTGATTGATTCCTATGCCTATCATAGACCCTTTGTTGATTGCTTTGAGCATGCGTGCTATGACCTTGAGGTAGATGCTTGTTATATTGTCACACATATTTGCATCCCTACCTCACCTTTGTGTACTTGTTTTCATGATTGCATTGCTTGTGCTCAATTTATATGCTTACATGCCATGCCACAATCCTTTGTCACAACATATGATATGCATGATGACAACACTTGTGCGGTGATTCACCACTTGAATGCTTGGTTTTGCACTAACGCTAACCACATTTGTTTTTCCAAGTGTCTGTCGTGTTTGCTCCTTTTGAAGGAATTACTAGATGGTGCGACATTGGAGAGTGACCATTTCGAGTTTGATGATGATGAGCGTTTGGTGATCGTCCACTTCTACACGACGACGCCATCTCTTCCCCATTGTGATTTGGATTTTGATCCGAGGACGGATCTTTCCCAAGGGGGAGGGGATGATGCAGAGCATCCTACGGACATCACCATGGCAAGTGACACGTGCCACGTCAACTCCACATATACAAAGGTGAATCATCTCCTTTACACGTGTTCACTTGACCCCTTCGAGGATGGTATACTACTTGACACTCTTCTCGTGTGCATGCATAGGTATTGTCGAAGCTTCATGGAGGACGAGGAGGAGTGCGAGCGCAAGTGTACACCTACACCATCCGCGAGGGAAGCTTGGAAGCGGAGACGGAAGAAGACGGAGCTGTGGAGTCTACAGCGGCCGGACGTCCGACAACTTCCGGACGTCCGACGTCTTCCGGACGACCGACGCCTGGAGTCCAGCCCAGCCATAGGACGAGCAGAACTCTACAGCGGCCGGACGACCGACGCCGCCCGTACGTCCGACACATTCCAGCATCCGGACATCCGAGCCCCTCCGGAAATCCGGAGCCAAGCTACCCGCGCCGAATCTACGGAAACCCGACGCCCTCCGGACGACCGTGCCTCGGACGTCCGACACGCTCCGGACGTCCGGACCCTCCCGAGCCTCCGGACGACTGACGTCCTTCGGACGTCCGGCACCTGCCTGTGTGCAGCCACGGGCCTTGGGCCTTGTATCCCTTCTCCACTTACCCCTTCGTGGCCAAAACTATAAATACTCCACCCCCTCCTCATTTCTAGGGTTAGCAATGGTTTAGCTCATAGATTAGTTGAGCATTGCTCCTTCCATATACTTCTCCTAGGAGATTGCGACCTCCACGTGTGAGAAGATCTTATGGATGTCAAGGCCCCTATCTAGGGAAGATCCCTAGTGGATTCAAGGCCCCATCTTCCCATGGGATTTGGGATGAACTCTACCATGTATCCTTTCCCCCCTTGTTGTTCTTGTACCCTTGTGGATCTTGTGTGTATGTGAGCATAGTGGATGTGTGATTGGACTTGTTTTTGAGTGTTTCTCTTGTGATTTCCCCCTCGTGTTCTTTGTGTTCATCGTGTTCATTCACAAATCCACCTCCAATTCGTGAAAGATCGACACACACGGGCGTGCCCCGTATCATGTTGCCTCCAGGCCTTGCCATGCCCTCCCTTTCAGCTAAAATTCTCTCTGCAAACCTTCTCATTTCTTCTCTTTCTTTGTTAAGCTCTTCCCTCCCATACTTTATTGCTCCAATGGCATCAACAACTTGATTCCCAATGAAATAATGACGATCTACAAGGCAAGCCACATATTCCATCTCCCAATGCTAGAAATCACATCCATGCTACAAACAAAAAAGATGAAAATTAAAAAATGCTCAACTTTCAACACCGAGGCACGATCAAATTCCACAAAAGCACGTCGACAAATGGCTTACACCGTGATTGACGCATCTATTGAAGACCCATCCCTTGTGCTCCTCCGTGTTGGAGACGATGAAACTCACCTTGATGCGGTAATGAGGGCATTGGATGAGCGACACCACCATTGTCCGCCTGCGGCAACCAGATCGGGCAGAGCTGCTACTCGACATGGCTGGTGAGGGGATGGAGACGACGCATGTGGTGGGCTGGGCTGGATACGAAGCAGGCGGCGGCGACGAACATGGTACGGATCTCGGTGACGTGGGGAACTGGGTTAGGGATTTCGGGGGAGAAGAAGGCTTTTCTGCACATAACACCCCCCCCCCCCCCCCCCCCCCACCCCCCCCATGGAAGTTAGGCCAGTCACCAAACCCCCCACGCCTACTTGGAGCTCGTGGACTACTCAAACCAGCGGCGTAACCGTGTGTTGGAGTAGTGACCGTATTTTCTCATCCAATCATACACAGCGACCGTATTGACCGTATTATGATATACGGTGACCAAAGGGAGCTCGCGACGCAAGTTTTTACTCTTTTCGTTATCAAGAAAAACTATCAAAACATAAGAACTAGGAAAGTAAGGCTGTCCCGATTTAAGTTCTCACGAGTGAGAATATGAGTTCATATTCACACGATCAGTTTCCCTTCAAAAGGGAGCAGCTACCGACCACCAGCAAGAATACATGAGTGACGTAAATCAGAGAAAGAAAGAAAGAAAGAAAGAGAGAAGCAAAATAATGATAAGAAACCTTACACCAAAATGGTACTGTACCCGAGTGGTTTTAACAAGGGAAGAAAAGAGACGGAGAGGGAAACGGGAGAGACGGACGCGGGAGAGACAGAGGGTAGAAAAGCGACGCTCTTCGTCTTTGTGAGCTAGCTGTGAGCCCGTGAGTGACCGTCGTCCAGAAGAAAACCCTCCTCCGCCGGCCAAGGGAGCCCCCAAATTCAGGTCTCTCACTCCCTCCGCTTCTTCTCGGGAGTCTTCGCAAATCCCGTCCCATTGCTGCAGATCGCGCGCTTGGCATCTTCACTTCTTCTTCTGGAGCAGAGGGTTTTTCAGGCTTCCACTTCCTCATTTTTCATTTCTAACGAAACAGGGTTTCAGGGTTTCGCGCTGCAAGTTAATCTTGGCTTTCTTTCGTGATCGATCGACGGGCAGCTTTTCAATCGATCCGCTCGTGGAGTGGGGTTTCTACTTCTTGTTCTTTTTCCTTTATTTATTTTGGTGAGAAATCGATAGTTTTCACGAGCAGAGCCGTGGTAATTTGTTTTGACCAAGATTGGCTCTGCATCTCAAGATTCTGTATGTTCTTAGCCCCTCATCGACAATGTGCTGCTCCCAGCGGAGTAGGAGCATTTAGTAGCAGCAGCAGCGTGTGGCACTCACCGGCGGTGTTCACTTCCCCTTTCTGGCTTTTCCCCACTCTTTCTCCAAGCCCCGGCCCGGGAGGTGGTCACCCCCAAAAACCCTCTTTCCCCCTCCTCTTCTTCTTCCTCTGCTCTGCTCCCGGATTCTGCTTTGCTTGTTGGTGTTGCTAGGTAGGGTACCTTCTCCAGGGCCCTCTGTTTATTTTGTTTTTGTTTTGTGTTCTTAGTTACTGCCGCTCTCTGCTTCTGCCCTGTCTTGCTCCTGATCGTTCTTCCGTCTCTACTCTACTGAGTGCCAAGTCTTTGTGCAAAGTCTCTACTTCTAATCGTGCAATTTCTAGCTTGATTCCTTCTTCTCCTTCCGTTGTCTTCACTTGACCCTATCTATTTTGTGTAGCAAGTATTTTGCATCATCTGCTTGCTACCTTTACCTGACATGTGGTATGATTTAATCTCAGTTGCAGAGGAGAAGAGAAGAGAAGAGGAAGGGGCAGATCTATCATCCATGGGCAACTGCAAGAGTTCGTGTATGTATCTCTCTTATAAACTAAAATTTGGATGCAATTTACAGCATTGATTCCTTGGCAAAAGTCAGGGTAAGAATATGAAATCCTAGATCTGAATTGAAGAGCACTTGCTCTCACCATCATGCTCATAAATTAGCAAGATGCCTAGCTAGTCATGTGTTGAGTATATCACTCTCCTTATCTAGAAACACAAAGCTGTTCGAGTGCTGGTCTTGATGTCTTATTGGTTAGAAGCAGTAGTACATGCTAATGACATACTATAAGGAAGTATACCTGAATGATGTCTTGTTGACTGGAAACACAGTGTCTTCTGCCTTATTCTACCCCTGATTGGTGACATGAATAAATATGTGCATTCAAGATTTTGATTCATCTAATCAGAAGATAAAGAACTTATATGCATGTTTCCCATTCTTGCGGTTGTCGATATTGTAGTCTGTTTATTTGGAACTGCAACATGCACATGAATTTTCTGATAGCATGTTTGTTCTCTCTTTCTTTGTTTTGTAATTTTGAGTTATTGCATCTGTGCAAATATCAGCTCGTGCACTGCTAGGAAAAGCGCATGTTGTTCCGGATTCAGAATGGAGGATGCAGGACTTTGGAAAGACCCATGTTCCAGATTTAGAATGGAGGATTAATGACTTCTCATCGCTGCTTGAGACGCTGCTTGAGACTGGAGCCAAGTCAGCAACATCTGCCACTTTTCACTGCTCTGGGTATAACTGGTATGCACCATAATTGCAAAAGAAACTCTGCAAAATTCAGGTATTAGATGTACTAGTATGTACATACACGTGCAATGCACGTCTTAATATAACAGAGTGATTTTGGTAAAAGAAATAAAAAAGGTCAAACATTTGCTAATAGATTCGGGCAAAAAGAAATATAGTGATGTAAGAATGCAGATATTAATTAAGTAGGAATTAATATTCGTTCCTCCTGCAAAAGAAAAGAATTAATATTCATATAAAAACGGTACATTCACATCTAAAACAACTATTTTTTTGCCCGAATCTATCAGTTGTATGTTACTCTATTTTCTTTTTCTCCCCATTCTCCTCCCAAACCATCTTGCCTGGGTTCAAGTCGCGCTCAAGCTGCACTGCGGCAATATGGCCCATGAGGCACCGCATGTGGGCTTCTTTTTTTTTCTGGAAGGGCCACATGAATGTTCTAGAACACAGAAGATGCAACAGCAGTCTACTGTTCATTTCTCAAAAAAAAAAACAGTCTACTGTTCATGGCGAATCCTACTGATCTCAAACCTTGGATTTTGGGGATCAACGGCTATGATTGATGCTCTAGATCCAATTCAAAACTGGTACACTATATAGTAGTGGAGAAATGCCATCTGGTTTATTTTAGTAGAAAAGGTAATTATATGTTATCCATATACACATCGATTTAGGATGCCATTTACTCACAATGATGTTTCGATCGATCATCGATGTAGTCAAATTAGCAATCACAATCTCATAATTTATAAACAAACAGTCAGACGCTAAAACTTGATATGGTGCAGGAAGTGAAGAAATTAGATTTCATTCCTACTTCACTTATGAATTCTAGACTGACTTTGGCTTCTTCGCATGATTTCATTTACCAGGCACCTGCAAGTGATTCCAATGCATAAAGAAACTGGTTCTGAAACGCCATATGTTGCTCTTCGTCTTATGACATCCCAAGAAAGCATGGTGCCAGGTCACACGATGCATGTGGTTTTTGAGTTGTCAATATACAACCATTCAAAAGGGATGTACTATGGATGCAAAGGTAGTCTCATGGATGCGTTTTTTCAAATACACCCATCATATTACAGCTACGAATCCGTACTCCTCTGTGTGTCATAAGTTTGAGATATAAATACCATGATTCCATCATTACAAGTCAATATCTGTAAATATTGAAATAGGATCAAATACGACGTTTTCCCATCAACAAGTCGCTTTGTATTTGCTTTGCTGTCAAGTTTCTCTATCGACCTTCAGGAATTTGGATGGTTCAGATGGCATACACATGTTTCTCACTTTTTTTTTTTTTTTTTTGGAAAAGGAGGTTCTTGAGACATTACAAGTTTATTTGTAGACATTACAAGTCTCACACTTGAGACTATTATGGTTCAGATGGCATGCACATGTTTCTCTTTAAATTTGATTATCATTATTTGGATGTAATTCACTACCTTGCTTTATTAGCTAAGCTGGAGGTTGGTTACATATTATTTGGTATATTTGCGTCTTGCATACAAGTTCTTCATTCTCTAATATTCTAACATTTACCTAACCGCAGCTACCTACAACTTTCATTTCAAGAATACCTACTCGAAGGAGCATTGCTTGATTCCTCTTCAGGAGCTACTGAAATCATCTGCATTCCTAGTTGATGATAGCTGTGTCTTTGGTGTGGAGATATTAAAAATTGATGTCTCTTCTCCTGAAAAGAAGGCTGTTGTGGTTCAAAAGAAGGCTACCACAGTTCAGAACCTCTTTGTTCAGAAGAAGGGGTTCGTCAAAGGGACATACACTTGGAACATGAACAATTTCTTTGAACTGGACTTGGATCACTTTGTCCGTTCTCCTACATTTGAAGTTGGTGGGCATAAATGGTATGCACCTGTTACATCACAAATGATTTGTGTAAATGGTATCCATGTGTTATCCAACATTTTAGCTTATAAGAATCCTTTTAACTTACCATACCTAGTCACTTTACGAACTACTTTTTTAATGTTTTATGCCAACGAACATTAGCGATGGCCAGATCCTTTTGCAAGGCAAGGTCCTTCAGATATTCTAACTGGACAATTTAGCTTGATACAACCAAAGAACTGTACTTCTAGTATATTTACAGATATGCGTAGCGCATTCCAGTTTCAGTAGAAACAGGTTTTTGTAATCATGTTGCACCAAAAATTCTGTAACAATGTAGTACTAAAATCTATGTTGAATAAAAGCTAGAAATTTCATTTTCATGTATATATTTGGCACCGCCCGTTCTTGTATTGTTTTTATGTAACATTGTACTCCATTATCTTCTATAGTGATGTTTTGTTCAGATTTTTTGTACAACTGTAATGCCACCATGTGGTGTCCAAAGTTAACCTGACTACAGCAAAGCTCAGCCACAACTTTCTGGTTTCAGTAAACCAACCACATTCTTCAAATACATTTTCCCAGGTACCCAATTATATTTGAAGTGACACTTCCCATTTTCTTCAACAGGTACGTCGGCATGTTTCCGCGTGGTAACAAGTACAGCACTGATTGCCTCAGCTTGTACTTAGGCCTGGATGCCTCGGATGAGCTCGGTCTCGAGTCCAAGAAGGTGTTTGTAATGACTTTGTCCATCCTGGACCAAAAGAATGGGAAACACATGAGTGCAACTTCAGGTTCAGCTCTCCTTAGCAAGTATCAGTGCTATTGATATGTGTGATTTAACCTCATGATGACTACAGTTGATCTTACTTTTGTCTTGATCACAGGTCTCTGGGTATGTAATAACGGATGCGGATGGGGATGGGCTGACTTCCTTGGACTCGAGAAACTCAAGGACCCGTCGGGAGGCTATGTTGTAGGATCGAGCTGCATTGTGAAGGCAGATCTCACCATCGTTGGTTCATCCAATGATGGCTAGATCTTTACCTCATGGCCTGATGGAGGGATAATGCCCTTTCATCCTACTAATAACCAGACTTATATATGAGACAATGTTGTGGTAGCAGTACCAAGAACTTGTGGAATGGTTAGTAGAAGTAATGAGCCGGATTTGAGAAGCGAGATGATTTGACGCGTATATATTTCTACGTATATGTACCGAAGCAGAAGTGAATACGTTATTGCAATATGCATGGATGATGCAACTGTGTCAGTCAGCTTTTGCCTCGCTACATGGATGTTGGATTCAGCTGAACACTTGGTTATCTTTCGTTTGGTTTCTGTGGATCATGTCCCCAAAACGATATGCTCGCCGAGTTCTCCATGTCAATTGCAACCTGAACTCTGAATTCAGAAGTCATGAGACAACAGCATTACAGCAGCAAGAGGAGGAGGAGGACCAGTTTTTTTTTAATGGAACACTGTGATTCCATACCTCATATCGGCTCGGCAAAATTGCTGGCCCTCAGGGCGTTTAACCTCTCCTAGTCCAGACCTCCAAGGGTTTGTTGTGGATAATACAATATCCAAACAAATTTCTCCCTATAATTCGGAATGAATCCGTTTTTTTCTCAAAAAAAAGAAAAAATAGTAGAGGGGAAGGAAACCCCACGATCACATCCATATCCATATAAACCTCCTCCTCCCTCTCGCCTCCAGCCCTCCACCGTCGGCCGTCCAAGTCATTGCCAGGCGCACACTAGCTCGATCTGCCCCCGAAACCCAGGTCTTTCTCCTCCCTCGCTTCCTGCTCTCTGCTGTCCTTTGTATTGTTCGCCCTTCTCGATCTTTTTACCTACCTCTCTGTGGAGAAATCAAACAGACGATTCCCGGGGCAGAGGGTTCCAGGGTTCTTCTAGACCAAGGGTTTTGGGGTTTTTCAGTTCCTGTAAATTACTCCCTCCGTAAAGAAATATAAGAGCACCCAGAGGGAGTACCTATTTATTTTCGACAAACCTGAACCTGCCTGTTTATATTTATGGAGTGGGATTTTGCTTCTCGATCTCTTATTTATTAGTTATTACTTCACCGGCCAGATTTTGTCCTCGCCAACTTGATTGGTTTACATCAAAGTGGTAAGTCATTAAGGAATAGTGATTTATATTTGCGAGGCGTGGTTATTATTTCGTCAAGATTTGCGCTACTTTTGGAGATTTACTTATGTTCTTACTGCCCTGTGGTGCTTGCAGCGGAGGAGAGCAGGGGAAGGCCTATCGGGGCTATGGGCAACACCGTGAGTACATGTACGTCTTCTTGGTCCTTTTCCAGTCGAAATTCAGATTGTGCCTATTGTAAACGGAACACAGATACCAATTAGATCGCTCATTTGCTAAAGAAAATCATGTGAAAAGTACATGAAAATTCTTATGGTGCTACAGTTCTAGGTATGCTGCAGAGAATCAAGTTATTGTCATCGCTATCATCTTTAGTACTATAACTAGCAAGACAACTAGCTACTGTTGATTGCTCTTCGACTGGGCTTGTCGTGCCGGTGGCTCTCGTATGCCCCTGTGGTGCTCGTGCAATAGTCATCGATCATGGTCATGGTCGGTGTGATCTGTGCTTTGGGTGCCACCGTCAACACCCATGGCCGATGACTGAATTCCATGCCTTGCAAGCTGTAATTCTTGCTACGCTACACAAACACACACTTCTTTTTGTGACTAAAAAGAAGGCATGCTGGATTTCTAGAGAACACACGCATGCTTGCTGATTACAAGGAGCATTACTTCGGGCTATGACATGTAATAGGAAGTACTATGACATGTTCCGTTCTACGCTTTGTTCGGTCCAAGTGAATTAACTATTCTCATAGATAGGTACCACTTATCACATTAAATCTGTTAATATTTGCTTCATGTAACCTTCACGCTTATTTATTTGTTCACTCTAAATCTTCCCAAGGATGAACATGATTTTGACTTGTTGCCTCCCTGTAGAAATTCAGCTCCTGCAATCTTAGGAAAGGCTCATGTTCCACATCTAGAATGGAAGGTTCATGACTTCTCAGCGCTACTTGAGATAGGAGCTAAGTCAGCAAAATCTTCTCATTTTCGCTGCTCCGGGTATAAGTGGTATGCATAATAACTGCAGAAGGATTTGTTACACAATTACTATGTGTTAGATGTAAATATGATGCTTCCCAGTCTAGCATTATGACTAAACGATTCAGTTTGTTTTGGTAGATAGAATCGCTATTTGTATGTCCATATGCAATACTAATTTAGGATGTGAATTAGTCTCGTTTCGTGCTGCTATGAAATCAAATTGGCAATCATAATTCCATTAACAAACTGTTTGGTAGGATGCATGAAGTGAAGAAATCAGATCCCATTCTTACTTCAGTTATGGCTACTTCTAGACTGATCTTGTGTTACATCTTTGTCCATCAATTGATTTACCAGGTTCCTGGAAGTGACACCACCAATGCATAAGAAAACTGGCGCTGAAACTCCATATGTTGGTCTTTCTCTTATGCTAGACCGGAACGCCTTGGTGCCGGGTGACACGGTAACTGCAGTGTTTGAGTTATCAGTATACAATCGTGCAAAGAGGATGTATTGTGGACGCAGAGGTATTTTTTAATGCTTCTTTGTGCACGTCCAACCTATTGCAGTTGGGATTCCCTTCCCTAGTCCTTTGTGAATATGCTACTACATAAGTTTGAGCTATAATTCTATATGTGTTTGGGGTATGTCAGCTTACATGCAAGTTTTCACCCACTAATCTTCTAATCTTTACCTGAATGCAGTTACCCACAACTTTGATTTGAACAATACATGCTCGAAGAATGAATGTTTGGTTCCTCTTCAGGAGCTACTAAAATCATCTGCTTTTCTAGTTGATGATTGTTGTGTCTTTGGTGTTAAGATATTGAACATTAAAGTATGTTCTCCTGAAAAGAAGGCTCTTATGGTTCTGAAGAAGGCTACCACACTTCAGAACCTTTTTATCCAGAAGAAAGGGCTCATCAAAGGGACCTACACATGGACCATGGACAACTGCCATGAATTGGACTCGAAGTGTGTCCGTTCTCCTACATTTGAAGTTGGTGGACATAAATGGTATTCATATCCCCCTATACTCCCCCCCCCCCCCCCCCCCCCCCCCGATCTTGCACTTTGTACAATCTTTTTTCCTACTAAGCGCAATGAAAAGCAGTGATCCTGCCTTTTCGTCAAAAGATAAATGGCATTCATATATTCCATCACTTAAATATAAAATGGTTTTTATTAATAATATGCAATGAAACATTATTCATTTCATTGTAAATGTGCCATACCAAGCTACATTACTAATTGATTGCCACTCTAAATGTCTGTCAATAGGCATTTGGTCATGGATCCGCATGGTTGCAAGCACATCACTGACCACATCTCCTTGTTCTTATACCTGGAGTCCTCAGATAAGCTGTGTGACGAGTCCGGGACGGTGGTTGAATTGACTCTATCCATCCTGGACCAAAAGAACGGGAAACACTCCACAATTACTTCAGGTTCAGCTCTCCTTAGCAACTATCAGTGGCGACTATAATCTACCACCTCCTGATTTCAGTTGATCTTACTTTTGTGGTGATCGCAGGTCTCTTGGTGTTTGGAGGTGATAGCAGTTGGGGGTGGCCCAAGTTCCTTACAGTCGATAAATTCAAGGATCCATCTCGAGGCTATGTCCTAGGATCGAGATGCGTCGTCAAGGCAGATTTCACTATCGTTGGCTCCTCCAATGATGGCTAGATCTTTAGCTCATGGCCCTTGCACCCTACTTGTGTCGTTTTTGCCATGTTGTTTTGGTAGCAGTAGTAACACGATCATCCTATGGTGCTAACGACGAACTTAGCACTGGAAGTTGAGAACATGTTAGTTTTATTTCGGGCAATGTGATGTTTGAAAGTACTTCAATATGGCACGGATGATGCAGTTATTTCGCTTGGCTTATTACCTCACCACAATTTAAGTTTCTATCATCTCTCCTCACTTTGTCCTGGTCCGCCAAATAGATTTTGGTGTTGGTGCTGTTATTGGAAGAGACATAGGCTTGCTTGTTTGCAAGAGAAGTTCAGAGATTGAACACTTGCTCTTACATGAACGAGAAATTTAATCTTAATTTCAATTACAACTGGAGATGAACAGATTGAATGCTGGAACTCGACATGTTTGTTACATGGACATGGTAACAAACCAGATGCAAAGCGACAGTAAACAATTGGGTCGACGCTTTTTCATTTTCTTTTTCAGATGAGATGCATTGACGGTTGAGGCATACGTGAGGTGGATATGATAGATGCATCGCACCTGAATTTCTCAAAATTCTCTCTTGAGCTCTAAACTGCACTTGTAACTGAAATTTTAGTGACGTGTTCTCTCGGGCGGCTGACCGCCCATTTTTAATGGTCGGGGGGGGGGGGGGGGGGGGGGGGAGGCGAGCGAGTCCCCACCTGAATATATTTCATTCACGAGTAAGATGCCCGTGTTACCATGGAACCATAAAACGAGGAAAAAAGTATGTAAGCACAAGGGATATAGCTCCTGGGTTTCAAACTATGTTCGAGGAGGAGGTCGGCATCAAACTATGTTCACGGCGTGTTACCGTTGGATGCAGGAAGAGGAATACTTCGGCACCCCCAAAGTTTTCTGTGAGAGTGTGTTTCCAAGGACATGTGATGCTTAATGCCAAACGTTTTCCTTAGGCCTTTTCACGAAAAAGTTAGCATTTTCATGCCAAAAGCCAAACCGCATCAATGCAAACAACCACTAATTAGGGGACACCCCTTGCAAAAGTCACTCGCACCTTCTCTGATGGTTGCAAGTGGTGCACTGTACACTTTATCACGGTGAGAGTTTTTGTGTTTTGTAGATTCATTAAAAAAAACATCTCTTGAACCATGTGTTCCAACCACGAACTGTTTACACCATTGGGTTTGTGTCGAGATCTTCAAAACTCGATACCATTTCAATAAATTTGAACAAAATTATTTTTTACAAAAAAAGGAAGCAAAAATATCAAAAAATGAAAAATGGAAAACCAAAAATGGGAATAAATGAGAAAAAGAGGAAAAATAGCAGAATCACAATTAACTGTGATATTTACCCTATGTGCATCACGAGAAAACAAAACCTAGAAAATCCAAGCAACCCCCCCCCACCCCCCCCACCACTACCACCACCACCCTTAATTAAGACAAAACACAAAACTGCGTGGGGGAAACTGTGCTCCAGCGGGTGCACCCAGCGTGGGACACCTGAACGACACACCACGCGACATGACTCGTGTACCCCTCACGCCCACGGAACCCCCCCCCCCCCCCCCCCCCCCAAAAAAAACTAATCGCTAGTTAGTCGCTCCCCTACAATGCTCCATGTCAAGGTTAATTTATGGTCAAGTGCAATTGAGAACGTTTCTTGTTTGTTTTAGAAAATAAAAAACATCTACTCCCTCCGTTCCAAAATATAAGACCTTTTAGAGATTTCACTATAGACTACATACGGATGTATATAGACATATTTTAGAGTGTAGATTCACTCATTTTGTTTCGTATGTAGTCCATAGTGAAATCTCTAAAAGGTCTTATATTTAGGAACGGAGGGAGTATTTAGCTTCTTTTGTTAGTTTTATTTTGTTTGAAACTTCTGTTTTTAAGGGTAAACATCCATTTAGATTTTTTTAGGGGGAAACATCCATTTAGCTGGGTGGTCTCAATTTCTAATCGGGCCTCCTTTTGCGGTCCGAAAGCCCAAGACGCTCACACAACCCAACTCTCTCCAGCCTTCACCTGTCTCTCTACCCGCGCCGTCTCTCTCTCCCTCGCCTGTTTCGGCAACCAGCATCCCTCTAGGGCACCAGCACCACACGCCGCCGCCGCCGCCGCCGCCGCCGCCCGCAATGTCTGACTCCGACGAATACGGTGCGATTCCCCACCCTTTCTCGTTCCCTTCCCCTGGTATCTACTGCTCCGTTTTTCTGATCGACACGCTCCTCTCTTCGTGCGGCGTTCAGTGGACCTGCCCGTCTCGGACGAGGAGGAGGATGAGTGGGAGGATGGAAACGAAGCTGACGAGGAGGAGGTGCAGGGAGGCTCTAAGAAGAAGGCCAAGCAGCACGTCGACCAACTCAAGAGGTTGCAGGAAAAGGTTCGTCTCCTGTCCGTCTCATCTTCTGGTTTCTGCCCTGTCCTTCAGTGGAATCTTATTTTGCAATCGGTTAATGGTCGCTGGTCAGTACCTATAATTAGCTTAGTATATAAGAGGGTACTCATGGCTGACAAATTTTGGACGCACCGTATTCAGGCTGCAAGCCATTGTAAGAGTTGCACATACAGTTTGTCATTCGTATCAATGGTAGTCTGGCAACTTAAAGAATGAAAGGGAATAAACTCTGAATCGCACTGACCATTCTAAGCGACGAAATCTTTAAGCATGTTGCAAGTTGGATTGCTGATTTACAGAGATAATAATCTTATAATCGCGAGAGATATGAGGAAGGCAGTTCGTCATTTTTCTGCACCAATAAGGGGAGTTCTGAAGGGGAGCCTTGGCGCAGTGGTAAAGCTGCTGCCTTGTGACCATGAGGTCACGGGTTCAAGTCCTGGAAGCAGCCTCTTACAGAAATGTAGGGAAAGGCTGCGTACAATAGACCCAAAGTGATCGGACCCTTCCCCGGACCCTGCGCAAGCGGGAGCTACATGCACCGGGCTGCCCTTTTTTTTAACAAGGGGAGTTCTAGCTCCATTTCTTGTATAGACTGCCTTATTTATGTTCACTAGCTTCAGCTGCACTGTACTCCCTCCGTTCCTAAATATAAGTTTTTTTTAGAGATTTTCACTAGAGGACTACATACCGAGCAAAATGAGTGAATCTACACTCTAAAGTATGTCTATATACATCCGTATGTAGTCCCCAAGTGAAACCTCTAAAAAGACTTATATTTAGGAACGGAGGGAATAGTTGGTATGCATGAAACTGAAACCATACGCGTTAGGCACATACATGCTCTAACATCAGTAGTTCCATTGAATTAAAATTCCAAATTTATAATTTGAAGTCTTAACTGGCTCCTTTTCACTGAAAAGAATATGCTATCGGCTTAACATTTGGATAGTCTTAATTCTTTAATTAATAAGCTTCCCACTGTTGATTTTTTTGTGTCTGGACTGGGCATGTGATTGATGCGTAAGAGAATTGGTCCCTATCCGTTTGGTGTCTTTTGGTTAGCTTTGGTTGATTTGCTTTTGCATTTCCTTTTTGACATCCTATCATGTATGGACTCTGGTTACACATGTCACATCCACAGCCAGGAGCTTAATTCTGATTTTATAGTTTGTTTTTCTTTTCTTTCGTATTTTGTAACCACTAATTTTATTCTCTGTACTGTTGAGTTACTGTTGACTGCTTATGAAACTTACTGAACTTTTTTTTGTAGGATCCTGAGTTCTTTAAATATTTGGAAGAGTGTGATAAAGAGCTCTTGGAATTCAATGATGATGACATTGCTGTAAGATCAAGTATAGTATTTTTCCTTTTAATAATCCTTCTTTTCCCTCTAGAAGTTTATATGAGTTGGATTGCTTTGTGTTTAGGATGATCAAGAAAGTGACGAGGAACCTAAATCTGTCCCTAAGGAGGAACCAAAAGAAAGTGTTAAGCCAATCACGATGGAAATGGTTGATTCCTGGTGCAACCTAGCCGAAGATGGGAAGATAGGATCTATCCGGTCTATTCTTCAAGCTTTCAGGAGAGCCTGCCATTATGGCGAGGACAGCGGGGACAATTCAGCACCAAAATTCAGTGTCATGTCCGGTAGTGTACTCGACAAAGTCATGCACTTTGTTTTGAAGAACATGGATGGCATTCTTCGCCAATTACTCGGTGCCCCTAGCTTTGGAGGGAAGAAAGAGAAAATCAGTGAACTGATGATGACTAATTCATGGAAGAGGAGTGGTAATCTAATGAGGGTATATCTTGTCAACGCACTCCATATGATAACTGAAATGACTGATGAACAAATGATCGCATTTACTATTCACCGTGTCAGAGCATCAGCTGTTTTTCTGGCAGCCTTCCCTTCTCTCCTGAGGAAGTATGTTAAGGTGTGTTAGCTTTGCCTTCTCATTTCATTTTAAGTAGCTTTCAGCATTACTCTGATGTCCATCTAACAAGAATTTATTTTCAACTGGATGGTGTTATTTTAGACACTATTGTATACCTGGGCTAGAGGTCGAGGTGCCATGCCCTTTGTTTCATTTTTGTTCCTCCGAGACTTGTGTGTTCAAGTAGGCCCAGATTGCCTTGACACATGCCTCAAGGGTATCTACAAGGCTTATTTGGTGAACTGCAAGTTGTCCAAGTCTATCAGCGGATCGAAACTGCAGCACATTCAATTTCTTGGGAATTGTGTCAAAGAATTGTATATCGTGGACCCTCAAAGTGCTTATCAACATGCTTTTGTTTTCATTCGTCAGCTGGCAGTTATCCTAAGAGGTGCTCTTACCGAAAGAGGACCAAAGGTATTTTGTCCGTTGAATTGTCATGGTCATATGCTGGAACTACATTGATTACTTATGATCTGACAGAGTTTTTTTGGTTCTTGTTTCATCTTTTTGAAGACATCAAAGGACAAAAAGCAGAAAGAAAGAAACAAACCAACGAACAAACAGCTAGAGGTACTATTTCTGTTAGTTTTTGCCAAGTATTTTCTTGTATTTCGGAAACACAAGTGTTGTCTGCTCATAGGAGGGATATCATTCTTTTAGATTATTTGCTGACAACAGCTCACTTTGGGCTAATGCTATTGGTTCCTTTCGTATGTTAGTTTGATATATTTTTTGTTGTCAATCAGACAAAAAGAGGAACGTTTTCCTGTTGTGAACTGATGATAAGCTTACATTTTTCTTGTGCAGAAATCCTACCAAAAAGTTTATGATTGGCAATTTATATTCTGCCTTGAGCTTTGGACAGGTGTTGTGTGTGGATGTAGTTCTGAGGAAGATTTCCGGCCTTTGGCCTATCCGTTAACCCAGATAATACACGGTGTAGCATGTCTTGTACCGAGTGCACGTTACTTCCCTGTACGCATTAGATGTGTAAAGATGCTTAATTGCATTGCTGAAGCCACCGGTACCTTTATTCCGGTGTCTTCTCTGTTGCTTGATATGCTAGAAATGAAAGAACTTAGAGGCCGTCCAGATGGTGGTGTTGGCAAAGCAGTGAATCTGTTCAATGTTAAACAGGTTTGTTTCCTTGTAACACAATTCTATGGGGACATGCCTCTGAAAACAAACATATAACAAGTTGTCCTCTTACAGGTAGATAAGAAAATGGTGAAGACACGTGCCTTTCAGGAAGCTTGCATTTACTCTGTTGTTGATGAGCTGGCTAAGCATTTGGCGCAGTGGAGCTACTCTGTTGCCTTCATCGAGATGTCCTTTTTGCCACTTGTTCAACTTCGGAACTTTTGCAAAACCATCAAGGCTGACAGATTTCGAAAAGAGATGAAGGATCTTATTCGCCAGGTTTGCTAAGCATGTATAAAAGAATATTTAACTGTAGTACTTGATCGATCGCATGTGCTGATTTCCATTTCTGATTCCAGGTAGAGGCAAATGTTGAGTTCATAAGCGCAAAGCGTGCCGGAATTACATTTCCCCCCAATGATCCAGCTGTAGATTCATTTCTACAGGTATAGGTCGTCCTGTTGGCTTTGATATCTGCACATTATTTATTACTCCATCTGTTCACAAATGTAAGATGTTTACATTTGTGAACAGAAGGAGTAGTATATTTTAATTCTTGTGCAGTTATGTTAAAACATATAATATTCTTTCCCAACAGGCTGGGAAGGAAGGACGGTCGAGCCCTCTCTCAAGATATGTTGCTACTTTACATCAGAGAGCACAGAACAGAATCGATTCCATGGATGAGACAAGGTTAGTTTCGTCAATGCTTGTCCGTGTAAAATACCCTAAACAAAGTTACCTCATTATCATCAAGTGACTTCCAATCTTCTATCATCTGACCACACACCATACTTTAGTAATTTGTATGGCTAAATGCACTCATGCACTCCCATGTTCCGAGTAAATATGTTGATTAATGCCATTGCTGATTCATTCCTTTGTGTACCAGTGTTATCGTGGGTGCAGAGTCCTCTACCTTTTCGAAGAGGCTATCAGAGGCACAGAAGCAACAGGACGAACATGATGAGAGTGAAGAACCCATTGCTTTCAGCAAGAACTTGTTGGCTGAAAAGAAGAAAACAAAGTATGTTCAAACCTTTACCCTTCTATTGCATGTGCAAGGCATGATGTTTACCTCCTTTTCTTTTTCTGGTGCAGAGCTCCAAAGGAGAAGAACAAGAAACGAGCCCGTGACGACGATGATGTGCCTGCAGAGGAGGACGTGGTTGAGGATTTGATCTTGAGTTCGGACGAGGAAGCGGAAGACGAGGACGATGGCCTCGGATCGGACGAGGATGGCTCCGTGCCCGTTGAAGATGATAGCGACGAGGACTTTGTGGACCCAGACAGCGCGTGGAAGAAACAGAAGGAGAAGCTTAAGAAGCGGAACAAGTACCAACCGTCGAACAAGGCACCCTCCAAAACCAAAAGGAAACCCCACCCTAAGAAGGCAAAACATTAATCAAGGGTAGAGTTAGGACTCGGCAGACTGTTGACGACGTGCTATGCTTTCAGTCATGAGAAACACCTGCCTGTCACGGGAATTTTTGTTTAAGTTGAGAATTACACAGCTTCTTTTGTCATTTCCATGCATTTATATCGAGGTTATTCATATGCTGCTCGGTTCAACTTTGCCGAACTTGATGATTTCATTTCCATACACTGTTCCGTCGCCTGTTTTTCAGGCTGATTGTGTGCGAGGAAGTACTTTCTAGCTATGTTCACCTGAAACTTTGCCGAGTAGACCACAAAAACTGCCAATATTAAACAGGAAGCAAATGTCCCAGTTTCTGACCTTTCCTGTCATTTTCAGCAGGGAATGTAAGCAAGCGTGTACAGGTTATTCGTTTGCCGCCCTGGCATGCTTAGGAAGTTGTTGTTTTTGTACTTACTATTAAATTTTTGTTTATATTGTGTAAGAGATACAGTAGATTGATGCATGCATATATATACTGAAGAAAGAAGAAGCTTGGTGCACATCAAAGAGAACTCGGTGTACAGCACCGCGGAAATTTCACGGGAACCGGTTAGTTTCCTGTAGCATCTGCCAAAAAAAAAATTCGCATTGACAATATGATTATTGCAAAATAAAATAGATAAAGTAGCATTACGAAGCCCGTTGACATTCCACGTCAATAACTGAACCGCGTTGGCCCGGCACGCTTCCCGCCCCCGCCATGATACACACTCCGTTTCACGTAGGCCGGAGTGGCACGCTTGGCTTGATTAGTCCAACTCCGTTTCCTAGTCTGCATCCAACTCGCGAGTTCCTCGCACCGATCCTATTATTAATCCCAACCCAACCCAACCCCTTTCCTTCCCTCCATAAACCCTCCCGCGGAGCCTTCCTTCTCCGCTGCGATCACTACTGCACAACGAGTTTTACTTGCCAACGAACGAAGAGATCAAGTCCACCGCTCTCCACGTACGTAACCAACGTACGTACGACTACGACGCGATCATGCAGTTTCCGTTCCGCCGCGCGCCGGCGTCGCCGGCGCCGATGCCGATGCTGCCGCTCCCGGGCAAGACGCCGCAGGGGTTCGCGGAGGACACCTCGGCCGCGGAGGACGACGGCGACCTGGGGAACCTGGTGCGCTGCCGTGGCCACCTCGTCCAGACCTACTCGGACAAGAAGGGCGCCGCGGCCGCGCGCGGGGACCTCCTCCGCGAGTACGTCCGCGAGCTCGACGCCGTCGTCGCCGCCGCCGCCCCGCGCTTGGGCGACGCGGCCGGGCGCCACCGGCTCTGCTTCGCGTGGCGGGACGCCGGGACGATCCGCCGCCGGACGCACACGGCCCTGGCCGCCGAGCGCGCGGTGGCGCTGTTCGCGCTGGCCGCGGAGCTGGCCCGCGCGGCGGCGGAGGAGGACAGGCGCGGGGCCGACGGGATACGGCGCGCGTGCGCCGCGCTCTGCGACGCGGCGGGCCTGCTGAGGGCGGCGTCGGAGGGGGGAGGAGACCACGCGGCGGGCTGCCAGCTGCGGCACATGTCCGGCGCGTGCATGGCGGCGTTCGAGGCGCTGATGCTCGCGCAGGCCCTCGAGTGCTACTTCGAGCTCGCCGTCGCCGGGGACAAGCCGGCCGCGCTGTGCGCCAAGGTCGCCCAGCAGGTGGGCCTGGACTACGACCGGGCGCACCGCTCCATGGCGGCGCCCGAGCAGCAGCAGATCGACAAGTCGTGGCCGGCGAACGCGCAGGCCAAGGCGGCCTACTTCCGCGGCGAGGCGTGCCTGCGGTCGGCTCGGCTGCTGCGCGAGAGCGGTGACGGCGCCGGCGCCGGCGTGGGGGAGGCGATCGCGCGGCTGAGGCAGGGGCTGGCGGCCCTGGAGGGCGCCAAGGGCGCGCTCGGGAAGGCGGCGGCGCCCGTGCAGGACGCGGTGAAGCGGCTGCGGAAGGAGGTGGAGGCCGATCTGGCGGTGGCCGAGCAGGACAACTGCAGGATCTACTACGCGCGCGTGCCGACCGCGGCCGCGCTGGCCGAGCTGCCCGGGCTGCCGCAGCAGCTCGTGCGGCCCACCGCCGTGGAAAAGATCCTGGTGCGGGGAGCCGAAAGCAAGGCGCCGCCGCCGCCGGCGGCGGCGGCTGAAGAAAAAACGAGCTAGCTTAGATTGAGTAGGATCTTGTTGTGTTTGTTGATGTTTTTGGTCTGTCCATCCTGCATGAGATGTGAAACCGTACAAATGTGTCTCTTCCCAGCCCCCGTTCGATGCTGGGCTGCTTCAATCAATACTCCCTCTCACTCCCCGAAATAATAAGTGTCCCAACAACCTTAGTTTTTATACTAAAATTAATATAAAGTTGAGACATTTTTATTTTAAGACGGAGGGAGTATAACGTAAGGGAGCTACTTATGAAGGTGTCTAGTTGAAGCTATGTAATACGTATGGATGACACTTCAAGCTAATACTATTACTAACTGAAACTAAGGTTGTATTTGGTTCAGCTGCAGATTCTGAAAAAGCTGTCGTGGAAAAGTTGCTGTGAAAATGCTATTGTAGAAAAGCTGGATGTTGTTTCGTTAAAACGACTGTGAAACTATAGATTTTGCTGTGAATTGTCCCCCTGGTCTGGGTGAATATATTTATATGCTAATTTTGACCGTAAAGTAATGATATGTACATTTTTAGGTAATCGAACCATCATTTTGTAAAGTAAAATTATGACAATATAGGCAATTCATAGCTGATGATCACATACACAATGCAACGACTATATGTTGATGTTGCATACATTTAAATAGATAGTGATTCCATAATACATTACAAAAGACATGCATTATACAAAACACATATGGTTCACATATGATGACCTTCGTCAACATAGCTAAACTTATGTTGCCATCGCTAGACAAGCATTAACTATCCTACTACGAATATTGTTCATTGTATCTTTGTTCTCCTCCTCTTCAACCGGATCCGGTTGTGTTGGTGCCACCTCCCATCGTAGCAGTGGAGGTACATACTCACCATCGGCATCACATTTATCAAAAACTTTGTCACTCAACTTGCTATCACGAATGAAATTATGCAATGCCATGCAAGCAATGATGATATGCTTCTGCGTACGAGGTGAGAAACTTGGGACCCTTTCAATGCGTCATTTCTGCTTGAGTACCCCAGAAGTACGCTCAACGACATTTCGAAGGAATGAATGTAAAAAAGCTGAACACTTCATACTTCCCTTGAGGTGGACGGTGTCGATAAAGACGGAATTCCGGCATATGGTATGTACTCCCCTTAAAAGGAGCAAGGTATCCCGTTCAATTTGGATACCCAGAGTCCACAAGGTAGTATTTCCTTGAAAATGGACAAGAAATTAGCGCCACACATAAGAATATAATTAGTGATGGGATTTTTTGTTAGTATGTTATTCCTTTGGGAGGTACAGGAAATGAAGAGAAATGTGATAATGCATGTTTCAGGATCCTTGTGTGTGCACAACCCGGCCAACCCGGAACCACAAAGGTAAACCTCATGTCAAAGTTGTTGGAAATATGCCCTAGAGGCAATAATAAATTTGTTATTATCATATTTCCTTGTTCATGATAAACGTCTATTATCCATGCTAGAATTGTATTGATCGGAAACTCAGATACATGTGTGGATACATAGACAACACCGTGTCCCTAGTGAGCCTCTACTAGACTAGCTCGTTGATCAAAGATGGTTAAGGTTTCCTAACCATAGACATGAGTTGTCATTTGATAACGGGGTCACATCATTAGGAGAATGATGTGATGGACATGACCCAACTATAAGCATAGCATCTGATCGTATCACTTAGTTTATTGCTACTGCTTTCTTCATGTGAAGTATCTGTTCCTAAGACCATGAGATCATGCAACTCCCTGACACCGAAGGAATGCCTTGTGTGTATCAAACGTCACTTCGTAACTGGGTGATCATAAAGGTACTCTACATGTATCTCCGAGGGAGTCTGTTGGGTTGGCATGGATCGAGACGGGGATTTGTCACTCCGTTTGACGGAGAGGTATCTCTGGGCCCTCTCGGTAATACAACATCATAAGAATCTTGCAAGCAATGTGACTAAGGAGTTAGTCACGGGATCTTGTATTACGAAACGAGTAAAGAGACTTGCCGGTGACGAGATTGAACTAGGTATGGAGATACCGACGATCGAATCTCGGGCAAGTAACATATCGCTGGACAAAGGGAACTGCATACGGGATTGACTGAATCCTTGACATCGTGGTTCAACCGATAAAGATCTTCGTGGAATATGTAGGAACCAATATGGGCATCCAGGTCCCGCTATTGGTTATTGACCGGAGAGGTGTCTCGGTCATGTCTACATGATTCTCGAACTCGTAGGGTCCGCACGCTTAACGTTCGATGACGCGAGAGTAGTATTGGGATATGTATGTTGGTGGCCGAATGTTGTTCGGAGTCCCGGATGAGATCCCGAACATCACGAGGAGCTCCGGAATGGTCTGGAGGTAAAGATTTATATATGGGAAGTCATATTCAGGGTTCCGGAAAATGTTCGGGATTTTTCGGTATTATACCGGGAAGATTCTAGAAGGTTACGGAGTGGGGCCCACCTGCATGGGGACCCACATGGACGTGGGTAGTGAGGAAAGTCCGCACACCCCTGGTCTAGGCGCAGCAAGATCCCCCCTTAAAAGGAATAGGATCATATAAGATCAAGATCCCTAAAAAGGGGGGTAGCGATCGGTGGGGAAGGAAAGGAGGGGTTTACTTCCTCCCCCCTTGACCAACGACCCTAGGGGCTTGGAGGGCAAGCCACCAGACCCTCCCATGCCTATATAAAGGTGGTGAGGCGCAAGGGGGCAGCACACCCTCCCATGGCCGTGACCCTCCTCCCGTCTCTCCCGTTCTTCCTCGTTCGTAGTTCCGGAAGCGCTTGGCGAAGACCTGCTGGCACTGCTCCACCACCACCTCCACCATGCCGTCGTGCTGGTTGAGATCCCATCTACTACTCCGTCCTCACTCGCTAGATCGAGGAGGCGGAGACGTCATCGAGCCGCATGTGTGCTGAACGCGGAGGTGCCGTCCGTTCGGCACCGAATCGGATTCGATCGCGATTGGATCGTGAAGAGTACGACTACATCAACCGCGTTATATACGCTTCCGCTTAGCGATCTACAAGGGTATGTAGATACACCCCCCCTCTCGTAGCTATGCATCTCCATGGATAGATCTTGCGTGTGCGTAGGAATTTTTTTGTTTCTCATGCAATGTTCCCTAACAAAAGTCACATATTGCAAAAACATTTTGCGATGTAAAACCATGTCGGCATCTATGGTTAACCGCATCATCTGCAGGAACTGAAACTGGCACATGTGATCCATCTATTGCACCAATAGCACCTTTGAAATGAGGCCAGAAATGTTCATCTTTAATCCTTTCATGCTCATAGCTAAAGGTCGGATCTGTCAGTTTGATGATATCTTTCGCTAACTTGCGCAAGCATAACAAAAGTTCCTTAAACTTTGTATGAACTGTCCAAAGTGATCGTACAAAACGGTTTTCAGCTTGAGCGAATGATTGAGGGCCTCCAACAATCCATAAGAACATGGCCAATGACTCAATTGAGGAAACATTAGTAGTTGATGTCAAACCATATGTAGAGACAAGCAAATCATGAAGTACCATGAAAACATCAATGCTCATCCGAAACATTTTATAAAAATATTGGGGCCGACCATAACACTCCATGACCCATTGAAGTCCAGTTTGCTGAGGCAATCTATATATTTTGTTCAAGTAGCGCTCAACATAGAGGTTGCCTAGGTTTCCCATGATAGCAGCTTGCTTCCCAAGTTCATCTAGAACCTCCAATCCATCATGACCCTTTTTGGCGACTTCTTCCATCCTTGAATCCATCTACACAAGAACATGAAGATGTTAAAATACTCATGGTCAAAAATATTTTTTACAATATGTATAATGTTGGACAACATAAGAAAATATTTTTCAACACAATCATGTCTCAACAAGTGAAATAAATATGGTTCACAACATAAGCAAATATGGTTCGGCAACATAAGAAAATATGGTCTACAACATAAGCAAATATGATCCACGCATAAGCAGATACGGTTCGACAACAGAAGCAAATATAGTTCTACAACGTAAGTTTACACGTGCTTCAACATCTCCCTCTAATGCTCCCTCTTCAGAAAATCAAGCCTCCCTTCTTTTGTTTCAAGAACTTTGAGGATTTCTCTAAAGTCAGGCTTCACCATAAGAGTGAGGGTTGTGTGCATGAGAGCGGTTTCTTCGTTGACACCACATTCTTTCACCTTCTTCATGGCCTTTGAAATGGTAGGGACATGGTTGGTTGGAAGAGCTGATGATGCCTCCACACTCGAGGTTATCTTGTCCAGTCCACTTTCATCTTCTCACATGTCTGCTTGTAAAACCGTAAGAAGGGACTCTTCTCATCCTTCTCCTCATTTACATTAGAGGGTTGTTTGGGCTTCTTGCTTTCTTTTGGTTTCTTCAAAGATGACAAATTTATTTCAGCACCATCATCAGGTTTCTCCAAATCAATCGCATTGTCATCACTTGATTCATTAGAGGATATATCACCGGCACAAGAAGCACTAGCCCAGTGACATGTACATTTTGAAATATGACATGTAAATCTTCAAGGTGCTTTGGTCCCTATTTTTTGAGCTTCAAATGGTTACATTTCTTTTGTGTCCTCTCTTGGCATCTCTGAAATAATAATAAGAGTGGAAGTGAGGTACTGCAATCATATCAAGCATGATAATTGAAAAACAAAATGTAAACTCTTACCACAAGATGTTCATCCCTCCATTCTTTTAAGCAATCAACGGTGCCCTTTGCATCATTCCGTCTAAGTCCAGTTGCTTCAATTTCAAGCTCCATGAACCAAACATACTCATTTTTTATTATATTCCATTTGTTTTTTAATTTATTCCTGGGATACTTCGTTCCCGTTCTTGCTTCCCATTTCTCCAAAACATTATTCTAGCTCTTCTTGCTTAAATAACCTAATGGTATATATCCAATTGAAACCTCTTCTTTCAATATTTCAATGAGTTTCTTAAAATGGTCATCATCCCACACCGCTGGTAGCACTGAGGAAGAGGAACATGTCAGCGACCTTGACCGGGAGTAGCCTCGCACGCAGCGTGTCGCTGCCGTTCACAAAGTCGCGCCACTCCTTGGAGACGCACCGACATACGGCAAGGCTTTGAAGGGGAGGGGAGCCGGCCAAGCACGTCAGCAAGGACGTTGTCCGGCAACAGGGCCATCGCTAGAATTGGCAGTTGATTCCTTGGGGATCGATCCCAGAGCGACACCCTCTTCCTTGGTGACCTACACGGAGGAATTTATTGAGGGAAGCGATATATCGAATCCCTCGGGAGGAGGCGGTGTTTATTGCATGACGTAGTCAGATTAGGTTTGGATTGGAATGGATCGAGTCGAGTCAGATTGGAGTGGATACATCGAGCGGCATGCGCTTGTTCTTTTTTTTTGGAACCGCTGACAAAAAAGATACAATACAATATTTAGAGCAAGAAAAAACACAGAAAAATAAATGAATGTCAAACTCAACCAATTCCTGCTCCTAGGATCATGTCCAAACAAAGCATAAAATACGCACAAATAAAGACCACAAAGTGGTCGGCGTCTCATAGAGCCTACACCAAGGCTAGAGGGCGAGCTGCAACAGTCATCGCACCCGTCATGAGGTCTAGTCGATTGCGATCATGTTGCCTAGACAACGGATGCCAGTGCTACAAAAATGTTCTGAATTTAAAAACCGAGTCAGAGGACCGTCTAAGAAAGACCCTCTCGGTAACCATCTTATTACGTGTAGTCAACAACGTCCATGCTAGTGCCGCAAACACAAGCCAGAAGAGACGTCTCCTCTTCCCGGTTTGGTTGGCACGGGTTTGCAGGAACCCGATAACAGAGCCAATTCTGTTAGTTCCCGGCTAGGGCATCTCGAGCTAGTGGCCTAGATGCGATGGTAACAAGGACACAAGGTTTACCCATGTTCAGGCTATCCGAAGAGATAAAACTCTATGTCACACTTGTGTTTTATTGATTTGAATGGAGTACAATGTACAGTTTGATCTACCAAGAGATAAATGTATGTCGTCTATGAGCCATACCCTTTGGTTTATATAGGTACCAGTGGAGTCTAGGGTTACAGTTAGGTCGGCTACGTAGAAGGTAAAACGTGTTGTAAATGATCTCTAAGTCTTGGAGTATGTGTCAAGTCTCCGGGTATATTCGTCGTACGCGCCACGGGCCTCTTGTGATGGCCCGCTGATGGGAAGGGTAGGAAAACGTTAGACAACACATCTCGACCCAGCTCCAAGCCAGGCGGCAGTGTCCTCCGACCAGACACCAGCTCCGATGCAGAGTCTTCAGAAGAATCGTGGCCCACAAAACGATCTCCTTGGTCCACATCTAAGCCAATGCAGTAAGTTTCAATTGAGTTGGTCGAATACGTCGATTCTTGGCGATGCCTTTTTAACCCTTAACCATATATGCAGGACGCCTCACCCCATGGAGGAAGACGCTACAACTCTCAAGTCGGGTTCTAACCCCTGTACCAGCACGGGGGGGGGGGGGGCTTTCTTGCCACGTCAGTGGCACAACCTCTTCCCCTCCCCGACCACTCTGATGCAAGGGGGCGAGTGATGGTACAATACATCATGGGTGGCTCACCAACAAGCAGTCGGGCAGCAGGCTTACCGGGACCCCACTAGGCTTATTACACACCTGACAACAAAAGGGGCCCGGAGGAAGGGATAAGCGTTCCACCATTAAAACCCTGTCGGCGGGGGGAGGGGGCGCTACGTCCTGCTTGTTGGTTCCCAAGTTGATGGCGGCGACCTAGATAGCATCTCCCCTTGTAAAACCCTAGCCTCCATCGTGTATACAAGGGGAGGCTACTCATTCCCATATACTCTTTCGTAGAACAACTCTCGGGAGTATCTCATTCCCCCTATTGTAAACCCTCGCACGAGGTATTCCACCATTAATGAATAAGAACAAGGAGGACGTAGGGTATTACTCAATCATGGAGGCCCGATCCTAGGTAAATTCCCCGTGCGACCTCCGATCTGTGACTTTCAGCTACGCAAGGTATCCTACCGAGGGTACTCACAAAAATTTGCACCAGGCACGGGTGATACGTCTCTGATGTATCTATAATTTTTGGTTGTTTCATGCTATTATATTACCAATCTTGGATATTTTATATGCAATTATATGTTATTTTATATCATTTTATGGGACTAACCTATTAACCCAGTGCCCAATGCCAGTTCCTATTTTTGGACTTTTCAGAAAATCAATACCAAACGGAGTTCAGATTGGATGAAAATCTATGGAAGTTATTTTTGGACATAAAGAGACCCTAGAAGCTTTGGAGGGAGGCCAAAAGACCCACGAGGGCCCCATGAGCCTGGAGGTCGCGCACTTGGGGGGTAGGGCGCATCCCCGATCTCGTGGGCCCCTCGTAGCACCTCCTAACCTAATTCCACTTCTATATATCTTTAATTACCCCAAAACCAATAGAGGGACACCCGAAACACTTTTGTCGCCGCCGAAAGCCTCTGCTCTTTCGCGATCCCATCTGGAGGCCGTTTCCGGTACTTTACAGGAGGGGGAATCGATCACGGAGGCCGTCTACATCAACCTCTTGTTGTCTCGATGATGACGTGTGAGTAGTTCACCATAGACCTATGGGTCCATAGCTAGTAGCTACATGGTTTCTTCTCTCTCTTTGATCTTCAATACCATGTTCTTCGCGATTCTCGCGAAGATCTATCCGATGTAATCTTATTTTGCGGTGTGTTTGTTGGGATCTGATGAATTGTGGGTTTATGATCAGATTATTCATTAAAAGTAATTGGGTCTTTTCTGAACTTTATTATGCATTATTGTTATAGCTTTGTAATTCTCTCTGATCTATCTGTTTGGTTTGGCCAACTAGATCGATTTATCTTCAGCGGGAGAAATGCATTGTAGTGGGTTCAATCTTGCGGTGCTCTATATCCCAGTGACAAAAGGGGACAAGATACGTTTTGTATTGTTTACATTAAGGATAAAATGATGGGGTATGAACAGATTGGTTGTCTTACTTCGTCTACATCATGTCAACTTGCTTAATGCGTTACTCTGTTTGTCACGAACTTAATACCATAGATGCAGGCATGAGTTAGTCGATTGGTGGAGTAATAGTACTAGTTGCAGGATCGTTTCGATCTACTTGTCATGGACGTGATGCCTATATACATGATCATTGCCATGAATAACATCATAACTATGTGTTTTTCTATCAATTGCCCAACAGTAATTTGTCTACCCACCGTATGCTATGCGTTCGAGAGAGAAGCCTCTAGTGAAAACTATGGCCTCCGGGTCTATTTAAATCATATTGCTAAAACCCTAAAACCTTGCTGCAATTATTTACCTTTTATTTATTTTAAATTTTTATATATCTATCACCATCAGAAGTAATCCTTGCAAGCAACGAGTTCAAGGGGATTGACAACCCTCTTGCCCGCGTTGGGTGCAAGTGTTTGGTTTTGTGTGTGTAGATGCTGACAACGAGAGTTTGCCTTGATTCTCCTGCTGGTTCGATAACCTTGGTTCTCACCGAGGGAAATACTTATCGCTACTATATTGCTTCACCCTTCCTCTTCGGGGAATAACCCAACGCAACTCACAAGTAGCAACGGGCTCAGTCGGCTGGAGACCGATCTCAACAACCTCTTCGGATCTTCCTCAACCTCCCGCAGCCTCCTGCCAGTAGATAGCCTAACCTTTGGATCCCTCACCTTCACCGCCGACGTGGAGAGCTGACTGAACATCAAACCATCCCACATGTCCGCACAGTCTATGTCGGCTTTGTGGATTTTCTCATCAAGAACCATGACAACCTCCGTATGTGTATCTCGTCGATCCCCGGATCACATCGGCGCCTTCACCATCCCTCCTGGCATCTTCGACACCAACCATAGGCCAGGAGATGTAACACTACTGTAGGAAGGTGCTAAGACGACACAACAATCAGATACCCTTCGACGAAACTGTGTGTGGTGCATGAATGACAAACGGTCTATAGTTCTAGCTATGTCGCCAATAACGTGAACTATGTGTGATGGGTGGCCCATCAAGCACGATTCAGATAAAGGGTGCGTGTGCCATACGTGGCATACAATTGACATTTACGAAATGTATGCGATGAGTCAAAATAACACAAACGGCTAACAAAATACATATGTGTGGGATGCACGACATAAAGTTAACCCGGATAAACTGTTTGCGATAATCCAAAATAACACAAACGGTTACCCATATCATTATGTGTGCGATATACGGCATACTTGTCACTCCGATGAACTGTTTGCAATGAGAAAAATTAGCCCAAATGATTACCCAGGTCAAGATGTGTGTGATAGATTGCATACAGGTCACTCGGGTGAACTGTTTGCGATGAGCCAAAATAACACAAATGGTTACCTAGATAATTATGTGTGCGATATACGACATACATGTCACTTGGATGAACTGTTTGTGATGAGAAAAATTAACACAAACAGTTACCTAGATCAAGATGTGTGCGATAGACTGCATATTGGTCACTCGGGTGAACTGTTTGCGATGAGCCAAAAAAACACAAACGGTTACACAGATCAAGATGTGTGCGACAAATGACATAGAGTTCGCTCGGATGAACTGCGCGATGATCCAAAATAACACAAATGATTTGGCGTAACAAGATGTGTGTGATACCCAGCAAACAGGTCAGTAATCTAAATTATGTGGGAAGACTGAAAATAACACAGACCGATGGTAACAAAGATGATTTCTGCTAATAAGCACTTGATTCAGAAAATGATTGCACAAATTATATTTCGTACTCCTACATAATCAACTAAACAACATAATAGTGACATTACATGTCAGCAAGGTTCAGTAAACAGCAAAATAGAAACAACTACTCGTCGGCATTGTTGCAGGGCCGGCCTGTTGGTGCGACGATGTTGAAATATTGTCTGCACTCATGCAACATCCTCTCTCGAAATGAAGGATCCAGATTTGGGTCGGCGACGATGTCCTTGAACACTTCATAGGATCGCCATTCCTTTGCTCCCGCTCCATCACAGTAGCTCCAGTCTCATGGAAAATCCCGTCCACGGCCAAATGCGCGAGTGCGACTGATACGTCTCCAACGTATCTATAATTTTTGCTTGTTCCATGCTGTTATATTATCATTCATGGATGTTTTACAATCATTTTATAACAACTTTATATCATTTTTGGGACTAACCTATTGCCATAGTGCCAAAGTGCCAGTTGCTATTTTTGCTTGTTTTTTACTTCGCAGAAAATCAGTACCAAACGGATTCCAATCGCGACGAAACTTTTTGGAGATTTTTTCTGGACCAGAAGACACCCAGTGGGCCAAAGAAGTGCCGGGGGAGTGGGCCGAGGAGACCACAACCCACCAGGGCGCGCTAGGGGGGCCCCGGCGCGCCTTGATGGGTTGTGCCCTCCTCGGGGCCCCTCTCCACCACCTCTGATGCCTATAAATTCCCAAATATTCCAAAAACCCTAGGGGAGTCGACGAAACACAATTCCAGCCACCACAAGTTCTAGAACCTCGAGATCCAATCTAAACACCATCACGGAGGGGTTCATCTTCCTCATAGGTGCCTCTCCGATGATGCGTGAGTAGTCCACCATAGACCTATGGGTCCGTAGGCAGTAGCTAGATGGCTTCTTCTCTCTCTCTCTCTTATGATTCTCAATACAATGGTCTCTTGGAGATCTATTTGATGTAAACTTTTGCGGTGTGTTTGTTGGGATCCGATGAATTTTGAGTTCATGATCAATTTCTATCCATGAATATTATTTGAGTCTTCTTTGATCTCTTATATGCTTGATTACTTATAGCCTCGTATTTCTTCTCCGAATCTTTGGTTTAGTTAGGCCAACTAGATCGATTTTTCTTGCCATGGGAAGAGGTGCTTTGTGATGGGTTCGATCTTGCGGTGTTCTTTCCCAGTGACAGAAGGGGCAGCAAGACACGCATGTATCGTTGCTATTAAGGATAACAAGATGGGGTCTATTCCTATATGAATAGATCTTGTCTACATCATGTCATCGTTCTTATTGCATTACTCCGTTTTTCCATGAACTTAATACACTAGATGCATGCTGGATAGCGGTCGATGTGTGGAGTAATAGAGGTAGATGCAGGCAGGAGTCGGTCTATCTATCTTGGACGTGATGCCTATATAATGATCATTGCCTTGGATATCGTCATGACTATTCGATTTTCTATCAATTGCCCAACAGTAATTTGTTCACCCACCATGCGCTATACTCATGAGAGAAGCCACTAGTGAACCCTACGGCCCCCGGGTCTACTTTTCCAACATATTGCTTTCCGATCTATCTTTTTTGCAATCTTTGTTTTCAGATCTACAAAACCAAAAACCCAAAAACATATTGTTGCATATTTACTCTTTTTATTTTTTGTTCTTGAGAGATCTATCTCTCCTATCTATCAGTACCTAATCTATTTTATTACCGTAGAGAGATTGACAACCTCTCTTTCACGTCGGGTTGCAAGTATTTGTTGTTTGTGTGCAGGTGCTGCTTATTGGGTGGTGGTGATACTCCTACTGGTTCGATAACCTTGGTTTCATAACTGAGGGAAATACTTACCGTCGCTGTGCTGCATCATCCCTTCCTCTTTGGGGAAATACCAACGCAGTCTCAAGCCACGTCAGCGACGCTGCCTTGACGGACATTTTCCAAGCGACCGCAAATGGCAAAGGCATCAGCTGCACGCGCTGCTAGAGCACCAGCAGACTCTAACAAAGCTGCCGCCCTTACCACGGCCAAATCTGCGTGTGTGAAAGCACAACTTCTCCCTAGGTAGTTTTGGTAATTATCAACAACATATAGTTCATTGAACTAATGAGCCTATCAAGTATATATCAAGAAAGTTCAATGAATGGGTTGGCTAAGATTGTGAGATGGATCCCCTAGATGCAATGAACACAAGTTGGCATGATCTTCAGGCATCAAGACTCTACATTTTATTTTATGTGAGAAATCACAATTGAGTCTATAGGAAAAGCCAATACTATTAAAAGCGGATGAGGTATTGATAATGATCTGGTTGCTCAAGTGCTTAGAGATTTGCCACCAAAAGCCTCAACCAAACTCTCACAAAAATATTATGTCCAAAACCCAAAATGCCAAAATCGGTGCCACCAACTTTTCCATATCGGCCCCACTGAGTTTGCCAAGACAGAACCCAAAGTCCAAACCCTAGCATCTCGGTACTACCGAGACTTGGTTCAGTACAGCTGAAAAGTGGTTGCTAACTCTCTGTAATCGAAGTGTTTAACTTTGGAATTCCTAAGTTTTTCACTTTGGTGCCACCGAGTTTTGGATCTGCCCTAGGTCACCCGAATCGGTCTCACTGAGTTGTTCCTATCGGTCTCACCAAAAAGCCAAAAGTTGCAAACTAGTCAGTGTAACCGAGTTTTTATTTTGGTTCCACCGAGTTGGGCAATAATGTTGTAACGGTTGGATTGTTGGAGAAGGCTATTTATACCCCTTCACCCCATCTCATTCGTAGAGAGAGCACTCAGAACAAGCCAACACTTCCACCATTCATTTTGTGAGAATGAACCACCTATTCATGTTTTGAGATCAAGATCTTCCACTCCAACCATATGAATCTTGATTTCTAGCCTCCCCAAGTTGCTGTCCACCCAATCGCCTTCTTCCACCAAGCCAAATCCTGTGGGAGAGTGATTGAGTGTTGAGGATACTATCTTTTGAAGCACAAGAGCAAGGAGTTCATCATCTATACACCATCTATTACCTTTTGGAGAGTGGTGTCTCCTAGATTGGTTAGGTGTCGCTTGGGAGCCTCAGGATCGTGTGGATTGAACCAAGAAGTTTGTAAGGGCAAGGAGACCGCCTACTTCATGAAGATCTACCCCGAGTGAGGCTAGTCCTTAGTGTACGTAAGCCATGATGGAATAGGCAAGGTTGCTTCTTCATGAACCCTTCGTGGGTGGATCCCTTCTTGGACTCGCGCAACCATTACCCTCCATTGGTTGAAGCCTCCATCAACAGGGACGTACGATAGCATCACCTATCAGAACCACGGGAAAAATCTTTGTGTCCCCGTTGCGTTTGATATTCCTATCCCCACCTTTACTTACACTTGCATGACTTTACTTTCCGCTGCCATACTTGTAGATTTTCATGTGCAGGGTGTGCTAGACTTGCTAGAATTGCTAAAACTTGCCAACCTATAAAATTGGGAAAATGTTAGTTTTAAAATTTTCTTAAGTAGTCTAATCACCCCCCCTCTAGACGTACTTTGGATCCTATAGGTGGTATCAAAGCTTTGGTCTCCATTGCATTGGTTTCACAACTTAGGAGAGTATGGCGTCTAGTGAGGGAAATTATCACCGTAGACGTCCATATTTTGATGGTACAAATTTTGCTAGTTGGAAACATAAAATGAAAATACATATTCTTGGTCATAACCCCGCCGTTTGGGCTATTGTTCATGTTGGATTGCAAGGTGAATTCTTTGGTGATGGAAAGGAACCGGATCGTGAAGCGACAACAGAAGAATTGAATATGTTGCAATATAATGCTCAAGGATGCGACATTTTATTCAACTGCTTATGCCCCAAAGAATTCAACAAGATAAGTCGTCTTGAGAATGCGAAGGAAATTTGGGATACTTTGGTTGATATGCACGAAGGAACCGAATCCGTCAGGGAATCTAAGTTGGATGTGCTTCATAGTCAACTTGACAAGTTCAAGATGAAGGATGGTGAAGGAGTCGCGAAAATGTATTGTATGCTTGCTCTCATCACAAATGAGATTGTCGGCTTAGGAAGTAAAGAGATGACCGACAAATTCATCATCAAGAAGATCCTTAGAGCCTTGGATGGAACGTACAACACCGTGTGCGCATTCATCCAAATGATGCCAAACTACAAAGATCTCAACCCCACGGAAGTCATTGGAAGGATTGTTGCTCATGAAATGTCACTCAGGGACAAATAAGACCTTCACAACAAGTCAAGCGGTGCATACAAAGCCACAAGTGACACTCCCGCAACTACAAGTGAAAACCTTTTTTACCAATGAAGAGATAAGCCTAATATCAAGAAATTCAACAAGTTCTACAAGAATAGAGGCAAAGAAAGAAGCTCCAACTCAAGATAAGAAGATAAGCATTCTTCTAGTCGTGACCGAAATTGCTACAACTATGGAAGACCCGGACACTTCTCAAATGAGTGCACAACTTCTTCCAAAAGGAGAGATGAGTCGTCAAGAAGAAGAAGCTCAAGAGACGAGTCACCTCGAAGAGAGAGAAGGATTAGAGAAGATCGATATGAACGAAGACCCTCCCAGAGAAGCAAGGACTCAGAGAAGAAGGACAAGTACACCAAGAGCTACATAAGAAGAAGACATCAAGCTCATGTTGGTGAATGGGTTCTGGCTCCGAATCTGACAACCAATCCGAAAGAAGTTACCACTCCGACTATAGTCAAGATGAAGGTGTTGCCGGACTAGCACTCGTATCCTCCAACTCCCATGATTTAGTTGACTCACCAAATGAAGGGATTGGAAGTTGCTTCATGGCTAAAGGCCCAAAGGTATCACACCCCGAATACATTGACTTCAATAGTGATGAGGATGACTTGCTAGGAGATGATGATTTACTCATTGATAAAACTAGTGATGTTAGTAAAAATGAACTTGATAAGAATCTTGCTAGTCAAGTTGAATCGCTTGATGATGCTAAGAAGGATATTGAGCGTTTAACTAAAGAACTAAACACTCTTAAGTTAGTTCATGAATATAATCAAGAAGATCATAGAGAGCTTCTAAGAACTCATGGGAAGCTACGCTTCGAGAAGCTAAATTTAGAGCAAGAGCATGAGTTTCTTAAAGCTATCAATGACGATCTTTGAAATAAGAGTTCTTCTTATCTTTCCAAACGACTACTCTTGTCCACTTTTATGCCTCAATTTAAATCTAAGCCAACTAGTAACAAGAGTAAGAAAAGGTTCTTCATCTAGTAACAACAACACTAATGCTAAATCCAATGATGTTGTTCCTAGTACTTCTATTGACTCCACTAATGATAATCTTAGCCAAGTTACATTTGAGTAAAAAAACAATTTATTGAAAGGAATTATAGAAAAGGTGTCTACAAAAGTCTTGCCGGAAGTAAGTAATTTGAAGAGATTGTAAGCAAGCAAGGATGGCACCGGAAGAATCAAGGTGTTGGTTTTGAACAGAAGTTCAGTGCCAATGTAGTTGAATGGGAAGAAGATCAATACCCCAAGACAAAGTTTGTTCCTCAACAAGAGAAGTATGATCCTACTCTCTTCAAGGGAACACAATCTCAAGATGATCTTCCGCCACAATACCACAAGCTAAAAGGGAAGGACAAGCTTCAAGAGAAGATTGACTCATTTGAAGAACCACCTCTAGCCATGGTCAAGTGGATTCCCAAGACCACTACTAGCTCTACTTCATCAAGTGCTACTTCGACTCCAAGGATCCCCATCAAGTTGATGTGGGTCCCCAAGAAGAAGAACTAGAGAGTTTTTGAGGGGTGACTCGGCCAACAAACTTCACTCACATTCATATATTGGCAAGAATTTTTGCAATCAACTTCAACCTTATGCACTAGTTCAAGGAGTCACAAAACCCCTTGTTGGTAAGCAAGGGACAAGGTATTTAATGCATCAATGGACATCATCTCATGAACAATAATTCACTCCATGTCCACAGATATCCTTGTATTTGTTCCTTGTGTGGGACTAACCCATGTAGGTGTGAAGAGTACCAAAACCAAAGGATTTCTCCCAATTCTAGATGATCTTCATCAACAATGAGCATCCACTAGTACAACATCTATATGAAGTCTTCAATGACAAAACCCAAGGTTAGTTCATCCCTCTTAGAGGGGATCTCGCATCTAGGGGGACCTTTGCTCCAAGACTTGAGCTAAAGCATCTCTAAGGATGTGAACACATTAAAGCTTTATGTAAAAGTGGTAACCCCACTTGTGTTTAAACGATGACTATGACCTATGATCAAGTATCCTTGCTTGGCTCCTAAGTCAATATGCTCATATAAATATGACTTTGTCATTGAAAATTGCTTAGTAGATACTAGAGTGGTTTTGCATGTTTGACATATTTCATTTGACATCTTATTGTGTGAGCATGTTGGTATGCATGATTTTCTCATTCGAGGACATCCAATTGTAGTTCATTTGGATTTATTTTTCTGGCCAATTGGATATACAAGAATGCCTAACTAGCCTCTCTAGCTATCTATTCTATCTTGTCTCAAATTCCATTCATGCTTCATCAGAAAATTTGAACAAGTACTTTTCCGACCCTCCGGGTGAGGAGCACTCGGAGCCACCGATTCAACTAGGGCTGACTTCCAAAACCTCCTAAGTGTTTTTGGTGTGGCCAACTTCTACACACACGGAGCCACTGAAAATACTTGGGTTGATCAGGTTTTCCTATCTCGGTACTACCGATGTGGAAATATTGGTGTCACCGAGTTCCTCTGTCAACTGAAAGTTATGAACTTCGGAGCCACCAATATTTTCGTCTCGGTGTCACTGACAACTAGGTATATATATCCGCACGATGGACTTTGAAAATTCTTCAAACCATCCACTCCCACACCCCATTGCCGTCCTCGCTCCTGTCTACGGATGCTCACCTTCGTCTCCAGCGCGCCGTCACCGCAGGATTCCGTTGCCATCAACGACAATCAACCCCGCCGTTGCTGCCGTAGAGAGGTTCCGCCAAGTTAGGGTAAAACCTCGATCCCTTTTGTGCTCCTTTTTCCGATTCATGTGCATTAGGTCTAGCCTTTCTTCTTGCCACAATATGCAATGTTCCATCCTCTCAAAAATCCGATTAGAATAGGTTGAACGAAAAAATTAGGATTAGGCCTCCGCAATAAGCAATCTCGGAGCCGGCGAGTCGAAACAACTCGGTGCCACCGATGTGGTTTTGACCACAACACATGGGCTGCTCGGTGAAATCACAAAGTTCGAGTCAGTGTCACCGAAGTGGGATATAGGGTTTTCTGTGAGCAGCTTCGGAGAGACCGAATCACACCTCGATGAAACCGAAATGGTGTGACCAAGTTTCTCTTGTTGCCTCAGAATTTCCGAAATCTGAAACTCGGTGGAACTGATTTGCATATTGTGAAAACCTAAAAGTAAAACTTTGATTTCAAATCTTGCAAAAATCTCTGTATTTTGTGATGCTCATCTATTCCTCTCATCTATATCTAATTCACAGTGTCAGTTGTCAGCATGTCAGGGTCAGATGACAGTCAGAATCAGTTCAATGAGCCAAGTGTAGACTGATAACCCACAAGTATAGGGGATCACGACAGTCTTCACGGGTAGTATTTCACCCTAATTTATTGATTCGACACAAGGGGAGCCAAAGAATATTTATAGGCCTTGACAGTTGAGTTGTCAATTCAACCGCACCTGGGATATCTCTCTGCAGCAAAGATTTAGTAGCACGGCAAATGATAGTAGTAGCAATAATAGTGATAGCAGCAATTTTGGTAACAGTAGTAACAATAGCAATTGAGTAATAAGTGTGATAGTAACAACAGCAGTAGTAACTTAGCAAGATTCAGTATGTGTAAAGCGTAGGCCAAGGTGCAGTGATGGAAATATATGGATGGCATCAATCATGTAACAATTACACACTAGGTCGACACAGAACTAGCTCCAATTCATCGATATAATGTAGGCATGTATTTAACTCGATTACATGATCAATTCCATCCACACCCCTCACCGACCAGCAAGCCTACAAAGGAATTACTCACTCCCGATGGGGAGCATCATGGAATAGTTGATGGAGAAGGGTTGGTGGTGACGACGGCGACGAATCCCCCTCTCCGAAGCCCCAAACGGACTCCAGATCAGCCCTCTGGAGGAAGAACAGGAGGTGGTGGCGGCTCCGTCTTGTAGATCGCGATGAAAACTTCTTTCTTATTTTTTTCTCTGGAAATAGGAATTTATAGGACTGGAATTAGGGTCGGAGGAGCCACGAGGTGGCCCTAAGCCATCAGGGCGCGGCCAGGGGGGTGGTCGTGCCCTGTTGCCTCGTGGGCCCCAGGTGCACCCCCTCTGGTGGGTCTTGGCTCCATAATTCATTATAATTCCCACAAAAAAATCACAAAAAGTTTCGTCCAATTCAGAGAACTTTTATTTCTGCACATAAATAACACCAAGGTAGTTTTGTTGAAAACAACGTCAGTCAGGGTTAGTTCCATTCAAATCATGCAAGTTACAGTCCAAAACAAGAGCAAAAGTGTTTGGAAAAGTAGATACGTTAGAGCCGTATCATAGACTTGGAGGCAAGCACTAGTCCTGAGGCTAGTTCAGAAGACCCAGGCACCCCTAGCTCTCATGGCTTGCCCAAGGCAGCCACAAGGGCAATAAAGAGGAAGAATTCTGATGAGGAGGATGAGGATTTTATTCCAGATGAGGTCACTTCTAAGAGATAGACGGAGAGGAAAGAGAGAGGAGTGATACGGAAGGTTCCTGAGTTTGTTGCTGCCAAGAGAGGCATGACTCTCACTCTTGAGTCTCCAGACAAATCCAAGCAGAACAAGTCTATGGCAAAGACGTCTGGGAAGAAGAAGGAAAGAAAGAGAATTGTGCATGTGGTGGGAATACCTACTTCAATGTTTGAAGATCCTTTAGAAGAATAAGAGGAGGAACCAGCCGTAAACCCACCTCCTTCCAAGCAGAGGAAGCTTATGGCTGATGCTATGTCAAGCAAGCCAGCCACCAAGGCCAAGCCTACAGCAACTAAGGCTAAGCAAGCTGCACCCAAGCCCAAGAAAACCACAAGAGATATATCTGCTGCTGAGAAGAACAAGAGCCAAGTGCCACCTCTTGATGAGGAAGATGATGATGTAGTTGTGCTGAGAAAGCTCAGGCCCCACCTTCCAGAGCACAATGATGATCATCTTGTTGATGAGAACATGAAGGAGAGGAAGGACCAAGGGCTGAGGAAGTGGAGATTTGCTGACCCCTACTCCATCGGGAGTAGAACTTCTGTTGACACTCGTTTTCTCACCAAGAAGCAACAAGATTTCTATGAGACTGTGTTGCTTGACAAGAATCCAACAGTGAGTGACATGAGGTTTGTTGCTTGGAAGTACATCAAGGCAAATGAGGAGTACTTCCCCCATGTCCAGGAGAGCTTCAGGCTGATGGGCATTGATGAGTTCATTGGGAGAGAGATGACTGCATGAAATGATAAGCTCATCATGCAATTCTACTCCACAATACACTTCTATCCGGATGGCAGGATAGTATGGATGATAGAAGGTGTCAGGTATCAATCGACAGTGGATGAGTGGGCTGCCATCTTAGGAGTCCCCAAGGTGGAGGATGGAGATCTTGATGTGTACTGAGAGTCCAAGATGATCACAACTCCCTAGCCAACATGTATACTGCCATTGCTCAGGAGTATGTGAAGATACGTAAGTTTGGTTCTATCTATTTTCTGCTTGCTGGCCTACCTACCTCCAACACCATATTGACGTACACCTTGATGCCCAAATAAGGAGATGACAAAATGATCAGATGATATTTGATACGTCCATTTTGCACCATGATTTCTTATTCATATTTACGTTATTCTTATCCATTATTCCCTATTATCATACAATTCTTACGCTCCTTCTCTCTAAATATACAAGGTACATCACAACGAGGGAATTATCTGGAAACATGAATTCTGGACCGGAAAACCGAGAAAAAGGCAGAAAAATCACCAGACTCCAAATGACCTGACACTTCACAAGGAATTTTTATTTAATATATAAGAATTTATGGGCCAAAAATATACCAGAGGGGGGACACCAGCCAGGCACAAGCCAACATGGCGCCCCCCAGACCGTGCCCTAATGGCTTGTGGGGCCCTGGCTGGTCTCCCGACGCCCCTCTTCTCCTATATGGTGTGTTTTACCCTAGAAAAAAATCATAAGAAACCTTTCGGGATGAAGCGCTGCCATCTCGAGGTGGAAACCTGGGCAGAGGCCCTTTTGCACTCCGGTAGTCAAATTCTGCCGGGGAAATTCCTCTCCGGGAGGGGGAGATCGAAGCCATCGTCATCACCAACGCTTCCTACTTCGTGGGTGGACCAATCCTCATCAACATCTTCACCAGAACCATCTCATCTCCAACCCTAGTTCATCTCTTGTATTCAATCTTTGTCTCAAAACCTCAGATTGGTACGTGTGGGTTACTAGCTGTGTTGATTACATCTTGTAGTTGATGCTTGTTGGATTACTTGGTGGAAGATATTATGTTCAGATCCTTAATTATTATTATTGCTCCTCTGATCTTGAACTTGTTGATGAGGTGTGAGTAGTTACTATTGTTCCTGAGGACATGGGAGAAGTCTTGTTATAAGTAATCATGTGAAGTTGGTATTCGTTCGATATTTTGATGATATGTATGTTGTTACTTCTCTTAGTGGTGTCATGTGAACGTCGACTACATGACACTTCACCATGATATGTGCCTAAGGGAAGTCATTGTGGAGTAACAAGTAGATTATGGGATGCTAGAGTGACAGAAGCTTAAACCCCAGTTTATGCGTTGCTTCATAAGGGGCTGATTTGGATCCACATGTTTCATGATATGGTTAGATTTATCTTAATTCTTCTTTCGTAGTTGCAGATGCTTGCGAGAGGGGGTAATCATAAGTAGGTTGTTATTTCAAGTAAGAACAACACCTTAGCAATGGTCCACTCACATATCAAATTATCAAAGTAGCGAACGCGAATCAACTCAACATGATGAACATGACTAGACAGACATTTCCATGTGTCCTCGGGAGCGCTTGCTTAATATAAGAGTACTTTCAGGCCTGTCCTTTGCTATAAAAGTATTGGGATACCTTTCTTCACCTTTGTTACTATCTCTACTTACCACTTGTTATGAATTATCTTGCTACAAAACTATCTACTATCGCTACTTACATCACTTGCAGAGAATACCTTGCTGAAAACCGCTTGTCATTTCCTTCTGCTCCTCGTTGGATTCGACACTCTTACTTATTGAAAGGACTACAATTGATCCCCTATACTTGTGGGTCATCAAGACTCTTTTTTGGCACCATTGCCGGGGAGTGAAGCGCCTTTGGTAAGTGGAATTGGTAAGGAAACTTTTTCTATATGTGCTGAAATTTACTGTTGCTAGTCGCTATGAACGGTCACCCTTTAAGTGGCTTGTTCGGGGCATCTTCGCCTCGAACCGAAGATGAGGAAATTGTTCCTCAACCTACTGAAAATATTTATTATGAGATTCCTTCGGGTATGCTTGTAAAACTCTTATCTAATCCATATGATGGAACGACTCATCCTGATTATCATTTGATATTTGTCGTTGAAGTTTGTGGATTATTTCAGCTTGCAGGGTTGTCTGGAGACAAAGTTAAAAAGAAAGTTTTCCCTTTATATTTGGAGGGAAAGGCATTAATGTGGTACATGCTATTGGGCGATATTGGATCATGGGACTGGAATCGCTTGAAGTTGGAATTTCATCAGAAGTTTTATCCCATGCATCTAGTTCATCGTGATCGGAACTTTATTTATAATTGCTGGCCTTGTGAAGGAGAAAGTATCGCTCAAGCTTGGGGGAGGCTTAAATCTATGATGCACACTTGCCCCAACCATGAGATCCCAAGAAACGCCATTATACAAAAAAAATTACGCTTGGCTTTCTCATGATGATCAATGTCTACTCGATTCTTCTTCTACTGGTTCCTTCATGAATAGGACTATTGAATTCAAATGGGATCTTCTGGAAAGAATCAAGCGCAACTCTAAAGATTGGGAACTTGACAAAGGTAAAGAGTCAGTTATAAAGCTCAAGTTCGATTGTGTAAAATCTTTTATGGAAACCGATGCTTGCTATAAGTTGAGTAATAAATATGGCCTCGACTCTGAGATAGTAGCCTCTTTCTGTGAATCATTTGCTACTCATGTTGATCTCCCTAAGGAGAAGTGGTTCAAATACCATCCACCCATTGAAGAGCAATTAGAGAAACCCAGTAAAGTTGATAAGGAAGAAATGATTGTTAACCATGTTGATCCAATTGTTCCTACTTCTTACATTGAGAAGCCACCTTTCCCTGTTAGAATTAAGGAACACGCTAAAGCTACAACCGTGGTTAATAAGACTCATGTTAGGACACCAACCCCTTCTGAACAAATAAATGTTTAGCCTAAAATTGCTATGGTTAAAGATCCTCTAGTGGATAACATTGATGGTCAAGTTATTTACTTCTATGGTGAAGCTGCTAGAATTGCTAAACCTGCTAGAAACGCTCAAGATGAGCTAGATAAAAATAAACCAGTTGTGGGCATGCCTGTGGTTTCAGTTAAAATTGGAGATCATTGTTATCATGGTTTCTGTGACCTTGGTGCTAGTGTTAGTGCTATTCCTTTTACTTTATATCAAGAAATTATGAATGACATAGGACCTTTTGAGCTAGAAGACATTGATGTTACTATTAAACTTGCAAACAGAGACACTATTACACCACTTGGGATTGTTAGAGATGTTGAAGTCTTGTGTGGAAAAATTAAGTACCCCACTGATTTCCTAGTACTTGGTTCAAAACAAGATAACGTTTGTCCCATTATATTTGGTAGACCTTTCTTGAATACTGTTAATGCTGACATTAATTGTGCTACTGAGAAGGTCAAGGTAAGCTTTGGCGATGTGTCTCATGAATTTAATTTCTCCAAGTTTAGTAGACAACCACATTAGAAAGAATTACCAAGTAAGGATGAAATCATTGGTCTTGCTTCTATTGTCGTACCTCCTACCGATCCGTTAGAGCAATATTTACTAGACCATGAAAATGACATGCATATGAATGAGAGGAATGAAATAGATGACATATTTCTTAAACAAACACCTATTCTTAAACACAACTTGCCAGTTGATATTTTAGGGGATCCTCCTCCACCCAAAGGAGATCCCGTGTTTGAATTAAAGACTTTACCCGATACTTTGAAATATGCTTACCTTGATGAAAAGAAAATATATCCTATTATTATCAGTGCTAACCTTTCAGAGCATGAAGAAAAGAGATTACTTAAAACTTTTAAGAAGCACCGGGCTGCTATTGGATATACTCTCGATGATCTTAAGGGCATTAGTCTCACTATATGTCAGCACAAGATTAATATGGAACCGGATGCTAAACCTGTCGCTGATCTTCAACGCCGCTTAAATCCTAAGATGAAGGAAGTGGTAAGAACTAAAATATTAAAGCTTCTGGAAGCATGTATAATTTATCCTATTGTTGATAGTACATGGGTAAGTCTTGTTCATTGTGTTCCTAAGAAAGGAGGTATAACTGTCGTTCCTAATGATAAAAATGAGCTTATCCCACAAAGAATAGTAACTAGTTATAGGATGGTGATCGATTTCAGGAAATTAAACAAAGCTACTAGGAAAGACCACTACCCTTTGCCTTTTATTGATCAAATGCTAGAAATATTATCTAAGCACACCCACTTTTGTTTTCTTGATGGATATTTTGGTTTTTCCCAAATACTGTGTCAAAAGAGGATCAAGAGAAAACTACCTTTACTTGCCCCTTTGGAACTTATGCTTATAGACGTATGCCTTTTGGTTTATGCAATGCACCTGCTACTTTTCAAAGATGTATGACTGCTATCTTCTCTGATTTTTGTGAAAAGATTGTTGAGGTTTTCATGGATGACTTTTTCATTTACGGGACTTCTTTTGATGATTGCTTGAGCAACCTTGATCGAGTTTTGCAGAGATGTGAAGAAACTAATCTTGTCTTGAATTGGGAGAAGTGCCATTTTATGGTGAATGAAGGCATAGTGCTTGGGCATAAAATTTCTGAACAAGGGATTGAAGTGGACAAAGCTAAAGTTGACGTAATTGAGAAGATGCCATGCCCAAAAGATATCAAAGGTATAAGATGTTTCCTTGGTCATGCTGGTTTCTATAGGCGTTTCATCAAAGATTTCTCAATGATTTCTAGGCCGTTAACTAATCTTCTTCAAAAAGATATTCCTTTTGTTTTTTATGATGATTGTGCAGAAGCTTTTGAAATACTTAAGAAAGCTTCAATTTCTGCACCCATTGTTCAACCACCTGATTGGAACTTGCCATTTGAAATTATGTGTGATGCTAGTGATCATGCTATTGGTGCTATTCTAGGGCAAAGAGTAGACAAGAAATTGAATGTTATTCATTATGCTAGTAAAACTCTAGACGCTGCCCAAAGAAATTATGCCACTGTTGACACCCGATTTTGGCACGGTGCAAAATACAGTAAAGGTGGACTCAAGCGGAGAAGTCTTCTATACGAGAAAATTCACATTGCCGGCATGAAAGGCTTGCCGGTGAAATCTTACCGCTCGAGCTGAAGGCTTGCCGGTTTGGCTTGTCGATTTTGAGTGCTTGCCGATTTCAGTGGAGGCCCAAACAGGGGTTGAAGATGACCCGGCAAGGAGACGATCCGGCAAGGAGACGACTCGGCGAGGAGACGATCCGGCAAGGAGACGACCCGGCGAGGAGACGATCCGGCAAGGGGATGACCAGGCAGGAAATCCGGCAAGGAAACGGCCCGGCAAGGAGACAGCCCGGCAAGGAGGTGATCCGGCAAGGAGGCAGCCCGGCAAGGAGGCGATCCGGCAAGAAGATGACCCGGCAAGGCGACCCGGCAAGATATCCTGATGGTACTATCGGGAAGGCGACGGCCCGTCGAAGACCGAAGATCAAGATGGACGCGAGGAGACGTAAGCCAGCCCATCAAGACAGCCTCTGGAGCGGTACTACCGCCCTCCAGAGCGGTACTACCTCTTGAGCGGTACTACCGTGTTTTACTACCGCGCCTACCACCGCTTACGAAAATTCTTCTGGTATCCCGAGACCCTTACTCGGTAGTAGCGCGGTACTCGGAGCGGTAGTATCAGCCAGAGCGGTAGTACCGCCCTCCAGAGCGGAAGTACCGCTAAGCGGTAGTACCGTATTTTACTACCGCGATTACTACCGCTTACGAAAATTCTTCTGGTATCCCGAGACCCTTACTCGGTAGTAGCGCGGTACTCAGCTATACTCAGAGCGGTACTACCGCTTGTAGCGGTACTACCACTTGACCAGAGCGGTACTACCGCTTACCGTCGCGCAGATTCGGGCAGGTTTTTCAGGAGTCCGAATTTGGCTAGTGTTTTTGATACTTTGTAAGGAAAGATGAATCCATGACTTGTACGGGAAGTCCAACCCCCTCTTAAATAGAAGAGGTGATGGCCGATTGAAACAAAACACACAATCGAACAAATCAATATACTACTTTTTCATCTACGTTTTGTCTATCCCTCGTTATTGCTTCCTCGTTCTTCGTCGTTCTTCGTGTGGAGAGCTGCGAATCCCGAGGCCTTAGGGGCGAGCGAATCGACCTAGGGCAGCCCATTGCCGCCGTACTCCCTGACGGGGTCCCTCCCGGGAGTGTGGGGTTTCGGGTCTCAAAAGCGCCGGCCGGATTGTCTTGCGTATCGCGCTTCCGGCAGGCCTCCCTCGACGTGAGCTGCGGTGCATCACCCCCGGCGTCGAGGGTACGCGTGACGCGTTCGTGTGTCAACACACTTTTTGGCGACTCCGCTGGGGACCTTTGATCCATCATCATCATCCATCATGTCCAATCTTCCCAATCCCTCGGAAGTTGACGCCGATAACATCATCAAGCCCAATCTGGAGGAGTTATCGGCCGAGCATCGCCAAGCTTATGAGGAGTACAAGAAGGCGCGTGAAGAGAAGGAGCTGCAGGAGTTCCTTGGAAACTTCAAGAAGGACCGCCAAGGCAATATCACTCCGGTTGGAGAAATCAAGTTCCCTCCTCTTCAAGCCGATCAGGTTAAACCTTCTGTAAGTACTACCTTTTCTCCTGAGCAATTGGCTGAAATTGAGAGCCGTATTTCTGATAGCAATAATCTAATCTATCAAGCTTTCTTAGAAAATAATAATGCTCAGAAGAATATGCCTAATATGCCTGCTAGTATGGGAAACCCTAATTCAGCTTTGCCTATCTCATCGGCGCCCCCCATGCCGATGAATTATTTTCCCACCCATACCAATCAAATTGTGGCTGCACCGCTTAATCCTTTCATGAATATGCAGAGTTCGGTGGCAACGCCGAACCAAACCTTACCGATAGGTGGAAACATTGCTAGATCATCGCCGAACTATGGTTCGGCCAACATGCCACAATTTACACCCATAGTTGCTAACCCTAATCCTCCTATGCCATTGCCACAAGCTCCATCGTCTACTATGGACGATGCTTTAGCTAATTTTAGAGAGGAGATGGCTAAAACGCTTCGAGAGAATTTTGGCGTTGAATTACCTAGGAATCAGATTTATCAAAAGCCGTATCCTGAGTACTTTGATGCAATTCCGTGCCCCTAAGGATATAAAATTCCAGATTTTGTTAAGTTCAATGGAGAGGGCACGAAAACCACATGGGAGCATGTTAGCCAATACCTAGCACAATTGGGTGAAGCAGGCTCGATAAATGAATTGAAAGTGCGTTTATTTCCTTTGTCATTAACTGGTACTGCATTTTCATGGTTTTCTTCTTTGCCGCATGGATCTATTCGTGTTTGGTCAGAACTAGAGCAAAAATTTCATGATCATTTTTATAGCGGCGACAATGAACTTAAGTTGTCACATCTTACATCGGTTAAGCAAAAGCATGATGAATCAGTCTCCGATTACGTCAAGAGATTTAGAGAGACAAAAAACCGGTGCTATAGTTTAGTGATAACCGAGAGAGACTTGGCAGATCTTGTGCTTAATGGTTTGAGAACTCAAATTAGAGAAAAGCTAGAAGGTTATGAGTTTATAAGTATCAACCAAGTCTTACAGAGGGCTTTGGCTCATGAAAGCCGAAGCAAGGACCTCAAATAAGTGCATAGATATAAAACTGATCGTCCAAAGATGAATATGGTTGAATATGATAGTGATCATTCGGACGACGAGGGTGATATTTATGCTGCTGAATTTGTTTGGCCCTCGAAGGCCAAATCTTTTACTTGTCATGATTTAAAGCCGATTCATAAGAATCGTGATGATGAGATGAAGTTTACTTTTAACATTGCTAAATGTGATAGAGTATTTGATGCTTTGCTACAAGCTAAGATTATTAGAATATCTCATACTTTACCGCCGTTTGAAGAGCTGAAACGGCGTGCTTATTGCAAGTATCATAATTCTTTTTCTCATGCTACTAATGATTGCAATGTTTTCCGACGACAGATACAATCGGCCATTAATGACGGACGATTGAACTTTTCTGAAATGCAAGTGGATAAGCAGCCCTTCCCAATGAATACTCTGGATTTGGAGGGGAAAAAGTTACTCATTCGGCCGGAGGTGGGCGAATCCGCTAATAAAACTAATGTTGTCATTGGTGAGCCCAGGAAAAACAGAGATGGCGACAAGATCTTGGGAAGGCAAGTGGTGCTTGACAAGCAACCCAATGGTGGAGAGATAATCAAGATCACCGTCAAGAATCCTACACTTGGGGGGCAACCACAGGAGCAACAAGACACTCGTGTTAAGTTTGTCAAGCCCAAGAGTCCGGAAGTTGGCAAGTGGAAGCTGAATGAAGCCAAAGTGCAGCGCAAGAGAGCCAAGCCAACTTTTGATATGTTGTTGTCCAAGTATGCTAATCAAGCGGCCGGTTCTAGCTCTAATCGGCCATCAAATTTGAAGCGCCCAAGATCATCTCCGAGGCGAGAGTTGCAGCATCACACAAGGCCATATGGGTCATGGGCGCCAGGACCGTGGATGGCGCCACCTCCCTATGCACCATATTACATGGGAGGATTCAATGGAGGATGGGGCAGCCCCCAATGGCCCCTTATGCTTTTCATCCAGGATGGGCAGAGCCAAGGAGGCCTACGCGTGAAAGGCTTTCTTATCCCACACGAGGCCATTTGAACAATGGTGTCAATCGGCCAATGCAGAATAATCAAGAAGGGATCAACAAGCAAGTATGGCGTGCCAAATCACCAAGCACAGCGGTCGAGTCTAGAAAGGGCAAAGGAAAAGTTGATGCCGACTCACTCATCTTGGGCACTGAGACATTCACCATACAACAGCCGACTGTGCGGAACAACCCTACTGAGCCAATACTTGCTATCGCGCCAAAGCACTCGGCTAATGATCATGAAGCTAGCACAAGCAAGGCCAAGTTCAAAGATCCAAAGTATATGCAACCTAAGTGGTGTCCTCCAGGGCTGACAAAAACACAAAAGAGAAAACTACAGAGGATGAGAAGTCATGAGATGGCTGAACAGGAGGCCGAAAAGCAAAGGGATAACTGGTTCAATGACATTCGGCCCATGGTACCTACAAAACAAGTATGGGTGCCTAAGCAAATACAAAGTGCGGTAGTCTCTATATCTGTCACATCAGTGCCTGTACCACCAAAGGAGGACGATGCCACTGTTATTACATCGTCCGCGGCGCCTATTGATTCCGCTTCGCTCGAACAAATTTCAGAACCAATAGACACACCCGAGGAGAAGGAAGATATGGTGGATTGTGAGCCTACACCGGTGCATGAAGGTATGGATATCAACATGGTGTTTTACTTACCCGCTGAGTTTCGTGCTATAGATGAACAAGGGGAGGTAGCTCAGCTGGATTTTGGCCCTAAGAATGCAATATTTGAGAAGCCAAAAGAACCAGTGACATACTTGAAACCGTTGTACCTCAGGGGCCATATCAATGGATCACCAATTACTCGAATGCTTGTTGATGGTGGTGCTGTGGTGAATCTCATGCCCTATTCAGTCTTCAAGAAATTGGGTTTGCCTGACGAAGGATTGATGAAAACCAATATGGTGCTCAATGGATTTGAAGGCAAAGAGAAAACCGAAGCTAAAGGTGTGATTTACATGGAGCTTACGGTTGGAAGCAAAACTTTGGCTACTGCATTCTTTATCGCCGAGGTGCAAGGTAACTACAACGTCATTCTAGGCCATGATTGGGTTCATGCAAACCAATGTGTGCCATCCACTATGCACCAATTTTTAATTCAATGGGTTGATGATTAAGTGGAGATTGTTCATGCGGATAATTCGGCTTGCGTTGCTTTAGCCGATACACCGGTCGATTGGCAACACCCCAATGCTGCTTGCTTGACGGGACGGGACTTATCAGAGTTTGACTTTCTCAGCGCCACCAAGAGTGGTTTTGTACCCGTTTCTTTAAAGCCGGTTGGTGGAAATCGGCTCCAAGGTATGACGTATTTAAATGGATCCTAACTCTGAGTGGTTACAAAAGTGGCTTGCAGAATATCGGTCCAAAGGGAACGATATGTATGAGTCTATAGAGGAGTTAGGTGATATGGATAAACTTGGACAAGGTTTTACATCGGCCGATTCATTAGAAGAAGTAGATATTGGAGATGGCTCAATTCCTAGGCCGACATATGTAAACAAAAATTTGAAAGCCGATTGTAAAGTCAAGTTAATCGAGCTATTGAAAGAATATATTTGTTGCTTTGCATGGGAATATCATGAGATGCCAGGTTTAAGCCGAGAGCTAGTGGAGCATCGGTTACCTATAAAAGCCGGTTTTAGACCGTATAAATAATCGGCTAGGAAGTTCAATCCAAAAATATATGACCGGATCAAGGAAGAGATCGGTCGTTTGCTTAAAGCTAATTTTATTAGACCTTGCAGGTACGCCGAGTGGATTTCTAATATTGTGCCAGTGGAAAAGAAAGGCTCCGGCAAGTTGAGGGTGTGCATTGATTTCAGAGATTTGAATAGAGCTACGCCCAAAGATGAGTATCCTATGCCTATAGCCGACATGCTTATTAATGATGCTTCTGGACATAAGGTTATTAGCTTTCTTGATGGCAATGCGGGGTACAACCAAATTTTCATGGCCGAAGAGGACATGTCCAAAACGGCTTTTCGGTGCCCCGGTTTCCTTGGATTATTTGAGTGGACAGTGATGACCTTTGGATTGAAGAATGCCGGCGCCACATATCAAAGGGCTATGAATTTGATCTTTCATGATTTACTCGGTGTTATACTTGAAGTCTATATTGATGATATTGTTGTCAAATCGGATGTTTTTGAATCTCACTTAGCCGATTTGCGTTTAGCTTTTGAGAGGATGAAGAAATATGGGCTGAAGATGAATCCTTTGAAGTGTGCGTTTGGCGTGTCGGCTGGTAAGTTTTTGGGTTTCATTATTCATGAAGATGGCATAGAGATTGATCCCAAAAAGATAGAAGCTATACAAAAAGTGGAGGCTCCAACATGCAAGAGAGATATGCAAAAATTCCTTGGCAAGGTCAATTATTTGAGGAGGTTCATAGCTAATTTGTCAGGGAAGGTTGATGCATTTACTCATATCCTTCGGTTGAAGAATGATGTTGATTTTACTTGGGGGGCAAAACAGCAAGAAGCATTTGATATGATTAAGAATTATTTGTGCACTCCTCCGGTGATGAAGGCGCCCAAGCATAGAGAGCCCTTTAGACTTTACATTGCAGCCGAGGAAGGCGTTATTGGAGCTGTTTTGACTCAAGAAACCGAAGGAAAAGAGCATGCTATCACTTATTTGAGCCGACGCCTATTGGATGCCGAGACAAGGTATACATTTATTGAAAAATTATGCCTATGCTTGTACTATGCTTGCACAAAATTGAGACATTATCTAGTACCAAGTGCTTGCATAGTATCTTGTCAAACCGATGTCATTAAATACATGTTGCATAGACCAATTCTTAGTGGTAGAATTGCTAAATGGGCTTATGCTTTAATTGAGTATGATTTGGCTTATGAGTCTCTAAAATCCATGAAAGGCCAAATTGTTGCTAATTTTATCGTTGAGCATCGGATTAATGACAATCAAGATATTGATATAAACCTTGTCTCGTTAGTACCATGGAGATTATATTTTGATGGTTCAGTTTGTAGCAACGGCCAAGGTGTTGGTATTGCTTATATATCTCCTCATGGTGCTGTTTTTGAAGCCTCATGCCGCTTAGAATATTTTTGCACAAATAATCAAGCCGAATATGAAGCATTGTTATTCGGCTTAGAGATGTTGCTTGCTATAGGTGCTACACATATTGAGGCTTTTGGTGATTCGTTATTAGTAGTACAACAAGTATCCAAAGTTTTTCAATGTTTAGACGAATCACTTAATGTTTATCTTGATAAATGTCTAGATATAATTTCTACTTTGGATCATTTTAGCATTGCTCATATATCTAGACATGATAATTGGAGAGCAAACGAGTTGGCACAACAAGCATCCGGCTATCATGTCGATCATGGCATGTTTCATATCTCTCTAAAGCCGATGTCTTGTCTTGCTAACATAGGAGAGACCGAACCAGAGCCCACTGATTCGGTCACTGACAATCAATCTAGTGCAGATGAAAATCATGACTGGAGGAAGCCCATTATTGATTACTTGTGCAATCTGAGTGGAAGGGTGGACAGGGCTGTTCGGCGCATGGCTTTCAAATATACAATGAGAGACGATGGTCTTTATCAACTAACGGTTGGAGATGTTCTCTTGAAGTGTTTGGACGAAGACCAAGCGAGAATTGCTATGGGAGAGGTTCATGAAGGAATTTGCGGCACTCATCAGTCGGCCCCCAAGATGAAGTGGTTATTACGACGTGCTGGATTTTATTGGCCGACGATGATCAACGATTGCTTCAGGTATTATAAAGGATGTGAAGCTTGTCAAAAGTTTGGTGATATTCAGTTGGCTCCCGCTGCTATGTTACATCCTATTATCAAGCCGTGGCCTTTTAGAGGTTGGGGATTAGACTTTATTGGAGAAATTCATCCTTCCTCTTCAAAGGGGCATCGGTTCGTGTTGGTGGCAACTGATTATTTTACTAAATGGTCTGAAGCAGTACCTCTGAAGAATATGACACATACGGAGGTAATTCAATTCATAAGTGAGCACATTATTCATAGATTCGGTATTCCGCAAACATTAACTGCGGATCAAGGTTCATCTTTCATGTCACATCAAGTTAGAGAATTTGCCGAATCATATAAGATAAAGTTGCTCAATTCCTCCCCGTATTATGCTCAAGCCAATGGACAAGCTGAGTCTAGCAATAAAATTTTGATCAAGCTCATCAAGAAGAAGATTGAAGATAATCCAAGGAGATGGCATGAATTATTGTCCGAGGCTTCGTGGGCGCATAGAATCTCAAGGCATGGTGCGACGAAGGTAACTCCATATGAGCTCGTATATGGTCAAGAGGCCATTTTGCCGGTGGAAGTTAATTTGAATGCTTTGAGAATAGCCAAACAAAATGATTTATCGGCAGTGGAATTTTATAACTTGATGATGGATAATATTGACGAGGTTGCCGATAAGCGTTTGGCTGCATTAAAGGCCATAGAGAGAGACAAGTTGAGGGTATCAAGAGCCTACAATAAGAAGGTCAAGTTGAAGAATTTTCAGATTGGTGATCTTGTGTGGAAGGTGATTCTACCGATTGGTTCAAAGGACAGAAAATTCGGGACGTGGTCTCCAAGTTGGGAAGGTCCTTTCAAGATTGCAAGAATAGTTCCCGGAAATTCATATTTGGTGGAATCCATTCAAGGAACATTGCTACCTCGAGCTCTCAATGGCAAATATTTGAAGAAGTACCACCCAAGTGTGTGGCAAGAAGCCTAAATAGGCAATGGCCGATATATGATTATCGCCCTAAGCACATATTAATGGCCGATGGAGTGTTGACATCGTCCTTAGAACAAGCCTAATGCAAATTATTTTTTGGCATGCAAGCTTTGCCGAAAAACAGGGGGGCATGTGTTGACACCCGATTTTGGCACGATGCAAAATACAGTAAAGGTGGACTCAAGCGGAGAAGTCTTCTATACGAGAAAATTCACATTGCCGGCATGAAAGGCTTGCCGGTGAAATCTTACCGCTCGAGTTGAAGGCTTGCCGGTTTGGCTTGTCGATTTTGAGTGCTTGCCGATTTCAGTGGAGGCCCAAACAGGGGTTGAAGATGACCCGGCAAGGAGACGATCCGGCAAGGAGACGACTCGGCGAGGAGATGATCCAGCAAGGAGACGACCCGGCGAGGAGACGATCCGGCAAGGGGATGACCCGGCAGGAGATCCGGCAAGGAAACAGCCCGGCAATGAGACAACCCGGCAAGGAGGTGATCCGGCAAGGAGGCAGCCCGGCAAGGAGGCGATCCGGCAAGAAGATGACCCGGCAAGATATCCTGATGGTACTCCCGGGAAGGCGACGGCCCGTCGAAGACCGAAGATCAAGATGGACGCGAGGAGACGTAAGCCAGCCCATCAAGACAGCCTCTGGAGCGGTACTACCGCCCTCCAGAGCGGTACTACCGCTTGAGCGGTACTACCGTGTTTTACTACCGCGCCTACCACCGCTTACGAAAATTCTTCTGGTATCCCGAGACCCTTACTCGGTAGTAACGCGGTACTCGGAGCGGTAGTATCAGCCAGAGCGGTAGTACCGCCCTCCAGAGCGGAAGTACCGCTAAGCGGTAGTACCGTATTTTACTACCGCGATTACTACTGCTTACGAAAATTCTTCTGGTATCCCGAGACCCTTACTCGGTAGTAGCGCGGTACTCAGCTATACTCAGAGCGGTACTACCGCTTGTAGCGGTACTACCGCTTGACCAGAGCGGGACTACCGCTTACCGTCGCGCAGATTCGGGCAGGTTTTTGAGGAGTCCGAGTTTGGCTAGTGTTTTTGATACTTTGTAAGGAAAGATGAATCCATGACTTGTACGGGAAGTCCAACCCCCTCTTAAATAGAAGAGGTGATGGCCGATTGAAACAAAACACACAATCGAACAAATCAATATACTACTTTTTCATCTACGTTTTGTCTATCCCTCGTTATTGCTTCCTCGTTCTTCGTCGTTCTTCGTGTGGAGAGCTGCGAATCCCGAGGCCTTAGGGGCGAGCGAATCGACCTAGGGCAGCCCATTGCCGCCGTACTCCCTGACGGGGTCCCTCCCGGGAGTGTGGGGTTTCAGGTCTCAAAAGCGCCGGCCGGATTGTCTTGCGTATCGCGCTTCCGGCAGGCCTCCCTCGACGTGAGCTGCGGTGCATCACCCCCGGCGTCGAGGGTACGCGTGACGCGTTCGTGTGTCAACACACTTTTTGGCGACTCCGCTAGGGACCTTTGATCCATCATCATCATCCATCATGTCCAATCTTCCCAATCCCTCGGAAGTTGACGCCGATAACATCATCAAGCCCAATCTGGAGGAGTTATCGGCTGAGCATCGCCAAGCTTATGAGGACTACAAGAAGGCGCGTGAAGAGAAGGAGTTGCAGGAGTTCCTTGGAAACTTCAAGAAGGACCGCCAAGGCAATATCACTCCGGTTGGAGAAATCAAGTTCCCTCCTCTTCAAGCCGATCAGGTTAAACCTTCTGTAAGTACTACCTTTTCTCCTGAGCAATTGGCTGAAATTGAGAGCCGTATTTCTGATAGCAATAATCTGATCTATCAAGCTTTCTTAGAAAATAATAATGCTCAGAAGAATATGCCTAATATGCCTGCTAGTATGGGAAACCCTAATTCAGCTTTGCCTATCTCATCGGCGCCCCCCATGCCGATGAATTATTTTCCCACCCATACCAATCAAATTGTGGCTGCACCGCTTAATCCTTTCATGAATATGCAGAGTTCGGTGGCAACGCCGAACCAAACCTTACCGATAGGTGGAAACATTGCTAGATCATCGCCGAACTATGGTTCGGCCAACATGCCACAATTTACACCCATAGTTGCTAACCCTAATCCTCCTATGCCATTGCCACAAGCTCCATCGTCTACTATGGACGATGCTTTAGCTAATTTTAGAGAGGAGATGGCTAAAACGCTTTGAGAGAATTTTGGCGTTGAATTACCTAGGAATCGGATTTATCAAAAGCCGTATCCTGAGTACTTTGATGCAATTCCGTGCCCCCAAGGATATAAAATTCCAGATTTTGTTAAGTTCAATGGAGAGGGCACGAAAACCACATGGGAGCATGTTAGCCAATACCTAGCACAATTGGGTGAAGCAGGCTCGATAAATGAATTGAAAGTGCGTTTATTTCCTTTGTCATTAACTGGTACTGCATTTTCATGGTTTTCTTCTTTGCCGCATGGATCTATTCGTGTTTGGTCACAACTAGAGCAAAAATTTCATGATCATTTTTATAGCGGCGACAATGAACTTAAGTTGTCACATCTTACATCGGTTAAGTAGAAGCATGATGAATCGGTCTCCGATTATGTCAAGAGATTTAGAGAGACAAAAAACCGGTGCTATAGTTTAGTGATAACCGAGAGAGACTTGGCAGATCTTGTGCTTAATGGTTTGAGAACTCAAATTAGAGAAAAGCTAGAAGGTTATGAGTTTATAAGTATCAACCAAGTCTTACAGAGGGCTTTGGCTCATGAAAGCCGAAGCAAGGACCTCAAATAAGTGCATAGATATAAAACTGATCGTCCAAAGATGAATATGGTTGAATATGATAGTGATCATTCGGACGACGAGGGTGATATTTATGCTGCTGAATTTGTTTGGCCCTCGAAGGCCAAATCTTTTACTTGTCATGATTTAAAGCCGATTCATAAGAATCGTGATGATGAGATGAAGTTTACTTTTAACATTGCTAAATGTGATAGAGTATTTGATGCTTTGCTACAAGCTAAGATTATTAGAATATCTCATACTTTACCGCCGTTTGAAGAGCTGAAACGGCGTGCTTATTGCAAGTATCATAATTCTTTTTCTCATGCTACTAATGATTGCAATGTTTTCCGACGACAGATACAATCGGCCATTAATGACGGACGATTGAACTTTTCTGAAATGCAAGTGGATAAGCAGCCCTTCCCAATGAATACTCTGGATTTGGAGGGGAAAAAGTTACTCATTCGGCCGGAGGTGGGCGAATCCGCTAATAAAACTAATGTTGTCATTGGTGAGCCCAGGAAAAACAGAGATGGCGACAAGATCTTGGGAAGGCAAGTGGTGCTTGACAAGCAACCCAATGGTGGAGAGATAATCAAGATCACCGTCAAGAATCCTACACTTGGGGGGCAACCACAGGAGCAACAAGACACTCGTGTTAAGTTTGTCAAGCCCAAGAGTCCGGAAGTTGGCAAGTGGAAGCTGAATGAAGCCAAAGTGCAGCGCAAGAGAGCCAAGCCAACTTTTGATATGTTGCTGTCCAAGTATGCTAATCAAGCGGCCGGTTCTAGCTCTAATCGGCCATCAAATTTGAAGCGCCCAAGATCATCTCCGAGGCGAGAGTTGCAGCATCACACAAGGCCATATGGGTCATGGGCGCCAGGACCGTGGATGGCGCCACCTCCCTATGCACCATACTACGTAGCACTCCTTGGTATGCTGATTATGCTAATTATATTGTTGCTCAATATATTCCACCTAGTTTCACCTATCAACGAAAGAAGAAATTATTTTATGATTTACGACATTACTTTTGGGATAACCCACATCTTTATAAAGAAGGAGTAGATGGTGTTATTAGACTTTGTATACCTGAGCATGAACAAGAACATATTTTAAGGAAGTGTCATTCCGAGCCTTACGGAGGACACCATGCCGGTGACAGAACTGCACACAAGGTATTACAATCTAGTTTTTATTGGCCTACTCTTTTAAAAGATGCTCGTAAGTATGTCCTTTCATGCAATGAATGTCAAAGAGTTGGTAACGTTGGTAAACGTCAGATGAATTATTCACTTGCCATTGAACCATTCGATGTTTGGGGTTTTGACTTTATGGGACCTTTTCCTTCCTCAAATGGGTATACTCATATTTTAGTTGCTATTGATTACGTTACTAAGTGGGTAGAGGCTATTCCAACTAGTAGTGCTCATCACAATACCTCTATTAAAATGCTTAAGGAAATTAGTTTTTTCGAGGTTTGGAGTCCCTAGGTACTTAATGACTGATGGTGGTTCACATTTTATTCATGGTGCTTTCCGTAAACTTCTAGCCAAATATGATGTCAACCATAGAATTGCATCACCATATCATCCTCAGTATAGTGGCCAAGTTTAATTGAGCAATCGAGAACTGAAATTAATCTTGCAAAAGACTGTTAACAGATGCAGAAAGAATTGGTCTAAGAAACTAGATGATGCTCTATGGGCTTATAGAACTGCTTATAAGAACCCCATGGGGATGTCCCCATATATAAAATGGTGTATGGAAAGGCTTGTCATTTACCTCTTGAGTTAGAACATAAGGCTTATTGGGCAATTAAAGAACTTAATTATGATTTTAAACTTGTCGGTGAAAAGAGGTTATTTGATATTAGCTCACTGGATGAATGGAGGACACAAGCCTATGAAAATGCTAAGTTGTTTAAATAAAAAGTTAAAAGGTGGCATGACAAAAGGATTCAAAAACGGGAATTCAATGTAGGAGACCTTGTGCTTTTGTACAATTCTCGTTTCAGGTTTTTTGCAGGAAAACTTTTATCCAAATGGGAAGGTCCATATGTTGTCGAAGAGGTCTCTCACTCCGGATCTATAAAGATTAATAACTTCGAAGGCAAAAACCCGAGAGTGATGAATGGGCAAAGAATCAAGCATTACATTTAAGGTACCAGGGCCGGGCCGACAAAATAAAGGGCCATGTGCCAAAACTCTAGAACGGGCCCTAGTGCATTAGAAAAAAATAGATCTACCGTTTCTCAAAAAAGAAAAAGATCTACAATAGTGTGCTACATAGCACTAAATATATAATCATAATTGTATTGGAAACTTCATTTATCTCAACCAAGTTTGGTAGATGAAATCTTAGCACACAAGCAGTACCGGAACTATTGCATGAAAGTGAAACAAAAGCACATGAACGATGCGAGGTCGCCTAGCAATCCCATTGCGGACTTGGCCTGGACTACCCTGCTTCTCTCTCTCTCTCTCCCTCCCTCCCTCTCTCTCTCTCTCTCAATTCTAAAAGGAATAGAGATTGGAGGAAGACTATAGGATCAAATTGATTGAAAAGAAAGAAAAAACCTAAACATTACAAAAGGATAATGTTACCGACTGTTACAGATTGAAGATGAATTTGTTGGGAATCCACACATCGTGATCTTCCCTTCGTTAATTCCGCCTAAACAAAAATCGAAACAAAAACTCAATGGGCGATTAGGGAAGAGGAGAAAGCAAAGAGGATAAAGGACTCAAGGAGGCAGCAAGCGAAAACGTGGGAGGCGAGGCGCGGCGACCTGGGAGAAGGGCTTGGTCGATGCGCAGTAATTAGCCACTCGCTCGCTCGGTCCTGACGTAGTTGGGCTGATTAGTTTCAATATTTGTTTTGAGAGAATGGGCCCTTGAGACTACAATGTACCCGTATACATAGCTGGGCTGGGGCCCCTGTAATTTGTGGGGCCCTGTGCGGGTGGCACATTTTGCACAAGCCCTCACCCGGGCCTGTCAGGTACACCCATTAATGAAGAGACGAATGTCATTCAAATTATAACATCGGAAGAACACATATGGGAGGCCTTACGGAACACTCCAGAAACCTGAAAAAGGGGTAGGTATGTGGTACGGTAAGTAAACCGACTCCAAATATTCCAAAAAATTACTTTCTGTTGGTTTTACCATTTTAGAAAAAATCCAAAAATAAAACGGAGTCAGGGGGACCCACAAGGGAGGCACAAGCCAACAGGGCGCCCCCCTGGGGCGCGCCCTGATGGCTTGTGCGGCTCTCGTGTGCCTCCCCGACTCCGATTTCTTCCCGAACACATATTTTGACCAAGAAAAAATCATTATATATACTCCCGTGTGTTTTGACCACCGCATCGCGAGTTTCTCCTCTGTTCTTGTTTCGGGCTGTTTTTCTGATAGATCTAGATCGCCATGACTTCCCCAAGTTCATCTAAAGACAAGTTCTTCGAGAAGGTCATCAACCCCTACTAGCCAGAGGTGATGAAGCACCCTCAAGCCATTGAGATGCGTGAGGGGGTGCTCCACACCCGGGACGTCCAATGCCCTAGGAAGGAAGGAAGTGACAAGGCCAGGCTTGCAGAAGTGGAGCAGGAGATCTTCAAGTGCCAAGGGATGGTTGAACATGGTTTGAGTGCCAATCACTCTATGATCACGGACTTCATATGCGAAAACAAGATTGACACAAGGAGCATGGGAGAAGCTCTCTTCAAGCTTCAAGAGTGAATCGAGCACCTCCAAGATCAAATCTATGAACTTCAAACCCAGAACTGTGAGTATGAATCTAGGTTTAAAAGGATGAGCCTAGCTGCTGATTTTAGGAATCCGGAGACAAGAGTTTCTTTCCACGATGGGGAACCTATGCCTTGGAAGATGGAGGATTTCCGCGCACCACCACCATCACCGAATAACAATTGAGAACATGGGCATGGGCACCACCCCTAGCTTGTTCCAAGCTTGGGGGAGGCACCCCGGTATCGTATCACCATCACTTTTTACCATCATATTTTATTTTAGTTTGATCTTTAGTTATTTCGTGGTTTAGAGAAATAAAGTTTCAGATTTGCTTTGCTTAGGATTTTGCTTTGAGTTCTACCTACCCTTGTAATCGAGTATGAAAGTTATATAATAAAGATTAGTTGAGTCCATGTGCTTTACTCCCTTGCACCAATCATCATAGCATGGCAATAAAAAGAATAGTAAAGATCATATACTTATTCCATGGGAAGTAATGACTTCAGATAAAAAGAAAGTATGAGATATGAAAATTGTTGGGAATAGAACAAACATAGCCTTAGTGACGTGGCTTGAGACTACGTCGGTATTTCCCCAAAGAGGAAGGGATGATGCAGCACAACGACGGTAAGTATTTCCCTCAGTTATGAAACCAAGGTTATCGAACCAGTAGGAGGATCACCACCACCCAATAAGCAGCACCTGCACACAAACAACAAATACTTGCAACCCAACGCGAAAGAGAGGTTGTCAATCTCTCTACGGTAATAAGATAGATTAGGTAGTGATAGATAGGAGAGATAGATCTCTCAAGAACACAAATAAAAAGAGTAAATATGCAGCAATATGTTTTTGGGTTTTCGGTTTTGTAGATCTGAAAACAAAGATTGCAAAAAGGTAGATCGGAAAGCAATATGTTGGAAAAGTAGACCCGGGGGCCGTAGGGTTCACTAGTGGCTTCTCTCATGAGTATAGCGCGCAGTGGGTGAAAAAATTACTGTTGGGCAATTGATAGAAAATCGAATAGTCATGACGATATCCAAGGCGATGATCATTATATAGGCATCACGTCCAAGATAGATAGACCGACTCCTGCCTGCATCTACCTCTATTACTCCACACATCGACCGCTATCCAGCATGCATCTAGTGTATTAAGTTCATGGAAAAACGTAGTAATGCAATAAGAACGATGACATGATGTAGCCAAGATCTATTCATGTAGGAATAGACCCCATCTTGTTATCCTTAATAGCAGTGATACATGCGTGTCTTGCTGCCCCTTCTGTCACTGGGAAAGAACACCGCAAGATCAAACCCATCACAAAGCACCTCTTCCCATGGCAAGAAAAATCGATCTAGTCGGCCTAACTAAACCAAAGATTCGGAGAAGAAATACGAGGCTATAAGTAATCATGCATATAAGAGATCAAAGAAGACTCAAATAATATTCATGGATAGAAACTGATCATGAACTCAAAATTCATCGGATCCCAACAAACACACCGCAAAAGTTTAGATCAAATAGATCTCCAAGAGACCATTGTATTGAGAATCATAAGAGAGAGAGAGAGAAGAAGCCATCTAGCTACTGCCTACGGACCCGTAGTTCTATGGTGGACTACTCACGCATCATCGGAGAGGCACCTATGAGGAAGATGAACCCCTCCTTGATGGTGTTTAGATTGGATCTCGAGGTTCTGGAACTTGCGGCGGCTGGAATTGTGTTTTGTTGACTCCCCTAGGGTTTTTGGAATATTTGGGAATTTATAGGCATCAGAGGTGGTGGAGAGGGGCCCCGAGGAGGGCACAACCCAGCAGGGCGCGCCGGGCCCCCCTGGCACGCCCTGGTGGGTTGTGGTCTCCTCGGCCCACTCCCCCGGCACTTCTTTGGCCCACTGGGTGTCTTTTGGTCCAGAAAAAATCTCCAAAAAGTTTCGTCGCGATTGGACTCCGTTTGGTATTGATTTTCTGTGAAGTAAAAAACAAGCAAAAAACAGCAACTGGCACTTTGGCACTATGTCAATAGGTTAGTCCCAAAAAATGATATAAAGTTGTTATAAAATGATTGTAAAACATCAAAGAATGATAATATAATAGCATGGAACAAGCAAAAATTATAGATACGTTGGAGACGTATCACTTAGTCATTGTTATAATCTATGCAAGATTATGATAGAGAAGAGAAGATCCACATACAAATACAGTATCTTGGACATCATCTATGATTACGAACCCTCACCAAATATTAAATGATGATCAAGTGTTGAAGTTGGACATGGAAGAAAACTTAATGGTTATGTTTGTTTACATTTACATAGAAGTTATATAATCATGGATCCTTTAACATGTGATGTTTCCTTTAGATCTTTTGCTAGCCAAAATTTCCGCACCAAGTAGAGATACTACTTGTGCATCCGTAACCCCTTAAACCCCGTTTCTTTCCAAGAGAGTCCACCATACCTACCTATGGATTGAATAAGATCCTTCAAGTAAGTTGTCATCTGTGCATGAGCAATAAAAATTGCTTATAATCATGTATGACCTTTTATTGAAAAGGAAAATAAACTTTGTACGATCTTGTGATGACTAAGAAATAAAAGCGAGGGAGTGCATAATAAAGTTCGCTATCACAAGGGGCAATATAAAGTGACGTTCCTTTGCATTAAGAGATTGCACAAATAAACAAATAAAAGCGCATGACAACCTCTGCTTCCCTCTGCGAAGGGCCTATCTTTTACTTTCATAAAGTTCTTACTTTTATACAAGAGTCATTACTATCTTCCCTTCTTTTAATCCTTAAACTCTCTTAGCGGGCAAGCATCGCGTGTTGAGGAAAGATCCATATATATATATATATATATATATATATATATATATATATATATATATATATATATATATATATATAGAGAGAGAGAGAGAGAGAGAGAGCTGAATGTAAGAAATCATGATTCATTATGTTTGACATTATCCTTGAGGTAAATGAGTTGGGTGGCAAATAAATCCCCTATCTTCCTATGTGTCCGGCAAAAACATTAGCTCGAAAAATATACCATGAGTGTCAATAATAATGGATGACTAAATGATAGTTGAGTATGTGGATTTGCTACAATGAAAGCTCTTATATAGACTCTTCTCTTGAATATGATGAATTGTGATTATCACCATGACTAAAGGCACCGTTTCTTGGTTGTCAATAAGGTTTATGCTTCATACTTCGATAATTGTGAATAGATCTTTACTTGTTAATGAGCAGTTATATGATGAAATGCTTGCTGCTATAATGATATTCATGATGCTTCCATTTCCGTGTTGTGTTTTTATCGACACCTCTCTCTCAAATTATGTGGTCATTACTCTCGAGTCCGGCTTTCGCTTGAGGACAAGCGAGGTCTAAGCTTGGGGGAGTTGATACGTCCATTTTGTATCATGATTTCTTATTCATATTTACGTTATTCTTATCCATTATTCCCTATTATTATAAAATTCTTATGCTCCTTCTCTCTAAATATGCAAGGTACATCACAAAGAGGAAATTATCTGGAAACTGGAATTCTAGACTGGAAAACCGAGAATAAGGCAGAAAAATCACCAGACTCCAAATGACCCGAAACTTCACGAGGAATTTTTATTGAATATATAAGAATTTCTGGGCTAAAAATATACCAGAGGGGGGCTACCAACTAGGCAGAAGCCAACAGGGCGCCCCCCAGGCCGCGCCCTGATGGCTTGTGGGGCCCTAGCTGGTCTCCCGACGCCCCTCTTCTCCTATATGGTGTGTTTTACCCTAGAAAAAAATCATAAGAAACCTTTCGAGACAAAGCGCCGCTGTCTCGAGGCGGAAACCTAGGCAGAGGCCCTTTTGCACTCTGGCAGTCGGATTCTGCCAGGGAAATTCCTCTCCGGGAGGGGGAGATCGAAGCCATCATCATCACCAACGCTTCCTCCTTCATGGGAGGACCAATCCTCATCAACATCTTCACCAGCACCATCTCATCTCCAACCCTAGTTCATCTCTTGTATTCAATCTTTGTCTCAAAACCTCAGATTGGTACCTGTGGGTTACTAGTTGTGTTGATTACATCTTGTAGTTGATGCTTGTTGGATTACTTGGTGGAAGATATTATGGTCGGATCCTTAATTATTATTATTGCACCTATGATCTTGAACATGTTGATGAAGTGTGATTAGTTACTATTGTTCTTGAGGACATGGGAGAAGTCTTGTTATATGTAATCATGTGAAGTTGGTATTCGTTCGATATTTTGATGATATGTATGTTGTTACTTCTCTTAGTGGTGTCATGTGAACATCGACTACATGACACTTCACCATGCTATGGGCCTAAGGGAAGTCATTGTGGAGTAACAAGTAGATGATGTATTGCTAGAGTGATAGAAGCTTAAACCCAGTTTATGTGTTGCTTCACAAGGGGCTGATTTGGATCCACAAGTTTCATGCTATGGTTAGATTTATCTTAATTCTTCTTTCGTAGTTGTGGATGCTTGCAAGAGGGGGTAATCATAAGTAGGTTGTTAGTTCAAGTAAGAACAACACCTTAGCACCAGTCCACCCACATATCAAATTATCAAAGTAGCGAACGCGAATCAACTCAACATGATGAACATGACTAGACAGAAATTCCCATGTGTCCTCGGGAGCGCTTGCTTAATATAAGAGTACTTTCAGGCATGTCCTTTGCTATAAAAGGATTGTTCTACCTTGCTGCACCTTTGTTACTATCACTACTTATCACTTCTTACAAGTTATCTTTCTACAAAACTATCTACTATCGCTACTTACAGCACTTGCAGAGAATACCTTGCTAAAAACCGCTTGTCATTTCCTTCTGCTCCTCGTTGGGTTCGACACTCTTACTTATCGAAAGGACTATGATTGATCCCCTATACTTGTGGGTCATCAATATTCCATTAATATGCTATGCCATGTTGATCATCACACCAGGGTCAGAGTGATGGGTCTCATTGTTGAGACCATCAAGAGGATTACTGCTGACCAGAAGAGGTCATGTGGATATGCACCATACATTCAGACGCTCATCAACTCTAAGCTTGGAAAGAATGTATATCTGCTTGATCGGCCTCACCTGCCACTCCATCCAAATTTCGAGGATAATGTTGTGGTGATGGGTCCATCTCATCCCACTTCATCACAAGCTCGGGCAGCTATGGAGGTTGAGGTTAAGGCAGAGGCAGCTAGAGCCGCTATCCCGTGCTTAAGACAAAGGCTGACAAAATAGACTATCTTATTGCTGCTACTCAGAACATGGAGAAGAATATTGCAAATATTCTCAATAATCAAGAGAGCCTAGAGTGGATCATGGAGACAAAGTTTCATTCTTTGGATATCAAAGTGACTGAACTTGCTACAACTGTTGAGACTCTCAAGAAGGAGGTTGATGGAGTTGAGATCCCGAGCTCAGATAATGATGAGCCTACACTTCCAGCGACTACTCAGTTTAGGACTCAGGCCAGATCTTCTGCAGTTCCAGCTCCACAGACGAGACCCTTAGTGTGTGCACCAGCTGCTGCCCCTTCAGTTCCTTCAGCACCTCTAGTTTCTACCCCTCCAGCTCGGAAGACCTCCGCAGAAGTATTTGTTGATGCTCTTCTTTCGACTCCTTCGACGACCGCCGGAGCAGCTTCACTGCCACGTGGAGGAGATCATGCCCAGAGCAACGTTTAGCTCTATATTATTTGAAATTTTTGGTAACTTTTTGCCAAAGAGGGAGAATATGTGTAGATCATAGGGCTTCAAGAGAGTGTGTGTTGTTTTTTTTGGAGTTCTCTTGGTCGTTGATACATTTGGTTTTATCTTTTGCTCATTTTCGTGACTTAAACTCTGTCGTGTTTGATCATACGCTTCATGGTTGATGCTACTATGTCAGATATTTTCCATCTATCATGATCATTCACTTCTATGCTTGCTGATGTGTGCATTGCATTTTACTCAAATCTTTTACGCGCTCCACCAAGATGTATGTGACATGGAAGAGTAATCCATGATCCTAATCGATTGTGCATTTGCATTCAAACGCAAATTTAAAATAATGCACAAATTTAGGGGGATCTCTTGCTTATCACATACTTCTCAATGCAACGATACTATGCATTGATTATATATTTTATCGAAGTTTTGATCCATATGTTGTCACCAATTACCAAAAAGGGGGAGATTGCAACCACAACTTCTTCCTAGCTGATTTGGGTAATTAACAACAACATATAGTTCATTGAACTAATGAGCCTATCAAGTATAATTTAGGAAACTTCAATAATGGGTTGGCTAAGATTGTGAGATGGATCGCCTGGATGCAATGAACATAAGTTGGCATGAGCTTCAAGCTTCAAGACTCTACATTTTCTTTTATGTGAGAAACCACAATTGAGTCCATAGGAAAAGCCAATACTATTACAAGGGGATGAGGTATTGATAATGATCTGGTTGCTCAAGTGCTTAGAGATTTGCCACCAAAAGCCTCAACCAAACTCTCACAAAAATATTCTATCCAAAACCCAAAAAGCCAAAATCGTTGCCACCAACTTTTCCATATCATCCCCACCGAGTTTGCCAATATAGAACCCAGGGCCAAAACCCTAGCATCTCGGTACCACCAAGACTTGGTTTAGTACAACCGAAACTGGTTGCCAACTCTCTATAATCGAAGTGTTTAATTCAGGAATTCCCGAGTTTGTCACTTCGGTGCCATCAAGTTTTGGATCTGCCCTAGGTCACCCGAATTGGTCTCATCGAAAAGCTGAAAGCTGCAACCTTTTACACTAGTCAGTGTAACCGAGTTTTTTACTTCGGTTCTACCAAGTTGGGCAATAATGTTGTAACGGTTGGATTATTGGAGACGGCTATTTATACCCCTCCACCCCATCTCAATCGTAGAGAGGGCACTCGGAACAAGCCAACACTTTCACCATTCATTTTCTAAGAGAGAACCACCTACTCATGTGTTGAGATCAAGATCTTCCACTCCAACCACATGATCTAGCCTCCCCAAGTTGCTTCCCACCCAATCACCTTCTTCCACCAAGCCAAATCCTGTGAGAGAGTGGTTGAGTGTTGAGGAGACTATCTTTTGAAGCACAAGAGCAAGGAGTTCATCATACACCGTTTATTACCTTTTGGAGAGTGGTGTCTCCTAGATTGGTTAGGTGTCGCTTGGGAGCCTCCGGATCATGTGGAGTTAAACCAAGAAGTTTGTAAGGGCAAGGAGATCGCCTACTTCGTGAAGATCTACCCCGAGTGAGGCTAGTCCTTCGTGGACGTAAGCCATGGTGGAATAGGCAAGGTTGCTTCTTTGTGGACCCTGAAAGCACATTTGCTCCCTTGGTGGTTTTGGTAATTAATAACAACATATATGTCATTGAACTAATGTTTCCACTAAGCATATTTCAGGAAAAGTTCAATGATAGGGATGGCAAAAGGACTGTGGAGTTACCCCAAGATGCAAGGAAATGGATTGGCAAAGCTTCAAGCTAGAGGACTCTACATTTTACTTTGTGAGAAATCACTTTGAGTCCATAGGAAAGCCAATACTATTAAAAGGGGGTAAGGTACTGTTGGTGAACAAAATGCTCATACGTGCACAAGTGATAGTCACCAAAAACACCCACAAGCTCTTCCACAAAAGTCTATCCAAAGTCAAATATCCAAAATCGGTGCAACCAACACTTTCCACTCGGTGCCACCGATTCCCAAACTCAGACAGACCCATGCCAAACCCTAGCCAGTTGGTGCAACCGATTCTGCATCGGTGCCACCGAGTTTAGGTTGCCAACTCTCTGTTTAGCTGTTTTCAGTCTTCGGTACCACCGAGATTTGCCAGTCGGTCTCACCGAGTTTCTGGACCAACTCTCTGGATAGCCATTCACAGGAATCAATACCACCGAGAATTGTGGATCGGCGCCACCGAGTTTCTGGACCAACTCTCTGGTAAGCCATGGTCGAGAATCGGTACCACCGAGATGTGAGAATCGGCGTCACCGAGTTTGCGCAATCTGTCCGTTGGTCACTTGATCGGTACCACCGAGATTTATATATCGGTCTCACCGAGATTCAAAAGTTGCTACCTTTGGAGCAACTCGGTACCACCGAGATTCACACATCGGTGTCACCGAGTTGGTTACTTTAGGTGTAAAGGTTGGATTTTTGGAGATGCCTATATATACCCCTTCACCACCACCCACTCGAAAGAGAAGCACTCAGAACAGACCCCCACTCATACCAACTGATTTTCTGAGAGAGAGCCACCTACCCTTGTGTTGAGATCAAGCCATTCCACTCCATCCATTTGAATCTTGATCTCTAGCCTCCCCAAGTTGGTTTACACCAAATCAATCTCTTCCACTATAGCCAAATCTGTGAGAGAGTGATTGTGTGTTGAGGAGTCTATCATCTTGAAGCACAAGAGCAAGGAGTTCATCGACATTGCCGAGCCTATTACCTTTTGGAGGGTGGTGCCTCCTAGATTGGTTAGGTGTCGCTTGGGAGCCTCCTACTTCGTGTTGTGGAGTTGAACCAAGTAGTTTGTAAGGGCAAGGGGATCGCCTACTTCGTGAAGATCTACCCATAGTGAGGCTAGTCCTTCGTGGATGGAAGCCGTTATGGAATAGTCAAGGTTGCTACTTCATGGACCCTTATGGGTGGAGCCCTCCGTGGACTCTCGCGGCCGTTACCCTCCGTGGGTTGAAGACTCCATAAACGTGGACGTAAGATAGCACCACCTATCGGAACCACGAGAAAAATCTTCGTGTCTACAAATTGTATTGATCTTCCTACCCTTCCTTTACTACTCATGCTTGTCTTTACTTTCCGCTGTTGTACTCTTAGACATGCATGTGTAGGGTGTGCTTGACTTGCTATGAATGCTAAAATCTGCCAACGCTTAAAATTGGGGAAAAGTAGATTTTTATTTGGTCAAGTAGTCTAATCACCCCCCCTCTAGACATACTTTCGGTCCTACAAGTGGTATCAGAGCTTTGGTCTCCATTGCATTGGTCTCACAACCTAGGAGAGTATGGCGTCTAGTGAGGGAAATTATCACCGTAGAGGTCCGTACTTTGATGGCACAAATTTTGCTAGTTGGTAGCACAAAATGAAAATGCATATTCTTGGTCATAACCCCGCCGTATGGGTTGTTGTTCGTATTGGCTTGCAAGGTGAATTCTTTGGTGATGGAAAGGAACCGGATCGTGAAGCGACCACGGATGAATTGAAGATGTTGCAATACAACGCTCAAGCATGCGACATTCTCTTCAACTGCCTATGCCCCGAAGAATTCAACAAAATCAGCCATCTCGAGAATGCAAAAGAGATTTGGGATACTTTGGTTGATATGCACAAAGGATCCGAGTGCGTGAGATAATCCAAGTTGGATGTTCTTCAAAGTCAGCTTGAATAGTTCAAGATGAAGGATGGTGAAGGAGTCACGGAGATGTACTCTAGGCTACCTCTCATCACCAATTGTAAGGGCATATTTATACCCTAATGGTTTTGGTGATTGTTGACAATGCGTTTGCGGACTAATCGTGTGCATTAAGCTTTCAGAGAATATCAGGTAGCACGAGACGATTATCTTACCCCTCAGGAAGCTAAAAGGAAGACGGTGTCTTTTCGATGATTTAGTGTCGGTGGACTTAAGTCGTAGGAAAATCCGTACTATCAAGAGGGGTCTGCGATGGGAAAGTTTGGGAGGAATCATCACGTACACTCTCGCACCCCCATTCGTTTCCCGGCAGCATGGAGTATCTGTCCTTGCCCTACTCTCCCTTTCTTTCTCTCAGCGGTAGTACCACTCTGGGAAGCGGTAGTACCGCGCTCAGCCGGTACTTCCGCCCCAGCCGGCGGTAGTACCTCTTAGGGAAAGAAGGGAGGGTTGGGCACTTCGTGCGTGGCATCAGACGCATGTCTGGGAGTGTCTGGTGCCCCGCGCCAGCACCCAGCCGCAGCGGTAGTAGGGGCGGTAGTACTAAGCGGTACTACCGCTGCCCCTTTTACTGGCTCTCTGTTGGGCGATAGTACCGCCCCAACCAGCGGTACTACCGCTGAAGCGCGGCTGGTGGGTGGGCAACGGGCAGATTCCCCTCTCTTCTATATAAAGGGTCTTCTTCCCCAAGAAGCCCCACCTCTTATCCTTCCCCAAGCTCCATTGTTGCCCAAAGCTCATTCTTGCCTGATCTCTCTCCCTAGCCAACAAAACTTGTTGATACTCTAGGGTTTGGTTGAGAGGGCCCCGATCTACACTTCCACCGAGAGAAATTTGATTCCCCCGACTAATCCCTTGCGGATCTTGTTACTCTTGGGTGTTTGAGCACCCTAGACGGAAGAGATCACCTCCAAGCCATAGTCCATTGTGGTGAAGCTTCGTGGTGTCGTTGGGCGCCTCCAATTCAGTTGTGGAGATTGCCCCAACCTTGTTTGTAAAGGTCCGGCTGCCGCCTCCAAGTGCACCACTAGTGGAATCACGACACCTCGCATTGTGTGAGGGCGTGAGGAGAATACGGTGGCCCTAGTGGCTTCTTGGGGAGCATTGTGCCTCCACACCGCTCCAACGGAGACGTACTTCCCTTTACCGGGAAGGAACTTCGGTAACACATCCTCGTCTCCACCGGTTCCTCTTGTGGTTATTTCTTACCTTTACTTCACGCAAGCTACTTACATTGTTTATCTTGCTTGCTTGAGTTGCTTGTTGTGTTTAGCATCATATAGGTTGCTCACCTAGTTGCATATCTAGCCAACCTATTTGTTTCTAAGTATAAATTGTTAAAGAAAAGTTAAAAACTGGTAGTTGCCTATTCACCCCCCCCTCTAGTCAACCATATCGATCCTTTCAATTGGTATCAGAGCTACGTCTCTTTATTAAGGGTTTCACCACCCGAAGAGTATGGTTAACGACGGGGACCGGCCGGTTGAACTCCCCAAGGCCATGGGTGTGAGCACGGTCTCTCGTGAGGATTTAAATGAGGCCATGTCCTCGCTTAAATCCTCCATGACGACCGAGGTCAAATCCATGTTTAAAGAATTCCTTGGTACTCTTACACTTTCCACCGATGCGGTGCAAGTGGTTAATCCCACTAACTCGACATCGGATGTCAACTCCGGTAAGGAGGGGGCTAGTGCTGATAAGGATAATCGTTCTCAAGGAATTAATGGGTTGGGGACCTTTGCCTCGGTTCCCCCTCCCTTGGTCTATGGAGGACCGGTGCACCCACCTCATATAGTTAATCTCGGTCCTCCTCCTAAACTTGTTAAGAATGATTTTGCTAATTGGATTTTTCATATCAAGTCTCATTTGGATCACAGCTCAATTCAACTCATGCGAGTCATTGAAGAACGTTACTACCCTCGTGATCCATGCAACCTCACTCCAAGAGAAGAAGCGGATAAACAGCTAAATTCCTCCGCCTTGTTCGTACTCCAAGCTGATGTTCCTGTCGAAGACCTACCTCAACTGCGTCCCTTCACTGTTGCTAAAGAATGTTGGGAACACATTGTCTCCATGTACAAGGGCATCTCAAGCATTCAACGGTCAAACTATGAAGTTGTCCTTGATCAGTCAGATGAGTTTGTAATGGTAGAAGATGAGGAACCGCATGAGCTCTATAGGAGGGTGACTGCTCTTGCCGTTGCCCTCAAAGATCATGGCAGCAAGGATGTGGATGACACCTGGGTCAAGCATAAGTTTCTGAAGGCCATCATGCCCTATAACAAGGCCATGTCCGACGTCATCCGTCAAAGACCGGAATTTCACACTTTGTCATCTGGGGATGTGTTGGATGAATTTATTGCAATGAACATCTTGAACACGACCGCAGACAATGCCCTTGCTCGCATGGAACGGTCAAAGAAATCATCTCCCAACCTTGCTTTGAAGGCCAAGGTCAGTCAAGAGGAAGAAGAAGAAGAAGAAGAGGGTTGCCCCGAGGACACCAAATATGCTTACCATGAGCATATGGCTCTAGCGTCCAGGCAATTTTGGGGCAACAAGAGAAACACAAGGCCTAACTTCTCCAAGAACAACTCAAACGGGTCAAAGGGCAAGCAACGTGTGAGGACCTGCTACAACTGTGGTAATGTGAGTCACTTTGTGGTGGATTGTCCATATGAGAAGAGGGAAGACAATGGTGGCAAGTTCATCCGCAAAGATAAGGCCAAGTCTTTCCCCAACAAGACCAACTTCACCAAGAAGTCTCCTCACAAAGTGTTGGTGGCTCAAGAAGAGTATGCCTCGGATGATGATGTTGATGACGAAGACACAAGTGGTGAAGGAATGGCAATGGCATCTGTGGCTATTGCATCCTCTACCCCAACAAAGGTGTCACTCTTCGACACCCCCAATGAGAACCACATCGCTAGGTGCCTCATGGAAAAAGGTATCACCAAGGTAACCTCCAACGCCAAAACCTCAAACATTAAGACTTCTGTTTCTTCCACTCCGTCTTTGTTAGATTGTGTGGATGAACATGAGGAGGCGAAAGAGGGTGAGAATGAGTTTGACAAGTTCTTGTGTAAACTCAAGGGAGAATCCAAGAAGCATTTCGTTGCTCTCTTGGAACAACTTGGTGAGGCCAATGACATGATAGAGTCTCAAGAAGAATTTCTTGAGGAGATGAGAGGCCATAGTCATGATTATGCTGACGAGAAAGCAGATCTTTCTATTGCTCTAGAGGAAGAGCGAGGTCTTCATTTGAATCTTAAGGAGTCACAAAATGACGACCTTGCTAAATTACGTAAAGATTATGATCATGTTGTTGTTCTTAACCGTGTTCTTAAATCTGAAAAGGGTGCACTTGGGGTTGACCATGCTCGACTCAAGGATGAGTTTGACTCACTTGACAATGCTCACAAGGCATTGAAGAGCGTTCATGCTTCTCTTAAAGAGTCGCATGATCAACTCCAAGTAAAACTCACTAAGGAAATTGCTACATGTCCTCCCTTTGTTTTAATTGATAATGCATCTGCTACTAACCCGTGTTGTGAGCATGCACATCTTGTGGAGGAAAATGCTAAGCTGAAAGAGCAGCTTGAGAAAGGCCTTGTGACATGTATCCAAGGTGAGAAGAATCTCAATGACCTTTTGAGCAATCAAAAGGAAGTGATTGCAAAGGAAGGAGTTGGGTTTGCACCCAAGTCCAAAACGAAGAAGAAGATGAAGACCACGCAGGTTTCTCCGCTCAAGGAAACATTTGTCAAAGCGGGGAACATTACTCATGAGAAGAAGAAGGACAAGGTTGTGAGTGATAGTGCCAAGAAGGGCAAGATCACTCCCTCCAACAGGGCCGGCGATTTTAACCCCTCCTATGTTTTGTGCCATGCTAGTGATGGGCATGTTTATGCCAAATATGTTGGTTCTTCTTATGAGTATATTGAGTGGTCTATTTGGGTTCCTAAGACCCTTGTCACTAACATGAAAGGACCCATTAAAGAATGGGTACCTAAATCCAAGCATTGATCTATTGTAGGACTTTGCTTCCGGGGGAGTCTCATGGTTGCTCGATAGCGGAGCAACAAATCATATGACCGGAAGCAAGGACTTGGTGGTGGATGTTCGACCCAATGCATCCGTGGCCACCCAAGTCTCATTTGGCGATGATGCAATCTCAAAGGTACTGGGTCTTGGCAAGGTGGTTATCTCTCCGACCTTAACCATTGAGAGAGTCATGCTTGTTGAGACCCTTGCATACAATTTACTTTCCATTCGTCAACTTGCACTCATGGGTTTTAGTACCTTCTTTGGCATTGATACCGTGACCCTTTTGTGGAGCAAGACTCTTAAATTAGCCTTTGTTGGGCATGTCGAAAACGGTCTCTATGTGATTAACTTCTCGGAGCGACCCACTAAGACCGCGACATGTCTAATGGCTAAAGTTGATGTGGGATGGCTTTGGCATCACCGACTAGCCCATGTCAATATGAGATCTTTGCAAAGTCTCCTCAAAGGGGATCACATTCTTGGACTAACAAAAGTGAGTTTTGCCAAAGATCGTGCTTGCAGTGCTTGTATCGAAGGAAAGCTACATGAAAAAGCTCATCGTCCAACTACTACAATCTACTCAAAGAGGACCTTACAGCTCCTTCACATGGGTCTCTTCGGGCCTCCATCTTTTGACAGTCTTGGAGGAAGAAGGTATTGCTTGGTGATTATGGATGATTACTCGAGATACACATGGGTATATTTCTTCAAGAGGAAGAGTGAGACACAACAGACCGTCATCAACTTTGCAAATGAAGTCCAACGTCAACATGAAGCAAATATTTTGATGATTAGAAGTGACAACGGCACTGAGTTCAAGAACTACACCCTAGATGAGTTTCTCAGTGATGAGGGGATAAAACACCAATATTCCACACCTTACACCCCTCAACAAAACGGTGTTGCGGAGAGGAAGAACCGGACATTGATGGATGCGGCAAGAACCATGATGGCAGAGTTTAAATCTCCATACAACTTTTGGGCCGAAGCCATCAACACAGCGTGTCATGCATCAAATCGGCTCTATCTCCGTAAAGGCTTGAACAAGACTCCTTATGAGATTCTTACCGGGAACAAGCCCAACCTCAAATACTTCCGGGTGTTCGGTTCTAAGTGTTTCATTCTCAAGAAAGGTGTTCGTTTGTCTAAATTTGAATCTAGAGCCCATGAGGGCATATTTGTTGGTTATGCTGCAAACTCTCATGCTTACCGTGTCCTCAACAAGTCCACCGGACTCATTGAGGAGACGAGTAACGTAGAGTTTGATGAAAATAATGGCTCCCAAGTGGAGCAAAGTGGTCTTTGTGATGCAGGTGATGAAATTCCTCCCCAAGCCATAAGAAGAATGGGTGTGGGATACTTCCTACCCGTTGAGGAACCCCTTATTGCTGAAGGAGAAGGACAATGTTCTACTCAAGTGGAACCATCACTGACGCACGACCCACACGCTTCCGAAGAACAAAGCGAAGGCCCTCAACCCAGTGATCAAGATCAAGGGCAAGATCAACTTAATAGTGATGATTCTACTTCACATGATGCTCAAGATCTTGTTCACACCCCCGTGCAAGCTCAAGATCAAGATGAAGCTCAAGACCAAGATCAAGGTCAAGCTAAAGATCAAGATCATGCTCAAGATCATGAGCTAGCCGGTGCTAGTACCGAAGCTCGTCAAGCTACCAAGCCTCAACTCTCCATGGAGGAAATTCTTGAAAGACGAGCTGCCAAGATTGCTTCCAAGCTTAAGACCAAGCAACATCTCCTAGAGAACGTCTACAGAAGCTTGAAAAGAGGGGTAACTACTCGTAGTCAATTAACAAACTTTTGTGCACATCATGCGTTTGTTTCTTGATTTGAACCCCTCAAGGTACAAGATGCGCTCGAAGATGAGGATTGGCTTGAAGCCATGATGATGAAATCAACAACTTCGAGCGCAACAAAGTGTGGCGATTGGTGCCAAGACCAAAGGAGAATCACAATGTCATTGGAACCAAATGGATCTTTAAGAACAAGCAAGATGCACATGGCATTATTATTCGCAACAAGGCAAGACTAGTGGATCAAGGCTACTCCCAAGTCGAGGGTATCGACTACGGTGAAACCTTTGCCCCTGTTGCTCGCCTTGAATCTATTCGCATGCTGCTTGCTTATGCCTCTCATCATGACTTCATATTATAACAAATGGATGTAAAGAGTGTTTTTCTTAATGGTCCTCTTAAGGAGTTGGTGTATGTCAAGCAACCCCCGGAGTTTGAGGATTCCAAGTTCCCCAATCATGTATACGTTCTTGATAAGGCACTCTATGGCCTTAAACAAGCCCCACGTGCGTGGTATGAGCACCTTACCGAGATGTTGCAAGATTGTGGGTTTGAAATTGGGAAAATCGACCCCACTCTTTTTACTAAGAGGGTTAACGGGAACTTGTTCGTATGCCAACTATATGTAGATGATATTATCTTTGGTTCTTCTAACAAAGCTTTTAATGATGAGTTCGCCGCACTAATGACCAAAGAGTTTGAGATGTCTATGATGGGAGAGTTGAAGTTCTTCCTTGGATTCAAAGTCAAGCAACGAAGCCAAGGAACCTTCATCAACCAAGCAAAATACACTCAAGACATGCTCAAGAGGTTCAAGATGGATGAGCTCAACCCTCCCAAGGCCAATACTTCAATGCCGCTCAAATGCCAACTTGACAGTGATCCCAATGGTAAAGCTGTGGATCAAAAGGTATATCGCTCCATGATTGGATCTCTGCTTTACCTTTGTGCATCTAGACCGGATATCATGTTGAGTGTGGGAATTTGTGCAAGATTTCAAGCTGCACCTAAGGAGAGTCACTATGTGGCTGTCAAGCGAATCTTTCGATATTTGGCTCATACCCCAAACTTTGGCTTATGGTACCCCAAAGGTGCTTCATTTGATCTCATTGGTATACTGACTCGGATTGGGCGGGAGACCGTGTGGAAAGGAAGTACACTTCCGGAGGCTGTCAATTTCTTGGTCGCTCTCTGGTAAGTTGGTCTTCAAAGAAACAGAACTGTGTTTCTCTATCGTCCACGGAGGCCGAGTATGTAGCCGCCGCAAGCTGCTGTGCTCAGATTCTTTGGATGAGGCAAACCTTAAAGGATTATGGTGTCAACTGTGACAAAGTGCTTATTTACTGTGACAATGAGAGCACGATCAAGATCTCCAACAACCCAGTTCAACACTGCAAGACGAAGCATATTGAGATTCGTCATCACTTCATCCGGGACCACATCAAGCGTGGAGAAATTGATCTTATTCATCTTTATACCAAGGAACAGCTTGCAGATATATTCACGAAGCCATTAGATGAAGCAAGATTTCGCGAGTTAAGGCATGAGCTAAATATCATTGATTCGAGCAATGTGGCTTGACTTAGTGCACACCCCACCACACTCATCATTATGTCTTGCTTAGATGTAGGCATGGATTTAGGGGGAGTCTAGTTCTCTCAATGAACTATCCCTCCTCCTATTATGCATAAACTAATCAAAGTCTTTCACATTCGCCATTTTTGATGGTTTTTGAGCTTCAAAGACGAGTTTTGGTCATGGGCCCAAGGTTCAAATCTTCGCGGTGCCATACCAGTTGACTGAAACATAGGTGGCCTCGGCCACCGCCCCTCCTAGCGAGGCATTTGCTTTTGAGAAGCACGTTTTGTGTTTTCGGGGTCACTCCAACCTTTTTCATTTGTTTTGGATTGGCATCATCGGAGTGTTTCCTGATTTTTGGATGGTTTTGTTGTCTCCAACCTTTTTAACCAAACAAAATCTTGCATAAGCCACACTCTTGGTTTTATTTCCTACCTTGGTGTTGCCTAGAGTGGTACTACCACTGGCTTGGGCGGTATTACTAAGCGGTACTACCGCTACGCCTAGCGGTACTACCGCTGGAGCGGTTCTACCGGGCCTCCTGCCGCTGTGTAGTTCCGGGGCGATACTACCGCCCTCACGGGCGGTACTACCGCCTGTGAGTTTCCACGAAGGGATTTGGGGCGGGGCAGGGGAAGTTTCTACTTCCCCATACCCATTCACCCATTTCTCTCGCGACTCTCTCTCTCTCCAGGCGCACCCAAGGCCGCGGAGGCCTCCGTCGGATCTCCGTTTCTGGCCAATCTTTTGCAAAACCGACCGGAGGAGTTGATCTCCATCCCTCCCTCTTGCCATGGACGCCGATATTGTCCCATTTTTCTCTCCCTAGCTTATTCTCTTTTTGAATCTAGGTCTTGGACAATGCGTGATGTTTCCATCCTTTTTGGGTCAAATCCGGGCGTGTTTCTTCTATAAATGATTGCTAGGAAGTATTTCTCAACGTTTAGCAGTCAAATATGTTCATGTGACATCCCCGGTAGTACCAGATCTCACCGGCGGCTGTAGGTTCGCTGCAGTTTTCGCCCGCGCGGTACTACCGCCCCGTGGAGCGGTAGTACCAAGCGGTAGTACTAAGCGGTACTACCGCTTGTGGCAGCGGTACTACCACTGGTGATGCCAACTGCCCATGTTTTTCTCTTAAATCTTCAGAATTGCTTCATTTTTTTCCTAGCTTATGCAAACTGGTTTACACTCTTTTTCTCTCGTTTGGTGTTCTCGTTTGGTTTCCAGGTGGTAGTAGGAGGAACCCGAGCCATGAGACCGGATCCAAGCGACCGCGCACCTCCGAAGAAGGCGACAACTCAGCCAACCCTCCCAGGCAGCAGGCAAAGAAGGTTGCCTCCAAGAGGTCGCAGCCATCCCTGGACAAGATCCCCATCAAAGATTGCCGGGCCATCCGCCGTCACGATCCATATGTCACTCCTCGAGAGAATGCTGTTCGCAACCGTCCCTTCTGGACCAAGCAGCAGTTGCGTGTTTACAATGACGTGCTTCTGGGTAAGGAAAACATCTTTGTGCCAAATGTCAAGTCGATTGATATGGAGTGCTTGGAAAAGAATGCCCAATACTTTGGCCAGGCTATTGAGCTCTGTCAGAAGCTTCAGCTCACCCATCTCATGGAATTCAACAAGGACTTTAATGCTGAGATGATTGCCGTGTTTTATGCTACCGTTCACTTTGGGACTGATGATGCCAGGACTATGACTTGGATGACTAATGGGAGGAAATTGTCTGCTACATGGAAGGAGTTCATGGACCTTCTTCACGTTGAGGACAGGGGGCTCGATGACCCTGTCGGTTTTCGCCCACACAAGGAACCTACGGCAACTCACAAGCGCCAACTTTGGCCCTACTCCACTGAGAAGGTATCCTCCACTACTGGCAAAGCTACTTATGTTCTGCAGCCGTTCCTTGATATTATGCACCGCATATTCCGGAACACCTTGTTTCCTCGTGTTGGCAACTTGGACATGGTGCACTCCTACCTTGTGGATCTGTTGCTCTTCTGTCAGCATATGAAGGAGTCTGCTGAGGTGCCTGCTCTGGATATTTCTCACATCATGTGGTCTGAACTCCACTCTGCTGTCTTTGATCGTAAGGTTCCTATTTATGGCCCGTACTTGATGCTTCTTCTTGAGAGCGCGTGGGCTAAGACCCATCCAGGCATCATCTTTGAGCATGGTGAGGTGGTTACTCATAAGGTTGTGCAGCTCCGTCAGAAGGACAAATGGGCGAACTATGTTGCTCCCGAGGCTGTTCTGGCTGATGATGAGGTTGAGGATGAAGATGAGGATGACGACGATGATGAGGACTTTGTGGTCCAGGGTGGTGCGGCTCCTCGTTCTACACCTTCTCTGGCTGAACCATCTTGGGCTAAGAAGCTCAAGGAGAAGATGAAGACGATGTTCTATTTACAGGCTAAGGGTCAGTACAGGGCTCATGTTGCTGAGAAGGAAGCTAGACGGCGTCACAAGGCTCTTGGCAGACACGTTGGGTTGGAGGTTCCCAGTTGTTCTGAGGAGGTCATTACTGATGAGGAGGTCTGGATCTCACGGCACTGCAAGGAATCTGACGATGATCTGTCTGGCTCTTCTGCTCCTGCTCCGCCCGGCACTGTTTCCCACACTCCAGAGTCCGGAGAGTACTGATGATGGGTCCTCGTGTTCTGCCACCTGTGTGTCTTAGTCCTCCCTGCCCTTTTGGTGTCTCGCTGCCAAAGGGGGAGAGAGTGTAGGGATTTGCCAAGTCACGAGCATGCGTTTGCTTTCCGAGTTGCTTTCTTTTATGTCATTGCTCGTGAACTCTTTCTAGTTGCCTTGCTTTGCTTTGCTTATGGTTGTGAGACTTCTGTCACTTCATCGTATGGTGTAAGACATATGCTACCCTTAATTATCCTTATATGTCTCGTTCTGTGAGTTAGTTTCATTAAACCATCTGTGTTATACTCTCACATAGTGCTCCTTGCTTAGTTATCTATGTCATATTATATATTGTTGCAAGGAGTATTCGTCTCTAAAATATAGGGGGAGTGTTGATCCTAGCATGTGTGTTTTGCATTCCAAAAGCATATCTAATATAGCACACATCTAGGGGGAGCCCGTCTATATTTTTGTAGACTTTTGGGTTTGCTTTCTTTCTCTTATTTATTTTCTATGCAAATCCAATGTTGTCATCAATCCACCAAAAAGCGGGAGATTGTAAGGGCATGTTTATACCCTAATGGTTTTGGTGATTGATGAAAATGGGTTTGCGGACTAATCGTGTGCATTAAGCTTTCAGAGAATATCAGGTAGCACGAGACGATTATCTTACCCCTCAGGAAGCTAAAAGGAAGACGGTGTCTTTTCGATGATTTAGTGTCGGTGGACTTAAGTCGTAGGAAAATCCGTACTATCAAGAGGGGGTCCGTGGTGGGAAAGTTTGGGAGGAATCATCACGTACACTCTCGCACCCCCATTCGTTTCCTAGCAACATGGAGTATCTGTCCTTGCCCTACTCTCCCTTTCTTTCTCTCAGCAGTAGTACCGCTCTGGGAAGCGGTAGTACCGTGCTCAGCCGGTACTTCCGCCCCAGCCGGCGGTAGTACCACTTAGGGAAAGAAGGGAGGGCTGGGCACCTCGCGCGTGGCATCAGACGCATATCTGGGAATGTCTGGTGCCCCGCGCCAGCACCCAGCCACAGCGGTAGTAGGGGCGGTAGTACTAAGCGGTACTACCGCCGCCCCTTTTACTGGCTCTCTGTTGGGCGATAGTACCGCCCCAACCAGCGGTACTACCGCTGAAGCGCGGCTGGTGGGTGGGCAACGGGCAGATTCCCCTCTCTTCTATATAAAGGGTCTTCTTCCCCAAGAAGCCCCACCTCTTATCCTTCCCCAAGCTCCATTGTTGCCCAAAGCTCATTCTTGCCCGATCTCTCTCCCTAGCCAACAAAACTTGTTGATACTCTAGGGTTTGGTTGAGAGGGCCCCGATCTACACTTCCACCAAGAGAAATTTGATTCCCCCCACTAATCCCTTGCGGATCTTGTTACTCTTGGGTGTTTGAGCACCCTAGACGGAAGAGGTCAACTCGAAGCCATAGTCCATTGTGGTGAAGCTTCGTGGTGTCGTTGGGAGCCTCCAATTCAGTTGTGGAGATTGCCCCAACCTTGTTTGTAAAGGTCCGGCTGCCGCCTCCAAATGCACCACTAGTGGAATCACGACACCTCGCATTGTGTGAGGGAGTGAGGAGAATACGGTGGCCCTAGTGGCTTCTTGGGGAGCATTGTTCCTCCACACCGCTCCAACGGAGACGTACTTCCCTTTACCGGGAAGGAACTTTGGTAACACATCCTCGTCTCCATCGGTTCCTCTTGTGGTTATTTCTTACCTTTACTTCACGCAAGCTACTTACATTGTTTATCTTGCTTGCTTGAGTTGCTTGTTGTGTTTAGCATCATATAGGTTGCTCACCTAGTTGCATATCTAGCCAACCTATTTGTTGCTAAGTATAAATTGTTAAAGAAAAGTTAAAAACTGGTAGTTGCCTATTCACCCCCCCCTCTAGTCAACCATATCGATCCTTTCACCAATGAGATTGCCGGCTTAGGAAGCGAAGAAATGACCGACAAATTCATCATCAAGAAGATACTTCGAGCTTTGGATGAGAGATACGACACCGTGTGCACATTGATCCAAATGATGCCCAACTACAAAGATCTCAAGCCTACGGAAGTCATTGGAAGGATTGTTGCTCATGAGATGACACTCAAAGACAAAGAAGAGCTTCACAACAAATCTAGCAGTGCTTACAAAGCCACAAGTGATGCTCCCGCAACTTCAAGCGACAACCTTGTCACCAATGAAGAGATAAGCCTCATGGTCAAGAAATTCAACAAGTTCTACAAGAATAGAGGCAAAGAACGAAGCTCCAACTCAAGATATGAACAGAAGCGTTCGTCAAGTCGTGACCGCAACTGCTACAATTGTGGGAAGCCCATACACTACTCCAATGAGTGCACGGCTCCCTACAAACGAAGAGAAGAGTCACCTAGAAAACGAAGCTCAAAGAATGAATCACCTCAAAGAGAGAGAAGGAGTAGAGATGATCGTTATGAACGAAGACCCTCAAGGAGAAGTAGGGATTCGGAGAAGAAGGACAAGTACACCAAGAGCTACACAAGAATAAGACATCAAGCTCATGTTGGTGAATGGGTTTCCGGCTCCGACTCCGATAACAACTCCGAGAGAAGCTATCACTCCAACTCCGACTATAGTCAAGATGAAGGTGTTGCCGGACTTGCACTAGTGACTACCAACTCCTATGATATATTTGATTCACCAAATGAAGGGAGTGGAAGTTGATTCATGGCTAAAGGCCCCAAGGTATCACACCCCGAGTATGTTGATTTCGATAGTGATGAAGATGACTTACTTTGTGATGATGACTTGCACTTTGATGAAACTAGTGATGTTAGTCAAAATGAACTTGATAATTCTCATGCTAGCCAAGAAAAGTCATTAGATGATGATAAGATGAAAATAGAATAACTAACTAAAGAATTAAACACTCTTAAGTTAGCCCATGAATCTACTCTCGAAGATCATAGAGAGCTTGTAAGGACTCATGAGAAGCTACGCTTCGAGAAGCTCACCTTGGAGCAAGAGCATGAGTTTCTTAAAGCTATCAATGACGATCTCCGAAAGAAGACTTCATCTTATCTAGCCAAACGATTACTCTTGTCTACATTCATGCCTCAAGTTAAGTCTTAGCAAACTAGTAACAAAGGCAAGAAAGGTTCTTCATCTAGTAGCAACAATAAAAATGCTAAACCCAATGATGTTGCTTCTAATAGTTCTATTGATTCCACTAATGATGATTCTCTTAGCCAAGTTACACTTGAGCAAGAAAATGCTTTATTGAAAGGAATTATAGATAAAGGTATCTACAAGAGTCTTGCCGGATGTAAGCAATTTGAGGAAATTGTACGCAAGCACAGAGAATATCGGAAGAACCATGGCATTGGCTACTTCAATGCTAATGGAGTTGAATGGGAAGAAGGTCAATACCCCAAGCCCAAGTTTGTTCCTCAAAAGGATAAGTATGAAAGTGCTCCTCCCAAGGGAACAAACACTCAAGACGACCTTCCACCACAAGACCACAAGCTCAAGGGCAAGAACAAGCTTCAAGAGGACATGGACTCATATGAAGATGAATCCCAAGCTTTGGTGGAGTGGGTTCCCAAGGCTACTTCAAGCTCAACTTCTACAAGGGCTACTTCAACACCAAGGATCCCCATCAAGTTAATGTGGGTCCCCAAGAAGAAGAACTAGAAAGTTCTTGAGGGGTGACTCCGCCAATGAAATTCACTCACATTCATTATTGTCAAGAACTATTTGCAATCAACATCAACTCTATGCAATAGTTCAAGGAGTCACACATTCCCTCAAAGGTAAGCAAGGGACAAGGTAATCAACAAATCAATGGACATCATCACACTTGCTTTGCACTCCATGTCCATAGATATCCTTGTATTTGTCTCTTGTGTGTTGGGACTAACCCATGTAGGTGAGAAGAGTAAGGAAACAACAAGGATGCTCCCAACTCATGGTGATATTCATCAACTTTGAGCATCCACCACTACTTCACCTACATGAAGTCTTCTTCGACAAAACCCAAGGTTAGTTTATCCCTCCTATGGGGGGATGTCACATCAAGGGGGAGCTTTACTCTAAGACTTGAGTTAAAGCATCTCATAGTATGTGACAACATTAAATGCTTTATGTAAGAGTGGTAACCCCACTTGTGCTTAAACGATGAGTATGACCTATGATCAAGTATTCTTACTTGGCTCCTAAGTCAATATACTCATATATAGATGACTCCGTCATTGCCAAAATGCTTGATAGATGCTAGTATGTATATGCATGTTTGCCATGATTTCTTTTGACATCCTATTGTGTGAGCATGTTGGTCTGCATTTATTTATCCATTCGAGGACATCCAATTGTTGCTATTTGGCTTTTGTTTTCTCTTTTGCCAATTGGATGGACAAGAATGCCTAGGACCACTCTCTAGCTATCTATGCTTTCTCACCTCATATTCTTTTCTTGCTGCATCACAAAACTTGAACAAGCACTTCTCGATCCCTCTGTGTGAGATGCACTCGGAGTTCCGTGTCGAAAAGGGCTGCACTCCAAAACCTCCCTCGTGCAACTCGGTGTGACCAACAAACATTTCTCGGTTTCACCGATTGCCAAGGGTTGATCTGATTTTCAATCTCAGTAACACCGATTCCTTATTCTCGGTTACACCGAGTTTCCCTGTCAGCTGACAGTTGAGAAACTTGGTGACACCGAAAATTTCGAACCGGTGTCACCGACAGCAAGGGGTATATATGTTGTGGACCCGACGCTTTGAAATTCACTCCTCAAACCGTCACGCTCCAAAACCCTAAGCTGCCAAAAAGGACCCCCCCGGTCGTCGCCCTTGTCTCCCCGTGCTCCTCCGCCGTTGGGATCCTCGCCGTCGACGGGCATCTTCGCCGCCGTCTTCGCTGTAGCGGACCGTCACCAAGCTAGGGTACGGATCTGATCCTCTCTTGCGCTCCATCGTCTGATTCTTGCGCATTGAGATGTTCTTATCTATAAGCCACTGTGTGCAATTCTCCCTATCCACCAGAGTTCTCGTAGATTAGCGAACAATGAAGATTTTAGGGTCAGCTGTCCGTAGATTGCATCTCGGTACCACCGAGTTGAAAAAATCGGTTCCACCGATCGTGTTTTAGGGTTACTGAGAACCATATCGGTGAGACCGAAGCAAACTTTTCGGTTCCACCGAAAAGGCTGCCAAGTCTCTATTGATGCATATGGTCTGTCTCGGTGACTCCGAAAAATACCACTCGGTGACACCGAAATACCTTCTGCAGAAAGCTAAACTAATGTCTTCCTTGTTCAAATTTTTGAAAATCTCTGTGCTTTGTGATGCTCAACCCCTCTGCTCCTCTATATTCTTTTCGCAGGGTCAAAGATGTCTGCTTCAGATGACAGTGAGAACAATTTCAGAGAGGAGAATATTGTCATGAGTTCAGGCACTAGTCCTGAGGAGAGTTTTGATGATGTGCCCAGTTCTCCTGGTTTGCCCAAGGCTGCTACAAGGACTAGGAGGAAGCTCAATTCTGATGAGAAGGATGAGGACTTAATCCCTGATGAGCTGCCTAAGAAAGATGATGCTGCCACTTCTTCCAAGAAGAAGAAAGCTATCAGAAAGGAGTAAGATAGCTCTGAGATATTGAGAGCACCTGAGAGCTCCACAGCAACCATGACTGTTATGCCTCCCAAGAAGTCTATGCCCAAGAAGGTAGGCGAGAAGAAGAAGAGAGTGTGGACAAAATCTGTCAAGGCTAAAGTTCTTCCATCCACTCTAGAGTATCTTGATGAGGATGAAGAAGAGGAGGTAGAGCCAGCTGCAAAGGCTCCTCCCAAGAAGAAAAAGAAGCTTATGGCAGATGCTATGCCTAAGGCTAACACTTCCAAGAGCACCAAATCTGCTCCTAAGAAGGCTGCTGCTGCTGACAAACCCAAGAGGTTCTCCAGAGAGATCCCAGCTTCTTCCAAGAACAAGACCTCCACTTTCAGGGAAGCTGAGGATGATGACGATATCACTGCTTTGATGAAGCTCAGACCACACCTTCCAGAGCACAATGCCAGCCTGAAGAAGAGGAAGGATTCAGGTTTGAGGGCATGGAGAGCAATTAATCCATATGCCCAGAGGAGAAAAACTGCTGTGGACTACAGGTTCTACACCAAGGAGCAACAAGATTTCTATGAGACAATCTTACTTGACAAGAGCCCAGCTGTCAGTGATATGAGATATGTTGATTGGAAGTATATCAAGGAGAATGAAGACTACTTCCCAAATGTTCAAGACAACTTCCACTGCATTGGCTTAGACAAGTTTGTTGGCACATAATTCACTGCATGGAACGATGAGATGATCATGTAATTCTACTCCACTGCTCATTTCTATGGAGATGGTAGGATTGTGTGGATGACTGAAGGAGCAAAATATGAGTCTACTGTTGAGGAATGGGCTACCATCTTAGGAGCCCCAAAGGTGGAAGATGGTGACTTGGATGTCTATTCTGAATCCAAGGAGAGCCATAATTCTACGAAGAATATGTACAATGAGATCCCTGCTGCCAACTTGAAATCACACAAGTTAGGATCCATCTACTTCCTCCAGGCTGGCCTCCGCACCATGAACACCATCTTGAGGCACACACTGATGCCTAAGTCTGGAGATGACAAGATGATTCGAGGCTATTCCATCAACATGTTGATCCATCTTGATAGACACACCAGGATAAGGGTGATGGACTTGATAGTAGAGACTGTGAAGAGGGTTGCTGCTGATCAGAAGCGCTCATGCTGCTATGCACCCTAAATTCAGATGCTCATCAACTTCAAGCTGGAGAAGCACATCTTTGCTCTTGACAGGCCCCATTTGCCCCTATAGCCAGATCTTGAAGACAACGTTGTGGTGATGGACCCATATCATCCCACATCAGTTGCAGCACAGGCAGAGGCAGAGGCAGCTAGAGCCACTAGTGCTCCAGTCCCTAGATCCGGGAACGAGCAAATGGATCTTTTGATCAACACCGTTCAGGGCATGCAGAAGGACATCAAGGACATACTGGGGAATCAGAATAGTCTTGTGAGGATCTTTGAGAATAGGATCAAGACCCTAAGTGACAAAGTGGATGGGTTGTCAAAGACAGTTAATGAGCTGAAGAAGGAAGTTGACAGCGTGCCCAGTCCCGACACTTCAGATGATGAGGATGACTCTCCTCTCAGGCCAGGCACTCACTTCACTACCCAGGCCAGATCAGCCACAGTGCCAGCTCCAGATTTGAGGCCTTCTTCATCAGCACCTACTACAGCCTCCTTAGTTCCATCAGCTCTAGTACCTCTCGTTGCTACTCCAACTCCATCCATGACATCAGCAGAGGTCTTCGCCGACGCAGTTCTCTCGACTCCTTCACCAGCTACCGGAGGAGATCAGCCCCAGAAGAGCGCTTAGATATATACCTTTGAACTTTTTGGTAACTTGTTGCCAAAGGGGGAGAAGTTATATATAGATCTTTAGGCTTCGAGTGAGAGAGCGTTTGGTTTTATCGCTTTTTCAAAAACATTTGATCTTTTGGTTGCTTGTGTTAAACTTTTGTTGGTGTTTGATCATATGCTTAATGTGTGTTGCTACCACTTCCTATCATTATGATGCTTATGAGATGATCATTCACCTTTGCTTGATTGTATTGTGCTATGATGTTCATTCTTTTTATTCTTGCACACCACCAAGTAGTATGTGACATGGAAGAGTGCCCCATGTACCTAATCGATTGTGCATTTGCATTCAAACGCAAATTTAAAATAATGCACAAATTTAGGGGGAGCTCTTTCTTATCACATACTTCTCAAAGCGATGATTATATTCATTGATTATATCATATGTCGAAGCTTTGATCTATATGTTGTCATCAATTACCAAAAAGGGGGAGATTGAAAGCACATTTGCTCCCTTGGTGGTTTTGGTAATTAATAACAACATATATGTCATTGAACTAATGTTTCCACTAAGCATATTTCAGGAAAAGTTCAATGATAGGGATGGCAAAAGGATTGTGGAGTTACCCCAAGATGCGAGGAAATGGATTGGCAAGGCTTCAAGCAAGAGGACTCTACATTTTACTTTGTGAGAAATCATTGTGAGTCCATAGGAAAGCCAATACTATTAAAAGGGGGTAAGGTACTGTTGGTGAACAAAATGCTCATACGTGCACAAGATCTTCCACAAAAGTCTGTCCAAAGTCAAATATCCAAAATCGGTGCAACCAACACTTTCCACTCGGTGCCACCGATTCCCAAACTCAGACAGACCCATGCCAAACCCTAGCGAGTCGGTGCAACCGATTCTGCATCGGTGCCACTGAGTTTAGGTTGCCAACTCTCTGTTTAGCTATTTTCAGTCTTCGGTACCACCGAGATTTGCCAGTCGGTCTCACCGAGTTTCTGGACCAACTCTCTGGATAGCCATTCACAGGAATCAGTACCACCGAGAATTGTGGATCGGTGCCACCGAGTTTTGGGACCAACTCTCTGGTAAGCCATGGTCGAGAATCGGTACCACCGAGATGTGAGAATCGGCGTCACCAAGTTTGCGCAATCTGTCCGTTGGTCACCTGATCGGTACCACCGAGATTTATATATCGGTCTCACCGAGATTCAAAAGTTGCTACCTTTGGAGCAACTCGGTACCACCGAGATTCACACGTTGGTGTCACCGAGTTGGTCACTTTAGGTGTAACGGTTGGATTTTTGGAGATGCCTATATATACCCCTTCACCACCACCCACTCGAAAGAGAAGCACTCAGAACAGACCCCCACTCATACCAACCGATTTTTTGAGAGAGAGCCACCTACCCTTGTGTTGAGATCAAGCCATTCCACTTCATCCATATGAATCTTGATCTCTAGACTCCCCAAGTTGCTTTCCACCAAATCAATCTCTTCCACCATAGCCAAATCTGTGAGAGAGTGATTGTGTGTTGAGGAGTCTATCATCTTGAAGCACAAGAGCAAGGAGTTCATCGACATTGCCGAGCCTATTACCTTTTGGAGGGTGGTGCCTCCTAGATTGGTTAGGTGTCGCTTGGGAGCCTCCTACTTCGTGTTGTGCAGTTGAACCAAGAAGTTTGTAAGGGCAAGGAGATCGCCTACTTCGTGAAGATCTACCCATAGTGGGGCTAGTCCTTCGTGGACGGAAGCCGTTATGGAATAGTCAAGGTTGCTACTTCGTGGACCCTTATGGGTGGAGCCCTCCGTAAACTCTCGCGGCCGTTACCCTCCGTGGGTTGAAGACTCCATAAACGTGGACGTACGATAGCACCACCTATCGGAACCACAGGAAAAATCTTCGTGTCTACAAATTGCGTTTGATCTTCCTACCCTACCTTTACTACTCATGCTTGTCTTTACTTTCCGCTGCTATACTCTTAGACATGCATGTGTAGGGTGTGCTTGACTTGCTATGAATGCTAAAATCTGTCAACACTTAAAATTGGGAAAAAGTAGATTTTTATTTGGTCAAGTAGTCTAATCACCCCCCCCCTCTAGACATACTTTCGGTCCTAGAGACCCATCGTGGGTGGAGCCCTCCATGGACTTGTGCAACTGTTACCCTCTGTGGTTTGAAGCCTCCATCAACATGGACATACGATAGCACCACCTACCGGAACCACGAGAAAAATCTTCGTGTCCCCATTGCGTTTGATCTTCCTATCCCTACCTTTAATTACACTTGCATGTCTTTACTTTCCACTGGTATACTTGTAGATTTGCATGTTTAGGGTGTGCTAGACTTGCTAGAATTGCTAAAACTTGCCAACCTATAAAATTGGGAAAAGGTTAGTTTTTTAATTTGCTCAAGTAGTCTAATCCCCCTCTAGACATACTTTGGATCCTACAGCGTGCCGCCAAGGCAACGGCGGCCTCATCAGCGTGTGCCGCACTGGCCGCATACTCAACCGTGCATTCTGCGTACAGAACCGCGCATGCCCTCAATAGATCTGCTGCAACCTCCATCTGTTTCGCGCTTGCCGCCAAGGCCTTCGCACCCTCATCAGCACGTACCGCCTCCGCCGCCGTGAGCACCTGCGCGCGTACGAGTTGCATCAACCCCGCGCCTTCCCCGATGGAGAGGGGGGTTCCAGATTCTGATGATATGTGTAATGTTGAGGATTTTGTGGAGGCGGGGACAGTGGGGAGAAGAAGGCCAGATTTGGGGGCTGCGAGAGAGGAAAGAGACGATGGAGAGAGAAGAGAGGGTATTTATTTGTGTCCCTATGCACGATTGCTGACGTGGCTTGAGACTGCGTCGGTGTTTCCCCAAAGAGGAAGGGATGATGTAGCACAGCGACGGTAAGTATTTCCCTCAGTTATGAAACCAAGGTATCGAACCAGTAGGAGGACCACACAACACTATGTAAATGGTACATGCACACAAAGAACAAATACTTGCAACCCGACGCGAAAGAGAGGTTGTCAATCTCTCCACGGTAAAAAGATAGATTAGATTGTAGATTGGATAAATAGATCTCACAAGAACACAAAATAAAAGAGGCAAATAAAAAGTGTAGCAAAGTATTTTTGGGTTTTTGGAATAGTAGATCTGAAAACAAAAGCGGCAAAACGATAGATCAGAAAGCAATATGTTGGAAAAGTAGACCCGGGGGCCGTAGGGTTCACTAGTGGCTTCTCTCATGAGTATAGCGCACGGCAGGTGAACAAATTACTGTTGGACAATTGATAGAAAACCGAATAGTCATGACGATATCCAAGGCGATGATCATTATATAGGCATCACGTCCAAGATAGATAGACTGACTCCTGCTTGCATCTACCTCTATTGCTCCACACATCGACCGCTCTCCAGCATGCATCTAGTGTATTAAGTTCATGGAAAAATGGAGTAATGCAATAAGAACGATGACATGATGTAGACAAGATCTATTCATGTAGAAATAGACCCCATCTTGTTATCCTTAATAGCAATGATGCATGCGTGTCTTGCTACCCCTTCTGTCACTGGGAAAGAACACCGCAAGATCGAACCCATCACAAAGCACCTCTTCCCATGGCAAGAAAAATCGATCTAGTCGGCCTAACTAAACCAACGATTTGGAGAAGAAATATGAGGCTATAAGTAATCATGCATATAAGAGATCAAAGAAGACTCAAATAATATTCATGGATAGAAACTGATCATGAACTCAAAATTCATCGGATCCCAACAAACACACCGCAAAAAGTCATTACATCAAATAGATCTCCAAGAGACCATTGTATTGAGAATCAAAAGAGAGAGAGAGAGAAAGCCATCTAGCTACTGCCTACGGACCCGTGGGTCTGTGGTGGGCTACTCACGCATCATCGGAGAGGCACCAATGAGGATGATGAACCCCTCTGTGATGGTGTTAGATTTTATCTCGCGGTTCTGGAACTTGCGACGGCTGGAAGTGTTTTTCGTCGACTCCTCTAGGGTTTCTGTAATATTTGGGTATTTATAGAGCTCAGAGGTGGTGGAGGGGGTTCCCGAGGTGGCCACAACCCACCAGGGTGCGCCCGGGGCCTCTGGCGCACCCTGGTATCTTGTGGGCGGCCTGGGCTCCCTGCTGGGTACTTCTTTGGCCCACTGGCTTCCTTCTGGTCCAAAAAAATCTCCAAAAAGTTTCGTCATGATTGGACTCTGTTTGGTACTGATATTCTACGAAGTAAAAAACAAGCAAAAAATAGTAACTGGCACTTGGCACTATGTCAATAGGTTAGTCCCAAAAAGTGATATAAAGTTGCTATAAAATGATTGTAAAACATCCAAGAATGATAATATAACAGTATGGAACAATCAAAAATTATAGATACGTTGGAGACGTATCAGCATCCCCAAGATTAATTCCTACTCGTCCTCAAGTAGGTGAATGATAAAAACAGAATTTTTGTTGTGGAATGCTGCCTAACATGTTCATCACATATTCTTTTCTTTTGTAGCATGGACATTTGGACTTTTAGATGATTCAAAGCAATAGTCTAGTTTTGACATAAAGAATTTAATACTCAAGCATGCTAACAAGCAACCATTTCTTTCAAAATATCAACACTAAAGAAAGTTATCCCTAGCTCATCATGCTCAATCATTGATCCATTCATGAAACACACTCAAATATTAACTACACCCAATGCACAAGTATGGTCATAATGCCCCCTAGTTGGTGCTTTATAAGAGAAGATGGAGACTCAAATAAAAAATAAAAATTGCATAAAGTAAATAGATAGGCCCTTCACAGAGGGAAGTAGGGATTTGTAGAGGTGCCAGAGCTCAAAGCTTAAATTGAGAGAGAAAATATTGTGGGTGGCATGCCTTTCCCGTCAACGAAAACGACAAAGTAGTTCTCAATACTTTCCATGCTAGATACATCATAGGCGGTTCCCAAACATAAAATAAAGTTTTGACATAAAATAAAGAACGCACATCGCCTAACCCCGGCAAGGACTGTTGTCGGGGAAATAGCTGCTACGCGAGTACAAGTGTCCGGGGGTCCGAATCCTGAGCTAGGTTGCCTTGGGCCTCCTTTTATAGTGCAAGGGGTTACCACAATGGCAAAACAATCATTATCTATTGATTAGATAGCTAAGCAGAGCTATCATACCTAACTCTGGCATTTAGGACAAAATGCCATGATTACCTGCCTAGGTGCCGCTCGGGGGTGCATCCCCGGCAAGCTCTTGCCACCGCTTGGCCGGTCGTTGCTTATGGTCTTGACACACTGCAGGGCGGGTGTCAACTGAGCGTAACTTGCATTCCGATGTGTCGCCACGTGCTTAGCGAGAGCTGATTAGCCGCCTGAGGGCTCGACACCGCATCGATAAGTGACAGGCGTAGCGATGCGGTGGAGCGGTGGCCGGTTGGCTCGTGCCTGCCGGGGAGTGGCTTGCCGGGTCTTCTGGAAGGTGTGCATGTCTTGGTCCCTGGCAAGCGTCGGGGATGTGCTTGGCGCGTTGCAGTCCAGGCTTGGGCTGCCGCGTCTGGTTTGTTGCAGTCTGGTCTTGATCATTCGCCGGGTTTTTGCTTCTACCGCCTGTGCATAAGTCAGGGGCACTGTGTACCCCTGTACTAGTGCACCGACAGGAGCCCCCGGGACTGGCCCACACGTGCTCGCCAAGTGCCGTTGGGTCAGGCCCAAGTTTCATGCACAGGCGCGCAATGTGAGGGAGTAACTGCCAATTTATTGGTCAGCACTGACCCACCACCTCAGGACGTTTCCACCACACGTGCCGCATGCATAGCGGGGAGTTAGCGACGGGCGCGTGTGACTTAAAGCCTTGGTCATAGCAGAAACCGCAGCGCCATGGATTGGAGCGGCGGGGCGGTTACCTGTTCTCCCGTGATCGCGAGCGATGGAATTGGTGGAGACGGGGGGCGACCCTTGGAGCGGAGGAGAGCCAGCCCCCGCGTCCTCCCCTATAAATTAGGGGTCGCGAGGGGCGATGCTCATCCATCCTTTCTTCCTCCTTGAGTCCAAATCCACAGAGCTCGCCCTTCTGTTTCTTTGTCTTGAGCCACGCTTGCTGCTAGCATGCCCAGGGGACGAGGGCGTCCTCTGGCCTTAGCCTCAATGGTGAGGGGTTCCCGTCGGGATCATGCCACCGCTTCAGCCACGGAGGCGGGGGCGGTTCGAGTGCGCGTGGTGGAGGAGCCGGAAGGGGCCGAAGTCGACGCGGGGACCGCGGACAGGGAATACGGAGCGCTGCTTCTCTTCCTCTTCCGCTATCAGACCCTCCCCTTGAGGAGGCCCATGCCGAGGGAACGGCACTGGAGTTCGTCGTCAAGCTGCATGGTCCTCTCTGAAGCCGCATGCGCCTTCCTCACCCTTTTGCCAGGGTGATGGTGGTTGACAAGCCGCACGCCCTATGGTTGCGGGCGCATGGTTGCTGTAATGGTGCCGTGCGAGTGGACGTCGAGTACCCATAGCATCGCGTCATGCTTCTCAGGCGCGGGTGGAAAACCTTCGCTCGTGCCCACAACCTCATGAGTGGGCACGTCCCCCGCTTCAAGTTGATGGAGGTCGATCTGCTCTCTGCCAAGATTTATGGGCGTTCGGGCGCTCGTCTTGGCTGCTGCGAGGAGAGCTCGAGTGACGTCGAAAGCTCCTCCTCGAGCGATAGCGACGAGGAGGACAGTGTCGGTGAAGACGACTACGACGAGTCCCAGGCCGTCAAGTCGGAGTACGACGACCTGGGCTCCAGCTGATCGTCGGTTGCACCATCACCGTCATCGCGCTCCTCCTCCTCCCCCCGGCAGAGCGATTTGACGAGGGTTCTCGACCCGGGCGCCGCCTCTTCTTCTCAGCTGGACACCGGCAGGCTCGTGGACTTCGGCTTCATCTTCCTTTCCGGTGGGCCTGCCATCCGCGCAATGCTGGTCCTGGCAGGGTCAGGCTGGGCTTCTATTGGGGTCCCCCCTCTGCTCTTTTTCTTTTGTAATCTACCCCTAGGGGAGAAAGTCAAATAAAGAGTTATTAAAAAAGGGGCGCCCTCTTATGTAATCTTTATTCCGCTTGTATCGGAAATGAATGAGAAAAAGGTGCCATTTCCTTCCTGCAAGTACTATCCTTTTCTTTCCCTATTTATGATGTTTTGGGATGTTTGGTCCCTGTTACACGGAGCCACTTGCCGGATCACAACTTAATCACGAGTGCCAAGGGGAAAAGAGCCCCCGGCAACAGGTTGGCGTTGTTCCCCGGCAGAGCTCCTTGCCGGTGTCGGCGCAGCCCCCCGTAGGGGCGGCTCGTCCCGGCAAGGGTTTTCACCACGTGAAGGACTCTACTACCCATAGCGAGGGAGATACTACGGATTTCCTTAGGCATCGGAAAAGCACTGAACTTGGGATGTGTAATTGTACTTATCTTTTCCAATTTGTATCCCTCTTGAGGTCTTGATGGGCCGTCATCTTCATTCTTTCGCTTCCCTTCCCTGTCTTCCCGACGGTCCGTCGCGTAGGGAGATAAAAGTAACAAAGATTACAGGTTCATCAAGTACTCTAGCAAATCTTATATCTTAAAAGCAATAACACTGCAATCATGAAAATGCGTAATGAGCATGTAAGATGTTGATATGATGCAGTGCCTAGTTTTATTATTGCCGCACAGGGTCTGCGCCTGGCTTTGTACAAAGGGTTACATGCAACATCGGCAATGCTTGTACAAAAGGTGGCTGCCGGGGACTGCGCCCGGCAGCCGCGCCTTACGGGTTGAACTTACGAAGATGCTCAATATTCCATGAGTTAAGCACCTTGGTGCCATCTTCGGTCTCCAGATGGACAGCGCCGGGTCTGGTGACTCGTGCTACCCGGTAAGGGCCTTCCCACTTCGGTGTCAACTTGTTGGTACCCTTGGCGGACTGAACACGCCGAAGGACAAGGTCGCCTTCCTCAAGGCTCCGGGCATGAACCCTGCGGTTATGGTAGCGGCGCAGAGCTTGCTGGTACCGTGCAGCACGCACAATAGCCCGGAGACGGTCTTCCTCGAGGAGTGTGGCATCGTCATGCCACAGCTACTGTTGCTCTACTTCATCGTAGGCAAGCACTCGAGGTGACCCGTATATGAGTTCTGTGGGGAGTACTGCTTCCGCCCCGTACACTAGGGAGAAGGGCGTCTGGCCGGTAGCTCGATTTGGGGTCGTCCTGAGGGACCAAAGAACCACCGGCAGCTCATCTATCCAGCGCCTGCCGCTCTTCCACAGCTTATCAAAAGTCCTTGTCTTGAGTCCTCGCGGCACTTCAGCATTCATCATCTCAACTTGCCCGTTGCTTCTTGCTACTTCTTGAGCATGCGTTGGTTTTCCCTTGAAGAGGAAAGGGTGATGCAGCAAAGTAGATAAGTATTTCCCTCATTTGTTGAGAACCAAGGTATCAATCCAGTAGGAGATACAAGCAAGTCCCCAATAGATGTACCTACACAAATAATCAAACACTTGCACCCGACGCTATAAAGGGGTTGTCAATCCCTTCACGGTTACTTGCAAGGATGAGATCTGATAGAGATAGGTATGATAGATTGCTAGAACGTAAAGTAAAACAAAAGTACAAAAGATTGCAGCAAAGTATTTTTGGTATTTTTGGTTTATAGATCTGAAAGTATAATATGGAAAATAGACCCGGGGGCCATAGGTTTCACTAGAGGCTTCTCTCATGAAGGAAAATAATACGGTGGGTGAACAAATTACTGTCGAGCAATTGATAGAAAAGCGAATAATTATGAAGATATCCAAGGCAATGATTATGCATATAGGCATCACGTCCGTGTCAAGTAGACCGAAACGATTCTGCATCTACTACTATTACTCCACACATCGACCGACTCCTGCCTGCATCTAGAGTATTAAGTTCATGAAGAACAGAGTAACGCATTAGGTAAGATGACATGATGTAGAGGGATAAACTCATGCAATATGATGAAAACCCCATCTTTTTATCCTTGATGGCAACAATACAAATACGTGCCTCGCTACCCCTACTATGTCACTGGGTGAGGACACCGCAAGATTGAACCCAAAACTAAGCACTTCTCCCATTGCAAGAATTACCAATCTAGTTGGCCAAACCAAACCAATAACTCGAAGAGACTTGCAAAGATATGAAATCATGCATATCAGAATTCAGAGAAGATTCAAATAATATTCATAGATAATCTGAACATAAACCCACAATTCATCGGATCTCGACAAACACACCGCAAAAGAGTATTACATCGGATAGATCTCCATGAAGATCATGAAGAACATGGTATTGAAGAACAAAGAGAGAGAAGAAGCCATCTAGCTACTAGCTATGGACCTGAAGGTCTGTGGTGAACTACTCACGCATCATTGGAGGGGCAATGGAGTTGATGTAGATGCCCTCCGTGATCGATTCCCCCTCTGGCAGATTACCGGAAAAGGCTCCAAGATTGGATCTCACGGGAACAGAGGCTTCCGGCGGTGGAAAAGTATTTTCGTGGCTCTCTCTGGTATCCAGGGAATATTTGGGAATTTATAGGCCGAAGAATAGGGTTAGGAGGGCTGCCGTGGGGCCACAAGCCAGGGGGGCGCCCCCCCCCCCCTAGGGCGCGCCCCTGTGGCTTGTCGCCACACGGCGGCTCTCCTGCCTTCATCTCCAAGTTTGTTGGGTTGCTACTGGTCCAAGAAAAATCATTCCGAAGATTTTATTCCGTTTGGACTCCGTTTAATATTCCTTATCTGCAATACTCAAAAACAAGAAAAAACAGAAACTGGCACTAGGCTCTAGATTAATAGGTTAGTCCCAAAAATAATATAAAATGGCATATTAATGCATATAAAACATCCAAAACAGATAATATAATAGCATGGAACAATAAAAAATTATAGATACGTTGGAGACGTATCACTTCTCGGGTGAGCAACAGAGGCGAAGTTGACCTTGCTTCCAAGGCTTTGGATATATTGCATGAAGGCGCGGCTCGTGAACTGGGTGCCGTTGTCGGTGATCACTCTGTTAGGCACTCCAAAGCGGCACACCAGTCCTTTCATGAACTTGATAGCTGCCTGTGCGGTCACCTTTCTCACTGGTTCCACCTCAGGCCACTTTGTGAACTGGTCGGTTGCCACGAACAAGAACTCAAAGCCCCCGACAGCATGGGGGAAGGGGCCCAGGATATCGAGCCTCAGACCAAGAATGGCCAGGATAGAGGGATTGTTTGCAGGGCTTGTTTTGGTTGATGGATGTTCTTGGAATGGAACTGGCACACTTCACACTTGGTGACCAGCTCAGTAGCGTCCTAGAGGGCAGTGGGCCAATAGAAACCATGTCGGAAAGCTTTCCCGGCAAGGGCTCTTGATCCAATGTGGGAACCACATACTCCTCCGTGAATCTCCGCCAACAGCTTCAGCCCATCCTCCCGGCAGATACACCTTAATTTCACACTGTTCGGTCGTCTTCTGTATAGGGTGTCATCGACAAACTGGTACATACTTGACCGACGGGCTACTCTTTCGGCTACTTCTTGCTCTTCGGGGAGCTCTCTTGTTTGAAGGAAATGGACTATATGATGCGCCCAGGTTGGAGTCTGTGTCTCGACAACAAGGACTAAAGGCATCTCCTCATTTCCGGGAGCGATTGTCTCAACTGCTAGACCCTGAGGTCCTGCGGGAGGGAGCTGCTCGTCAACCGGAATGGGATTTTCCCCGGCAACTTCTCTACCAGCGGCTTTGGGAAGCTTTGCCGGGAAATGCTTGCCAGAGTTCAGCTTTCTTCTCTTCTTGGACATCGCTGACGGGGACACCGACGATTGGGTGAGGCGGAGAACAAAAGTCCCTGGTTCCACAGGAAGCTTCTGCGCAGCGCACTTCGATAGATGGTCAGCAATGCTGTTTTCCGCTCGCGGCACATGCTCAGTTTGCAGTCCATCCAAGTGCTCCTCCAATTTCCTCACTTCTTCTACGTATGCCTCCATCAGCGGGCTCTCGTGATCCTTGTTGACTTGCTTTATCACAAGCTGAGAGTCTCCTCGGACCACCAGTCTCTTGATCTCCAACTCTAGCGCAATTCTGAGTCCGGCAAGGAGCCCCTCGTATTCAGTGGTATTTTTGGTAGCTTCCTCCCGGGGAAAGTGCATCTGGACGACGTACTTGAGGTGCTCTCCGGTAGGGGCGATGAGGAGCATGCCTGCTCCAGCGCCCTGGAGTGAGAAAGCACCGTCAAAGTACATGATCCAGTCTTTGGGCGCTTCTTTGCCGGGGAGGATTGTCTCCGGAGCTTCATCATCTGGCGTGGGTGTCCATTCTGTAATAAACTCCGCCAACGCCCTGCTTTGAATGGTGCAAGTGCTCTCATACTTTAATCCAAAACTTTATGGTCAGGATGATCCTCTTCGTCAAAGATGATAGGCGTGCGGGACCATCTGAGTGGCTTCCTAGATTCTGCAGTAGGTTCCACAGCATTGACCTCGCGTGCCTACTGCTTGAGCAGGCGGCGAGAGGAATGCAAGGATGCACCCCCGTCAACGCACATGGCTTCGGTTGCTTTCTGAAACTCCCTGTCGCTAGAATCCTCATCATCATCCTCATCTTCGCTCATATCGTCTGTTTCCTTCTTCTCTCGGCCTCTGGTGGGTTTTTCCTTTTGTTGCGGGGTTTTGCCGCGGTGACCTCCTCTGCCGCCACGGCCTTTCCCGGCAGCGCCGTCTTGGCCATTTTATTTGTCACGCTTCTCATGATCGGCCCTCTGTTTCTCAACAAGTTGCTCGACCTTTCGGCATTCTTGGAGATCTTGGCCCTTGGTGTGGTGGATTTTGAAGTACGGCCCGTCGGACTTCCCGGTCTTCTCAGCGGCAGCAGCCTCCCGGCAATCAGCGCACGCGGCAGCTCCCTTACCGGGGGTTTCGGCTTTCACCTTCTTGCCTGCACTGAGGTCTCCGGAGCTCTCGACAGCCAATACTGCTTTTCCCTTACGCTTCTTGTTGTGCTTCCTGTTCCTTCCCTTCGGGTCAGGGGAGTCGTCGTCATCATCAGAATCCACTTCGATGTCCGCCTCCTCCCCGAGAAGTCGCATTCCTTCTTCAGCTCGAGCGCAGTTATCCGCCAAGGTGGAAAGCTCATTAACAGTCTTGGGGAGCTTGACATTCATCTTGGCTCGCATCCTCCTGTTGCGCACGTTCGAGTGGAATGCGACAATCACCGCTGCGGGATGAATCTCTAGAATGTTGCGGTGCACTCGGCTGAATCTCTGGATATACTTTCTCAAGGTTTATCCCTCCTTTTGCGGGAGGACTTGGAGATCGCTGGGTTGGCCTGGTTCTTGATGACCACCGGTGAAGGCGCCAACGAACTCGTTGCATAGATCAGCCCAAGACGAAATTGAATTTTCCAGCAGATGCATCAGCCACGATCTCACGTTTGGCTTGAGTGCCAAAGGGAAATAGTTGGCGAGCACCTTTTCATCTCTTCCTCCCGCAGCTTGAACAACTATCGTGTATATGCCCAAGAACTCCACAGGTTTCAGCTTCCCATCGTATTTCTCAGGTAGCTCAGGCTTGAAATCTCGGGTTGACGGCCAGCAGACCCGTCGCAGCTCGCTAGTGAAGGCAGGGCAACCAACCTCGTAGGGAAGGTACCCGCCAGCACTGGGCGCGGGGTCGCCGACGTCTGGACCGTTGCTCTTGTCGGATTGGCGGTGCGCTTCCCGGCGTTGCTCGATGGTGATGCGCGCGTCTTCTTTCCGCCGGTCTTCAAGGACACGCCGTTGATCCTGGTGGTCGCGTGGGCCAGACGAGACTATAGATGCCTCGTCGTGCTCATCAGCATGCGAAGCTTGCTGCGGCTGCCTCTGGGCCTGTTGTCGTGGAGGGGACTGCACCGTTGGGGTGGCCCCTTCGACGCGCTCGCCGCCCCGGGCCGCTGCTGTCGTTCGCGTACGTCGCGACGGCTCTGCATGATGGGTCTTGTTGGCTTCAACGAAAGAAATCAAACTCTGAATGGTGGCTCTCCATTCGTCCATCTTGTCTGGCGCTGGCATGAAGTTGAGCAGCATCTGGACTCGCACCATGGCTTCCTCTGCGGTGCTCGGCATGGCGAAAGAGGCGGACCGCGACGTCGCTCAACTCTTGGTAGGGCCAAGAGAAGCGTCGCCGCGTCCTTGATGCCGTGCGCCACTCGTCGGACCTTTCTGGTGGGCAGTGGGCCGATCCTGTGGGGTTGCGGCTCTGCTGGGCGCTCCGTCTCGTTCCGCACGAGGTGCACGCCCAATAATCTCGCTGGCGACGGGTGCGGCCGGAGGGTCACGGCTCGCACCGGACCGGGCGCCGCTGAGGCGGCCTCGGCCATCCGCGCGGCGGGGAGGTGATGAACGGTTGTTTCCCTCGCCCATGGCGTCGGGGCCGAGCTCGCCATGTTGTTGTTGTAGTTGCTCCTCTCCGGCGCCTCCTGCTCCATCTCCGGCCGCGAAGGACTGGACGGGGGCGCCGCCTGCGCTAACCGCGTCATTCACGATGCCCGCCTCGCTCGCAGCCGCCGCGGCATCTGCGGCGCCGGTGGCCGCGTGTGAGGGAGTTTTCGAAGTGGAGGGATGTGTGGCCGCACCGGATTTCTTCTTGGGAGCCATTGTTGAAGAAGATGACGATGGAGATCGATTCACCGTTCACGAACTCGGGTTCGCGCAAATGATGCACGCCCCCTACCTGGCGCGCCAAAGATGTCGGGGCACGGATGCTCACGATCACCAATGGGACCAGAGGTCCCTTGTGGTTCGGCAAGGGGGGTCACGTTGCACGAAGAGCGGAGAACATGAGACGACGCGACGATCAGGACACAGGCATTTACCCAGGTTCGGGCCGCGGCTAAGCATAAAACCCTACTCCTGCTTTTTGGTGGATTGATTGGAGGAACACGAAGAACGCACAGTGCCTAACCCCGGCAAGGACTGCTATCAGGGAAAGAGCTGCTACGCGAGTACAAGTGTCCGGGGGTCCTAATCCTGAGCTAGGTTGCCTTGGGCCTCCTTTTATAGTGCAAGGGGTTACCACAATGGCAAAACAATCATTATCTATTGATTAGATAGCTAAGCAGAGCTATCATACCTAACTCTGGCATTTAGGACAAAATGCCATGATTACCTGCCTAGGTGCCGCTCGGGGGTGCATCCCCGGCAAGCTCTTGCCACCGCTTGGCCGGTCGTTGCTTATGGTCTTGACACGCTGCAGGGCGGGTGTCAACTGAGCGTAACTTGCATTCCGATGTGTCGCCACGTGCTTAGCGAGAGCTGATTAGCCGCCTGAGGGCTCGACACCACATCGATAAGTGACAGGCGTAGCAATGCGGTGGAGCAGTGGCCGGTTGGCTCGCACCTGCCGGGGAGTGGCTTGCCGGGTCTTCTGGAAGGTGTGCATGTCTTGGTCCCCGGCAAGTGTCGGGGACGTGCTTGGCGCGTTGCAGTCGAGGCTTGGGCTTCCGCGTCTGGTTTGTTGCAGTCTGGTCTTGATCATTCGCCGGGTTTTTGCTTCTACCGCCTGTGCATAAGTCAGGGGCACTGGGTACCCCTGTACTAGTGCATCGACACATGGGTAGCCGTATCCACAGTTGCCTTCCATACCAACACTTTCCAAGGAATTTATTATTTGACAACATAAAGTAAATTTCTTTTTCATTTCGGGACTGGGCATCCCTATTACTGCCATACTCTCGTGCAATGACAAGTGAATAAACACTCATCTTGAGAATAACACATCTAGCATGGAAAAATATTGGACACCCCCTACCGTTTGATGAGCGGTAGGAGCACACAAAAAGGAAATTTATTTTGAAAATTAGAGATGGCACATACAAATTTGCTTAGAACGGCATGGAAATACCGCATATAGGTAGGTATGGGGAGAAAAAGGCCAGATTTGGGGGCTGCAAGAGAGGAAAGAGATGATGGAGAGAGAAGAGAGGATATTTATTTGTGTCCCTATGCACGATTGCTGACGATTGCTGACGTGGCTTGAGACTGCATCGGTGTTTCCCCAAAGAGGAAGGGATGATGCAGCACAACGACGGCAAGTATTTCCCTCGGTTATGAAACCAAAGTATTGAACCAGTAGGAGGACCACGCAACACTATGTAAACGGTACCTGCACACAAAGAACAAATACTTGCAACCTGACGCGAAAGAGAGGTTGTCAATCTCTCCACGGTAAAAAGATAGATTAGATCGTAGATTGGATAAATAGATCTCATAAGAACACAAAATAAAAGAGGCAAATAAAAAGTGCAGCAAAGTATTTTTGGGTTTTTGGAATAGTAGATCTGAAAACAAAAGCGGCAAAAAGATAGATCGGAAAGCAATATGTTGGAAAAGTAGACCCGGGGGCCTTAGGTTTCACTAGTTGCTTCTCTCATGAGTATAGCACACGGTGGGTGAACAAATTACTGTTGGGTAATTGATAGAAGATCAAATAATCATGACGATATCCAAGGCGATTATCATTATATAGGCATCACGTCCAAGATTAGTAGAACGAAATGATTCTACATCTACTACTATTACTCCACACATCGATCGCTATCCAGCATGCATCTAATGTATTAAGTTCATGGAGAAACGGAGTAATGCAATAAGAATGGTGACATGTTGTAGACAAGATCTATTCATGTAGAAATAGACCCCATCTTGTTATCCTTAATAGCAACGATACATGCATGCCTCGCTGCCCCTTCTGTCACTGGGAAAGGACACTGCAAGATTGAACCCATCACAAAGCACCTCTTCCCATGGCAAGAAAATTCGATCTAGTTGGCCTAACTAAACCAAAGATTCGAAGAAGAAATATGAGGCTATAAGTAATCATGCATATAAGAGATCAAAGAAGACTCAAATGATATTCTTGGATAGAAACTGATCATGAACTCAAAACTCATCGGATCCCAACAAACACACCGCAAAAAGTCATTACATCAAATAGATCTCCAAGAGACCATTGTATTGAAAATCAAAAGAGAGAGAGAAAGCCATCTAGCTACTGCCTACGGACCCGTAGGTCTATGGTGGACTACTCACGCATCATCGAAGAGGCACCAATGAGGATGATGAACCCCTCCGTGATGGTGTTAGATTGGATCTCGCGGTTCTGGAACTTGCGGCGGCTGGAAGTGTTTTTCATCGACTCCTCTAGGGTTTCTGGAATATTTTGGTATTTATAGAGCTCAGAGGTGGTGGAGGGGGGTCCCGAGGCGGCCACAACCCACCAGGGCGTGCCCGGGGCCTCTGGCGCGCCCTGGTGTCTTGTGGGCGGCCTGGGCTCCCTCCTGGGTACTTCTTTGGCCCACTGGCTTCCTTCTGGTCCAAAAAAATCTCCAAAAAGTTTCTTCGCAATTGGATTCCGTTTGGTACTGATATTCTATGAAATAAAAAACAAGCAAAAAACTGCAACTGGCACTTGGCACTATGTTAATAAGTTAGTCCCAAAAAATGATATAAAGTTGCTATAAAATGTTTGTAATAAATCCAAGAATGATAATATAACAACATGGAACAATAAAAAATTATAGATACGTTGGAGACGTATCAAATGCTACAATATTTCCATGTGCGATTATGTGTGTAGGAAAAGAATTTAAAAACTTTGAAAATGATGGCTATTGTGTGATCTAATAGGCACATAGTGTAAGTAAAAGAACCATGGGCGATAGTAATGAGAAGTGCATACGGTTGATGGAACAAGACATATGCTACCCACAAACGGGCTCCAATGCCCCGATGCTGAAATTAATGCCATTATACACATGTCCCGCAAACCGTGTGCCATGCATAATAGATATATAACACCCGGGTTTAAAATACGAAGCGCCTCCGATGAGTCACACAACCACACATGGGTGTAAAGTAACAACTGTGTGCCACGACTCGCCGCCCGTCGCCGCCTACGCTCACCAATGGTGTCTGGTCGTCGCTCATGGGCTTCATTTAGTATTCCCGCGCTCCAGCCAAGGCTTCCCGCGGAAGCGGTAGCGCCAGCGATAAATTTGTAAAATCCCCAATCCCCTAGCCACCCGCGCGCTATAAATAACCACAATGATAGCCCGAGGTGGCGAGTCACTGATCCCCTGGCTAGGTACCACCACACATATACCTCAAACCCCGCACTGGCCGACGACATGAAGGAATTGGGCGACGGCGGAATCAAGGCTACCGGCGTTGTGGTCGGCTTGGCGGTCGACGACCATACCGTCGTCTCTCCCGACGACAACCAGAGGAGGCAGGAATCGTGATACGAGCAAGCCACCAGGTTAGCCAGGGTCGTGCTAAAAGCAGCTAGGGATCGCCAGCGGACGATATTGCGGGCTCGGGTAGAGTGCGCAGGATGGTGCGGGCGGAGGAGCAAGAACCGTGACGATGCAAGGACAACTGCGGCAGTGTCCAGTGCATGAGGCGCATGCTTATGTCCCAGATGAAGGAGGACGCATCTCCGGACGCCGGGGGAGACCTGGCAGCCGTGGCTGCAGCCCTGGCTAGGGCCAGGGTCTCGTCAGAAGCCAGGACGACGTACGAAGACCCGACGGATGCGGCAACCCTGGTGAGAGCTACGCCCGAGGCAGTACCGGCGATCACCAATGTCGAGGCAGCCTCGACCTCGATCGATCAAGGTGTCGGTCATCGAATTGGCGACCTCCTGTCATCCCGAGCCAAGGAACGACACAATGGATGATGGCAGGTGTGCGTGCTGGGTTGGCTTTAGAGGTTGTAGCTCTTTTGTGCGTGCGCAGTTCATATATATTATATTTATGTAAATTAGCGAGCTAATGTTTTGTAAATTACTCATTCAACTAGGCACTGGATCAATTTGAGCATGTAAATGCTCGATTGATTTGTTCATGCGTGCCAAATATGTCAATTATATGTGCTAGCCTATCTATATACTATCTCATTTTGGTAATATGGACAATTAATATGAAAAAAGCCTTCTGGAAATCAGCGTTGATCGCCACTTCGAAACACATGGATATCCTCTACTCTAATCGGCATGCGCTTAAACTGAATGAACTTTGTGTGAGACTAATACTTTCCATGAAAATTTAAGAACTTAACAAACATCATTTGATTGTATCCACGTTAACACGGTACTTAACAATACCAAACTTAACAATATTGACAACCATATGGTCCATATCTACATACTTAAAATAGTAACAACCAACGTATTTTATGAAGCAGAGGGCCAGTAACCACAACTATACAGTGGAAGCAGCTTGATCATGGCATTTTAGCATCTCATCAATGAAAAGGAAGATCCCTTCATTGCCTTCGTAGAGCATGAGTATAATAGTGTCTCCAATTTTCAAATGTGGATGCATTGCCAGGACAACCGAGAACCTATTAATTTGAACGGTTCCATTTGTGCGGGAAATGCAGTACCTTGCAATCACTTTAGCCTTCGTAGTGTGATAGGACCACGTCGGGAAATAAATTCAGGAACAACTCTAACGGGCAATTTCTGTTGCAATGAAGAATAAAAACCAATTGTAACATACCGTTGAAGCTATCTATAGTTTATGAACAACAAGATAAAAGTAAGATTTTTTTACCAAAATTTTGTTGACACAATTGGTCTTGTTCAATGTGTGCACCAGTGGCAGATTTTTCCCCATCCCAAATCCAGCGTTCAAACATTCTCCCGGCAGTGTATCAAAAAAATTATGACATGCTCCAAGTCTTTCTAGTGTACTTTGATATGGCGAGTAATATATAGATTTTTAGCTATGCATCGAACATATCGTGTGTAAAAGGTTGAAAGTGTGTATTTATTCGAGAAGAATACTGGACATACATTGATAATTAGAATTTGTTACTAGCTGGGAACAGAGTCAGAAAAAGAAATCCCAATTGGTTGCTTACATAACGATGTTAGACAAAACAATTACTCTAATTTTGCTAAGTAATATGTAAACATGCAGTAAGTTGAAAGAACCCTAACCTAGATTAGAATCTGGTCGGATGGTGCCATTCTCGAAGTGAACATCCATGTTAAGACCAGGCTTTGGTGTACACACTAGAATTTTACTGTCAGCTTTAAGTTCATAAAACTGAGATAATTTTCTCCAAAGGCACGCATCAAAATAAGGGTTACCAACTTTATCATTTTTACCCGTACTTTCATTGTACATCCATGGTTCGTGGTCAATATGACATCAATGGAGTCATCAACTAAGTAAAGGCCAATATTTCCTTGTACACGTGTTCTTGCAAAGTAGGGGGTGTATTGCGGGAAATGATAAGATCGTTACGTATATTGAACTAGCAGAGCAACAAGAAAATATGGAAGAAATTGAGAAAACATAACAATAGCTGAAATCAAAGTACAAAATATGTAACTAAACAGATAATGTAACCAAGATGACATGTAAATATGAGAGTAATTAAAAGAACGGTACGACATTAATTTTCCTGATTTAGAAGAAAAAATCCTCTTTAACGTCTATGCTGCATGTGGGACCTTTTATCCAAATTTAGCAATGTACAATACATGTTCATAATATTAGGCCATACCAACCGTGGTAGGGTGAGATTGAACATACCGTGTGCCCCCTAAAGTCGTCTGGTATGGTGAGATAGAACTTCTTGTCCGTCTGGATACCGCCACCACACTTGCCTGATTAGTGCTTGCACTGTGGACACAAAGGCACCCTTAAAAGCAACAAATTCTCCAATTTGTTCGATATCATAGTAACTATAAACACTCAGGAAAAAGGGTTCCCCCTGCTTTGTATTACAAAGCAACCAACCGATACAGCCAACGATAGGTGCTGGGGCGGAAGCAGCACAGTCACACCCAAAAGAAACGAAAGAGAAAAAACAAAAGAAATAAATGCCGACAATGGCGGATCGACAGAAACGAAGAAGCTTCACGACCACTGCGCCCACTGAAGATCTCCCACCCAGTTCCAAGACTCCGAAGCACCGGTACCAATCAACACCTCCAAGAAGGACCGCGACAATGACGACGCTGCTGCCAAGGGTTTCCCCCAGTACGCGACGAGGCAACAGGAAGGGTAGCCTCCGACGCCCTCCAGGAAGGTTCAGCGGCACCCACAGGCGCCACCGCGTTGGTGTCGGCCAGGCCGACAGGGGTTTCTCCCGATCCCAACCTTCACCTCGGATGCTCCGGAGCCTGCCACCAAACCGACCACCACCCTGCGCCAACGCGGTCTTGAAGCCTCCACGCCGTCTCACCATGGCACCGCGAAGTGAGACCTGCACAGTGACGAATCGGAGCAGGGACTAGGGGCAGCAGCACCATTGGCATGCGGGAGGGCTCAACCTCCACCATCAATGACGGTAGTCGACCGGACACAATAGCAGGAGCATACTAGGCCCGTGGGCCCACAGGCCCGGTCAGGCCCTTAGACGCCCGTAAAGCTCCCGCCATCGCGCTGCAACAGGCACGCCGTCGGCGTCGCCACCCCCCGTCCGAGCTGCTCCTCCTCCTCACCACACAGACGACGACGAAGTCACACCAGGGGCCGGCCCACTAGGACCCAGATGGGGCCTGGAGGGCCCAGATCTGGGCCGGGGGCGCGCCGCTGGCCACCCTGCGCCACCACGCCGTCCCGCCGCCAAGGGGCCACGCCACCAGCTCGCGCACTGCCGGCTACCGCCGCCGAGTCGTCGGGCCGACGCCAAGCCGAGGAACACCGCCGCCGCCCCATGCCCTGGGCAGGGGAGCCGCACGCTCGGGGACAGAAGGTCCCGCCGCCACCAACACCACCCGGGCCAGCGTTGGGGCGTCCGCTGGCGACGGCGGGGAGGAAAAGGGGGGAGGAGGACAGCCGAGGGGGAGGGGGCGCGTGCCGCCCTGGCCACCTCCCGGGGAGGCGGCGCAAGGGCGGACCCGGGAGGGGGAGAGGGGAGGGGGGACGGGGGCGGCCGGCGGCGGTGGGGAGGCCCTAGGGAAGCCGACGGCGGCAGGAGGAGGACAGGAGAGGAACCCTAGGGAGGGAGCGGGTCAGGCCTCGTCCTCCTCACAGCGCAAGCATGGGGAAAACGAGAATCCAACTATAAAAACCCTTGGCATAAGAAGATAAGATTTCATTATCATTAAACTCACATAGGTAGGGAAGGTGGTTTTTAGGGTTCTCAGAGCAACAAATAAAATCATAAATTTGACACAGATTCTAAGCATAGCATAGCAAACAATTTATTTGATGCCATAAGAGTCTCCCCTTTTGAGACAACCGGTGACGCACAAAATAAGCATGCTCATCTAATGATTTTCCCTTAACTAAGCTAGTTTGGGTTTCAGCACGAGCACGAATGGATAGAAGATGATCCAATTAGAAAACTTTAAGTGGATCCATAAGTCTTTACTTTCTGTTTGTGTGTGATAACATGATTATTGCAAGCAAACAAGCAAACTAGCTAACTAGCAAAGATAAATATTTTTGTATTTTTGATTTTTATAACAAGCAAAATATAATAGCAAATAAAAAGTAGAACAAGTGAATGATAATTAGTGAGGCACTTGATGGTAAGTTGGTGATACTCCCCGGCAACGGCGCCAGAAATCCTTCCTCATACTTGTGATCTGCGTTGGGTTTTTCCGTGATGAGGAACGGATGATGCAGCACAGTATAGATAAGTATTTACCTCAGTGAGAATCAAGGCTATCAAACCAATAGGAGGACCATGCAACCCTCGTCTCCAGCGCCTACACACAAAAGAGCAAACACTTGCACCCAACGCGGGCAAGAGGGTTGTCAAGCCCCTTGAACTCGTTACTCGCAAGTAGATAAGTAGTGTAGTTGATAGTTGGATAAATATAAATTACAAAATAACTAAAAACTAAATAATGATAGCAAGAAAATAATAGTGTTTTTAAATTTATAAGTGAATAGACCCGTGGGCCATAGTGTTCTCTAGTGGCATCTCTCTCGAAGTAGGCATACGGTGGGTAAATAAATTACTGTTGGGTAATTGGTAGAAAAGCACATAGTATGCAATATTTATTCACAGCAATGATCATGTGTATATAGGCATCACGTCCATAAGAAAATAGGCCGACTCCTGCCTGCACCTACTACTATTACTCCACGTCGAGAGCGCTTATATGCTTGCCTCTCTAAGTATTAAGTTCATGACAAGCAGAGTAATACTTGGAGAACGATGACATGATGTAGACAAAGAGAATCCATTCAATATGAATTGACCCCATTGTTTTCTCGTTAGTGGCAACAAATACGTGTCTTGTCCCTTTGTCACTGGGATATAGAGCATCACATGATTGAACCCACTACAACGCACCCCTCGCACTAAAGATAGATGAATCTAGTTGGCCAAACCAAATCAATAGATCGAAGAGATTTACGAAGCTATAATAATCATGCAAATAAGAATCATATAATTCAGAGAAGACTCAAATCTTTTTTGTGAATAATCTGAACATAAACCCACAATGCATCGAAACCCAACAAACGCACTGCACAAAGTAATTACATCGAATAGATCATCGTGAAGATGCGGTGAACTTTGTATTGAAGAGCAAAGAGAGATAGATAGAGAGACAACTGGATACTAGCTATGGACCCATAGGTTTGTGGTAGACTACTCACACATCACCATGGGAGCACCAAGGTTGATGAAGAGGCCCTCTGTGATCAATCCCCCCTCCGGCAGGGCACCAGAACAGGGCTCCAGATGGGCACACGGCGGAACAAAGACTTGCGGCGGCGGAAATATTGTTTCGGGAGCTCTCCTAGAGTTTTCGGTATATATGTGAATTTATAGGCCAGAGAGAGACGTCGGGAGATGAGAGGGGGACCCACGAGCTAACAAGGTGCGACCACCCCCCCTAGGCACGCCCTGTTGGCTCCTGGCTCCCTCGTGTGGCCTCCGGTCTTCTCCCGAGGCTTCCAGGTATTCTTTTGGTCTAGAAAAAATCATCAAAAAGTTTCGTGGCAATTGGACTTCGTTTGGTACTGTAAACCTGAAAAGCCAAAAACATGCAGAAAACGGCAACTGGCACTAGGCACTAGGTTAATAGGTTAGTGCTCAAAAATAATATGAACTGGCAAATAAATGCCTAAAATGCATCCTAGAATGGTAATATTATAGCATGGAACAATCAAAATTTATAGATACGTTGTAGATGTATCAGTAAATATGGCATGAATACTTCATAAATTGTCGATACGTTGGAGACATATCATGAACACTTGCAACCAAGTAGAGAGATCGTGCTTTCGGTCTTCAGTTCGAGGGGTCGTTTGTGGGTGGTTCGAGGGATTGTTCATCTATGGTTCAAGGGACTCCAAGTACGATCTACATCGTCATGTTCTTCTTCCGCTGCAACTCAGTGACGGTAACGATCGCGATCGTAACCGTTACCATATCTTCATAGTGTTCCTAGTTGATCATAGGGCATAAATTTTTTGTTTTCTACTATGTTCCCCAATAGGGCATCGTCCTTTCCACGTACACGCAACACGCATATCGAAGTCCGCGTCCTCCGAGGGTAATCGGGGAGGCGAGGGCAATGCCAGCAACCTTGGCAGAAGTGCCTTCTCGTTCTCCAATGGCGGCGTGGAGCGGCCACAGACGCCGACAAGTGCGGCACTCGGTGGATACGGTAGTGTTGGGGAAGTGGGTGGATGCAGTGGCGGCACCTCGATAGTGTCGAAGCGGCCAGAATGGGGTGGCGACAACTATTGGAAACGTAGTAGAAAACGAAAAAATCACCCTACGATCAACGAGGAACATGATGACCCACAAGTATAGGGGTTCAATCGTAGTCCTTTCAATATGAAAGAGTGTCGAACCCAATGAGGAGTGATGACCCACAAGTATAGGGGATCAATCATAGTCCTTTCGATAAGTAAGAGTGTCGAACCCAGCGAGGAGCAGAAGGAAATGATAAGCGGTTTTCAACAAGGTATTCTCTGCAAGTGTTGTGAGTAACAGTGGTAGATAGTTTTGTAGCAAGATAATTCGTAACAAGTCACAAGTAACAATAGTAGCAATGGTGCTGCAAGGTAACCCAATCCTTTTTGTAGCAAAGGACAGGCCTAAAAGTACTCTTATATTAAGCAAGTGCTCCCGAGGACACTGATATGTCTCCAATGTATCTATAATTTATGAAGTATTCATGCCATGTTTACAATAATTTTATATGATTTTGGTATGATTTTATTAGAACTAACCCGGACTAACGTTGTTTTCAGCAGAACTACCATGGTGTCGTTTTTTTGTGCAGAAATAAAAGTTCTCGGAATGGGCAGAAAATTTACGGAGAATATTTTTGGAAAATATAAAAAATACTGGAGCAAAAAGATACCGGAGAGGAGTCCCGAGGCAGCCAAAAGTCTAGGGGGCGCCCCCCCCCCCTCTAGGGCGCGCCCCCCTGGCTTGTGGGCCCCTCGGGAGTCCCCTTGACGTGACACCGACGCCAAAAATTCCTATAAATACCAAAACCCCCAGAAAGAAACCTAGATCGGGAGTTCCGCCGCCGCAAGCCTCTGTAGCCACGAAAAACCAATCGGGAGCCCGTTCACGCACCCTGCCGGAGGGGGAAACCATCACCGGAGGCCATCTTCATCATCCCGGCGGTCTCTGTCGGTGTCAAAACCGGCGGATCTCGGGTAGGGGGTCCCGAGCAGCGAGACTAGAATCGAGGGTAACAGGAGATGAAGGGGACAGTGTTTTACCCAGGTTCGGGCCCTCCAATGGAGGTAATACCCTACATCTTGCTTGATTATATTGATGGTATAAGGGTTACAGAGTTGATCTACCACGACATCGTATGACTAAAACCCTAGATGAGTTATGTTGGTCTACAACCTAAAACCCTCCGGCTTATATAGACGCCGAGGGTACCTAGGGTTTACATATAGTCGGTTGCACATTAAAGGGAAAAAATATGCCTATCTACTGTCGACAACTTGGAGGACACGCCATGACTCCGTGAAACTTCCACCTTGGCGACGGGGCACCTGATCACCCAATGCTCATCCAGTGGCCCACATAGTCCGTCCTATGAGAAACAGGTCGGCTATCCGAGGACCCCTTAAACCAGGACTCCCTCAGTAGCCCCCGGACTAGCCTCCAACGCCGAGGTATATCCGGATAATCTTGTACATCGAAGTCTTCAGCTTGCGAGGCGAGTCCCTCCATCCCTTCTTGTTTGGCAACCGTCCTGTCATCGGCGAAATCCCAAACGTCACGTGATTTGTTGGGTCCATAGTAATAGCGTTTCTCGATCCTCGCGCGTCGTGGGGAGACGAACGGTTCAACAGCTTTTTTACAAAACTACCCCTTCCACAAAAGAGGCACCACCCATTTAAACAAACTGACTCGAGGTCCAAGCCACATCTTCTTCTTCCCCATCGGAAAAAGCTTCCAGCGAAAGGTCTCCACCAAAAATGACGAGCGCCCCCAGTTCCTCCTCGCATCCTTACGGATCCCATCCCGGGGACTGGACAAGCTGTTCCGTGTCCCTCCTTCGACTACGAGACCTCGAGACCCAAGGGTACCTTCCCTCCTCGGATCTGACAGTTGTCCGCACCGGTTTGTCTTCATTCAACGGCGAGGCCCTCGCGGAGAACTTCCCCCATCCACAAAAGGGGGAGCACGTATGTTTTGTGCCCTTCCTCCTACGAGGTCTCGGATTTCCCATCCATCCGTTCCTGAGAGGGTTACTGGTGTTTTATGGAATCCAGCTCCACCACCTCACCCCAGGGTCTATTCTGCACATCTCGGGCTTCGTCGCCCTTTGCGAGATGTTCCTGGGCTGCGAGGCACACTTCGAACTGTGGAGGAAATACTTCTGCCTCGTTCCTCGCACTCGAGACAAGACAATTTTCGAGGTTGGTGGAGCCAAAGTATGCCGCATAGCGGGGACGGGATATCCCGTGGGGACGCCGAAGGAGTCCGAAGTATGGACTTCGGAATGGTTTTATATCGAGGACGTCCCTCTATTCGATCCAGCTCGGAGGGGTCTGCCCGAATACTCCGACGCCCCTTTGAAGAAAAGGTACAACTGGCGTCCGAACAGCCTGTCCCAAGAGGACAGCGTTGAGGTGCAGCGCTTAGCAGCCCGCGTGAGGGTACTAGCCCATCATAAGCTGACCATGATAGACGTCATGGCCGCTGCCATCACCCGGTGCGTCCAACCTCTTCAACAGAGGATACACCCCTTATGGTGTTACAACGGGACAAGCGATACTACTCGCTCCCGAAGACTGGGCCCTGCCGATCAAACAGCATTAGCCGTCGCACTTGCCGACCTATACAAAGGAGAGCAGGAAGATTTTATTCGGCGGTCGACAAAGGAGGGATACTCAAGCCACAATCCCATCTAATGGGTAAGCCTTTCTACCCTGTGACCACAGTTCGGTTTCTCAATTTGTCCCTTTTTTGACCGAAGCCTTCAACTTTATGCGAACGGGAATGGAGGAGCTTTATCGAGACTGTCAACTGTCTGACCCCTCAGCCCGAGGACTATTCCCGTGACGATGATCCGGGCTTTCATGAGGATCCGGACCTGTCGATCGAGCTCGAAGACGGGGTTTTCTACCAGGAGGGCCTTGACGGCTCCAAGGTGGCTATCATAGCCAATTATCCCGGATCCTTCCCTTCCCCTGCAATAAGCAAGAAGAAGAAAAGTTCATCCCGCAAGAGACAAGTATCCTCCAACGACCCAAACGCGGCGGCTCCTACTCCCAAGCGCCGTAGATCCGCGCGACATACATCGGCAACGGCGGCAGTGCCCGGGCCGGAAAACAACAAGGATCTGACAAGTGAACCGGTCGCGGGGTTGAGCCCGCCTACAGGTTCATCCCAAAGGTATTTTGCTCGATCGTTTGATTTATTACCGCAATTGATAAAGCCTCACAAGAGACCTCATGTCGAAATATTTAGGCAAAGAGTTCGACCGTCTCCCGCCGAGGACGTCGCTAGGACGTCCGGCGATGTTCAAGATTCCAGGCCTTCCACTCAAGCTGAACCTGCTACGGGGGTCCCCTCCGTCAATCCAGCCCCAGCTGATTCTGGTGACGCCATATTCGTCACCAAATCCGAGGTTGGGAGCGCTATGCATCATCGGCGGCGACGAGAAGCCCTGCGTCATCCAGCCTTCTCCGAACAAGAGGTCGGTGCTCTGCGTACGGCGGACGCGCACCTCGGAGCTGCCCGATCAGGGTTCGGGGAGGCCATGAAGTTAATATCGTCCAGCCTGCAGGTGAGTAGTCGGTTATTAGAGTCCGAACACTCGTGTAAACCCAGTAGCCCCCGAGCCTTAAATTGGTCGGCACAACCGAATTAAGGATCCCTATATTATTTTACTGCTAATGCAGGCCTCGAGGCAACAAAGCGAGCAACTGGTCAAGGAACTGGAAGCTAGCCGAGCACAGGTCGAATCTGTAAAGGCCGAACTGGAGCAAGTGAAGAGCTTTACTCGAGAGGCACATGGTGAGTATATATGTTCTGCTGATCTTAGTATATTTCCATGCTTACGCGAGGGTATTATGTAGCAGCTGAATCAATAGGGCAATTACAAAGGGATTTGGATGTAGCCCGAGAATCTCAGCGATATGCCGAGTCCTAGCAAGAGGCTGGCTGTCGTGTTTTGCAACGACACCTTGAAGAGAAGAACCGCCTGAAGGAGGAGAACATACAGCAGGCCGAAGAAATTGAGAGCTTAAAGACTCAATTGGCCCAGGCCCAAGGAGAGAACCAGAAATTACAAAGGGGCATGTTCGGTAAGTGTGATTCTAACATTGGAAGGTATTTTTTATGAATGAAGCATAATACGCATGCCGTGACTCATGTACAGGTCTCCTGACTGGGCGACCCGAAGAAGAGATCGGATCCTACCAGGGAAGCCTTTTAAAAGAGTTGTCCGCCCTTCAAGAGCGGGCTCGGAAGGCCATGAAGAGCATGGTGAAAGCATTGTGGCCTGCCGAGCAGCCTCCGGAGGGGATGACCGAGTTAGTCGATCACTTCAAGGGAGCCCGAAGTAGGTTCGAGCTGTGGAAGACATCGGCTTGTCGAGAGGGAGCACGAGAAGCGTGGGCGATGATCAAGACCCGCTATACCGGACTTAACCCCGAGCGTATGGCTCAGGTTGGGCCAGTAGGGTCAAATGGACAAGAAGTGCCGCTCCACCTGGTATACGATCAGGTGATGCCTGCCGCCCGTCTCTCACAAGAAGATTGCTCCCTGGACACCATAATCGACAATCTCGATCGGCAGCCAGATGTATGATTATACGTAACTATGTACTAATAACCGAGGAATTGCTCCGTCTGTGTTGTAAACTTTGTCTTAACCGGCCATCGGCTTCGGCCTCCCGCGCTAATAGCTTGGGAGTGTTCCTTGTAAATTATCACCCTAGGGGAGTGAATTATGTTCGGGGAACCAGGCAATCCGGCCATGTGGTGCAAACAGACAGAAAGCACACAGGGAGATATGTTATATTACTGCTTAGCGTAAGAAACATCTTCCGAAGAAAATAGTACCTCTATCGATACCTTTCTTCAGGTTGCTACGTAAATCGTACGTAGAAGGCCGTATACTGTTAGTATGCGACTAAGGGCTTTCGTAAGAGAAGAAGCCCGAGTAATGGTCATGACGACCACCGTGTTATTAGTTGATTCCATCGTAGCTGATCAATTGTCTGCTAAAGATAGCTAGCTTTTGGCTTCACCCGTCTGAGGTACGTATCCGGATGACCCGGTCGTAACAATCGTAGAGGTGCTCCCTTTACCCTCTAGCCGAACAATCGGGAACGTAGAAGGTAACCACAGGAGCGAGGCAACCCAGCTTGGCAAAGTCTTAGTTCGAATTGATGCATATGATGGCTTAAAAATGACAAGGGAAACATGCACACACAATAGATGTGAATAAGTGCTTATAATATAAAAACATTGGCTTCGGAAAAGAAGCCCCCAGGTACTGTGTTCGGATTAAACACTTAAGTGTGTAGGCCAAAAATCTTTAGTACAAGATCGGTTGAGCCGAACATAGAGTTGGGAAGAAAAAAGAATTCAAACCTGCCAAAAATCAAGGTGGGAGGGAGAAGAAATAACAAAGAAAAAGAAAGAAAAGAGAAAGGTAAAGAGTATGACAACACCGGTCTAGCCGTAGAAGCGCCGAAGACGAGCTGCGTTCCATGGTTTGGTTCAAGGCGGTTGTCCGGCGGGTTCCGAAGACGGTAAGCCCCTCCTACGAGTACCTCGTCAATTATGAAGGGTCCTTCCCATTTGGGCTTGAGTTTATGCTTCTGCTTCTCCGGGAGCCGTAGGACGAGTTCGCCCACGTTGTATGCTTGTGCCCTGACCTCCCTGCTCTGGTAACGTCGGGCCTGCTGTTGATAAAGGATAGAACGGGCCCGAGCTATGTCGCGCTCCTCCTCCAAGGCGTCCAAGTCGTCTTGCCGATCTAACTCGGCCTCCTTTTCTTCGTACATGCGCACCCTTGGTGCGTCGTGAATAATATCACAAGGAAGGACCGCTTCTGCCCCATAGACCATGAAGAACGGTGTGTATCCCGTTGATCTATTCGGGGTGGTGCGCAGGCCCCATAGAACGGAGTCGAGCTCCTCAACCCAATGACAGTCGGACTCTTGAAGGGACCGGACCAAACGTGGCTTAATGCCGCTCATAATGAGGCCGTTTGCTCGTTCGACTTGTCCATTAGTCTACGGGTGATAAACCGATGCGTAATCGAGTTTGATGTCCATCTTTGCACACTAGTCTTTGACCTCCTGGGCCGTGAAATTGGATCCGTTGTCAGTTATTATACTGTGTGGAACACCGTAACGGTGTACCATGCCGGATATAAAGTCGATTACTGGTCCGGACTTGGCTGATTTTACAGGTTTTGCCTCTATCCACTTGGTGAACTTGTCCACCATGACCAGTAAGTATTTATTCTTCTTGGTCCCCCCTTTAAGTGGTCCGACCATATCCAGCCCCCAGACCACGAAGGCCAGGTGATTGGAATAGTCCGAAGAGCTGTTGGGGGCATGTGACTCTGATTTGCAAAAAGTTGACACCCCACGCAATATTTAACAAGTGACTGAGCGTCCGCCCGAGCTGTGGGCCAGAAAAACCCAGCCCGGAAGGCCTTGCTTACCAAGGCTCTTGCTGCGACGTGATGACCGCCCATCCCTGCGTGGACTTCGGCTAAGAGCTGCCGCCCTTCTTCCTCGGAGATGCACCGCTGTAGTATTCTGGTGGTGCTCTTCTTGTATAACTCACCTTCGTGTACCTTGTAGGTTTTGGAGCGCCGAACTATGCGCCGCGCCTCCGTCTGATCGTCGGGGAGTTCTTTGCGAAGGAGGTAGACGAGGAAGGGCTCCGTCCATGGCACGATTATTGCCATGACCTCGTGAGCCGAGGGCATTTCGTCCATTACGGAGCCACCGATGATTTGATCGTCTGGTTCGTTTACAGGGGGAACAACCTCGTCTGCACTGGTTAGATCGGCGCCTTTTTGATCGTCTTGCCAAACCACGGATGGCTTAAAGAGCCGTTCCAGGAAAGTGTTTGGTGGGACAGGGTCGCGTTTGGCTCCCATGTGAGCCAGTATGTCGGCAGCTTGGTTGTCGTCTCTGGCGACGTGGTGAAATTCTAGCCCCTCGAACCGTGCGGATATCTTGAGGACAACGTTTCTATATGCCGCCATCTTTGGATTCTTGGCATCGAACTCGCCGTTGATTTGAGAGATGGCCAGGTTGGAGTCTCCCCGTACCTCCAGCCGTTGTATGACCATTGAGGCTGCCATCCGAAGACCGTGCAAGAGGGCTTCGTATTCGGCTGCATTGTTGGAGTTGGCATACATGATTTGCAACACATATCGAACGTTGTCGCCTGTGGGGGATGTGAGAACCACTCCAGCCCCCAGTTCGGCCAAAGTTTTGGATCCATCGAAGTACATGGTCCAATGGGAGTATGTACTATATTCCCTGGGGAGCTCGGCTTCTGTCCATTCGGCGAGGAAATCTGCCAACACCTGAGATTTAATAGCTCGTCATGGTTTGTAGGTAATTTCAAAAGGAAGGAGCTCAATGGCCCATTTGGCTATGCGGCCGGTGGCATCCCTTTTATTGATTATATCATTCAGGGGTACTTCGGATGCCACTGTGACCGAACACTCTTGGAAGTAGTGTCTTAGTTTCCGGAATGCCATAAATACTGTATAGGCTATCTTCTGGTAGTGCGGGTATCTGGACTTGCATTGCGTTAGTACTTCTGACACGTAATAGACCGGCTTCTGTATCTGGAATTTGTGTCCCTCCTCCTCTCGTTCGACGACTAGCACTGCACTAACGACTTGGTTGGTGGCCGATATGTATAATAACATGGGCTCACCCACGCCTGGTGCTGTGAGTATGGGATTGCTTGCCAGGAGTGTCTTGATTTCTTCTAACGTAGCCTTTGCTTCATCGGTCCATTCGAAATTCTTGGTTCGTTTCAGCAATTTATAGAGCGGTAAAGCCTTTTCACCGAGGCGGGAGATAAAGTGACTTAACGCCGCCATGCAACCCGCCAACCTTTGGACATGCTTTAGCTCTGTGGGAACTGCAAGTTCTGATAGGGCAACGATGGGAAACGATGAATCCGAGCAGTTTACCGGCGGGAACTCCGAATACACACTTCTCCGGATTGAGTCGTATATCGTATTCGCGTAGGCTGGCAAAGGTTTGCCTTAGATCGTCGATCAAATGGCTGACGTGCTTGGTTTTAATTACCACATCGTCAATGTATGCCTCGACTGTTTTGCCAACCTGTTTTTCGAGACAGGTCTGGATCATGCGCTGGTATGTAGCCCCAGCGTTCTTTAGCCCGAAAGGCATTGTGTTGAAGCAGAATGGCCCATATGGTGTGATGAATGCGGTTGTAGCTTGGTCGGATTCCTTCATTTTGATCTGATGGTATCCGGAGTAAGCGTCAAGGAAACACAGTGCATCATGTCCGGCTGTGGCGTCGATGATCTGGTCTATCTGTGGTAGGGGGAAAGGGTCCTTGGGGCAGGCCTTGTTAAGGTCTTTAAAGTCGACGCACAGCCGCCAGGATTTGTCTTTCTTTGGTACCATCACCAGATTTGCCAACCATTCCGGATGCTTAATGTCCCGAATAAATCCGGCCTCTAGCAGTTTGGCTAATTCTTCACCCATAGCTTGTTGTTTGGGCTCGGAAAAGCGGCGCCGAGTCTGCTTGACGGGCTTAAAGCCTTCAATGATATTCAGACTGTGTTCTGCCAGCCGCCGTAGGATTCCGGGCATATCAGAAGGGTGCCAGGCAAAGATATCCCAGTTTTCTCGTAAGAATGTCCGAAGCGCTTCGTCCATTACGAGGTCGAGTTGAGCTCCGATGGACGCTGTCTTGTTGGGGTCCGTCGGGTGCACCTGAAATTTAACGATTTCCTTTGCCGGTCTAAAGGACATGGGTTTGGGCCTCTTGCTGAGGATCACATCGTCCTTGTCTACCGTTGACCGAAGTGTGGTCAGTTCTTCTGCAGCAAAGGTCTCAGCTAGAGCCTCGAGGGCGAGTGCTGCTGTTTTGTTTTCGGCCCGAAGGGCTATATTCGGATCACTGGAGGTTGTGATCACCCCGTTTGGTCCTGGCGTCTTTAGTTTCATATACCCGTAATGTGGTATAGCCTGGAATTTGGTGAAGGCGTCACGTCCCAGCAGGGCGTGGTAGCCGCTGGGGAAGGGCATGATATGGAAGAGGAGTTCTTCGGATCGGTAGTTTTCGGGCGTGCCGAACACTACGTCCAGGATGATACGTCCTGAACAGCGTGCCTCTTTCCCCGGGATGATTCCCCGGAAAGTTGTGTTTCTATGCTCGATGCGAGATCGGTCGAACTGCATTTTTTCCAGGGTATCTTCGTAGATCAGGTTTAAGCCACTGCCGCCGTCCATTAGCACCTTGTGTAACCTGAAGCCATCGATGATGGGGTTCAGGACTAAGGCGGCCGGTGAATGACCGGGAAGAATGGCTGGTCGGTCAGTATCTGCAAAGGTAATGGGCATGTCTGCCCATGCACTTGTTGCTGCCACATGATATATCTATTCGAGTTCTTTAAGAGCTCTTTTCCTCCTGTTCCTTGAGGGGAACGTTTCGTAGATCGTCAGGACTTCGGTGGCATATTCAGGTGGCGATGTGGAGCGCCTGTTCGGCGGTGCTGCCGCAAGAATGGCTTCACCGCTTTTTGCGACCTGCCTGACGACCCAGCAAGCTCTAAGGCTATGAGTCGGAGCTGTGTTCAGCAATACGGAGTGTATGGGGCAAGGTTTATCCACTAGTCCATCAAGGACGGTACTTACCCCTGGAAGGGGCCTGTTTCTCTTTTCGGCGGGTTCGAGTCTGGCTGGCCGCTTTGGAGGTATCCTCTTTTTCCAATCTCCTCTAGGGTATTCGGTAAAGGTTAGTTCCGTAAACAGCCGTTCGGCTTGCCAAGCGCTTTCCATGGCACAATACTTCTGTACTAAAAGTGACAGCTCGGTGAAACCACGAATGGGCCGCCGCGCCAGGGCATTGAGAATCCCTTTGTCATGGCAGTTGCGAATGAAGGTTGTCACTATCTCTTGATCACTGAGGCCCCGTGCTTTGTTTCGAGCGAGGAGGAGTCTGGCCCAGTAATGATGAACCGACTCTCCTGATAAATGTATAATGTCCGGTAAGTCCGAAGACTTGGGCTCTGCTGCGATGCTTGAGTGATCGGCTTGGGAGGTGGGTGGGAAAAGATTTGACTCCGCGCCACGGTGGGAGTTCGGAATCACAGACTCCGAACTGTGTGATGGATCAGGGACTAATGCCGGACTATTTCCAGAGCAAACGCCAGGGTCCGGGTTGTAGGCAAGGTCTTGATGATTGGAGACTAGGATATAAACTGTTTTTAATTCCGGTCGCTGGGGGGACAAGCCCCCGGCCGGACACTCGACGGTGGCGACAAGGTGGGTGACCGTGGGGATATGAATGTCCCTATCGTCGGGTTTAAGCCCGAGCCGATCATAGACCGGGATCTGGTCATCGGTCATACGCATGGTCTCCATCCGATCAAATAACTCGTTGAGAAATGAGGCGATGGTAGGATGCGTGTTGCTGAAGCGAGTGGGGTCGGCATGTGGCGTCGTAGTTCCGGAGTCGTGCGAGAACGATCCCAGATTCTGTTCAACCATGGTAGATCCAGTCAAAACGACCGATTTGGGATCCACGTCATCATCGGAGGCAGGGCCCGATGTCTTCGGCGTCGAGGCGTCGGGATCTGCGGGCTCCTCCGTGGGAGTCAGGGGCTCCATCAAGACGAATTCTCCCCGTGAATCAGTGACGAACTCTAGGGTTCCAAACCTGATTCCTTGATCGGGAGAAGAGTTTCCGATCTGGCATGGGTGGCCGATCGGGTAAGCGTGCAACGAGACGTCGCCGCTCGCGAGGATCTGATCCGGGGCGAGAGCCCCCTGGGTGCTGATCTCGCCGTTTGTGACAAGGCGACCCATCGATTCCTTCTGGTGATCACAGCGGAACTCTCAATGAAAGCACCAATGTCGGTGTCAAAACCGGCGGATCTCGGGTAGGTGGTCCCGAGCTGTGAGACTAGAATCAAGGGTAACATGAGACGAAGGGGACAGTGTTTTACCCATGTTCGGGCCCTCCTATGGAGGTAATACCCTACGTCCTGCTTGATTATATTGATGGTATAAGGGTTACAGAGTTGATTTACCACGAGATCGTATGACTAAAACCCTAGATGAGTTCTGTTGGTCTACAACCTAAAACCCTCCGGCTTATATAGACGCCGAGGGTACCTAGGGTTTACATATAGTCGGTTGCACATTAAAGGGAAAAAACATGCCTATCTACTGTCGACAACTTGGAGGACACGCCATGACTCCGTGAAACTTCCACCTTGGCGACGGGGCCCCTGATCACCCAATGCTCATCCAGTGGCCCACATAGTCTGGCCTATGAGAAACATGTCGGCTATTCGAGGACCCCTTAAACGAGGACTCTCTCAGTCTCCATGACGAGGAGGGAGTAGTTCACCCTCGGGGATGAGGGTATGTACCAGTAGATATGTGTTTGATCTCTCTCTCTCTCTCTCTTTTTCTTGAGATGACACGATCTTGATGTACCGCGAGCTTTATTAATATAGATGAATCATATGGAGTTTTCCCCTCTCTATCTTCTTGTGATGAATTGAGTTTTCCCTTTGAAGTTTTCTTATCGGATTGAGTCTTTAAGGATTTGAGAACACTTGATGTATGTCTTGCGATGGGATATCCGTGGTGACAATGGGATGTTCTATTGATCCGCTGGATGTATGTTTTGGTGATCAACTTGCGGATTCCGTGACCTTGGGAATCTATGCATAGGGGTTGGCACACGTTTTCGTCTTGACTCTCCGGTAGAAACTTTGGGGCACTCTTTGAAGTTATTTGTGTTGGATTGAACATGATGAATCTGAAATTGTGTGATGCATATCGTATAATCAAGCCCATGGGTACTCGTGGTGACATTGGAGTATCTAGGTGACATTAGGGTTTTGGTTGATGTGTATCTTAAGGTGTTATTTTAGTACGAACTCTAGGGCTATTCGTGACACTTATAGGGATAGCTCATAAGATTGATCGGAAAAGATAACTTTGAGGTGGTTTCGTACCCTACAATAATTTCTTCGTTTGTTCTCCGCTATTTGTGACTTTGGAGTGAACTCTTTGTCGCACGTGAGGGATTTACATATGATTCAACTATGTCAGTATTGTTGAGAGAACTTGCACTAGTGAAAGTATGAACCCTAGGCCTTGTTTTCAAGCATTGCAATAACGTTTGTGCTCACTTTTGTTACTTGCTACCTTGCTGTTTTTATATTTTCAGATTACAAAAACCTATATCTACCATCCATATTACACTTGTATCACCATCTATTCGCCGAACTAGTGCACCTATACAATTTACCATTGTATTGGGTGTGTTGGGGACACAAGAGACTCTTTGTTATTTGGTCGCAGGGTTGTTTGAGAGAGACCATCTTCATCCTACGCCTCCCACGGATTGATAAACCTTAGGTCATCCACTTGAGGGAAATTTGCTACTGTCCTACAAAACTCTGCGCTTGGAGGCCCAACACGAGTCTACAAGAAGAAGGTTGCGTAGTAGACATCAAGCTCTTTTCTGGCGTCGTTGCCGGGGAGGTGAGTGCTTGAAGGTATGTCTTTAGATCTTGCAATTAAATCTTTTAGTTTCTTGTTTTTCACTAGTTTGGTTTCATAAAAGAAAACTACAAAAAAATGGAGTTTAGGTTGCATCAATTGTTTCGTCTCTTTAATGTCTTTCGTGAAAATGATGGTTCAGAAAATTGTGCTCAAGTGTTAGAAGAAGAAGTTATTAAAATGTTTGGCACTAAATCTTTGAATGATGAGCATGATAGAAATATTCTTAGTATGAATTCTCTGAATATTCATGATGCTAATGATATGCAAAGCCACAAGCTTGGCGATGCTATGTTTGATGAATATGATATTTTTAGTCCCCCAAGTTTTGATGAGCAAAACTATTATGATGATGGCATGCCTCCTATCTATGATGATTATTGTGATGACATGTATGCTATAAAGAGTGATAGTAACCATGAAACTTGTCATCATGATTTTAATATTCAAAGTGGTTATGTCAATCAAGTATCTCATGATAGTTATTTTGTTGAGTTTGCTCCCACTATTATGAATGAGAAGAAAATTGCTTATGTGGAGAGTGACAATTTTTCTATGCTTGTGGATCATGAAGATAATGCATTATGTGATAGTTATATTGTTGAATTCATTCATGATGCTACTGAAAATTATTATGAGGGAGGAATATATGCTTGTAGGAATTGCAAAAATATCAAGTTTCCTCTCTATGTGTTGAAAATCTTGAAGTTATGCTTGTTTTGCCTTCCTATGCTAGTTGATTCTTGCTCCCATAAATTGTTTGCTCACAAAATCCCTATGCATAGGAAGTGGGTTAGACTTAAATGTGCTAGTCATATGCTTCATGATGCTCTCTTGCATGTTTCAACTACTATTCTTATATGAGCTTCATTGAAATCATCATGCCTAGCTAAAAGGCATTAAAGAAAAGCGCTTGATGGGAGACAACCCAATATTTATCCTTACTGTTTTAGTGTGTTCACATGATTAAGCTATTGTAGTAATCATGTTTTATAGATTTTTTCTCAATAAAGTGCCAAGTAAAGCCTTTGGGATGACTCACAAGATGAGTAGAACTGATGCTGAACCAAAACAGAAACTTTCGACTCCAGTAAAGGAATTTTCATTTTTTGCTGGAGCATGATAATGACCTGAAATTTTTACACAGTCTTGATATATAAATTCTTCAGGTCTTCCTAATGTTTCAGAATGTTTAGAGACAGGTAAGTATGGTTACACTACAGATCTTCACAGACTGTTCTGTTTTTGACAGATTCAGTTTTGCATGCATAGTTTGCTTGTTTTAGTGTTTCCATAGCTTATATTTAGTGGTATAAATTATGGGAATGGTAGAATACAGTAGGTATCATGTGGGAACAATTATGAATCTTGTATTGACAGTACCTAATTGAATTATCTTTATTTATTATACTAACCCATCTCACGAAGTTCCGTTAAGTTTTGTGTGATTGAAGTTTTCAAGTTTTGGGTGAGACACCGATATGAGGAGAATAAGGAGTGGTAAGAACCTAAGCTTGGGGATGCCCAAGGCACCCCCAAGGTAATATCCAAGGAAGACTCAAGCGTCTAAGCTTGGGGATGCCCCGGAAGGCATCCCCTCTTTCGTCTTCAACACTATCGGTATATCTTACTTAGAGCTATATTTTTATTCGTCACATAATATGAGTTTTGCTTGGAGCGTCATATTATTTTGTTGTTCTCTGTTAGGTGTTATTTATAATCTTGTTTTTCAATAAAAAGTTCCAAGAATTGTCTTAGGATGCTTGCATTGCATGTTTTGATGTGTGCTGTGTAAAAACAGAAACTTTTGCTGTAGTGTTTGAATTTTCATATTTTAGTGGAACGTGGAGCGTTTCTGAAATTTTTACACAGTGTTGTCATATAAATTATTTAGCATGTCCTACATTTTCATAATTTTTTGAGTTACATAAGTACACTGGTTTAATAGATTGCTACAGACTATTCTGTTTGGACAGATTGCTGTCATAGTTTTGTTATCTACTTATCCTATAGTTTCCATAGCCTATATTGGTAGATATAAATTGTGGAAACGATAGTAAACAGTAGATGATGTTTGAAAATTATTGTGCAACTTGTCTTGGCAGTACATAAAGAGTTGATTTATTATTATGTGCACTAACCTATCTCACGAGTTCTTTTCAAGTTTGGTGTGGATGAAGTTTTTGAGAATAGGTGAAACCATGATATGAGAGGATTGAACGAGATACAAAAGCTCAAGCTTGGGGACGCCCAAGGCACCCCAAGTAAATATTTCAAGAAGTCTCAAGCATCTAAGCTTGGGGATGCTACACATCCCACCTCTCTTCATCAACAATTATCGGTTAGCCTATGTTGAGCCTAAATTTTTATTCGTTCACATGATGCGTGCTATTCTTGGAGTGCTATTTTTGTTTTGCTTGCTATTTAATAAAATACTTAAGATCTGAAATTCTTAGATGAGAGAATCCTCACATAATTATTTAATTGTTGGTTACTCATTGATCTTCACTTATATCTTTTTGGAGTAGTTTGTCATTCACTCTCGTGCTTCACTTATATCCTATGAGTAAATGGTTGAATGAATTGAATATCATAAGTCTGAAATTAAATATGCTTCATATACTTATCCCATGGGGAGTAATGACTTCACACATAATAAGTATAGGTGGTAAAATGTATTGAAAGTTAGCAAACACCGCATTGGTCACTTGAACAATTCATGAAAGAATATTGAAGGAAGAGAGATTCCACATATAAATATACTATCTTGGACATCTTCTATGATTGTGAGCTCATTAATTATTTTCAAACTCGAGCAAATTAGTTAAAATTGGACAAGGAAGACAACTTAATGAGTTATGTTTGGGTATATTTGTATAGAAGTTATATTGTTATGGATCCTCCAACATGTGGTGCTTGCTTCCACCTCATACTAGCCAAAACTTCCGCACCAAGTAGAAATACTACTTGTGCATCCATTTCCATAAACCCAAAGTTGTTCCATATGAGTCCACCATACATACCTATATATGCAGTATTTACCTGCCGTTCCAAGTAAATTTGCATCTGCCAAACTCTAAACCTTCAAATAATATTCTGTTTTGTATGCCCGAATCGCTCATATAGTGACTAGGGGCTGTCGGTATCTTCCATGCTAGGTGGGTTATTCTCACGATATGTGTTGATTCACTATCATTCACGAGAAAGTGGTTGGTATTCGAGATGCCCGGTTCCATGCTCAAAAATCAAATCAAAATATAAGGAAACAAAACTCCCCCAGGATTGTTGTTTGTATGGACGGTACCCGTGGATTCGGCTCGCCGTGGAGTGTGATTGATTGGTGGAGGGGGAGTAAAAACTTTACCATTCTGTTTGGGAACCGCCTATAATGTATCTAGCATGGAAGATACCGAGATCTCTCGGTTGTTATGTTGACAATGAAAGCATACCGCTCAAAATTATTATTCATCCCTGTTTTAAAAGCTCGAGCTCTGGCACCTCTGTAAATCAATGCTTCCCTTTGCGAAGGGCCTATCTTTTACTTTCTAGTACTTACCTTTATGCAAGAGTCATGGTGATCTTCACCACTTCCTATATTTTGCCTTTTTCTCTTCGCAAGCGTCATGTGTTGGGGAATGATCTAGACATATATATCCACACAAATATATTTGATCATGAATTATTATTGTTGACAATTATCTATATGATAAATAAGTTGGGAGGCGAAACATTAAGCCCCTATCTTCCTCTGTGTTCGATGGATGCTATTTGTTCTAAAAATATGCTTTGAGTGTCAATAATCATGGAAGACTATATGATAGTTGAGTATGTGGAATTTGCTAAATCAAAGCTCTTACATAGACCCTTCCTGAAAATAAGATGAATTGCAATTGTTCGATGACTAGGAATATGGTGTGTTAGTTTTCAAGAAACTTTCTGGTCTATACTTTAACATGTGAATAGCTTGTTACTTGATCATGAGAAGTTTTATGAGATGAGCTACTATTTATGGTTTATATTGATGCTAGAAAAAGTGATTGGAATTATCATTGATCAAACTTGTGCACTTGCTAGCATTCACACTTCATAAATTATTTCTGTTATCATTTACCTACTCGAGGACGAGCAGGAATTAAGCTTGGGGATGCTGATACGTCTCCAACGTATCTATAATTTATGAAGTATTCATGCCATGTTTACAATAATTTTATATGATTTTGGTATGATTTTATTAGAACTAACCCAGACTGACGCTGTTTTCAGCAGAACTACCATGGTGTCATTTTTTTGTGCAGAAATAAAAGTTCTCGGAATGGGCTGAAAATTTACGGAGAATATTTTTGGAAAATATAAAAAATACTGGAGCAAAAAGATAACGGAGAGGAGTCCCGAGGCAGCCACAAGCCTAGGCCCCCCCCCTATAGGGCGCGCCCTCCTGGCTTGTGGGCCCCTCGGGAGTCCCCTTGACGTGAGACCGACGCCAAAAATTCCTATAAATACCAAAACCCCCAGAAAGAAACCTAGATCGGGAGTTCCGCCGCCGCAAGCCTCTGTAGCCACGAAAAACCAATCGGGAGCCCGTTCCGGCACCCTGCCGGAGGGGGAAACCATCACCGGAGGCCATCTTCATCATCCCGACGGTCTCCATGACGAGGAGGGAGTAGTTCACCCTCGGGGCTGAGGGTATGTACCAGTAGCTATGTGTTTGATCTCTCTCTCTCTCTCGTGTTCTTGAGATGACACGATCTTGATGTACCGCGAGCTTTATTAATATAGATGAATCATATGGAGTTTTCCCCTCTCTATCTTCTTGTGATGAATTGAGTTTTCCCTTTGAAGTTTTCTTATCGGATTGAGTCTTTAAGGATTTGAGAACACTTGATGTATGTCTTGCGATGGGATATCCGTGGTGACAATGGGATGTTCTATTGATCCGCTTGATGTATGTTTTGGTGATCAACTTGCGGGTTCCGTGACCTTGGGAATCTATGCATAGGGGTTGGCACACGTTTTTGTCTTGACTCTCCGGTAGAAACTTTGGGGCACTCTTTGAAGTTCTTTGTGTTGGATTGAACATGATGAATCTGAAATTGTGTGATGCATATCGTATAATCAAGCCCATGGGTACTCGTGGTGACATTGGAGTATCTAGGTGACATTAGGGTTTTGGTTGATGTGTATCTTAAGGTGTTATTTTAGTACGAACTCTAGGGTTGTTCGTGACACTTATAGGGATAGCTCATAAGATTGATCGGAAAAGATAACTTTGAGGTGGTTTCGTACCCTACAATAATTTCTTCGTTTGTTCTCCGCTATTTGTGACTTTGGAGTGAACTCTTTGTCGCACGTGAGGGATTTACATATGATTCAACTATGTCAGTATTGTTGAGAGAGCTTGCACTAGTGAAAGTATGAACCCTAGGCCTTGTTTTCAAGCATTGCAATAACGTTTGTGCTCACTTTTGTTACTTGCTACCTTGCTGTTTTTATATTTTCAGATTACAAAAACCTATATCTACCATCCATATTACACTTGTATCACCATCTCTTCGTCGAACTAGTGCACCTATACAATTTACCATTGTATTGGGTGTGTTGGGGACACAAGAGACTCTTTGTTATTTGGTTGCAGGGTTGTTTGAGAGAGACCATCTTCATCCTACGCCTGCCACGGCTTGATAAACCTTAGGTCATCCACTTGAGGAAAATTTGCTACTGTCCTACAAAACTCTGTGCTTGGAGGCCCAACACGAGTCTCAAGAAGAAGGTTGCGTAGTAGACATCAGACACATGGGAATTTCTGTCTAGTCATATTCATCATGTTGAGTTGATTCGCGTTCGCTACTTTGATAATTTGATATGTGGGTTGACCGGTGCTAAGGTGTTGTTCTTACTTGAACTAACAACCTACTTATGATTAACCCCTCTCGCAAGCATCCGCAACTATGAAAGAAGAATTAAGATAAATCTAACCATAGCATGAAACATGTGGATCCAAATCAGCCCCTTATGAAGCAACACATAAACTGGGGTTGAAGCTTCTGTCACTCTCGCAACCCATCATATACTTGTTACTCCACAATGACTTCCCTTAGGCCCATAACATGGTGAAGTGTCATGTAGTCGACGTTCACATGACACCACTAAGAGAAGTAACAACATACATATCATCAAAATATCGAACGCATACCAACTTCACAAGATTACTTATAACAAGACTTCTCCCATGTTCGCAGGAACAATAGTAACTACTCACACATCATCAACATGTTCAAGATCAGAGGAGTAATAATGATAATTAAGGATCTCAACATAATCTCTTCCACCAAGTAATCCAACAAGCATCAACTACGAGATGTAATCAACACAACTAGTAACCCACAGGTACCAATCTGAGGTTTTGGGGCAAAGATTGAATACAAGAGATGGACTAGGGTTGGAGATGAGATGGTGCTGGTGAAGAGGATGATGAAGATTGGTCCTCCCACGAAGGAGGAAGCGTTCGTGATGACGATGGCTTCGATCTCCCCCTCCCGGAGAGGGATTTCCCCGGCAGAATCTGACTGTCGGAGTGCAAAAGGGCCTCTGCCCATGTTTCCACCTCGAGACGGCGGCGCTTCGTCCCAAAAGGTTGCTTCTGATTTTTTCTAGGGTAAAACACGCCATATAGGAGAAGAGGGGCACCGGAGAGCCAGCATGGGGCCCACAAGCCATCTGGCCGCGCCCCCCTGTTGGCTTGTGGCCTCCTGGCAGCCCCTCTCCGATATATTTTTGCTCTAGAAATTCTTAAATATTCCAAAAATATTCTCCATAAATTTTCAGGTCATTCTGAGACTGATGATTTTTCTGCCTTTTTCTCGGTTTTCCGGTCCAGAATTCTAGTTTCCAGATATTTCCGTCCTTGGGATGTACCTTGCATATTCAGAGAGGATAAACATAAAAATTGTATGATAATGTGGAATAATGGACAAAAATAAGGTAGATAGTAATAGGTAATCATGATGCAGAATGGACGTATCAACTCCCCCAAGCTTAGACTTCGCTTGTCCTCAAGCGAAAGCCGAACTCTAAAATAATGACCACATAATTTGAGAGAGAGGTGTCGATAAAAACAGAATACAGACATGAGAGCATCATGAATATCATCATAGCAGCAAGTTTTCAATCATATAACCTCCCATGAACAAGTAACAATCTATTCACAACTGAAGAAATATAGGGCAAAATCTTTATTAAGAACCAACAAGCAATGAAATTAGTCCTTGAGATGATCATAGCTTTTGCAATCGAGAGAAGAGTCTATGTAAGAGCTTATATTTCTAGCAAGTTCGCATATTCAACTATGATGTAACGTTCTATGATTGCTAACATACATTGCATATTTTTGGAACAAGTGACTCCGCGGGACACATAGGAAGATGGGGACTTTAATGTTCTTGCCACCCAACCTTTTTACCTCAAGGATAATGTCAACAATAATGGAGCATGATCATTTACATTCAGCTGGATATATTTGTTTGAATCTTTCCTCAACATAAAATGCTTGCCACTAAATAGTTTGGAGAATAAGAACAAGGGAAATATTATTGACTCTTGCATGAAAATAAACTTGTAGGAAAGTAAAAGATATGCCCTTTGTCGAGGGAAGCAGAGGTTATCATGATCTTTTATGTGTTTGATATGTTTAATCTCTTAACATAAAGGAAATCACTTCATATTTCCCCTTGTGATAGCGAACTTTATTATGCATTCCGTCACTTTTATTACTTCACCATCACAAGATCGTACAAAGCTTACTTTCCCTTACAATAAAAGATCTTACATGATTAGAGGCAATTTTTATTGCCTCGTGCAACAATGACAACCTACTTGAAGGATCTTATTCAATCCATAGGTAGGTATGGTGGAATCTCATGGCAAGAAACCGGGTTTAATGGTTATGGATGCACAAGTAGTATCTCTACTTAGTGCAAATCTTTGGGCTAGTAAAAGGTCCTAAGAAAGCATCACATGTTAAAGGATTCAATACCATATAACTTCTATGCAAATGTAAACAAACATGATCATTATGTTGTCTTCCATGTCCAACTTCAACACTTGATCATTATGTAATATTTTGATGGAAGCTCACAATCATAGAAGGTGTTCATGATAGTATATTTATATGTAAATCTCCTCTTCTGTACCACACTTTTGTTTAGATCATATCAATTACTAACATTATGTTTGTTGGTTTCCAACACTTCTTATTGCTTATACCTCCTTTTCTATGTGAAGTCATTACTTCTCAAGAGATAGGCATATGGTTTTTCTTTTCTATTCTTTTTATTGCCTTGCTAAGATGATGGGTGCAAGTGAAGAAGGGACACACGATCTCAACTAACTTTATTATATAACTCTCACACTCGATTACAAGGAGAGGTAGAACTCAAAGCAAAAACTCTAAACAAAGCAAATCTGAAATTTAACTCCCTAAATCACGAAAAGCTAAAGATAGAACTAAGATAGATAATGGTGGTAAAAAGTGATGGTGATGTGATACTGGGGCACCTCCCCCAAGCTTGAAACAAGCTAGGGGTTGTGCCCATACCCATGTACTCAGCTGTTCTTCGGTGATGGTGGTGATGTGAGGAAATCTTCCATCTTCCAAGGCATAGGCTCCCCATCATGGAAAGAAACCGTGGTCTCCGGGATCCTGAAATCAGCTGCTAGGCTCATCCTTTTAAATCTTGATTCATACTCATAGTTTTGGAGTTGGAGTTGATAGAGTTGATCCTGGAGGTATTCAATCCGATCTTGAAACTTGGCGAGAGCCTCCCTCACGCTTTTGGTGTCCATCTTGTTTTCACGAATGAAGTCCGTGATCATCGAGTGATTAGCACTCAAGCCACGTTCAACCATCCCTTGACACTTGAAGATTTCCTGCTCCACTTGTGCAAGCCTGGCCTTCTCGCTTCCCTCCTTCTTGGGGCCTTGAACGTCCCGGATGGTGAGCACCCCCTCACGCATCTCAATAACCTATGGGTGATTCATCACCTCCGGTAGGTAGGGATTAATGACCTTCTTGAAGAACTTGTCCTTGGTTGGCGAAGGGGAAGTCATAGCAATCTAGATCTGTCAGAAAAACAGCCCGAAACAAGAACAGAGGAAAATCTCACGATGCGGTGGTGAAAACATCTGGGAGTATATATAATGATTTTTTCTAGGTCAGAATACGTGTTCCAGAAGAAATCAGAGTCCGGAGGCCACACGAGGGACCCACAAGCCATCTGGCCGCGCCCCCGGGGGGGCGCGACCTGTTGGCTTGTGCCTCCCTCGTGGGTCCTTCCAACTCCGTTTTATTTTTGTAATTTTTCTAAAATACCAAAAACGACAGAAATTATTTTTATGGGATTTTTGGAGTCGGTTTACTTACCATACCACATACCTACTCCTTTTTCAGGTTTCTGGAGTGTTCCGGAAGACTTCCTTGATGTGTTCTTCCGGTGTGATGACTTGGATGACATTTGTTTCTTCATTAATGGGGGCACCTGAAATATAATGCTTAATTCTTTGCCCATTCACCACTCTCGGGTTCTTGCCTTCGAAGTTGTTGATTTTTATAGCACCGGAGCGATAAACCTCCTCAACAACGTATGAGCCTTCCCATTTGGAGAGGAGTTTTCATGCAAAAAATCTGAAACGAGAATTGTATAAAACTACTAAATCTCCTACATTGAATTCTCATTTTTGAATCCTTTTGTCATGCCATCTTTTAACCTTTTCTTTAAATAACTTAGCATTTTCATAGGCTTGTGTTCTCCATTCATCAAGTGAGCTAATGTCAAATAACCTCTTCTCACCCACAAGTTTAAAATCATAGTTAAGTTCTTTTATAGCCCAATAAGCTTTGTGTTCTAACTCGAGAGGTAAATGACAAGCTTTCCCATAGACCATTTTGTACGGAGACATACCCATAGGATTCTTATAAGCAGTTCTATAAGCCCAAAGTGCATCATCTAGTTTCTTAGACCAGTTCTTCCTAGATCTATTAACAGTCTTTTGCAATATTAACTTTATTTCTTGATTACTCAATTCAACTTGACCACTATACTGGGGATGATAAGGTGACGCAATCCTATGGTTAACATCATATTTAGCTAGAAGTTTACGGAAAGCACCATGAATAAAATGTGAACCACCATCAGTCATTAAATATCTAGGAACTCCAAACCTCGGGAAAATAATATCTTTAAGCATTTTAATAGAGGTTTTATGATCAGCACTACTAGTTGAAATAGCTTCTACCCATTTAGTAATGTAATCAACAACAACTAGAATATGAGTATACCCATTTGAGGAAGGGAAAGGTCCCATAAAGTCAAAACCCCAGACATCAAATGGCTCAATAGCAAGTGAATAATTCATAGGCATTTCCTAACGCTTATCGATGTTGCCAACTCTCTGGCATTCATTACATGAAAGGACATACTTACGAGCATCTTTGAAAAGAGTAGGCCAATAAAAATCAGATTGTAATACCTTGTGTGCAGTTCGGTCACCGGCATGGTGTCCTCCATAAGCTTCGGAATGACATTTCCAAAGAATCTGTTCCTGTTCATGCTCAGGTACACATTGTCTAATAATACCGTCTACTCCCTCTTTGTAAAGATGTGGGTCATCCCAAAAGTAATGTCATGGGTCATAAAAGAATTTTTTCTTTTGTTGATATGTGAAACTAGGTGGGATGTATTTAGCAACAATATAATTAGCATAATCAGCATACCAAGGAGCACTACATGTAGTATTTATAGCAGCAAGTTGTTCATCAGGAAAGCTATCATCGATAGGAAGTGGGTCATCAAGAACATTTTCCATCCTAGAAAAGTTATCTGCTATGGGATTTTCAGCTCCTTTTCTATCAATGATATGCAAGTCAAATTCCTGAAGTAAAAGTACCCACCTAGTAAGCCTAGGTTTAGCATCTTTCTTTTCCATAAGGTATTTAATAGCAGCATGATCGGTGTGAATAGTTACTTTGGAATCGACAATGTAGGGTCTAAACTTATCACAAGCAAACACAACTGCTAAAAATTCCTTTTCAGTGGTAACACAATTCCTTTGAGCAGAATCTAGAGTTTTACTAGCATAATGGATAACATTTAACTTCTTGTCTATTCTCTGCCCTAGAACAACGCCAACATCATAATCACTAGCATCACACGTAATTTCAAAAGGCAGGTTCCAATCAGGTGGTTGAACAATAGGTGCAGAAATTAAACCATTCTTAAGTATTTCAAAAGCTTATACACAATCATCATCAAAAACAAAAGGAACATCTTTTTGAAGAAGATTAGTTAACGGCCTAGAAATCTTAGAGAAATCTTTAATGAAACACCTATAAAAACCAGCATGACCAAGGAAACTTCTTATACCTTTGATATCTTTCGGGCATGGCATTTTCTCTACCGCATCAACTTTAGCCTTGTCTACCTCAATGCCTCATTCAGAAATTTTATGTCCAAGCACTATGCCTTCATTAACCATAAAGTGGCACTTCTCCCAATTCAAGACAAGACTAGTTTCTTCACATCTCTGCAAAACTCGATCAAGATTGCTCAAGAAGCCATCAAAAGAAGTCCCATAGACGGAAAAAACATCCATAAAAACCTCAACAATCTTTTCACAAAAGTCAGAGAATATAGCAGTCATACATCTTTGAAATGTAGCAGGTGCATTGCATAAACCAAAAGGCATGCGTCTATAAGCATAAGTTCCAAAAGGACATGTAAAGGTAGTTTTCTCTTGATCTTCTTTTGACACGGGTATTTGACAAAACCCAGAATATCCATCAAGAAAACAAAAGTGGGTATGCTTGGATAATCTTTCTAACATTTTATCAATAAAAGGCAAGGGGTAATGATCTTTCTTAGTAGCTTTATTTAATTTTCTAAAATCAATTACCATCCTATAACCAGTTAGAATTCTTTGTGGAATAAGCTCATTCTTATCATTAGGGACAACAGTAATACCTCCTTTCTTAGGAACACAATGAACAAGACTTGCCCACCTACTATCAGCAATAGGATAGATTATACCTGCCTCCAGAAGCTTTAGTATTTCAGTTCTTACCACTTCCTTCATCTTAGGATTTAAGCAGCGTTGATGATCAACAACAGGTTTAGCATCTCGTTCCATATTAATCTTGTGCTAACATAGAGTGGGGCTTATGCCCTTTAGATCATCGAGCGTATATCCAATAGCAGCCCTGTGCTTCCTCAGAGTTTTAAGTAATCTTCTTTCTTCATGCTCTGAAAGGTTAGTGATAACCCACAAGTATAGGGGATCGCAACAGTTTTCGAGGGTAGAGTATTCAACCCAAATTTATAGATTCGACACAAGGGGAGCCAAAGAATACTTGAGAGTATTAGCAGTTGAGTTGTCAATTCAACCACACCTAGAGATTAAATATCTGCAGCAGAGTGATCTGTAGCACAGTAATATGATAGTTTGATAGCAGTAGCGACAGTAACAGTAGTAGCAGTAGTTTTGTAGCAGTTGGAACAGCAGCAACAGCAATAGTAACTTAGCAAGAACAATAAGTGGAAAGCTCGTAGGCACTGGATCGGTAAGTCGTTGGATGATATTCGTCATGTAACAGTAATAACCTTGGGCGATACAGAACTAGCTCCAGTTCATCAATGTAATGTAGGCATGTATTCCATAAATAGTCATACGTGCTTATGGAAAAGAACTTGCATGACATCTTTTGTCCTACCCTCCCGTGGCAGCGGGGTCCATAAGGAAACTAAGGGATATTAAGGCCTCCTTTTAATAGAGAACCGAAATAAAGCATTAACACATGGTGAATACATGAACTCCTCAAACTACGGTCATCACTGCGAAGTATCCCAAATATTGTCACTATGGAGTTGACGGATCATAACACGTAATAGGTGCATATGACTAGGCAAGATCGGATCAAGAAGATAGATATAGAGGTGATAACATAAACGGTTCAGATCTGAAATCATGGCACTCGGGCCCTAGTGACAAGCATTAGGCATAGCAAAGTCATAGCAACATCAATCTCAGAACATAGTGGATACTAGGGATCAAGCCCTAACAAAACTAACTCGATTACATGATGAATCTCATCCAACTCCTCATCGACCAGCAAGCCTACGAAGGAATTACTCACTCCCGGTGGGGAGGATCATGGAATTGGCGATGGAGAAAGGTTGGTGATGACGAAGACCAAAGATTCCCCTCTCCGGAGCCCCAAACGGGCTCCAGATCTGGCTTCCCGATGAAGAACAGGAGGTGGCAGCGGCTCCATATCGTAAAACGCGATGAAACTTTCTCTCTGATTTTTTCTCCGAAAATAGGAATTTATAGTGGCGGAGATAGGGCAAGTGGGGCCACGAGGTGGGCACAACCCACCAGGGCGCGCCCTGGTGGGTGATGCCCACCCTGCCCCCCCTCTTCGGTGGATTTTGGCTCCAATAATTCTCATTTATTCTGAAATAATTCTCCAAAAAGTTTCGTTCCATTCCGAGAACTTTTATTTCTGCACAAAAACAACACCATGGTAGTTCTGCTGAAAACAGCGTCAGTCCGGGTTAGTTCCATTCAAATCATGCAAATTAGAGTCCAAAACAAGGGCAAAAGAGTGAGGAAAAGTAGATACGTTGGAGACGTATCATTTAGCACTAATAATAACAGGATATATCTTCTTTTCATCAAGATAAGCATATTTCAAAGTATCGGGTAAAGTCTTTAATTCAAACATGGGATCTCCTTTAGGTGGAGGCGGATCCCCTAAAATATCAACTGGTAAGTTGTGTTTGAGAATAGGTGTTTCTTCGAGGAGAATCCTATCTATTTCCTTCCTTTCATTAATCCGCATATCATTCTCATGGTCTAACAAATATTGTTCTAGAGGATCAGTAGGAGGTATGACAATAGAAGCAAGACCAACCATTTCATCTTTACTAGGTAATTCCTTCTCATGCATTTGATTAGTGAACTTGGAGAAATTAAATTCATGAGACTCATCACCAAATCTTATTTTAAGCTTTCCAGTACCACAATTGATTTCAGCATTAATAGTGTTCAAGAAAGGCCTACCGAATATAATGGGACAAAAGTTATCTTGTTTTGAACCAAGAACTAAGAAATCAGCGGGGTAAATGACCTTTACACATAAAACTTCAACATCTCTAACAATCCCAAGTGGCGAAATAGTATCTCCGTTTGCAAGTTTAATAGTAACATCAATATCTTCAATAGTAGCGGGTGCTATGTCATTCATAATTTCTTGATATAAGGTGAACGATATAGCATTGACACTAGCACCTAAGTCACACAAGCCATGATAACAATGATCTCCAATTTTAACTGAGATAACAGGCATGCCTACGACTGGTTTATTCTTATCGAGCTCATCTCGCTCGTTTCTAACAGGTTTTGTGATTCTAGCAGCTTCATCACAGAGGTAGATAACCTGATCATCAATATTATCAACTAAGAGATCCTTAATCATAGCAACTTTAGGTTCAAAATTTCTTTGTTCGAGAGGGGTAGATGTCCTAACATGAATTTTATTAACCACAGTTGTAACTTTAGCATGTTCCCGAATTCTAACAGGAAAAGGAGGTTTCTCAATGTAAGCGTGGGAACAACAGGATCAGCATGACTAACAATTATCTCCTTTTTCTCAATTTTAATTGGTTTCTCTAATGGTGGTTCGATGGGAGGATGATATTTAAACCACTTCTCTTTGGGAAGATCAACATGAGCAGCAAATGATTCACACAAAGTAGCTACTATTTCAAAGTCAATACCATATTTGTTGCTAAACTCATGAAAGGTGTTGGTTTCCATAAAAGATTTAACACAATCAAAATTAAGTTTTATACCTGACTCGTTACCTTTGTCGAGCTCCCAATCTTCAGAGTTGCGTTTAATTCTTTCCAAAAGATCCCATTTGAATTCAATAGTTTCATTCATATATGAGCCCGAGGAAGAAGAATCCAATAATTTTTTATCATCCTGAGAAAGCCGAGCATAAAATTTTTGTATAATAATTTCTCTTGGAAGCTCATGGTTGGGGAAAGTGTGCATCATAGATTTAAGCCACCCCCAAGCTTGAGCTATGCTTTCTCCCTTGCGAGGCCAAAGGTTATATATATAATTCCGATCGCGATGAACTAGATGCATTGGGTAAAACTTCTGATGAAATTCCAGCTTCAAGCGATTCCAAACCCATGATTTAATATTGTCCAATAGCCTATACCACATTAATGCTTTTCCCTCCAAAGATAAAGGGAAAACTTTCTTCTTAACTTCGTCCCTAGACAAACCTGCAAGCTGAAATAATCCACAAACCTCATCGACGAATATCAAATGGAAATCTGGATGAGTCGTACCATCATAAGGATCAGACAATAGTTTTTCAAGCATACCAGAAGGAATCTCATAATAAATATTTTCAGTAGGTGCAGTAGGTGGAGGAACAATTTCTTCATCTTCCATTCGTAGCGAAGATGCCCCGAACAAGCCACTCAAAGGGTGACTGCTCATAGTGACAAGCAACAGTAAATTTCAGCACGTATAGAAAATGTTTCCTTACCAATTTCCACTTATCAAAGGCGCTTCACTCCCCGGCAACGGCGCCAGAAAAGAGTCTTGATGACCCACAAGTATAGGGATCAATCGTAGTCCTTTAGATAAGTAAGAGTGTAGAACCCAACAAGGAGCAGAAGGAAATGATAAGCGGTTTTCAGCAAGGTATTCTCTGCAAGTGCTGTGAGTAACAATGGTAGATAGTTTTGTAGCAAGATAATTCATAACAAGTGTCAAGTAACAATGGTATAATAGGTGCAACAAGGTAACCCAATCCTTTTTGTAGCAAAGGACAGGCCTGAAAGTACTCTTATATTAAGCAAGTGCTCCCGAGGACACATGGGAATTTCTGTCTAGTCATATTCATCATGTTGAGTTGATTCGTGTTCGCTACTTTGATAATTTGATATGTGGGTTGACCGGTGCTAAGGTGTTGTTCTTACTTGAACTAACAACCTACTTATGATTAACCCCTCTCGCAAGCATCCGCAACTACGAAAGAAGAATTAAGATAAATCTAACCATATCATGAAAATGTGGATCCAAATCAGCCCCTTATGAAGCAACGCATAAACTGGGGTTTAAGCTTCTGTCACTCTCGCAACCCATCATCTACTTGTTACTCCACAATGACTTCCCTTAGGCCCATAACATGGTGAAGTGTCATGTAGTCGACGTTCACATGACACCACCAAGAGAAGTAACAACATACATATCATCAAAATATCGAACGCATACCAACTTCACAAGATTACTTATAACGAGACTTCTCCCATGTCCTCAGGAACAATAGTAACTACTCACACATCATCAACATGTTCAAGATCAGAGGAGTAATAATGATAATTAAGGATCTGAACATAATCTCTTCCACCAAGTAATCCAACAAGCATCAACTACGAGATGTAATCAACACAACTAGTAACCCACATGTACCAATCTGAGGTTTTGGGACAAAGATTGAATACAAGAGATGAACTAGGGTTGGAGATGAGATGGTGATGGTGAAGAGGTTGATGAAGATTGGTCCTCCCACAAAGGAGGAAGCGTTGGTGATGACGATGGCTTCGATCTCCCCCTCCCGGAGAGGGAGTTCCCCGGCAGAATCTGACTGCCGGAGTGCAAAAGGGTCTCTGCCCAGGTTTCCGCCTTGAGACGGCAGCACTTCGTCCTGAAAGGTTGCTTCTGATTTTTTTTCTAGGGTAAAACACACCATATAGGAGAAGAGGGGCATCGGAGAGCTAGCAGGGGGCCCACAAGTCATCTGGCCACGCCCCCAGGGGGGCGCGGTCTGTTGGCTTGTGGCCTCCTGGCAGCCCCTCTCCGGTATATTTTTGCTCCAGAAATTCTTAAATATTCCAAAAATATTCTCCGTAATTTTTCAGGTCATTCTGATGATTTTTCTGCCTTTTTCTCGGTTTTCCGGTCCAAAATTACAGTTTCCAGATATTTCCCACCTTGTGATGTACCTTGCATATTCAGAGAGGATAAACATAAGATTGTATGATAATGTGGAATAATGGACAAAAATAAGGTAGATTGTAATAGGAAATCATGATGCAGAATGGACGTATCAAGGAGCAGAAGGAAATGACAAGTGCTTTTTAGTATGGAAGTTTCTGCAAGCACTGAAAGTAGTGGTGATAGATAGTTTCATAGCAAGGTAATTCATAACAAGTAACAAGTAACAACGGTCGCAATGGTGTAGCAAGGTGGCCAAATCCTATTTGTAACAAAGGACAAGCCGGAACGTACTCTTATATGAAGCAAAGCGCTCTCGAGGACACATAGGAATTTTGTCTAGTCACGATTCATCATGTTTAGTTGATTCGCGTTCGTTACTTTGATAATTTGATATGTGGGTGGACCGGTGCTAGGGTGATGTTCTTACTTGAACAAACTCACTTATGATTACCCCCTCTCGCAAGCATCCTCAACTATGAAAGAATAATTAAGATAAATCTAACCATATCATTAAACATGTGGATCCAAATCAGCCCCTTACAGAACAACTCAAAAACTAGGGTTTAAGCTTCTGTCACTCTCGCAACCCATCATCTACTTATAATTCCCCAATGTTTTCCTTTAGGCCCAAATATGGTGAAGTGTCATGTAGTCGATGTTCACACGACACCACTAAAGGAAGAGCAACATACACATCATCAAAATATCAAACGAATACCAACATCACATCATTATTTATGACAGGACTTCTCCCATGTCCTCAAGAATGAGAGTAACTACTCACAAAGCATCATCATGTTCAAGATCAGAGGTGTAATAAATATGCTTAAGGATTTGAACATATAATATTCCACCAATTAAACCAACTAGCATCAACTACAAGGTGTAATCAACACTACTAGCAACCCATAGGTACCAATCTAAGGTTTGGAGATAAAAATTGAATACAAGAGATGAACTAGGGTTTGAGATGAGATGGTGTTGGTGAAGATGTTGATGAAGATTGATCCTCCCAAGATGGAGGAAGCGTTGGTGATGATGATGGCTTCGATTTCCCCCTCCCAGAGGGAAGTTTCCCCGACGGAATCGCTCTGTCGGAGAGCAAAAGTGCTCCTGCCCAGGTTCCGCCTTGAGACGGCGACACTTTGTCCCGCAAGTATTCTTATGATTTTTTTTCTAGGGTATGTGACATCATATAGGAGAATATGGGCACCGTAGGCCTGCCAGGTGGCCCACGAGCTAGGGTGGCGCGCCCTGGGGGGGTAGGGCGCGCCCCCTGGCTCGTGGCCATCTGGTGGGTCCCATTCTGTTGATTATTTCGCCAATAATTTTTATATATTGCAAAATAATTATCCATCAATTTCCATCTCATTTGGAGTTCCAGATAATACAGAGCTCTTCAGTGGTCCTTTCTGGTCCAGTATTCCAGCCCCCGGCAATCTCCCTCTTTGTATGAAACTTGCAAAATAAGAGAGAAAAGGCATTAGAATTGCATCATAAAGTGTAATAATGATTCAAAACATAATAAATATCAACGAAAAAAATGGACGTATAAACTCCCCCAAGCTTAGACCTCGCTTGTCCTCAAGCGGAAGCCGAACTCGATAATCATGACCACATGCTTAGAGAGAGAGGTGTCGATAAAATAAAATACGGACATGAAAGCATCATGATCATCATCATAGCAGCAACATAATATCATAAAAATTCTCATGAACAAGTAACAATCCATCCATATGCTCGAGTATGAATAAAAGCTTTTTTGAAAACTAATAAACTATGTTCTTAGTCATTGAAACAATTGCAATCCGTCATACTTTCAGAAAGAGTCTATGTCAGAGCTTCATTTAGCAAGTTCACATACTCAACTATCATTTAGTCTTCTATGATTGCTGAAACTCATGACATATTTGTGAAGCAAAAAAGTTTCAATCAGACACATAGGAAGATAGGAGTTTATAGTTTTTCACCACCCAACAGCTTATCTCGGGGATAATGTCAACAATAATAACTCATGATCACCTATATCCAACTAGATATATGTGCCTTGATCTTTTCCCACCACATGATGCTTGCCAAGTAGAGAATAGTAAGAATGGAATAGGGATTAACATTATTGACTCTTGCATAAAAGTAAATGCGGAAAAGTAAAAGATAGACCCTTCGTAGAGGGAAGCCGAGGTTGTGATGCGCTTTTTATTTGGATGTGCAAGCTCTTAATGGAACGGAACATCACTTTATATTGCCCCTTACGATAGCAAACTTTATTATGCAGTCTGTCGCTTTTATTTCTTTGCCATCAGAAGTTCATACAAAGCTTATTTTCTCTTCCGATAAAAGATCATACATATTTAGGGGCAATTTTTATTGCTTTTGCACTTATGACAACTTATTTCAAGGATCTTATTCAATCCATAGGTAGATATGGTGGACTCTTATGGCAAAAAACTAAGTTTAATGGTTTTTGGATGCACAAGTAGTATCTCTACTTGCTGCAAAGTTTTGGCTAGCAAAAGATTATGAGCAATCACCACATGTTAAAGGATCCATGACAATATAACTTCTATGTGAATATAAGCAAACATAACTCATTACGTTGTCTTCCTTGTCCAACGTGAACTAGTTGATCATGCATAGAATATTTAATGAGGGCTCACAATAATAAAAGATGTCCAAGATAGTATATGTGAGACTTCTCTTTCATTATTACTTTTTCATGAATTGCATCAATGACCAATGCTATGTTTGTTAACTTCCAACAAATTTTATCAATTATACCCTTTTTATGTGAAGTCATCACTCCCCGTGGGATTAGCATATAATATTTTTATTATTTTCATTGCTAAGATTGACGCGAGAATGTAAACCAAACAAACTCAAACTACTCTTTATTATATAACTCTCACACTCGATTACTTAGATAGGCAGATCATGAAGCAAACACTCGAAACGAAATCATACTAAAAGTTTATTCATCTAAATCATAGGATAACTAAGGATCGAACTAAAATAGATAATGATGGTAAAAGTTATGGTGATACGATACCGGGGTACCTCCCCCAAGATTGGAAAAAGCTAAGGGTGGCGCCCATACACGTGTACTCAAGTTTCTTTCTTCGGTGATGGTGGTGATGAAGTGGCGGGATTGTCCTTCATCTTCCAAGGCATAGGCTCCACAATCCCCATCGAAGAAAGAAGAGCGTGTCTCCGGAATCCTGAAATCTGTAGTTATGCTCATCCTTTTAAACTTGGATTCATACTCATAATTTTGGTTTTGCAGATCATAGATTTGAGCTTGGAGATGCTTGATCCGGTCATGAAGTTTGAAGATGGCTTCTCCAATATCCTTGTTGTCCAGCTTATGCTCCCGGATGAATTATGTGATCATAGTGTGATTAGCACTGAGACCATGCTCAACCATCCCTTGGCACTTGAAGATTTTCTGCTCCACCGCCTGAAGCGTGGCCTTCTCGCTTCCCTCCTTCTTAGAGCCTTGAACATCCTAGATGTGGAGCACCCCCTCATGCATCTCAATGGTTTGAGGGTGCTTCATCACCTCCAGCGGGTAGGGGTTGATGACCTTCTCGACGAACTTGTCCTTAGTCGAGCTTGACGAAGACATAGCGATCTAGATCTGGCAAAAAACAAGCCAAAACAAGAACATAGGGAAAACTTGCGATACGGTGGTCAAAACATCAATGAGTATATATAATTAATTTTTCCCGTGCAGGTCAAGCCTACGAAAGGAAAACGGAGTCGGGAAAGTCCACGAGGGGCCCATGAGCTAGGGTGGCACGCCCTGGGGGTGTAGGGCGCGCCCCCTGGCTCGTGGCCTCCTCATGCACTTTCCTGGCTAGTTATTATTTTTGTAATTTTTATTTATTCTAAAATGACAAAAATGCTTTTATGAAACTTTTGGAGTCAATTTGCTTACCGTACCACATAGCCACACCTTTTCAGGATTCTCGAGCATTCTGTAAGGTCTCTTTTATGTGCTCCTCCGACGTCATTGTTTAGATAATATCAGTTTCCTTGTTAATGGTTGTACCTGAAATATAATGTTTAATTCTTTGTCCATTAACCACCTTAGGATTTATTTCTTCCGCATTGTCGATCTTGATGGCTCTGGAGCGATAAACATCCTCGATAATATAGGGTCCTTCCCATTCAGAGAGGAGTTTTCCTGCGAAGAATCTGAAACAAGAATTTTATAATAGAACATGATCACCAATGTTGAATTCTCGTTTTTGTATTCTCTTGTCATGCCATATTTTAACTTTTTATTTGAACAGCTTGGCATTTTCATAAGCTTGTGTCCTCCATTCATCTAGAGAACTCATGTCTCCTTTTTTCACCAGCAAGTTTGAAATCATAATTAAGTTATTTAATTGCCCAATATGCCTTGTGTTCTAATTATAGAGGTAAATGACAAGCTTTTCCATAGACCATTTTATAAGGGGACATACACATAGGGTTTTTATAAGCAGTTCTATATGCCCACAATGCATCATCTAGTTTCTTGGACCAATTCTTCCTAGATCTATTAATGGTCTTTTGCAAAATTAACTTAATTTCTCTATTTCTCAATTCAACGTGACCACTAAATTGAGGATGATAAGGAGGGGCAATTCTATGATTGACATCATATTTAGCTAAGAGTTTGTGAAATGCACCATGAATAAAATGTGAACCACTATCAGTCATTAAATATCTAGGGACTCCAAACCTCGGAAAGATAACTTCTTTAAGCATTTTAATAGAGCTGTTGTGATCAGCACTACTAGTTGGAATAGCTTCTACCCACTTAGTAACATAATCTACAACAACTAAAATATGAGTATATCCATTAGAGGAAGGAAAAGGTCACATATAATCAAAGCCCCAAACATCCAATGGCTCAGTAAAAAGTGGATAATTCATTGGCAATTCCTGACGTCTACCAATATTACCAATTCTTTGACATTCATCGCAAGAAAGGACAAACTTACATGCATCCTTGAAGAGAGTAGGCCAATAAAAACCAGACTATAGTACCTTATGTGTGGTTCTGTCTCCCGCATGGTGTCCTCCATATGCATTAGAATGACACTTCCGTAGGATTTGTTCATGTTCATGCTCACGTACACAATGTCTAATAATACCATCTACTCCTTCTTTATATAAATGTGGGTCATCCCAAAATTAATGTCTCAAATCAAAGAAGAACCTTTTCTTTTGTTGGTATGTAAAATTAGGTGGCATGTATGTAGCAACAATGTAATTAGCATAATCTGCATACCAAGGACTGCTGCGAGAGGTAGAAGGGTTTATAACAGCTAATTGCTCATTAGAAAAACTATGATCAATAGGTAGTGGGTCATCAAGAACATTTTCCATCCTAGACAAATTATCTGCTACGGGATTTTCAGCTCCCTTCCTATCAACAATAATACAAATCAAACTCTTCAAGTAAGAGAACCCACCTAATCAGTCTAGGTTTAGCATCTTTCTTTTCCATAAGATATTTAATAGCGGCATGACCAGTGTGAATTATTACTTTAGAATCAACAATATAAGACTTGAATTTATCACATGCAAACACAACCGCTATAAATTCTTTTCAGTGGTAGCATAATTCTTTTGAGCGGTGTCTAGAGTTTTACTAGCATAGTTAATAACATTCAATTTCTTATCAAGTCTTTGTCCTAGAACAACACCAACAACATAGTCACTAGCATCACACATTATTTCAAAGGGTAGGTTCCAGTCAGGTGGTTGAACAATAGGTGCAGAAATTAAGGCTTGCTTAAGTATTTCAAAGGCTTATACATAATCGTCATAAAAAACGAATGAAATATCTTTTTACAAAATATTGGTAAGAGGCCTAGAAATCTTAGACAAATCTTTAATAAACCTTTTATAGAAACCAGCATGACCAAGAAAACTTTGAATGCCTTTGGTATATTTAGGACATGGCATTTTCTCAATTGCATCAACTTTAGCTTTATCTACCTCAATACCTCTTTCGGAGATCTTGTGCCCAAGGACTATACCTTCGTTCACCATAAAGTGACACTTCTCTCAATTCAAGACAAGATTAGTTTCTTCACATATCTGCATAACTCGATCAAGGTTGTTTAAGAAATCATCAAAAGAGGTTCCGTAAACGGAGAAATCATCCATGAATACCTCAACAATCTTTTCACAAAAGTCAGAGAATATAGCGGTCATACATCTTTGAAAGGTAGTAGGTGCATTGCATAAACCAAAAGGCATACGTCTATAAGCATAGGTTCCAAAAGGAGAAGTAAATGTAGTTTTCTCTTGATCTTCTTTTGCTACAGGTATTTGAGAAAAACCAGAATATCCATCTAAGAAACAAAAGTGTGTTTGCTTAGACAATCTTTCTAACATTTGGTCAATAAAAGGCAAGGGGTAATGATCTTTTCTAGTAGCTTTATTTAATTTCCTGAAATCAATCACCATCCTATAACCAGTTACAATTCTTTGTGGGATAAGTTCATTTTTATCATTAGGAATAACGGTAATGCCTCCTTTCTTAGGAACATAATGAACAAGACTTACCACCTACTATAAGCTATAAGATAAATTATACCCTCCTCCAGAAGCTTTAATATCTCAGTTCTTACCACATCCTTCATTTTAGGATTCAAACGACGTTGATGATCAATGACGGGTTTAGCATATGGTTCCATATTAATCTTGTGCTGACATAAAGTGGGACTAATGCCCTTAAGATCATCCAGAGTATATCCAATTGCAGCACGGTGCTTCTTCAGAACCTTAAGTAATCTCTTTTCTTCATGTTCTGAAAGGTTAGCACCAATAATAACATGATATATCTTCTTTTCATCAAGATAAGCATACTTCAGTGTATCACGTAGTTTCTTTAATTCAAACACAGGATCACTCTTAGGAGGTAGAGGGCCTCCCTAGGTTTCAACAGGAAAATTGTGTTTAAGGATAGGTGCTTGATTAAATAAAACATCATATATTTCTTTCCTTTCTTTCATATGCATATCATTTTCATGTTCTAGCAAATATTGTTCTAACAGATCAGTAGGAGGCACGACAATAGAAGCAAGACCAAGTATTTCATCTTTACTAGACAATTCTTCCTCATGCAAATGTCTACTAAACTTAGAGAAATTAAATTCATGAGATACATCACCAAAGTTAACACTGACCATTTCCTTAGTGCAATCAATTTTAGCATTAACAATATTCAGGAAAGGTCTACCAAATATAACGGGACAAAACTTATCTTGTAATGATCCAAGGACTAAGAAAGCAGTAGGGTATTTAATTTTACCACACAACACTTCAACATCTCTAACAATCCCAAGTGGTGAAATAGTTTCTCTATTTACAAGCTTAATAGTAGCATCAATATCTTCTAACTCAACATGAGCAATATCATGCATAATTTCTTGATAAAGAGTAAATGTAATAGCACTAACACTAGCACCCATATCACATAAGCCATGATAAGAATGATTTCCAATCTTAACAGAAACAATTCGCATTCCAACAACAGGTCAATGTTTATCTTTAGAATCTTGTTTAGCAATACGAGATGCTTCATCACAAAAATATATAACATGACCATCAACATTATCACCCAATAGATCTTTAATCATTGCAACTTTAGGTTCTACATTTATTTGTTCGGCGGGTCTTTGTGGTTTTTAACCATAGTTGCAACTTTAGCATGTTCCCTAATCCTAACAGGAAAAGGTGGTTTCTCAATATAAGCAGTAGGCACAACTCGATCAACATTATAAATGATTGTTTCTTCTTTCGCTATAACAGGTTCCTCACTAGTTTCTTCAATAAGTGGGTGAAATTTAAACCACTTCTCCTTAGGGAGATCAACACGAGTAGCAAATGATTCATAGAAAGTAGCTACTATCTCAGAGTCAAGTCCATACTTTGCACTAAACTTATGAAAAGCTTCAGTTTCCATAAAAGATTTAACACAATCATACTCAAGATTTATACTAGCTCTTTACCTTTGTCGATTTCCCAATATTCAGAGTTGCGTTTAATTTTTTCCAGAAGATCCCATTTGAATTCAATAGTTCTCTTCATAAAGGAACTAGTAGAATAAGTTTCAAGCATAGATTGATTATCATGAGAAAGCCGAGCATACAAGTTTTGTAAGATTATTTCCCGTAAGTGCTCATGATTGGGCATGTGTACATCATAGATTTAAGCCTCCCCCAAGCTTGAGCAATACTTTCTCCTTCACGAGGCCAGAAATTATATATATAATTCCGATCATGATGAACCAAATGCATATGATAATTTTTTTGATGGAATTCCAGCTTCAATCGATTCCAGACCCATGTACACGCATCATCCAATAGTCTATACCAAATCAATGCATTTCCCTCCAAAGATAAAGGGAATACCTTCTTCTTAACATCATCTTCGGATAAACCTGCAAGCTTAAATAATCCAAATTTTTATATATATAGATGAGTGCATATTAGGATGTATTGTTCCATCTCCTACATAAGGATTAGCGAGCAGTTTCTCGAACATAGCCAAAGGAATTTCATAGTAAATATTTTCAGTGTGTTCAGTAGTTTGAGGAGCAACTCTTGCCACTTCCGGACGAGGTGAAGATACCCCAAACAAGGCCCTCGAAGGATTATCTTCCATAGTAACGAGTGGCAATAAATTTTAGCACGTAAAAAAAGTGTTTCCTTACCAAAGGCGCTTCACTCCCCAACAATGGCACCAGAAAAGAGTCTTGATGACCCACAAGTATAGGGGGTCAATCGTAGTCTTTTCGATAAGTAAGAGTGTTGAACCCAACAAGGAGTAGAAGGAAATAACAACTGGTTTTTAGCACAGAAGTTTTTACAAGCACTAAAAGTAGCAGTGATAGATATTTTTATAGCAAAGTAATTCATAACAAGTAAGAAGTAACAACAGTAGCAATGGTGCAGCAAGGTGACCCAGTCCTTTTTGTAACAAAGGACAAGTCGGAACGTACTCTTATATGAAGCAAAGCGCTCTCGAGGATACATGAGAATCTCGTCTAGTCACGATTCATCATGTTTAGTTGATTCGCGTTCGTTACTTTGATAATTTGATATGTGGGTGGACCTGTGCGAGGGTGTTGTTCTTACTTGAACAAACAACCCACTTATGATTACCCCCTCTCGCAAGCATCCGCAACTATGAAAGAAGAATTAAGATAAATCTAACCATAGCATTAAACGTGTGGATCCAAATCAACCCCTTATGGAACAACTCATAAACTAGGGTTTAAGCTTCTGTCACTCTCGCAACCCATCATCTACTTATCATTCCCCAATGCTTTCTTTTAGTCCCAAATATGATGAAGTGTAATGTAGTCGATGTTCACATGACGCCACTAAAGGAAGAGAAACATACACGTCATCAAAATATCGAACGAATACCAACATCACATGATTATTTATGACAAGACTTTTCCATGTCCTCAAGAACGAATGTAACTACTCATAAAGCATCATCATGTTCAAGATCACAGGTGTAATGAATATGCTTAAGGATCTGAACATATAATCTTCCACCAATTAAACCAAATAGCATCAACTATAAGATGTAATCAACACTACTAACAACCCACACGTACCAATCTGAGGTTTGGAGACAAAGATAGAATACAAGAGATGAACTAGGGTTTGAGATGAGATGCAACTGGTGAATATGTTGATGAATATTGATCCTCACACGATGGAGGAAGCGTTGGTGATGACGATGGGATTTCCCCCTCCTGGAGGGAAGTTTCCCCGGCGGAATCGCTCTGCCGGAGAGCAGAAGTGCTTCTGCCCAGGTTCCGCCTCGAGACGGCAGCACTTCGTCCCGAAAGTCTTCTTCTGATTTTTTCTAGGGTAAATGACATAATATAGGAGAAGATGGGCACCGGGGGCCTGCCAGGTGGCCCACGAGCTAGGGTTGCGCGCCCTGGGGGTAGGGCGCCCCCTGGCTCATGGCCATATGGTGGGTCCCCTTCTATTGATTCTTTCGCCAATAACTTTTATATATTCCAAAATAATTCTCCATCAATTTTCAGCTCATTTGGAGTTCCAGAGAATATCCAGCTCTTCGGTGGTCGTTTTTAGTCCAGGATTCTAGCTGCCAACAATCTCCCTCTTTGTATGGAACTTGCAAAATAAGTGAGAAAAGGCATTAGGATTGCATCATAGTGTAATAATGATTCAAAACATAATAAATATCAACAGAAAAACATGATGCAAAATGAACGTATCAGAACACTATGAAGATACAATAACGGTTGGGATCACGATCGTTACCATCACCGAGTTGTAGCGGAAGAAGAACGTGACGATGTAGATCGTACTTGGAGTCCCTCGAACCGTAGATGATCGATCCCTCAAACCGAAGACCGAAAGCACGACCTCTCTACTTTGTTGCAAGCGTGCAGTCTTCACGATCCGGCAACGCTTCGCCGTCCAGAGGTAATTGTCGCTGGAGAATTAGAGGGAGGAGATTAGAACCATACATGGCCTCTAATTATGAGGATTATATGAACTAGAACTGGCTCTAATTATTCAACTAGGACCAACTAGAACTAGAACTAGAACTAGAAGAACTAGAGGAGGCTCCAAAACTTGTGTCTTCAATAGGTGCCAATACCTCAAGTCTATATAGGTTGGAGGGGAGAGGGAGAGCACCACAAGGGGAGGGAAAGTCCCTCCCCTTTGGCCAGCGAAGGAGGAGGAGTTGGACTCGTCCCCCTCCTCGGTTTGTCCCCCTTCCTTAGGGAAGGGTGGCACCTCCCACTTGGGCCCTTGCAGACCAAGTTGCCTTCCACCTCTTGGCCTTTTAATTTCGTTGATATTTAATTAAATATAAATTGTTCGAAATACCTTCATACCATTTTATATATAATTTAACATCCCCAGAAACATTTTCCACCTATATATTATTTATCGGTAATACCCGGTATTACGGGATACTCTCTGGAACCCTTCCGTTGACCCTGAAACGCTTCCGGATTCTCTTGAAATTATTTCATATATTAATGAAACAAATTCACAAATATGTTCTCATCACTCCCGTCCTACTAACACTCAGCAGATCATGATTACCTTAAGCTTGTGACCCCGTAGGTTCAGTAACTCATAGACATGAACGAAAACCCCTTCGTTCAATGACCGATAGCGGAACCGTGGACGTCCATATCGATCCCTATGAGCACACGAATGATATTTGAGTGAACCTTTGATTACCATGTGACATTCCCTTTGCTTCGCGATACTTTACAAAGCCCAGGATGCATCGACATCCTCCTGAGTCATCACATGCTCACGATACCGTTATCCTTGTTATCAGTTTTGTTCTTATTTCTTGTTTTCGTGTTCCGACATCCCTGTGACCGAGTCACCTGTGTCTGGACAGACGATGATTGATGCCGTCACACTGAGAGGGCCCTAAGAATATCTCTCAATCATCGGAGGAGCAAATCCCACTCTCGAGCTATCTAGTCTCTTGTCAAACTTTCCGATGAACCTGTAAGTTGTTGTTATGATCACCTAGTTACAGATGACGTTTGAACAACCCCAAAGCTCATCGTATGGTAAGATGTGACTATGATACTCTCATGGTCTAAGGAACATAAAACACATGTTAACAATTTGTGTTATAACAATTGATTTCAGACGATATTATCTCAAAGTATAAAAAACAAGTTTGGGTCGATTCAATATGATCGTTCTTCTAGCGTTAAACCCTCAATGTTGTTTTTAGGATCATCCTTACACTCAACGATATCCTAAGATCCGGAAAACATGATCACAAACAACACTTGAGCCAGTATTAGAGGCGAGACTAGGAACCTTTGTTTTACCGCTCATCATTCTACACGTGCATATGAGTTTTCCACTGAATCGCGTATTCCAGGATCATAACAATTGTAGCATAGAATCTAAACTATTAATTATGATTATGGAAATATAATAATACAATATTATTGCCTCTAGGGCATATTTCCAACATCGGCGAGTGCGATGAAGCTGCGGTACAGAGTGTGAAGGGGCAGATAATGGGCGCTGCCATAGACGGATGGGCCAGAGGAGGACAAGGGGAGGACGTCGTGGGCATCCACGCCGTGTCCGCACTGACGCAACCCCGACCAAAATTTTGGACCGAAAATGGGTGGCGATAGACAAAAAAGGGCACATGCCAGTTTGTGACGGCATGTTGGGCCGCGTTTTTTGTCAGCGCGGACCCAAACACAAGGACAGACAAAATGGGTCGCCGTGGAGTTGGCCTTTCCAAAATAAAATTTTTCTACGAACTTAGTGATAACAATGTGGGTTGTGGTGGCCAGCTCGAGAGATCGCGTTAGTGCATCTCCAACATCGACCCTCAAACCTCCCGCAACCGCCCGGACTGCTCGGTCCGGACATGTTTTGCCATCCAACGTGGACCTGTATCAGTCCGCCGACCGGTCCCGACGCACTTTTTCCCGCAAATCTGAAGCAAACTGTGGGCTTTAAGGGAGTTTAGACCACCGCCACATAGGACTCTCACCCCCCCGACCCACTCAAATCCCCATCATAGTCCCATTCTCTTCCACCCTACCCCTTGCTTCCACTTGCTTTGCATCTCCGCCCTCCTCCTCCTCCTCCGCTGTTGTACCTCTCCAGCCGCCACCTAGGCATTGTCGGACGTTCGCAACCACCACCCACGCGCCCCGCTCGCCTTGTACTACGACGACGTCCACCCAGGATTCGTCCACAGTCAGGTACCTTTCGCCCCCTGTCGATGGCGTCCATTGCAGACACCACGCCGTCAGGTGTTTGGTCAAATGTCGTTGAACTTATTTTCGAACTTCATGTCGTTTTTAGAATAAGAAGGATGATGGGGTACTCAACCATGGAGGATAAGTTGTTGTGTGATGCGTGGTTGGTCATATCTGTAGACTTCGTAGGCAGGAGCCCAAGGGGCGATGCGTGGTTGGCCGTATCTGCGGATACATTGTTGAATGAAACTCAAGGGACATTATGTGTGGGACAACATGATCCATCCATAAAAAACTTGTTGAACATTCAGTTATTGTACTAATCTTTTTTACATGCCATATGATTTATACTATTTTATATCCAAACTTGCATGAATTTCATTGTGTTTGTTAAATTTTATCTGGTCTATCGAAAGTCATTTTAAAATGTATGTGAATAGTTTTGAATGACCGACACCTTGGGTGTGATCTCCCGTCCGCGGACTAAGAGAATCTCTAGCCGTTCGACCCCCTAAGGGCTTGAAATAGCGCCGCTTGGGGGCTTACCGGCGATATATTCGGCATGGGGGGGCTCGGGTTCCCAGCCGACCCCCCAAGTTCGCCCCCCAGCCACCGAGTTCGGCCCAAATTTGGCACAAATTAGGCCCAAATTTGGCACACTTTGGCACAAATTCAACAAAAAACTATTTTTTATCACATAGTTCATCACATAAATCAATACAAATCAAATAGTTCAACGAAGCAAACTCAAAATTCAAACACAAATTAAAACACATCGAACTAGGCGTTGCCCTTGAGCCTCCATAGGTGCTCCACCAGATCGTGCTGCAGTTCTTTATGCACCTGTGGGTCTCGGATCTCCTGACGCATATTGAGGAAGGCAACCCATGCTACCGGTACCTGGTGATCAACAGTTGCAAGAGGATCCTGCCTGAAATATGGTTCAGTGTCAAACACTGGCTCTTCCTGCTCGCTCTCAATGATCATGTTGTGCAAGATGACACAACAATTCATCACCTCCCACATCTGAGATTTCGACTAGGTCAGAGCGGGGTACCGTACAACAGCAAATCGAGATTGGAGCACACCAAATGCCCGCTCGACATCCTTCCTGCAAGCCTCCTGACACTTAGCAAAGTATGCCTTCTTGCCTCCTGGCACAGAGTTTGAGATAGTCTTCACAAATGTTGACCATCTCGGATAGATGCCATTTGCTAGATAGTATCCCTTGTTGTATTGACGCCCATTGACCTCGAAGTTCACCGGAGGAGCATGACCTTCAACAATCTTGGCAAAGACATTCGAGCACTGCAGTAAGTTGATGTCATTGTGAGTTCCTGGCATACCAAAGAAGGAGTGCCAAATCCAGAGGTCATGTGTGGCCACTGCCTCAAGTACCACACTGCAAGCTCCTTTGGCGCCTTTGTACATCCCTGCCAAGCAAATTGACAGTTTTTCATGCCCAATGCATGCAGTCGATGCTTCCAAGCATCCTAGGAAATCCTTTTGCTGCATTCTATGCTAGGATCCGAGCAATGTCTTCAGCATTGGGTGATCGCAAGTATTGTGGTCCAAACACTGCAACCACCGCCCTGCAGAACTTGTACAAACACTCAATGGTGGTGGACTCGGCCATGCGTCCATATTCTTCATGTATATCACCGGGAGCTCCGTATGCAAGCATCCTCATAGCTGTCGTGCACTTCTGGAGCGAGGAGAATCCAACTGTGCCGGTGCAATCCTTCTTGCAAATGAGATAGTTGTCAAACTCCCGGATGGCATTCACAATCCTAAGGAAGAGCTTCCGGCTCATCCGATAACGGCACCGAAATACTTTCTCGTCGTGCAGAGGAGCATCGGCGTAGTAGTCGGTGTAGAGCAAGCAATAGCCCTTCATTCGATGCCTCTGCTTGCTCTTACGGCGGCCCGACGCCGAGCCACCTCGCCGCGGCTTTGCATTGTTCGCGAACAGGCCGACCAGAGCGGCGAGGATCATGAGGTGCTCTTCGTCGGCGGTGTTGGCCTCGGCTTCCTCCTCCATCAGAGCCGCGAACGCCTCCTCGTCGTCGGAGTCCATTGCCGAACAGGCAAATCGCCGAACACCTGGCGGACGTGGTGGGTGGACAGCCGCCGGTATCCCCGCCTGTGTGGCCGTCGGAGCCCTGGAAAGCTCCCAGGAGCGGGATGGAGGCTGTTGCGGCGAAACACTCTCTTTCCGACGGGGAAATGGCCTTTCTAGCGGCGAAGCAGCGACTGTGGGCAGATGGGCGGCGCCGGGATCGGCATGACGATGATCGAGGCAGTGGCGTCCTGAGGCGCGTGGGTCGATTCTGGGCGGGGAAAAGGCTTTTTTCGCCTGACAGTGATGGCCCACGCGCCACTTTTCCTTCCGCCGGAGCCCCAAGTGTGCTGGGTTCGGCCTGGGATCGGCGGCCCAAAAAATGGACCGAACCGACGGAATTCAGCATCCTGAAGGGCGACTGGTTTTTTTTTTCCTATGCCAACAGTAAAAATGGCGTCCTGGGGCCTTGTTGGGGGGTTGGGGGGAGGGGGGCGGCTGGAGATCCTCTAAGAGCAACTCCAACAGCCGCTGCATATTTCGGCGCGCTAAAACGCGTATGCAGCGCGCGCGATAGGTGTTTGCAGCGCCGCGCGCGATTCTCCTCCGGCGGAAGCGCGAAAAGCCACGCGACAAATGGGGGCAGCGCAGCGCGGGTGATATTTCAGCGGCGGTTGGTGTTCGCGCGCGTCGCCGTGTGATACCGCGCGCTGGCGTGCGTGCACCAAATATGCTGCACCGAGCCAGGCAAATTGCCGCGCGCACAAAAAAATTTCGCGCGCGCGTGAGTTTGCCGCGTCTGCTGGAGGATGAAAAGTGGCCGCGCGCGCTAAATCGGCGGTTATTTTTAGCGCGCGGCGATTTCCAGCGTCTGTTGGAGTTGCTCTAATACACTGGGTGTGGATGGGCGTTTGAAGATGCCCTCCCTTAAACACGACCGCGTTCCGACCCAGACAGCGTCGCGTGTCCCCGTCATCCTCTCGTGAGTCGTGACTGAAGCACCCAGCGCCCCAACGCGGCGAAGTATCCCTCCGCTCACTGTCACCGGGCCCCGGCTGCAGCTAACCCTCCAGCCTATACGTCTCTCCAACGCGACAACTTCCAACTCCCCCCAAATTTCTTCACCTCGAAGCAATTACCCCCAACCCCTGACCCCGATCCCCTCCTCCCTCCCCTCCGGCCACCGCGCCCCAATGGCGGCCAACGTCATGCTGGCGATCCACGAGAAGAAGGCCGCGGCCGTCGACCTCTATCGCCCGCTCCGCCAGTACATCGCCTCCGCCTACTCGGAGCGCGACGCGGCCACCGCCGACGACGACCTCTGCGCCGTGCGCGACCTCCGCGCCGCGGCCGTCGAGAGCCCCTCCCTCCCGGATTTATCCTCCCTCGAGCAGCGCCGCGCCGCGCTCCTGGCCTACGCGCGCACGCTCGCCCTCGTCGAGCCCCGCTTCCCCATCTCCCCCGACCGCGCCCACGTCCACTCCCTCTCCTTCACCTGGCACGACGCCTTCAAGACCAACAAGAAGGTCAGCCTGCCTTCCGTCCACCTCGAGAAGGCCGCCGTGCTCTTCAACCTCGGCGCCGTCTACTCGCAGATCGCGCTCGCCGCCGATCGCGCCACCGACGTCGGGATCAGGACCGCCTGCGGCGCGTTCCAGAGCGCCGCGGGGGCCTTTGCGTGTCTCAAGGAGAGCGGGGTCGCTGCCAAGGCCGTCGCCGCGGGGGCCACCACCGTCGATGTGACGCCCGACTGCGCGGGGATGCTGGAGAAACTCATGCTCGCGCAGGCGCAGGAGTGCTTCTTCGAGAAGGTCATAGCTGGTGGGAAGCCGCCCGCGCTATGCTCCAAAGTGGCGCGCCAGGTCTGTGCCTACTGTTCTATTCTATGACCTTGTGATTATCTCAGGGTATTGATGAGTCTAATTAAAACTAATAGGGAGCTCGGATTGTTACCTTCTGCACTCGTTTATACAACAACACCATAATTAGCAGCCATAAGTGAATTTGAACACTATAATATGATGTAGTTTGGGGAGTTTGTCTAGTGAAGTGTTGTTGACAGTTATTGAGTTTCACTATGCTGAACACCATGTTAGTGCAGTATGTTTATCCTGATATTATGACGAACCTGATAACTCATGCCGTGATTAAGTCATTTGTTGTACAACACATTTTGATGAAGACAATCATGTATGATCTATTTCCCTGCTTTCCTTTGTCTCATATTTACAGTAGAGATTTTTTTTCTTAATCTAGTCCTGCTAAATTTGCTTGTTTTGGCAGAATTTGCATGTTGATGCTTTACAGTTAGCTCAGCTTCATGATACCACATTCCTTCACATTTCTGTAACTTTGATTTCAAATGTGCTATCTGCCTTACTTGTTGTGCTTTCAGGTGGGCGTATTCTACGAAGAAGCTTATGCAGCTCTCTGTGCACCTCCTCTTAGTCAGCACTTTGACAGGACATGGGTTTCTCATGTCCAGCTCAAGGCAGGTCAATTCTATGCTGATGCTTGCTATAGGTTTTCATTGGATCTTCATCAGCAAGAAGAAATTGCTCAGGAAATTGCGCGCCTAAAGATTGGAATGAACGCCTTGGCTGATGCCAAGAAGGCAGCTAAGGGAGTTGCTGCGCCACTTCTGGATTCTGTTAATAAGCTGGAGAGCAACATGAAAACCAACTTGGAGAGGGCCATGAAGGAGAACAATAGTGTTTATCTGATGCGGGTTCCAGAGGCGGGTACTTTGGGAGCTCTGCCTGCAGCTTCCCTTGTAAAATCTACTTCTTTGGCGGAAGTTCTAGATGCTAGCAATGAGAGGCTTTTTTCATCACTTGTGCCTGATGGCAGCATGAAGGCCCTTTCTAAGTACACAGAGATGGTAGATGATATCATTCGGACCCAGGCAGAGAAACTTCAGCAATCTAGTGAGATCACTAGGGTTAGGCTGAAGGAAATGGACTTGCCTGATTCTATTCTATCATTGGAAGGTAATGTCAGCATACCTGCAGATCTCAAGGAAGATGTTGAGGCTGTGCAGATAAGCGGTGGCCCTGCTGGCTTGGAAGCTGAGTTGCAGCAGCTTAGAGATTTGAATAGGGTCAATCAGGAGTTGCTTGTTCAGACTGAAGAGATGCTGCAAAAGGAGGCAAGTGACGATGCTCAATTCCGGACGCAATTCGGAAGTCGTTGGACTAGGCCTCAATCAAGCACCCTGACAAAGAACATTCAAGACCGATTGAATCTTTTTGCTGGTAATCTTAAAAAAGCGGCTGCGAGTGATGCTTTGATCGAACGAGATGTGAAGGAGAGCTACCCCTTGATGTCTATTCTTGACAGAAGACCGGTAAGAGTTTAACACTATATCGAACTAAAATTATTCTTAAGATTTCGAAACTTTCTTGATCTACTTCGCAATGAACTGCACCCTATTATTCGTCACTATCGAGTTCTTCACCTCTTAGTTAGTTAAAACTTAAAAGATGATTTTATATGTCTGCAGATAGAGTCTGCACTACCAAGTATTTCAAGGCCTATCATGTCCTTGGATGGGAATGAAGATGCTATCGTTGGAGCCCTTAAACAAAGCTTGGTAATGCACCTATTTTTGTTAGCTGGCGAACGTGTAGCAGGCTTGACTTGTTTCTTTAAGCTTGGTAAAACTAATTGATGTGTCGACACAGAGGCAACTGGAATCTCTTGGTGCACAAAGGGCAGGCCTTGAAGACCATCTCAAGGAAATGAAGAGAAAGGTACAGTCCTTTCCTGTTGTGAGGCTTATTTTGATCTCCACATTCATAACCATCAAGCCTGAGCTCTAGAATGCCACCCTAGTAATCTTCTGGTGCTGTATTTTGTTTGCTAACTGTCTTGCAAATACTATAGTAGCGAACATTGGGTGCCTGATCTTGATGACCTGCAAAATTATTATTTTTCATGTGAATATTCTAGCTGTCATCACAAGAATCCGTATGCAGTCCTTCAATTTGAATTCTAATTGTTCCATGTATATGGTACATACATGTGAAACATTCATGTTCTACATTTGCACCTAGTATTTTAGGCAATTTAAGAAGCTAGCGCCTTTAGTCTGGTAATTGAATCAATCGCAAGCAATTTTCCAGTTATCATTGCGGTGGGTGAGTCGTGCTTATGTACGAGATGTTATGTTCATGGGAGTGCTATGCTAATACTAATTTGTGATAACCTTTAATGAGAACCTTGCTTTTAGTTTGCTACTCATGCTGGAACAATTCATTTTCTGCTTTGCACTCTTTTTAACTTCCACCTCAACCTGTCGAGATTTCATTGAGGTGTTGTGACTTCGCTTTTCAAGTTTGTTGGTCCTTGCATAACTGAATTTGATGTTGGCAAAAATAGTAGTATACTCGTGTAACATGTCTGTGATGTTGTCTACAACTCTACATTGATTTTGTGTACTGAGATTTGGGGCATTCATTCATTTTATTCTAGGATGATATACTCCCCAAGTTGATGGCTGGTGTTGGAGCACATGATGATCTTTTTAGGAAGGAGATTGCGAAGTACGATCCTATCTGTGCTGAAATTGCGGATAACATTGTAGCACAGGAACAATTATTGTTGCAAATACAGGTAAAGCCCCAATTCCTGATAAAGACTTGTTTAGTCTACTCTGGGACAAATTTTGTTCTGGTAGTTTGGTGCAGACATTCTTTCTGCTAATATTTTTACTTAGATATATCCCATTGATAATGTGTGTATATAACTATATATTTAGAAGCATCAATTATTTGCAACCAATATTGGCAAAGAAAGCAAGGCCCTAAAAATTATTTCAAACAATTGACAATGCTACATTTAACTTTCTTTCTTCCTGTGTCTAACACTACTTGTGTTTGGATCCTCCCACAGGAACAAAATGCGCAATTTGCTGCTGTATTCAATCTAGATGATTACAAAGGTAATCCTTTTAATTTCTTCGTCAATGGATGGTAGATATCCAGCACTTGTGACTTTAGAAGTGGCTTGACACAATCTTGAATGTACTTAGTGTTGTACGGTTGTACCAGCAAATGATTTGGGAATGATTTCTCCATTTATATTCCTTGTACAATTGGATTGGATAGCTATTGTTTCGGTCATATCTGTGCCAGTTTCAGCAATTTTTAATCTTAGTTATTCGTACGATTATGTTCTCCCTTTGACCACTTATGTACTTAAAGTGGCAGGCTAGGTATTTGCTTGTATGCACATTTTCCCCTTCCGTGCATCATTGTTAGTGAAGTTCCTTCAATTGATACCACTTATGTTTACTCCTATCTCAAGTTCAACTACGAGCTTTGTTGACACTTCTATGCAGCTTGGAAATGATATCCCAGTCCGAGTTCTTTATGTGCAGTATTTATGTTTGCTTTTTTTTTGGCCTGTAATACAAGATGCTTTTCAATCGACCAATTATTGTCCTGATTTGTGGAACATAACTTTTCAGTTGCTCGTGAGAGATGTTACAAGCAAATTGCTGCAGCTGTTGCTAAATACCAGGCAATTAAGAAGAACATGAATGACGGCCTAAATTTTTACGTGTCTTTACAGGTTTGTGTGACTGCATTTTTCCCCCTCCAATGATAATATAAATGGTGATGACTCCTGTTGGTAGAACTATTGATGATGATGTTTTTGATCCTTGGCAGGATGCAACCGGCAAGATACAACAGCAGTGCAGTGACTTCATAATGACGCGAAACATCCAATGCCGTGAAATGATCGAGGATGTGCAAAGAAAGTTGGCAGGTTTCAACTTGTCATCTTCCAGCCACACTAGCACGCAGAGGAACTCTTCTGTTCCACCGGATCAGCACAGTCCATCACCACCGCCACATGCTCCTCATGCTCAGTCCTCGTACGGTGCTCCACCTGGGGGTGAGCCGAGGCCAGTTTACTCCCAACCAGAGTCAAGACCTCCATACTCACAGCCATACCCCACCTATGGTGCGCCACCACAGCAACCTCCATATGGCGCAGCACACCCTGGTCAGTATCAGCAGCACCCACAGCAGCATCAGCCGCCTCCTGGCCATGACTATGGCCAACCGGCGTATCCCGGGTGGCGCGGGCCGTACTACAATGGGCAGCAGACACAGCAGCAACAACCAGGGCCGTATCCGCAAGCACCGTACAATGCCCCTGGGGCGTACCCTCCTCATCACCAGAGCAACTACTACAGGCCTCAATGAAAGACCATCTTGTTCTGGTGGAACGATTTGTTCTCTTATTAATTTTTCTGGCGGATATGTGTCCTTGTGGATTCCATTCTTGTGTATACTGGCATACTGGTTACGAGTTCCGGTGGAGTAGTGTCAATTGTGCTCGGGTTGGTTAGGCGGTAGCCTGTATGATTTGTACGTGTAATAATGCATTGGTGTGCCATTGCTTGGCTTCAGTATTGGATTATGGAAATGAGGAACGATTACTTCTCAGCTCCGCTTGGATGCTTTGTTTAATCAACCAGGCGAGCGGAACTGAAACGTCAGGTGACTTTGGTGCACTGCGTATCTAAACGTAGTAACCTTCCAACATTTCTAGTTTGTTTAGAGAGAACCAAAGCATGTCTCTTGGCATAACCCTATCAGAAAAGTAATTTTTCACCCAAGAAGAGAGTGACTTATCATATCCTTTTCTAAAACAAACATTTGTTACTAAATTTCCATATCACACGCCATCAGTGTTCCTTCCCACATTTAGATTACGATAACGATATTGACGAGGTCAATGGGTGTTGAGTAGGGAACCTACCGGATTGTGATGGTGACCTAAGAAATTTATTGCAACTAACCTCTCTCTTTTATAGAGCGTTTCTTTGGTCTGGCTCGGACAAGACAACCGGTGCAAAATGCGAAGTTAATTGTGAAGTGGTGTGTCGCCCTAAAGAATACGGCGGGCTTGGGGTGCTAAACACAGATAAATTTGCTCGGGCCTTGCGGTTGAGATGGTTGTGGTATGAGTGGAAGGCGCCCAACAAACTCTGGGTGGGGTTGGGCATCCCTTGCACAGAGGATGACATTGAATTCTTCTATGCCTCCACCACCATCGTCGTCGGAAATGGGGCACAAATGCCCTTCTGGGATTCACCGTGGCTACTTGGTCGTAAGCCCAAGGATATTGCACCACTTATTCATGAAGCCTCAACAAGAAAGAAATGCAACCTGAGGGAGGCACTCAATGGGAACTCATGGATGATCAAGATCAACCGCAACACCGTCATCACAGGTGACCACATCCAGGAGCTCTTCACCCTTTGGATGTTGGTTCATGACTTTCACCTTGACGCGAATGTCGACGATGACATTGTTTGGAAGCACTCCGTTGATGGGACTTACTCGGCGGCAACTGCTTACAAGGCACAATTCCTTGGGATGACTCTTTCGCCCATGGATACCATGGTCTGGAAAGCTTGGGCCCCTCCAAAGGTCAAATTCTTTGCTTGGCTGGCTTTGCAATATTGAATTCGTGCTCCAGTCAACTCATCTAAAAGTCCGAACTGATGGAAAGAGGTGGGCAATATATTTCAACACTCCCCCTCACGTCTAGGCTATTTTAGTCCTTAGACGTGGGATCGATGTAGGCTGCAGAATCTTTTTTTATTTTAATACTGCGTTAGCAGGGTCTTGAATTCAAGACCTCTTGGCTCGGATACCATATTGAATTCGTGCTCCAGCCAACTCATCCAAAAGTCCGAACTGATGGAAAGAGATGGCCAAATTGTCGACTTTGCCCTCTTTGCAAACGGGAGCAAGAGACGGGCATCCACCTTTTTGCCAAGTGCCGCTTCACTACTAGGCTTTGGCGATCGGTCATTCAGAGGTTTGGGCTTGCACACATGGACACTGCTGACTGTCATCTTGACGGATCGCGAATGGTGGGATAAGAGAACCGACATGAGAAACCCGTGTAGGAAGGCTATGGCCTCTCTCACCATGCTTGTCTCCTGGACGGTATGGAATGAGAGAAACGCAAGGGTATTCCGACACAAGAGCGCGCCACCACCAATCCTTCTCAAAAGCATCATCGACGAGGCTAATCTTTGGGTAACGGCGGGTGCTAAGAAACTAGGGCTTATTGTTTGTCGCGAGTGATTGTCATGCCGTATTTGTTGAGACACTTGTAAAACTCTATTTCCCTCTTATTTAATGGATGAGGCAAATCTTTTGCCTCCGTTTCGAAAAATAAAATAAAGTCATGGTACGCGCTTTACATACTCTCTCAAAAAAAAATGTAGATAAACTAAAAGGTTCTAGCTAGGCACATTCTTTAGCTACGGTTGAAAATGTACACGTTGGTGTATGTCAAATTTGTTTCAGAGGAAAGATGGATGTCCACCCCACTGTCCTTGTGATGATCCGAAGAGCTGGAGAACCCAGACTATCTCCTTGACCAATCTTGAAAAACTGGATATTATGCAATTCAAAGGGGTGGATCATGAGTTTGATTTCTTGAAGGTGATATTTAGATGTGCACCAATGCTTAACAGAGTGACCGTGGAGCTGTCAAAAGGGTTCACAGCAAATGATGGTTGGTGGACAAAAATAGTAAAATACACAACATCTTCATGGTATATCCATCAGTGGAATGCAGCGTTGATTGTACTCCTGGTAATTAAGATGGTTTGGTGCGTGATTACCATGCTTGTAGATGTAATGGTTACTTTTATCTTTGTACAAAGGCTAAGTTCACGCTTTAGCATTGATTGTCTTATGCCTATATATTTTGTTGAAATAATATCTGTACCTTTCTCAGCTTAGTGTCTGCCTTGTGCCTATATTTTGTTTAAACCTTACCTTTGTCAACTCAGTGTCATTTTGAATATGTCATTAACATGTCAATTATTCTTGTATGTAAACTTAATGTAATTAGCTAGCTCTTGCCTTCTTTGTTTGTTTGTATAAATTGATTTAATATGAAAATATATTTTATTATGTATCTACCAATATTAATTTGGTATTGTTCTTGATAGTTTTCCTAGAAACTTGATCAAACTTTGCACCGTTTGACTTCAGAACAAAATTTATGTCTTCTTTTCAGAGGTCGGAGGGAGTACAATATATTCACGAATTTGTTTAAAATTTGCGAGTGGTGACAAATAATTATAGTTCTAGACTTCTAGTTACATATTGTTGATCGTGATTTGACATTTTTCTTTATGATGTTAGTGTGTATAGTGTTCCCCTTGTTGTTGGACGCAAAACAATTACCTCTGATATCCATGGCAAGATACTGACCAACTAGTTTCACCTCTGAATGCAGAGTCAATGCACAACAGCGGAAGCTGTGCCTCAACATGATTCTGGCTCTTACATTTGTGGATTCATAGTGCTCGTTGAGAATATCATCTTCTTCCATGTGCACCAACCAACTCCATTATCTGTGTTGACACACAAACGCGTCACGCGTACCCTCGACGCCGGGGGTGATGCACCGCAACTCACGTCGAAGGAGGCCCGTCCGGAAGCGTGGTACGCAAGCAATCCGGCGGGTGCTTTTGAAACCCGACGCACCGCTTCTCCGGGATAGAACCCGTCAGGAGTCACGGATGGACGATGGGCTGCCCTAGGTCGATTCGCTCGCCCCTAGGGCCTCGAGGTTCGCCGTCCTGCAACAAGAAGAACGAACGAAGAACGAGAAGAAAGATACAAGGGAGAGGGATAAAAGTAGGGTAAAAAGATGTAGATGTGTTTGTTCGATTGTGTGTGTTTTTCAATCGGCCATCACCTCTTCTATTTAAGAGGGGGTTGGACTTCCCGTACAAGTCATGGATTCATCTTTCCTTACAAAGTATCAAAAACACTAGCCAAATTCGGACTTCTCAAAAACCTGCCCGAATCTGCGCGACGGTAAGCGGTAGTACCGCTCTGGTCAAGCGGTAGTACCGCTCTGAGTATAGCTGAGTACCGCGCTACTACCGAGGAAGGGTCTCGGGATACCAGAAGAATTTTCGTAAGCGGTAGTAATCGCGGTAGTAAAATACGGTACTACCGCTTAGCGGTACTTCTGCTCTGGAGGGCGGTACTACCGCTCTGGCTGATACTACCGCTCCGAGTACCGCGCTACTACCGAGTAAGGGTCTCGGGATACCAGAAGAATTTTCGTAAGCGGTGGTAGGCGCGGTAGTAAAACACGGTAGTACCGCTCAAGCGGTAGTACCGCTCTGGAGGGCGGTAGTACCGCTCCAGAGGCTGTCTTGATGGGCTGGCTTACGTCTCCTCGTGTCCATCTTGATCTTCGGTCTTCGACGGGCCGTCGCCTTCCCGGGAGTACCATCAGGATATCTTGCCGGGTCATCTTCTTGCTGGATCGCCTCCTTGCCGGGCTGCCTCCTTGCCGGATCACCTCCTTGCCGGGCTGTCTCCTTGCCGGGCCGTTTCCTTGCCGGATCTCCTGCCGGGTCATCCCCTTGCCGGATCGTCTCCTCGCCGGGTCGTCTCCTTGCCGGATCGTCTCCTCGCCGAGTCGTCTCCTTGCCGGATCGTCTCCTTGCCGGGTCATCTTCAACCCCTGTTTGGGCCTCCACTGAAATCGGCAAGCACTCAAAATCGACAAGCCAAACCGGCAAGCCTTCAGCTCGAGCGGTAAGATTTCACCGGCAAGCCTTTCATGCCGGCAATGTGAATTTTATCGTATAGAAGACTTCTCCGCTTGAGTCCACCTTTACTGTATTTTGCACCGTGCCAAAATCGGGTGTCAACACATGCCCCCCTGTTTTTCGGCAAAGCTTGCATGCCGAAAAATAATTTGCATTAGGCTTGTTCTAAGGACGATGTCAACACTCCATCGGCCATTAATATGTGCTTAGGGCGATAATCATATATCGGCCATTGCCTATTTAGGCTTCTTGCCACACACTTGGGTGGTACTTCTTCAAATATTTGCCATTGAGAGCTCGAGGTAGCAATGTTCCTTGCATGGATTCCACCAAATATGAATTTTCGGAAACTATTCTTGCAATCTTGAAAGGACCTTCCCAACTTGGAGACCACTTCCCGAATTTTTTGTCCTTTGAACCAATCGGTAGAATCACCTTCCACACAAGATCACCAATCTGAAAATTCTTCAACTTGACCTTCTTATTGTAGGCTCTTGATACCCTCAGCTTGTCTCTCTCTATGGCCTTTAATGCAGCCAAACGCTTATCGGCAACCTCGTCAATATTATCCATCATCAAGTTATAAAAGTCCACTGCCGATAAATCATTTTGTTTGGCTATTCTCAAAGCATTCAAATTAACTTCCACCGGCAAAATGGCCTCTTGACCATATACGAGCTCATATGGAGTTACCTTCGTCGCACCATGCCTTGAGATTCTATGCGCCCACGAAGCCTCGGACAATAATTCATGCCATCTCCTTGGATTATCTTCAATCTTCTTCTTGATGAGCTTGATCAAAATTTTATTGCTAGACTCAGCTTGTCCATTGGCTTGAGCATAATACGGGGAGGAATTGAGCAACTTTATCTTATATGATTCGGCAAATTCTCTAACTTGATGTGACATGAAAGATGAACCTTGATCCTGAAAGAACATGTGCTGCCCCCATGTTTGGTTTTGGTAATTGATGACAATCTCTATGGACTAATGGTTGCCTTGAGTTATATTTGAAGGGTTTGTCCATAGGCTTTGCTTGTAGACCATTTGTTGGTCTCAAGGTGATTTGAAGAAGAATATGTGTTGACCAAGGTTATTCATGGAGTTATCCAAAGATTGGTCATGTAAGAGATGAGCCTATTGCAAGCATGTCTTGAAGAAGGAGATTGTGTGAACATTCATGTTTACCTTCAAGACATCATCCTAATGAAGAGAGTTGGAAAGATTCAAGGTTGATCAAGACTAAATATGAAGAGTGATTCGAGTTGATCAACACACAAAGCGTAGAAGATGTACCGAGTGGGATCAAGTGATCTCACGGTATGGTAAGCATTGTCCATTACGCTTTGTGTACTAACCCATGTTCTATGCAAGAGTTCTTTGTGGGGTTAGGTTTGTTTCCATGGGCGTGCATCAAAAGGAAGATATCACACAACCCATGGAGGATGACATCAAGTGGTGATCGTCATCAAGATTGCGGTGTGCAAGTTCAAGTGGAGCATCACGAAGAGATCACATGCTTGAAGCTTGCTGTCCATTGTGGTGACAATGGACTTGTGAAGATGTGCCGAAGAGTGGCTCACCCATAGTGGAGTATGGGGGAGCAATCAACTAGTCTTCATCAAGCCGGCGCAATCAAGAAAGGTGGTCCAACTTGAGGAGGTCAAGATCGTCATCATCCAGCTCAAGTGGACTATGCGCAAGGCAAAGGTTTGCCCTTGATAGGTTTTCTATTTTACCGGTCTCATGGTAGTAGTTGGGAGACCGGGTTATAGGATCGATAGCCGTACTATCAAGGGGGGCTCTCAAGTGAGTAGCTTTATCATATCTTCGTAGAGAGCTCAAACCATTGCATCCTTGCATCATATTTCTTGGTTTGTGTTTGGTGTTTCTCTTTGTGAGTCTTTGAGCTTTTGGTCATCTTCATGACAAGCTCGAGGTCATCGAAAACGGAGTTCATATATGCATCTTCTATGATGTTTTCGATGTTGGAGTTTATGCCGGTTCTTCATTCATAGAGGTTTCTCATCTCTATATCATTGGTATTTTCTCTACTGCCACTTCTTAATATAACCAGTCGCTGTTGGATAGTATTTGTCGTCCTCTATCCAACAAGCTTGAGTTTGCTCAATTCGGAGCTCATTTGCAGAAGTTATGGCAGTTCAGGGTTTATTGTTTGTCTGGGCAGTTTACCTGTCACCAAAGCGGTAGTACCGCTCGGGACCACGGTAGTACCGCTTGACACGGTACTACCGCCCCTACTACCGTTGCACTACCGTGATTTCTACTGGCATTCTTTTTCGTTTAGCGGTAGTAAAGCGGTAGTGGAGCGGTAGTACCGCTTGACACGGTACTACCGCCCCTACTACCGCTGCACTACCGTGATTTCTTCTGGTATCATTTTTTCGCTAAGCGGTAGTTGAGCGGTAGTAGAGCGGTAGTACCGCTTGGTGCGGCACTACCGCCCCCTACTACCGTGCCACTGCCGTGCTTTGTTCTGTTGCCCAGTTTTCCTAAGCGGTAGTACCGCTTGGTCGGAACGGTAGTACCGCTTAGTGCGGCACTACCGCTCCAGTTCCTTGTTGATTGCCTGCTGTTTTTGAATTACTACCGCACGAGCGGTAGTACCGCTCGCAAGAGCGGTAGTACCGCTTGTGCGCGTCCTGCACGGGTAACGGTTGGATTTGGGGTGGCCCTATAAAAGGGGTCTTCTTCCCCAACGGTTTTCTTATCCTTTGAGCTCATTTCTCCCCCCATTGTTGACCTTCTTGAGCTTGCCTATCTCTCAATCCCTCCAATGATTCTTGCTCCTTCTTGAGGGAAAAGAGAGAGGAGATCTAGATCCACATTTTCACCAATCACTTTCTCCTCTAAGTGAGGGGAACCCCTTGGATCTAGTTCTTGGAGTTCTTCGTGTTCTTCTTCGTTCTTCCTCTCATTTTCCTCCCTAGCATTAGTTGCTTTGGTGGGATTTGGGAGAGGGGGACTTGGGCACTCCGTGTGCCCTTGCCATTGCATTAGTTGCATCGGTTTGAGTTCTCCACGGTGATACGTGGAAGTTAGTAGTTGAGAAGCTTATTACTCTTGGGTGTTTGAGCACCCTTGAGCTTGTTCCTCTTGGGTGCCTTGGCGCCCTAGACGGCTTGGTGGTGCCTCGGAGCCACATTCCATTGTGGTGAAGCTCCGGGCAAGCGTCGGGGTCTCCAATTAGGTTGTGGAGATCACCCCGAGCAATTTGACGGGTACCGGTGACCGCCCCCAAGGGTTGCCAAAGTGTACGGGTTCGGTGACCGCCCTCAAGGGTCCCATTTGTACGGGTTCGGTGACCGCCCTCAAGGGTCCCTTAGTGGAATCACGGCACCTTGCATTGTGCGAGGGCGTGAGGAGAATACGGTGGCCCTAGTGGCATTGTTGGGGAGCATTGTGCCTCCACACCGCTCCAAACGGAGATTAGCATCCGCAAGGGTGTGAACTTCGGGATACATCGTCGTCTCCGCGTGCCTCGGTTATCTCTTACCCGACCCCTTTACTTATGCACTTTACTTTGTGATAGCCATATTGTTTCTTGTTATATATCTTGCTATCACTTAGTTGTTTATCTTGCTTAGCATAAGTTGTTGGTGCACATAGGTGAGCCTAGTCGATTTAGGTTTTGTGCTTGTCAAATTAACCGCTAGGTTTATTCCGCATTTGTTCAAGCCTAAACCGTAATTATTTTAAAGCGCCTATTCACCCCCCCCCCCCTCTAGGCGACATCCACGATCTTTCAGATCCGCAGTTAATGTTTGCGGAATACCGAATCTATGAATAATGTGCTCACTTATGAATTGAATTACCTCCGTATGTGTCATATTCTTCAGAGGTACTGCTTCAGACCATTTAGTAAAATAATCAGTTGCCATCAACACGAACCGATGCCCCTTTGAAGAGGAAGGATGAATTTCTCCAATAAAGTCTAATCCCCAACCTCTAAAAGGCCACGGCTTGATAATAGGATGTAACATAGCAGCGGGAGCCAACTGAATATCACCAAACTTTTGACAAGCTTCACATCCTTTATAATACCTGAAGCAATCGTTGATCATCATCGGCCAATAAAATCCAGCACGTCGTAATAACCACTTCATCTTGGGGGCCGACTGATGAGTGCCGCAAATTCCTTCATGAACCTCTCCCATAGCAATTCTCGCTTAGTCTTCGTCCAAACACTTCAAGAGAACATCTCCAACCGTTCGGCGATAAAGACCATCGTCTCTCATTGTATATTTGAAAGCCATGCGCCGAACAGCCCTGTCCACCCTTCCACTCGGATTGCACAAGTAATCAATAATGGGCTTCCTCCAGTCATGATTCTCATCTGCACTAGATTTATTGTTAGTGACCGAATCAGTGGGCTCTGGTTCGGTCTCTCCTATGTTAGCAAGACAAGACATCGGCTTTAGAGAGATATGAAACATGCCATGATCGACATGATAGCCGGATGCTTGTTGTGCCAACTCGTTTGCTCTCCAATTATCATGTCTAGATATATGAGCAATGCTAAAATGATCCAAAGTAGAAATTATATCTAGACATTTATCAAGATAAACATTAAGTGACTCGTCTAAACATTGAAAAACTTTGAATACTTGTTGTACTACTAATAACGAATCACCAAAAGCCTCAATATGTGTAGCACCTATAGCAAGCAACATCTCTAAGCCGAATAACAATGCTTCATATTCGGCTTGATTATTTGTGCAAAAAATATTCTAAGCGGCATGAGGCTTCAAAAACAGCACCATGAGGAGATATATAAGCAATACCAACACATTGGCCGTTGCTACAAACTGAACCATCAAAATATAATCTCCATGGTACTAACGAGACAAGGTTTATATCAATATCTTGCTTGTCATTAATCCGATGCTCAACGATAAAATTAGCAACAATTTGGCCTTTCATGGATTTTAGAGACTCATAAGCCAAATCATACTCAGTTAAAGCATAAGCCCATTTACCAATTCTACCACTAAGAATTGGTCTATGCAACATGTATTTAATGACATCGGTTTGACAAGCTACTATGCAAGCACTTGGTACTAGATAATGTCTCAATTTTGTGCAAGCATAGTATAAGCATAGGCATAATTTTTCAATAAATGTATACCTTGTCTCGGCATCCAATAGGCGTCGGCTCAAATAAGTGATAGCATGCTCTTTTCCTTCGGTTTCTTGAGTCAAAACAGCTCCAATAACGCCTTCCTCGGCTGCAATGTAAAGTCTAAAGGGCTCTCTATGCTTGGGCGCCTTCATCACCGGAGGAGTGCACAAATAATTCTTAATCATATCAAATGCTTCTTGCTGTTTTGCCCCCCAAGTAAAATCAACATCATTCTTCAACCGAAGGATATGAGTAAATGCATCAACCTTCCCTGACAAATTAGCTATGAACCTCCTCAAATAATTGACCTTGCCAAGGAATTTTTGCATATCTCTCTTGCATGTTGGAGCCTCCACTTTTTGTATAGCTTCTATCTTTTTGGGATCAATCTCTATGCCATCTTCATGAATAATGAAACCCAAAAACTTACCAGCCGACACGCCAAACGCACACTTCAAAGGATTCATCTTCAGCCCATATTTCTTCATCCTCTCAAAAGCTAAACGCAAATCGGCTAAGTGAGATTCAAAAGCATCCGATTTGACAACAATATCATCAATATAGACTTCAAGTATAACACCGAGTAAATCATGAAAGATCAAATTCATAGCCCTTTGATATGTGGCGCCAGCATTCTTCAATCCAAAGGTCATCACTGTCCACTCAAATAATCCAAGGAACCCGGGGCACCGAAAAACCGTTTTGGACATGTCCTCTTCGGCCATGAAAATTTGGTTGTACCCCGCATTGCCATCAAGAAAGCTAATAACCTTATGTCCAGAAGCATCATTAATAAGCATGTCGGCTATAGGCATAGGATACTCATCTTTGGGCGTAGCTCTATTCAAATCTCTGAAATCAATGCACACCCTCAACTTGCCGGAGCCTCTCTTTTCCACTGGCACAATATTAGAAATTCACTCGGCATACCTGGGGATGAATTCCATGGTAAAGGTATCAATGGCATGGTTGAAGAATATGAATGATGTGCTAACCGAAGATTATTTTTTATGGACGAAAACCTTCGGCTTAATTTCTTATGAGATTCTTTCTCCTTCTTCACTTTTGTTGTACTTGTTACAATAGAAGCTTGCACATTATTTTCTGTTTGACTGCTCTTCTTGGGAACCCATGCCATGTTCTTCTTTCTCAGTTCATGTGCACTAAGCTTTTGTAATTCCTTCTTTTGCCAATACGATAAGCCGAGTGGGCGCCTCAGCTGTGATTCTTGTTCAAGCAATGGCAATTCTTTTCTAACCTTGTGCACTCTCATCTTCTTTTGTTCAGATTTGGCATCTTGATTTTGAACATTTGCTTGCTCGACTTCTTTGCCTTTAGTAGCCAATGTTAACACTTTAATTGGCTCTTTATCATTTAAAATAAAATCTGAAGTGGCACACGTACGACCATCTTTTTTGACTCGATATACTTGCCTGACCACCTCTTTCTTCTTTCTTGAGCTCCGGACCGATTCCTTTTGAGTGAAACGGTCTTGGTTATGTAATTGTTCATCAAATGTTGATCTTCTTGGAGCTACATAATCTTGATGAGATGGTTCAAAATAAGATGAATAATGTGCCCTTGAATTATACCTGTCCCGTGGTGGATATTGATTCGTATAAGCACAGGGAGGTATCCATGGCATTGGCATTGACGTCCCAAAATATGGATATGAATACGACGCATTGAAATTTCCCTTCTGCCAATACCGTTCTTTAGATCCGCGCCTAGGGGGCAATCTTGATGCTTTTGAATTACTTGGCCGATAAGCAATCTTTTCCTCACTTATCTTCTGATATTTTTCCAATAGCTGCGCGAAAGTGACTTTCGGCTTTTTACCTTTGCGTTTACTTCGGCCTTTGCTTTCTTTGGTTGTGCTTGCATCGATCATTGGATTTTCTTGTTGCCCCCCAGTGCTTGGCGTCTTCACCGTAACTTTGATAGAACCATTGCCTTCAAGAATATCATCATTGTATTCATGAATAATTTTTGCACTTGAAAGCTTGATCCCATCACCTGCAGCTTTTACCTTCTTGTCTTTAAATGGATCGGCTTGAAGCAGCCGATGCAAAATCTTTTTGCCATCAGGACCAATAGGAATAGCCTGGTCATCCCTTGGTGTTTTAACAAGTCTCAATCGTCCGCTATCAATGGCCGATTTAACTATTTGACGAAGCATATTGCAGTCCTCAAAATTATGCTTGAACGAATCATGCAACTTACAATACATTCGTCCTTGGATTGATGGCTTTACACGGTGATCAAGAATTCTAATATAATCATTCTTCAGCAACAAATCAAAAATCTGATCACACATGTTTGAATTGAAGGTAAACCTTTTATTTTCTAGCCGATCTTGCTGTGAGAACGGCTTTGGAGTTAAGCAAACGAATGGTTCAGATTTGGCACCCCATTCGGCTATGCATTGTGTCTCGCACTCTATCTCCGATGACTTTGGATAAGATATTGCAATAGCATCGGTTTTCTCAAAAGATTCAAACCTTGGCTTTATGTTTCTGAAAGCAAAACTGTTATAACATATATGTCTCATTTGAGACCAAATGCAAGCCAAGTATGAAATAAGCAAAGCTACCCATGCATATATAAACTTTAAATAAGACAATGGGAAGTACTTTGACTGCGATAGTAAATCTTTATCGGTCTCTATAAATGGTGCAATGGGTTGACCAATATGCTTTATAACAATTTTGTTGCTAACAAGTAAATCACCCTCCTTCATTGGTCTTTCAAAAGTATTTGTGATAATTTTTCCAATAGATGCATCAACAATAAAGTTGTGACCAAATCTAAAAATAGGTAAATCACTTGGTAGACATACCTCTTCATACACGTTGGGAGAGTATGATGGTTGTAACACTTGAATAATACTTTGATCCACTTTTGAATGACTCTCCAACGCTTTATCCTCATCTTTTCCTTGATTCCGTGCTTCATCACTCGAATGATCTTCAAGTGAACTTTGCTCAGCTGCACGCTTGTGTTCTTGATGTTCATCATTAACCAAACTTTGTTCGGCCATATTACTTTGTTCTTGATGCTCATCAATTTCCTTGGCACGAAACTCGTAGGGCAGGAAATAGGTTCCCTCAACTTCAGAAGAATCAAGCACAGTTGTTTTGTGCTTGCCATGCCCTTTCTCAATGGTGCTTGCCTCTTTGGATTTGATGGATTCGGAATACATACTAGTTGATTCGGCTTTTCCAGCCGAAGAACTTTCACTCTTCGAATCATCATTCTTTTGATTGGCTCCTATAATTGGCAAGACTTCTTCTGTAGTTGATTCGGTACATGTAATGTTTGATTCGGCCTTTTCAATAACCGAAATAACTTTGTTACCTGAATCAATACTTTTCTCGTTTTGAATTTGCAAGGCTTCTCGCTCTTGTCTAATTTTAGCCCACATCTCAGCTTGGTGAGCTTTAAATTCTTTCATCTCAATTTCTATCCAATCCTCATGAGATTGCCCCCCAATGCTTTGAGACTCTTTCGGCAATGAAACTTGAGTGTTGCCGAAACTTTGCAATTGTTTAGGGGGTATATAGCATGCTGCAACAGTAGGTGAAGACATATGCATTGGTGTAGAACTATATTTTTCCTCGCATAGTCTATCAATTGGCAATGATTTATCTTCATACAAAACTCTAGCTTTTATTGCATCATAATCAGGAAACAACCCCTTTTCATGTTGTTCAAGGCAAAGAGCACTAATCCTGTTATTTTGGGCTAGCCTCTTTTTTAACGAAGCCACGTCAGCTTCTGTAAGGAATTGCTCCATAGTATTTTCATATTCTTTCGGCAATGAGGTGTTGCCGAAATTTTGCAATTGTGTAGAGGATGCATTATATGCTACAACATTAGATGAAGGCATGTATGCTCCTGCAAATTTATCACTTATTCGGCTATGACCATGAAGGTGTGAAGCCGAATTATGAATATCAAGGTGTGAAGCTGACACATTACTAGTATGAGGTGTAGCATATGATGGTTGATGGTAATTGGCCGAATAACTAGTAGTAGCATAGCCAATTCCACTATCCACCGGCACATTTGAATTAACATATTGCAAGTTAGGTGCCGATGAATAAAAAGGTGAAACACTTTTTTGCATATTATTGAAAGTTCCAACATGAGGTGTTTCAACTTGATTAACCAAACTCATCATGTTGTTCATCGGCATATGGATTTCTGGGGTTGCCGATGCATGAGAGTTGGAATACATATGGTGCATGTTACTAGTATCATAAGAAGTTGAAGCTTGTAAATTACTTTGAATCGGCCCTTGCACATAATTAGATGTATAATTGACAAAACTAGGGTTGGCCGATAGAGCATACTTATTGAACGATCTAGTAACACCATATGAATTATTTGCATCTACATGAGGGGATTGAGTATTCATATTACCTTTGTAGATTGCAAGCCCTAGATGACGATCTCTTCGTAGCAAGAACGGGCCGGAGACCGTTCAAAGCTTCGTCCCCAGCGGAGTCGCCAAAAAGTGTGTTGACACACGAACGCGTCACGCGTACCCTCGACGCCGGGGGTGATGCACCGCAACTCACGTCGAAGGAGGCCCGTCCGGAAGCGCGGTACGCAAGCAATCCGGCGGGCGCTTTTGAAACCCGACGCACCGCTTCTCCGGGATGGAACCCGTCAGGAGTCACGAATGGACGATGGGCTGCCCTAGGTCGATTCGCTCGCCCCTAGGGCCTCGAGGTTCGCCGTCCTGCAACAAGAAGAACGAACGAAGAACGAGAAGAAAGATACAAGGGAGAGGGATAAAAGTAGGGTAAAAAGATGTAGATGTGTTTGTTCGATTGTGTGTGTTTTTCAATCGGCCATCACCTCTTCTATTTAAGAGGGGGTTGGACTTCCTGTACAAGTCATGGATTCATCTTTCCTTACAAAGTATCAAAAACACTAGCCAAATTCGGACTCCTCAAAAACCTGCCCAAATCTGCGCGACGGTAAGCGGTAGTACCGCTCTGGTCAAGCGGTAGTACCGCTCTGAGTATAGCTGAGTACCGCGCTACTACCGAGTAAGGGTCTCGGGATACCAGAAGAATTTTCGTAAGCGGTAGTAATCGCGGTAGTAAAATACGGTACTACCGCTTAGCGGTACTTCCGCTCTGGAGGGCGGTACTACCGCTCTGGCTGATACTACCGCTCCGAGTACCGCGCTATTACCGAGTAAGGGTCTCGGGATACCAGAAGAATTTTCGTAAGCGGTGGTAGGCGCGGTAGTAAAACACGGTAGTACCGCTCAAGCGGTAGTACCGCTCTGGAGGGCGGTAGTACCGCTCCAGAGGCTGTCTTGATGGGCTGGCTTACGTCTCCTCGCGTCCATCTTGATCTTCGGTCTTCGACGGGCCGTCGCCTTCCCGGGAGTACCATCAGGATATCTTGCCGGGTCGCCTTGCCGGGTCATCTTCTTGCCGGATCGCCTCCTTGCCGGGCTGCCTCCTTGCCGGATCACCTCCTTGCCGGGCTGTCTCCTTGCCGGGCCGTTTCCTTGCCGAATCTCCTGCCGGGTCATCCCCTTGCCGGATCGTCTCCTCGCCGGGTCGTCTCCTTGCCGGATCGTCTCCTCGCCGAGTCGTCTCCTTGCCGGGTCATCTTCAACCCCTGTTTGGGCCTCCACTGAAATCGGCAAGCACTCAAAATCGACAAGCCAAACCGGCAAGCCTTCAGCTCGAGCGGTAAGATTTCACCGGCAAGCCTTTCATGCCGGCAATGTGAATTTTCTCGTATAGAAGACTTCTCCGCTTGAGTCCACCTTTACTGTATTTTGCACCGTGCCAAAATCGGGTGTCAACAATCTGGTTTTCAGAATTTTGCTTGGATGTTTCAGTGGATAAACGGAGCCATTGAGGTGTCAGTTTGCTATTGTAATCAAGCTATATGCTTGGATGGTTGCTATGGCCTATATACGGCACACAATCTTTTTTCTGGACCGACACGAGTATACTAAACCTATGAAGTGGAAGAGTTGTTCTGTTAAGCCCAAGGGCCATAGAATACACTAGAAGCTTACGGTGGCGCGCCACTTTCTCGCTGACGCATCACGCATGATCTCAATCAAATGCAATCTTGGAGAAAGATTAGAAAAGCCAAGATGTATATTACAATCGAACGTTCAGTGATCCTGTCAAGCATAGGTTGCTGAAACTTGGGACATGTTGCAACTTTTTAGCAGCAGAACGATCCATACATCGCTTTTCTGTTATACATCAACACTTTTCCGAAGAAGCGATGCTTCCTCATACATCTAGATCAGACGTGTTTGTGGAAATATTCTGTACTAAATGGACAAATAGATAGAAAATTTAAAAGGGGCATAACGATGAAAGTGCGTTAAATCCTTTTGACAAAATGCCCATCTTCTTTGAGTTCTTTTTTGCGGGGTACATGTATGAAAATGAAGTTACCATCAAAGCGAAAAGGATAAGAGCCGAGCTCTTCTTTTGAAACCCCATTGGAGAATTATTATGTTTGCGAGTGAACTTTTCACATGTATGTAATCGGGCAACTGACAAATGCTTCTGGTTGATCTTAGGTGGCAATCGTGTGGTCAACCTTCCTAGCAGTTTAGTTTTCGTTTATTACATACTTGAAGTTTTGAACAAGACTCCTTGTTATAGAAAGAAAAGAAAAAAGGCAAAGTAGTGCACCAATTCAGGTATATATGTTCCATCTGTTCATTGCGACTAAAACCCGATCGAAAGGTTCAGAACGTTGCTGATCCTTTAGGTGAAAAAAGAAGACGCCGTAACAAGCAGCAGAAAAGTAATAACACGGTGTCATACCACCACTTATCGGTCCTGAAGGCGTTACTTCCTGCCGGCATCCGTGTGCTGTCACTCTTTTCTCTAACCAGGTGTCATATATTGAGGCTCGAGAGGAAGGGCCAAGGTTATATGCTGCCTTTGATCGGAATTTGCCAGAAGAACCGTGCCTTTTTTTTTTTTTTGCCAAAGACAGCTCAAGAAAAAAGAATCATTGTTAAACATGTTTGAATATTAATTACCCTACTGGGTTCTTTTGTTTTTTCACCCTTTTTTCGGGATCTTTTGGAATTCCACATGTATCCATCATGTAGTCTTAGGACAGCCTTATGGCTGTCTGCCTTCATGTTTGTTTTGCAAAAGGAGCGGGAGAAAGGGTTCAAGATGATGGTTTGATCTGCCAAATTTAAATCAATTCTTCTTGAAACTAAAATTAAAACGCTTTATGTTCTCCCTGGCAAACCAGTTATGGACTGATTTGGTGGTGATCTGTTCATCCCCACAAAGGCAGACGGGAAATTACACTAATGACATCCATTATGTGGTAAATATATACTCCCTCCGTCCCATAATATATGAGCGTTTTAGAACGCTCATATATTATTGAGACGGAGGGAGTATATCATTACTATCATTAGGTTACTATACTGATTTACATTTCGAGAAAATCGTTACTGAGCACAAAGTGTGACAGGATGCAATACATTTTTTTCAGTAGCAAATCACAAGTATAAGCTTACAAAGAATGGTGTGATGAGACCTAATGTTGTTGCATGTAGTGCAATAACCATTAACAGCTTAATTCTTGCTCATTTTGCCACGAACAGAATTCTAAGTTGGAAACTATGGTCTCCTATAGCACAATCAGCAAAATAGCAAGATTCAGGCAAGTCTCGGAGAAAAACAGATGTGACGGTGTGAAGTTCATAAATAGCATTTGCATATAACAACAGCTTCTTCAACCACCCAGGTTCCATGTGTACAATGACTACAGAGTACTCGCAACTCTTGTCATCAGATGTATTTCACTCAAAAGGGGGTAAAAAGACCCAAGAAAACAAGCACGTTTAGCAGTACATCCTTGGAAATAACCAAAGCCCAGATTATTTTTGTCAACAAACATGGTCTAAGTTACACCGCTCAACCTAGTTAATGTGGCAGCATGGCAATCGACCTGGAGTTTGCACGGTGTTATGTTGTTCTTCCCCACAAGCCTCTAGGGTTTAGTTCCACCTTGGGTAAAGGACGTCGCGAGAAGACTGGGATGGCTGCGCGCTCTGGCTGTTGGCACCAATGAAGCCTTGCAGAAGGCTCTGTGCCACTCTCACTTGGTCGGGCATACCTTGGATCTCCATGATGGATTCCGAAGAACCGGGACGGGCTTCAAGTAACTTCATTCTTGCACCAGAGATCTGAGATCAGTGAGAACTTGCATGAGAAAAACTTTTAAACTATTGCAACAAATAAAATAATGAAGACTGGCCCAATGGATGACGCGGCCCCATTTGAAGTTCAGAAAGATCAGAGCATAGCTGGTACCTGTCGGATCTCTGCTAGATTGACACCAACAGCTCCAATAACAGATTCCAGAGAACTATTTGGAATCCTCAGTTCAACAGAGCTACTTGAATACCTGCCAAAAGGATTTGGAATCCTCAATGACAATTCCCACGCAGTATTTCAGAAGGGAGACGAGCTGCGAAAACATACCCTGTAACATCTGCCACTCTTTGATAATCCTCACGTCCATGCATCTGTCCGGCAGCCTGAAGAGAGTGAGATTTGAATCTATTCAGCACTGAAGCAAATGAGAACCAAATATATTCAGATGCACATGTCCACGCATGTGAATCAGCGTAAACAGAACCAGACAAGGAAAGTCGATAATAAAAGTAAAGAACGACACCCAATCAAGACAACGGTAAACGTCAACAAGTTATAGTGCACAGAAGTAACCTACGCAAACATACGGATATTTTTTCCCTCTTCAGGAATCCTAACCAGTTATGGAAGAATTGCATACACTACACAGTTTCAGGTTTCCAGTGAAAACTAGGTGAGCGCCATTTGCAAAACAGGGGAACTGACGCATTAAACTGTACCTCAGTGTAATCATAAGCATTGGAATTTCCAGCTCTGGTGACGCCTAATTGTTGCATATTACTATTCCCAGCTCTTGAGAGGCCTAATTGCTGCATGCCTCTACTAGCGTAGCTATCAGTAGGGATATGGTCATGATAAGAACGATGCGGCATATAATCAGCACCAGGACTAACAGGCAAGGACATTTCTCTAGGAGGCAAGCGAGCAGATGCTGCATATCTTTCATAAGAAGCAGATGGTGGAGCGTCGCTAGCAAATGGACTTCCACTAGGATACTCTCTTCTTTTAGAGAAGTAATCTACTGAATCATGGGGTTTATTGTTTGGTCTCCCATATGGTGTATCGTTGGCAGGTCTCCCATATGCTGCATCGTTGGCTGGTCTCCCATATGGTGGATCGTTGGCTGGTCTCCCATATGGTGGATCATTGGCTGGTCTCCCATATGGTGGATCATTGGCTGGCCTCCCATATAGTGGATCATTGGCAGGTCTTCCATAAAGTGAATCACTGGCAAGCCCATATGGTTGATCAATGGCAAGCCGCCTTTGATATGGGGAATCATTAGCAGGCCTTCCATAAGGGGTATCATTGGCAAGCCTTCCATATGGGGGATTGGCAGGTCTTCCATACAGTGTGAATTCCCTGCTAGGAAATACAGCAGGAGGACCATCAAAAGAGGAAATTCCATCTCTGAGGATCCTATCTCTAAGCCTCAAAGCAATCTCTGTGAGGGCTTCTCTTGCAATATCTGGAGACCCAGAAACCTGAAAGCTCGGAACACATGTAACAGCACAATAACAAGTCAAGAAACAAAAACATTAAAAAGGCAGATATTGAAACAATATGGACAACTTGATGCAGATACGATTGAATAAAAATCACCTGCACAAGCTCCTCGTTAAAAGATAAGTACTTTGGTTTATCTGCTTTTGAATAAACTCGGATTTCAGCCCCAATACGCCTTCTCATTTCAGTAATTACCTTCCCACCTTCCCCAATAATACAACCAACTTTTTTTGATGGTACAACAAGTCTTGTAACCAATTTGTGCTCCTCAGAAGGTTCACTTGCTTTACTCTCACTTACTTTACCATGGAGCAAAATAAGTGCCTCAATTGTTGGGGATACTGGATCAGCCGGAATCTGGATTGAAAAAAATACGTAGGAGTAAAACTGTGAGGACTCAATAGTGAAGATTGGTATGATAAGGAGATAGCAATTTGAACAACCATCTACATCTTACCTCCTTGGATGAAATAACAATCAACCTTTCTCCAGAAGCATCTTTGTGCAATTCCTGAACCATAATGCGAGCACCAGTCTGCTGCTCTACCTGCCGAACATTTGACCCGCTTCTGCCAATAACAGGTCCAATAAGCTCAGAAGCGCACAGAATTCTAATAGAAAACTCTTCTGGTTCAGGAACAGGATATTGCGATGGTCCGTTTCTGTATGGATCAAGCAAGGGCATTGGTTGTGGATGATCCACATGCAGGTGTGGCAACATGTGATTTTCACGTGGTAGCGGTGGTGGGGACTCACGCTTCCTTTGTGTGCTTGCATCTATAATTTCTTCAAGAGGTGGATTTTCTTTACGAGGATGCTGATGGAGACGAGTAGATATCTCGTAGAGAGCTTTTCTTACAAGAGAAGCTGCACCAGATATCTGACATGATACAAGCAATTACGCATCAATAGTATTCCACCATTCACGTCTAAAGATAATAAAGCACACAAAAAGAGCACGTTGTAACTGACAAATATCTTTTTAACTGAACTGGTAAATATCTTAGTAAACTATAATCTAAAAATAAACTACGTGATATATCTATTAAGCCATGCCAGATACCAAACTCTAAAATCCAATTATTTAGGAATTTAACAGGGAATATAAACATAACGGAAAACTTCTATGGTAAAACAAATTGATACAGCAGAGTAATGAATCCAAATCTAGCTAAATTAAACCAATACAAAAGTCCCTGGAGATCAATACAAGCAAAAGGCATTACAAGCTGGAACACAACACAACAAAGGATATTTTGCTACTAAAACAAATTTACCTGCACCAATTCATCACTCTTAAGTGCGCACTGAGGAAGGTTTTCGGATGGTAAGACACGGATCCCTGCACCAGTATCATTTCGCAATTGTTGTATAATAGAGCCGCCTTTTCCTAGCAGGCAGCCAACTTGATTGCCTGGAACCAAAATTCGAGCAGTCACGGAACCAGCAGTTTCAGAATTCTCACAGATTATTCCACCGTTGGAATCTTCATCAGCAGCAATCTTATCATGTATCTTCAACAACGCATCTTGAGCAAAACAATGGGGCTTCATATTCTCTAAGGCATCAATATTAGAAATATTTTGAATAGCTTCAACAGCTTGTTTGGAGTTATTCTGGTAATCAAATATAATAATTACTCTCTCGTCTGCACCAGGAATAGAATCAGCAACCCGTATCTTTGCTTTAGTCTCATCTCTAAGGGCCTTAACAACATGACCACCTCTCCCCAAAATACCGCCGATCTTATTTCCTGGGCACAATATCCTGTAAACAGTTTCTATTGGCTGAGAGGACATAGGTCCGTCATCCTGCCTGTAGTTTAGCCGTTTCCTCTTTCCATCATCAGAATTGAAACGAGTCCTCTTTTTGGAAGTACTTGGATTGTGTCTTCTAGAGTTATCATAATCCATCAGTCTGCATAAAGAAAGGCCCATCAATATAAAGAAACTGTAAAGGTAGCACGGAAGGTGTGGGGCACCCTACAATTCCATTACTCCATTAGCTATCTGATTATGACACATGTATAACCTTCTTGTTTGTGCATTCCTCAGAATTGAGAAATTGCTGATAAATGCTCATGTTGCTAGGCCGATGGAAAACTGCTGCAGGTTGTTTACAAGTGCAAGAAAAGGTATATATTTTTGTAGTCAAATGACTGTTTTCAGGTAGGTTATCAGATTCAAATCTATTAACTGTACTGAACTAATAAGATGCTCACGGTTTCATCCAAAGCTCCCACCTACTGTATTTCATTCAAATGGAACACTGCCACTGTAATTGGCACAAAGAAACGTGGCGCATGTAACACTGCATAAACGGAGTATCAATCGGAAGTACTTTGGAGTTTGGAGTGCAAATCCAGTGTAAGAATTAGTCATAGTATATATCAAAGTGCCAAAAGGGCATGTAATTTGAACGAATAATGAAAGTTAGCACTTAAAGATGAAATATGCAGAGGGCATAGTGGTGATAAATGACTTAACATCATAACATAGCTTTGCAAGGGAAAGGTAAAACGGCATAAAATTTAACCAATCATAATTTCATAGAGATCATACGTACGCAATCATAATGCTGTCAGTTTATGGATGCAAAGATGTCCTAGCTTTACAATGATAAAAGGATTGTTAGGCAACTGGAAAGATAAGGCTTGAATTTATAGTATATATATACAGAATAACATCAAGAGAAGCTACAGTGCTGAGTGAATAAGGCCAAATATCCCTAGCAAACAAAAAAGGCATCCTAGCATATGGGACTTGCAGCAGCTCCATGTGAAGTGGAATCAACAGTAACTTGGCTTTGCATCCATAAGTGGCAAGAAAGAGTTGGTGGCGATAATTATAGCGCATCAGCCCGCCACATATAGCGACATGCCAAATTCACTAACACATAACGGAATAAGCAAACAGGTGCGCCAAATTGACCTAGCCCTTGTCACCACGCTTACATATGACTTGAAGAAACTCCACCGATATACTAGTTCACAAGAACAAGCAAAAATCGACAGTATTTCCCTCACGTATCGGCTCATTACCTCGTCCAGCCATAACATTTTGTTTGGGCCTGGATTCAGAAAAGGTGCCAGATTGACGACCACACAAGTCCAGGCGTGCGGGCAGAATTGCTCACACGCACAGCTTCACTCACACCCATCTAAGACGTCAAACAAAAGAAGCGGTATTTACTTCCCCCCGCGACACAACCTCCATCCTTGGGGGCCGACATATCGCATCGCAAACCTAGTTTCTACTGCCGGATCTAGATGGTGCGCCGGCTGTAGCGCCCAAAATTCGTGGAGGCTAAATTAGGGTGAGAGTAATTCCCTGGATAACAAGAAGCTCGTACCTTTAAAACCTATGACGAAGATGGCGGCGGCGGCGGCGGCTGGGGGATACGGCAGGGCCGCGGTGCCGCGATAAGGTTGGAGGCGGCGACGCGCGTGACAGGGGTGGGGTGGGGTTGGAGGCTTAAGGGTGTGAGGCGTGGGCGGCGCCACGGCAAGGCGGCAGCTGGAGCTAGGGCTAGGGCACCGGGGAAGAAGAGGAAACTCTCAACGGGACGGCGGAGAGGAAAAGTCGCTGTGGGAAGAGATGGATTTTGACGGGGACGGGGAAGACGAAAGGGAAAAAAGAAAGAAATTTACCCTAAATTCATAACCAGGTGCACGTGAGTACGGAATTGATAATTACCGGATGACGTGGCCTCGCTTGGTTGGTTATTACCGGGCCACGGAATAAACACGAAGATTACATCCGTAAAGCTGGAGCATCTCTACGGATCCCTTGTAATGCTTGCTTCAGAGTAAAAAAATAATAATAATAAATAAATAAATATGTTTTTGTCATCTAAACATCTCCTAACTGATCAAACTTTAGATGGGTATAACTTTTACTCTGTGAGCCTCTCGGTCCTAAAATATACTCAGACGCAGTCGTTCGGAGTAAAAAATCGTTCGCTCGCCCGCACCTCTCGTTCGGTCTGCGCCGCCGCGGCCCAACCCCCGATTGCCACCGCTACACCCCACTGCTTCCCCCTTCGTCCTCGCCTCAGCCATGGCCTACCCCGTCGTCGAGCTCCAGCACGTTGCTGAGATGGCGTGGACGACATGTTGTCGTGATAGGCCCGTCGCAACACCGCCTTGCAGGCCTTCGCTCCCCGTCACACAACCCGTAGAGGATACTGTCGTGCGGGGCCGACGACGCTCATCGTCGGTCCCCCGACACAACCATAGTCGTCGGCCTCGCTCGCGAGCTACTCGACAACGGCCACTCAGATTACAAGTCCGATGAGGAGGTGATGGAGCAGGGCTGGTGGATCTATCTCGATCATTACAGGTCCTCATGGTTACCGAAGATGGCGAGAAGCTTGTGGGCGTCAAGGTACATGATAGGGGTGCCCGATGCCACCACCGTGAATCCCTTCCCCACGACGTTGATCAAGCAGCTGAAGTCATCATCCATTGTCGCTGCTCCCGGTTGATCTGTGCGCTTGCTTGATGTCTGTGAGTTGCTCGGGTGGTCACTCTTTTCCCTTGCTTTGGTTCACCTACTAGTAATTGTCCTCACTCCGGTCAGAAGTGGCCTATGCTCCGGTGTGTGTCGAGGTTTCGATGTGCAGTTGTAGTAGCCAATTACATCCAACATTTGCACCACAACGGTCGCCCCGTCATCACGTGTTGACGTCAGTCGGCTCCACGACGTGAGGTCACACGATTGAGAGCCTCGTTCTAGCTTGTATGTGTGTTTGGTGTCCTACATGGCAAATGTCCGACGAAATGCATGAGTCAAATGTAAGTTATATAGAGTTAAGTTTAGGGGATCGGTTAGGGACCACACCATTTTTAGAGGAGCAGATATAATGAGCTAAAGGGTACTCGGTTGTTTGCTCCTCTAAATTATAAGGGGTCGATTAGAGATGTTCTTAAATCTCGTAAGTTTTTTAGGTAGGTCTAGTATTTCTCCAATACAAGGTTTTTAGACACTGATACGTCCATTTTGCATCATGTTTTCGTATTGTTATTAATTATGTTTTTGGTCATTATTTCACTTTATGATGTAATTCTAATGCCTTTTCTCTCATAATTTGCAAGATTCACATGGAGAGGGAAATTACCAGCAACTGGAATTCTGGGCCTGGAAAAGCTACAACAGATATAGCTATTAAACGGAGCTCCAAATGACCTGAAATTTCACGAAGATTTTTATTGAATATATAAAAAATACTGGAACAAAGAACTACCAGATGGGGCCCACCTGCTGTCCATAAGACAACAGGGTGTGTCGTGTTGCCTTGTGGGCTCACAACAGGACTCCAGTGCCCTCCTTTGGCTATATCAGGTCTTTTGACCTAGAAAAAATAAGGAGAGGACTTTCGGGATGAAGCGTTGCCGTCTCGAGGCGGAACCTAGGCAGGAGCACTTTTGCTCTCCGACGGAACGATTCCGCCAGGGATACTTCCCTCGGGGAGGGGGAAATCGAAGCCTTCGTCATCACCAACACTTCCTCCATCGTGGGAGGATCAATATCCATCAACATCTTCATCAGCACCATCTCATATCAAACCCTAGTTCATATCTTGTATTCAATCTTTGTCTCCAAACCTCAGATTGATACCTGTGGGTTACGAGTAGTGTTGATTACATCTTGTAGTTGATGCTAGTTGGTTTATTTGGTAAGAGATTACATGTTCAGATCCTTAAGCATATTCAATACACCTCTAATCTTGAACATGAATATGATTTGTGAGTAGTTACTTTCGTTCTTGAGGACATGGAAGAAGTCTTGTTAAAGTAAATCATGTGAAGTTGGTACTCATTCAATATTTTGATGATATGTATGTTATTATTCCTCTAGTGGTGTCATGTGAACGTCAACTACATGACACTTCACCATCTTTGGGCCTAGGGGAATGCATTGAGGAGTAATAAGTAGATGATGGGTTGCGAGAGCGACAGAAACTTAAACTCTAGTTTATGAGTTATTACGTAAGGGGCTGATTTGGATCCATATGTTTCATGTTATGGTTAGATTTATCTTAATTCTTCTTTCGTAGTTGCGGATGCGTGCAAGAGGGGGTAATCATAAGAGGGTTGTTTGTTCAAGTAAGAACAACACCCTAGCACCGGTCCACCCACATATCAAATTATCAAAGTAGTGAACGTGAATCAACTAAACTTGATGAACTTGACTAGACAACAATTCTCATGTGTCCTCGAGAACGCTTTGATTACTATAAGAAGTACTTCAGGCTTGTCCGTTGCTACAAAAAGGATTGGGCCACTTTGCTGCACCTTTGTTACAAATATTACTTGTTACTTGTTACGAATTATCTTGCTACAAAATTATCTATTGCCACTACTTACAATACTTGTAGAGAATACCTTGCTTAAAACCACTTGCCATTTCCTTTGGCTCCTCGTTGGGTTTGACACTTTTTCTTATCGAAAGAACTAGGATTAATCCCCTATATTTATGGGTCATCAGACGCTAACAACGTGCTGGCGTTCCCTCACGGAGTTCACTCGACCGAACAAATGTTCCCTACATGAGGCACGCTTGAGCAAATAGCGTCGACTGTGAGTGTTCGCCCAAAAAATTACTCCCAACTGTTAGGGCATATTTCTCCCTTAGTGGTTTTGGTGATTGATGGCAATGCTTTTGCGGACTAATCGTGTGCATTGAGCATTTCAGATAATCTATCATATGGCACAAGACGATTCGAGCCCCTCAGAGTTTATAAGTGAAGACGGTTATTTCTTGTGTTTCTTTTTCGGTGGATTTGAATTGTAGGAGTACCGTACTATCAAGAGGGGGTCCGCTTCGAAAAGGTTTGGGTGGAATCAACACGTACACACTTTCATTTGCACCCTCGTTCCTTTCCCGCATCGATGGAGTTGCTCCTCTGTTTCCTGTGCACAGGTCCTAAAGGTCCCAAGTGGTAATACCGCTCTGGGCAGCGGTAGTACAAGTGTAGGAACGATAGAAGAGACGTCTAGAGGGGAGGGTGAATAGACTACTTGCAAGAATTAAAACCTAACCTTTTCCCAAGTTAATTGGTTGGCAGATTTTGGCAGTTATAACAAGTCTAATGCACCCTACACATGCTAGTCAACAAGTATGGCAGCGGAAAGTAAGACAAGCATATGTAAGAGAGTAGAGATAGGAAGATCAAACGCAATTGTAGACACGAAGATTTTTCTCGTGGTTCCGATAGGTGGTGCTATCGTACATCCACGTTTATGGAGTTTTCAACCCACGGAGGGTAGCGGACGCGAGAGTCCACGGAGGGCTCCACCCATAAGGGTCCACGAAGTAGCAACCTTGACTATTCCATAACGGCTTTCGTCCACGAAGGACTAGCCTCACTATGGGTAGATCTTCACGAAGTAGGCGATCTCCTTGCCCTTACAAACTTCTTGGTTCAACTCCACAACACGAAGTAGGAGGCTCCCAAGCGACACCTAACCAATCTAGGAGGTACCACCACCCAAAAGGTAATAGATGTAGTAATGATGATGAACTCCTTGCTCTTGTGCTCCAAGATGATAGACTCCTCAACACTCAATCACTCTCTCACAGATTTGGCTTGGTAGAAGAGATTGATTGGGTGGAAAGCAACTTGGGGAGGCTAGAAATCAAGATCCATATGGTTGGAGTGGATGATCTTGACCTCAACACAAGGGTAGGTGGTTCTCTCTCAGAAAATTGGATATGGGAAGTGTGTAATGGTTCTAAGTGCTTCTCTTGCGAGTGAGTGGTGGTGGAGGGGTATATATAGGCATCTCCAAAAATCCAACCGTTACACCATTATTGACCAACTCGGTGAAACCGAAGTAAAACTCGGTCGTACCGATTTGTTCAAAATGTGGCAACTTTAGGAATCTCGGTGAGACCGATATATGATTCTCGGTAGTACCGATATGAGTGGCCGAGGGCAGTTTTGAAACTCGGTGACACCGAATCATAAAACTCGAAAATTCCGATTTTATAAAATGGGACACCAGAATGTTGGTCACCAAAACTCGGTTGCACCGATATAGAACTTGGTTGTACCGAGAAGCTAGGGTTTGGCTGGGTTCTGTTTGAGATGAAAATCGGTTGGACCGAGTAGAAAAACTTGGTGGCATCGATTTGTGAAGTAGGGTATAGACACAGTATTTTTGTGGGAGAGCTTGTGGGTGTTTTTGGTGGCTAGCACTTGTGCACGTGGAGCATTTTGTTCACCAACATTACCTCACCCCCTTTTAATAGTATTGACTTTCCTATGGACTCAAAGTGATTTATCACAAAGTAAGATGTAGAGTATCCATGCTTGTAGCTTGGCCAATCCTCTTCTTCTTCTTCTTCTTCTTCTTGGGGAATCTCCTCACACCCTTTTGCCAACAATCCCTGTGGACTAGACCTGAAATAAACTAGGTAGAAATATTAGTCCAAGAGACAATGTATGTTGTCATGAATTATCAAAACCACCAAGGGAGCATATGTGCTTTCAGTCTCCCCCTTTTTGGTAATTGATGACAACATACAATCAAAGCTTCAAGTAAATATACGCAAAGATATAATGAAGATTTTGAGAGACACATGACTAAAATATGATCCCCCTAAATGTGTGCAATCACTACTACAGAATGGTCCAAAGACGACACATCAATCAGAGACCCTTCGACGAAACTGTGTGCGATGCATGAATCGCAAACGGTATAGTTCAAGCTCCGTCGCTAATGGCACGAACTGTGTGCGATGGCGTCCCATAAAATACGATTCATAAAATAGTTGCGTGTGCGATCTACGGCATACAGTTTGTTCTTATGGACCGTTTGTGATTAGCGAAGATAACAGAAACGGTTACACAGATCTAGATGTGTGTGTTGGTGGGCACACAATTTATCACTGCAAACTGTGTGCGATAATATAGCAGAACACAAACGATTCAGTATAGCAAGATGTGTGCGATATAGGACACACAGTTCACTACATAAACTGCGTGCGATGATATAGCAGAACACAAATGATTCAGCATAACAAGATGTGTGCGATAGAGGGCAAACAGGTCAGTAATCAGAATCGTGTGCGAACACAAGAAATAACACAAATGATTGGTGTTAATAACCTGTGTGTGGTGTGGGCAAACGGTTGCTGGTATACAATTTGTCAGCGATTGATGAAATCATCACCGACGGGTTTCGTAGTTTTGTCCGTGTGTACTGTGGTTTGCTCTATGTGCATAACATCTATGCTGCCTACACATACGGTTGCACAGATCAAGATGTGTGCGACAGACGGCATACCGTGAGCTCAGATGAAATGTGCGAGCCAAAATAACACAAACAATTGGGCGTAACAAGATGTGTGTGATGCCCAACAAACAGGTCAGTAATCTAAATTGTGTGGAAAGACAAAAAATAACACAGACAGATAATAACGCAAACAGATAATAACACAGACGATTCGTGGTAATGAGCACCTGATTCATAAAGTGATAGCACAAATTATCGTTCGCACTCCTACATAATTGACTAAAGAACATAATAGTGACATTACATATCAGCAAGGTTTAGAAAACAGCAAAATGGAAAGAGCTACTCGTCGGCGTTGTTGCGGGGCTGGCCTGTTGGTTCGCCAATGTTGAAATATCTTCTGCACTCATGCAACATCCTCTCTATGAAAGTAGGATCCACTTTCGGGTTGGCGATGACCATGTTCTTGAACGCTTCATAGGCCTGGACTTTCCTCTGCTCATACCCCATCACAGTAGCTCCGGTCTCATGGAAAATCCCGTCCATGGCCAAATGCCTGCGTACGGCCCACTTATGACGGGGATATTCAAAGCAGTCGTAAGCAAGATAGTCAAGAGTTGCGCGCTGTGCTAGAGCTGTAGGAGACTGTAAGGAGGCTGCTGCCCTTACCGAGGCCAAATCCACGCGAGCCGGCAAGGCAACGACGAACTGGTCAGCGCATGATGCCCTTTCGAAGGCCACAGCCGCGCGTTCCGCGTACAGAACCGCTCTTGCCCGCAACCGATCTAATGTAACCTTCAGCTCTTCCGCTTTTTCCGCCAAGGCCTCTGGACCCTCAGCAGCACGTACCGCCGCCAAGGCCTCCGGACCCTCAGCAGCGCGTACCGCCGCCAAGGCCTCCGGACCCTCAGCAGCGCGTACCGCCGCCAAGGCCTCCGGACCCTCAGCAGCGCGTACTGCCGCCAAGGCCTCCGGACCCTCGGCAGCGCGTACCTGCCCCAACTGCGCGCTCTCCGCAGTGGGGTCCTCCGCGCGGATGACATGTCTAATGTTGAGGATTTTGTGGAGGCAAGGACAGTGGGGAGAAGAAGGACATATTTGGGGGTGCGAGAGGGGAAAGAGACGATGGAGAGAGAAGAGTGTTGATATTTATTTATTACCCTATACACGATTGCAGACAGTTGCTATATGTGTTCTGTGTGCGATTATGTGTGCACGGAAAAGAACTCAAAAACTATGAAAATGCTTCCCGCGCAAGAGCAAGCGCCGGCCACAATGGTAAATTATAAAATCCCCAACCCCCTTGGCAGCAGCTAGCTATAAATAACCACAGCGATGGCCGGCGGCGGCGAGTCAATGATCCCCTAGCTAGTTGCCACACACACCATCAAACTCCCGATGGCCGACGACAGGATGGAGTTGGGCGACGGCGGAATCGAGGTTGCTGGCGCGATGGTCGGCTTGAGGACCGATGACCATGCCGCTACCTCTCCCGACGACAGCCAAAGAAGGCAGGAATCACGACATGAGCAAGCCGTTAGCCAGGGTCGTCTTGAAAGCAGCTAGCGATCGCCAGCGGGTGATATTGCGGGCTCGGCGCAGAGTGCGCCGGATGGTGCGGGCGGTGGAGCAGGAATCGCGACGCCGCAAGGACAACTGCGTCAGTGGCCGCCGCACGAGGCGCGGGCTTATATCCCAGATGGAGGAGGATGCAGCTCCGGACGCCGGGGGAGGACTTGCGGCCGTTGCTGCAGAATTGGCGATGGTCAGGGTCTCATCGGCTGTCGTCATCGAGGCTGACCCTTCCTCGGTCGATTAAGGTGTAGGTCATCGACTTGACGACCTCCTGTCCTCCTGAGCCAAGGAACGACACGATATCGATGGACGATGGCAGTTGTGCGTGCTGGGTCGGCGTTAGGGGCAGTAGCACTTTTGTGCGCGCTCAATTCATATGTATTATATTGAAGTAAAATTAATAGCGAGCTAATGTTTTGTAAATTACTCCGCCAACTATGCACTGTACCAATTTGAGCATGTAAATGCTCGATTGAATTGCTCATGCCTGATTTGTGCTTGCACTGTGGACACTACGGTTGCGTTCATCGGCGGCAGCCGGCTGCGACAGGCGTCGTCGAGCTCGAAGATTTGGTCGGGCCGAGGTCAAGAACGAGCAAGTATACAACAATGTGAATGAGGAAGAAGGGGGAGAGGGTCGGGGACTCGGTGTAGAGGGTCCGCATAGGAAACGGTTCGTAAACATGAACCGTGTGTGATTACTGTCATTAAAGTTTTTGTTGGGACCTTAATTTAGTGCATGTACGAACTAAAATCCCAACTACAGTATACGGGTGTGACGGGTGAAGTTTGGATTGCCGTTCGATCGCAGTGCATCCTACGGTGCGCATGCGCAATCTGTGTGGCTGGGGTTCTGGCCAATCAGAACACACCACATAATGGGGTGAACGCACACGGCATTCGCAAAGTAACTGTTTGACCAAACAAATCACAAAGTTTCAAGGGAAACCCATATTTCCTTGGTCGTTTCTCCATTATTAATTTTCTACTATCAACATACCCACTAGAATGCAACGTGTCCAGAATTCACATTCTTTCAGGCTCGTTTACCATATTTAGTCTTTTTGTGTACTTTTCTAGGCATTTACTGCTTATAATTCAAGTTCGAATGTTTTATACATGAAAAGGTGTTCAGAACATGTTATCTCGTGTGGTGCCCAGGCATGACCTCAATATGATTCAGTAAAAATTTGAGGAGGTATGCATAATATCGTGATAGACACTCTTCATAAACCGGACCATCACCTATGGAGTTTCATGGTTCGGGGAGCGAAATCACCATGTTTTCAAGGGGAACCATATTTTCTTGGTCCTTTCAACTAGATTTATTTTATACGATCAACATACCCACAAGAATGCACCATGTCCAAATTTCACAATTTCTAGGCTCGTTTATCATATTTGGTCCCTTTTGTGTACTTTCTAGGTCCTTTGTGCTTATAATTCAGGTTAGAACGTTTTGTACATGAAAAGACGTTCAAAAAGGACTCAAAAATTTGTAATTGTGTCGTTGAATAAGTTTTCATGTATTTTATAGGAAAGTAATACAATTATAAAGGATATGTGTGGGAAGAGGCAACCAGAGATGTGTCGTTTATTTGTTTTGTAACTCTAGAAAAATGGAAAGCATGCATGAAGAACATGTTATCTCGTGTGGTGCCCAGGCATGACCTCAATATGATTCGGTTAAAATTTGAGGAGGTATGGATAATGTCGTGATAGACACTCTTCATAAACCGGATCATCACCTATGGAGTTTCGTGGTTCGGGGAGCGAAAATCGCCATGTTTTCAAGGGGAACCCATATTTTTCCTTGGTCCTTTCAACTAGATTTATTTTATACAATCAACATACCCACTAGAATGCACCATGTCCAAATTTCACAATTTTCAGGCTCGTTTATCATATTTGGTCCCTTTTGTGTACTTTCTAGGTCCTTTGTGCTTATAATTCAGGTTAGAACGTTCTGTACATGAAAAGGCGTTCAAAAAGGACTAGAAAATTCGTAATTGTGTCGTTGAATAAGTTTTCATGTATTTTATAGGAAACTAATACAATTATAAAGGATATGTGTGGGAAGAGGCAACCAGGGATGTGTCGTTTATTTATTTTGTAACTCTACAAAAATGGAAAGCATGCTTGAAGAACATGTTATCTCGTGTGGTGCCCAGGCATGACCTCAATATGATTCGGTAAAAATTTGAGGAGGTATGGATAATGTCGTGATAGACACTCTTCATACACCAGACCATCACCTATGGAGTTTCATGGTCCGGGGAGCGAAAATCACCATGTTTTGAAGGGGAACACATATTTTCTTGGTCCTTTCAACTAGATTTATTTTATACGATCAACATACCCACTAGAATGCACCATGTCCAAATTTCACAATTTTCAGGCTCGTTTATCGTATTTGGTCCCTTTTGTGTACTTTCTAGGTCCTTTGTGCTTATAATTCAGGTTAGAACGTTCTGTACATGAAAAGGCGTTCAAAAAGGACTAGAAATTTCGTAATTATGTCGTTGAATAAGTTTTTATGTATTTTATAAGAAACTAATACAATTTTAAATGATATGTGTGGGAAGAGGCAACCAGAGATGTGTCGTTTATTTGTTTTGTAACTCTAGAAAAATGGGAAATATGCCTGAAGAACATGTTATCTCGTGTGGTGCCCAGGCATGACCTCAATATGATTCGGTAAAAATTTGAGGAGGTATGGATAATGTCGTGATAGACACTCTTCATATACCAGACCATCACCTATGGAGTTTCATGAATCGGGGAGCGAAAATCGCCATGTTTTGAAGGGGAACCCATATTTCCTTGGTCCTTTCAACTTGATTTATTTCTACGATCAACATACCCACTAGAATGCACCATGTCCAAATTTCACAATTTTCGGGCTCGTTTATCGTATTTAGTCCTTTTTGTGTATTTTCTAGGCCTTTTGTGCTTATAATATAGCTTTAATGGCAAACGTTTTCTTACAACAAACCGTTTGCAAAGCATCCGATGGCACGAGAGAGAGAGAAGACTTGAATTTTTTCCGACGTGAGATCACTAATTTTCTCTTTTCTCGCACACGGGTATTTGATGCACTTCGTCTGCGTTGCGTGTTCCCCCCCGTAAGGTTCAAGTTTCGTCGCCAAATTTTCAATAGGCGTGCGATTTCAGTAGTTATTCCTCCCACCCCATACCCACCCATCACATTTCCCCCTATCCCCACCGCCCCCCTCGTCCCCCGCTCTAACTGCAGCCCAAACCGCCGCCGCCGCTGCAACCAAATCTACATTCTGCACCAGTCTCGCTCGTCGATCTAGTGAGGTAACCTCCAATCTCCATCACCGGCCCGGCCCGATAGCTCAGATGGAGCATGCGAACCACCCTCATGCCTCCACATCCCCACCCCCTATCGCCGAGCATCCCCGTGTAAGCCCAACCACATATCACGTGGAGGTCGAGGAGCTGGTCATGGCGGTCGATGACGCGGTGAACGCTATGCGTGCTGACCCGGAGGAATACCTCACCGCCGACGCCGCCAACTTGGTGCTGGCTCTGGTCTTGATGAAATCCCCAAGCTACTACCCCCCGGGACTTACCAAGTATGAACTATCTAGTTCATTTTTACGAATACCAGTATAGCAATGTTTAACCATGTCAATTTCAGTTTCAACGGTACACGTTTAAATTACCATGTTAGGTTGTCTGTACTCTGTAGTCAACACGTCCGTTGTTCATTTCAGTTATGCGCAGTGTGTTGTTCAAGTATGAACTGTCCAGATCAATTTCACCAATACCAGTTACAAACTTACAATGCCTATGCTAGGTTGCTGTTAAGCCTGCTGTAGTGAACAGTTATATCCATTATTCACGCTGTCCATTCGGTACCGTGCTACTCTTCGCAAAGAAGATAACACTGGAGATGATGTCCTTCAATTACCATTAGATATTTTTGGTGGATGTTAACCCTGTTGTAGTTGACATGCCTTTCCTTGTACTTACGTAGCTTCATAATGCACGACGATGTTGTTTACCGTCGAGGTTAGTCACATTCTAATATCTTATAGTATTTTACATCATTTGTTCAGTTGCAGTTTAGCTTCTAACATTTACTTGTTGCTTGTAGGTACATATGTTAGCGGTACTGATCCACGCTGCGACCAGCAGGAACACCTAGCCACCGACTTTGTGCGGGCTCTGGCCGAGTTGAAGTACCCCAGCAACTACCCCTCGGGATTTACCAAGTATGAACTGGCTCGTGATGTTTAACTATGTCAATTTCTGTTTCACTGGTACAAGTTTTAATGACTATGTTAGGTTGTCTAAACTCTGAAGTTAACACATCCAGTTTAATTTCACAAATAACTGTCCCTTTGTTACCGTGCTACTCCTCGCAATGAAAATATCACCGGAGATACTATCGGTTAGTTAACATTTGTTATTTTTCGTGGATGTTAACCCTGTTGTATTTAACACGCCTTTCTATGTGCTTATGTAGGGCTACGAGACGCGATGCTGTTGTTTACCATCGAGGTTAGTCACATCCCATTTTCTTATAATATTTTACATCATTTGTGTAATTGCAGCTTATGTTCTAACATTTATTTGTTGCTTGTAGGTACATATGTCAGCGGTACTGATTCACGCTCCGACCCCCTTTGCATATGGGGCAATGAGATAAACATGAACAATCATCAAGTGAGGAAACTAAGAAAAATTGTTAGGAAGAAGAGACATCTGATTGGAATTAAAGTCTTTATTTGTACTTTATCCAAGACATCAGTGAACTTTAGGATGGTAAGTAATCTGTTGCCTTCTTTTCCAGCCCAGAACAAGTTACTCTATTAGACATGAATACCTGAAAGTTGTCTCTTTTCAGTGGTTTCCGAAGGAATTTACTCAAGATTACCTAGCAAACTACCTGACCGATGTGGAGGCAACGAAGGTTATAGTATATAATTCATGCTACCACGATAACGGTCTAGAAGTCTTCCTGAAGGCGGTGAAGGATGGACGGGCGATCATCACAAGGGGTTGGACAAAAGTTGTGCGCACCTTTGGCATGGAGGAGGGCACATTATGGGTATTCTGCTTCTTCAACACCATCGACAGCCAAAAGCATTTATAATTCTCTCTTCACCTTTACCTCCTCTAGTACTATATATTGTGGTTCATCATATTTTATCTTCTACCGAACTATGTAACCATGGAACATGTACTGAGCTTTTGATTTATGCATTGGCTATTGAACCATTGTAATTAGGGTATGTATTGATGGATGTGAAATCCACATTACATTTCCAATTCTAATAATAAATTAACGAAAACAAACTATTAGGTAATAAATTACAGCGCACACAGCTAGAACGATTAAACCGTGTGCGATGGTGTCATATGTCACACACGATTGTTTGAATAATAGTGTGTGTGATTATCAGCTTTACAACACATGGTCGCATATTTTGCGCGTGTGGGATGCGCGCACTGTCACACACGTGTTTGCACGCCGTAACTATGTGCGCTTGTCGGTAATAGCACAAACGGTTACGAACCTGCGTGCTTGTGTAATGTAGGACGATCAAGAGACGGTTGACATACGTTTCGCGTGTGCGATCCGAATAAGTATCGCACACGAATATATCTGTGCCATCGTCTAGGATGTGTGCTTGACCACAAACGTAACATCAATGTGTGGCGTGTGGGATAGGCTACTACTTCGCATACATTTACGTTAGGCGAATCGTCAGCAGGCGCTCGCACCATTGCAAACGATGTTTCGGTGTCGTGTGGGATGACCCCACCCCTATCGCCCACACATGCAAGGCAACGGTTCAGAACTACGTCATGGAAATAGGTTAAAAATCGTTTGTATAGCACCTAACGGTACCGGTGAATCCCTTTAGAGAATAGTTGTTTTGGAATGCATGGACACACATATAGTAGAAGGGATATGAAGAGTCGTGTGTATCTTGGCTATATGCATCAAATATATATGAATGGGTTGTATCCTTGTTCAAGACTTCACTCTTGCAAACAATATGTGCAAGAAGCAAGAGATCATCTTGATCAAAGATATGATGCATATACTTACCTTGAGTTCTTGAGCATCCTAATAGTAGAAACACACTTGAGAAAACAATGTTAGGGAACACAAGAGTGTTTTACATACCAAAAATGAAATAGAATTCAATAGTACCAAGATGTGGAGAACATATAGAATATAGTATTCCTTAAGATTGATATGTCTCCAAGATCATTTAGAACTTTCTTCCCTAAATATGAAATTTTAGGTCATCCTCTCCCCTGAATCTTAGCATGTAGATATTGGAATAGGTAGGGTGAGACAAGTCTAACATGAGTAGTCAAAATAGAATAAAACATATTTTCTCTCTCCTTAAATCATAGAACAAGATTTGATATACTCTCTCCCCCTATGGATAGGCACAGACTTTGGTATTCTCCCCCTGTATATAAGCATAATCTTTGATATTCTCCCCCTTAATTTTATATCTTCCCCTTTTGGTCTATCTCCCCCTTTGCATTGAAGCTTTGGTATTTCTCCCCCTTCGGCATTAATTACCAAAAGGTTCATACACAGGGTCAGATAAAAGGGATCATGGAGTGAGAAGGGATCCTAGAGAACAAGGGTCATAGAAAGTAGGGATCATAGAATGTAAGGATCATAGAGAGCATTTAAGTCTGAGGGATCATTGAGTGTAATTTCTCCCCCTTTCACTTATCTGAAAGCTTGTAAGATTTCTCCCCCTTAATCTTAGGGATCCTTGAATAAAATTTCTCCTCCTTTTTTAACAAAGGAATCCTTGAAGAGATGGAGATTTGCTAAATTTTCAAAGAGTATGGAAGACAGCAAAATCGGTAGCTCCGAGGCAAGTGAATCGGTAGAATCGAATAGTGGATCTGCAGCCTATCTGCAAAGTCGGTGATACCGAGTAATTTGAATCGGAGACTCCGAGGACTAAATAGAAACTTGGCAGCTTTCAGAAGATCTCAAAAGATTTTAGAAAACTTGTAATAAAATTACAAAAGGATTTGCAAATAGGATTCAAAAGAATTTACAAAGAAATATCAACCAGATGAGGGTTGAGTGGTTCCCAGAAAACAAACAACTATAAGATAAACCACACAAGAAGCTTCATCTAGGTGATGGTCGATGACTAGGTCACCTATATTAGAGTATATTGACTTAGGAGCCAAGCAAGAATACTTGATCATACGTCATACTCATCGTTAAGCTCAAAATGGGGTTACCATTTTTCTTTTGAGCATTTTAATGTTCTCATATCACTTGAGTTTCTTTATCTCGTGACTTGGAGTAAAGCTGTTTCAAGGATATGAGCACATACCTTTGAGTGATGTTGATGACGTAGCATGTAGGAGAACTTGTTGTGGATGCTCGATGTTGATGAAGATCATCCTGAGTTGGGAGCAATCCTTGTTCGTTTTGGTTCTCTTTTCACCTACATGGGTTAGTCATGCAAGGAAGCACATGATATATCCAAATGACATGATACCAATTGTGAATCTTGCAATTGTGATCGTATCAAATGTATGTCAAGGATATGTTTTATTGTCTTCTTCCTTCATCATCAAAGAGGGGTTGTGGATACTTGGCTATGACAAGATTGCTTATGACTTAAGTTGTTGGCAATCTTGTGGAGTGTAGTTCTTCCGAGTACCTACAAAAGGTTAGTTGCAATACAAGGGAGCATATATTCCAAGGTATAAGATAGTGTCATATCAGGTGTAACATGGAATAGTCATGTAAGCACATGCCCTTGCATGCATCCAAGTGAGTCTAGCTCAAGTTTGAAGCATCAATGATGTTCAACTCACTCCTCAAGTGATAAAACAATTTCTCATCAAGTGGCTTAGTAAAGATGTCAGCCAATTGTTTGTTAGTACGAACATGCTTGAGATTGATATCTCCTTTGGCAACATGATCACGAATGAAATGATGTCGAACTTTAATATGCTTGGTTTGAGAATGTTGCACGGGATTATGAGCAATTTTAATAGCACTCTCATTGTCACACAACAATGGAACATGTTTCACATGTATGCCACAATCCTTAAGAGTTTGAGTCATCCATAGCAATTGAGCACAACATGATCCAGCGGCAATGTATTCCGCTTCGGCGGTAAATAGAGATACAATTTTGTTTCTTGGAGGACCAATACACAAGAGATCTACCAAAAATTTACAAGTACCTAAGGTGGATTTTCTATCAACCTTATCTCCGGCATAGTCCAAGTCGGAATAGCCAACAAGGTTAAAAGAAGATCCCTTGGGATACCAAATGCCAAAGTTTGGTGTATGTATCAGGTATCTCACAATTCTTTTCATGGCCTTAAGATGACACTCTTTAGGAGCAGCTTGATATCTAGCGCACATGCACACACTAAGCATAATATCGGGACGGGAGGCACATAGATGTAGCAATGAACCAATCATTGATCGATAAACCTTTTGATCAACCGGTTTGTCCTCCTTGGTAAGATCAACATGTCCACTAGTAGGCATAGGAGTTTTCATACCTTTACACTCTTGCATGTTGAACTTCTTGATCAAGTCCTTGGTGTAATTTGTTTGAGAGATGAATGTTCCTTCTCTCGTTTGCTTGATTTGCAAACCAAGGAAAAATTTCAGCTCACACATCGTGGACATCTCATACTTCTCGGACATCAACCTTCCAAATCTTTCACTAAATTGTGGGTTAGTAGATCCAAAGATAATATCATCCACATAGATTTGGCACACAAATAATTCACCATTAACTCTCTTAGTGAATAAGGTTGCGTCAATTTTACCAATCTCAAAACCCTTTTCAACGAGAAACTTCGTTAAGCATTTATACCAAGCACGTGGGGCTTGCTTAAGTCCATAAAGAGCTTTACGAAGCTTGTAAACGTGGTTAGGTTTCTAAGGATTCACAAAACCAGGGGTTGTTTAACACAGACCTCTTCTTCAATCTCACTTTAAAAAGGCACTTTTAATGTCCATTTGATAAAGCGTGATATCATGGTGATTAGCATAAGCAAGCAATATACGAATAGCTTCATGTCTAGCAACAGGGGCATAGGTCTCATCGTAGTCCATACCTTCGACTTGAGTGTAGCCTTGCACCACGAGATGTGCCTTGTTGCGAACGACTTGACCGTCTTCATCTTGCTTGTTCCGAAACACTCATTTGGTTCCGATGATGTTTTGCTCGTCCTTGGGCTTCTCCACAAGTGTCCACACTTCGTTCCTCTTGAAGTTGTGAAGCTCTTCATGCATAACATTCACCCAATCCGGATCCTGAAGGGCTTCTTCTACCTTCAAAGGCTCAATGCTAGATATGAATGAATAATGCTCACAAAAGTTAGCTAATCGAGTTTTAGAGCGAGATATTCTCCTAGTTTGTATGTCATCAAAGATCTGATTTAGAGGATGGTTTTTATCCACTCTTGCTCGAACTCGGGGTAGCTTTTGCTTGTTGGATGGCGGAGCTTCTTCATTATCTTCTTCTTCTTTGTTGTTGTTGTTGTTGAAGGCGTCGTCTCCTTGATGTGGTGGTGAAGGAGGTTGAGGTGGATCATCATGATGTACTTCTTCCTCCTCTTCATCTTGTCATGTACCGCTTGTGGATGCTTCCATATCGTGTTGAGGTTTGCCTTGACGCGAAGTAGAAGCTTCCACTTGAGTTGATGAAGTACTTTCCTTCACCTCCATGGGACGAATCTTGCTAATAGATAAGTCTTGGATAGCATCCGAAGGTTCCTTATCGCCTACATCATTTGGCAATTGTTCGACTTGCGAACCATTAGATTCATCAAACTTCACATCTACCGTCTCTTCAACTTTTCGAGTGAAGTTGTTGTAGACACGGTAAGTGTGAGAGTTTGATCCGTAACCAAGTAGGAAACCTTCATGAGATTTAGGAGCAAATTTAGAACGACGATGCTTATCAAGAATGTAACACTTGGAGCCAAATACCCGAAAGTATCCAACTTGGGGCTTGTTACCGGTGAGTAGCTCATATGCCGTTTTACCGAGAAGCTTGTGAAGATAGAGTCGGTTCATGGCATGACAAGTTGTCTCAACGGCTTCCGCCCAAAAGTGTCTTTTCGTCTTGTATTCGTCGAGCATCGTTCTTGCCATCTCAATAAGAGTTCGGTTCTTCCTCTCAACAACTCCATTTTGTTGAGGCGTGTCCGTAGCCGAGAACTCATGTAGAATCCCTTCTTCGTTAAGAAAGGTGTCTACATTTGTGTTCTTGAACTCCGATCCGTTGTCGCTCCAAACTTTCTTTATCTTCACTTCAAACTGATTTTGAGCTTTGCGAGTGAAGTTCTTGAAGATCTTTTGCACCTGCAACTTATCATCAAGAAAGAATACCCACGTAAATCTGAAAAAAATCATCAACTATAACTAGACCAAAGGAATTTCCACCGAGGCTCTTGTAAGCATTGGGACCAAAAAGATCCATATGAAGTAACTCGAGTGGTCTCCTAGTAGTCATTATATTCTTTACGGGATGACTTCCACCTACTTGCTTTCCGGCTTGACAAGCACTACAAAGTCTATCTTTGTCAAAGATAACATCTTTAACACCAAGAATATGATCACCTTTGATGATCTTGTCTAGATTACGCATACCAACATGTCCTAGTCTTCTATGCCAAAGCCAACCTTTAGAAGATTTCGCAATAAGACAAGTGCGAGGTTTGGATTTCTTAGTGAAATCAACAATGTATAGATCACCTCTACGAAAACCGGTAAATATCGTGCTATAATTATCTTGACGAAACACTTGGCAATCTACTTTGGTAAATAGCACATTGAAACCGAAGTCGGCTAGTCTAGATACAGAAAGAATATTGTAGCCAAGGGATTCAACAAACATGATGTTTTAAATGGATCTATCATGAGATATGGCCACCTTACCAATACCAAGTACCTTACCTGTCGTGGTTTTGTCATGGCAGATGTCCCCGTGAAAGGACTTAGGTTTGAGGCCATCGCTAAGGCGGTGAGCTTGAAGGGGTTGATCGGAATCGGGAGACAAGGGTTACCCAGGTTCGGCCCCTCGGAAAGAGGTAAAAGCCTACATCCTGCTTTGTGTTGTATTGATTGAGTATCGATTACAAGGGAGCGAGTTCGCTTGACCTAGCTATCGATGAGTTGTTTCGTGGCCTAAGCCGCCCAGGTAACCTGCCTTTATATACACAGGTCAAGGCCCTGGGCTTACAAGAGTCCGGGCCGTGTTATACTTGATAATCGACCTCACCTCTAACTACACTTGCCTTGTCTAACAAGCCGCCACCGGCGGCTCAAGCCCGCCGGGTTACATCTTGTCTTTCGGATCTGGGCCTCCAGGCCCACTGAATAAACTTACTCCTAACCTTGTCGTAAGCCGCCAACCGTATGACCCGGCCCCTCCTGGGCGGGTCTCATCACGGGGTTATATCCCCAACATTACCCTTGGAGTTGTCTCCAAAAGTCAAATACCTTCGCGGTCCATGGTTTAGTGTGATCTCTTCAAACATGTCTCTATCTCCGGTCATATGATCGGTGCATCCACTATCAAGAATCCACTCTTTTCCTTCGGACATGTAATCCTTGAAGTTTGCCATGAGACTTAGATTCTTCATTGTCTTCTCATACTCGATGTTGAACAACTCATCTTCATCATAGTAGCCATGTTCCACATTGTCATCATCAAGTGGGAAATCCTCGCCATAAGAAACTAGAGATTTGTTAGAGTTGTGGTCATGACAATGTTCAAGATTGTGAATGCGAATGGCTTCTATAATGATGTTGTTGATAGTTATGACATCTCCTTTAGCACGCATGAGGCCTCTAAGCTCAAATAGATAGTCATCAAACTTAGGATCACTAGGCATCATTTTGTGAAAAGCAATAGTTTTATGAAGAATTTCATCAAGATTACTCAATGAATAATTTGGATATCGTTTCTCCAAACCATTCCACAAAGTATAAGCACATTCAAAATTCTTCATTTGATTAAGCACAATTCTAGGCAATCCTTTAATGATAAGATTAACAGTTATAAGATTGCGAAGCATATCAATTTCCTCTTCGTGTGTGGGATGTAAGGGATCAATGGGAGGTACATAGGGACTCTTAACACACTTGCTCAAATGGAATTCATTGAATAGCTCAAGCATCTCATATTTCCATTGACTATAGTACTCCCCATCGAGAACGGGCACTCTACAACTAATACTCCCCAAACTAGACACATCCATCTTCCTCCACGGTGATGAAACCGAAGCTATGGAGACCAAAGCTCTGATACCACTTGTAGGAACGATAGAAGAGACGTCTAGAGGGGGGGGGTGAATAGACTGGTTGTAAGAATTAAAACCTAACCTTTTCCCAAGTTAATTGGTTGGCAGATTTTAGCAATTATAACAAGTCTAATGCACCCTACACATGCTAGTCAACAAGTATGGTAGCGGAAAGTAAGACAAGCATATGTAAGAGAGTAGAGATAGGAAGATCAAACGCAATTGTAGACATGAAGATTTTTCCCGTGGTTCCGATAGGTGGTGCTATCGTACATCCACATTTATGGAGTCTTCAACCCACGGAGGGTAGCGGTCACGAGAGTCCACGGAGGGCTCCACCCATAAGGGTCCACGAAGTAGCAACCTTGACTATTCCATAACGGCTTCCGTCCACGAAGGACTAGCCTCACTATGGGTAGATCTTCACGAAGTAGGCGATCTCCTTGCCCTTACAAACTTGTTGGTTCAACTCCACAACACGAAGTAGGAGGCTCCCAGGCGACACCTAACCAATCTAGGAGGCACCACCCTCCAAAAGGTAACAGATGTAGTAATGATGATGAACTCCTTGCTCTTGTGCTTCAAGATGATAGACTCCTCAACACTCAATCACTCTCTCACAGATTTGGCTTGGTAGAAGAGATTGATTGGGTGGAAAGCAACTTGGGGAGGCTAGAAATCAAGATCCATATGGTTGGAGTGGATGATCTTGACCTCAACACAAGGGTAGGTGGTTCTCTCTCAGAAAATTGGATATCGCAAGTGTGGAATGGTTCTGAGTGCTTCTCTTGAGAGTGAGTGGCGGTGGAGGGGTATATATAGGCATCTCCAAAAATCCAACCGTTACACCATTATTGACCAACTCGGTGAAACCGAAGTAAAACTCGGTCGTACCGATTTGTTCAAAATGTGGCAACTTTAGGAATCTCGGTGAGACCGATATATGATTCTCGGTAGTACCGATATGAGTGGCCGAGGGCATTTTCCAAACTCGGTGACACCAAATCATAAAACTCGGAAATTCTGATTTTATAAAATGGGACACCAGAATGTTGGTCACCAAAACTCGGTTGCACCGATATAGAACTTGGTTGTACCGAGAAGCTAGGGTTTGGCTAGGTTTTGTCTGAGATGAAAATCGGTTGGGCCGAGTAGAAAAACTTAGTGGCACCGATTTGTGAAGTAGGGTATAGATAGAGTATTTTGTGGGAGAGCTTGTGGGTGTTTTTGGTGGCTAGCACTTGTGCACGTGGAGCATTTTGTTCACCAACATTACCTCACCCCCTTTTAATAGTATTGGCTTTCCTATGGACTCAAAGTGATTTCTCACAAAGTAAGATGTAGAGTATCCATGCTTGTAGCTTGGCCAATCCTATTCTTCTTCTTCTTCTTCTTCTTCTTGGGGAATCTCCTCATACCGTTTTGCCAACAATCCCTGTGGACTAGACCTGAAATAAACTAGGTAGAAATATTAGTCCAAGAGATAATGTATGTTGTCATGAATTATCAAAACCACCAAGGGAGCATATGTGCTTTCAACCATTTATTACCAACGGTACCGATGTCCAGTACCGCGTGTACCACCGCTGCTTCTGGGGGCTTGACTTTTCATGTCGGGCTGCGAGGCAGTGGGACGGTAGTACGAGCGGTTGTACCGCTTACAAGCAGTAGTATCGCCCGTCAACTACCGCTCCATTTCCGCTTCCTTCTGGACCCGAGGCCCCTCTCAGCGATTGTAGAGCGGTAGTGGTTGTATGACACTACAGATTGTAAGTTGTAGTACTGCTGTCACACCCTGTGTTTTGAGTCACATTACTAAGTTAGTGTAGCTAAAAAATTTAGACCAACAAAAACTTTTTGTGTGCATTGGATGCTTGATTTGATTGATGTTTGTTTGCTTGCTTGAGTGTGCTCTTAATTCACAAAAATCCTACTACTCTCAACACTCATCTCCTTGATACAAATCTTTTCCCAATGATCATGCCATGTGTATAGGTTATAAAACTATTTTTATACAAAAGTATCTTGGCCAAAAAGCATTTATTCAATTTAGGTTTTAAAAAACCGTTGAATTGATGTTTGAACTACAAGTCCTCAACTTAGGGTAAATATTTTATCCAAAAGATTTTATTTGAAACCTATTATATATAAGACTTCCCAAAACCACAAAAATATTATTTGAAAAGTTAATTTTGTATTTTATTTAAATTCCTTTTTCTGAGGTAAAAAATGGTCCTTTATAGGGGAAAATTATTTTAATATTTCAAAAATATTTGAGAAAATCTAGGGACACTCAGTGGACATATATTTTCCATATATATGAGTTTCAACACATGGTCATGTCCAAAATATTGGACAAAACCCTTTCTGGATATTTCAAGTATTTGAAATATTTCTATAAGAAATATTATTAAATAAATCCAAGAAAATTCTAACGAGTCAGATGTGCCTCATGGAATGATCTTGAAAAGTTTCATCTCAATCCAAGTAGTTTTGGTTCACAAAAATGTTCCAAAACCCTCTCTGTCCAGATTCAAATTTGATCAACTTTGCATTGCCAACTGTCACATTTTGAGCTCACACTTTGTGTACATGTTCTAATCCTCCAATAATGCATCTACACCAAGTGGTGCATCAAGGAGAACAATTCCACTTGCTAAAATCCCACCAAACCCATTTATGTTGTTTTTTAGGGTTAGAAATTATTGCATTGGCAAGTTTTCCCAAATGAGCTGAAAATTTGTGATAAAGACCATTTGACCCCACCATTTACTTTTGGTAACTCAAGGCCATTGGATTCCTCCACCTAGCCCAAACATAGCATAAACACCTTCTGTTGGATACTAGTGCTCAATTATTGGTGCCCCAAGTGGAGTCTCCTTGAGCTCAAAACTTACCACAGCTTGTACTAGCCCCTTCGACCTCCAGTAACTTTTCTTGCTCTGGCTCAATTATTGTAGGGGGCTAAAACCTCAAGATTCTCTCTTTGGGCAGCATTGGCATGACCCTCTTTTCTTTACATGCAAATGCCCCCAAACTTTACCACAAACTCATTTGCATGCTAATCCATCAATCCACGTCAAAAAATGTCATGCTCATGTGGAAATTATGAGCAATTCATCTAAACCTAGATTTAGGCAGCAAGAGTTTCTTTGAACTACAAGACCATGTCCATTTATCTCACATGCCTGAATATTGGTGTACATGTACTCCTTCTATACCTAAGACCACTAGACATGGTTTTGACCCTTGTGCCCTTGGGTACAAACCCCTTAGGCGAGCCCCAAGTTTGCTGCTGCAAACTTATCCACAGTCAAAAAAACTCTACATAGCTCCATTTTCTCTAAAACTCACCAGAGCATTCCAGCATGCGTGCCTCGCACGTTGGACAACTTTTTCCAGCCAGAGAGATGCCTTGGACATGCAATGGTGTGGTGACCATGTTGTTGACTTGCAGCAACGACGCTCTACCATCGGCCTTGTCCTGTAGCTCGTGTCTGGCCTCGACAGAGCACCAGCGCGTGCCAGGGAATCTCCCTCGACCCCCATGCCTCTCCCCGACGCCAGGATGCAGCCAAGGGTACCCAGGCACGCGCGTGCTCGGCTCCCGAGGGCATCATGGTGGCCACCCAAGCCCCCTCTCCTCGCCTGCCTACTTCCACCTCCCCCCGAGTGCCTAGACGCCCCTAGTCCACTCCTCTCCCTCCCAGAAACCTCCCAGACCAAGCAATTCCTCCCCTCGTGCCCTCCATCCACATCCATGACCGGAGTCCTTCTGTCGGCCTCCGCTTGTATTCAGGCACAATGGCCTCTCCCTTCCCCCTCGAGCTTCACCGGAGTACCCCTGCATCTCCACGGGCCTCTTCGCGCTCCATTTCCTTCTCCCCGTGTCCGTGGCGTGATACGTCTCCAACGTATCGATAATTTATGAAGTATTCATGCCATATTTGCCTATGCTTACAATACTTTTATATGGTTTTGATGCACTTTATATGATTTATTTAGAACTAACCCGGACTGACGCTGTTTTCAACAGAACTACGGTGTTGTTGTTTCTTGTGGAGAAAATAAAAGTTCTCGGAATCGCCCAATTTTTTTTATGATTTTTTCTGGAGAAAATAAGAAATACCGGAGCGAAGAACCACCAGAGGGGAGCCACCTGTGGGCCACAAGCCAACAGGGCGCGTCCTGTTAGCTTGTGGGGCCCACGTGGCTCCGGCTGACGTGATTCCAACGCTGAAAATTCCTATAAATCCATAAACCCTTGAAAGTTAACCTAGAACTTCCGCTCCGCTGCCGCAACTCTCTGTATCAAAGAAAAACCCATGTGGAGCCTTTCCGGTACCCTGCCAGAGAGGGGAAATCATCATCAGTGGCCATCTTCATCATTCAACGATGTTCGTGACGAGGAGGGAGTTGTTCACCCTCGGGGCTGAGGGTATGTACCAGTAGCTATGTGATCTCTCTCTCTCTCTATCTCTCTCCCTCTCTCGTGTTCTTGAGATGTCATGATGTTGATGTATCATGGGCTTTGTTAATATAGGTGGATCATATGATGTTATTCCCTTGCTACCTTATTGTGATGAATTGAATCTTTCCCTTTGAGATATCGTTATGTCAGATTGAATATTGGATTTGAGATCACTTGATATATGTCTTGGTACTCAACTTGCAGATTCCCGTGGTGACAATGGGGTAATCAATGTATAGGGGTTGATACACGTTCTTGTCCTATTTTCTCCGGTAGAACTCTTGGGGTACTCTTTGAAGATCTTTGTGTTGGATTGAATATGATGAATCTGAAATTGTTTGATGCATGTCGAATAATTAACCCACAGATACTTGAGGTGACATTGGAGTATCTAGGTGACATTAGGGTTGATTGATATGTACCATAGGTGTTATTTTAGTACGAACTCTAGAGCTGTTTGTGATACCTATAGGAATACATCAATAGATTGATCGGAAAGGATAACTTTGAGGTGGTTCTACTACCTACAACAATTTCATCTTATGTTCTCCGCTAGATATGAACTTTGGAGTGATTCTTTGTCGCACATTGAGGGAAGATCATATGATTCTATCATGTTAACACTGTTGAGAGATTGGACTAGTGAAAGTATGAACCCTAGGCCTTATTTCCAAGCATTTATACAACGTTTTGCTCGTTGTTTGCCACTTGCTACCTTGTTGTTTTTATATTTTCATATTACAAAAACCTATATCTACTATCCATACTACACTTGTATCACCATCTCTTCTCCGAACTAGTGCACCTATACAATTTGCCATTGTATTGGGTGTGTTGGGGACATAAGAGATTTCTTGTATTTGATTGCAGGGTTGTTTGAGAGAGACCATCTTCATCATACACGTCCCACAGATTGATAAACCTTAGGTCATCCACTTGAGGGAAAATTACTACTATCCTACAAAACTCTGTGCTTGGAGGCCCAACAGAGTCTACAAGAATAAAGTTGTGTAGTAGACATCATGGCATCGTGCCCATCGTCGCCGTCAGTACCCTCCACCATGGCCGAAGCAGCGGTCAACCTTGACTTCCCCCGGGCCCGAGGACCACCCAGGTGGATGCGGCCCATCGCCCTGAGCACTTCGGTGGCCCGAGCGTTGCCGGAGGTGGCCCGAGCGGCCGGAACGGGCGCCGGGGCGCGCGCTCGACTTGGCTCCCCTGCCTCTCCCCTGTTCGGGTGGGAGGTAGGAGGCGGACCTGCCAGGCGGGCCCCGCCTGTAAGTGGCACGCCAACCGGGCCCGGCGTTTAAGTGGACACGCCCGGAGCCTTTCCCGCCTTCCCACGAAGGAGGCACACTCCCGGGAGTACGCCTTCGACGTCACCCCAGCCTCCCACGCGACTAAGCTGCTGGGCCGGCCCAGTCCCTGCTCCGCGCTGGTGGGCTATGTGGCTCAGTGGATCCGGCCCGTTTAGGTATAACTTCTTTTTCGTTTTCTTTTCCAGAGATATTAAATAAATCCTAGAGAATTCAAATTAACCCCAAATGAAATGATTCAAATTCCTGTAATCTCCTAAAAATCCCAGCTCTTCTTTGGCAGCACTCCCATATTTTCCACCACAAGTTATGTACTATTCAAATTTAAATTCAAATTTGAACTATGAAAAACCCACTTTTTAAAATCCCTAGAACACTCATTCTAGATCCAAACGCAGTGATTCCAATTTCTATGTGCTCTGAATATCATTCCCTATTTAACTAAAGATTTTGGACATTTTCCACTGCTTTGTTTCTATTGGATATATTAAATGGTCCTTTTCCCCACATATTCCATCATAGGAAACCCCTAGGAAATTCATCCCAAATACATTGAAACCAATTTCTAAATGTTTCTAAATTCATGCCCTATTTAATGAGTGCTTCCACTCATTTTTGTAAAAATGTATTATGTGAATCTTTTGCAGAATCATTATTCCCTCCATTTCCACCTGTTAAAAATCCTTATTGATCCAAGTCCAGTAGAACCTCTTTGGTTATTTTTCTTATAACCAGAGGTGTCCAAGAATAATGGAATTCCTATTTTTAGGACACTTTTATTTCCCTCCTTGTTGTGTTGCTTATTGTGATTGCTCGATGGTAGATGACAAAGTTGACGGAGTGCTAGTGAATGACCAGAAGAATCAAAGACTTTGATGAGCGAGGCAAGCAGCCCTTTGACCATGTTGATGAAACTATTTTCGTGCATGTCATTATAGTACTTTACTTGTTGCATGAAAACGCATGATGGTATGGTGGCCACCTTGTTGGGTTGTCCCCGATGCATTGCTCGTTGATACTTGCATTGTGCATAACTCTATTTTTCCGTTGGGAGTTATGCGGGTGGGAAGAAGATAGGTGCAAGTAGTTGCTATGACAGTGGGACGGGGATATGCATGAGATGCAAAACAAAGTGTTTTACCAAAGACTTTATGTAAACCCGCTGATACTTGTGATCTGCGTTGGGTTTTTCGTGAAGAGGAATGGTAATTGCAGCACAATACGGATAAGTATTTCCCTCAGTTAAGAAACCAAGGTTTATCAAACCAATAGGAATATCAATCCACAACCATCTTCAGTGGCTGCACACAAAAGAGCAAACAACTTGCACCCAACGCGGGCAAGAGGGTTGTCAATCCCCTTGATCTCGTTATTTGCAAGCAAGTGAAGTGTGTAGATAATAGTAGATAATTGTAAATTGCAAAATAAAATAAAAGATAAATAATGGCAGCAAGGTAAAGATGTGTTTTGTAAACTTATAAGTGAATAGACCCGGGGCCATAGTTTTCCCTAGCGACATCTCTCATGGAAGCAACATACGGTGGGTAAACAAATTGTTGTTGGGCAATTGATAGAAAAGCGCATAGTTATGTGATATTCACGGCAATGATCATGTGTATATAGGCATCACATCCATAAGCAAATAGGCCGACTCCTGCCTGCACCTATTACTATTACTCCACTTCAAGGGCGCTTCTGTGCTTGCCTCTCTACGTATTAAGTTCATGACAAACATAGTAATGCTTGGAGAACGATGACATGATGTAGACAAAGTAAACTCAATCAATATGAATAAACCCCATAGTTTTATCCTTAGTGGCAACAACACAAAGACGTATCTTGTTCCCTACTTTGTCACTGGGTTATAGAAACCCGTCAGGTTGAACCCACTACAACACACCCCTCTCACTGAACAAATATCAATCTAGTTGGCCAAACTATTTCAATAGATTGGAGAGAATTACGAAGCTATGATAATCATGCAAGTAAGAATCATAATATTCAGGTTTGACTCAAATACGTTTCATGAATAATCTGAAACATAAACCCACAATTCATCTGATCCCAACAAACACACCATACAAAAGAATTACATCGGATAGATCAAAGCGAAGATGCAATGATCATTGTACTGAAGATTAAAAGAGAGAGAGATAGCCATCTAGGTACTAACTACAGACCCGTAGGTCTGTGGTGAACTACTCACACATCATCATGAGGGCAACAAGGTTGATGAAGAGGCCCTCCGCGATCGATCCGCCCTCCGGCAGGGTGCCGGAACGGAGCTCCAGATGGGATCGTGGTGGAACAAAGACTTGCGGCGGCGGAAAAAGTATTTCGGGATGCCCTCGAGGGTTTTGGGAATATATGTGAATTTATAGGCCATAGAACGGGGTCAGGAGGGCCGCTAGGGAGGGACAAGCCATCAGGGAGGGACCACCCCCTGGGCGCGCCCTCTTGGCTTGTGCCTCCCTCGTGCGGCCTCCGGTCTTCTCTCGAAGCTTCCACGTCTTCTTTTTGTCCATAAAAAATCATAAAAAAGTTTTGGGGCAATTGGACTTCGTTTGGTACTGTAAACCTGAAAAGTAAAAACACGCAGAAAACAACAACTAGCATTGGGCACTGGGTCAATAGGTTAGAGCTAAAAAATAATATAAATTAGTAAATCATTACTCAAAAAGTATCCTAGAATGATAATATAATAGCATGGAGCAATAAAAAATGATAGATACGTTGCAGACGTATCAAGCATCCCCAAGCTTAATTCATGCTCGTCCTCGAGTAGGTAAATGATAAAAACAGAATTTTTGATGTGACATGCTACCCAATATGTAATCTTTTGCACGTATGCTCATTGAGAAAGGATGAATCAACAAACATTAACATAGTAAAATTTATAGGCACAAGCAACAAAATCATCAATCTTTCAAAGTATACGATCCTAAAAGAATGGTTACTCCCATTCATCTTATCATATTAGCAAGGCATGGCTCCATCTTCACCACATTAATACAAATGTCAAGCACCACAGTGTCCAAGTCAGGCAATTGGATCGCACTTTTTCCATATGCATCAACTTTTTATTCCTCACGCAATACATGAGCGTGAACCATGGATATAGCATGAAGGTGGAATAGAATATGGTGGTAGATATCAAAGGGGTAAAACGTGGAGAAGATAGTCTCACATCAACTAGGCGTATCGACGGGCTGTGGAGATGCCCATCGATAGATGTCAATGCAAGGAGTAGGGATTGCCATGCAAATGATGCACTAGAGCTATAAGTGTATGAAATCTCAACTGAAGCTAGTGGGGTGTGCATCCAACTTGCTTGCTCATGATGACCTCGGGCATTTGAGGAAGCCCGTCATCGGAATATACAAGCCAAGTTTATAATAATGAAAAAGTAATTCCCACTAGCATATGAAAATGACATAACATGAGACTCTCTATATGAAGAACAAGGTGCCACTTTGAGGCACAAGTGTGGTAAAGGATAGTAGCAAAGTCTCTTCTCTCTTCTTCTTTCATTTTTTTATGGTGGGCTCATTTGGCCTCCCCCATTTTTATTTCCTCACTGGGACAATGCTCTAATAATGATGATCGACACACTTTTATTTACTTACAACTCAATATGAAAACTCGGTATGAAGAACTATGAAACAATATGACTCAATATGAATGCCTCTGACAGTGTACCAGGATGTGCAATGATCTAGTGTGACATGTATCAAAAATATGATGAATGGTGGCTTTGCCACAAATACTATGTCAGCTCTATATGATCATGCAAAGCAATATGATTATGAATGAACTAGTCATATGACGTAAAGGTGAAATTTGCATGGCAACATATCTCGGAATGGCTATGGAAATGCCATAATAGGTAGGTATGGTGGCTATTTTGAGGAAGATATAAGAAGGCTTATGTGTGACAGAGCGTATCATGCCACGGGGTTTAGATGCACCGACGAAGTTTGCACCTATCCTCGAAGTGAGAATGGGCAAGACACGGTACCGAAGAGGCTAGTAAAATATGAGATGGTGAGCTTGCGTATGTCCATAGGTTCACATTAGTCATGAAGAACTCATATACTTATTGCAAAGTTTTATTAGTTTTATCAAAAATCAAAGAACTACTCGCATGCCCCGAGGGAGGAGGTTGGGAGGAGTTAACCATCGCGCGCCTCCGACCCGAAACAACACTAGGATTTTAACGAGGAATAGAAATGCTCACACATCCCCACCATGCCTTTTTAATATTTAGACAAAAAAGAAATTAACACCTATTAATACCGATACTTATACAAATCATTTGCGATGCACTCACACCTTTTTCATATCATCACATCAATATCATTAACCCACAATTTCTCTTTTATGTGCTACATGATGGTTTTGATTATCACTCATTGAATACCTATTATTTTTGGACTAGTCTTATGACCCATGCAAATCACCGTCACTATTTATTAACTCTCGAAAAATATAAGTGAATAACGAGAGTGCAATTATTTCTACAAAATCTATATGCCACCGTGCTCAAAAAGATATAAGTGAAGTACTAGAGCAACTGCTAAGCTCAAAAGATATATGTCAAGCACATAGAGTATTCTAACAAATTATGATGAAGGTGTATCTCTCTCAAATAGGTGTGTCCAGAAAATGATGATTGTGGCAAACTAAATATAAAAGCAAACAAAAGCAAACGACGCTCCAAGCCAAACTCATATCATGTGACGAATAAAAATATAACTCCAAGTGACATACCGATGGATTGAGACGAAAGAGGGGATTCCTTCCGGGGCATCCCCAAGCTTAGACGCTTGAGTCTTCCTAGAATATTATCTTGGTGTGCCTTGGGCATCCACAAGCTTAGGCTCTTGCCGCTCCTTGTTCCTTTGTCCATCGTGATAACAATCAAAACTTGAAAACTTATATCACACAAAACTCAACAAAACTTTGTGAGATCCGTTAGTATAAGAAACATATCAAATACTTTAGGTACTGTTAAAAATGATTCATATTTCATTATTGCATAATATGTACTGTATTCTAACTTCTCCATGGCTTATACCCCCCGATACAATCCATAGCATCATCAAAACAAGCAAACTATGCAAGCAAAAGCACAATCTGTCTAAAACAGGACAGTCTGTAATGATCTGTAAAGAACATATACTTATGTAACTTAAAAAATTCTGAAAACTTATGAAGGCCTGAGGAATTTGTATATAAATACTTTGTAAAAAATTCAGATCAAAAAAACGTTCCAGTAAAATCATAGAAATTCTGCACTGGACGCTAAAGTTTGTGTTTTTGCACCGTATCAATTCTACTCATCTTGTGGGTTATCCCAAAGGCTTTACTTGGCACAAACATTAATTAAAAAATAAAAACACAATAATTAAATAGGCAATAATCATGTCATCACACCAAAACAGAAATAAAAAAAGCAAAAATAAAAATAACTATTGGGTTGCCTCCCAACAAGCGCTATTGTTTTATGCCCCTAGCTAGGCATAATGCATAGTTTCAAGTGTTGTCATCTTTGACACTCCAACCATAAGTAGCTCTCATGATTGATTCATAATGTGGTTTGATTCTGTTCCTGGGGAAGTGTTCCATTTCTTTCTTTAATGGTAATTGGAACCTTATGTTTCCCTCTTTCATATCAATAATTACACCTATAGTTCATAAGAAAGGTCTTCCAAGTATTATTGGACAAGTAGGATTGCAATAAATATCAAGCACAATGAAATCTACAGGCACATAATTCTTATTTGCAACAATGAGAATATCATTAATTCTACCCAAAGGTTTCTTAATGGTAGAATCCGCAAGATGCGAGTTTAGGGAACACTCTTGAATATTAGTGAGACCAAGCACATCTCAAATAGATTTAGGTATAGTTGAAACACTAGCACCAAGGTCACACAAAGCATTACATTCATATTTATTTATCTTTATTTTTATAGTAGGTTCCCACTCATCATGCAATTTTCTAGGAATATAAACTTCAAGCTTAAGTTTCTCATCATAAGTTTTTATCATCGCTTCCACTATATGATTAGTGAAAGCCTTGTTTTGTTCATAAGCATTGGGTGAGCTAATAATGGTTTGTAACAAGGAAATACATTATACTAAAGAGAAAATTTGATAATTAAAGTCCTTGTAATCCAAGATAGTGGGCACATCACTAGTTAAAGTTTTAACCTCTCCAAACCCACTTTTTCAGTTTTAGCATTAGGATCATCACCCTCCAAGAAAACGGGACGCTCTCTAGCTAGAGTTGAGTCATATCCAGTCCCTTTATAATTTATATTCAGAGAATTAAACAAATAATCAATAGGAGAGGTACCGATCATTTTAAGATCCTCATCATGATTCCGATAAAAACCGGGTGGGAGAGCATTTTCTAAGAATTCCCGCTTAGCTTTCAGCTTAGCTGTCCTCTCCTTACTTTCATTAATAGATATTTGGATAGATTTAATAGTCTCATTAAAATCATGCTTGGGTGGCAAAGTTTTATTTTTAAGAGTTTCAACATCAAGAGCAATTCTATCCATGTTTTTAGCCAAAGTATCAATCGTATGCAACTTTTCTTTTACCATAGTATTAAAAATCTTTTGAGAACCAATAAATTATTTAATTGTGTTCTCAAGATCAGAGGGTATCCTATTAAAATTGTAGAAGAATTTCCATAAGAATAACCATAATAATTTCCGTAGTTGTTAGAGGAGTTACCGGGGTACGGCCTAGCATTGAAATTTCCTCTATAAGCATTGTTGTTGAAATTGTTTCCCGAGATAAAGTTCACATCAATAGGATCATTGTTTTTCTTAATCAAAGTAGACAAAGGAATATCATTTGGATCAACATGAGTATTTTTGCTAGCAACCATATTAATAAGAGCATCCACTTTTTCACTCAAAGTAGTGATTTCTTCGACAGAATTTACCTTCTTACCAGTTGGAGCTCTCTCGGTATGCCGTTGAGAATAATTTGTCATGATGTTCTCCAGAAGTTTTGTGGCCTCTCCCAAGGTCACATCCATAAAGGTACCACCTGTAGCAGAATCTAGAAGATTTCTAGACATAAAGTTTAGTCCAGCATAATTTTTTTGGATAATCATCCACAAGTTTAACCCAAGAGTAGGACAATTTCTAATCATCAATTTCGTTCTCTCCCAAGCTTGTGCAACATGTTCTTGATCATGTCGTTTAAAATTCATTATTTGATTTCTAAGGTAGATGATCTTAGCAGCAGGAAAATACTTGGCAATAAAAGCATCTTTACACTCATCGCATGTTCCAATACTATTACGTGGTAAAGATGAAAACCAAGCCTTAGATTTATATCTTAGTGAAAAAGGAAATAATTTTAATTTCACAATATCATTATTCATGTCATTTTTCTCTTGCATATCACAAAGTTCAACAAAGGTATTAAGATGAGCAGCGGGATCCTCATTAGGACTTCCCGAAAATTGATCTTTCCTCAAAAGATTCAGTAATGCATCATTAATATCAAAAGCCTCTGTACTAGTGGCGGGTGGTATAGGAGTACTAATAAAATCATTGTTATTAGTATTTGAGAAGTCACAAAACTTAGTAGTATCTTGAGACATGGTCACCGAGCAAGCAAACTAACAAGCAGGACAAGTAAACTAGCAAGCAAAGAAGTAAAGTAGTAACAAGCAAAGATAAATATTTCTGTATTTTTGTTTTTTAAGAAGCAAACTAAATATAACAGAAAATAAGAAGAAGAACAAGTGAATGATAATTTGTGTGAAGTTACTTGATAGTTGGTGATGATATTCCCCGGCAACGGTGCCAGAAATCCTTCCTGATACTTGTGATCTGCGTTGGATTTTCCGTGAAGAGGAACGGGTTATCACAGCACAATATGGGTAAGTATTTCCCTCAGTTATGAAACCAAGGTTTATCAAACCAATAGGAATATCAATCCTCAACCGTCTTCAGCGGCTGCACACAAAAGAGCAAACAACTTGCACCCAACGCTGGCAAGAGGGTTGTCAATCCCCTTGGTCTCATTATTCGCAAGCAGGTGAGTTGTGTAGATAATTGTAAATTGCAAAATAAAATAAAAGCAAATAAATGGCAGCAAAGTAATAGTAGCGTTTGTAAATATATAAGTGAACAGACCCGGGGGCCGTAGTTTTCTCTAGTGGCATCTCTCATAAAAATAGCATACGGTGGGTAAAGAAATTACTGTTGGGCAATTGATAGAAAAGCGGATAGTTATGCGATTTTCACAGCAATGATCATGTATATATAGGCATCACGACCATACAAATAGGCCGACTCCTGCCTGCACCTATTACTATTACTTCACTCATCGACCGCTATCCAACATGCATCTAGAGTATTAAGTAAAACAGAGTAATGCATGGAGAACAATGACATGATGTAGACAAAGTAAACTCACGCAATATGAATTAACCCCATCATGTTATCTGCGTTGGGTTTTCCATGAAGAGGAACGAGTAATTGCAGCACAATACGGAAACGTATTTCCCTTAGTTAAGAAATCAAGGTTTATCAAACCAATAGGAATATCAATCCACAACCGTCTTCAACGGCTGCACACAAAAGAGCAAACAACTTGCACCCAACGCGGACAAGAGGGTTGTCAATCCCCTTGATCTCGTTATTTGCAAGCAAGTGAAGTATGTAGATAATAGTAGATAATTGTAAATTGCAAAATAAAATAAAAGATAAATAATGGCAGCAAGGTAAAGATAGGTTTTGTAAACTTATAAGTGAATAGACCCGGGGGCCATAGTTTTCCCTAGCAGCATCTCTCATGAAAGCAACATACGGTGGGTAAACAAATTACTGTTGGGCAATTGATAGAAAAGCGCATATTATGTGATATTCACGGCAATGATCCTGTGTATATTGGCATCACGTCCATAAGCAAATAGCCTGACTCCTGCCTGCACCTATTACTATTACTCCAGTTCAAGAGCGCTTCTATGCTTGCCTCTCTACATATTAAGTTCATGACAAACAGAGTAATGCTTGGAGAACGATGACATGATGTAGACAAAGTATACTCAGTCAATATGAATAAACCCCATCATTTTATCCTTAGTGTCAACAACACAAAGACGTATCGTGTCCCCTACTTTGTCACTGGTATATAGAAACCCGTCAGGTTGAACCCACTACAACACACCCCTCTCACTGAACAAATATCAATCTAGTTGGCCAAACTATTTCAATAGATCGGAGAGAATTACGAAGCTATGATAATCATGCAAATAAGAATAATAATATTCAGGTTTGACTCAAATACTTTTCATGAATAATCTGAACATAAACCCACAATTCATCGAATCCCAACAAACACACCATACAAAAGAATTACATCGGATAGATCAAAGCGAAGATGCGATGATCATTGTATTGAAGATCAAAAGAGAGAGAGAGAGTGTGAGATAGCCATCTAGGTACTAACTACGGACCCGTAGGTCTATGGCGAACTACTCACACATCATCAATAGGGCAACAAGGTTGATGAAGAGGCCCTCCGTGATCGATCCCCCCTCCAGCAGGGTGCCGGAATGGAGCTCCAGATGGGATCACGGTGGAACAGAGACTTGCAGTGGCGGAAAAAGTGCTTCGAGATTCCCTCGAGAGTTTTGGGAATATATGTGAATTTATAGGCCAGAGAACGGGGTCAGGAGGGCCGCCAGGGAGGGACAAGCCATCAGGGCGCGGTCACCCCCTAGGCGCGTCCTGTTGGCTTGTGCCTCTTTCGTGCGGCCTCCGGTCTTCTCCCAAAGCTTCCAGGTCTTATTTTGGTCCAGAAAAAATCATAAAAAAGTTTCGGGGCAATAGGACTTTGTTTGGTACTATAAACCTGAAAAGTAAAAAACACGTAGAAAACAACAACTGACACTGGGCACTAGGTCAATAGGTTAGTGCTCCAAAATAATATAAATTGGTAAATTATTATTCAAAAAGTATCCTAGAATGATAATATAATAGCATGGAACAATAAAAAAATTATAGATATGTTGGAGATGTATCACGTGCCACTAATGCCCGAGGCAGATGATGAGCTAGGTAACCGTTTGGGAAATAAGTGGTGTACCGAGGCAAGTTGTGTGTGTGGTTTCGAAAATGGATTAGATTTAAGATCTGCTGATCGTCCCAACCATACATGTATGACCACAATACCCCTTATGGGACGGGGCTTTGTTGATAACTTTGGTCGATGCTAGCAGAGAGCCTGCATTACTAGTGGCAAGAGAGCCGAGTCACTCTCTCGATACGGGGTCATACCTGGATGGATGACTATGGCTGTTTTCACAGACACCGGGCACACTGTTGTGTCCCCTCTTGCATGGTACTTGTGATGTACATCATGAGGGTTGTGTACCAATGAGTGGACTCTTTGTTTAGTGTTGTCATGGGAAAGACATCATTCGGGTGCTTACCTTAGGTATGAAATATACCGCGAGTCATGGATGACACGGAAAGTTCCTCGTGTCTTGCGGGTAAAGTGTGCAACCTTTGTAGAGTGTAAAATTATTCGGATATCCGTGTCCATGGTCAAGGACAATTGTGTAAGGTCATATTTGTACCCCAAGTGGTTTTGGCGATTGAGGTCAATGCTTTTCGGACTAGTCGTGTGCATTAAGCCTTTCAGATAATCTAACATATGGCACAAGATGATTCTAGCCCCTCGGTGGATTAGAGCGAAGACGGTTTAGTTCCTGTGTTTCTTTTTCGGTGGAATTGAGTCGTACGAGAACCGTACTATTAAGAGAGGGTCCGCATCGGAAAGGTTTGGGTGGAATCAACACGTACACGCTTTTCATCACCCATGTTCCTTCTGCATCGGATGAGTCCAAGCGGCAGTACCACACAAGGCAGCGGTACTACCGCTTATCTACGGTAGTACCGCCTTGGGGAGTGGTAGTACCGCTAATAAGCGGTAGTGCCTCTACCCAGTGCCACGCATTGTACCGTTGGGTTGGATGTCTCAACATTTTTCGTGTCGGACTGAGCGGTTTCTAGCCGGTAGTACGACGCGATAGTACCGCTCCCGAGCGGTAGTACCGCTTGCTACTACCACGCTAGTGTCGCTCATCGATCTGGACTCAGAACTCTCAGCGTACCTAGAGCGGTAGTAGGAAGTGATACTACCCCTTATCTGCGGTAGTACCGATCCCTGCTGCGGTAGTACCGCCTAGCGGTAGTATCGCTTTGTGCGGGCTGAGTGGGGATAATGGTTGGATTTGTCCCCCCACTATATATAGGTGGTATTCTTCCCCACGAAGACCACCTCTCACCTCCCAAGCTCCATTGTTGCTCCTAAGCTCCATTTTAGCCCGATCTCTCCCCCTAGCCAACAAAACTTGTTGTTGCTCTAGGGTTTGGTTGAGAGGACCCTGATCTACACTTCCACCAAGAAATTTGATTCCCCCCCACTAATCCCTTGGGGATCTTGTTACTCTTGGGTGTTTGAGCACCCTGGACGGTTGAGGTCACCTCGGAGCCTCCAACTAAGTTGTGGAGATTGCCCCAACCTTGTTTGTAAAGGTTCGGTCACCGCCTTCAAGGGCACTAGTAGTGGAATCACGACATCTCACATTGTGTGAGGGCGTGAGGAGAATACGGTGGCCTTAGTGGCATCTTGGGGAGCATTGTGCCTCCACACCGCTCTAACGGAGATGTACTTCCCCTCAAAGGGAAGGAACTCTGGTAACACATCCTCATCTCCACCGGTTCCACTTGTAGTTATCTCTCACCTTTACTTTGTGCAAGCTTACTTCTGTTGTATCTTATGCTTGCTAGTGTACTTATTGTTGTTAGCATCATATAGGTTGTTATCTAGTTGCACATCTAGAAAACCTATTTGTTGCTATTCCAAATTTGTTAAGAAAAGCTTAAAATTTGTGTAGGAGATATGCCCTAGAGGCAATAATAAATGATATTATTTATCTCCAAGTTCATAATTATGTTTATGTTCCATGCTATAACTGTTATGGTTCTCGAGTCTGCAATAACCACGAGGCTCGAAGGAAGACTCATATGCACATGTGGAATAATAAACGGTAAAATGTATTCCTAGTCTTGCCTCTAAGACTGACTCAAGTATTGCATGATGATCCTGTTTTCCTGCTCATGGGCATGGCTATGCCGGCAATTTTGAGGGAACAATGTTAGAAGAACATTTGTGTTGAATCGACCCGAATTGATGTTATGCTATGAGATACATTCGTCAAAAGTTAATGGTTAATAACACAGAGATGGTTTACGTTTGCATGATTCCTTAGACCATGAGAGTATCGAGTTTCTTCTTGCTTGCTTCATGAACTTTGGGGTTTGTTAAACTTCATCCGTACATGGGTGGCTATTACGGCGGCTTACGGGTTCATGGAAAAGTATGTCAAGTAACTTGATAGCTCAAGATTGGGATTTGCTCCTCCGACGATGGAGAGATATCTCTGGGCCCTCTCGGTGTTACGGTATCCATCATCGTCTGGCCAGACAATTTGTGATTTGATCACGGGGATGCCGGAACACGGGAACGAGAAAAGAGAACAATACCGGTAACGAGGTAACTGGCATAGTGGACAAGTTGTTGATCCACGGGGATGCCAACATGTCTCACCTCGGGTATTTGTAACATATCGTGAAGCAACAGGAATAGCACACGGCAACTGGAAGTTCACTCGAATATTCATTCGTGTGGGTATAGGGGTCAATATGGGTGTCCACGACTCCGATGTTGATCATTGATCGGAAGGGGTTCCGGGTCATGTCTATGCTTCACCGAACCTATAGGGTCACACGCTTAAGGGTCATCTATCTATTGAATACTAGACAGGGCGTCTGAGAGAAATTCACCGAAAAAGTTTCGGAGACAACGGAAGAGTTCCGGAAAGAGAACACCGGAAGAGTTTCGGTAAAACCGAAAAGTTGTTTCGGAGTGTACCATAAAGTCAAATTGGTTTCGGCACATGCCTGGAAATTATTGGAAGGTACCAGAATTGTTCCGGTAACTTCTGAGATTTTTCAGAGACAAAAACCGAAAATGTTCCGGACTGCCGGAACCGCTTTAGTTGCTTTTCACAGATGTAAATCACTAAACCAAAAAGTTGTTTCGGAGTACACCATAAAGTCAAATTGGTTTCGGCACATGCCTGCTAATTCTTGGAGGGTGCCAGAATCGTTCTGGAAACTTTCGAGATGAAAACCGGAAATGTTCCGGAGCTGCCGGAACCGCTTCAGATGCTTTTCGCAGATGAAAATCACTAAACCGGAATTGTTTCGGATCGCGTTGAAAATTATTTTAGTGGGTACTGGAAATGTTCTAAGCCCACATGAATATTTTCAGTTCGAACGGACGCTGAAATATGTCGTCGTGAATAGTGAAAGTGCGTTTTGGATTACTTTATGGAAAGCCACCTTTTGGGGCTTTACTCACAAATATCTTTAGGGATGACATGGAAGGATAAGGGCTGCCCACTTGCTTTTACCTTTGTGCCCTTGCGAAGGGCATTTTGGGTATTTCAAGTGTCACCCTACCCCTTGGGTTTTCCTATAAATAGAGGTGGAGATGCACTCTCCACACTCACTCTTTCTCACATACACATGCCATCTGATGTTATCTGGCTTCTCTCTCCCTCCCAGCGAAATAGTTTCGTAGAGCCGAAAGGCTGTCTGGGTTCCGGTGGGAACTAGTTCTGGACGGCGAAGCCCTGCCGGATAGATGACACCGTATGTGTGCAACTCTGTAGAGAGATCGTAGTTTCGGTCTTAGTTCGAGTGTGCCTCCCGAAGGGCTGTCCGAGTGACTGTCCGAGTTTCGTGGGTCCTCCCGAAGGGCTGTCCGAGTGACTGTCTGAGTTTCGTTGGTCCTCCCAAAGGGCTGTCCGCGACACCGTCCGGGGGACTGTCCGACCGCCTCTCGGAGGGCTGTCCGAGGGGCGGATGAGGGTTTACATCCTCGCGGTTGGGAGGTTGTAAATCCTAGCTGCGGGGATCTGCACCACCGATCGTCATCGACTCTAGTTCCGCTGCGCTACGAGTCGGTAACGAAAAGATCAAACCTTGTATGCAGTCTCCATAGCGGTCCTGGGCTGGTGCGTAGGTCGGAATTTTTGTTTTCTGCTGCGTTACCCAACAATTTGGTAGTTGCCTATTTACCCCCCCTCTAGTCAACCATATCGATCCTTTCAATTGGTATCAGAGCTATGTCTCTTTATTAAGGGTTTAACCACCTGAAGAGTATGGTTAACGACGGGGATCGGGCTGTGGAATTACCCGAGGCCGAGGGCGCGATCACGATCTCTCGAGAGGATTTAAATGAGGCAATGGCCTCAGTTAAATCTTCTATGATGACCGAGGTCAAATCCTTGTTTAAATAATTCCTTGATGGTCTCAAACTTTCTACCGACCCGTTGCTAGTGGTTAAAACCACTAACTCGGAGTCGGATGCCAACTCCGGAAGGGAGGGGATAGTAGCGATAAGGATAAAGTGCCTCAAGGAATGAATGGGTCAGGAACCTTTGCCCCGGTTCCCCCTCCCCCGGTCTATGGAGGACCGGTTCACACACCTCATATAAACAACCTAGGTCCTCCTCCTAAACTTGTGAAAAATGATTTCGCTAATTGGGTTTTTTGTATCAAGTCTCATTTGAATCATAGCTCAACTCAACTTTGGAGAATCATTGAGCAAGGATACTACCCGCATGATCCAAACAACCTCACCCCAAGAGAAGAGGCCGACAATCAACTCAATCACTCTGCCTTGTTCATCCTTAAATCCGTGGTGCCTCCGGAAGAGCTTGCTCACTTGCGTCCCTTCACTCGTGCTAAATATTGTTGGGAACACATTGTTTCATTATACAAGGGAAGATCAAGCATTCAACGATCCAACTTTGAGGTGGTTCTCGATGAGGCCGATGAGTTTGTGATGAATGAAGATGAGGACCCTCGTGAGCTCTATCGGAGACTGACAACTCTTGCGGTATCCCTTCAAGATCATGGGAGCAAGGATACGGATGACAATTGGATCAAGCGTAAGTTTCTCAAGGCCATCATGCCATTCAACAAGGCCATGTCCTCTGTTATCCGTCAAAGACCGGACTTTCACTCCTTGTCCTCGAGTGATGCGTTGGATGAATTCATTGCAATGAACATCTTGAACAAGACTGCCGACAACGCTCTAGCTCGTGTTCAATGGTCAAAGAAGTCTTCACCCAACCTTGGTTTGAAGGCCAAGGCAATTCCAGAAGAAGAAGAGGATGAAGAAGAGGAGAGTTGCCCTGAAGACACCAAATATGCATACCACGAGCACATGGCTCTTGCGTCAAGGCAATTTTGGGGCAACAAGAGAAACTCAAAGCCAAACTTCTCCAAGAACAACTCAAGTGGCTCCAAAGGCAAGCAATGTGTAAGAACGTGTTACAACTGTAGCAATGTGAATCACTTCGTGGTGGATTGCCCATATGAGAAGAGGGAAGACAATGGTGGCAAGCTCATTCGCAAAGACAAATCCAAGTCCTTCCCCAACAAGAACAACTTCACCAAGAAGGCGCCTCACAAGGTGTTAATGGCACAAGAAGAGTATACCTCCGATGATGATGAAGATACATGTGGTGAAGGGATGGCAATGGCTATGGTGGCAATTGCCTCCTCTACCCCAACCAAGGTGTCTCTCTTCGACTCCCCCAACGAGAACCGCATCGCCAAATGCCTTATGGCCAAAGGTATCAACAAGGTAACCTCCAACATCAAAACTTCCATTACCACTAGTTCTCCTACGTTGGAATGTGTGGAGGAACATGAGGAAGTGAATGTTGATGAGAACGAGTTCGACAAGTTCATCGCCAAACTCAAGGGTAAGACCAAGAAGCACTTTGTTGCTCTCTTGGAACAGCTTGGTGAAGCTAGTGATCTCATTGAATCTCATGAGGAAACCATCTCCAAATTGGAGGGGCATAGTCGTGACAATGTCGATGAGATAGCGGATCTTTCTATTGCTCTTGAGAACGAGCGAGATCTTCGTTTGGCTCTTGAGGAGCCACACAACGACAACCTTGCTAAATTACCAAAATATTATGATCATGCTATTGTTCTTACTCGTGTGCTCAGATCCGAAAAGGTTGCGCTTGGGGTTGACCATGATAGACTCAAAGAGGAAATTGGTACTGTCGGTGTCAAAACCAGCGGATCTCGGGTAGGGGGTCCCGAGCTGTGAGATTAGGGTCGATGGATAACAGGGGACAAAGGAGACGATGTTTACCCAGGTTCGGGCCCTCCTATGGAGGTAAAACCCTACGTCCTGCTTGGTTTTGTTGATGTATATGAATATTACAGAGTCGATCTACCTCGAGATCAAATAGCCAAAACCCTAGATGAGCTTGTCTGCCCTCTACAATCTAAACCCTCCGGCTTATATAGACACCGGGGGTACCTAGGGTTTACACATGGTAAGTCTCCAGCCGGAAATAAAGACGCCGATCCTCTTATCTTGACTTGGAGTGCACGCCCCGTCTTCGGAGGGTTCCTTCTAGAATATGGAGTCACCACATATCCGGCCATTCCAGTGACAATCAGAGAGCGGCCCACCAAGCCGGCCTGTAAGAGATAGGTCGGTGGCCCGAGGACCCCTGAGTCCAGGACTCCCTCAGTAGCCCCCAAACTAGCCTCCAACGCCAGGAGTCACGACGCTAGTAGCTTCACGTGATCAGAGTCTTCGGTTTGCGGGGCGAGTTCTTTTCCCCCTTTATGATCGGCTGTCCCTAGTCCGGCTGCCGATGATACGTAGTTATCCGAACATGTAATTATCCGGACGCCATAAGTTGCTTAACCTCGAAGGCCAAACATCAAAGTGTGAATAGTATTTCCTGACAACCTTTCTGAGGAAGGGTCGTGGCCTACCACGACCGCCGAGCCGGTTACAAAAACTCGATTCACGGTTCGAGGTAGTTTCTCCATTGGCACGTCTTATCAATGTGCAGATCGTGCCCCGTTTCTTACGGGATATGATTAATCCTTTGGGTTACCCCACACGCGTATAGCGGCATGATTGTTTCGGGAAGAGGTGAGGCCTGCGGCACGGCAGAGGGGAGGCTCTTGGTATTATGGTACCCATAAAAGGGAGAAAACCCCCAAGGCCTAGTCACGCTCCCAATTCGCAGCCTCTGCTTCCTCAACCTTCCCAAGCTCCGAGAGCCCAGATCCAGTTCTTCCTCCATCTCCCCTCCGAGCTCGGCCATGGCCGGTTCAGGTTCCATGGGCAAGTGGGAGGCCTCCTCTGTCACCGACAACGACATACGGGAGTTGAAGCGTGCCGGCTACCTCGCCGCTGACATCGCCCACCGCGCCCCAGAGGCGAATCAGGTGATTCCCACACCGAGGCAGGGCGAGAGGGTGGTGTTCGTCCCCCATTTCCTTCGGGGACTGGGCTTTTCGCTCCACCCCTTCGTCAGGGGCCTCATGTTCTTTTACGGTTTAGACTTCCACGACCTCCCCCCGAACTCCATCATGCACATCTCGGCGTTCATCCTTTTCTACGAAGCCTTCCTGCGGGTACAGCCGCACTTCGGCCTATGGCTCAAGGTGTTCAACGTCAAGCCGAAGACAGTTGCGGGTGCGCATGCGGATGGCGGAGGGGCGGTAATCAGCAAGCTCCCCCTTGTCGAATGGCCGGAGGGCGCCTTTATCGACACGGTCAAGATCTGGCAGAAGGAGTGGTTCTAATTCACTGAACCAAGGAGCGCGGACGGGATGGCACCTGCCAAGTTCAGATCCGGACCCCCTACGAGGCTAACCTCATGGCTCAAGAAAGGCCTTAAGTGGGGGTCGGCCGAAGAGGTGAAGTTGCTGCAGAAACGCATCTCCTCGGTGATCGAGACCAACATCAAGCTAACCAACATGATCCAAGTCATGCTCTGTCGCCGTCTCCTCCTCTGCTAGCACCGGGCCTCCCCAATGTGGGATTACCAGCTCGAAGACCCGGCCACCGTGCGCCAATTCTTCCGCACTTCCCATGAGAAATTGTGGAAGGTGCTATTCAAGCCACAAGAGAGCTGGCCGACCGAGGAAGAGGATACCGGACTCTACGCCGCAAACCCTCCCACCAAGGTAAGGTGGTGCTTTTAATTCTGTGGCTCTGTTTTTTTAACAAAGAGCTGAACCCCCTCTCTCTCATCTTCACAGAAATGGCTGAAGAAGGCCGCGAAGATCGACTGTTCAGCCCCGCAGCCCGAAGACCCTCGATCGGATCTGCTGACGGAGATGCGCGTCGTGGCGCCGTATTCGGCACCAGAGAAGAAGGAGAAGAAGAAAGGGGAGAAGAAGGGAGCCCGAGAGGGTCTTCGTCCAAGGGGTCTCCCGGACACTAAATCCGAGGAGACCCACGCCTCTTCCGCTCACGAGGAAGAGCACGAGGACGAGGGGGAGTGCGACTCCCCCCTCGCAAGGAAAAGGGCGGCGTCAGCGGACGTCGTGGAGGACCTAACTCCTCCTGCCCCAAAGAGGACCTGCCGAACAAAGGTAGTCCTAGCCGACGATAGCTCGGACTCCGATGAGGAGTCTGAGGCTTCCGAAAAGGTTCCCCAAAGGAACCCCAGGGTTAAGCCCCCAGCCCAGAGGTATGAATCCGAAGACCCTATGGATCACTTGTATAGAGTTTTTAATGCTTAATGGGTGAACATCTTTCAATTTGCAGCCCCCGCGCGGTCTCCCCACCGACCAACTCTCGGATGGGGAACCTCTGCCCGCAGACCTGGCGGAAAGCGGGACTGCGTCGCATCCGACGCCTCCTGAAGCCTCGAAGGAGGTCGCGGAGGTGCTATCGCGCCAGGTTCCTTCTGAGCTGAACACCGGCGGCGGCAACGACGACGTTATGGCTGAGGTTAACACCTCGGCCACCGAAGACCAGGAGGAAGAACATCTCCTGGCAACTAAAGAGGGGGAACGAAGTCCGGCCCGTCCCTCTCCGAAGACATCTCCGAAGCGTTCTATGCCTCCGAAGCAGCCTACTCAATCCCCCACCAGAGGGAGGGCTGGCAGGCCCCCACCGGTGCCGCCCATGACTGGGTGGCCGGTGCAGATGGAGGAAGCTTTATCCGGCTCCTCCATCGCCGAGGATCATCATGCCCTTATGGGTGCGGTTTTGCAAGGCATTCAGTACGTAGATAGCAGACTGAAAGAGGCCTTCAACGGTCTCTTGACGGGCTTCAAGGTGAGTCACGTAATACTCTTTTTCTTAGAAAAGGTTAATTTATTTAGTTTATGCAATCCTTATAAGTGTAGTAGCCCCCGAGCCCTGGGTGAGTTTGAAAAACCCACCCGGGGATCAACCGTCCGAATAGTAGTAACGATGCTCAAGGCATCCTTTGTCCTTCATTATCCTAAGAGCTCCGGAGAGTACTTAGCAGAGGGTCGGAATCTGATAGCTCGGGAGTTTTGATGCACATAGTTTGTTTTGTAGGCCTCGTCATCGGCAGCGGCCGCCAACGCAATGGAGATTGCTGAGCTAAACCGGAAGCTCAAGAGCTCCGATGAGGAGCTCGATCGTCTGAACAAGAGATTCGACGAGACGCAAGGTGAGTCCGAATTGTGCCATTCAGGATAGTATATATCCTCATTGATTGAGATATGCGAATTATCCTGAAGTTTGTATTTACGCATTGTTACCACAGCTGTGGCTGCGGAAGTCGAGAACCTCAAGGCCGAGTTGGCCAGGGCGAGGCAGGAGGCCGCAGATGAGAAGGTGGCGGCCGAACGGGTGGCAGCCGACCTGTCGGCGTTAAAAGCCGTGAACGACAAGCATGAGGCCCGGGTGGTGGAGGTGCAGCTGGAGCTCAAAGATGCCAGCACAAAGTGTGAGGCCCTTGAGCAGAAGAATGGAGACCAGGCCACCGAGCTATCCATGCTGAAATCCGAACTCAAATCAGAGCGTGTTGATAGGCGGTTCTTTGAAGAAGAACTCCGTCAAGTCAAGGCGATCGCGGATGGTAAGCCGTACTTACTACAATGTGCCTTTGGTGGTAACAGGTTTGCCTTGCTCACCCGGGTGTGGCGTTCCTCAGGCGCCTTTGCGGACCTCCCGAAGAGTGCAGCGGACGCGAACAAATACTTCGCCTCCCGGGATGGGGAAGTTGAGCAACGGCTGTTTTGGGCTCAATTTCAAGCCCCCGAGCACCCTCCCCTCCTGAGCAAGCAGATGAAACAGTTGATGGAGCTGCACAGGATGGCGGAGCCGGCCATGAGGGACCTCTGCATCCGGCTATGGCCTGCAGAGCCGATGCCGAGCAGTTACTTCGGCTTGGTGTAGAAACTGTGCGATGCTGCGCCTCGGATTGACACTCTGAAGCGTTCTACGTGCATCGAGGGAGCTCGGATGGCCTTTGCAAGGACCATGGTGCACCTGCCGGGGCTCAAGCCGACCGAAATGGCCACCGCGCCTCCACCCCCTGGGAAGGAGCATAGGCGCCCCGAGAAATATTTTTCCGCCGTGATGGACGGTGCTCGGGCAATAGAAGCCCAATGCCCGAAAGATGTAATTTATGAATGAATGTTTTGTCATGTATCCGATGACTATTCCGCTTTATAATGCGGTTGCATGGTTTATCATGTCTTTAAACTTTGTATTATTTTGACTCCTGTGTGGCCGTTTTATCTGAAAGTTGCGAGTCATCGGCTTCATCCCCCATGTAGATACTACACAAGGTGTTTCTACCTCCGCACCATGACCCTTAGCCGAAGTATCGGTGCCCGAAGGCAGTAGTGCGAGGGGAACAAGGCAATCGGACTATGATGCTTTAATGCTTTCACTTAGCCAGAGGAGCTTGACTGCGGGGGCTGATGACGAGCCCCTAGTGTTTTGTGATATTTGGATACACCGAGGTTGAAACCAGCATCACATGGTTTGCAATAGTACAAACCCCTCGTATAACACGGAATAACCTCTATCGATTTTTAGTTTGACACTTATGCTCGGATTGCAGACCGGTTCTCGCTTACTATGACAATCAGTTTTCGGCTTTCTCCGCTGAGGTGCTTGACCAGGCGAGCCGGAAGCACAATCGTAGCGGTTCTCCCTTTACCCTTTTAGTCGAACGAGCGGAACGTAAGAGGGCAAGCACAGGAGCCGGGCAACCCAACCATTGACCCAAGACATAATTCGGAACCAATTCATATAACGCAACATCCGAGACGCCGAACACGTAAATAGTAGTGCCGGGGTGATGCTTTTGGGCGATTTTTATATTCGAGCCCCCGGTCTATTAGCCGGTCGCATCGTAGTATGTACTGAACAACTTTTGCTATAGGCGTTAGCGAGTAGAGAACGGAGTATGTGACGTAAAATACCGCAAGGAGGCTGTAAAGGATGCTCTTTATTTCAGATGAATTCTTACAACTCAAACTGCCGAAGCAACTGTTACAGGTATTTTGGAAAAAATAAGGTGTACAAAGGAGAGGCTTTACCCGGGGTCTTCGATGGGTGGCTTGACGTCCTCGATGTGCCCTGTCGCATGTCTGCTCCTTTGCACCCGAGGGGGTTGCGTTCCTTTAAAGGTAATTGCTATCGGCGAACGGACCTTGGGAAGAAGATCTTGAGAGGTTGCCGCAGTGTGAATGAGCTTTATGCTTGGCAGGTCCTAGATGGTACCTGTAGTCTATCCGAAGACATGTGTTGGCAGTAGTTCGGTCCAGCCGAACACTTTCCCTTTGATAGTGAGTCCCCACAGCTGCCCATGATATTTTGAGCACGAAGTTGTGCCTTCTTGGTACATATTTTATAGGAACTAGGGCTGTGCTATGGGGGGTGTATCCCTATTTTTGTTGTGCGGAAGGTGATTCCGGAAGTTCGGGTTGAGGCCGAACTCGTTTGCTATCATGACGTGCCTTTATGGCTGATTTGGGCGTGGGCCTATCATCACCGTTCTGGAATTCAGCTGCCAAGGCCGCTGTGTGCTCCTCAGTTCGGAGAGAGCGCTCTATGTTGCCATTGACAGTAATGACCCCCCTGGGCCTGGGCATCTTGAGCTTCAGGTACGCGTAGTGGGGGACGACGTTAAAGCGAGCGAATGCCGTGCGGCCGAGTAGGGCGTGATAACCGCTGCGAAACGGGACAATGTCAAAGATCAAGTCTTCGCTGCGGAAGTTATCGGGCGAGCCGAACACTACTTCCAGATTCACGCTGCCCGAGCAGCGGGCTTCGATGCCTGGGATCACTCCTTTAAAGGTAGTGTTGCTGGGTTTGATCCTTGATGGATCTATGCCCATCTTTTTCATCGTGTCTGAGTAAATCAGATTAAGGCTACTTCCTCCGTCCGTGAGGACTCTAGTGAGGTGATACCCATCGATAATGGGGTCTAGGACGAGGGCTGCCGAACCTCCGGGACGGATACTGGTCGGATGATCCCGTCGACCAAAGGTGATCGGGCAAGCCGACCATGGGTTATACTTCGGGGCTACGGGCTCTACGGCGTAGACCTCCCGAAGGGCGCGCTTCCTCTCCTTTTTTGGTATGTGAGTGGCATATATCATGTTCACAGTTTTTACCTCTGGAGGGAACTGCTTTTGTCCTCCGTTGCTTGGACCGCGGGGTTCTTCATCGTCCTCGCTGTGTGGGCTCTTGCCTTGCTCCTCGGCTGCGATTTTGCCGGCTTGTTTGAATACCCAACAATTACGGTTGGTGTGGTTAGCGGGCTTGTCTTGGGTGCCGTGGATCTGGCATGGCATATCCATGATTTTATCCAGCGTGGTAGGTCCGTCTCTATTACCTTTAGAAGGTTTCTTCCGCTGTCCGGATTTTGGGTTGCGGAAACCGGCATTGATGGTCGTGTCCTCCGCATCGCCGTTGTTGTGCTGGCGTTTGTTTTTGTTACGTCAAGGTTTCCCGTTTCCATCCCGGACTTCGGAGGTGCCGGGGTCTTCGGGGTTATGGCTTCGTCGAGCCAGCCAGTTATCCTCACCCGCGCAAAAGCGGGTCATAAGTGAGGTAACGGCGGACATTGTCCTCGGCTTGTCCTGGCCGAGCTGACGAGCTAGCCACTCGTCCCGGATGTTATGTCTAAAGGAGGCTATTGCCTCGGCGTTCGGGCAGTCAACGATCTGATTTTTCTTGGTCAAGAACCGATTCCAGAATTGCCGAGCTGATTCTCCTGCTTTCTGAACAACGTTGCTCAAGTCGGAGGAGTCTGGTGGCCGGACATAAGTGCCCTGGAAATTAGATCGGAAGGCATCTTCGAGCTCTTCCCAGCTCCCGATAGAATTCTCAGGGAGACTGTTTAACCAGTGCCGAGCTGGCCCCTTAAGTTTTAGGGGCAGATATTTGATGGCGTGGAGATCATCTCCTCATGCCATATGAATGTGGAGGAGGAAATCCTCGATCCACATGACTGGGTCTGTTGTGCCATCATATTGCTCTATGTTCACGGGTTTAAACTCTTCAGGGAACTGATGCTGCATCACCTCGTCTGTGAAGCACAGTGGGTGGGCGGCGCCTCTGACCCAAGCTATGTCATGCCTACGATCGGCGGTATATCGGGCCCGGTGTTGTTCCCGGCCTCTATTGTTGCGGTCGAGCCAAGACCGGTACCCGTCCCGTCTAGCGGGGGGGGGGGGGGAGTACCCTCTAGATCCGTAGATGGATCTTATGTGGCCTGCTCTGTAGTCTAGGTCCTGTCGTAAGTCATATCTGTCCTCATGCCTCGCTGGTTCTTTTCCTCTCCTGCGGGGTGCTTCAGGCCTGTACTCGGCCTCGCCGGCCATTCTATCCCGTCCTCGGGGAGGGCGGTCGGGCCGGTCGTACGGAGTATGCCTGGGAGGTGATGTTTCGAAGGCCTCGTCGTCGAACTGAGGCAGCAGCTGCCGGCGAGGGTAGCTCTTTGGTTAATCCGGTAGATCGGAACCGTACCCTTCTTCGGCTGCCAAGACCCTCGTCCATCTATCATTGAGGGTGTCTTGCTCGGCTTTGAGCTGCTGTTTTTTTGCCTTCAGGCTTCGGGCGGTGGCTAAAAGCTGCCGCCTGAACCATTCCTGATCCTCAGGGTTATCGGGGACAGTCAAGTCTTCGGCTTCCAAGTCGTCCTCCTCCTCAATAGGGGGGAGGTAGTTATCGTCCTCGGAATCGTTAGGATCCTCGGTGTTGTGCCGATCTTCGGGCTTTTCCTGGTCCTCCAGTGGCTGTTCGGGGACTTCGGGGTCGCCGAGGTCTTCCAGGGTATCATTTTCCCCGGTGCCTGCAATGGCTTCCCTTCCCTTGTGTGCCTTAGATCGCTTGCGCTGTTTTCGGCGCCTTGACGGCGCCTCACCGGATTTATCGCCATTATTCTGAGGGGTGCAATTGCCCTTATCATCGGGGGTGTCTACCATGTAGACGTCGTAAGTAGAGGTGGCAGTCCATCGCCCAGTGTTGACAGGGGCGGGGGCGCCATCCTCTTCATCCATGTCTTTTGCCTCCTCGGAGGCGTAGTCCAGCATATCGGTTAAGTCCTCGATAGTGGCTACCAAGTGGGTGGTGGGTGGGTCAAAAAATTCCCAATGACCCGCCTCCAGACCGACCTGAGCATGGGTCGAGGTCGGGTAGTCTGTGGTTCTTATTATTAGGATCCGATCCAGTGCCTCGTTGAGCGGTAAGAGCTCGACCAGATCGATCTGCCTAGGACTTCTGGAGTTAACCTCCGATGTGTCCATATAAGGAGTGTGTTCGGCAGGGGCCGACCCTTGGCCCTCAGGTACCGTAACTGGATCCAGACTAGGAGCCAGGTCATCGACAGGGACAGACCCGAGGGCGGAGTCGAGAGGGAGACCCGAAGTTAAGGCTTCGGAGAATTCGGGCTCATCAGATGAAACTGCAAGCCCAGCGAACGGAAGATTGCCTCGGGAGTCTACGGAGAACTCTAGGTTCCCGAATATGATCTCTTGATCGGGGGGCGACAATCCCGATCCGACCAAGGTGGCCGGTCGGGTCGGCGTGCAGCACGATGCTGCCGAAAGCGAGAAACTGTCCGGGGGCGAAGGAGTCCCCATTACGAACGTCATCGCTAAGTATCAGGCGAGCCATCAATTCCTCTTGCGATCCCACAGCGGAACTCTCAATGAAAGCACCAATGTCGGTGTCAAAACCGGCGGATCTCGGGTAGGGGGGCCCGAGCTGTGAGATTAGGGTCGATGGATAACAGGGGACGAAGGAGACGATGTTTACCCAGGTTCGGGCCCTCCTATGGAGGTAAAACCCTACGTCTTGCTAGGTTGTATTTATGTGTATGAATATTACAGAGTCGATCTACCTCGAGATCGAATAGCCAAAACCCTAGATGAGCTTGTCTGCCCTCTACAATCTAAACCCTCCAACTTATATAGACACCGGGGGTACCTAGGGTTTACACATGGTAAGTCTCCAGCCGGAAATAAAGACGCCGATCCTCTTGTCTTGACTTGGAGTGCACGCCCCGTCTTCGGAGGGTTCCTTCTAGAATATGGAGTCACCACATATCCGGCCATTCCTGTGACAATCAGAGAGCGGCCCACCAAGCCGGCCTGTAAGAGATAGGTCGGCGGCCCGAGGACCCCTGAGTCCCGGACTCCCTCAGGTACAGTCGAAAAAGCTCACAAGGCTTTGAAGAGTGCACATGCCTCTCTTAAGGAGTCTCATGATCAACTCCAAGTAAAACTTACTAAGGAAATAGCCACATGTCCTCCTTTTGTGTTAATTGATAATGCCAATGGTACTAACCCTTGTTGTGAGCATGTGCACCTTTTGGAGGAAAATGCTAAGTTGAAAGAGTAACTTGAGAAAGGCCTTGTGACATGTATACAAGGTGAGAAGATTCTCAACGACCTTTTGAACAATCAAAAGGAAGTTGTAGCTAAAGAAGGGATTGGGTTTGCACCCAAGTCTAAGAACAAGAAGAAGTTGAAGACCAAACAACCTCTCCCGCTCAAGGAAATCTTTGTCAAAGCGGGGAAGGTTACTCATCAGAAGAAGAGGGATAAGGTTGTGGGTGGTAATGCCAAGAGGGCAAGACCACCCATTCCAACAATGCCGGCAATTTTAATCCCTCTTATGTTTTATGCCGTGCTAGTGATGGGCATGTTTATGTCAAATATGTTGGTTCTTATTATGAGTACATTGAATGGTCTATTTGGGTTCCTAAGACCCTTGTTACTAACATGAAAGGACCCATTAAAGAATGGATACCTAAATCCAAGCATTGATCTATTGTAGGAGTTTGCTTTCGGAGGAGTGTCATGGTTGCTTGATAGTGGAGCAACAAATCATATGTCCGGAAGCAAGGACTTGGTGGTGGACGTTCGAACCGACACATCCTTGGCCACTCAAGTCTCCTTTGGTGATGACACAATTTCAAAGGTATTGGGTCTTGGCAAGGTGGTTATCTCTCCGGACTTAACCATTGAAAGAGTCATGCTTGTTGAGACCTTTGCATACAATTTACTTTCTGTTTGTCAACTTGCACTCATGGGTTTTAGTACTTTCTCTGGTATTGATTCCGTGACCCTTTTGTGGAGCAAGACTCTTAAAGTAGCCTTTGTTGGGCATGTTGAAAACGGTCTCTATGTGGTCAACTTCTCGGAGCGACCCACTAAGATCGCGACTTGCCTAATGGCTAAAGTTGATGTGGGATGGCTTTGGCATCGCCGGTTAGCCCATGTCAATATGAGATCTTTGCAAAGTCTCCTCAAAGGGGATCACGTTCGTGGACTAACAAATGTGAGGTTTGCCAAAGATCGTGCTTGCAGTGCTTGTATCGAGGGAAAGCTACATGAGACGATTCACCGCCCCACGACTACTATTTACTCCAAGTGGCCCCTAGAGCTCCTTCACATGGATCTCTTCGGTCCTCCGTCATTTGTTGGTCTTGGGGGAAGAAAGTATTGCTTGGTGATTGTGGATGATTACTCAAGATACACCTGGGTATATTTCTTTAAGAGGAAGAGTGAGACCCAACAAACCGTCATCGACTTTGCAAATGAAGCTCAACGCCAACATGATGCAAAGATACTGATGATTAGAAGTGACAACGGCACCGAGTTCAAAAACTACACCCTGGACAAGTTTTTGAGTGACGAGGGGATCAAACATCAATACTATGCACCCTATACCCCTCAACAAAATGGTGTTGCGGAGAGGAAGAACCGGACATTGATGGATGCGGCAAGGACCATGATGGCGGAATTCAAATCTCCGTACAACTTTTGGGCCGAAGCCATCAACACCACGTGTCATGCATCTAATCGGCTCTACCTCCGCAAAGGCTTGAACAAGACTCCATATGAAATACTTACCGGCAACAAGCCCAACCTCAAGTACTTCCGAGTGTTCAGTTGTAAGTGTTTCATTCTCAAGAAAGGTGTTCGTTTGTCTAAATTTGAACCTAGAGCTCAAGAGGGCATATTTGTTGGTTATGCTACAAACCCTCATGCTTACCGTGTTCTCAACAAGTCCACTGGACTCATTGAGGAGACGTGTAACATAGAGTTTTATGAAAATAACGGCTCCCAAGTGGAGAAAAGTGGTCTTTGTGACGTAGGTGATGAAATACCTCCCCAAGCCATAAGAAGAATGGGTGTGGGACACTTCCTACCTATTGAGGAACCCCTTATGGCCGAAGGAGAAGGACAATGTTCTATGCAAGTGGAACCATCACTGATGCAAGACCCAAACGCTTCCGAAGAACAAAGTGAAGGCCCTCAACCAAGTGAACAAGATCAAGGGAAAGATCAACCTCATGATGATGGTCATGCACCAAGTGATGCCCAAGATCAAGTTCCTTCCCACGAGCAAACTCAAGATCAATAGCAAGCTCATGATGGCGCTCCAAGCTCTAATGACCCACAAGTATAGGGGATCAATCGTAGTCCTTTCGATGAGTAAGAGTGTCAAACCCAATGAGGAGCAGAAGGAAATGATAAGCGGTTTTCAGCAAGGTATTCTCTGCAAATGCCGTGAGTAGCAGTGATAGATAGTTTTGTAGCAAGATAATTCATAACAAGTGACAAGTGACAATAGTAACAAAGGTGCAGCAAGGTAGCCCAATCCTTTTTATAGCAAAGGACAGGCCTGAAACTACTCTTATATTAAGCAAGCGCTCCCGAGGACACATGAGAATTTATGTCTAGTCATGTTCATCATGTTGAGTTGATTCGCGTTCGCTACTTTGATAATTTGATATGTGGGTGGATCGGTGCTAAGGTACTATTATTACTTGAACTAACAACCTACTTATGATTACCCCCTCTCGCAAGCATCCGTAACTACGAAAGAAGAATTAAGATACCATAGCATGAAACGTGTGGATCCAAACCAGCCCCTTATGAACCAACACATAAACTGGGGTTTAAGCTTCTGTCACTCTAGCAACCCATCATCTACTTGTTGCTCCACAATGATTTCCCTTAGGCCCATAACATGGTGAAGTGTCATGTAGTCGACGTTCACATGACACCACTAAGAGAAGTAACAACATACACATCATCAAAATATCGAACGAATACCAACTTCACAAGATTACTTATAACAAGACTTCTCCCATGTCCTCAGGAACAATAGTAAATACTCACACCTCATCAACATGTTCAAGATCAGAGGTATAATAACAATGATTAAGGATCTGAACATAATTTCTTCCACCAAGTAATCCAACAAGCATCAACTACAAGATGTAATCAACACAATTAGCAACCCACAAGTACCAATCTGAGGTTTTGAGACAAAGATTGAATACAGGAGATGAACTAGGGTTGGAGATGAGATGGTGCTAGTGAAGATGTTGATGAAGATTGTTCCTCCCACGAAGGAGGAAGCGTTGGTGATGACGATGGCTTCGATCTCCCCCTCCCGGAGAGGAATTTCCCCGGCAGAATCTGACTGCCGGAGTGCAAAAGGGCCTATGCCCAGGTTTCCGCCTGAGACGGCGGCGCTTCATCCCAAAAGGTTGCTTATGATTTTTTCTAGGGCAAAACACACCATATAGGAGAAGAGGGGCGGCGGAGGGACAGTAGGGGCCCCACAAGCCATCAGGGCGCGGCCCAGGGGGGCGCCCTGTTGGCTTGTAGCCAGAAGGTGCCCCCCCTCTGGTATATTTTTGTTCCAGAAATTCTTAAATATTCCATAAAAATTCTCCGTGAAGTTTCAGGTCATTTGGAGTCTGGTGTTTTTTCTCACTTTTTCTCGGTATCCAGATATTTCCCTCTTTGTGATGTACCTTGCATATTCTGAGAGAAACGACATAAGAATTCTATAATAATATGGAATAATCGACAATAATGAAGTAGATAGTAATAAGAAATCATGATGCAAAATGGACGTATCAAGCTCTCAAGATGGTCCTCCCCAACCCACTATGGAGGAAATACTAGAGCGTCGTGCCGCCAAGATTACTAACAAGCTTCGAACTCATCAACATGTGTTGGATAACGTCTACGAAAGCTTAAGTAAAGGGGTAACCACTCGTAGACAATTAACAAACTTTTGTGAGCATCATACGTTTGTTTCTTGTATTGAACCCCTCAAGGTACAATAAGCGCTCGAGGACACAGAGTGGCTTGAAGCCATGCACGATGAACTCAACAACTTCGAGCGCAACAAAGTATGGCGTTTGGTGCCAAGACCAAAGGAGAATCACAATGTCATTGGAACCAAATGGATCTTCAAGAACAAGCAAGATGCGAACGGTGTCGTCATTCGCAACAAGGCAGGATTGGTGGCACAAGGCTACTCCCAAGTCGAGGGTGTCGACTACGGTGAAACCTTTGCTCCCGTTGCACATCTTGAATATATTCACATGTTGCTTGCATATGCATCTCATCATGATTTAAAATTATATCAAATGGATGTGAAGAGTGCATTTCTTAATGGTCCCCTTAAGGAGTTGGTATATGTCAAGCAACCCCCGGGGTTCGAGGATCCCAAGTTCCCCAATCATGTATATGTTCTCGATAAGGCTTTCTATGGCCTTAAACAAGCCCCACGTGCGTGGTATGAGCACCTTACCGAGATGTTGCGACCGTGGGTTTGAAATTGGGAAAATTGATCCCACTCTTTTCACAAACAGGGTTAAAGGAAACTTGTTGTATGCCAACTATATGTTGATGATATTATCTTTGGTTCTTCTAACAAAGTTTTCAATGATGAGTTTGCCGCACTAATGACCAAAGAGTTTGAGATGTCTATGATGGGAGAGTTGAAGTTCTTCCTTGGATTCTAAGTCAAGCAACGAAGTCAAGGAACCTTCATCAACCAAGCAAAATACACTCAAGACATGCTCAAGAGGTTCAAGATGGATGATCTCAATCCGCCCAAGGCCAACACTCCCATGCCTCTCAAATGCCATCTTGACTGTGACCCCAATGGTAAAGTTATGGATCAAAAGGTATACCATTCCATGATTGGATCCTTGCTTTATCTTTGTGCATCTAGACCGGATATTATGTTAAGTGTGGGAATTTGTGCACGATTTCAATCCACACCTAAGGAGAGCCACTATGTGGCTGTCAAGAGAATCTTTCGATATTTGGATCATACCCCAAACTTTGGCTTATGGTACCCCAAAGGTGCTTCATTTGATCTCATTGGATATTCGGACTCGGATTGGGCGGGAGACCGTGTGGAGAGGAAGTTAACTTCCGGAGGTTGCCAATTCCTTGGTCGCTCTTTGGTAAGTTGGTCTTCAAAGAAACAAATGTGTTTCTCTCTCGTCCATCGAGGCCGAGTATGTAGCCGCCAAGCTGCTGTGCACAGATTCTTTGGATGAGGCAAACTTTAAAGGATTATGGTGTCACTTGTGACAAAGTGCCTCTCTATTGCGACAACGAAAGTGCAATCAAGATCTCCAACAACCCGGTTCAACATTGCAAGATGAAGCATATTGAGATTGAGATTCGTCATCATTTCATCTGGGAGCATATCAAGCATGGGGAGATTGATCTTATTCATCTCAATACTAATGAACAGCCTGCAGATATCCTCACGATGCCATCAGATGAAGCTAGATTTTGCGAGTTAAGGCATGAGTTAAATATCATTGATTCGAGCAATGTGGTTTAAAATTGTGCACACCCCACCTCACTCATCATTATGTCTCGTTTAGATGTAGGCATGGACATAAGGGGAGTGTTGTTCTCTCAATGAACTGTCCCTCCCCTTATAATGCATAAATCAATCAAGTCTTTCACATTAACCATTTTTGATGGTACTTGTGCTTCAAAGACGAGTTTTGTTCATGGGCTCAAGGATAAAATCTTCGCGGTGCCATACCAATTGACTCAAACATAGGTGGCTTCGGCCACCGCCCCCTCCTAGAGAGGTATTTGCTTTTGAGATCTTGTTCATGTTTTTGTGTCACTCCAAGTGTTTTTGGCTTCTTGATTGATCTTTGAACTTGGAGTGTTCCCTGCCATTTGCTGTTTGTTTGAGTCTCCAACCTCTTAAATTGCATAAGCCACCTTTTCATAGTGTGTTTCTGCCCATGGTCGTCCTAGGCGGTACTACCGTGGGCACGGGCGGTGCTACCGCTGCCACCCACGGTACTACCGCTGGAGCGACACTACCCGGCCTCCTGTCACGCAGTAGTACCAGGGCGGTACTACCGCTTGCGAGTGCCCCACGGGGGGTTACAGGGCACGACAGGGGAAGTTTCCATTTCCCCATACTCATTCCCTCCCTTCCTCTCGTGGTTCTCTCTCTCCACGTGACTCCAAGGCTCCGGAGGCCACCGCCAGATCTCTGTTTCCGGCCACTCTTCCGCGATTACGACCGCTGGAATCGATCCCCACCCTCTCCTCTTACCATGGATGCCGGTATTGCCCCCATTCCTCTCCCCTATGGTTCCATCTTTCGAATCAAGGTTTTTGGGCAATGCGAGATGTATCTTTAGATTTTTGGTCAAATCGGGGCATGAGTAGGATGTGGAAGGTGGCTAAGGAGTAGATTTGAAGTTCTAGTGAGAAGTATTTGCATTTGGCGTCACCAGTACTACCAGATCTAACTGGAGGTAGTGGTTGCCCCCGTGGCTTCCGCCGTAGCGGTACTACCGCTCCTCCCGGAGTGGTACTACCGCTTATGGACGGTACTACCGCCCTGGCCAGCGGTACTACCGCTTGTGCTGTCCAATGCACATGTTTCTATCTATCACTCCAGATTTACTCATCCCTTTTCTTTTGGCTTATGCACATGCTTTACACCTGCTTTTCCCTCGATTTTTGTTTTGGATTCCAGGTGGTGGTACCTCTGAAAGAAGGATGAACCCTGGCCGTTAGAGTTCCAAGCGCTACCGCAACACTCAGGAGGATAGTTCAAGTCAGCAACCGCCCAAGCAGAGGACCAAGTCAGTGGCTCATAAGCCCAAGAAGTCCAAGGCCTTTGTTGTTCCCAGTAAGGAGTTCTGGCTCACCCGCAAGCAATACCCATATGATACTCCCCAAGACTCAACGCTTCGCAACCGTCCTTTCTGGAACCGTCACTAGCTCGCTATCTATACGGATGTTCTCAAGCACAAGAAAAACTTGTATGTTCCCAATGTCAAGTTCATCGACATTGTGTATCTGGAGAAGAGTAGCCAATACTTTGATGAGGCCCTGGGTTTTTGTGAGAAGCTTGGAATTACCACTCTCATGCAGTTCAACAAGGACTTTGATCCTGAAATTATCGTTGTATTCTATGCTACGGTCCATCTAGGAACCGATGAGGACAGGACTCTGACTTGGATGACCAATGGCAATCGGGTGTCTGCCCCGTGGAAGTTTTTCATGGATCTACTTGGGTTTGAGGATAAGGGACTCGAGAACCCAACTGTTTTCGGCCACATAAGGAGGCCACTGCTACTCACAAGAGCCATCTCTGGCCCTACAGTACTGAGAAGATCTCTCCCACCACCGGAAATTCAACTTATGTGCTACAACCTTTCCTTGACATTATGCATCACATCTTCAGGCACACTCTCTTTCCCCGTGTAGGGAATTTGGATCAGGTTCACTAATACCTTGTGGATATGCTGTTGTATTGTCAATTAGTGAGGAAGAATGCAGAAGTGATGCCTTGATACATCTCCAACGTATCTATAATTTCTGATTGTTCCATGCTGATATATTATCACTCTAGGATACTTTTTGGGCATTTATTTACCAATTTATATTATTTTTGAGCACTAACCTATTGACCCAGTACCCAGTGTCAGTTGCTGTTTTCTGCGTGTTTTTCACTTTTCAGGTTTACAGTACCAAACGAAGTCCAATTGCCACGAAACTTTTTGATGATTTTTTATGGACCAAAAGAAGACCTGGAAACTTTAGAAGGAGGCCGGGAGCCGCACAAGGGCCCCACAAGCCAACAAGGCGCGCCCTAAGGGGGGCGCCTTGATGGCCTGTGGCCCCCTCGTGGCTCCTCCGACCTCGTTCTCTGGCTTATAAATTCTCATATATTCTGAAAACCCTAGAGGGGGTCCCGAAACACTTTTTATGCCGCCGCAAGTCTCTGTTCCGACGGGAGCCCATCTAGAGCTCCATTCCGGCACCCTACCGGAGGGGGGATCGATCACGGAGGGCCACTTCATCAACCTTGCTACCCTCATGATGATGTGTGAGTAGTTCACCATAGACCTACGGGTCCGTAGCTAGTACCTGGATGGCAATATCTCTCTCTCTCTCTCTCTCTCTTGATCTTCAATACAATGTTCATCGCATCTTTGTCGTGATCTATCCGATGCAATCCCTTTGTATGGTGTGTTTGTTGGGATCCTATGAATTGTGGGTTTATGTTCAGATTATTCATGAAAATTATTTGAGTCAAACCTGATTATTATGATTCTTATTTGCATGATCATTATAGCTTCGTAATTCTCTTCGATCTATTGAAATAGTTAGGCCAACTAGATTGATATTTCTTCAGTGAGAGAGGTGCGTTGTAGTAGGTTCAGCCTGGCGATTTTCTATATCCCAGTGACAGAAGGGGACAAGTTGTGTCTTTGTGTTGTTGCTACTAAGGATAACACGATGGGGTTTATTCATATTGCTTGAGTTTACTTTGTCTACATCATGTCATCGTTCTCCATGCATTACTCTGTTTTACTTAATACTCTAGATGCATGCTGGATAGCGGTCGATGAGTGGAGTAATAATAATAGGTGCAGGCAGGAGTCGGCCTATTTGTTTATGGATGTGATGCCTATATATATGATCATTGCCTTGAAAATCGCATAACTATCTGCTTTTCTATCAATTGCCCAACAGTAATTTGTTTACCCACCGTATGCTATTTTTATGAGAGATGCCACTAGAGAAAACTACGCCCCCCGGGTCTATTCACTTATATATTTACAAACACTACTATTACCTTGCTGCCATTTATTTGCTTTTATTTTATTTTGTAATTTACAATTATCTACAATTATCTACACAACTCACTTGCTTGCAAATAACGAAACCAAGGGGATTGACAACCTTCTTGCCAGCGTTGGGTGCAAGTTGTTTGCTCTTTTGTGTGCAGACGTTGAAGACGGTTGAGGATTGATATTCCTATTGGTTCGATAAACCTTGGTTTCATAACCGAGGGGAATACTTACCCATATTGTGTTGCGATAACCCGTTCCTCTTCACGGAAAACCCAATGCAAATCACATGTATCAGGAAGGATTTCTAGCGCCGTTGCCGGGAAATATCATCATCAACTATCAAGTAACTTCACACAAATTATAATTCACTTGTTCTTCTTTTAATATGCTGTTATATTTAGCTTGTTTCATAAAAATCAAAAATACAAAAATATTTCTATTTGCTTGCTTGTCCAGTTATGTTATCTTTATCTTTGTGCACCAAAACAGAAAGTAAAAAGCAAAAATAAAGATAAATGGATCCTCATCCACTTTCTAATCTTTTCAAAAGACCCGATTATGTTGAAGCAATTGCTAGTGAGAGTTCACTAGATTATCTTTATGAGGTCTTGCTTGAAAATCATGAATCTAAAAATTGTGATGAAATTTATAAATTGATTCATGATAGTTCCTTGAAAGAAAAGCATGATTGCAATTTTGTTAGTATAAATTCTATGAATGTCAATTATGCCAATGATCATGATTGGGGTGATAATCATGATATTTCTTATGATTTTGATAATTCAGAGCTTCATGTTGAATATATTATTGATAATGATATTTGCAATGCTACTAAAAGTGGGTTTGGAGAGGTCATGACTTTAGTTGATGTTAATCCCACTATTTTGGAAGATTATAAAACTTTTGTGGATGTGGATCATGGAGAGAATATTTTACATGATAGCTATATCGTGGAGTTTGATTATGATCCTACATGTAATTATTATTATGAGAGAGGTAAATATGGTTATAGGAATTTTCATGTTCAATTACCTCTCTTGATGTTCAAATTGTTAATGCTTCACTCTTCTTACTTGCATATGTTAGACACTTCTTGTCTTGATAATTTATTTGCTTATAAAATGCCTATGCATAGTAAGTATGTTAGACTTAGATGTGTTTGTCACATGTTTTATGATGCTCTCTTTTGCTTTAACTCTTGTCTTTTATGTGAGCATCATTATTATCCTAAGCCTGTCTTGATGGCTATAAAGAAAGAGCTTTGTTGGGAGACAACCCAATAGTTGCTTTTTACTTTCTATTTGTTTGTGATAACATGATTATTTCCTCTGTAATGATTATGTTTTTATGTTTTAATTAGTGTTTATGCCAAGTAAAGCATTTGGGATGATTTGCATGATGAGTAGAATTAATACGGTGCAAAAACAGAAACTTTGACGTCCAGTGCAGAATTGCTCTAATTTTACTGGAACGTCTTTTTGATCTGATTTTTTCACACAATATTTCTATACAAATTCCTCAGGTTTTCCTAATTTTTCAGAATTTTTGGAGTTATAGAAGTATAGGTTCTTTACAGATTATTAGAGATTGTTCTGTTTTAGACAGATTCTGTTTTTGCTTGCATAGTTTGCTTGTTTTGATGATGCAATGGATTGTATCGGGGGGGGGGGGGGGGGGGGGTATAAGTGTAACGCCCAAGATGCGACCCTATACTTATTTTGGCTCGGGGGCCTCAACATGGATAGAAGTGCATCTCGTCATTTCGCAAGAATGGATATCATTACAAGTACATGTAAAGAGGAGATGAGTATATGGAATTGCCTTACACTCGCCCCAAGCTAAATCATGATCATATCAAATACAACAATACATTCAATCACCATACAGAAGAGCAGGGTCCGACTACGGCCGAAATCAAACGATAAAATCGACATCCATCCTTGCTATCCCAGGATGCCGGCCAGGAACCCATCCTATGATCGATGAAGAAGAAGAAGAACTCCAAATCAAACAAAGCATTGCTCTCACGTCAAAGCATCGTGGTACCTATACCTACAACTGTTATTGTAGTAATCTGTGAGCCACGGGGACTCAACAATCTCATTTCCAAGGGTATCAAGCCTAGCAAAGCTTAATGGGTTTGGTATGGTTAAGTGGTGAGGCTGCAGCAAGCACTAAGCATTTATTTGAGTGGCTAACTTACGAGTACAAGAATAAGAGGGGTGATCTACGCATAAACGGACGTGAACTAGTAATGATCACTAAGTGACCCTGAACACCTACTTACGAGTCAAACCTAACCCCACCATGTTCTCTCTCGGTTCAGAACTCACGAGTAGAGACAGTTAAGGTTACGCACACGGTTGGTGTATTTTATTTGAGTTTACTTTAAGTTTTCTATGACCGGATGTTAAACAAATTTCCAAGTTGCCACATAATCGCGGGCACGGCTTCTTGAAAAGATTTAACCTTGCAGGGGTGCTCCAACTCATCCATCACAAACTAGCCACAAGCTGCGTGGAAAACCTCAACCACGGGATAGCCCGTAATATCCTTGGAATCCCGATGGAAAACCTCAACCTCGAGATAGCCCAAAGTATCCTCGGAATCCTGTGCACAAGACGTTCGAGAAAGGTAAAACAAATCCAACAAGGCCGCCCGACATGTCGACAAACCCGATAGGTGCCACGTATCTCGTTCTCAGGACACGACCGGATGAGCGCATCATACAGTGGCCTGATAGAAATCACCTGAGTTGGCCCCACACACGACTCTCTTTAGGACTAGCACCATCAGCATTGGCCCTCCCTGTATTATGTTGAATTAACTCCTCGGGTTCATGACGCCCTATGCTTTAGTAACGGTGTTCAGTCTTATTATGTTGGGCAAATATAGTACCAATGTTGGGCCTTGCCAGAAGAGTTTTATCCCAAAACGAAAATCAAGGGGGTCCCCATAACAACCCCAAGCATGTTAGGAGCGCTCAATATGGAACATAACACCGGTACACAAGTAACTAGGGCGGCAAAGGTGGAACAAAACACTGAGCAAAAGACCAAGCCTTCCACCTTTGACCAAGTATATATGTGTATTAAATTAAATAGAAATAATATTGTGATATCTCAAAAATATCCATGTTGGCACATGGAAAACAACTTGCACCTGCAACTAGCAACGCTATAAGAAGGGGCTAAGCAAGCGGTAACATAGCCAAACAATGGTTTGCTGGGATGTGAAGAGTTAAAGGCTTATCATGGCATTTTCGGAGGCTTGACAAACAAGTGGTAGGCAGCGAGACGTAGCGATAGAAACGAGACAACTAGCATGTCAATGATAGTAGTGGTATCCAGGGAAATGTTCATCTTGCCCGAGATCCCGCTTGGAAGAAGAACGAATCCGAAGAAGATGAACCAACATAGTCGAACGAACCCTCACACTCCGAAACACTCTCAGAACTCTATCAAGAAGAAGCAATCGAGAAATAAGCAAATGACACGGTAAACACCACAACATATTCATGATGCACAAACAAGTATGATGCATGTCGAGTTTAAATATGCAAGGCATGGCAAGCACAACAATCAACTACTACACATTAAGTGAAGTTCAATATGCAACGAGTTGCATATTGACGAAACCCCACATTTGAATCATTTAGTTCACTCTCGTTTATTTACATGGCAAGTTTAAATGTTGTTTAACATGGTAAGAAGTGAAGCATAAATAAACTACACTATCTATGCACCTTAAATGAGGCCGGAAACAACATATAGTATTTCCAAAACAACCTCATATGTTAATTTCGAAATTAGTCCAGATCTGAACTAACCATGTTTTTTATATTTGTTAAACAGTGAAACAAAATGCAGCATGCGATTCCACACGTCATTCTAAGCGATTTACATATATAAAGTTTTTACATATGATGCACGGTTGGTGAGTTATGATATGCATGAAGATCGTTTTTTTCCTGTAAAACAGACAACTCACGGGTTAATTGATAAATTCGCGAAGCTGAAAAAAACTCTAAGCGGGCCGAATCTGAGTAGAGGTCCAACAGGCAATGGGCGTAGGATAAAAACAAGCACACGGGGCGAAGGACAGCGGGGCTGGCGCTCACCTCGGGCCACTGGGTCGGCTTGAGGCATGCTACAGCTGGCTGGCGCTGGGCCATGCGGGAGGAGCTGGAGGCCGCCCACGTGCGGGCGTCGTCCTCCTCGTCCCATTTGATCCAGGCGCACGGCGGGTAGCAGGTCTCGGTGCCGGGCCTCCGGATGCAACGGCGCGACGAATCCGGCAAGATCCAAGGTGGCGAGGTGGAGCTCGTCCAGATCCGGGCGGGTGGAGCTCTAGACGCGGCGGCTTTGTGGCTTCCGGTGGCTGACATGGCCATGGTGGGCATCTCCTGAAGAAATGGAAGAGAGAGAGAGGATGAGAAGAGAGGGAAACGAGACAAGGAGAAGAAGGAAGCGAGGGGGGGGGGCGACGGAGCTCCGGCCTGGGTCCGGTGGTGCGGCTCTCTGGCGAGGCGAGGCGGCCGCTCGGGGAGGCTCGGGCGCGGGGCAGCCGCAGGAGTGGGGCTCGGGCACAAGGGAGCTCGGGTGGCAGCGATTCGGGCCAGATGGGCTTCCCAGGGCCCGATCTGGGTTCTGGCGGGCTTGGCGGCTAGAGGAGGCTGGAGGTGGGGGCAATTTTGACAAATTTGACCAAAAGTCGCAACTAATTCACAGAATGAACCGATCGTGGAAAAAATTCACCGGCCTAACCCTTTCGTGTGGCGCCCGACAGGAAGGCGCCACACTGCACTATGTGGCGCCTTGGTGTTAGGCGCCACACCATCGGCCACGCTGGCGCCCCGTGGCAAGGGCCCGCCCCCACCCACCTGTGTGGCGCCTAAGATCTAGGCGCCACACTGTTATGTGTGGCGCCTAGCTCTTAGGTGCCACACAGGGACTTATCCAGCCGCGGGCCGACCCCCTCCCCCACCCCCACCAGTTCTTCCAGCAGTTACAGAGGGGGGCGGCGGCGGCTCCCTCCTCTCTTCCTCACAATCCCCTCTCCAAAATCCTTCAGATCTGAGGTTTTCTTCCGTGGATTTCTTCCCCAAATCATTCTACAAGGTAATCTCCTCCGTTCCCCATCTTTCTATCCGATAAATATTGCATTTTTTTTTCAGATTTGTGTAAGTTAGGATGATAGGCAAGATTTTCTTGGATTCGAAATGAGGATTCGTATATGAGTAGATGATTATTGAAATGAGTCTTCCTATATGATTTGTTCATTTGTGCTACCATTTTGTGGAACATATTAGATGAACATATGTATGAATATATATTAGATGAACATATGTATGAACATATGTGGAACATATGTATGATTGTTTATATGATTTGTTCATTTTGTGGTATCATTTTCAGATGTATGATTTTTCCATTTTGTGGTATCATTTTTCAGATGTATGAACATCTGTATGATTTGTCCATTTTGTTGTATCATTTTTCAGATGTATTTGTTGAGATGAATTGTATTGTATAACTCATATAATTATCTTGGAATATGTAGGATGGTGTGACTTTTGGATGATTACTATGACGTTGAACACTGGTCCTATTTGATGTCGGTGAAGAAAATGGTAATGATAGCATACTAGTTGGTAGTTTATATATTTTGTTTATTTGAAAAGATGAAACCATAATCATATCACTTGTATGTTTGCAGAATCTTGCGCCCCTCAAGATTCAGTCCCACGGGGCGTCGACTTCCATGTCGTACGATGAGCGATACACACCGTACATCGAGAAGACAGGACTCCTTCCTTTCATTCAATTTGTGAGCCGGTCGACGCCGAACCTGAACGCGGCGGCAATCACCGCACTTACGGATCGGTGGAGGCCGGAGACCCACAGTTTCCACCTCTGTACCGCAGAGATGACCGTGACTTTTCAGGATCTTTCCATGATCACCGCACTTCCAATCGAGTGGAAGCCTCTTTGTATGAGCACTGAATCAGAGGGATGGCGCCAACAAATGGAGGCCCTTATTGGTATGTCTCCTGCGGAGCTGGAACCAGCAGAGGGAGAGAAGAAAGACCGAGTCCCCGCCGGCGCTCCTTTCAAATGGATCGTAGCCAACTTTGTGAATTGTCCTCAGGGCGCCACTGAAGATGTGATCGAGACTTATGCTCGCGTGTACATGTGGTATGTTATCTCTAGGACTATCTTCGCTGACGCCGGCGGCAAGAATGCTCAATGGATGTGGCTGAAGGCGTTGACGGTCCTCGACCACAAGTTCAGCTGGGGGTTGGCAGCATTGGCCTACTTGTACCGGCAGGTAACTAAATGTTTTTACTTAGTTTTTGTTTAGATTTCATTATTGTACTTAACTGATACATGTTTGGCTTGGCGTTCAGTTGGACGATGCTTGTCGTAGGTCCTCGAAAGACGGCTGCATTGGTGGTTGTATGCTCCTACTATCTGTATGGAGTTGGGAACGCCTTCCAGTTGGGCGCCCTAGAGAGGTGACGTTCAAGGACTGGAATGACCATGACAACCCCATACGGCTTCCAACTTGGGCTTACAAGTGGGACGTGGTTTCGGAGATGACGAGCGATGTGAACATTATGTACAGGCAGCACACCAACGAGATGGATTCGCTTACCGCCGAGCAGGTAAACATTGACAATACATCAATAACTTGACTCCTCTACATGAAAGGAAAACATGAACATTGTCTTTCTCTGCTATGTTGCAGGTGGAATGGGAGCCATATGGTGTCGGGGATAGCTTTGGTAATGCATTAGTTTGAGCTCAATCCAAGATGTTTGCAGGAAAAACATCTTTGGCTTATGCAGTGCCCACTGATATGCAATTGGGCGGTTGAGTTCCATCTCCCCCATCGTGTGTGTCGTCAATTTGGCTTGTTTCAGGCTCACCCGCCGAAGTGGGTGGACACGGACACGCAGCTTCACAGGTAACAAAGCATGAACAATAAACAACTACAATCGTCCAACTTTGAATAGTGCTAATAATGAGATATTTAACATGCAGGTTGGATAGGAGGAGACAGCGAAAGATTAAGGATTGGGATAAGTATCATAAGAAGTACGTCACCTCGTTTGCGCAATGTGTGGAGCGAACTAAGAATACGGCACATGCCCAGCTTCGCGAGTATTGTCCACTTGCGTTCAACAACTATGTTCGATGGCTTCAAGAGAATACTCGTTTGGAGATTTGTACACCGGCTTTTGAGGAGGATATCTTGGAAGATCCCACTTCATTCGATGAACTTGCCCAGGACGAATACAACAAGCTTATCCGGGAAGGGTACCAAACCCCTTTTGCTCCAGTTCTCAACTTTGTGGTAAGTGTGCACTCTTTTGTTATCTATGGAGAGTAGTACACATCTTTGCATACCTTACATGTTGTTTTCGTTTCAACCATAGCGCAAGGAGGTCAAAAAACAAGCTGATGAAACCCAGGCCATTCTAGACACAACCCATAGAGGAAAACAGGGAGAATCTGCACTTCGACTTTTCATCAAGGTGCTTGGCCATATTTCAACATCCCTACTTGAGAACTCTTTGCTTAGTTTTAAATCTCATTTATCTGTCAATGTTATAGCGTCAGGGCCAAAGGTTGCGGCGACTGTCCAACATTTTAGGTTGTCGTGACCAAGAATATTCAGAACCGTCGAGATCCGGTTCATCCCATATGAATGCCAACCTGGACGATTCTACTACCTTCGGAGCTCGTATGGACGACGATGACATTACCTCGGGAGCTAATGTAGAGGATCACACTTTGTTCTCTCCAGAGGTATGCCAAGTGAGTACTTTCATATTTCACTACCTCGCCTGCACATGATGATATCAATTTTCTCTTTAGGTTCAGGACAACATGACGTTGGATGCTTTCCAACGCTCCGCTTACATGTTGAAGCCAAGGAGGGGAATAAACCGGTACACACCTGAGGACTTACCAAATTTTGTCCATGGTTTACCAAATTTTTTCCATGGCTGTAGTTCTCTGGAATTTCACAGCACATTACAATAAGCCATACATATCAGAATTTAACAGCACATTACAATACATATCAACGACGATACTTGTAGCACATCATAACATAAAGGAGTACATAACATAGGTTCATGGGACGACAAGTTCAATCTTCATGAAAGGAAATGGTCCAAATAGCAAAGCGCGCAGGATGACAAGGTTCGACAACACAAGAGGTTCAAAGATTAAAGCGCACACGATGACAAGGAAAACAATGCTCTACTGTGTCGAGCAAGGCCCCTTTCCCTTCTTCTTCTTCCTCTCCTCTTCCTCCTCCTCCTCCCTTTTGCGCATCCTTGAAGCCTCCTCCATCACCCTTTCTTGGAAGCATTGGCGCGCCCACTCTTTCTTTGCGGCCTCCTCTGCCCACAACTTCCTGCAACCCGCTTCAAAATCCTTTTGACGCTTCTCATTCCTCATCTTTTCCTCCCTCTTCAACCTAGCTTGGTAGTTGCTATACTCAATTCGCATTTGCATGTCCACCTTCCTCTTCGCTTCGGCTGCCTCTTGCTTCTTCCTCTCCGCTTTGGCTGCATCCTCCTCTCTTAACTTCTTTGCAGCCCTCTCCCACAACCCCTCCTCCTCACCGGCCGCATCCTTCTCCTCCACCCACTCCGTTGTTGCCTTGTTGGGTTGAGACGCCGCCATACCTACGAAAAAAAGCAAGATAGTAGTTAGTAAGGACAATAAACAATATGATCATAAACAACAATGATACATGGTAAACACAGAAGGGAGCATGATAAACAACATGAAAAGACAAGAGAATAGTAGTGACATACGGCAATGGTCCTCGTAGGTATCCACGCATACCAATCCTAGTCTCACCAACACCGTTTCTACTGCCACCACGAGCTCTACCAGCCCCACGTCTAGCATCACCACGACCTATCCCACTAGCACGTCCTCTTGTAAGCCCAAGTCGGCTCCTTGTTTGGCTAGGACCTTGTTGGCTAGGAAATTGTTGGCTAGTACTTGCTTGGCTAGGAACTTGTTTGCTAGGAACTTGTTGGGTAGTACTTGCTTGGCTAGGAACTTGTTGGCTACTACTTGGTTGGCTTGTGCTTGAATCATTTTTTTTGGACTTTTTCTTCCGGTTGCTACACTTTCTTGCGTTGTGCCCTCTACCACCGCACTCTCTGCAATGGGCCCTCTCACTAGGCTCTTGGAATTGGTTGTTCCCCATTTCTCGGCCACCACCACGGCCCCATCCATCCATGTCTCCTCTTAAACGCTTTGTCTTTCGTCTTCCCCGTTTGACCACCTTCCATGCCGGGTCGGGCCATAGTTGAACTCCATGATACTCCGGCCATTGAGATTGGTCAAAGTATGGTTCAAATCTAGGAGCCCAAGTATGCTTGGTGGTCACGATAGAGAACTCGGACTCCCTCACGGTGAGCGGATGGTTGACGTCCACATTCCTCATGCGAGCTGCCGTGTACAAGTGCGAGCATGCGAGATGAACCAAACTTGGCCTCCTGCAAGAGCAATGACACTCCGATAAATATACCTTGAATGACCGGTTTCCGTGTTGTTCGCCATCGTTTGTGGTTCCTCCGGGCTCGTTCACTTGGTACATCCAATCCACGTTATTGTATAATGTAGCTGTTTGGGAGTCAGCCTTCCGTGATTGAAATGTCATCCATTTATCAACCTTTGGTGGGAACTTGAACTTATACTTTTTCTTGTTCTCTCCAGCAATCTGCTTACACGTTTCAATTGAGTACTTCAAAAAGTATTCTCTCAACTTGTCGAATGTGTATTGAACTATTGCCGTCACGGGCAAGGCACGGACACCCTTGAGCACCCGATTGAAGCATTCTGCCATGTTGCTTGTCATTTGACCGTATCTTCGGCCGTCCTCCTCATAAGCTCGTGCCCACTTTGCCCTAAGTTCAATGTGCCTAGTGAGAAAATCAAGACCCCCTGCATCAAGTTTTTTGTTTGCGACCAAAGCGTTGTACAATCTTGCAAAACGTTTGTACGAAAAAGCTTGACAACAATCTTGAAGGTCATCCGTCAACTCCCTGCTACCACATGCCCGATAGAAGTTTGCACAGAAATGCCTCATGCACCATCTATGGTGCAAAGGAGCATGTCCGGGAATGATAATGTCAACTGCGTTAAGAATTCCTTGATGGCGATCCGATATGACACAAATTTCCCTTTCGGGTGGTAATACCTTGGTTCTCAAAATACGCAAGAACCACTCCCAGTTATCATTCGTCTCCGCCTCAACCAAAGCAAAAGCCAAAGGCAACAACCGGTTATTGGCATCACTTCCTATTGCAACCAAGAGAGTGCCCTTGAATTGTCCGGTCAAGAAGGTGCCATCAATGGAGATGACCGGCCGACAGTGTTGAAAAGCCCTCACACATTGCTCAAATGCCCAAAATGCACGTCCAAAGACTCGGACCCTCCTTTCTCTGTGAATCATTGTTTTTTGCCCGTACGGCTCGACCACATGAACCATGCCCGGGTTAGTGGCGGCCATAGCTCCCAACAACCTAGGGAGTCGGTTGTATGCTTCCTCCCAATCACCATACAACATCTTGAATGCGGCTTGCTTCGCCTTCCATGCCTTCCCGTATTTCACCTCGTAGTGAAAGAGGGCTTTTACAAGGTCTTGTACGCTTTTTATACTAATTGTTGGAAGTGATGAGATGGAGTTGGGAAGCCTGTAAGCGATGAACTCGGAGGTGAGTTGTCTATTGTTTTGGGACTCAAGCTCGCCATCAACCCTCTTTCCTTGACACAGGTGAGGTAGACAACTCACAATGTGCCATCCGGGGCCTCCTTTCCATGGTCTTGCACGCACAATCCATGGACATTGTGGATCCTCACACGCAACCGTGTAACGCACCTAGATGTCCGAATGAACAACTTTGTGTGGACGATAATGCATAACCGAATAGTCATCCAACCACATCTTCAATTCCAGGAATGTTTCGAACTTTGATCCGGGCAAAATACAGTTCTTCCCATGTTTGTCCCGGTGAGAACATGGCCTAACTCCAAGCAATATGCCTTCGCCGCCGTCAACAACGGCCTCATCTGGAAGACTAAGATCCTCAAACAATTATGTCCGGTGATCCCGCCCTAATACCTTCTTGAAAGCTTCAGCCTCCTTGGCCGTGAACCCTTCCTCATCAACTTCTTCATCGGGACCGTCATCGTCCGACTCAGAGGCATAGCCACGAGAGTACGGAATGGAATGGTCCATGGTCTCTTCTAAATAATATTTGTCCAGATCACCAATGTTGTTGTCATGGAGAACAACATCATCATTCTCATCATCCTCATGCTCATTATTCTCCTCTTGCAATGCTTCATTTTGGATCTTCGAAATCGGGGTCAATGTTGGCCTCACTTGTTGGGTCAAAAGAGGTTCAATCATCTCATCTTGGTTCATTCGTGGAGGACTACTATCAACAATCGGAGAGGCAACCCGGTTCAAATCCAAGTGCAAGTTAGCATCAACCTTTTTTGTGGCAAATAACTCTAGAGCCTTGTCTAGTGATTCGGCCACCGTCTCCTTGTATGCAAGCCAACGTTGCTCGGAGTTCACACGCATGGTCTTCCAGTGAATGTGCATTCCAAATCCCACATTATGCCTACCATCAAACTCAACAACATCACTTGGATCCATCCAATTCAAATCTTTTCGGACTTGTTCCAACAACTCCGCAAAGCTAGGACTACACTCAAACACCATGTCAAGCTCATCCGGGTCCGGGTCAATATTGCCTTTCAAAAAGGCATCCTTGTCCACGTGATGAACATAAACACATGTTCTTCCCATCCCTAAAAAATTTAAACAACACAACATACAATAAATTCTATAAGAACTCATCCAAACATTACAACATTTGCGTAATGAAATGGACAACCCTAACCCCATCATAACCCTAACACCAACATAACATAACCCTAAGCCTAACCTTAAATATACAAAGAACCCTAAGCCTAACATACAAAAAAACATAACCCTAACCCTAACAAAGAACCCTAAGCCTAACCCTAGCATACAAACAAGCCTAACCCTACCAAAGTGTAACAAAATCATACACATCCCAAAATTCATGAAGAACTAGGGTTTGCTCAAACTTACAAAAAAGAGACCAAATGGGAGCATTTTCCCTGGATGAAAGAGAGGGGATCGGGGAAGGTTACCTTCAGGGAGGGATTGGGGTCGAAATCCACGGACCAAATCTGTAGATATGCTTGATTTGAGGAGGGATTTGAGAAGGGAGGAGAGGGGAAGTCATGGGCGCCAAGTTCTTTGTTTGTGCAATGTGGGAGGGTGAATGGGGAGGGAGGTGGGGGAGGGGGTCGGCCCGCGGCTGGATAAGCGGCAGTGTGGCGCCTGACGGCAAGGCGCCACACATTACATGTGTGGCGCCTTGCCCTTAGGCGCCACACTGCGGCGTAGTGGGGTCGGGCCGTGCCACGGGGCGCCAGCGTGGCCGGGGTGTGGCGCCTAACGCCAAGGCGCCATATAGTGCAGTGTGACGCCTTTTTGTCGGGCGCCACACGAAAGGGTTAGGCCGGTGAATTTTTTCCGCGATCAGTTCACTCTGTGAATTCCTTTCGACTTTAGGTCAAATTTGTCGAAATTGCCGGAGGTGGGAGAAGGTGGCGGCTGGACAGTGGAGGGGCACGGAAAATGAGGTGTAGAGGCTAGGTTTCCATTTTGGGCAGGGCTAGACGTCCATATATAGCAAAGGGGGACTAGGGTTAGGTTTTCTTTTGCACTGTTTTCAACCCTCCGATAGCGATCGGATGGTCCGATTGGAGAGGTGGGTTTGGTGGGTTGTGTTGGGCTGTGTGGAGTGGTTGGGCTGAGAGGAGAGAGGGAAATGAGCAGCCCGTGACATATTTTAAAATACCGAAACGTCTGACGTTTGACTGACTATTTTGCCGCTATATGTTTAACGGTTCGGGTATCAAACGACCTCCGAATGCGACGAAATTTGGCAGGCGGTCTACCTACAATATAATAAGACCGCTAGCCAAGTTTCGTCCCATTCCAAGAAAGTTTTATACATACCATTTAAAAACAAGATTTTATCGATGTCGCGGGCGCGTGCGTGTGTGGTTGGTCTCGAAATGGTCAACGACAAAAACAGAGAGAACCGGCAACTATGAACGGATGCGAGTTCTGAAAAAAATGACGGCAACAAAGTGCCGATGCTATGAAAATGATGCGAATGATGCGATGATGAATGCGATAAACACATAAATCACACGGCGAGACTCGAAATACTTGGAAAGAAACTGGAGCGTCGGTCTTGGGCTGTTACAACTCTCGTCCACTAACAAGAGATCTTGACCCGAGATCTTAGAATGAGAAGAGGAAGAGGAAGAGGTAAAACTTAGTTGCTTCTTTGACAAACGAGTGAAACCAAAGAACCTTCAAGGTTGCAAAGAGATGAAGAATGGCACGAGGAACAAAAAGGAATTCGAAACCACTCTGGTTGAAAGAGATGGACAATGAACAAGAGAGAAACAATTTGGGTAGCACTCCGGTAGAAAAGAGAGTCAAGACTTGATAAGATGGAAAGAAATTGAAAAGAGAGCCACAAAACTCCGGTTAAATGGATAAGCAAGGAAAGATCATGATCTTGACAAAACAAGATGATGGATCGAAGAGAGCCACCTCCCGAACAAAAGAATAGAAGCTAGATCGCTGGAAAGAAAGAACGGAAAACAAAATGACAACTTTACCACAATTGAATTTGAAAAGCATGCTTAGAAAGAAGGATTGAACAGGGTTGTTGGAAAACCAACAACGAAAGAATAGCTTGTTGTGGGCTTATGGAAACATCTCAAAATTATGAGGTGACAACCTACCACTGACAAAACAAGGATTGCTTGGGAGCAAAAGAGATGAAAAACTTCTTTCACCAAGAAGAGGAGGAGAAAACTTGGATCATTGATAAGCACCATAATTGCCACAATCCTTAGGAAAGACTTTAGGTGATCTAATCCAAGATGACTCCGAGGAAGACAAATGGGTTTAAATATCTTATTCTTGATAAATTATCTTCGAGACTCCTCATGAATCAAGAATGCTATAACACCATCTCAAAAGATAAGGGAGAATGAATTGCACTTTGAAATGCAAGATAAAGAATACTTGACCTCTTCCAATAAAATATTGAATAACACTTCGAGAAAGAATTACATCATTTACAAACCACCATGAAGAACCTCCATATACAAAAGAATGATGAAAAGAAATGAAGGTTGAAAAGAATAAGATTATGACCTTGCAAGATTTAGATGGAACTTGCGAGAGATACCTGAGAAAACTTGGAACTCCGAAAAAGAAAAGATGAACAACTTAGAATCAAGAATTTGATATCATGAACAAACTCCGGAAGAAGGATTGAAATCACCTTGAAGATCAAGAATAAGAACTATGTTATGCTTATCCTTCATCAAGTTAAATTGATGACAAGCAACAGATTTGGCATACCACTTATTCTTCTTGAAATATTGGGGAATATCATGAACATGAAGAATTCTTGAACGAACCACTGATTAGAATTTGAAACGAATGGGGATACTACAAATGAACGAAGATACATGACAACGAAGAGATTATGATCTGTCTAGCAGAAAACTAGAATGAGCCACTGGAATAATTGAGATACGAACGAAGGAACAACAATTGAGAAGAATTTGAGATTGAAAGCTGAAAGCTGAGAATGAAGAAATCTTTTGAAATGATGGCCTTTGGAGGATCGAGAAATGAACACAACACTGAAATGCTCTAGATAGATATGGAAGGAATTTCTCATGATTGAAAACGAATTGAGAGGATAGCACGAAGTTTGAACATGGAATTCTTCAAGGGAACGGATATAGATTTAAGATAAACTCTTCTTGGGTCTTGAATGCTGAGAATGATGACGAGAAACAACAAGATGAATTACAGAGACACTCCGGAATATTGAAGAAAGAAAGGATGAGCCAACGATGAAAATAAATCGAAGCAATCTTGAAGAAGGAATATGACTGATGGAATTCATTCTTATGTCACATTTGAAAAGAACTTGAGGTCTCCGGAAAAGATTAGACGAGCTAGGTAAGATCCTGGGAAAACCTGTGGGTTATGGGCCCACTCGAAGGAAACCATCGTTGAAAAGAATGCATAGAAAGAGAGATTGCACCGGTACAAATGAAAATTTGATGAGGTGAGATCCTCGAAATATTTGGAAAAGGAGTTTGAACAGAAACATGAATCTTCAAAGACATCTTCAGCACTCCGGATAAAATAATGAGAGATGAATAAACAAGAGAGGCTTGGATAAGAATTTCCAACACGGGAAAGCATTGAACGAATGAAAAAGGATATGATGAACACCGAAAGCTTGAATTGAATCCACCGGAGAAGAAAACAAGAACGAAGAATGATGAACTTGAAGCTCCTGAGCATCTTCACAATGAATCACCGGATACGAAACGGAAGAAAAGATAGCGGAAGCATCACATGAATAGAAAAGACACTTGGATGAGAATTTAATCATTGAAGAAAATAGGTGGGAGGGTGGGAAAAACAAAGACAACTTGATACAGATGAGACGAACTCCGGAAAGAAATATGAGGATATATCTTGCAAATACTGGAGAGGATTGAATTATCTGAAGAGAAGCACAACGGTTAGGAATAAGGTTTGACATAACAATTTGATTGAGCAAAAGGATTAGCACTCCCATAGAAATATGAGAACGCCACTTAGAAAGGATATGAAATCATCACTTGACATCGAAGCAACTCGAATGACCATACTCCAACAAAACAAAGGATGAGGCTTGCGAATTAAGCCGGAAACAAGTACATAACCCATTTGCATTTGCTGGAAGGATAATCCTAGGTAACTACTTGAATTCCCACCTAAGAACTTCCGAAATCTTTGGTTATGCAATCGGGTCCACGGATACACGGAGTAAAATCCATCACTCAACTCCTAGCAGTAATACTACTCTCCAATGTATCACATCCGTCAACACATAACCAGAGGCCTCGGAAATTCATCTACCTCAGACCCTCATAATCACAAAGATACCAATTATGGCAGTACATCTGGATGCTCTCCCCAATACTGGGTGATGCCAAACTCCTCTCGCCACAAATAGTACTGAAGCAATTTCGAACATCCGCGTCCTGAGATACTAAGGAAACTGAACGATAACGATATGTCAAGAACCCCTTGAAGCTCAACTCCCCGGGTCCAATCCATACGTACGGGAGGCACCAAGAACAGAGTTCCGGTCACATCGACATCATAGAGATTCCTAAATACCCGCGTGGTCCTAATTTTTTTTGAGTGAGAAGAGGGGTAGAATTAAAATTCCTATGTCACGATTCCTCAAAAGAGCATAGAAGAGGAGTAAAAAGAACCCTACTCTCCGATATAACTAGACTCAAAATAGTTTTTCACTAGACTTGACTCGGCCAAGTTAGATCAATCAAGGGGGCTCCTAAGTAGGTACTTCTCTGATACCAACTTGTAATGCCCAAGATGCAACCCTATCCTTATTTTGGCTCGGGGGCCTCGACAGGGATATAAGCGCATCTCGTCATTTCGCAAGAATGGATATCGTTACAAGTACATGTAAAGAGGAGATGACTATATAGAATTGGCTTACACTCGCCACAAGCTAAATCATGATCATATCAAATACAACAATACATTCAATCACCATACAGAAGTGCAGGGTCCGACTACGGACAAAATCAAACGATAAAAGCGACATCCATCCTTGCTATCCCAGGTTGCCGGCCTGGAACCCATCCTATGATCGATGATGAAGAAGAAGAACTCCAAATCAAAAAAGCATCGCTCTCACGTCAAAGCATTGTAGTAACCTGTACCTATAACTGTTATTGTAGTAATCTGTGAGCCACGGGGACTCAACAATCTCATTTCCAAGGGTATCAAGACTAGCAAAGATTAATGGGTAAGGTATGGATAAGTGATGAGGCTGTGGCAAGCACTAAGCATTTATTTGAGTGGCTAACTTACAAGTACAAGAATCAGAGGGGTGATCTACGCATAAACGGACGTGAACTAGTAATGATCACTAAGTGACCCTGAACACCTACTTACGAGTCAAACCTAACCCCATCATGTTCTCTCTCGGTTTAGAACTCACGAGTAGCGACAGTCATGGTTACGCACATGGTTGGTGTATTTTATTTGAGTTTACTTTAAGTTTTCTATGACCGGATGTTAAACAAATTTCTAAGTTGCCACATAACCACGGGCACGACTTCTCGAAAAGATTTAACCCTGCAGGGGTGCTCCAACTCATGCACCACAAACTAGCCACAAGCTGCGTGGAAAACCTCAACCAGGGGATAGCCCGTAATATCCTCGGAATCCCGGTGGAAGACCTCAACCTCGAGATGGCCCAAAGTATCCTCGGAATCCCGTGCACAGGACGTTCGAGAAAGGTAAAAAAAATCCAGCAAGGCCGCCCGGCGTGTCGACAAACCCGATAGGAGCCGCATATCTCGTTCTCAGGACACGACCGGATGAGCGCAGCGTACAGTGGCCTGATAGAAATCACCCGAGTTGCCCCGGGTTGGCCCCGCACACGACTCTGTTTAGGACCAGCACCATCAGCACTGGCCCTCCCTGTATTATGTTGAATTAACTCCTCGGATTCATGACACACTATGCTTTAGTAACAATGTTTAGTATTATTATGTTGGGCAAATATAGTACCAATGTTGGGCCTTGCCAGAAGAGTTTTATCCCAAAACGAAAATCAAGGGGGTCCCCATAACAACCCTAAGCATGTTAGGAGCGCTCAATATGGAGCATAACACAGGTACACAAGTAACTAGGGTGGCAAAGGTGGAACAAAACACCGAGCAAAAGGCCAAGCCTTCCACCTTTTACCAAGTATATATGTGCATTAAATTAAATAGCAATAATATTGTGATATCTCAAAAATATCCACGTTGGCACATGGAAAACAACTTGCACCTGCAACTAGCAACGCTATAAGAAGGGGTTGAGCAAGCGGTAACATAGCCAAACAATGGTTTGCTGGGATGTGAAGGGTTAGAGGCTTATCTTGTCATTTTCGGAGGCTTGACAAACAAGTGGTAGGTAGCGAGACATAGCGATAGAAACGAGACAACTAGCATGGCAATGATAGTATCCATGGAAATGTTCATCTTGCCTGAGATCCCGCTTGGAAGAAGAACGAATCCGTGGAGAAGACGAACCAACATAGTCGAACGAACCCTCATACTCTGAAATGCTTTCCGAACTCTATCAAGAAGAAGCAATCCGGAAACAAGCAAATGACAGGGTAAACACCACAACATATTCATGATACACAAACAAGGATGATGCATGCCGAGTTTAAATATGCAAGGCATGGCAAGCACAACAATCAACTACTACACATTAAGTGAAGTTCAATATGCAACGAGTTGCATATTGACGAAACTCCACGTTCGAATCATTTAGTTCACTCTCGTTTATTTACATGGCAAGTTTAAATGTTGTTTAACATGGCAAGAGGTGATGAATAAATAAACTACACTATCTATGCACCTTAAATGAGACCGGAAACAACATATAGTATTTCCAAAACAACCTCATATGTTAATTTCGAAATTGGTCCAGATCTAAACTAACCATGTTTTTTATATTTGTTAAACAGGGAAACAAAATGCACCATGCGATTCTACACGTCATTCTAAGCGATTTACATATATAAAGTTTTTACATATGATGCACGGTTGGTGAGTTATGATATGCATGAAGATCGGGGGGGTTTTCTGTAAAGCAGAAAACTCACGGGTTAATTGATAAATTCGCGGAGCTGAAAAAATCCCTAAGCGGGCCGAATCTAAGTAGAGGTCCAACAAGCAATGGGCGTAGGATAAAAACAAGCGCACGGGGCGAAGGACAGCGGGGCTGGCGCTCACCTCGGGCCACTGGGCCGGCTTGAGGCGCGCTACGGCTGGGCCGGCTCGGGCAGGCTGGCTGGCGCTGGGCCATGCGGGAGGAGCTGGGAGGTGGCCCATGTGCGGGCGCTGCACGCGAGCGGGCGTCGTCCTCCTCGTCCCATTCAATCCAGGCGCATGGCGGGGAGCAGGTCTCGATGCCGGTCCTCCGGACACAACGGCGCGACAGATCCGGCGAGATCCAAGGCGGCGAGGTGGAGCTCGTCCAGATCCGGGCAGGTGGAGCTCTAGGTGCGGCAGCTTTGTGGCTTCCGGTGGCTGCCCTGGCCATGGTGGGCATCTCCTGAAGAAATCGAAGAGAGAGGGGGTGAGTGATGTCTACTACGCAACTTTATTCTTGTAGACTTTGTTGGGCCTCCAAGCGCAGAGTTTTGTAGGACAGTAGCAATTTTCCCTCAAGTGGATGACCTAAGGTTTATCAATCCGTGGGAGGCATAGGATGGTCTCTCTCAAACAACCCTGCAACCAAATAACAAAGAGTCTCTTGTGTCTCCAACACACCCAATACAATGGTAAATTGTATAGGTGCACTAGTTCGGCGAAGAGATGGTGATACAAGTGTAATATGGATCGTAGATATAGGTTTTTGTAATCTGAAAATATAAAAACAGCAAGGTAGAAAGTAACAAAAGTGAGCAAAAACGGTATTGCAATGCTTGAAAACAAGGCCTAGGGTTCATACTTTCACTAGTGCAAGTTCTCTCAACAATACTAACATAGTTGAATCATATGTAAATCCCTCACGTGCGACAAAGAGTTCACTCCAAAGTCACAAATAGCGGAGAACAAACGAAGAAATTATTGTAGGGTACGAAACCACCTCAAAGTTATCTTTTCCGATCAATCTTATGAGGTATCCCTATAAGTGTCACGAACAGCCCTAGAGTTCGTATTAAAATAACACCTTAAGATACACATCAACCAAAACCCTAATGTCACCTAGATACTCCAATGTCACCACGAGTACCCATGGGCTTGATTATACGATATGCATCACACAATTTCAGATTCATCATGTTCAATCCAACACAAAGAACTTCAAAGAGTGCCCCAAAGTTTCTACCGGAGAGTCAAGACGAAAACATGTGCCAACCCCTATGCATAGATTCCCAAGGTCACGGAACCCGCAAGTTGATCACCAAAACATACATCAAGTGGATCAATAGAACATCCCATTGTCACCACGGATATCCCATCGCAAGACATACATCAAGTGTTCTCAAATCCTTGAAAGACTCAATCCGATGAGAAAACTTCAAAGGGAAAACTCAACTCATCACAAGAAGATAGAGAGGGGAAAACTCCATATGATTCATCTATATCAATAAAGCTCACGGTACATCAAGATCGTGCCATCTCAAGAACACGAGATAGAGAGATCAAACACATAGCTACTGGTACATACCCTCAGCCCCAAGGGTGAACTACTCCCTCCTCGTCATGGAGACCGCCGGGATGATGAAGATGGCCTCCGGTGATGGTTTCCCCCTCCGGCAGGGTGCCGGAACGGGCTCCCGATTGGTTTTTCGTGGATACAGAGGCTTGCGGCAGCGGAACTCCCGATCTAGGTTTCTTTCTGGGGGTTACGGGATTTATAGGAATACTTGGCGTTGGAATCAAGTCAGGGGGGTTCCCGAGGGACCCACAAGCCAGGGGGGCGCGCCCTAGGGGGGCGCCCCCTAGGCTTGTGGCCTCCTCGGGACTCCTCTCCGGTATCTTTTTGCTCCAGTATTTTTTATATTTTCCAAAAATATTCTCCGTAAATTTTCAGCCCATTCCGAGAACTTTTATTTCTGCACAAAAACAACACCACGGTAGCTCTGCTGAAAACAGCATCAGTCTGGGTTAGTTCTAATCAAATCATACCAAAATCATATAAAATTATTGTAAACATGGCATGAATACTTCATAAATTATAGATACGTTGGAGACGTATCAGTGAGGAGAGAGGGAAATGACACGAGGAGAAGAAGGAAGCGGGGGGCGATGGAGCTCCGGCCTGGGTCTGGCGGTGCAGCTTTCAGGCGAGGCGAGGCGGCCGCTCAGGGAGGCTCGGGCGCGGGGCATCCGCAGGAGCCGGACTCGGGCACAAGGGAGCTCGGACGGCGGCGATTCGGGCCAGATGGGCTTCCCAGGGCCCGATCTGGGTCCTGGCGGGCTTGGCGGCTAGAGGAGGCTGGAGGTGAGAGAAGGTGGGGCTGGACAGTGGAGGGGCGCGGAAAATGAGGTGGAGAGGCTAGGGTTCCATTTTGGGCAGGGCTAGACGTCCATATATAGCAAGGGAGGCTAGGGTTAGGGTTTTTTTGCACCGTTTTCGACCCTCCGGTCCGATCGGAGAGGTGGGTTTGGTGGGTTGTGTTGGGCTGTATGGAGTGGTTGGGCTGAGAGGAGAGAGGGAAATGAGCAGCCCGTGACATATTTTAAAATACCGAAACGTCTGACCGGCTATTTTGCCGCTATATGTTTAATGGTTCGGGTATCAAACGACCTCCGAATGCGACGAAATTTGGCAGGCGGTCTACCTACAATATAATAAGACCGCTAGACAAGTTTCGTCCCATTCCAAGAACGTTTTATACACACCTTTTAAAAACAAGATTTTATCGATACCGCGGGCGCGCGCGTGTGTGGTTGGTCTCGAAACGGTCCACGACAAAAACAGAGAGAACCGGCAACTACGAACGGATGCGAGTTCTAAAAAAATTACGGCAACGAAGTGACGACGCTATGCAGATGATGCGAATGATGCGATGATGAATGCGATAAACACGTAAATCACACGGCGAGACTCGAAATACTTGGAAGGAAACTGGAGCGTCGGTCTCGGGCTGTTACAATAAACCATGGAGAAGTTAGAATACAATACCTATTATGCAAAAATGAAATAAGAATCAACTTATAATAGTACCTAAAGTATTTGGTATGTTGCTTATACTAACGGATCTCACGAAGTTTTGTTAAGTTTTATGTGATTGAAGTTTTCAAGTTTTGGGTGTTATCACGATGGACCACGGAATAAGGAGTAGTAAGAGCCTAAGCTTGGGGATGCCCAAGGCACCCCAAGGTAATATTCTAAGGAAACTCAAGCATCTAAGCTTGGGGATGCCCTCTTTCGTCTCAATCCATCGGTATGTCACTTGGAGCTACATTTTTATTCGTCACATGATATGAGTTTTGCTTGGAGCGTCATTTGCTTTTGTTTGCTTTTACTTTCAGTTTGCCACAATCATCGTTTGCTGGACACACCTATTTGATAGAGACACACCTTCATCATAATTTGTTAGAATACTCTATGTGCTTCACTTATATCTTTTGAGCATAGAAGTTGCTCTAGTACTTCACTTATATCTTTTTGAGCACGGTGGCGTGTAGATTTTATAGAAATAATTTCACTCTCGCTCTTCACTTATATTCGTTTGAGAGTTAATAAATAGTGACGGTAGTTTGCATGGGTCATAAAACTAGTCAAAAAATAATAGGTATTCAATGAGTGATAATCAAAACCAGTATGTAGCACGTATAGAGAAATCGTGGGTTATTGACATTGATGTGATAATATGAAAAAGGTGTGAGTTCATAATTGTTGATTCATAAAAGTGTCGATATTAAGAGGTGTTAACTTCTTGTTTGTCTAAAAATTAAAAAGGCATGGTGAGGCTGTGTGAGCATTTCTATTCCTCGTTGAAATCCTAGTGTTGTTTCGAGTCGGGGGCGCGCGATGGTTAACTACTACCAACCTCCTCCCTCGGGGCATGAGAGTAGTACTTCGATTTGTAATAAGAGTAATAAAACTTTGCAATAACTATATGAGTTCTTTATGACTAATGTGAAACCATGGACATACGCAATCTCACCTCCTCATATTTGCTAGCCTCTTCGGTACCGTGCATTGCCCATTCTCACCTCGAGGATCGGTGCAACTTTCGCCGGTGCATCCAAACCCTGTGACATGATACGCTCTGTTGCACATAAGCCTCTTTATATCTTCCTCAAAACAGCCACCATACCTACCTATCATGGCATTTCCATAGCCATTCTGAGATATATTGCCATGCAAATTCCATCGTCACTTCACATGACTAGTTCGTTCAGCATCATATTGCTTTGCATGATCATATAGAGCTAACATAGTATTTGTGGCAAAGCCACCGTTCATCATATTTTTGATACATGTCACGCTAGATATTTGCACATTCTGGTACACTGCGAGAGGCATTCATATAGAGTCATATCATCCTATCAGTTTTTCATATTGAGTTATAAGTAAATAAAAGTGTGATGATCATCATTATTAGAGCATTGTCCCAGTGAGGAAATAAAAATGGGGGAGGCCAAATGAGCCCACCATCAAAAACAAATGATGAATGAGAGAAAAATGAGAGAAGGGACTTCGCTACTATCCTTTACCACACTTGTGCCTCAAAGTGGCACCATGTTCTTCATATAGAGAGTCTCTTGTTTTGTCACTTCCATATGCTAGTGGGAATCACTTTTTCAATATAAACTTGGCTTGTATATTCCGATGACGGGCTTCCTCAAAATGCCCGAGGTCTTCATGAGCAAGCAAGTTGGATGCACACCTCACTTAGCTTCAGTTGAGCTTTCATACACTTATAGCTCTAGTGCACCATTTGCATGGCAATCCCTACTCCTTGCATCAACATCTATCGACGGGCTGAGTTGATGTGAGACTATCTTTTCCACTTTTCACCCCTTTTGATATCTACTGCCGTATTCTATTCCACCTATATGCTATGTCCAATGGCTCACGCTCATGTATTGCATGAAGAATAAAAGTTGATGCATATTGAAAAAGTACGATCCAATTGCCTGACTTGGGCACCATGGTGCTTGACATTTGTATTAATGTGGTGAAGACGGAGCCATGCCTTGCTAATATAATAAAATGAATGGGGGTAAACATTCTTTGAGGACCGTATACTTTGAATGATTAATGATTTTGTTACTTATACTTATAAGTATTGCTATGTTAATGTTTGTTAATTCATCATTTCTCAATGAGCATACATGCAAAAGATTACATAATGGGTAGCATGTCACATCAAAAAATCTATTTTTATCATTTACCTACTCGAGGGCGAGCAGGAATTAAGCTTGGGGATGCTTGATATGTCTCCAAGGTATCTATAATTTTTTATTGTTCTATGTTGATATATTATCATTCTTAGATACTTTTTGGGCATTTATTTACCAATTTATATTAGTTTTGAGCACTAACCTATTGACCTAGTGCCGAGTGCCAGTTGCTGTTTTCTGCATGTTTTTCACTTTTCAGGTTTACAGTACCAAACGAAGTCCAATTGCCACGAAACATTTTGATGATTTTTTCTGGACCAAAAGAAGACCTGGAAACTTCGGAAGGAGGCTGGGAGCCGTACGAGGGCCCCACAAGCCAACAGGGCACGCCCTGGGGGCGCCCTGATGGCTTGTGGCCCCCTCATGGCTCCTCCGACCTCGTTCTCTGGCTTATAAATTCTCATATATTCTGAAAACCCTTGAGGAGGTCCCGAAACACTTTTTACGCCGCCGCAAGTCTCTGTTCCGACGGGAGCCCATCTAGAGTTTCGTTCCGGCACCCTGTCGGAGGGGGGATCAATCACGGAGGGCCTCTTCATCAACCTTGCTACCCTCATGATGATGTGTGAGTAGTTCACCATAGACCTACGGGTCCGTAGCTAGTACCTAGATAGCAATCTCTCTCTCTCTCTCTCTCTCTCTTGATCTTCAATACAATGTTCATCGCATCTTTGCCTTGATCTATCCGATGTAATCCCTTTGTATGGTGTGTTTGTTGGGATCTGATGAATTGTGGGTTTATGTTCATATTATTCATGAAAATTATTTGAGTCAAACCTGATTATTATGATTCTTATTTGTAGGATCATTATAGCTTCATAATTATCTCCGATCTATTGAAATAGTTAGGCCAAGTAGATTGATATTTCTTCAGTCAGAGAGGTGCGTTGTAGTAGGTTCAACCTGGCGAGTTTCTATATCCCAGTGACAGAAGGGGACAAGTTGCGTCTTTGTGTTGTTGTTACTAAGGATAACACGATGGGGTTTATTCATATTGCTTGAGTTTACTTTGTCTACATCATGTCATCGTTCTCCATGCATTACTCTGTTTTACTTAATACTCTAGATGCATGCTGGATAGCGGTCGATGAGTGGAGTAATAGTAATAGGTGCAGGCAGGAGTCGGCCTATTTTTTTATGGACGTGATGCCTATATATACATGATCATTGCTGTGAAAATTGCATAACTATCCGCTTTTCTATCAATTGCCCAACAGTAATTTGTTTACCCACCATATGCTATTTTTATGAGAGATGCCACTAGAGACAACTATGCCCCCCGGGTCTATTCACTACAAATGCTACTATTACCATGCTGCCATTTATTTGCTTTTATTTTATTTTGCAATTTACAATTATCTACACAGCTCACTTGCTTGCAAATAACGAGATCAAGGGGATTGACAACCCTCTTGCCAGCGTTGGGTGCAAGTTGTTTGCTCTTTTGTGTGCATTCTATGAAGACGGTTGAGGATTGATATTCCTATTGGTTCGATAAACCTTGGTTTCATAACTGAGGGAAATACTTACCCATATTGTGCTGCGATAACCCGTTCCTCTTCACGGAAAACCCAACGCAGATCACAAGTATCATGCCTTTGGATGTGTCTCATGTCATGTGGTCTGAGCTACTCTCTACCGTGTCTGAGTGTAAGTGCCCCATTTATGCTTCATACCTGATGTTCCTGATCGAGTTGACCTGGCTGACTACCTTTGCAGGTGTTATGTTTGAGTGTGGTTAGTTGGTACCCCACAAGGTTATTCAGCTGAGACAGAAAGATAAGTGGCCCACTCATGCTGCTCCTAAGAGGGACATTTCTAAGGATGAGGATGACGAGGATGATGATGACTACGTGGGCGAGGAGGGCGCTGCTGCCTCTGTCGCGGTTTCTACTACTAAGCCCTCGTGGGCTAAGAAGCTCAAGGAGAAAATGAAGAAGCTATTCTGCATGCAGGCTCACAGTCAGTACATAGCTCATGTTGCTGAGAAGGAAGCTAGGATCCGCCAGAAGGTGATTGGCAAGCAAGTGGGACTGGAGATTTGGAGTCGGTCTAAGAACTCTGTCACTGATGAGGAGGTCTGGATCTCTAGGCACTGCAAGTGGGACTCTGATGTCGATCTGCCTGGCTCTTCTGCTCCTCCTAGCTCTTCAGCTCCGCCCGGCACCACTGCCTACAGTTCAGACTTTGGAGAATATTGAAGATGGTCCCATGAGCTACTACCGCCTGGGTCGTTGAAAGCACATTTGCTCCCTTGGTGGTTTTGGTAATTAATAACAACATATAAGTCATTGAACTAATGTTTCCACTAAGCATATTTCAGGAAAATTTCAATGATAGGCATGACAAAAGGATTGTGGAGATACCCCAAGATGCAAGGAAATGGATTGGCAAAGCTTCAATCAAGAGGAATCTACATTTTACTTTGTGAGAAATCACTTTGAGTCCATAGGAAAGCCAATACTATTAAAAGGGGGTAAGGTACTGTTGGTGAACAAAATGCTCATGCGTGCACAAGTGATAGTCACCAAAAACACCCACAAGCTCTTCCACAAAAGTCTGTCCAAAGTCAAATATCCAAAATCGGTGCAACCAACACTTTCCACTCGGTGCCACCGATTCCCAAACTCAGACAGACCCATGCCAAACCCTAGCCAGTCGGTGCAACCGATTCTGCATCGGTGCCACCGAGTTTAGGTTGCCAACTCTCTGTTTAGCTATTTTCAGTCTTCGGTACCACCGAGATTTGGCAGTCGGTCTCACCGTGTTTCTGGACCAACTCTCTGGATAGCCATTCACAGGAATCGGTACCACCGAGAATTGTGGATCGGCGCCATCGAGTTTCTGGACCAACTCTCTGGTAAGCCATGGTCGAAAATTGGTACCACCGAGTTTCATATATCGGTCTCACCGAGATTCAAAAGTTGTCACCTTTTGGTCACTTCGGTACCGAGTTGGTCACTTTAGGTGTAACGGTTGGATTTTTGGAGATGCCTATATATACCCCTTCACCACCACCCACTCGAAAGAGAAGCACTCAGAACTATTCCACTCAAAGGAGATCGCCTACTTTGTGAAGATCTACCCATAGTGAGGCTAGTCCTTCGTGGACGGAAGCCGTTATGGAATAGTCAAGGTTGCTACTTCGTGGACCCTTATGGGTGGAGCCCTCCGTGGACTCTCGCGACCGTTACCCTCCGAGGGTTAAAGACTCCATAAACGTGGACGTACGATAGCACCACCTATCGGAACCATGGGAAAAATCATTGTGTCTACAAATTGCGTTTGATCTTCCTACCCTTCCTTTACTACTCATGCTTGTCTTTACTTTCCGCTGCTATACTCGTAGATATGCATGTGTAGGGTGTGCTTGACTTGCTATGAATGCTAAAATCTGCCAACACTTAAAATTGGGAAAAAGTAGATTTTTATTTGGTCAAGTAGTCTAATCACCCCCCCTCTAGACATACTTTCGGTCCTACAAGTGGTATCAGAGCTTTGGTCTCCATTGCATTGGTTTCACAACCTAGGAGAGTATGACGTCTAGTGAGAGTAATTATCACCGTAGAGGTCCGTACTTTGATGGCACAAATTTTGCTAGTTGGAAGCACAAAATGAAAATGCATATTCTTGGTCATAACCCCGCCGTATGGTCTGTTGTTCGTGTTGGCTTGCAAGGTGAATTCTTTGGTGATGGAAAGGAACCGGATCGTGAAGTGACTGCGGATGAATTGAAGATGTTGCAATACAACGCTCAAGCATGCGACATTCTCTTCAACTGCCTATGCCCCGAAGAATTCTACAAAATCAGCCGTCTTGAGAATGCAAAAGAGATTTGGGATACTTTGGTTGATATGCATGAAGGTACCAAGTCCGTGAGAGAATCCAAGTTGGATGTTCTTCAAAGTCAGCTTGACAAGTTCAAGATGAAGGATGGTGAAGGAGTCGCGGAGATGTACTCTAGGCTAGCTCTCATCACCAATGAGATTGCCGGCTTAGGAAGCGAAGAAATGACCGACAAATTCATCATCACTAAGATTCTTCGAGCTTTGGATGAGAGATACGACACCGTGTACACTTTGATCCAAATGATGCCCAACTACAAAGATCTCAAGCCTACGGAAGTCATTGGAAGGATTGTTGCTCATGAGATGACACTCAAAGACAAAGAAGAGCTTCACAACAAGTCTAGCGGTGCTTACAAAGCCACAAGTGATGCTCCCACAACTTCAAGCAACAACCTTGTCACCAATGAAGAGATAAGCCTCATGGTCAAGAAATTCAACAAGTTCTACAAGAATAGAGGCAAAGAACGAAGCTCCAACTCAAGATATGAAGAGAAGCGTTCGTCAAGTCATGACCGCATCTGCTACAATTGTGGGAAGCCCGGACACTACTCCAATGAGTGCACGGCTCCCTACAAACGAAGAGAAGAGTCACCTAGAAGACGAAGCTCAAGGAATGAATCACCTCAAAGAGAGAGAAGGAGTAGAGATGATCGTTATGAACGAAGACCCTCAAGGAGAAGTAGGGATTCAGAGAAGAAGGACAAGTACACCAAGAGCTACACAAGAAGAAGACATCAAGCTCATGTTGGTGAATGGGTTTCCGGCTCCGACTCCGACAACAACTTCGAGAGAAGCTATCACTCCAACTCCGACTATAGTCAAGATGAAGGTGTTGCCGGACTTGCACTAGTGACTACCAACTCCTATGATCTATTTGATTCACCAAATGAAGGGAGTGGAAGTTGCTTCATGGCTAAAGGCCCCAAGGTATCACACCCCGAGTATCTTGATTTTGATAGTGATGAAGATGACTTACTTTGTGATGATGACTTGCACTTTGATAATACTAGTAATGTTAGTCAAAATGAACTTGATAATTCTCATGCTAGGCAAGATAAGTCATTTGATGATGATAAGATGAAAATAGAACAACTAACTAAAGAATTAAACACTCTTAAGTTAGCCCATGAATCTACTCTCGAAGATCATAGAGAGCTTGTAAGGACTCATGAGAAGCTACGCTTCAAGAAGCTCACCTTGGATCAAGAGCATGAGTTTCTTAAAGCTATCAATGACGATCTCCGAAAGAAGACTTCATCTTATCTAGCCAAACGATTACTCTCGTCTACATTCATGCCTCAAGTTAAGTCTAAGCAAACTAGTAACAAAGGCAAGAAAGGTTCTTCATCTAGTAGCAACAATAAAAATGCCAAACCTAATGATGTTGCTTCTAGTAGTTCTATTGATTCCACTAATGATGATTCTCTTAGCCAAGTTACACTTGAGCAAGAAAATGCTTTATTGAAAGGAATTATAGAGAAAGGTATCTACAAGAGTCTTGCCGGGTGTAAGCAATTTGAGGAAATTGTACGCAAGCACGGAGGATACCGGAAGAACCATGGCATTGGCTACTTCAACGCTAATGGAGTTGAATGGGAAGAAGGTCAATACCCCAAGCCCAAGTTTGTTCCTCAAAAGGAGAAGTATGAAAATACTCTCCCCAAGGGAACAAAAGCTCAAGATGACCTTCCACCACAAGACCCCAAGCTCAAGGGCAAGAACAAGCTTCAAGAGGACATTGACTCATATGAAGATGAATCCCAAGCTTTGGTGGAGTGGGTTCCCAAGGCTACTTCAAGCTCAACTTCTACAAGGGCTACTTCAACACCAAGGATCCCCATCAAGTTGATGTGGGTCCCCAAGAAGAAGAACTATAAAGTTCTTGAGGGGTGACTCCGCCAATGAAATTCACTCACATTCATTATTGGCAAGAACTATTTGCAATCAACATCAACTCTATGCAATAGTTCAAGGAGTCACACATTCCCTCAAAGGTAAGCAAGGGACAAGGTAATCAGCAAATCCATGGACATCATCACACTTGCTTTGCACTCCATGTCCATAGATATCCTTGTATTTGTCTCTTGTGTGTTGGGACTAACCCATGTAGGTGAGAAGAGTAAAGAAACAACAAGGATGCTCCCAACTCATGGTGATCTTCATCAACCTTGAGCATCCACCACTAACTCACCAACATGAAGTCTTCATCGACAAAACCCAAGGTTAGTTTATCCCTCCTATGGGGGGATGTCACATCAAGGGGGAGCTTTACTCTAAGACTTGAGTCAAAGCATCTCATAGTATGTGACAACATTAAATGCTTTTTGTAAAAGTGGTAACCCCACTTGTGCTTAAACGATGAGCATGACCTATGATCAAGTATTCTTACTTGGATCCTAAGTCAATATACTCATATATAGATGACTCCGTCATCGCCAAAATGCTTGATAGATGCTAGTATATTTATGCATGTTTGCCATGATTTCATTTGACATCCTATTGTGTGAGCATGTTGGTCTGCATTTATTTATCCATTCGAGGACGTCCAATTGTTGCTATTTGGTTTTTGATTTTTCTTTTGCCAATTGGATGGATAAGAATGCCTAGGACCACTCTCTAGCTATCTATGCTTTCTCACCTCATATTCTTTTCTTGCGGCATCACAAAACTTGATCAAGCACTTCTCGATCCATCTGTGTGAGATGCACTCGGAGTTCCGTGTCGAAAAGGGCTGCACTCCAAAACCTCCCAAGTGCAACTCGGTGTGACCAATAAACATTTATCGGTTTCACCGACTGCCAAGGGTTGATCTGTTTTTCCATCTCGGTAACACCGATTCCTTATTCTCGGTTACACCAAGTTTCCCTGTCAGCTGACAGTTGAGAAACTCGGTGACACCGAAAATTTCGAACCGGTGTCACCGACAGCAAGGGGTATATATGATGTGAACCCGATGCTTTGAAATTCACTCCTCAAACCGTCGCGCTCCAAAACCCTAAGCTGCCAAAAGGACCCCCCGGTCATCGCCCTTGTCTCCCCGTGCTCCTCTGCCGCTGGGATCCTCGCCGTCGACGGGCATCTTCGCCGCCGTCTTCGCCGTAGCGGACCGTCACCAAGCTAGGGTACGGATCCGATCCTCTCTTGCGCTCCATCGTCTGATTCTTGCGCATTGAGATGTTCTTATCTATAAGCCACTGTGTGCAATTCTCCCCATCCACCAGAGTTCTCGTAGATTAGTGAACAATGAAGATTTTAGGGTTAGCTGTCCGCAGATTGCATCTCGGTACCACCGAGTTGAAAAAATCGGTTCCACCGATCGTGTTTTAGGGTTACTGAGAACCATATCGGTGAGACCGAAGCAAACTTTTCGGTTCCATCGAAAAGGCTGCCAAGTCTCTGTTGATGCATATGGTCTGTCTCGGTGACTCCAAAAAATACCACTCGGTGACACCGAAATACCTTCTGCAGAAAGCTAAAACTAATGTCTTCCTTGTTCAAAATTTTGAAAATCTCTGTGCTTTGTGATGCGCAACCCCTCTGCTCCTCTATATTCTTTTCACAGGGTCAGAGATGTCTGCTTCAGATGACAGTGAGAACAATTTCAGAGAGGATAATATTGTCATGAGTTCAGGCACTAGTCCTGAGGAGAGTTTTGATGATGTGCCTAGTTCTCCAGATCTGCCCAAGGCTGCTACAAGGACTAGGAGGAAGCTCAATTCTGATGAGGAGGATGAGGACTTCATCCCTGATGAGCTGCCTAAGAAAGATGATGCTGCCACTTCTTCCAAGAAAAAGAAAGCTACCAGGAAGGAGTATGCTAGCTCTGAGATATTGAGAGCACCTGAGAGCTCCAGAGCAACCATGACTATTGAGCCTCCCAGGAAGTCTTTGCCCAAGAAGGCTGGTGAGAAGAAGAGATCCAGGAAGAGGATTGTATATGTTGTTGGCAGGCCTACCTCTATGTTTGAGGATCCAGAGGAGGCAGCTGCAGCAGAAGAGGAGGTAGAGCCAGCTGCAAAGGCCCCTCCCAAGAAGAAAAATAAGCTTATGGCAGATGCTATGCCCAAGACTAACACTTCCAAGAGCACCAAATCTGCTCCTAAGAAGGCTGCTGTTGCTGACAAACCCAAGAGGTTCTCCAGAGAGATACCAGCTTCTTCCAAGAACACGACCTCCACTTTCAGGGAAGCTGAGGATGATGATGATATCACTGCTTTGATGAAGCTCAGACCACACCTTCCAGAGCACAATGCCAGCCACCTGCTTGCTGAAGATATGAAGAAGAGGAAGGATTCAGGTTTGAGGGCATGGAGAGCAATTGATCCATATGCACAGAGGAGAAAAATAGCTATGGACTACAGGTTCTACACCAAGGATCAACAAGATTTCTATGAGACAGTCTTGCTTGACAAGAGCCCAGCTATGAGTGACATGAGATACGTTGACTGGAAGTATATCAAGGCAAATGAAGATTACTTTCCAAATGTTCAAGACAATTTTCATTGCATTGGCCTAGATGAATTTGTTGGCAAAAAATTCACTGCATGGAACGACGAGATGATCATGCAATTCTACTCCACTACTCACTTCTATGGAGATGGTAGGATTGTATGGATGACCGAAGGAGCAAGATATGAGTCTTCTGTTGAGGAATGGGATACCATCTTAGGAATCCCGGATGTGGAAGATGGTGACTTGGATGTCTATTCTGAATCCAAGGAGAGCCATGATTCTATGAAGAGCATGTACAATGAGATCCCTACTGGTAACTTGAAATCTCACAAGTTAGTATCCATTTACTTCCTCCAGGCTGGCCTCTGCACCATGAACACCATCTTGAGGCACACATTGATGCCTAAGTCTGGAGATGAGAAGATGATTCGAGGCTATTCCATCAACATGCTGATCCATCTTGATAGACACACCAGGATAAGGGTGATGGACTTGATAGTAGAGACTGTGAAGAGGGTTGCTACTGATCAGAAGCGCTCATGCTGCTATGCACCCTACATTCAGATGCTCATCAACTCCAAGCTGGAGAAGCACATCTTTGCTCTTGACAGGCCCCATTTGCCACTACTGCTAGATCTTGAGGACAACGTTGTGGTGATGGACCCAGATCATCCCACATCAGCTGCAACACAGGCAGAGGCAGAGGCAACTAGAGCCACTAGTGCTCCAGTCCCTAGATCCAGGAATGAGCAAATGGATCTTTTGATTTCTACCGTTCAGGGCATGCAGAAGGACATCAAGGACATACTGGGGAATCAGAATAGTCTTGTGAGGATCTTTGAGAATAGGATCAAGACCCCAAATGACAAAGTGGATGGGTTGACAAAGATAGTTAATGAGCTGAAGAAGCAAGTTGACAGCGTGCCCAGTCCCGACACTTCAGATGATGAGGATGACTCTCCTCTTAGGCCAGGCACTCACTTCACTACCCAGGCCAGATCAGCCACAGTGCCAGCTCCAGAATTGAGGCCTTCTTCATCAGCACCTGCTACAGCCTCCTCAGTTCCATCAGCTCTAGTACCTCCCCTTGCTACTCCAACTCCATCCATGACATCAGCTGAGGTCTTCGCCGACGCAGTTCTCTCGACTCCTTCACCAGCTACCGGAGGAGATCAGCCCCAGAAGAGCGCTTAGATATATACCTTTGAACTTTTTGGTAACTTGTTGCCAAAGGGGGAGAAGTGTATATAGATCTTTAGGCTTCGAGTGAGAGAGCGTTTGGTCATTTGGTTTTTCTCGCTTTACAAAAACATTTGATCTTTTGATTGCTTGTGTTAAACTTTTGTGGTGTTTGATCATACGCTTAATGTGTGTTGCTACTATTTCCTATAATTATGATGCTTATGAGATGATCATTCACCTTTGCTTAATTGTGTTGTGCTATGATGTTCATTCTTATTATTCTCGTACACCACCAAGTTGTATGTGACACGAAAGAGTGCCCCATGTACCTAATCGATTGTGCATTTACATTCAAACGCAAATCTAAAATAATGCACAAATTTAGGGGGAGCTCTTGTTTATCACATACTTCTCAAAGCGACGATTATATTCATTGATTATATCATATGTTGAAGCTTTTATCTATATGTTGTCATCAATTACCAAAAAGGGGGAGATTGAAAGCACATTTGCTCCCTTGGTGGTTTTGGTAATTAATAACAACATATAAGTCATTGAACTAATGTTTCCACTAAGCATATTTCAAGAAAAGTTCAATGATAGGGATGGCAAAAGGATTGTGGAGATACCCCAAGATGCAAGGAAATGGATTGGCAAAGCTTCAAGCAAGAGGACTCTACATTTTACTTTGTGAGAAATCACTTTGAGTCCATAGGAAAGCCAATACTATTAAAAGGGGGTAAGGTACTGTTGGTGAACAAAATGCTCATGCGTGCACAAGTGATAGTCACCAAAAACACCCACAAGCTCTTCCACAAAAGTCTGTCCAAAGTCAAATATCCAAAATCGGTGCAACCAACACTTTCCACTCGGTGCCACCGATTCCCAAACTCAGACAGACCCATGCCAAACCCTAGCCAGTCGGTGCAACCGATTCTGCATCGGTGCCACCGAGTTTAGGTTGCCAACTCTCTGTTTAGCTATTTTCAATCTTCGGTACCACCGAGATTTGCCAGTCGGTCTCACCGAGTTTCTGGACCAACTCTCTGGATAGCCATTCACAGGAATCGGTACCACCGAGAATTGTGGATCGGCGCCACCGAGTTTCTGGACCAACTCTCTGGTAAGCCATGGTCGAAAATCGGTACCACCGAGATGTGAGAATCGGCGTCACCGAGATTGCGCAATCTGACCGTTGGTCACCTAATCGGTACCATCGAGTTTCATATATCGGTCTCACCGAGATTCAAAAGTTTTCACCGTTTGGTCACTTCGGTACCACCGAGATTCACACATCGGTGTCACCGAGTTGGTCACTTTAGGTGTAACGGTTGGATTTTTGGAGATGCCTATATATACCCCTTCACCACCACCCACTCGAAAGAGAAGCACTCAGAACTATTCCATACTTGCCCCAACTGATTTTCTGAGAGAGAGCCACCTACCCTTGTGTTGAGATCAAGCCATTCCACTCCATCCATATGAATCTTGATCTCTAGCCTCCCCAAGTTGCTTTCCACCAAATCAATCTCTTCCACCATAGCCAAATCTGTGAGAGAGTGATTGTGTGTTGAGGAGTCTATCATCTTGAAGCACAAGAGCAAGGAGTTCATCGACATTGCCGAGCCTATTACCTTTTGGAGGGTGGTGCCTCCTAGATTGGTTAGGTGTCGCTTGGGAGCCTCCTACTTCGTGTTGTGGAGTTGAACCAAGAAGTTTGTAAGGGCAAGGAGATCGCCTACTTTGTGAAGATCTACCCATAGTGAGGCTAGTCCTTCGTGGACGGAAGCCGTTATGGAATAGTCAAGGTTGCTACTTCGTGGACCCTTATGGGTGGAGCCCTCCATGGACTCTCGCGTCCGTTACCCTCCGAGGGTTAAAGACTCCATAAACGTGGACGTACGATAGCACCACCTATCGGAACCATGGGAAAAATCATTGTGTCTACAAATTGCGTTTGATCTTCCTACCCTTCCTTTACTACTCATGCTTGTCTTTACTTTCCGCTGCTATACTCGTAGATATGCATGTGTAGGGTGTGCTTGACTTGCTATGAATGCTAAAATCTGCCAACACTTAAAATTGGGAAAAAGTAGATTTTTATTTGGTCAAGTAGTCTAATCACCCCCCCCCTCTAGACATACTTTCGGTCCTACAGTCGTCAAAGTCCTCTCCGCCCTTTTGGTGTCTTGATGCCAAGGAGAGAGTGTAGGGATTTGCCGAGTCACGAGTGCGCCGGTGGGCTGTGTGGCTCAGTGGATCCGTCCCGTTTAGGTATAACTTCTTATTCATTTTCTTTTCCAGAGATAAGTAGTGATAGATAGATAATTTGATAAATATAAATTGTAAATAAAAATAAAGTAAATAATCACAGCAAGGTATTTAGAGTTTTTGTAATTATATTTGTGAGGAGACCCGAGGGCCATAGTGTTCGCTAGAGGCTTCTCTCTCGAAGAAGGCATATGGTGGGTAAACAAATTATTGTTGGGCAATTGATAGAAAAGTGCATTGTTATTCAATATTTATTCACAACAATGATCATGTATATAGGCATCACGTCCATAAACAAGTAGACCGACTCCTGCCCACATCTACTACTATTACTCCACCCATCGACCGCTATCCCGCATGCATCTAGAGTATTAAATAAAAACGGAGTAATGCTTGGAGGATGATGACATGATGTAGACAAAGTAAATCCAATTAATATGAATGAACCCCATCGTTTTACCCTTAGTGCCAGCAATACAATACGTGTCATGTCCCTTTTTTCACTAGGATTGAGCACCGCAAGATTAAACCCACTACAATTCACCACTCCCACTTGAAGATAAATCAATCTAGTTGGACAAACCAAACCAATAGATTGAAGAGCATTACGAAGCTATAACAATCATGCATATAAATACCAACAAGTATTTGATGTTTACTATGCAACTTTATTCTTGTAGACGTTGTTGGGCCTCCAAGTGCAGAGTTTTGTAGGACATCAACAAATTTCCCTCAAGTGGATGACCTAAGGTTTATCAATCCGTGGGAGGTGTAGGATGAATATGGTCTCTCTCAAACAACCCCGCAATCAAATACAAGAAATCTCTTGTGTCCCCAACACACCCAATCTCTTGTATAGGTGCACTAGTTCGGCGAAGAGGTGGTGATACAAGTGCAATATGGATGATAGAAATAGGGTTTTGTAATCTGAAAATATAAAAAAATCAAGGTAACAAGTGGTAAACAGCGAGCAAAACGGTATATTAATGCTTGGAAACAAGGCCTAGGGTTCATACTTTCACTAGTGCAATCTCCCAACAATGCTAACATAGTTGAATCATATGATCACCCCTCAACGTGCAACCAAGAATAACTCCAAAGGTCCTATCTAGCAGAGAACATAAGATGAAATTGGTGTAGGTAGTAGAACCACCTCAAAGTTATTCTTTCCGGTCAATCTTTTGAGCTATTCCTATAAGTGTCACAAACAGCCCTAGAGTTCGTACTAAAATAACACCAATGATACATATCAATCAACCCTAATGTCACCTAGATACTCCAATGTCACCTCAAGTATCCGTGGGTAAATTATGCGACATGCATCAAACAATTTCAGATCTATCATATTCAATCCAACACAAAGAACTTCAAGGAGAACCCCAAGTTTTCTATCGAAGAAAGTAGTATGAAAACGTGCAATCAACCCCTATGCATAGATCCCCAAGGTCACCGGAATTCGCAAGTTAATGCCATAACATATATCAAGTGAATCAATAGAATACCCCATTGTCACCACGGGTATCCACATGCACGACATACATCAAGTGTTCTCAAACCCAATATTCAATCCGACATAACAAAACCTCAAAGGAAAATATTCAATTCATCACAACAAGATAGCAAGGGAAGAACACCATATGATCCAACTATATTAACAAAGCCCGTGATACCTCAAGATCATGCCATCTCAAGAACACGCAAGAGAGATATTAAACACATAGCTACTGGTACATACCCTCAGCCCCGAGGGTGAACTATTCCCTCCTTGTCATGGCTTCCGTCGGGATGATGAAGATGGCTACCGAAGATGATTTCCCCCCTCTGACAGGCTAGTAGAAAGGCTCCAGATGGGTTTTTCGTCGATACAGAGGGTTGCGGCGACGGAGCGGAAGTTCTAGGTTAATTTCTAAAGGTTTATGTACTCACTCACACACACACACACACACACACACACACACACACACACACACACACACACACACACACACACACACACACATATATATATATATATATATATGATTTCTCAGCGTTGGAATCATGCCAGCCGGAGCCACGTGGGCCCCACAAGCCATCAGGGCGTGCCTAGGGGCGTGCGCGTGCCCTGTTGGCTTGTGGCCAATTGGTGGCTCCCCTCCGGTGGTTCTTCGCTCCGGTATTTCTTATTTACTCCAAAAAAATCATAAAAAAGTTTCAGGCAATTACGAGAACTTTTATTTTCTGCACAAATACACCACCACAGTAATTCTGCTGAAAACAGCGTCAGTGCGGGTTAGTTCTAAATAAATCATATAAAGTGCATCAAAACCATATAAAAGTATTGTAAATATAGGCAAACATGGCATGAATACTTCATAAATTATTGATACGTTGGAGACGTATCGGCGTCCCCAACTTAATTCCTACTCGTCCTCGAGTAGGTAAATGATAAAAGAAGTAATTTATGAAGTGTGAATGCTAGCATAGTGAATAGTTTTGATCATTGATAATTTCAGTCACTTTTCTAGCATCATAACCAGCAACTTTTCCTCTTAAAAATCATCATGATAGAGTAGCAATCAATTCACATGTCATGGTTCAAACATTGCATTATCTTGAAACTTAACAACATATGTTCTTAGTCATCAAACAATTTCAATGCATCATCAAGTCTAAGTAAGAGCTCCACATACTCAATTATCATATAGTCTTCTATGATTGCTAATACACAAAGCATATTTTTAGAACAAACAACATCCATCGAACACAGAGAAAGACAGGGGCTTAATGTTTCGCCTCCCAACATACTTATCATGAAGATAATTGTCAACAATAATGAATCATGATCAAATATATTTGACTGGATATATGTGTTTGGATCTTTCCCCACCATATGATGCTCGTCAACTAATAGATTGAGGTTGGAATGAGAAGTTGAATCCACACGAAAAGTAAATAACATGAAAGTAAATAACATAAAGATAAATAGATTGTCCCTTGCCAAAGGGAAGCAGAGATTTGCAGAGGTGCCAGAGCTCATTGTTTTAAAACATAGATGAATATGTAATTTTGAGTGGTGTACTTTTCCTGTCAACGTCACAACAGAGTTTTCAATATCTCACATGCTAAACACATTATTGGCGGTTCCCAAACAGAATTGAAATTTTACTCCCCCTCCACCATTCAAACGCATTCCATGGCTGGCCAAATCCACGGTTTCCCTCCAAACAATCAACTTTCTAGGGGGAGTTTTTGTTTATTTATTTCTGTATTATGCAGGACTGGGCATCCATTTTACCAGCCTTTCTCGTGCAATGACAAGTGAATAAACACTCATCTTGAGAATAACCTGCTTAGCATGGAAGATAATGACTGCCCCGTCGCTCAATGAGCGGTACGAGCACACAAAACGGATGTTTATTTGAATGTTTAGAGGTGGCACATGCAAATTTACTTGGAATGGCAATGCAATACCATATATAGGTAGGTATGGTGGACTCTCATGGAAGAAACTTGGCTTACAAATTTGGATGCACAAGTAGTATTTCTACATAGTACGAAGTTTTGGCTAGCAAAAGGTTCTAAACAATCACCACATGTTAGAGGATCCATATCAATATAACTTCTATGCAAATATACCCAAACATAACCATTAAGTTGTCTTCCTTGTCCAACTTTAGCAATTTGATCAAGGTTGAACTAATTAATGGTATTCAAAATCATAAAATATGTCCAAGATAATATATTTGTATGTGAAAGTTCTCTTTCTTATACTAATCATTCATGAATTGCTTGTATGACCAATATTGTGATTGTCAACCTTCAATAGATTTTACTTTCTACACCAAATATGACACTACTACTAAGCATAAAGCACATGGATAATTTCGGATTTATGATATTCAATTCATTCAACATTTTCTCTTAGGATATTAGTGAAGCACAAGAGTGAACATCAAACTACTCTTAAAAAGATATAACTGAAGATCAATGAGTAGTCAAACAATTAAGTAGCTATGCGAGGACACTCTCTCAATAAATACTTTCAGATCTAAGTATTTTATTTAAACATCAAACAAAACAAAAATACACTCCAAGAATAAAACACATCATGTGAACGAATACAAACTTAGGCTCAACATAGGCTAACCGATAATATTTGATGTAGAGAGGTGGGATGCGTAGCATCCCCAAGCTTAGATGCTTGAGAATTCTTGTAATATTGTCTTGGGAGTACCTTACGCATCCCCAAGCTTGAGCTTGTGTATCTTTTTCAACCCTCTCATGTCCCGGTTTCACCTATGTCTAAAAAACTTCATCCACACAAAACTTGAAAAGAACTCGTGAGATAGGTTAGTGCACATAAGAATAGATCAACTATTTATGTACTGCCAAGACAAGTTGCAAAATAATTTACAAACATAACCTACTGTTTCATATCATTTACACAATTTATATCTACCAATATAAGCTATGAAAACTATAGGATTAGTAGATAACAAAACTATGTCAGCAATCTGTCTAAACAGGACAGTCTGTAGCAATTAATTTACAAAGTGCACTTATGTAAATCTAAAAATTCTGAAAATTTAGTAAATGACAAAACATATATATGAAAATACTATGTATAAATTTCAGAAACTTTCCATGTTCCGATAAAACATGAAAATTCAAACACTACAGCAAAAGTTTTTGTTTTTACACAGCACACATCAAACATGCAATTCAAGCATCCTAGAAGGCAATTCTTGGAACTTTTTATTGGAAAACAAGATTATAAATAACATCAAGAAAATTTAAACAAAATAGGATGATGCTCCGATAAAAGTATAGCTCTAAGTAAGATATACCGATAGTGTTGAAGACGAAAGAGGGGATGCCTTCTCGGGCATACCCAAGCTTAGACGCTTGATTCTTCCTTGCATATTACCTTGGTAGTGAATTGGGAATCCCCAAGATTAGGGTCTTACCACTCCTTATTTTCCTCATATCGGTATCTTACCCAAAACTTGAAAACTCCAATCACACAAAACTTAACGGAACTTCGTGAGATGGGTTAGTGTAATAAAGATAGATCATTCACTTAGGTACTGCCAAGAAAAGATTCATAATTGTTATCACATAATACCTACTTTATTCTATCATTCCCATAATTTATACCACTAAATATAAGCAATCGAAACACTAAAGCAAGCAAACTATGCATGCAAAACAGAATTTGTCAAAAACAGAACAGTGTCTGAAGATCTGAATGAAATCCATATCTCCCTATCTCTAAAAATTCTTAAACATTATTAAAACTCATAGGATTTTTATAGATATTCTTTATAAAAATTTCAGAATTTTTTGACTCTCCAGTAAAATCAGAGAAATTCTACACTGGACGTAAAAGTTTCTGTTTTTGCACAGAATCAAACTAACAAGTATCCACACTATCCCAAAGGCTTTACTTGGAACTTTATTGAAATAAAAGACACAAAACATGATTAATAAAGTAGCTTAATCATGTGAACACACAAAAATAGAAAGGAAAAGTGTTGGGTTGTCTCCCAACAGGCGCTTTTCTTTAAAGCCTTTTAGCTAGGCATGATGATTTCAATGATGCTCACATAAGAATAGTATTTGAAACATGCAAAAGAGCATCATGGATCACATGACAAGCACATTTAAGTCTAACCAACTTCCTATGCATTGGGATTTTGCAAGCAAACAATTTACGGGAGCAATAATCAACTTGCATAGGAAGGCAAAACAAGCATAACTTCAACACTTTGAACACATAGGGAGAAAACTTGATAATATTGAAATTACTACAAGCATATGTTCCTACCTCATATTAATTTTCAGTAGCATCATGAAGGAATTCAACAATATAACTATCACATAAAGCATTCTTTTCATGATCTACAAGCATAGAAAATTTATCACTCTCCACATAAGAAATTTTCTTCTCATTCATAATAGTGGGAGCAAACTCAATAAAATAACTATCAAGAGACACTTGATTGACACAACCACATTGAATATTTAAATCACGATGTCATGTTTTATGGTTATCATTACTCTTTATAGCATACATGCCATCACCATATTCATCATAAATAGGAGGCATGCCATCATCATAATAAATTTGCTCATCAAAACTTGGGGGACAAAAAAATATCATGTTCATCAAACATAGCATCCCCAATCTTGTGGCTTTGCATATCATTAGCATCATGGATATTCAGAGAATTCATACTAGCAATATTGTAATCATGCTATCATTCAAGGAATTCTCATTAAGTATTTTCATAAATTCTTCCTCTACCAATCGAGCACAATTTTCCGAACCATCATTTTCACGAAAGACATTAAAAAGATGAGGCAATTGAGGCAACCTAAAATCCATTTTTTGTAGTTTTCTTTTATAAAACCAAACTAGTGAAAAACAAGAAACTAAAAGATTTAATTGCAAGATCTAAAGATATACCTTCAAGCACTCACCTCCTCGGACACGGCGCAAGAGAAGGGCTTGATGTCTACTACGCAACTTTATTCTTGCAGACGTTGTTGGGCCTCCAAGTGCAGAGTTTTGTAGGACAACAACAAATTTACCTCAAGTGAATGACCTAAGGTTTATCAATCCGTGGGAGGTGTAGGATGAAGATGGTCTCTCTCAAACAACCCTGCAATCAAATACAAGAAATCTCTTGTGTCCCCAACACACCCAATACAATGGCAAATTGTATAGGTGCACTAGTTCGGCGAAGAGATGGTGATACAAGTGCAATATGGATGATAGAAATAGGTTTTTGTAATCTGAAAATATAAAAACAGCAAGGTAACAGGTGGTGAACAATGAGCAAAAGGTTATATTAATGCTTGGAAACAAGGCTTAGGGTTCATACTTTCACTAGTGCAATCTCCCAACAATGCTAACATAGTTGAATCATATGATCATCCCTCAACGTGCAACCAAGAATAACTCCAAAGTTCCTATCTAGCGGAGAACATAAGATGAAATTGGTGTAGGTAGTAGAACCACCTCAAAGTTATTCTTTCCGATCAATATTTTGAGCTATTCCTATCAGTGTCACAAACAACCCTAGAGTTCGTACTAAAATAACACCAATGATACATATCAATCAACCCTAATGTCACCTAGATACTCCAATGTCACCTCAATTATCTATGGGTAAATTATGCGACATGCATCAAACAATTTCAGATCTATCATATTCAATCCAACACAAAGAACTTCAAGAGCACCCCAATATTTCTATCGAAGAAAGTAGTATGAAAACGTGCAATCAACCCCTATGCATAGATCCCCAAGGTAACCGGAATCCGTAAGTTGATGCCATAACATATATCAAGTGAATCAATAGAATACCCCATTGTCACTATGGGTATACACATGCAAGACATACATCAAGTGTTCTCAAACCCAATATTCAACCCGACATAACAAAACATCAAAGGAAAAGATTCAATTCATCACAACAAGATAGCAAGGGAAGAACACCATACAATCCAACTATATTAACAAAGCCCGTGATACATCAAGATCGTGCCATCTCAAGAACACGAGAGGGACATATTAAACACATAGCTACTGGTACATATCCTCAGCCCCGAGGGTGAACTACTCCCTCCTCGTCATGGCCTCCGTCGGGATGATGAAGATGGCCACCGGAGATGATTTCCCCCCCCGACAGGGTACTCGAAAGGCTCCAGATGGGTTTTTCACCGATACAGAGAGTTGCGGTGGTGGAGCGGAAGTTCTAGAATAATTTCTAAAGGTTTATATATATATATATATATATAGGATTTTTCAGCGTTGGAATCACGCCAGCCGGAGCCACGTGGGCCCCACAAGCCATCAGGGCGCGCCCAGGGGGCCATATACTTTTCATGAATAATCTGAAACATAAACCCACAATTCATCGGATCCCAACAAACACACCGTACAAAAGAATTACATCGGATAGATCAAAGCAAAGATGTGGTGATCATTGTATTGAAGATCAAGAGAGAGAGATAGCCATCTAGGTACGAACTACGGACCCATAGGTCTATGGTAGACTACTCACACATCACCATGGGAGCAGCAAGTTTGATGTAGAGGCCCTCCATGATCGATCCCCCCTCTGGCAGGGCACCGAAACAGGGCTCCAGATGGGCACACAGTGGAACAGAGACTTGGGGCGGCGGAAAAAGTGTTTTGGGAGGCTCTCTAGGGTTTTTGGGATTTATATGTGAGAGAGGGGCGTCGGGAGGCAGCCGAGGGGGGCACCACATAACAGGGCACGACCACCCCCCTGGGCGCGCCCTATTGTGTGCTCGCTCCCTCGTGCGGCCTCTTGTCTTCTCCCAGCTTCCAGGTCTTCTTTTGGTCCAGAAAAAATCATAAAAATGTTTCGTGGCAATTGGACTTTGTTTGGCACTGTAAACCTGAAAAGCTAAAAACACGCGGAAAACAGCAACTGGCACTTGGAATTGGGTTAATATGTTAGTGCTAAAAAAAATACTAATTGACATATAATTACCCAAAAATTATCCTAGAATGATAATATTACAACATGGATCAATCGAAAATGATAGATACGTTGGAGACGTATCAGTATGCCCAAGCTTAATTCATGCTCGTCCTCGAGTAGGTAAATGATAAAAACAGATTTTTTTATGTGACATGCTACCCAACATGTAATCTATTGCAGGTATGATCATTGAGAAATGATGAATTAATAAACATCAACATAGTAATATTCATAAACATAAGTAACATAATCATCTATTTTCAAAATATACGATCCTTAAAGAATGTTAACCCCCTATTCATTTTATCATATAAGTATAGCATGGCTCCGTCTTCACCAAATAAATACAAATGTTAAGCACCACGGTGTCAAGTCAAGAAATTGGGTCATACTTTTTAACGCGCTTCAACTTTTTATTACTCATGCAATATCTGAGCGTGAACCATGGATATAGCATGAAGGTGGAATAGAATACAGTGGTAGATTTCAAACGGGTAAAAGTGGAGAAGAAAGTCCTGCATCAACTAGGCGTATCAACGGGCTATGGAGATACCCATCAATAGATATCAATGCAAGGAGTAGGGATTGCCATGCAACGGATGCACTAGAGCTATAAGTGTATGAAAGCTCAACTGAAGCTAAGTGGGTGTGCATCCAACTTGCTTGCTCATGAAGACCTCGGGCATTTGAGGAAGCCCGTCATCGGAATATACAAGCCGAGTTCTATAATGAAAAATTCCCACTAGCATATGAAAGTGACAAAACAAGAGACTCTCTATATGAAGAACATGGTGCCTCTTTGAGGCACAAGTGTGGTAAAAGAGGTAGTAGCACTGTCCCTTCTCTCTTTTCTCTCATTAATTTTATTTTCTCTTTTTTTCTTTTTTTCTTTTTTTTCGTCCGGAGTCTCATCCCGACTTGTGGGGGAGTCATTGTCTCCATCATCCTTTCCTCACTGAGACAGTGCCCTAAAATGATGATCATCACACTTTTATTTACTTACAACATGATATGGAAAACTGATAAGATGATATGACTCTATATGAATGCCTCTGGCAGTGTACCAGGATGTGCAATGATCAAGCGTAACATGTATCAAAAAATTATGAATGATGGCTTTGCCACAAATACTATGTCAGCTTATATGATCATGCAAAGCAATATGACAATGAAAGTATAAGTCATATGATGTAATGGTGAAAGTTGCATGGCAATATATCTCGGCATGGCTATGAAAATGCCATGATAGGTAGGTATGGTGACTGTTTTGAGTAAGATATAAGGTGGCTTATGTGCAACAAATTGTATCATGTCACGGGGTTTGGATGCACCGGCAAAGGTTGCATCGATCCTCGAGGTGAGAATGGGCAATGCACGGTACCGAAGAGGCTAGCAAATATGAAGTGGTGAGAGTGATTATATCCATGGATTCACATTAGTCATAAAAAACTCACATACTTATTGCAAGATTTTATTAGCTCTCTCGAAGCAAAGTACTACTCGCATGCCCCTAGGGAGGAGGTTGGTAGGAGTTAACCATCGCGCGCCTCCGACTCAAATAACACTAGGATTTCAACGAGGAATAAGAATGCTCACACATCATCACCATGCTATAAATAACCTCTAATTCACAATATTCTTACTAATTAATAATCATGCACTCATGCCCATTCACATTACCACATTAATATCATTAACTCAAGATTTCTCTTTTATATGCTACATGAAGGTTTTGATTATGCACTCTTTGAACACCTATTATTTTTGGATAAGTCTTATAACCCATGCAAATTACCGTCACTTTGTATTAACTCTCAAAAAATATAAGCGAAGAACGAGAGTGCAATTATTTCTTTAAAATCTACGCCCCACCGTGCTCCAAAAGATATAAGTGAAGTACTAGAGCAACTGCTTAGCTCAAAAGATATAAGTGAGGCACATAAAGTATTCTAATAAATCATGGTGATTTCGTATCTCTCTCAAGTAGGTGTGTCCAACAAACAATGATTGTGGAAAACTAAAACAAAAACAAACTAAAGCAAACGACGCTCCAAGCAAAACTCATATTATGTGATGAATAAAAATATAGCTCCAAGTGATATACCGATGGATTGAGACGAAAGACGGGATGCCTTCCGGGGCATCCCCAAGCTTAGACGCTTGAGTATTACTAGAATTTTACTTGGGGTGCCTTGGGCATACCCAATCTTAGGCTCTTGTCACTCCTTATTCCTTTATCCATAGTGATAGCACACAAATCTTGAAAACTTCAGCACGCAAAACTCAACAGAAACCTTCGTGAGATCCGTTAGTATAATAAACATATCAAATACTTTAGTTACTATTATAAATTGATTATTACTTTATTATTGAATAAGGTACTGTATTCTAACTTGTCCATGGCTTATACCCCCCTCCCCCAATACAATCCATAACATCATTAAAAAAAGCAAACTATGCAAGCAAAAAACAGATTATGTCTAAAATAGAATAGTCTGTAATGATCTGTAAAGAAACCATACTTCTGTAACTCCAAAAATTCTGAAAAATTAGGAAAACCTGGGGATTTGTATAGCAATACTGTGTAAAAATGCCAGATCAAAAAGATGTTCTAGTAAAATCAGAGAAATTCTCCACTGGACACTAAAGTTTCTGTTTTTGCACCGTATCAATTCTACTCATAATGCAAGTCATCCCAAAGGATTTACTTGGCACAAACACTAATTTAAACACAAAAACACAATCATTATAGTAGCAATAATCATGTTATTAAAAACAAATAGAAAGTAAAAAAATAAAAAGATAAGATAACTATTGGGTTGCCTCCCAACTAGCGCTATTGTTTTATGCCCCTAGCTAGGCATAATGCATATGATTCAAGTGAAACCACCTTTGGCCATTCGGTTCTCTTTTGCATTATTGATAATGTGAACAATTTGCTCCAATTTATCATTGATAATTTCATCTCATCTTTTAAGACACCAAGAGTTTGCACCTTTTGTTTCTAGAGTATCAAACTTTTCGTTTTGTGGCACTACGTTCCCATTGATCTTAGTAAGCATGTTATATAACCCTCTATGGTTGGTTTCCATAATAGCCTTAGTTTCTTTTATTAGCTCGGTTTGATAGTGGTAAACCAATATGGCATGTTCAATGGTTTCTATATTTGGTTGCCCAAATATATTTTTCATCTTTTCATAAGTATCAAAAGCATTGTTCCCAAGGAAATCATTTTCAAACATGGAATCTAGAAATATGTCTATGGAATAGAGATAAGCCAACGTAAAAACTTCTAAGGAGCAATTTAATATGACACTTGGGATTAGCCCTCATTTGTATAACTAATAATCTATCCCAAGCAAAATTCCCCAGGAAGTGCCACCGTATCGAGGTGGAAACCTGGGCAAGAGCGCTTTTGCTCTACGGTAGAGCGATTCTGCGGGGGAAACTTCCCTTTGGGAGGGGGAAATCAAAGCCGTCGTCACCATCAATGCTTCCCCCTTCATGGGAGGACCAATCTTCATCAACATCTTCACTAGCATCATCTCATCTCAAACCTTAATTCATCTCTTGTATTCAATCTTTGTCTCAAAACCTCAGACTGGTACCTGGGGGTTGCTAGCCGTGTTGATTACATCTTGTAGTTGATGCTTGTTGGTTTACTGGTGGAAGATAATATGTTCAGATCCTTTATCATATTCATTACACCTTTGATCTTGAACATGGTGATGATTTGTGAGTAGTTACTTTTGTTCTCGAGGACATGGGAGAAGTCTAGTTATAAGTAATCATGTGAAGTTGGTATTGATTCGATATTTTGATGATATGTATGTTGTAGTTTCCTTTAGTGGTGTCATGTGAACGTCAACCACATGACACTTCACCATACTTTGGGCCTAAGGGAAGGCATTGTGGAGTAATAAGTAGATGAGGGGTTGCGAGAGTGACAGAGGCTTAAACCCTAGTTTATGCGTTATTCCGTAAGGGGCTGATTTGGATCCATATGTTTCATGCTATGGTTAGATTTACCTTATCTATTCTTTCGTAGTTACGAATGCTTGCAAGAGGGGGTAATCATAAGTATGTTGCTTGTTCAAGTAAGAACACCACCTAAGCACCGGTCCACCCACATATCAAATTACCAAAGTAATGATCGCGAACCAACTCAACATGATGAACATGACTAGACAAAAATTCCTATGTGTCCTCGAGAGTACTTTGCTTTATATAGGAGAACTTTCAGGCTTGTCCTTTGCTATAAAAAGGATTGGGCTACCTTGCTACATACTTGCTACTTTTTTTACTTGTCACTTGTTACGAATTATCTTGCTACAAAACTATGCATCATTGTTACTTACATCACTTGCAGAGAATACCTTGCTTAAAATTGCTTGTCATTTCCTTCTGCTCCTCATTCGGTTTGACACTCCTACTTATCGAAAGGACTACGATTGATCCCCTATACTTGTGGGTCATCACGGTACTACCGCTTATAAGAGGTACTACAGTCGCGCCCCATGGTACTACCGCTGGGGCGGTTACTACATGGCCTCCTGCCGCTCAGCAGTACCGGGGCGGTACTACCGCTGTGTGGGGTGTAGGTGGGGGTTATGAGTCGGGAAAGAGGAGTTCCATATCCTCCATACCCATTCATCGCTCTCTCCCCTCACGCCCCTCTCTCCAGGTGACGAACACGCTCCAGCGGCCGCCGCCAGACTGCTGATTTCGGACCATCTTCCGCGATTCTCACCAATGGAGTCGGTCCCACCCTCTCCTCTTGCCATGGATGCCGGTATTGCCCCCGTTTTCCTCTCCTACGGTTCTATCTTTTGAATCTAGTCTCTAGGGCAATATGTGTAGCATTTGTCAATTTTTGGTCAAATCGAGGCATGAGTAGGACGTGGAAGACTACTAGAGTAGTAGAATTGAGGTTTTTTTATTGGATTAAATTTTAATTTGGAACCACCGTTAGTACCAGATCTCGCCACGGTTATAGTTGCCCTGGCAACTTCCACCTCGAGCAGTACTACCGCTCCTCCTGGAGCGGTACTACCGCTGTTGGGAGGCGGTACTACCGCCCTACGTTGTCATCTTCACATTTCCTCCAATTGAACTTCCATTCTTTTTGGTTATTTGTTTTGGCTTATGCAACTTCTTTACACCTGCTTTTACCTTGCTCTATGTTGTGGGTTCCATGTGGTGGTAGCTTTGGGCACCAGGCCCATCGCAAGAATCTGGATCGTCAAGGTGGCTCAAAGTGTTATCGAACAACAGAGGAGGCCAATGACTCTCCCTATGCTCAGCAAGTGCAACGGTTCAAGAAGGTTGCCAACAGGCAAAAGGAGAAAGCCCAGTCTATGGGTGATTTGTCTGGCAAGGACTTCTGCATGGTTCGCCACCGCAACCCGTATCACCATCCGCAAGATCCAACTCTTGTCCATCGTCCCTTCTGGACCAAGCATCAAGGTTCCATATATCATGATGTGCTCAAGAGAAATAAGAATATGTTTGTGAATGTCAAGTACATTGATCTGGATCGTATGCAGAAGGATCACAAGTACTTCGGTGACGCTCTTGAATTATGTGGCCAGTTGGATATCATCGGGCTTATGACGTTCAACAAGGACTTTGATGCCGAGCTTGTGGCCTAGTTCTATGCCACGGTCCATCTCGGAACTGATGATGAGAGGACCTTAACATGGGTGACAAATGGAAGGGTGCTATCTGCTAAGTGGAAGGAGTTCATGGCTATGTTGGGCTATGATGATCAAGGGCTCCATACCCCAATTGGATTGCGCCCTCACAAGGAGACCGCAGCCACACACAAGTCCTCACTCTGGCCCTATTCTACGGAGAAGATTTCTCCCACCACCGGCAAGAAGACCTATGTGTTATGCCCGTTCCTGGATATCATGCACCGCATCTTCAGACACACGCCCTTCCCTCGGATTGGGAATTTGGATATGGTACACTCTTACCTCGTAGACATGCTGCTCATTTGCCATAAGGAGAAGAACACGGGGCAAGTTTTGGATGTGTCCCATGTCATGTGCTCAGAGCTTCACTCAGCCGTGATGGAGCACAAGTGTCCCATCTATGGTCCCTACTTGATGCTTCTCATTCATAAAATCTGAGAATCTACCTTTCCAGATGAAATGTTTATACCTGGTGTCGGGGATATTACTCACGGTTTGACCCGGCCAGGAGTATGACCCGGCCCATCATTTGGCGGCTCATACGGGCGCCGTGTTTACCGGGTCAACCTGGACGGCAAGGCCCAAGGCCCAGTATGCACCCCATGTAAAGCGGCTCATAGAGAGGCCTGGAGGGCCGGCTCATCGAGAAGGCCCAAGAAGAGGAAGAATTCCCTCACAAGAGAAACAAGACCCGGATTAGGATTCAAGAGAGACTAGTCCTAGTCCTACTCCTAGTAGGACTCTACATGTAAGCCTACCCCTTCAACCTATATAAGGAGGGGAAAGGCACCCCAAGAGGGACAAGTTCAAGGCATTAGAGATAGACAGATTAGAGGCTCTCGAGACTAGAGGTAGCAAAATAGCACCCTTATAATCGAGGATCATCCTCATCATCAATACACACAAAGCAGGATGTAGGCTTTTACCTCCATCGGAGGGGCCGAACCTGGGTAAAACTCGCATCTCTCGATTCCGATCAACCTCGTTCAAGCCGCCACCTAGTTGCGATGGCCTCACACCTAAGTTCTCTCACGAGGACATCTGTCGTGACAAAATCATGACAGTTGGCGCCCACCGTGGGGCCACGCACGGTGGTGTTATGATCTTGGAGGGATTTTTCCAGGGATCGAGAAGTTCATTGTGAAAGGATCTACATCGGCTTCGAATTTATCAGCAACGGCGGTCACAAGCGTCTATCCGACAAAATCCACTGAACCCTAAAAAAGATGCCTACCGCGTACAGGAGAAAGCTCGTCGCTACGAGCAATTTATCAAGAGAGAATTCCCATGTTGTAGCATGCATCCAGCCAGCGGACCCAGCGGTCTGCTTGCAAGGAAGAAGGAAAATTGGCAGCGGCGATGACGGTCATTTCTACATCAATCGAGTTACAGTAGAAAGCTGCCAGATCGGATCTGCTAAAGCAAATTCATACAGAAGAAAATACCAGCCACGACCTGGACTCGTCCAAACCAGCCACGACCCGGACTCGTCCAAACCAGCCATGACCTTGCTCCTCCGCGCCTCGCCTTGTTCTAAGCCGGCCGAGCTCCGCAGGCACGTGTCCGAGCCGCTCGTCACCACGCCGTGGCCGGCTCGGCCGCGCCACGCCTGCATCCACCATAGCTTCGCCCCGCCTCCGCTCCGGCCGCCCGCCGGCTCGCTGCCCCGTTGTGCTGGCTCCGCTGCCAAGCCTCGCCTCAACTTTGCCGCGTCCAACAAACCGGCTGGCCTGCTGCCGCCCCACAGCTCCACCTCCGTCGCCTCAGGCCACCTGGCCGACTCACCACTGCGCGTGCTCACCTGGCTGTGAGGACCCTGGGGTGGATCTCACAGCTTCCATGGCGATAGGTAGAAGAAAGGGGATGAGCAAGAGAGATACAGAGAGAGTTTAGAGAACGGAGAGAGGTTCAGAGAACAGAGAGATAGATGCAGACGTTTTCTCCATTCACAATCTAGTTCTGTTTACAAACTGGGCTAAGTAGCCACGCACACAGCGCCCACACACACACCTAACCAGACCCACTGTCAGTCATATATGCGCTGTGCTAGCCTGACCGGTGGACCCTGGGTCCACCTGTCTGTCGTCCGGTGACGTCGGATCTGACGGAGCCGTGACACTCCTCCCCCCTTGAGCTGAAGCCTCATCCCAGAGAGTTGCTGACGGAAAACGAGCGCGTAGAACGTAATAGTCCTCCCAGGTTGCATGATCGGCCGTGACACCATGCCATTGTACCTTGATTTGTGGAATAGCTGTGTTGCCTTTCTTCACCATTCGACGATCGAGAATAGCCTCTGGTTGTAGTGTGATTGCTGACAAATCAGGTGGAACTGGCAATTCTTGAAAGACAGGAGTATAGTTGGCAGTGAATGGCTTCAACTGAGATATGTGAAAAACTGGATGTATCAGGCTGGAGGCAGGTAATTCCAGTCGATACGCTGCAGCACCCACACGAGCCGTGACGCGAAACGGCCCAAAATACTTCAGAGCTAACTTACGACACGGGCGGTTAACAAGAGATGACTGAGCATAAGGCTAAAGCTTCAGTAATACCTCTTCTCCAACGGCAAATTCCCGGTCCTTCCGATGTTTATCTGCCTGCAACTTGATGCGTTGTTGAGCCTGGAGCAAGTTGTCACGCAGCGTGGCCATGAAATCCTCCCGATCTGCTGCCAGTTCAGAGAGCGATGTAGGCAGATTACCCGCTTCTATCGGCATCGTGCCAAAGTTAGGATCCACCCCATACAGAGCCTTGAATGGTGTATTACCCAGGGAGGTATGGTAAGATGAATTATACCAAAATTCTGCCATCGGAAGCCACCTTTTCCAACGAGCTGGACTGTCATGAACTGCACATCGCAAGTATTGCTCAAGGCACTGGTTCACACGCTCAGTCTGGCCATCCGTTTGTGGATGATACGCTGTAGAATAGCATAATTTGGTGCCAATCTCTGCGAAAAGCTTCTTCCAGAAAAAACTAGTGAACACTTTATCTCTGTCTGAAACTATCGAAGCAGGCACCCCATGCAAACGGACCACATTGTCAATGAACACCGTCGCCACTGATTAAGAAGTATACGGGTGCTTGAGGGGCAGGAAATGTGCATATTTCGTAAGACGATCAACCACCACAAGGATGACTTCAAAACCCTCAGATTTGGGTAGACCATCGATGAAGTCCATGGTGATGTCCTTCCATGGCCGAGTCGGCACCGGAAGTGGCTGTAGCAAACCTGCTGGATGAGTGCGTTCATGTTTCGCTTGCTGACAAATTTGACACTGCCGAATCCAGTCTTCTACCTGTTGTTTCATGCCTGACCAATGGAACAGCTGAGACACCCGGTGATAAGTAGCTCTAACTCCAGAGTGACCTCCCACAGCACTTGAGTGCAAGGCACTGATCAATTTTGTTTGCAGAGCAGAATTGTTCCCAATCCACAATCGTCCTTGGAATTTAATTAGACCCTGATCAAGTGAATAACCTTGTTCATCTGGACTGTGCACTGCTAGACGTGTCAACCGAGCCAATGCTCCTGCATCTGTCTGATAAGAATTCAATACTTCCTGTATCCACAACGGCTGACTACTAGAGACTGCTGAGATAGTGTAAAGATGCCCTACTCTGGACAATGCATCGGCAGCACTGTGCTCAGAGCCCTTGCGATATTTGAATTGAAATTGGAGGCCCACCATTTTAGCCATAGCCTTACGCTGAAGATTAGTGGTGAGATGTTGTTCCTGCAAATGGCAAAGACTTTTGTGGTCTGTAATAATCGTGAAGGGCCCTCGCTGTAAATAAGGACGCCATTTCTCGACTACCATAATAACTGCGAGGAACTCCTTCTCGTACACTGACAATTGCTGATTTGCCACCCCTAATGCTCTGCTCAGAAAAGCAACTGGATGATTATTCTGAGACAAGATAGCTCCAATCCCGATGTCTGAAGCATCCGTTTCGACTGTAAAAGGCTGACTGAAATCTGGAAGTGATAACACTGGGGTTTTAGTCATAGCATCTTTTAGTTTCTGGAATGCTATAGTGGCCTGCTCTGTCCAAACAAATCCCTTCTTGGTCAGCAATTGAGTCAAGGGCTTGGCCATAGTGCCATAATTCTGGACAAACTTGCGGCAGTACCCGGTCAACCCAAGGAATCCACGCAACTCAGTAATGTTGGTAGGTTGAGGCCATTGTTCCATTGCCATGGTCTTCTCTGGATCTGTAGCTACACCTTTGGAAGAAATCACATGACCCAAATATTGAATTTCAGTCTGAGCAAAAGAGCATTTGGAAAGCTTCACAAACAACTGATGCTCACGCAAGGTCTGCAGTACCGAGCGGAGATGCGCCAAATGTTCCTCCCAAGTGGTACTGAAAACTAGAATGTCGTCCAGAAACATGATGACATACTTGCGATTAACTGGAGCAAAGATGCTGTTCATTAAGCACTGAAACGTTGGCGGTCCATTGGTCACCCCAAACGGCATAACACGAAATTGGAAGTGTCCAGAATGTGTCTTAAATGCAGTCTTCTCCTCATCCGGTTCATGCATACGAATTTGGTGATAACCTGCCCTGAGGTCCAGCTTGGAGAATTTTTTTGATCCTGCTAGTTCATCGAGTAATTCGTCAACCATAGGCAGAGGGAATTTGTTCTTCACAGTGATGGCATTGAGTTTGCGGTAATCCACGCAGAAACGCCAGCTGCCATCTTTTTTCTTAACCAGAAGTACTGGCGATGCATACGGGCTCATACTAGGTTTCACAATCCCTGCCTTGATCATCTCTGCCACCTGTCGTTCAATCTCGTCCTTCTGTTGTGGCGAGTATCGGTAAGGGCGAGAGTTCGGAGGGTTATGACCCACTTCCAAGGTAATTGCATGATCATACACTCTATGTGGAGGCAGGCCTGTTGGAGTTTCAAACACATCCTGGAACTCAGTTAAAACTGCACTAAGATCTTCTGGATATGAGCCTGGCATAGAAACAACATCGCCCGAAGAAGGATCAACCACTGCCATAGCCCAAATATCATTTCCATGCAAAGATTTGTCCAATTGCTCTATTGACATAGCTTGCAATTGCATAGTAGAAACAGGTTGAACACCTTGAAGGGAAATAGTAGTATCACCATGTGCAAATTGTAATGATTTGCCCTCCCAATCGCAATTCATCGGACTGTGACACTTAAGCCAGTCCATGCCCAGCACTGCATCATAGGCCCCCAGCTGGAGCACGCGCATGGGTGTCTCAAAAGTGTGACCCTGTGCCCACCAAGTTAGATTAGGAGCCTGAAACTTGGAATCCATAGCTTGACCATTGGCAACAGTAACTTTCACGGATGGAACGGCTACCAAGTCCAATGCAGCACATTTTGCAAAATTTTCATCCACAAAACTGTGACTACTACCCGAGTCAACCAGTGCTAACATGACCTGGTTGCCCACCAAAGCTCGAATGCGAATTGTTTCCGTATTATCAGCTCCGGAAACAGCATGTGCTGAAATCTGACAACACTCCAAAGTTTCAGGTTCAGACAGTAATTCCAATGCCTGAACTGCATCTTCCGTTAAAACTTCACCAAATTCACCCAACTGAATTGTCAGTAACTGCATGGGTTTCTTACACTGATGCTCTTTGCTGTACTTATCACCGCAACGAAAACACAGACCATTTGCTCGTCGGAAATCCCGTAACTGCCGCTCGCGGCCAAAATCATCAGTGTTCTTTCTGGAATTTGACGGAACGGAAGGAATGACAGTTGAAGGTGCCTGCTGCTAGATCTGTCGAGGAAATCGAGACCGTGGGCGCTGCAATTCAAGTTCTTCCTCCTGAATTTTGGCCAAACACACTGCTCGAGTGACACTGGTAGGTGCTTGTAACCGAACAGCAACTCTGAGCTCATCCTTCAGTCCCAGAACAAACTGAGATATGAAAAACCTGGAGTTAAGAGACGGATCCAAAGCTATCAAATGATACATGGCTGTCTCAAAAGCAGCCTTATACTCGGTCACCGTACTGGTTTGTTTCAGCTGTAAGAGATGTGTCATGTGTGTTTCAAACTCTCCTTGCCCAAATTCCAACTCAATTGCTGAAGCAAAATCATCCCACGGCCATAGACGTCGATGACGCTTGAATGCTTGCCACCACAGTGCTGCATGACCATCTAGATACAATGTCGCTGTCGAAACCCACTGGTGGTTTGGCACTTGATACATCTCAAAACAAGTAAGTGCTAAATCGACCCAGAGGTTGGGATTTTCACCATTGAAACGAGGAAAATTATGCTTGGGCGGTTTGATATACTGATCACGATCTCGCACTGCTGCACCATCCCGACGTTGCTCTGGAGCTTGATCGCGCACAGGCCTGAACTCCTGACGCGGCACCGGCGGTGGATCACGCACCTGAAGTTGTTCGACCGGTGAGGCTGGTGCTGTGATGAACACCTGACCCTCGTGATGTTCCCCCGGCACCCCTAGAAGTGGTGGCTGCAGGTTTGCTAACAGGGGAGCAGGGCGAGTGGTCGATGTCATCTCTTGCTCTGTGATGACGGATCCGGCCGGGGCAGCAGCCGCCTCTGCTTGCCGGTGGCGAATCGCGTCGACGTTCTCCTGAGTCGCTTTGATCTGCTTGCCCAAGGTCGAAATCCGGAGATCCATCGCCTCGATCTTGGTCAGCAGCTTCGCGAGCGACGACTGGATGGTCTCCGTGTTCTCCCCCATGGCGGTGAGGACGAGCTTCGTTTGCGCCGACGGCAGCGGTGGCTTCGACGGCGCCGTTGCGGCTCGCTCCAAACCGGGCGAACCCCGCTAGGGATTTTGGGCGAAAATTTGTGAAACAAATTTTCGCACCCTTCGCGGTGGAATTTTACAGCCCAATCGAGAGATTATGAGCGCAGACGGCCGCGATCTAGGCTCTGAATACCATTTGTGAGGACCCTGGGGTGGATCTCATAGCTTCCATGGCGATAGGTAGAAGAAAGGGGATGAGCAAGAGAGATACAGAGAGAGTTCAGAGAACGGAGAGAGGTTCAGAGAACAGAGAGATAGATGCAGACGTTTTCTCCATTCACAATCTAGTTCTGTTTACAAACTGGGCTATGTAGCCACGCACACAGCGCCCACACACACACCTAACCAGACCCACTGTCAGTCATATATGCGCTGTGCTAGCCTGACCGGTGGACCCTGGGTCCACCTGTCTGTCGTCCGGTGACGTCGGATCTGACGGAGCCGTGACACTCGCCCGCCTCGCGTCGCCTCCGCGTGGCCTCACCTCCACCACCTCACCACTGCGCCTGCTCACCTAGCCCGCCTCGCCTCGCCTCCGCGCAGCCTCGCCTCCACCATCTCACTGCGTGCCCCAGCCGCCGCGGCTGCTCGCCCTCAAGATGGCCCCGCCTCGTGACGCGCCGCCGTGCCAGCGAGCCTCCCTGCTCCGCGCCAGCCGCCACCCTGACCGGTCACGGCCCGCTCGCCCGCCTCTGGCCGGCCGAGCCCCTGCTCCACTCCACGCCACGCCTCCTGCGCCATGCCTCCTGCGCCAAGCCGCCGAGCCCCTGCTCCGGCTCGCCCGTCGCTGGTCGGCCGACCCCTGCTTTGCTTTGCCCCGAGCCAGCCAGCCGATGTGGCTCCGCCCTTGGCCTCCACCCTCGCCCCCAATCCGGCCCCGTGTTAGCTGTCCCCCTTCCTCGCGCGGTGGTCTGAGTCTGACAAGAAAAAGAGGGCTGGTGGGACTAAGAAAGGGATGGCGCCAAAACAAAGGACCACGTGGGTGCTATTCTTATATTGGAAATACATCTAAGTGGTCGTCTGACTATGTCTAGTATTATCCAGCACCGGTGTCCATATTCATCCGATGAAAAATCCAGGTGATATTCTGTAACGCCCAAGATGCGATCCTATCCCTATTTTGGCTCGAGGGCCTCGACAGGGATAGAAGCGCATCTCGTCGTTTCACAACAATGGATATCATTACAAGTACATGTAAAGAAGAGACGAGTATATGGAATTGGCTTACACTCGCCACAAGCTAAATTAGTGTCACATCAATACAACCACATATTCAAACATCATACATAAGAGCAGGGTCCGACTACGGACGAAATCAAACGATAAAATGACATCCATCCTTGCTATCCCAGGCTGCCGGCCTGGAACCCATCCTAGATCGATGATGAAGAAGAAGAAGAAGACTCCAAATCAAACAAGCATCACTCTCACGTCAAAGCATCGCATTACATGTACCTGCAACTGTTGTTGTAGTAATCTGTGAGCTACGGGGACTCAGCAATCCCATTACCAAGGGTATCAAGACTAGCAAAGTTTAATGGGTGAGGTATAGTTAAGTGCTGAGGCTGCAGCAAGCACTAATCATTTATTTGAGTGGCTAACTTACGATTACAAGAATAAGGGGGGTGATCGTCGCATAAACGGACGTGAACTAGTAATGATCACTAAGTGATCCTGAACACCTACCTACGAGTCAAACATAACCCCACCGGGTTCTCTTTCGGTTTAGAAATTCATGAGAAGAGACAGTCACGGTTACGCACACGGTTGGTGTATTTTATTTGAGTTTACTTTAAGTTTTTTATGACCGGATGTTAAACAAATTTCCAAGTTGCCACATAACCGCGGGCACGGCTACTCGAAAAGATTTAACCCTGCAGGGGTGCTCCAACTCATCCATTATAAACTAGCCACACGCTGTGTCGAAAAACCTCAACCACGAGATAGCCCGTAGTATCCTCAGAATCCCGGTGGAAAACCTCAACCTCGAGATAGCCCGAAGTATCATCTGGATCCCGTGCACAAGACGTTCGAGAAAGGTAAAACAAATCCAGCACGGCCGCCCGGCGTGTCGACAAACCCAATAGGAGCCACATATATCGTTCTCAGGACACGACCAAATGAGCTAGTGTACAGTGGCCTGATAGAAATCACCCGAGTTACCCCAGGTTGGCCCTGCACAGTGCTCTAGTTTGGACCAACACTCATGAGGAGCACTGACCCGAGGGTTGATTAATTATCCACGGGGTCATGACGCCCTATGCTAGTTTATTAGTTATTAGGCAAATGTAGTACCAATGTTTGGCCTTGCCAGAAGAGTTTTATTCCAAAACGAAAATCAAGGGGGTCCCCATAACAACCCCAAGCATGTTAGGAGCACTCAATATGGAACATAACACCGGTACACAAGTAACTAGGGCGGCAAAAGTGGAACAAAACACCGAGCAAAAGGCCAAGCCTTCCACCTTTTACCAAGTATATATGTGCATTAAGTTAAATAGCAATAATAATGTGATATCCCAAAATATCCATGTTGGCACATGGCAACAACTTGCACCTGCAACTAGCAACGCTATAAGAAGGGCTGAGCAAGCGGTAACATAGCCAAACAATGGTTTGCTAGGATGTGGAGGGGTTAGAGGCTTGTCATGGCATTTTGGGAGTCTTGACAAACAAGTGGTAGGTAGCGAGACATAGCGATAGAAACGAAACAGCTAGCATGGCAATGATAGTAGTGGTATCTAGGGAAATGGTCATCTTGCCTGAGATCCCGCTTGGAAGAAGAACAAATCCATGAAGTAGACGAACGGGACGTACTAGAATGAATCCTCACACTCCAAATGCTTTCGGAACTCTATCAAGAAGAAGCAATCCGGAAACAAACGATCAACACATGATATACACCACAATATATGCATCACATGATGGACATCAAATATGATGCGTGTTATGCACGACATGACAAAGCACAACAATCAACTTCTACACATTAAGTGAAGCTCAATATGCAACGAGTTGCATATTGACGAAACTCCATATTAGAATTACATAGTTCACTCCCGTTTAGGTACACGTCAATATTAAAAGTTGTTGAACATGGCAAGTGGTGAAGCATAGATAAACTATATATCTAGGCATCTTAAATGAGGTCGGAAACAACTTATAGTATTTCCGAAACGACCCCATATGTTAATTCAAAATTGGTCCAGATCTAAATTAACCATATTTTATATTTATTAAACAGCAAAATAAAGTGCACCGCGTGATTCTACACGTCATTCTAGTCGATTTACATATAGGGATCATATGAAACGGAGCTACGGTCTAGAAGGTACGACACACACAAGATGAACATGACATGAATGCAAAATGCATGAAAATGACAACCACAACACTTCAAAACATGGATGTAACATGATAACATGAATCTAGATGAAATTCTAAACAAGTTTCATATGCAACATAATCGGAACGGAGCAACGGTTCAACACATACAAGCAACACGAGTTTTAGTTATAATCTGCCCAAAAACAACAACATAGCACCTTGCAACCCACAAGTCAACAAGCTACATCCATCTAAAATGCACAACAAGGACATGGTGATGTAGTCTACATGATGCACAACTATCCATATCATTGCAGCAAAATAATAGAAGCATGGATCAATAGCAAATGAGCTCACAAGACGACTATAAAATATAGCAGATTAGGACTTAGTGAAAATAACAGTTTTCAACAGAGCAGTTTTTCATGAAGGCATGTTGGCAGCAATAAAACTATATGCTACAGGACATATCATGGCATAAAAATTTACAACGTGGTAGAGGGCATGATGCACTACAAATCATTCCATAATGGCAAGGTCTAATTATGCATAAAATCATGGCTAGCAACAACACAATATGGCATTATGAAATAATCAGATTCTCAGACAGTGAAATTTAGAGTAGACATGAGCAGCAGTTTATATCAGATTGTCATGTTTGATAGCAGAAACATCTATGATGCAAATCCTATACATGGAAACAAATGACACAACCTGGTATACATTAACATGCTCAACAAAAGACTCCATTGTGGAAACAACAAAAGAGCCCTAGGTCAATAGCAAATCACATGGCAACATGGCAACAAAATAACAGTTTCAGACTTAGAAATATTTAGACCCCTCCAAACAGCAACATTTTTATCACATGTTGGCAACAAGAAAATAACACCTAAACATGGATTACTATAGCAACCAAAAATACCAGGGCCTAGCACACATGTCCAAGAGCATATTTCATGTTTACAACTAATACAAAAAGCGCATGGATTAATTCACACAAAATAGAAAAAAGGGCACCACATTAAAAATAGCATGCACACAAACTTGCTCAAAAGACAAAACTAAGTGCATAGATAAATTCTAGGGATTTTGATACCCCAAAATCATATATAATATGAGTGTTTTTACTATAAAATAAATGACACAACATTTATGCGAGATTAGGACATAAACCGTTTTAGCAAGTTATGTATGCAAATTAAATGCAAACATAACATTAAACATTTTTATCGTGCATGAAAAAGGGATATAAATAATCTACACATTTTACATATATGGTTATGATTAATTCCGATGCACGATTAAATAATTATGCGCAATGCAAAATCATGACATTTATGCAAAATAAAGAAAACAACATGTTAAACTTTTTTATCATTTGCGAAAGCGGGATATTGCGAATCTACACAAAATTCTACACGTTTTACATATATAAACCATTTCGATACGATGCACGGTTATTTATTTATTAGCATTTTAAAATAGGGCATTTTCTGTAAATATGCACGTCCAATTAATAGCGAAATCGTTAGACAGGAAAAAAACTAAACAGGTTGAATCTGCTGCTACTGGCCCAACAGAGAACATGTGCGCAACATAGCTACATTACGCTCGGGCGGGGAATAGAGGGGCGCTCACCACAGACCACATGGGCTGGATCGATGAGGAGGCCCATGGGGCGAGCTGGGCCCTGCGCGGTGGTCAACGCATGCGTTGGCGAGGCGGACTGGGCCTTGGCGTGGCGCGGCCCACCAACGCTGGCGAGCGCCTAGCGGCGTCCTCCTCGTCTCGCCCGAACGAAGGTAGGAGGCGGCGGCGCTAGGGAAGACCACCGGGGCGGGGAGGTGGTCTCCGGTGAGCTGGGACAGCGGGGGCTGGCCGGAACGGTCGGATCTGGCCCCCCCGCACCGGATCCGGTCATCAGCGACGAAAAACAGGCGGCGGCGGCGGACTCCACGAGCGGTTTCTGCTGCAAGCTGGCCATGGCGGCTCCTGTAGAACGGGAGGGAGAGCGAGAGAGATTAGGGAGAGAAGATGGCATGATGGGGCGACGGGGGCATGACCTGGCAGAGGTGGTCACCGGCGGCGGCACTCCGGCAGCCGACCGGCGAGGCATAGGCGAAGGTAGGGAGGTGCGGGGGAATCAGGAGCCTCGGCTCCATGGGTGATGGCGGCTGGCTGCGGGGAGCTCGGGCGGCGGCGCGGGTGCCTTGGGCCCAGATGGGTTTTCCTGGGCCACGATCTAGGCTCGGCGGGCCTAGCGGCTATGGGAAGGAGACATGGGTCGAGTGGTGGCGGTTGGGGGTTGGTTGCGTGTGGAAAACGAGGAGAGAGGTTAGGGTTTCCATATTAGGACGAGGGGATGTCTATTTATAGCAGGGGAGGGCTAGGTTAGGGTTTTTTGCCCGTTTTCGGACCGTATGATCACGATCGGATGGTCCGGAATGGTTGGGGGTTAGGGTAGGCTTAGTGGACTGTGTAGTTGGACTAGGCTTAGAGAAGAGAGTGAAGTTGGGGCCCGTGATAGGGTTTTAAAACACCAAAAACGTCCGACAAATAAACCGATGACGGTGCCGCTACGGTGAACCGTTCGGGTATTGAACGACCTCCGACTGCGACGAAATTTGGCAGGCGGCCTACCTACAATAAAACAAGACCGCACGCCAACTTTCGACACAATCTGAGAATATTTTTCATGCACTTTTAAAACAATAATTCATCGATGTAGCGGGCACGTGTGAGTGTGGTTGGTCTCGAAATGGTCGTCGACGAGAACGGAGAGAACCGACAACTACAAACGAATGCAAGTTTTCAAAACGATGGCAACAGAGTGCTGATGCAATGCGGATGATGCGAATGATGCAATGATGAATGCGACAACCGAACGAATCACACGACGACAATGGAATAAAACGGGAATCTTCTGGAGCGTCGATCCCGGGCTGTTACATATTCGTCCTATCTATTTTTCATACATATTAACTCATCCGAGAACAATTACTCTGGCATGTAGTATTATTTTTTACACAGGGCAATTATTCAAAACAAAAATGGCGCTATACCGCGAATGCGGAGCGCGGGACAACATCATACACCAGCGTCCGTCCACGTCAAGCCGCCTCCCCATTGGTCCAGGCTACATCAAAACGCCACGGGCGACTCGCCATCCACGCTGGCTTACAAATGCCACAGCCGACTCGCCATCCGCGCAGGTTTCCAATGTCGCGGCTGATTCAAGGGTCAACACCGGCTTACAAACGCCGTGAAAAACTCTCGCATCCACGTCATCAAGCCGGTTTCGAACGCCGTGGATGACTTCCATGACTACATCAACACGCCGCGGCCACATCTGCCCGTACAAGCCGCCCAACGGATGCGCACGAGCCGTCGCCCCGCGGTCCGGTCTACATCAACACGCCCGGGCCACATCTGCCCGTACAAGCCGCCCAACGGATGCGCACGAGCCACCGCCCTGCGGTCCGGTCTACAATAACACGCCGGGGCCGCGCCTGCCCGCTCGAACCGCCAAACGGACATGCGCAAGCCGCCGCCCCCGCGGTCAGGTCTCCTACAACAACATTGGAGCAAAGGAAAAAGTGACATTTGGAATCATGTCTTACGCAACGTTGCCAAAGCCCGTGCCAGCCCCCACTCGCACTGGGTTACCCAATGGATAGATGCACTGGCTTGCCATCCCCCGGTCCGGTCTGCTTCTGCACATAAGAATAAACATAAGAGCTAGAGCCAGAGAGGAACCATCCCTAGAGAAGCTACCATTTGAGCCGGCCACCATTGAGCCGGCAATTCAAAGCCACCAGCAAAGAAAAAAAATGACCATGGAGGTGCCAGAAGAGCCGGACCAAGTGAAAATAGCAAAGAATGGATCAAGAGGCATATGCACTCAATTTGGCCACGACATTTGCCAAAGACATACGATGAGCATCACGGAGATCATCAATCCACCACATCGTCTCCAGTTTGAATAAATCCCATCGTTCAGCCGCCAACCTTATGTCGGTTTATGCCACAACCAAGTATGAAGACTCTTAAGCCGCCTCCTCGAGTCGACTTAAGACTCGGGGGCTACACAGATATGGCTCGGCAGATTTGATCGGCTTCAACAAATACAATAACCCCGGGTCATTACAAGGAATACAACCCGGTCCCGGGGGCTGCTGCCTTATTGGCAAAAAATTAAAAGTCGCCCAAGAGGACTAGCTTCCACGATGCGCAGTTCAAACATGGGTGCCCTGCCTTATGGGCGAAAAATTAAAGGTTGCCAAAGAGGACCAGCTGCCATGATGCGCTGTTCAAACATAGGTATCCTGTTTTATTGGATCATCATATTATCATATTATGATCAATGGAATAAAGCCGGCTTATCTGGACCCCAAATGTTTTGCAGTAGTAGCATTGTCTCATGTATATCCTATGCTGAGCTCTTCCATGATCATAGGTCACTTGGGGGCTTCGAACTCATCCAGTTTAGGTTTCTCACCCTCTTGATCCGGAAAAAACGCCACAAAATGGTTAAACCTGCCTGTATGCTTAATGCGACTCTGATCAGGTGACCCCGTGTACTCTTGACAAGTCAATCCACTTTGGACCCTGAACTTATCAAGGTTAAAACACCGGCTATAGGCACGTGAGAGCCGGCATGCAGAGAGCTAGGATAAACCATGGGTTATCACACCCGCTTCATTGAAGCTAGACTTGAGCCTCGAAAGCCGGTCTTTATGTCATGCCTTAAAAACTGACACTTTATATTCTGTTATCATATACATACATTATCCTGCATTGCATCATGCATCATACATACATATCAAGTCGGTTATCACACCGGGTTACATCATAACCTCTGCAGGAACAAATATATCTTTGATAGCCAAAATGGCTGGATTTTCATCATGGTTTAGCATAACCAGTATTAAATGATTGGGGTTTTTCAAGCCAGCTCGGAAGAATTGACTATTCTCGAAGAGCCGTCCTATCACATATAATGCCGGGTCATTTAATTGACCGGCTCTTAGTTTTCCTTAACTTGTGCTCTGTAGTAAAACTACAACACTTATGGATTTCTCACACATATATTTGCCGGGTTACACCGCAACCAGGAGCAGGGATTTCATTCCATAGCACAAAGGCATTATTCCAGGATATTCATACAAGACAACAAATTACCGGGTTACATTGCAACCACAGTTAAGCATTCATTCAAGTCACATCAATATCAGTTCAAGAGAACTTCTGAAGTGCATTATGATGTGTTATATTACTCTCACACGGTCCCAACTCGTTACAGGCAGACGACCCGATACTTGGGGGCTACATCATATGATGTTTTTCATTTCAAAGGAGAAGTGCATATAAGTCCCGAGTCACTGCAGTCATTCGACCCGGCACTTGGGTGCTACAGTATTCAACTGTTCAAACAGATTATAAGGTCCAAATTGAAGACTCGGCTCATCACATACTGATGAGCCGGCCCTTGGGGGCTACATGTGAAATGCAAGACATTCATATTATAACTGGCGACTTAGATGCCAACCCAGATTTCTCCAAAGCTATCTACCTACAATATTCAAACCCAAGTTCAAAGTCGCAGGCTGCTGCAGGCAAGACAACCTGGCACTTGGGGGCTACACAGTCAAAGATATTGTTGCAGATCACCAAGTCATCATGAACTGATAAACTTGGAGCTTGGGGGCTACAGGTAATATGGATATATCAAAAAATAGAAGAACACTTTCAAGATGTCAATTGTGAGCTAGACTGGTCTCACTTCTTCATGGAGCAGAAGCATTGAAAAAATGCCTCAGCGTTATCAAAAATCATGACCCGGCGTTATCAAAGATCATGACCCAGCAGAGTCTATATAAGCAACCTGACTTCACAAGTTGGCAAGTTCCACATCCATAAATCAGCAATGTTTTTATCCTAAGTTGGCATCCACTACATCTGATGACCCGACAAGATTCCCGCGTCCCATGAAGTGGTTTAACAACGGACGAATTTTTATTCCCAATATTTTCATCAAAGCCGAAGTAATGGAAGCTGGCTCAACTTCATATAGTTTTCTTATCTCCAGTATTTTCATCAAAGCTGGAGCAATGGAAGCCGGCTCAACATCATGTGGATTTCTTATTCCCAAAATTTTCATCAAACCAAAGCATTGGAGGCCGACTCAATGGCATATGGGTGTTTTATTCCCAATATTTTATTGCAAAGGACATGGACTTGGAAGATGATTGCGAAGACGACTCATTAATATGAAGAAGAAACCCGGATTTTCAAGGAGCCACTTCATTAAGTTAAGTCGGCCAGTGGATCAAGCCGGTTCCTTAACATATTTGTTATTCTTATTTCAGGAGCTTACCATGAATAAATTCAAGCTAACCCAGGGGCTAATGTCGAGGATATTACCCATGGTTTGACCCGGCCAGGAGTATGACCCAGCCCATCATTTGGCGGCTCATACGGGCGTCGTGTTTACCGGGTCAACCTGGACGGCAAGGCCCAAGGCCCAGTATGCACCCCGTGGAAGGCGGCTCATAGAAAGGCTTGGAGGGCAGGCTCATCGAGAAGGCCCAAGAAGAGGAAGAATTCCCTCACAAGAGAAACAAGACCCGGATTAGGATTCAAGAGAGACTAGTCCTAGTCCTACTCCCAGTAGGACTCTACATGTAAGCCTACCCCTTCAACCTATATAAGGAGGGGAAAGGCACCCCAAGAGGGACAAGTTCAAGTCATTAGAGATAGACCGATTAGAGGCTCTCAATACTAGAGGTAGCAAAATAGCACCCTTATAATCGAGATCATCCTCATCATCAATACACACAAAGCAGGACGTAGGCTTTTACCTCCATCGGAGGGGCCGAACCTGGGTAAAACTCGCGTCTCTCGATTCCGATCAACCCCGTTCAAGTTGCCACCTAGTTGCGATGGCCTCATACCTAAGTTCTCTCACGAGGACATCTGCTATGACAAAACCACGACACCTGGTGATCTGACTACTCATGAGGTAGTTCAACTGAGGCTGAAGGACAACTGGGGTACTCCTGTTGCTACTAAGATGGAGGCTCCGAAGGATGAGGATGAGGATGAGGGTGGTGATGAGCCCGATTATGAGTCGTCCGGCGAGGAGCCATCTTGGGCTAAGAAGCTCAAGAATAAGATGAAGAAGCTATTTTGTATGGGGGCACATGGTTAGTAGAAGGCACACGTGGCAGAGAAGAAGGCTCGGAGTCGCGAGAAGGTTATGATGAGGCATCTTGTCCTAGAGATTCCCAATGGGTCTAAGGACAAGATCACAGATGAGGAAGAGTGGACTGCTGATAACCCACAAGTCTAGGGGATCGTTTGTAGCCTTTTTCGATATGTAAGAGTGTCGAACCCAACGAGGAGCTAAAGGTAGAATTAATATTCTCAAAAGTTCTATCGACCACCGATACAACTTTACGCACGCCAACGCTTACTTTACCTAGAACAAGTATGCAACTACATTGCGGGAAGGAAACTACAAGTACTTAGTAGGTGTAATAGATAGTTTTGCAAGGTATTAAAGAACACAGAAATAAAAGTTAGGTGCTATTTTAGATAAAGATTAATTAAGTTAGTTGTTTAGTAGAAAGCTTTTTTGTAACGCAAGAGAAAGATTATCCATAGGCAATTGAACATAACACGATAGATACTTGTCATATGCAATGAGGGAGAGGCATACACTAACACACTTTCCGTACTTGGATCATATGCACTTATGATTGGACCTCTAGCAAGCATACGCAACTACTAGAAATCATTAAGGTAAAGCCAACCATAGCATTGAACATCAAGTCCTCTTTACTCCCATATGCAAACAGTCCCCTTACTCGGGTGTAAGCTTATGTCACTCTAGCCACCCACTATAAGTGAATCATGAACATATTGCAAACCCTACAGCGGGAATCCACCACGTGTCCGTGGCACGGAAGGCACCATAGGACAGCACCATATCAACATACAACTCATATCAATAACATCATACCACAATTAACCCATAGGACAAAAGAAATCTACTCAAACATCATAGGATAGACACACATCATTGGATAATAATATATAGCATTAAGAACCTTTTTTAAGTAGAGATTACAGCGGGTAAGAGAGGTTTTACAATGCTGCATGGAGGGGGAGAGATTTAGTGGTGACGGCGGCGAAGTTGTTGGTGTAGATCGCCGTCATGATGGTTGCCTCGGCGGCGCCCCGGCGCCACCGGGAGAGAGGGGGAGAGAGCCCCTCTCCTTATTCTTCTTCCTTGGTCCCCCTAGGTGGGAGGAGAGTTTCCCCTCTGGTCCATGGCCGCCATGGCTCCCATAGGGCAGGAGCCCCTCCGAGATTGGATCTACCTATCTGTTTCTCTTCTGTTTTCGCCACTGTTTTCTGACCCCTTCACCGTTTCTTAAATATCCGGAGATCCGTAACTCCGATTGGGCTAAAATTTTGAGGGGATTTTTATCGGAAAATTATATTTCTTGCAGCGAAAGTAGGGCTGCAACCGACTTAATGGGGAGCCACGAGCTAACAGGGCGCGGCCAACCCCCCTGGCCGCTCTCTGTTGCATGGTGGGGCCCTCGGGCACCGTGTTGCGTTGATTCTTCTTCCCAAAATTTGTTGGGGAAAGTTGCATGGGAAACAAAATTTTCCTACGCACACGCAAGATCTATCCATGGTGATGAGCATCTACGAGAGGCAGAGTGGATCTACATACCCTTGTAGATCGCTAAGCGGGAAGCGTTAAGAAACGCGGTTGATGTAGTCGAACGTCTTCGCGATCCAAATCGCTAGCCATCCCGCGATCCAATCACGATCTAGCGCTGAACGGACGGCACCTCCGCGTTCAGCACACGTACAGCTCGATGATGATCTCCGCCTTCTTGATCCAGCAAGAGGAAGCGGAGAGGTAGATGAGTTCTCCGGCAGCGCGACGGCGCGGCGGCGGTGGTGGTGGAACTATTCCGGCAGGGCTTCGCCTAAGCACCGTCGGAATCTATTTGGTGGAGGAACTAGGGAATAGAGAACTAGCACGTGGACTTGTGTATTTGGGGCTCTATTCCTCTAGTATATATAGGAGGGAGGGGAGGAGGCAGCCTCCCTAGGGTTTCCCCTAGGGGTTCGGCCGAAGGAGGTGGAGGTGGAGCCTCCCACCAATCCTACTCCTAGTAGGATTCCTTCTTCCTACTTGGAAACCTTCTCCACTTGGGGTTTTTCCTTTCCCACCTTTCCTAGCCGCATGGGCCTTGTGGGGCTGGTTTTCCCAGCCCACTAAGGGCTGGTGCACCCCCCCTCAGGCCCATGTGGCCTCCCGGCGTGGGTGGCCCCTCCCGATGACCCTACGGCACTCCCGGTACACTACCGGAAATACCCGAAACTTTCCCGGTGGCCAAAACGGGACTTCCTATATATCAATCTTTACCTCCGGACCATTCCGGAGCTCCTCGTGATGTCCGGGATCTCATCCGGGACTCCAAACAACCTTTGGTCACCACCATACATAACTCAATACTACCGAAACGTCATCGAACGTTAAGTGTGCAGACCCTGCGGGTTCGAGAACTATGTAGACATGACCGAGACACCTCTACGGTCAATAACCAATAGCGGGACCTGAATGACCATATTGGTTCCTACATATTCTACAAAGATCTTTATCGGTTGAACCTCTATGTCAAGGATTCGGTTAATCCTGTATCATGTTCCCTTTGTTCTTCGGTATGTTACTTGCCCGAGATTCGATCGTCGGTATCTCTATACCTAGTTCAATCTCGTTACCGGCAAGTCTCTTTACTCGTTCCGTAATACAAGATCCCATGGCCAACACTTTAGTCACATTGCTTGCAAGGCTTATTGTGATGTTGTATTACCGAGTGGGCCCTGAGATACCTCTCCGTCATACGGAGTAACAAATCCCAGTCTCGATCCATGCCAACTCAACAGACACCTTCGGAGATACCTGTAGAGCATCTTTATAGTCACCCAGTTACGTTGTGACATTTGATACACACAAGGTATTCCTCCGATGTCAGTGAGTTGCATGATCTCATGGTCATAGGAACAGATACTTGACATGCAGAAAACAATAGCAATAAACTGACACGATCATATGCTACGTTCATAGTTTGAGTCTTGTCCATCACATCATTCTCCTAATGATGTGATCCTGTTATCAAATGACATCTCATGTCTATGGCTAGGAAACCTTGACCATCTTTGATCAACGAGCTAGTCCACTAGAGGCATACTAGGGACACAGTGTTGTCTATGTATCCACACATGCAATTGAGTTTCCAATCAATACAATTATAGCATGGGCAATAAACGATTATCATGAACAAGGAAATATAATAATAACTACTTTTATTATTGCCTCTAGGGCATATTTCCAATAGTCTCCCACTTGCACTAGAGTCAATAATCTAGCTCATATCACTATGTGATTTACATTGTAATGAATCTAACACCCATACAGTTCTGGTGTTGATCATGTTTAGCCCTTGGAAGAGGTTTAGTCATCGGGTCTGCGACATTCAGATCCATGTGTACTTTGCAAATATTTATGTCCTCCTCCTTGATGTAATCGCGGATGGAATTGAAACGTCGCTTTATGTGTCTGGTCCTCTTGTGAAACCTTGGTTCCTTGGCTAGAGCAATGGCACCAGTGTTGTCACAGAACAGAGTCATTGAGTTTACTGCACTGGGCACTACTCCAAGATCTGTCATGAACTCGTTCATCCAGACACCTTCCTTCGCCGCCTCCGACGCAGCGATGTACTCCGCTTCGCATGTAGAATCGGCTACCACGCTCTGCTTGGAACTGCACCAGCTTACCGCACCCCCATTAAGAATAAATACATATCCGGTTTGAGACTTAGAGTCATCCGGATCAGTGTCAAAGCTTGCATCGACGTAACCCTTTACGACGAGCTCTTGATCAACTCCATAAACGAGAAACATGTCCTTAGTCCTTTTCAGGTACTTAAGGATATTCTTGACCGCCGTACAGTGTTCCATTCCTGGATCACTTTGAAACCTTCCGGCCATACTTATGGCAAGGCTGACATCGGGTCTTGTGCACAGCATTGCATACATGATAGAGCCTATGGCTGAAGCATAGGGGACGACACTCATCTTTTCTCTATCTTCTGCAGTAACTGGGTATTGAGTCTTACTCAACTTCACACCTTGCAATACAGGCAAGAACCCCTTCTTGGACTGATCCATTTTGAACTTCTTCGAAACTTTGTCAAGGTATGTGCTCTGTGAAAGTCCTATTAAGCGTCTCGATCTATCTCTATAGATCTTGATGCCTAATATGAAAGCAGCTTCTCCTAGGTCCTTCATTGAAAAACTCTTGTTCAAATATTCCTTCACCCTTTCCAACATTTCTATATTGTTTCCAATCAGCAATATGTCATCCACATATAATATTAGAAACGCTATAGAGCTCCCACTCACTTTCTTGTAAATACAAGCTTCTCTGTAAACTTGTATAAACCCGAACGCTTTGATCACCTCATCAAAGCGAAGATTCCAACTCCGAGATGCTTGCACCAGTCCATAAATGGATCACTGGAGTTTGCAAACTTTGTCAGCATTCTCTGGATCGACAAAACCTTCTGGTTGCATCATATACAACTCTTCCTTAAGGAAACCGTTAAGGAACGCTGTTTTGACATCCATCTGCCAAATTTCATAATCGAAAAAGGCAGCTATTGCTAACATGATTCTGACGGACTTAAGCATCGCTACGGGTGAGAAGGTCTCATCGTAGTCAACTCCTTGAACTTGTGAAAAACCCTTTGCCACAAGTCGAGCTTTATAGACGGTGACATTACCGTCCGCATCCGTCTTCCTCTTAAAGATCCATTTGTTCTGAATGGCCTTTCGCCCTTCAGGTAATACTTCCAAAGCCCATACTTTGTTTTCATACATGGATCCCATCTCGGATTTCATGGCCTCTAACCATTTCTCAGAATCCGGGCCCATCATCGCTTCTCCATAGCTCGTAGGTTCATCGTTATCCAACAACATGATCTCTAAGACAGGGTTGATGTACCACTCAGGAGTAGTACACGTCCTTGTCGACCTACGAGGTTCGATAGCAACTTGATCCGAAGCTTCATGATCATCATAATTAACTTCCTCTTCAACCGATGCAGGCTCTACAGAAACATCTTTCTGCGCTGCGCTACTCTCAGGTTGAAGTAAAGGTTCAACAACCTCATCAAGTTCTATCTTCCTCCCACTCAATTCTTTCGAGAGAAACTCTTTCTCAAGAAATGTTCCATTTTCAGCGACAAATAATTTGCCTTCGGATCTGAGATAGAAGGTATACCCAACTATCTCTTTTGGGTATCCTATGAAGACGCATTTCTCCGCTTTGTGTTCCAGCTTTCAGGCCGAAGCTTTTTGACATATGCATCACATCCCCAAACTTTAAGAAACGACAACTTTGGCTTCTTGCCAAACCACAGTTCAAATGGCGTCGTCTCAACGGATTTTGATGGTGCCCTATTTAATGTGAATGCAGCTGTCTCTAATGCATAACCCCAAAACGATAGTGGCAAATCGGCAAGAGACATCATAGATTGCACCATATCCAATAAGGTTCGATTACGATGTTCGGACACACCATTACGCTGTGGTGTTCCAGGCGGTGTCAATTGCGAAACTATTCCACACTGTCTTAAGTGACTGCCAAACTCATAACTCAGATATTCTCCTCCTCGATCAGATCACAGGAATTTAATCTTCTTGTTATGATGATTCTCAACTTCACTCTGAAATTGCTTGAACTTTTCAAATGTTTCAGACTTGTCTTTCATTAAGTAAATATACCCATATCTACTTAAGTCATCAGTGAAGGTGAGAAAATAACGATATCCACCACGCGCCTCAATGCTCATCGGACTGCACACATCAGTATGTATGATTTCCAACAAGTCACTTGCCCGTTCCATTGTTCCAGAGAACGGGGTCTTAGTCATCTTGCCCATGAGGCATGGTTCACATGTGCCAAGTGATTCAAAATCAAGTGACTCCAAAAGTCCATCAGCATGGAGCTTCTTCATGCGTTTTACACCAATATGACCTAAGCGGCAGTGCCACAAGAAAGTGGTACTTTCATTATCAACTCTACATCTTTTGGCATCAATGTTATGAACATGTGTATCATCACTATCGAGATTCAATAAGAATAAACCCCTCACATTGGGTGCATGACCATAAAAGATATTACTCATATAAATAGAACAACCATTATTCTCTGATTTAAATGAGTAACCGTCTTGCAATAAACAAGATCCAGATATAATGTTCATGCTTAACGCAGGCACTAAATAACAATTATTCAGGTTCATCACTAATCCCGATGGTAATTGAAGAGCGAGCGTGCCGACGGCGATCACATCGACCTTGGAACCATTTCCCACGCGCATCGTCACTTCATCCTTCGCCAGCCTCCGTCTATTCCGCAGTTCCTGTTTTGAGTTGCAAATGTGAGCAACCGAACTGGTATCAAATACCCAGGCACTACAACGAGAGTTGGTAAGGCACACATCAAAAACATGTATATCACATATACCTTGTTTGGTGTTGGCCGCCTTCTTGTCAGCCAGATACTTGGGGCAGTTCCGCTTCCAGTGACCAGTTCCCTTGCAATGAAAGCACTCTGTTTCCGGCTTGGGTCCAGCCTTGGGTTTCTTCACGGGAGGGGCAACTGCTTTGCCACTCTTCTTGGAGTTACCCTTCTTACCCTTGCCATTCTTCTTGAAACTAGTGGTTTTATTGACCATCAACACTTGATGCTCCTTCTGAATCTCAGACTCAGCGACTTTCAACATCGCAAACAGCTCGGCGACTGACTTGTTCATCCCGTGCATGTTATAGTTCAACACAAAGCTCTTGTAGCTAGGTGGCAGTGATTGAAGAACTCTGTCAGTGATCGCCTCTGGCGGAAGGGGCATCCCCAATTCAGCCAGATGGGTGGAATACCCAGACATTCTGAGTATGTGTTCACTGATAGACCCGTTCTCCTCCATCTTGCAAGCATAGAACTTATCGGAGGTCTCATACCTCTCGATCCGGGCATTCTTCTGAAAGATAAACTTCAACTCCAGGAACATATCATATGCTCCATGACGTTCAAAACGTCTTTGAAGTCCCGGTTCTAGGCCATACAACATTGCACATTGAACCATTGAGTAATCATCAGAACGTGCCTGCCAGGCGTTCGCAACGTGTGCAGACTCTACTGGAGCGGGTGGATCACCAAGCGCTGCATCAAGGACATAAGCCTTTTGGGAAGCCGTAAGGATAATCCTTAGATTACGGGCCCAATCCACAAAGTTACTTCCATCATCTTTTAACTTAGCTTTCTCTAGGAACGCATTAAAATTCAGGGGTGCTACTGCGCGAGCCATTGATCTACAACATAAATTTTGCAAAGACAACTTAGACTATTGTTCAAGATAATGAGTTTAGTTAATCATATAACTTAAAAACTCCCACTCAAATTGACATCCCTCCGGTCATTCGAGTGACACATGATCCAAATTCACCAACTCAAGTCCGATCATCACGTGAGATGAGGTGGTTTCATTGGTGAACATCTTCATGTTGATCATATCTACTATATGACTCATGTTCGACCTTTCGGTCTCTTGTATTTCGAGGCCATGTCTGTACATGCTAGGCTCATCAAGTTTAACCCGAGTGTTCCGCACATGCAACACTGGCTTGCACCCGTTGTATGTGAACGTAGAGTCTATCACACCCGATCATCACGTGGTGTCTCGAAACGACGAACTTTCGCAACGGTGCACACTCGGGGAGAACACAATTTTATCTTGAAATTTTAGTGAGGGATCACCTTATAATGCTACCGTCGTCCTAAGCAAAATAAGATGCATAAAAGGATTAACATCACATGCAAATCATAAGTGACATGATATGGCCATGAACTTGTGCTTTTGATCTCCATCTCCAAAGCACCGGCATGATCTCCATCATCACCGGCATGACACCATGATCTCCATCATCTTGATCTCCATCAACGTGTCGCCATGAGGTTGTCGCGCCAACTGTTGCTTCTACGACTATTGCTAACTCATAGCGATAAAGTAAAGCAAAACGGTGAAAATAAATTAAAGACAACCCTATGGCTCCTGCCGGTTGCCGTACTCATCGACATGCAAGTCGTGATATTCTATACAATACATGATCATCTCATACATCACATATATCTCATCATGTAATTGGCCATATCACATCACAACATACCCTGCAAAAACAAGTTAGACGTCCTCTAATTCTTGTTGCATGTTTTACGTGGCTGCTACGGGTATCTAGCAAGAACGATTCTTACCTACGCAAAAACCACAACGGTGATACACAAATTGCTATTCAACCTTCTCAAGGACCGCCTTTGTCGAATCTGATCTAACTAAAGTGGGAGAGACAGACACCCGCCAGCCATCTTTATGCAACAAGGTTACATGTTAGTTGATGGAACCGGTCTCTCATAACTGTACAAGTAATGTTGGTCCGGGCCGCTTCATCCCACAATACCGCTGAATCAAGAAAAGACCAAGGGAGGAAGTAATCTGAATATCAACGCCCACAAACTCTTTTGTGTTCTACTCGTGATCTCATCTACACATAGACCTAGCTCTGTTACCATTGTTGGGGAACGTTGCATGGGAAACAAAATTTTCCTACACACATGCAAGATCTATCCATGGTGATGAGCATCTACGAGAGGGAGAGTGGATCTACATACCCTTGTAGATCGCTAAGCAGGAGCGTTAAGAAATGCGGTTGATGTAGCCGAACGTCTCCGCGATCCAAATCGCTAGCCATCCCGCGATCCAATCACGATCTAGCGCCAAACGGACGGCACCTCCGCGTTCAGCACACGTACAGCTCGATGACGATCTCCGCCTTCTTGATCCAGCAAGAGGGAGTGGAGAGGTAGATGAGTTCTCCGGCAGCGCGACGGCGCGACGACGGTGGTGGTGGAACTATTCCGGCAGGGCTTCGCCTAAGCACCGTCGGAATCTATTTGGTGGAGGAACTAGGGAATAGAGAACTAGCACGTGGACTTGTGTCTTTGGGGCTCTATTCCTCTAGTATATATAGGAGGGAGGGTAGGAGGCAGCCTCCCTAGGGTTTCCCCTAGGGGTTCGGCCGAAGGAGGTGGAGGTGGAGTCTCCCACCAATCCTACTCCTAGTAGGATTCCTTCTTCCTACTTGGAAACCTTCTCCACTTGGGGTTTTTCCTTTCCCACCTTTCCTAGCCGCATGGGCCTTGTGGGGCTGGTTTGCCCAGCCCACTGAGGGCTGGTGCACCCCCCCCTCAGGCCCATGTGGCCTCCCGGCGTGGGTGGCCCCTCCCGATGACCCTCCGGCACTCCCGGTACACTACCGGAAATACCCGAAACTTTTCCGGTGGCCAAAACGGGACTTCCTATATATCAATCTTTACCTCCAGACCATTCCAAAGCTCCTCGTGACATACGGGATCTCATCCGGGACTCCGAACAACCTTCGGTCACCACCATACATAACTCAATACTACCGAAACGTCACCGAACGTTAAGTGTGCAGACCCTGCGGGTTCGAGAACTATGTAGACATGACCGAGACACCTCTACGGTCAATAACCAATAGCGGGACCTGGATGCCCATATTGGTTCCTACATATTCTACGAAGATCTTTATCGGTTGAACCTCTATGTCAAGGATTCAGTTAATCCCGTATCCTGTTCCCTTTGTTCTTCGGTATGTTACTTGCCCGAGATTCGATCGTCTGTATCTCTATACCTAGTTCAATCTTGTTACCGGCAAGTCTCTTTACTCGTTCCATAATACAATATCCCGTGGCTAACACTTTAGTCACATTGCTTGCAAGGCTTATTGTGATGTTGTATTATCGAGTGGGCCCTGAGATACCTCTCTGTCATACGGAGTAACAAATCCCAGTCTCGATCCATGCCAACTCAACAGACACCTTCGGAGATACCTGTAGAGCATCTTTATAGTCACCCAGTTACGTTGTGACGTTTGATACACACAAGGTATTCCTCCAATGTCAGTGAGTTGCATGATCTCATGGTCATAGGAACAGATACTTGACATGCAGAAAACAATAGCAATAAACTGACACGATCATATGCTACGTTTATAGTTTGGGTCTTGTCCATCATATCATTCTCCTAATGATGTGATCCCGTTATCAAATGACATCTCATGTCTATGGCTAGGAAACCTTGACCATCTTTGATCAACGAGCTAGTCCACTAGAGGCATACTAGGGACACAGTGTTGTCTATGTATCCACACATGCAATTGAGTTTTCAATCAATACAATTATAGCATGGACAATAAACGATTATCATGAACAAGGAAATATAATAATAACTACTTTTATTATTGCCTCTAGGGCATATTTCCAACAAAATTCACATATATTCCAAAACAAATCGCCATAAATTTTTATCGTGTTTGGACTTCGTTTGAAATGGATATTCTGCAAAACAAAAATTACAGAAAAAACAGGAACTGGCAGTGGGCACTGGATAAGTAAGTTAGTCCCAAAAATAATATAAAATGTTGCCAAAAGTATATGAAAGTTGTAGAATATTGGCATGAAACAATCAAAAAATATAAATACGACGGAGACGTATCAACTGCTCAGCATTGCAAGTGGACCGACTCGGAGGAGGATCTCCGTGCAGCTTCACAGGATCTACCTGCTGCTTCAGAGGACGAGTCCGACGTGCAGGGGGAGTGGTGATGGTGTTCTGGAGCATGGCTAACACCCTGGACCGTTGTAGTGTTCTTTGCCCTTTTGGTGTCTCGATGCCAAAGGGGGGTAAAGTTTAGGGATTTCCTGAGTCACGAGTGTGTCTTAGTTGCTTGTTTCTTCACTCTTGAACTCTTTTATCATTTGCTTTGGTTTGCGGTTTGTGTTTGTGAGATATAGAGACCAAGTCATATGGTGTGAGACATATGCTACCCTATGCTACCCTTCCACTTATCTATGTATGTCGAAGTACCTTGCTAGTATGTGAGTTTATGCTTATCATGTGCCCTATCTTTATGCTCACATGCTATCTCTTGCATCCATGCTTATCTCTCAATTATGTTGATTCAAGTGTTACCATGTCTATAAATTATAGGGGGAGTGTTAAACCTAGTGTGTGTGCTTTGCATTCCAAAAGCATGCATAAATAGTGAACAAATCTAGGGGGAGCCCGTCTATATTTTGTAGATGTTGGGTTTGCCGGTCATCATGTTATTTACTTTGTGCAAATCTCGTATTGTCATCAATCCACCAAAAAGGGGGAGATTGTTAGGGCATATTTCTCCCTTAGTGGTTTTGGTGATTGATGGCAATGCTTTTGCAAACTAATCGTGTGCATTGAGCATTTCAGATAATCTATCATATGGCACAATACGTTTCGAGCCCCTCAGAGTTTATAAGTGAAGACGGTTATTTCCTACGTTTCTTTTTTGATGGATTTGAGTCGTAGGAGTACCGTACTATTAAGAGGGGTCCGCTTCAGAAAGGTTTGGATGGAATCAACACGTACACACTTTCATTTGCACCCTCATTCCTTCCCCACATCGATGGAGTTGCTCCTCTATTTCCTGTGCATAGGTCCTAAAGGCCCCAAGCGATAGTACTGCTCTGGGAAGTGATAGTACCACTTATTAGCGGCAATACCGATGTCCAGTACCGCGTGTACTACTGAAGGGATCGATAGAAGAGACGTCTAGAGGGGGGTGAATAGACTACTTGCAAGAATTAAAACCTAACCTTTTCCCAAGTTAATTGGTGGGCAGTTTTAGCAATTATAACAAGTCTAATGCACCCTACACATGCTAGTCAACAAGTATGGCAACGGAAAGTAAGACAAGCACATCTAAGATAGAGTAGAGATAGGAAGATCAAACGCAATTGGAGACGCAAGGATTTTTCCCGTGGTTCCGATAGGTGGCGCTATTGTACATCCACTTTTATGGAGTCTTCAACCCACGGAGGGTAACGGTCGCGAGAGTCCACGGAGGGCTCCACCCATAAGGGTCCACGAAGTAGTAACCTTGACTATTCCATAACGGCTTCCGTCCACGAAGGACTAGCCTCACTATGGGTAGATCTTCATGAAGTAGGCGATCTCCTTGCCCGTACAAACTTCTTGGTTCAACTCCACAACACGAAGTAGGAGGCTCTCAAGCGACACCTAACCAATCTAGGAGGCACCACCCTCCAAAAGGTAATAGGCTCGATAGTGATGATGAACTCCTTGCTCTTGTGCTTCAAGATGATAGACTCCTCAACACTCAATAACTCTCTCACAGATTTGGCTTGGTAGAAGAGGTTGATTGGGTGGAAAGCAACTTGGGGAGGCTAGAAATCAAGATCCATATGGTTGGAGTGGATGATCTTGATATCAACACAAGGGTAGGTGGTTCTCTCTCAGAAATTTGGATATGGGAAGTGGTGAACTGTTCTGAGTGCTTCTCTTGCGAGTGGGAGGTGGTGGAGGGGTATATATAGGCATCTCCAAAATCCAACCGTTACAACATTATTGACCATCTCGGTGAAACCGATGCAAATCTCGGTTGTACCGATCTGTTCAAAATGTGGCAACTTTCGGAATCTCGATGAGACCGATATAGGAAACTCGGTTGTACCGAAATCAGTGGCCGAGGCAGTTTCCAAGACTCGGTGAGACCGAAACACAAAACTCAGAATTTCCGACTTAGTGAATTGGATCACTAGAAGGTTGGTCACTGAAACTCGGTTGCACCGATGTGAACTCGGTTGCACCGAATAGCTAGGGTTTGGCTAGGGTTCTGTCTTAGGTTTTGACTCGGTGTAGCCGATGTGGAATTCTTGGTGGCACCAATTTTGAGTGGTAGGGTTTAGACAGAGTATTTTGTGGGAGAGCTTGTGGGTGTTTTTGGTGGCTAGCACTTGTGCACGTGGAGCAATTTTTTCACCAATAATACCTTACCCCCTTTTAATAGTATTGGCTTTCCTATAGACTCAAAGTGATTTCTCATAAAGTAAAAAAGAGAGTCTTCTAGCTTGAAGCTTTGCCAATCCATTCCTTGCTCTTCTTCTTCTTGGGGAATCTCCTCACACCCTTTGCCAACCCTCTCTGTGGACTAAATCTGAAATAAACTAGGTAGAAATATTAGTCCAAGAGACAATGTATGTTGTCATGAATTATCAAAACCACCAAGGGAGCAGATGTGCTTTCAATCTCCCCTTTTTTGGTAATTGATGACAACATACAATCAAAGCTTCAAATAAGGATATGCAAAGATATAATGAAGACTTTGAGAGACACATGACTAAAACTTGCTCCCCCTAGATGTGTGCCATCCTTTTAACGGGATAGTTGCTTTGGAATGCATGGATACACATATGGAAGAAGGGATATGATTAGTCATATGTATCTTGGCTATATGCATCAAATATATATGAATGAGTTGTATCCTTGCTCAAGACTTCACCCTTGCAAACAATATGTGCAAGAAGCAAGAGATCATCTTGATCGAAGATAGGGTGCATATACTTACCTTGAGTTCTTGAGCATCCTAATGGTAGAAAAAAACTTGAGAAAACAATGTTAGGAAACACAAGAATATTCTACAAATCCAAATGCACTAGAACTCAAAAGTGCCAAGATGTGGAGAACATATAGTAGATAGTATTTCTAAAGATTGATGTGTCTCCAAGATCATTTAGAGCTTTCTCCCCTAAATATAAACTTGTAGGTCATCCTCTCCCCTTAATCTTAGCATGTAAGTATTGGGAGTAGGTAGGGTGAGAAAATTCTAACATGAGTAGTCAAATAAAACATATTCTCTTACTCCTCAAATGATAGGACAAGATTAGGCATGCTCTCCCCCCCTTGGGAAAGTAATGAAACTTCTCCCCCTACTTTAGTATTCTCCCCTTGTCTAGACATAAACCATTGATATTCTCCCCCTTAAGTGTATCTCCCCCTTTGCATTGAAGCATGTATCTCCCCATTAGCATTGAAGCTTTGGTATTTCTCCCCCGTTGGCATTAATTTCCAAAAAGGTTCATACACAGGGTCAGACAAACAGGGATCATGGAGATAGAAGGGATCCTAGACAACAAGGGTCATAGAATGTAGGGTTCATGGAAAGATAGGAATCATAGAGAGCATTATAGACTAAGGGATCATAGAGAAGAACTTCTCCCCATTTCACTAGTCTGAAAGCTTGTAAGACATCTCCTTCTTTGACTTAGGGATCCTTGAATAAAGTTTATCCCCCTAAAGTTTTTTTTATATCAAAGGGATCATTGAATAAATAAGGATTTGCTAATATGAACATAAAACTTAGAAGAAAACAAAGTCAGTGGCTCCGAGACAAATGAGTCGGTGGAATCGAAATGAGGTCCTGCAAATTCATCTGCATAATCGGTGAGACCGAGAGATTTGAGTCGGAGTCTCCGAGGTCTAAATAGAAACTAGGCAAAAACTCAGAAACTTGCAAATGAGTTTTGAAAACTTGCAATTAAATGTCAAAAAGATCTGCAGAGAGTTTGCAAACGAATTTACAGAGAATTTTCAACTAGATAGGATTTGAAAGGTTCCAAGAAATCTTGCAAATATAGGGTGAACCACATAAGAATCTTTATCTAGATGATGGTCGGTGACTAGGTCACCTATATTAGAGTATATTGACTTAGGAGCCAAGCAAGAATACTTAATCATAGGTCATACTCATCGTTAAGCTCAAAATGGGGTTACCATTTTTCGATTAAGCATTTTGATGTTTTCATATCACTTGAGTTGCTTTATCTCATGTCTTGGAGTAAAGCTTTTTCAAGGATATGAGCACATACCTTTGAGTGATGTTGATGATGTGGCATGTAGGAGAACTTGTTGTGGATGCTTGATGTTAATGAAGATCATCTTGAGTTGGGAGAAATCCTTGTACGACTTGTTCTCTTTTCTCCTACATGGATTAGTCATGCAATGAAGAACACGATATATCCAAATAACTTGATACCAATTGGGAATCATCAATTGTGATCTTGTCAAATGTATGTCAAGGATATGGTTTGAGTTGTCTTCTTCCTTCCATCATCAAAGAAAGGTTGTGGATACTTGGTTATGACAAGATTGCTTATGATGTGAGTTGTTGGCAATCTTGTGGAATGAAGTTCTTCCAAGTACCTACAAAAGATTAGTTGCAATACAAGGGAGCATATATTTCCAAGGCATATGATAGCATTATATCAAAGATAGCATGGAATAGTCATGTAAGTTCATGCCCTTGCATGCAACCGAGTGAGTCTAGCTAAAGTTTGAAGTATCAAGGATGTTCAACTCACTCCTCAAGTGACAAAACACTTTCTTATCAAGTGGCTTATTAAAGATATCAGCCAATTGTTTTTCAGTACGAACATGCTTGAGATTGATATCTCCTTTGGCAACATGATCACGAATGAAATGATGTCAAACTTGAATATGCTTAGTTCGAGAATGTTGAACGAGATTATGAGCAATTTTGATAGCACTCTCATTGTCACATAACAATGGTACATGTCTCACATGTATGCCATAGTCCTTAAGAGTTTGAGTCATCCAAAGCAATTGAGCACAACATGATCCAGCGGCAATGTATTCCGCTTCGGCGGTAGATAGAGATACTGAGTTATGTTTCTTGGAGGACCAAGACACAAGAGATCTACCAAGAAATTGACAAGTACCCGAGGTGGATTTTCTATCAACCTTATCTCCAGCATAGTCCGAGTCGGAATAGCCAACTAGGTTAAAAGAAGATCCCTTGGGATACCATATGCCAAATTTTGGTGTATGTATCAAGTATCTCACAATTCTTTTCATGGCCTTAAGATACACTCTTTAGGAGCAGCTTGATATCTAGCACACATTCAAACACTAAGCATGATATCGGGACGGGAGGCACATAGATATAACAATGAACCAATCATAGATCGATAAACCTTTTGATCAACCGGTTCGTCCTCCTTGGTAAGATCAACATGTCCACTAGTAGGCATAGGAGTTTTCATACATTTACACTCTTGCATGTTGAACTTCTTGATCAAGTCCTTGGTATACTTGGTTCGAGAGATGAAAGTTCCTTCTCTCGTTTGCTTGATTTGCAAACCAAGGAAAAAATTCAGCTCACACATCATGGACATCTCATACTTCTCAGATATCAACCTTCCAAATCTTTCACTAAATTGTGGGTTAGTAGATCCAAAGATAATATCATCCACATAGATTTGGCACACAAATAATTCACCATTAACTCTCTTAGTGAATAAGGTTGCGTCAATTTTACCAATTTCAAACCCCTTTTCAATGAGAAACTTCGTTAAGCATTTATACCAAGCATGTGGGGCTTGTTTAAGACCATAAAGAGCTTTACAAAGCTTGTAGACATGATTAGGTTTCTTAGGATTCACAAAACTAGGGGGTTGCTTAACATAGACCTCTTCTTCAATATCACCATTTAAGAATGCACTTTTAATATCCATTTGATAAAGCGTGATATCATGGTGATTAGCATAAGCAAGAAGAATGCGGATAGCTTCAAGTCTAGCAACGGGTGCATAGGTCTCACCGTAGTCCATACCTTCAACTTGGGTGTAGCCTTAAGCCACGAGACGCGCCTTGTTGTGAACGACTTGACCGTCTTCGTCTTGCTTGTTCCAGAACACCCATTTGGTTCCGATGATGTTTTGCTCGTCCTTGGGCTTCTCCACAGGTGTCCACACTTCATTCCTCTCGAAGTTGTGTAGTTCCTCGTGCATAGCGTTCACCCAATCCGGATCCTGAAGAGCTTCTTCTACCTTCAAGGGCTCAATACTAGAGATGAATGAATAATGCTCACAAAAGTTAGCTAGTTGAGTTTTAGAGGGAGTTATCCTTCCGGTTTTATGTCACCGAAGATTTGATTTAGAGGATGGTTTTTTTCCACTCTTGCTCGAACTCGGGGTAGCTTTTGCTTGTTGGATGGTGGAGCTTCTTCATCATCATCTTATTCTTCCTCGTTGTTGAAGGTGTCGTTGCCTTGAGGTGGTGGTGAAGGTGGTTGTGGTGGATCATCATGATGAGCTTCTTCCTCCTCTTCATCTCGTCGTGTACCGCTTGTGGATGCCTCCATGTCGTGTTGAGGTTCGCCTTGGAGCGAAGTAGGAGCTTCCACTTGGGTTGATGAGGTATTTTCCTTCACCTTCATGGGACGAATCTTGCCTATGGACAAGTCTTGGATAGCTTCCGAAGGTTCCTTATCTCTTACATCATTTGGCAATTGTTCGACTTGTGAACCATTAGATTCATCAAACTTCACATCTACCGTCTCTTCAACTTTTCGAGTGAAGTTGTTGTAGACATGGTAAGTGTGAGAGTTTGATCCGTAACTGAGTAGGAAACCTTCATGAGATTTAGGAGCAAATTTAGAACGACGATGATTATCAAGAATGTAACACTTGGAGCCGAATACCCGAAAGTATCCAACTTGGGGTTAGTTACCGGTGAGTAGCTCATATGCCGTTTTACCGAGAAGCTTGTGAAGATAGAGTCGGTTCGTGGCATGACAAGCTGTTTCCACGACCTCTGCCCAAAAGTGTCTTGGCGTCTTGTATTCGTCTAGCATCGTTCTTGCCATCTCAATAAGGGTTCGGTTCTTCCTCTCTACAGCTCCATTTTGTTGAGGCATGTACGTAGCCGAGAACTCATGTAGAATCCCTTCTTCATCAAGAAAGGTGTCTACATTTGTGTTCTTGAACTCCGATCTGTTGTCGCTCCGAACTTTCTTGATCTTCACTTCAAACTAATTTTGGGCTTTGCGAGCGAAGTTCTTGAAGATCTTTTGTACCTGCGACTTATCATTGAGAAAGAATACCCACGTAAATCTGGAAAAATCATCAACTATAACTAGACCAAAGGAATTTCCACCGAGGCTCTTGTAAGCATTGAGACCAAAAAGATCCATATGAAGCATCTCGAGTGGTCTCCTAGTAGTCATGATATTCTTTACGGGATGACTTCCACCTACTTGCTTTCCAGCTTGACAAGCACTACAAAGTCTATCTTTGTCAAAGATAACATCTTTAACACCAAGAATATGATCACCTTTGATAAACTTGTCTAGATTATGCATACCAACATGTCCTAGTCTTCTATGCCAAAGCCAACCTTTAGAAGATTTTGCAATAAGACAAGTACGAGGTTTGGATCTTTTAGTGAAATCGACAATGTATAGATCACCTCTACGGAAACCGGTAAAGACCATGTTATGATTATCTTGACGAAACACTTGGCAATCTACTTTGGTAAATAGCACATTGAAACCGAAGTCAGCAAGTCTAGATACGGAAAGAAGATTGTAGCCAAGGGATTCAACAAGCATGACGTTTTGAATAGAGTTATCATGGGATATGGCCACCTTACCAAGACCAAGTACCTTACCCTTGGAGTTGTCTCCAAAAGTCACATACCTTCGCGATCCATGGTTCGGTGTGATCTCTTCAAACATGTCTCTATATCCGGTCATATGATCGGTGCATCCACTATCGAGAATCCACTCTTTTCCTCCGGACATGTAATCTTTGAAGTTTGCCATGAGACTTAGATTCTTCATTGTCTTCTCATACTCGATGTCGAACAATTCATCTTCGTCGTAGTAGCCATGTTCCACATTGTCATCATCCAGTGGGAAATCCTCGTCGTAAGAAACAAGAGATTCGTTAGGGTTGTGATCATGACAATGTTCAAGATTATGAATGCGAATGGCTTCAACAATGATGTTGTTGATAGTTATGACATCTCCTTTAGCACGCATGAGGTCTCTAAGCTCAAATAGATAGTCATCAAACTTAGGATCACTAGGCATCATTTTGTGAAAAGCAATGGTTTTATGAAGAATTTCATCAAGATTACTTAATGAATAATTTGGATATCGTTTCTTCAAATCACTCCACAAAGTATAGGCACATTCAAAATTCTTCATTTGATTAAGCACAATTCTAGGCAATCCTCTAATGATAAGATTAACAGTTCTAAGATTGCATAGAATATCAATTTCCTCTTCGTGTGTGGGATGTAAGGGATCAATGGGAGGTACATAGGGGCTCTTAACATACTTGCTCAAATGGAATTCATTGAATAGTTCAAGCATCTTATATTTCCATTGACCATAGTACTCCCCATCGAGAACGGGCACTCTACAACTAATACTCCCCAAACTAGACACATTCATCTTCCTCCACGGTGATGAAACCAAAGCTATGGAGACCAAAGCTCTGATACCAATTGAAGGGATCGATAGAAGAGACGTCTAGAGGGTGGGGTGAATAGAATACTTGCAAGAATTAAAACCTAACCTTTTCCCAAGTTAATTGGTGGACAGTTTTAGCAATTATAACAAGTCTAATGCACCCTACACATGCTAGTCAACAAGTATGGCAACGAAAAGTAAGACAAGCACATGTAAGATAGAGCAGAGATAGGAAGATCAAACGCAATTGGAGATGCAAGGATTTTTCCCGTGGTTCCGATAGGTGGCGCTATTGTACATCCACTTTTATGGAGTCTTCAACCCACGGAGGGTAACGGTCGTGAGAGTCCACGGAGGGCTCCACCCATAAGGGTCCACGAAGTAGCAACATTGACTATTCCATAACGGCTTCCGTCCACGAAGGACTAGCCTCACTATGGGTAGATCTTCACGAAGTAGGCGATCTCCTTGCCCGTACAAACTTCTTGGTTCAACTCCACAACACGAAGTAGGAGGCTCCCAAGCAACACCTAACCAATCTAGGAGGCACCACCCTCCAAAAGGTAATAGGCTGGATAGTCATGATGAACTCCTTGCTCTTGTGCTTCAAGATGATAGACTCCTCAACACTCAATCACTCTCTCATAGATTTGGCTTGGTAGAAGAGGTTGATTGGGTGGAAAGCAACTTGGGTAGGCTAGAAATCAAGATCCATATGGTTGGAGTGGATGATCTTGATCTCAACACAAGGGTAGGTGGTTCTCTCTCAGAAATTTGGATATGGGAAGTGGTGAACTATTCTGAGTGCTTCTCTTGTGAGTGGGAGGTGGTGGAGGGGTATATATAGGCATCTCCAAAAATCCAACCGTTACAACATTATTGACCATCTCGGTGAAACCGATGCAAATCTCGGTTGTACCGATCTGTTCAAAATGTGGCAACTTTCGGAATCTTGGTGAGACCGATATAGGAAACTCGGTTGTACCGAAATCAGTGGCCGAGGCAGTTTCCAAGACTCGGTGAGACCGAGACACAAAACTCGGAATTTTCGATTTAGTGAATTGGGTCACCAGAAGGTTGGTCACTGAAACTCAGTTGCACCGATGTAAACTCGGTTGCACCGAATAGCTAGGGTTTGGCTAGGGTTCTGTCTTAGGTTTTGACTCGGTGTAGCCGATGTGGAATTCTTGGTGGCACCGATTTTGAGTGGTAGGATTTAGACAGAGTATTTTGTGGGAGAGCTTGTGGGTGTTTTTGGTGGCTAGCACTTGTGCACGTGGAGTAATTTGTTCACCAACAATACCTTACCCCCTTTTAATAGTATTGGCTTTCCTATAGACTCAAAGTGATTTCTCACAAAGTAAAAAGAGAGTCTTCTAGCTTGAAGCTTTGCCAATCCATTCCTTGCTCTTCTTCTTCTTGGGGAATCTCCTCACACCCTTTGCCAACCCTCTCTGTGGACTAAATCTGAAATAAATTAGGTAGAAATATTAGTCCAAGAGACAATGTATGTTGTCATGAATTATCAAAACCACCAAGGGAGCATATGTGCTTTCAACTACCTCTGCTTCTGGGGGGCTCGACTTTTCGTGTTGGGTTGTGTGGCAGTGGGACGGTGGTACCGCTTACAAGCGGTACTATCGCCCGCCCACTACCGCTCCACTTGTGCTTCCTTCTAGACCCGGCGCCTTCTCAGCGGTTGTAGAGCGGCAGTGGGTAGTACCACTGTTGCGGTACTGCACAACGGTATTGCCAAACATTCCCTGCTCGGCCTCTGTGGGCTACTAAGCTGCAACCCCAGCGGTAGGGCGAGCAGTAGTACCGCTCCGGCGGCACTACCTCCTCGTGGCTCCGTGTCATTGCACTGCTCTGCGAGCACTGCCACCCGAGCGGTAGTAACTCTCCCAAAGCGGTATTACCGCTTATGTGCGGGCTGAGAGGAGGATAGCGGTTGGATTCCTTCCCACTATAAATATGGGGTCTTCTTCCCCAAGAAGACTCACCTCTTCCTCCCCCAAACTCCATTGTTGCTCAAAGCTCCATTTTCACGCGATCTCTCTCCCTAGCCAACAAAACTTGTTGATTCTCTAGGGTTTGATTGAGAGGGCCCCGATCTACACTTCCACCAAGAGAAATTTGATTCCCCTCACTAATCCCTTGCGGATCTTGTTACTCTTGGGTGTTTGAGCACCCTAAACGGTTGAGGTCACCTCGAAGCCACAATCCATTGTGGTGAAGCTTCGTGGTGGTGTTGGGAGCCTCCAATTCGGTTGTGGAGATTGACCCGACCTTGTTTATAAAGGTTTGGTCACCGCCTTCAAGGGCATCACTAGTGGAATCACAACATCTTGCATTGTGCGAGGGCGTGAGGAGAATATGGTGGACCCAGTGGCTTCTTGGGGAGCATTGTGCCTCCACACCGATCCAACGGATACATACTTCCCCTCAAAGGGAAGGAACTTCGGTAACACATCCTCGTCTTCACCGACTCCACTTGTGGTTATTTCTTCCCTTTACTTTGTGCAAGCTTTATTTGTGTTGTATCCTTCGCTTGCATGTGTCGCTGTTGTTGCTAGCATCATATATGTTGCTCACCTAGTTGCATATCTAGACAACCTATTTGTTGCTTAGCCTAATTTGTTAACAATAGCTAAAAATTGGTAGTTTCCTATTCACCCCTCTAGTCAACCATATCGATCCTTTCACCAACAAACGCTCAAAAAAATTCATGCCATAATCCATTGTCATGCTATTATTGAAAGTTTTGCCATGTTGAAATTTTTTTGCCACCCCAGCAAAAGGAATTGTCAGGAATTTGCCATCGGTAGAGTAAATTGCCATGCATTTTAGAGTTTGCCATCCTGAATCATAGATAATTTCCAGGTTAAAGAAAAAGGAAAAAACATTCACGCATTTCCATGAATTGGCATGCTACAACAGGTAGACTTGCAATGCTAAAGAATTGCCATGCTATATGAAAATAATTTTGCGTACTTGTTCAAGAATTGTCATGCTGTTAGCAAAGGATTGCCACGCTACATCAGAGAGAATCATTGAAAATTGTCATGATCTAGATACAGAATTTGTCATCTGGATGCGATTTTAAGTGGGGTAAGGGATAAGACATGGTCGCGTTGTTCGCTTAGATTGCCATGGGGACCAATATTTAGTATCATTCTCAGTCACTCGTTCTGAGGGGTTCATGGGAGCAAAGATGAGTTGCCATGTGTGTCGCTTTGAGATCCATGGGAATTGGGCATACAATAGAGTGTTCCGTAAAAAAACTACTCCTAGGGAGTGTCGACTCATATATAAATGTACATGGATCCAAAATCTCCTTCATTGATATTCCCTCCTTCCTAAAATATAAGACGTCATTGACCTTTTCTATTCTTCAATGTACAACTCACATAGAAAATCCAGAAAAAGTAAAATTACAACACAGTACCTAACATTTACATGGAGGGCCTCCATTTGAGAACAAAAAATATAATGAGGTCCAATAATCCTCATATATGCTCCTACTGCCTTCGGGGATGAAGCCACTTAGGATCATAGGATCGCTAACCCTCCTTCTCCAATTGGAGCTTACTAATGACGGACGAGTATAATGCCACGATGTACCCAAGCTGCCTTTATGTAGGCATCAAAACAAGCGAAAAGAAGGGGCCAACAAGATCATCGTCACTTCATTAGTTTTAGTTGTTTTAAACACCTCCTTGTGCATTTCTTTTAACACGGTTCCCATGACAACACGTAGGGCATCACCTAATAGTTCTTAAACTCGTAGAATGGTTATTCTGTCACTCCGGTCTCCTATCTCAAACTTGTTATAACACAATGGTCTCCTCTAGTCCTATATAGGTGAAGTCGTATGTAGTCGACGTTCGCACTTAGGCACTAGAGAACTACACCAAAACACAATCAAACAACAATTTGTATTGCAAGTTTATATGACCATTAAAAACTAGCTTTCTCTCATGTCTCGGGAACATAAGGGAGCTAATCACAAGACATTATGGTGAACATATTTAGTGGTGTATGGATAAATATCACAATACGAGAATACAAATCATTCACCAATAAAACACACAACATCAACCACTATAATAACAAATGACACTGAGAGATAATAACAGTAACCGACTACACAAATTGTTCATAGATGAGACGAAGATGGATGGTGGAGATGGTGCTACTCATGTAGATGGTGAAGATTACTTGGATGAAGATGATCCCCTATGCAACAATGATGGTGACTGCTTCGAGTTTGCACTAACAAAAGGGGTAGATCTGGGTAGAAACAATCATCTAGGAAGAACAATAGGGTTCTATTTTGAGACGGCCATGGGGAAATCCCGAAAAAATACTTGCCTTTGCTTTTCCATGAGAGAGGGAAATATGCATCAAAGAGGGCACCCGGGGAGGCTTGTTGGGCCTAGGACCAACACGCACCCCCAAGGCTCTGACTTTGGTCCATGGTTCCTTTTGATCAAAAAATGCATCCCGTCTTTTTTACTTTGCCTTTCTCTGCTTTCGGAAACTGATTTCCTTTGCGAAATTTTTATTCCTCCCTCTAGCGGCATTTTCAATAATCCTTCCCGCAATTCTTTGCAATATTAGATTCACTAAATTGTACCTTTTAGACCTTATAATTCCACAATCCCAAAAATCAACTAGAATTTTCAAAATTTGTAGTCGCCTATTCGCCCTCTAGTTGATGTCTTAGATACTTCACTCTGAGTATTGTGAGCCAAGCCTATCAGCTATGTATTCTTGCTAGCCTACACTCTTGGCTACTCGAGAGCTCTCTCTGCTCTACTCCATCCCTAGAGAGAAAAATATTTGAGAGAGATCCATGAATTTTTGGGAGAAACTTTTTAAGGAGTCATGGCAAGAGTTCATCTTCAAGTGAAGACATCAAGGATTTATTAGTCTTGACGGGTGAGCTTCTACTAGATAGCTGCTTGGGAGTCTTTGAGTAGCCAAGAAGCTTATCAAGACAAGAGATGAACTATGGAGAGAAAATATCTATCATGGGTGATTGTCCATTAACTTCGTGTTTAGGGATTAAGGAGAAAAGGCGAGTAAAGCAAGATTTTGTATCTAAATGTCTTCAAGAAAAACACGGAATCACCCTAATGATCCGAAGTATGGAACAAATTCATTGTGGTTGCACCTTATGGGTATTTTTTTAGCAAATGCCCTTCTTACACGTTTCTTAGATTTGCATGCTTGATGCTATCTCTCGACAATGTTCTAACTTGTTTAAAAGTCGATAACTTTCATTCTACAAGTCCAAACTCTACTATTGTTCTTGGTCCCACATTAAGGTTTAATGGCACTACTAGGTGAAAACTTCATGGACAAAGATAACATAGTTTAGCCTACCAAAACATTTTATATTTTGAAATGGAGGTAGTCAGAGCATCTCCAACAGACGCGCAACCGCGCGGCACGCTAAAACCTTTTTACAGCATGGAAATAGCATTTTTTTGCGCGCGGCAGGGCGCTGGCTCCAGCGGCCACTACAAAATATGGCACGCGCGAGCAGCTCCAGCAGGCGCGCTTAACTTACAGCGCGCGCGAGCAGCCGACGCTTGAAAATAAGATTTTACATGTCCATTTTGACAATATGATGATGTGCGCATCGGTCGCGGGCGCAACAAATGAGCTTGCCGGCGCTTCGGTCGGCGCCGCATCCGCCACACGCCTTGCAAGCTTCTTCTTCGGCCGCCTAGAAGAGTCGTCCGCCGCTTTGTTCTTCTTCCCGGACACCTTGCCCGCCTTCGCCGCCACCACATTTGGTCGCTTGGAGAGGGGGCCCCGTGGCTTCACGACGGGCGCTGGCGCGACGCCACCCGCCGAGGTCGTCCGTCGCGCCATGAAAAGGCCGCGCGCAAGACCGGTGCTTGGAGGAGGGTCGGTGGCGGCGAAGCCGAAGCTCAACCCCGCTCTAGGGTTTCCGCCGACGGCGGAGGGGTCGCGGGTGTAGGGAGTGTGTAAGGGCATTTTTATACCCTAATGGTTTTGGTGATTGATGACAATGCATTTGCGGGCTAATCGTGTGCATTAAGCTTTCAGAGAATATCAGGTGGCACGAGACGATTATCTTACCCCTCAGGAAGCTAAAAAGAAGCCGGTGTCTTTTCGACGATTTAGTGTCGGTGGACTTAAGTCGTAGGAAAATCCGTACTATCAAGAGGGGGTCCGCGGTGGAAAGGTTGGGAGGAATCATCACGTACACACTTGCACCCCCATTCGTTTCCCGGCAACATGGAGTCTCTGTCCTTGCCCTGCTCTCTCATTCTTTCTCGCAGCGGTAGTACCATTCTGGGAAGCGGTAGTACCGTGCGCAGCCGGTACTTCCGCCCCAGCTGGTGGTAGTACCGCTTAGGGAAAGAAGGGAGGGCTGGGCACCTCGCGTGAGGCATCAGACACATATCTGGGAGTGTCTGGTGCCCCGCGGCAACACCCAGCTGCAGCGGTACTAGGGGCGGTAGTACTAAGCGGTACTACCGCCGCCCCTTCTACTGATTCACTGATGGGCGGTAGTACCGCCCCAACCAGCGGTACTACCGCTGAAATGCGGCTGGTTGGTGGGTAACGGGCAGATTCCCTTCCCCACTATATAAGGGGTCTTCTTCCCCAAGAAGCTTCACCTCTTATCCTTCCCCAAGCTCCATTGTTGCCCAAAGCTCATTCTCACCCGATCTCTCTCCCTAGCCAACAAAACTTGTTGATACTCTAGGGTTTGGTTGAGAGGGCCTCGATCTACACTTCCACTAAGAGAAATTTGATTCCCCCACTAATCCCTTGCGGATCTTGTTACTCTTGGGTGTTTGAGCACCCTAGACGGAAGAGGTCACCTTGAAGCCATAGTCCTTTGTGGTGAAGCTTCGTGGTGTCGTTGGGAGCCTCCAATTCAGTTGTGGAGATTGCCCCAACCTTGTTTGTAAAGGTCCTGCTGCCGCCTCCAAGTGCACCACTAGTGGAATCACGGCACCTCGCATTGTGTGAGGGCGTGAGGAGAATATGGTAGCCCTAGTGGCTTCTTGGGGAGCATTGTGCTTCCACACCGCTCCAACGGAGACGTACTTCCCTTTACCGGGAAGGAACTTCGGTAACACATCCTCGTCTCCATCGGTTCCTCTTGTGGTTATTTCTTACCTTTACTTCACGCAAGCTACTTACATTGTTTATCTTGCTTGCTTGAGTTGCTTGTTGTGTTTAGCATCATATAGGTTGCTCACCTAGTTGCATATCTAGCCAACCTATTTATTGCTAAGCATAAATTGTTAAAGAAAGTTTAAAAACTGGTAGTTGCCTATTCGCCCCCCCCCCCTCTAGTCAACCATATCGATCCTTTCAATTGGTATCAGAGCCTCGTCTCTTTATTAAGGGTTTCACCACCCGAAGAGTATGGTTAACGACGGGGACCGGCCGGTTGAACTCCCCAAGGCCATGGGTGTGAACACGGTCTCTCGTGAGGATTTAAACGAGGCCATGTCCTCGCTTAAATCCTCCATGACGACCGAGGTCAAATCCATGTTTAAAGAATTCCTTGATACTATTAAACTTTCCACCGATGCGGTGCAAGTGGATAATCCCACTAACTCGACATCGGATGTCAACTCCGGTAAGGAGGGGGCTAGTGCTGATAAGGACACTCGTTCTCAAGGAATTAATGGGTCGGGGACCTTTGCCTCAGTTCCCCCTCCCTTGGTCTATGGAGGACCGGTGCACCCACCTCATATAGTTAATCTCGGTCCTCCTCCTAAACTTGTTAAGAATGATTTTGCTAATTGGGTTTTTTGTATCAAGTCTCATTTGGATCACAACTCAATTCAACTCATGAGAGTCATTGAAGAAGGATACTATCCTCGTGATCCATGCAACCTCACTCCAAGAGAAGAGGCTGATAAACAGCTAAATTCCTCCGCCTTGTTCATACTCCAAGCTGCAGTTCCTATCGAAGACCTACCTCACCTGCGTCCCTTCACTGTTGCTAAAGAGTGTTGGGAACACATTGTCTCCATGTACAAGGGCAGCTCAAGCATTCAACGGTCGAACTATGAGGTCGTGCTTGATCAGTCAGATGAGTTTGTAATGATAGAAGATGAGGAACCGCGTGAGCTCTATAGGAGGGTAACTACTCTTGCCGTTGCCCTCCGAGATCATGGCAGCAAGGATGTGGATGACACCTGGATCAAGCGTAAGTTTCTGAAGGCCATCATGCCCTTCAACAAAGGCCATGTCCGCCGTCATCCGCCAAAGACCGGACTTTCACAACTTGTCCTCTAGTGATGTGTTGGATGAATTTATTGCAATGAACATCTTGAACACGACCGCAGACAATGCTCTTGCGCATGTGCAACGGTCAAAGAAATCATCTCCCAACCTTGCTTTGAAGGCCAAGGTCAGTCAAGAGGGAGAGGAAGAACCGGACGTTGATGGATGCGGCAAGAACCATGATGGCAGAGTTTAAATCTCCATACAACTTTTGGGCCGAAGCCATCAACACCGCGTGTCATGCATCAAATCGGCTCTATCTCCGGAAAGGCTTGAACAAGACTCCTTATGAGATTCTTACCGGGAATAAGCCCAACCTCAAGTACTTCCGGGTGTTCGTCTGTAAGTGTTTCATTCTCAAGAAAGGTGTACGTTTGTCAAAATTTGAATCTCGAGCTCAGGAGGGCATATTTGTTGGTTATGCTGCAAACTCTCATGCTTACCGTGTCCTCAACAAGTCCATGGGACTCATTGAGGAGACGAGTAACACAGAGTTTGATGAAAATAATGGCTCCCAAGTGGAGCAAAGTGGTCTTTGTGATGTAGGCGATGAAATTCCTCCCCAAGCCATAAGAAGAATGGGTGTGGGATACTTCCTACCCGTTGAGGAACCCCTTGTGGCTGAAGGAGAAGGACAATGTTCCACTCAAGTGGAACCATCACAGACGCAAGACCCACACGCTTCTGAAGAACAAAGTGAAGACCCTCAACCCCGTGATCAAGATCAAGGGCAAGATCAACTAAATGGTGATGATTCTACATCACATGATGCTCAAGATCTTGCTCACACCCCCGTGCCAGCTCAAGACCAAGATGAAACTCAAGACCAAGATCAAGCTCAAGATGAAGGTCAAGCTAAAGATCTAGACCATGCTCAAGATCAAGAGCAAGCCGGTGCTAGTACCGAAGTTCGTCAAGTTACCAAGCCTCAACTTTCCATGGAGGAAATTCTTGAAAGACGAGCTGCCAAGATCGCTTCCAAACTAAGAGTCAAGCAACACCTATTAAAGAATGTTTATGGAAGTTTGAAGAGAGGGGTAACTACACGTCATCAATTAACAAACTTTTGTGCACATCATGCGTTTGTTTCTTGCTTTGAACCCCTCAAGGTACAAGATGCGCTCGAAGACGAGGAATGGCTTGAAGCCATGCATGAAGAAATCAACAACTTCGAGCGCAACAAAGTGTGGCGATTGGTGCCAAGACCAAAGGAGAAGCACAATGTCATTGGAACCAAATGGATCTTTAAGAATAAGCAAGATGCACATGGTATTATTATTCGCAACAAGGCAAGACTGGTGGCTCAAGGCTACCCCCAAGTCGAGGGCATCAACTACGGTGAAACCTTTGCCCCTGTTGCTCGCCTTGAATCTATTCGCATGTTGCTTGCTTATGCCTCATCATGATTTCAAATTATATCAAATGGATGTGAAGAGTGCTTTTCTTAATGGTCCTCTTAAGGAGTTGGTATATGTCAAGCAACCCCCGGGGTTTGAAGATCCCAAGTTCCCCAATCATGTATATGTTCTCGATAAGGCCCTTTATGGCCTTAAACAAGCCCCACATGCGTGGTATGAGCACCTTACCGAGATGTTGCAAGATCGTGGGTTTGAAATTGGGAAAATCGATCCCACTCTTTTTACTAAGAGGGTTAACGGGAACTTGTTCGTATGCCAACTATATGTAGATGGTATTATCTTTGGTTCTTCTAACAAAGCTTTTAATGATGAGTTCGCCGCACTAATGACCAAAGAGTTTGAGATGTCTATGATGGGAGAATTGAAGTTCTTCCTTGGATTCAAAGTCAAGCAACGAAGCCAGGGAACCTTCATCAACCAAGCAAAATACACTCAAGACATGCTCAAGAGGTTCAAGTTGGATGAGCTCAATCCTCCCAAGGCCAATACTCCAATGCCGCTCAAATGCCAACTTGACGGTGATCCCAATGGTAAAGTTGTGGATCAAAAGGTATATCGCTCCATGATTGGATCTCTGCTTTACCTTTGTGCATCTAGACCGGATATCATGTTGAGTGTGGGAATTTGTGCAAGATTTCAAGTTGCACCTAAGGAGAGTCACTATGTGGCTGTCAAGCGAATCTTTCGATATTTGGCTCATAGCCCAAACTTTGTCTTATGGTACCCCAAAGGTGCTTCATTTGATCTCATTGGATATACTGACTCGGATTGGGCGGGAGACCGTGTGGAAAGGAAGTCCACTTTCGGAGGCTACCAATTTCTTGGTCGCTCTTTGGTAAGTTGGTCTTCAAAGAAACAGCACTGTGTTTCTCTCTCGTCCACCGAGGCCGAGTATGTAGCCGCCGCAAGCTGCTGTGCTCAGATTCTTTGGATGAGGCAAACCTTAAAGGATTATGGTGTCAACTGTGACAAAGTGCCTATTTACTACGACAATGAAAGCACGATCAAGATCTCCAACAACCCGGTTCAACACTGCAAGACGAAGCATATTGAGATTCGTCATCACTTCATCCGGGATCACATCAAGCGTGGAGAAATCGATCTTATTCATCTCTATACCAAGGAACAGCTTGCAGATATTTTCACGAAGCCATTGGATGAAGCAAGATTTCGCGAGTTAAGGCATGAGCTAAATATCATTGATTCGAGCAATGTGGCTTGACTTAGTGCACACCCCACCACACTCATCATTATGTCTTGTTTAGATGTAGGCATGGACTTAGGGGGAGTCTAGTTCTCTCAATGAACTATCCCTCCTCCTATTATGCATAAACTAATCAAAGTCTTTCACATCCGCCATTTTTGATGGTTTTTGTGCTTCAAAGACGAGTTTTGGTCATGGGCCCAAGGTTCAAATCTTCGCGGTGCCATACCAATTGACTCAAACATAGGTGGCCTCGGCCACCGCCCCTCCTAGCAAGGCATTTGCTTTTGAGAAGCACGTTTTTGTGTTTTCGGGGTCACTCCAACCTTTTTGATTTGTTTTGGATCGGCATCATCGGAGTGTTTCCTGATTTTTGGATGGTTTTGTTGTCTCCAACCTTTTAACCAAACAAAATCTTGCATAAGCCACACTCTTGGTTTTTATTTCCTGCCTTGGTGTCGCCCTGAGCGGTACTACCGCCCCTTGGAGCGGTAGTACTAAGCGGTACTACCGCGCAGGCCAGCGGTACTACCACTAGTGAGTCTCCACGAAGGGATTTGGGGCGGGGCAGGGGAAGTGGCAACTTCCCCATACCCATTCACCCCTCTCTCTCGTGGCTCTCTCTCTCTAGGGCGTTTCCAAGGTCGCGGAGGCCGTCGCCGGTCCTCCGATTCCGGCCACGCTTTCACAAAACCGTCCGGAGGAGTTGATCTCCAACCCCCCCTCTCACCATGGACGCCGGTATTGTCCCGTTTTTCTCTCCCTAGGTTCTCCTATTTTTGAATCTAGGTATTGGACAATGCATGGAGTTTCCATTTGTTTTGGGTCAAATCTGGGCGTGATTCTCTTATACAAGTTTGCTAGGAAGTAATTCTCAAGGTTTAACAGTCAAATATGTGCATTTGACATCTCCGGTAGTACCGGATCTCACCGGCGGCTGTAGGTTCGCCTGCAGTTTTTGCCCGCACGGTACTACCGCCCCTTGGAGCGGTAGTACTAAGCGGTACTACCGCTGGTGATGCCAACTGCAACTGTTTTTCTTTTAAATCTTCAGAATTGCTTTATATTTTTTTCTGGCTTATGCAAACTGGTTTACACTCTTCTTCTCTCGTTTGGTTTCCAGGTGGTAGTAGGAGGAACCCGAGCCGTGAGACAGGATCCAAGCGACCGCGCACCATAGAAGAAGACAGCTCTGTCAACCCTCCCAAGCAGCAGACGAAGAAGGCTGCCTCCAAAAGGTCGCATCCATCCCTGGACAAGATCCCTCTCAAAGATTACTGGGCCATTCGCCGTCACGATCCATATGTCACTCCTCAAGAGAATGTTGTTCGCAACCGTCCCTTCTGGACCAAGCAACAGTTGTGTATTTATAATGACGTGCTTCTGGGTAAGGAAAACATCTATGTGCCAAATGTCAGGTCGATTGATATGGAGTGCTTGGAAAAGAATACCCAATACTTTGGCCAGGCTATTGAGCTCTGTCAGAAGCTTCAGATCACCCATCTCATGGAATTCAACAAGGACTTTGATGCTGAGATGATTGCCGTGTTTTATGCTACCGTTCACTTTGGGACTGATGATGACAGGACTTTGACTTGGATGACTAATGGGAGGAAGTTGTCTACTACATGGAAGGAGTTCATGGACCTTCTTCACGTTGAGGACAGGGGGCTCGATGACCCGGTCGGTTTCCACCCACACAAGGAATCTACCGCAACTCACAAGCGCAATATTTGGCCCTACTCCACTGAGAAGGTATCCTCCACTACTGGCAAAGCTACTTATGTTCTGCAGCCATTCCTTGATATTATGCACTGCATATTCTGGAACACCTTGTTTCCTCCTGTTGGCAACTTGGACATGGTGCACTCGTACCTGGTGGATTTGTTACTCTTCTGTCAACACATGAAGGACTCTGCTGAGGTGCCTGCTCTGGATATTTCTCACGTCATGTGGTCTGAACTTCACTCTGCTGTCTTTGATCATAAGGTTCCTATTTATGGCCCGTACTTGATGCTTCTTCTTGAGAGCACATGGGCTAAGACCCATCCAGGCATCCTCTTTGAGCATGGTGAGGTGGTTTATCATAAGGTTGTGCAGCTCCGTCAGAAGGACAAATGGGCCAACTATGTTGCTCTCGAGGCTGTTTTGGCTGATGATGATGTTGAGGATGAAGATGAGGATGACGAGGATGATGAGGACTTTGTGGTTCAGGGTGGTGCGGCTCCTCGTTCTGCACCTTCTCTGGCTGAACCATCTTGGGCTAAGAAGCTCAAGGAGAAGATGAAGAAGTTGTTCTGTTTACAAGCTAAGGGTCAGTACAGGGCTCATGTTGCTGAGAAGGAAGCTAGACGACGTCACAAGGCTCTTGGCAGACACGTTGGGTTGGAGGTTCATAGTGGTTCTGAGGAGTATATTACTGATGAGGAGGTCTGGATCTCACGGCACTGCAAGGACTCTGACGATGATCTCCCTGGCTCTTCTGCTCCAGCTCCGCCCGACACCGTTTCCCACACTCCAGAGTCTGGAGAGTACTGATGATGGGTCCTTGTGTTTTGCCACCTGTGTGTCTTAGTCCTCCCTGCCCTTTTGGTGTCTCGCTGCCAAAGGGGGAGAGAGTGTAGGGATTTGCCGAGTCACGAGCATGCATTTGCTTTCTGAGTTGCCTTCTTTTATGTCATTGCTCATGAACTCTTTCTAGTTGCCTTGCTTTGCTTTGCTTATGGTTGTGAGACTTCAGTCACTTCGTCGTATGGTGTAAGACATATGCTACCCTTAATTATCCTTATATGTCTCGTTTTGTGAGTTAGTTTTATTATACCATCTGTGCTATATTCTCACATTGTGCTCCTTGCTTAGTTATCTATGTCATATTATATATTGTTGCAAGGAGTATTCGTCTCTAAAATATAGGGGGGTGTTGATCCTAGCATGTGTATTTTGCATTCCAAAAGCATATCAAATATAACACACATCTAGGGGGGGCCCGTCTATATTTTTGTAGACTTTTGGGTTTGCTTTCTTTCTCTTATTTATTATCTATGCAAATCCAGTGTTGTCATCAATCCACAAAAAATGGGGAGATTGTAAGGGCATTTTTATACCCTAATGGTTTTGGTGATTGATGACAATGCATTTGCGGACTAATCGTGTGCATTAAGCTTTCAGAGAATATCAGGTGGCACGAGACGATTATCTTACCCCTCAGGAAGCTAAAAAGAAGACGGTGTCTTTTCGACGATTTAGTGTCGGTGGACTTAAGTCGTAGGAAAATCCGTACTATCAAGAGGGGGTCCGCGGTGGGAAAGGTTGGGAGGAATCATCACGTACACACTCGCACCCCCATTCGTTTCCCGGCAACATGGAGTCTCTGTCCTTGCCCTGCTCTCTCTTTCTTTCTCTCAGCGGTAGTACCGTTCTGGGAAGCGGTAGTACCGCGCGCAGTCGGTACTTCCGCCCCAGCCGACGGTAGTACCGCTTAGGGAAAGAAGGGAGGGTTGTGCACCTCGCGCGAGGCATCAGACACATATCTGGGAGTGTCTGGTGTCCCGCGCCAGCACCCAGCCGCAGCGGTAGTAGGGGCGGTAGTACTAAGCGGTACTACCGCCGCCCCTTCTACTGATTCACTGATGGGCGATAGTACCGCCCCAACCAGCGGTACTACCGCTGAAGTGCGGCTGGTTGGTGGGTAACGGGCAGATTCCCTTCCCCACTATATAAGGGGTCTTCTTCCCCAAGAAGCTTCACCTCTTATCCTTCCCCAAGCTCCATTGTTGCCCAAAGCTCATTCTCGCCCGATCTCTCTCCCTAGCCAACAAAACTTGTTGATACTCTAGGGTTTGGTTGAGAGGCCCCGATCTACACTTCCACCAAGAGAAATTTGATTCCCCCCACTAATCCCTTGCGGATCTTGTTACTCTTGGGTGTTTGAGCACCCTAGATGGAAGAGGTCACCTCGAAGCCATAGTCCTTTGTGGTGAAGCTTCGTGGTGTCGTTGGGAGCCTCCAATTCAGTTGCGGAGATTGCCCCAACCTTGTTTGTAAAGGTCCGGCTGCCGCCTCCAAGTGCACCACTAGTGAAATCACGGCACCTCGCATTGTGTGAGGGCATGAGGAGAATACGGTGGCCCTAGTGGCTTCTTGGGGAGCATTGTGCCTCCACACCGCTCCAACGGAGACGTACTTCCCTTTACCGGGAAGGAACTTCGGTAACACATCCTCGTCTCCATCGGTTCCTCTTGTGGTTATTTCTTACCTTTACTTCACGCAAGCTACTTACATTGTTTATCTTGCTTGCTTGAGTTGCTTGTTGTGTTTAGCATCATATAGGTTGCTCACCTAGTTGCATATCTAGCCAACCTATTTATTGTTAAGCATAAATTGTTAAAGAAAAGTTAAAAACTGGTAGTTGCCTATTCACCCCCCCCCCCTCTCTAGTCAACCATATCGATCCTTTCAGAGTGGTTGGGGGATGTCGCCGCGGCCTTCCATCGGTTGAATTTCGCCGGCGGCGGTGCGCGGCGGGGCGAAGGCGGGGCGGCCGGAGAGGATGGCGGCAGTGGGTCGCGAGCGCTCGAGTGTCCAGCGCACGGGAGTGGGCGCACGAAATAAACGGCGCGTGATGCCGTTTTGCTTCGCACGCCGAATCAACTATACCACGCGCGCGTTTTTTGCGCGTCCGCTGGAGCGCCCGGAACGGCCGCGCGCGCAAAAAAGACGATTTTTCCAGCGCGGCGCTAAAATCGCGCGCGTGTTGGAGATGCTCTAATAGAATGCCTTTGCAAATTTGGACGTCCAGTCAGAGAAAACATGACCGTGTGGTGGTTGGCAACACCTCCGTCCATTTTTAAGCTCCTAAGAGCAGTTTGTTGATTATAATTAATCAATGATAATAAGGTTCTCTAATTTGTGAAAAAATATAAACTTTTTAGGGAAAATTTGACATAATTGAAAATAGAAACGGCATAGCTTATTTATTTTTATCACCATGGCTTGTACATTCACCGATAAAAAGAACAAGAAATACTCTCTAAAAAGACCAAGATTATTTTTTTACAATAACCAAGAAATACACCCCTCTGCTTTTTTTTTTTTTTTTTGAGGATCATACACCCCTCTGCTGTGCTCTTTGGAGTTGCTTTTCCCCTCGCCCCTCTCTCTCCCTCTCACTAGTTTGTTGCTAGAAAATCGGGCAGATTTGTAGCACCAATAGAGAAACGGCATATAATAAGGGACCGATACTGACACGCAATTCGAAATATTCTCTCCGCCGTCGCCGCCGCCGGCCCGCCGCAGCGAGGAAGAAAAAATCAAGCTTTTGATGACTGCCGCCGTCACGGATGGCCACCAAGCGCGCGTACAAGCTCCGTATCCTACTTCTTGCTCCGTGAATAATCTATTATCGGTCTGGGAATCTCGAATCAGGGTGCTTTGAGCCGAATTGCTTGGATCGGTGCAGTTAGGTTTTGGTTGGGTTGGGCTCGCGTGCAGCGAATTACAATCGATTCCAGGATCCTACCTTTTGCATCTTGAGCTGTTCTTGGGTTCATGTTGGCCTTCTTAGTTTGTGATTGAGCTGAGTTGGTTCCAACGAACTAACGTAAGACGTTCCGAGTAACTGACTTTTTTGTGTGTGTGATTTTGCGCCTGTGTGAATGGGGTGTGTAAGTTGAGTGAAATGTCCTCTGAGATGAGGACTAATATGACAAGAATTTTTTACGTACAACAGTACGGTTTTCTGCTGAACACTGAACTACATTTCTTGGGTTTGATTTAATTCGAGAGAATGTGTGCTCAACAGTTTGTTTGTGTGGCTCCTCAAAAGAAAGTTTGTTTGTAAGTGTAATACTGAAAGAAATTCAATCGCTTGTTAGAAATTTGCCCCTTGTGCTATGTAATTTACCATTGCTTTTGTCACTTCATATATTGCAGCAAATATGATCATCTTGTTGGGTCTGAACTCCTGACACCTACTTTGTGGAAGTTGTGAAGCTCAATACTGAATCTTCAGATTTCGTTTTGTTAGACTCATTTAGGATAGCATGGATTGTAGAATTACTTAAACGAACCTAGTTCCACTCACAATATGGTGTTATTACCTGTTCAATGTTGATAATGAAGTGCAGAATCATTCTAAATTTATAATTGATGGCATGACCGCACAACTATTTCGCTCTGGGTTTTAGTTGACTATGTACCTAGTGGGAATGTGTATTCCAAAATAATAGCAGAAAGTGAACTCTGACATAAACATTTAGCCTGACTTAATGGATTTATATCAGGCTACAACAGTTTCATGTTTCCTTGACAATGCCCAGAGGAGTTTGTTGCGCATACTCTGGATGTCACTTGTGCCAAGTTTGGGAAGCGAGCATCAAGAACCCTCATCACTGGTGGGGAGGATCAGAAGGTCAATCTTTGGGCTGTAGGGAAACCTAGCGCTGTCCTGGTAATGTCATATGGGGAGTTTCATCACTTTCTATGTAATTGCATTTTTGGTTGGTAGCCATTTAGGTGGTTGCTTATGTACTTACAATTACAAGTGAGTGTGACTACGCTTTTGCAGAGCCTCTCAGGCCTTACAAGTCCAGTTGAGTCACTGAGCTTTGATTCCTCTGAGGTTATGATAGGTGCCGGAGCAGCAAGCGGAACAATAAAAATATGGGATATCGAGGAAGCAAAAGGTGTGAACCAGTCTTGATAACACTTGGCTGTATTTGAAGCAAAAAGATCAACTGTAATTGTATCTTCTAACTACATCTGATTTTATTGCCACAGTTGTTCGAACTTTCACTGGGCACAGATCAAATTGTGCCTCTCTTGATTCCCACCCTTTTGGAGAATTTTTTGCGTCTGGGTCTTCAGATACAAACATGAAAATATGGGACATGCGGAAGAAGAGATGCATTCACACATACCAGGGTCATACCGGGAGGATTGATGTGCTTAGATTCACTCCTGATGGTCGGTGGATTGTTTCTGGTGGGGCTGATAGTTCTGTGAAGGTAAGAGTTTGAACATGTCCAGTAAATATGATAAAAATTCAACCTATTAAGCTGCACCACATAAAAAATTGCAGGGGAAACTGCTGATTGGTCCAACCTATAAAGTTGTCATATACGCTCATAACATAACTAATATTAACAAGATGAATAAACGCATGCTGTAGCGAAAAAATATCTTATATTTCTTCAGTCACTGATTATTTTCGGAAATATCTTGCTAGATCTGGGATTTGACAGCTGGAAAGCTCTTGCATGACTTTAGGCTTCATGAAGGTCCAATTAACTGTGTAGATTTTCACCCTCACGAGTTCTTACTGGCCACAGGTTAGATGGATGATCATATTACTGTAAAACCTGTACAAAAACATAAGATATGTTCCCAGATAACATCTTTCCTCCAAAATTATTTATATATCATCTAGACTTGATTAGTTGTAACTTTTGCTTTCTGTTCTTCCCAAAAACTTCTGCAGGTTCAGCTGATAAGACTGTTAAATTTTGGGACCTTGAGACTTTTGAGTTGATTGGATCTTCTGGACCGGAGGTATAATATCTCCTAATCGATGATTCAGAAAGCTCAGGCTCTACATTTGTGTCTCCCAGTTCATACTATCTTTGTGTTCAGATTGTGAAATAATATAGTTCTGTAAACACTATCATTATGCAGTCATCCAGCAAGCTTATGTCCTAATAAAATTTTACAATTTGTCTCAAGCTGCATTTTTATCATACTCTTGGCTTTGATGTAATTTAATTTCAAACTGAGTTCAATCACTATGAATAATGTTTGTCCTTTGTAATTATGCCTAAATCTGACCCTTTACAAGGACCCAGGGAATACATCAGATCAGCATTAAGCATTGATTTCATGTATTTGTACCCAGAGTTATGAAATAGTACCAAGTAATGCTGACCATGATTCATAAATTAGTATGTCAGACCAAATGTTGTACTGTACCTGAAATTGTGAGCTACGTAACATGAGCCTTTAGTTGTTTATAATCATTTGTTAATTTCAAGTTTCTTGGTTTTTTTTAGAACAAGTTTCTTGTGTATGCATATTTGAACTCTTTTATAACTTTCAGTTGGTAAGCCTAATGGTGCATACCCACTCTCTTTTTTAATCTTATGTACTTGAGCTATAAGTAATTTTAAAATCCATTTATCTTGTTTTCATCCTGGATTTAACTAATTTTTCAGCTTCATGCAGAATTGCCGGGAATACTATGTGCCGGTACAGATTCTGACCACAGCTTACTCTGTTATTCATATTGTATATAGTTTCCCTATGGGTGGATGGAGATTCTTGATTATGACCAAATTAACTATCTGCAAGTGATGTAGTCAATACTTATCGCAAGCTTCCGAATTTTCAGGGTAGTGTAGTTCGTTCTATGACATTCAACAGTGATGGCAAATCACTTTTTTGTGGATTACATGAAAGCTTGAAGGTAGATACTCTAATAAAATGTCAAATTCCTCATTTCAAGTTTGAAGCAGTGATGTCGTAACAAAATCATTTGCATGTTATCCTTTTGCTTGCAGGTTCTTTCATGGGAACCCATAATATGTCATGATGCGGTTGATGTTGGCTGGTCGACATTAGCAGATCTAAATGTACAAGAGGGAAAACTTCTTGGTTGCTCATATAACCAAAGTTGTGTGGGAATATGGGTTGTGGACTTGATGGTATGATTCTATAAAATTTATTATGTTAGCATATGAGCAGTTCTGATATGGTATTAATCCTAAACTTCAGAAAATTGATCCATACGCTGTCCGTAACGCGGAAGCATTTTTTAATGGAAGTGGTAACGGGCCATTACAAGCTGATAATAGCATATCATCAATGCTGGGAAGGGTATCGATTTCCAGAAGCCCAGGTACCCATAAGGAGTTATTATTATCTCATGAATAAGTGAATAACATTTCATTTACCTACCTTCGCCTGTTCTCTTTTAGTTAAGATTTTCACCCCAACACTACCGGTATTTTGTGTTTTTAACAGAAGCCAATAAAACTCCATCCAATACATTGCTTAAGCGCCCGATGTCTGCGTCGAAAGAAACTTCTGTACCAGCTTCTTCTGCAGTGAGGAAGAGATTACCAAAAGCACCTGGAATAAATAATCTTCGGCTCACAAGAGCTGAATCTGCACCTCTTCTTTCTCCTAGAGTTAGATTGAAGCCAAATTCTACTGACGACCAGAAGAGACACATAGCTAATGTTCGCTTCAAAGTGGATCTCTCTACAAGTGCCAGAATGATCGCTGGCAACTCACAGGCTTCTGCTGCTCCCACATATATGCCTAGGTCCAATATATTTGCATGTAGTAGTGAAGGATCCGCTTTCGTGCCTGGTGTTGTCCCAAGGCATGTTTCTAAAGTGGATGCTGGTTCCAATCTCAGTGAAGCTGCCCCTGCTGACTTACCAGCCATGAAGCCTGAAAATTTACTAAAAGGTCATCTGGCTGTGGATCATGACAAAGATGTTCATCATTGCGTATTTCAGTCAAAACCAATTACTTCAAAAACTCCACAAAGGAAATTTATAAGAGAAACATCAAGTGATGAGGACATTAACTGTTTTGGGCCATTGTGCACTGAAAGTGTTCAGTGTAACGAAGTTGATGACTGGTATGATGTTTGTGGTTTTGAAGAAACAAAATCAGCAGTTGGAAGGAATCCACAATTTGTGAATGTTAACAGAGCAGTAGTGTTTGGATCAGGCCAACTGGTGGAATCAAGTGAGAGCAGCATAGTTCAAAATCGTAAGTGCTCCGCTAAATTGGTATGATATTATTTTGATTTGAATATTTGATCCTCATAGGGTTATAATCATGCTCTTTGTCAGGAGGAACGGGACATTTATGTGCGAGTTACGAGAGAAGCGAGTACGCACCAACGTTAGATGGCTTGGTATACACTACTTCCAAAACTTTAAGTTATGTTATTTGGGATGCCTTTGCTCATTCTATTCATACCAAACCCAACCCTATACTTTCTACTTCTGTAGAGGAGACAATCTTCATTTGCTGGAGAACGCAGTGCATCGGCTAATGATGATGATCTTATAGCTAACCTAATGCAAAACCATCAAGAATTCATTCATGGCGTGAAGTCGCGGCTGACAAAACTAGAGGTATTGAAGGAAAATAGAATCAGCAATAACATTTACTGCTATTATTCGGGAGACATGATTATGGTGCATATATTGAGTAATGGTAATTTCCATGTGATATTTGCAGCTTGTGTACCGCTGTTGGCAAAATAATGATATCAAGGGCTCTGTCAGTGCTATGCGAAGAATGTCGGATCATGCTGTGTGTACTTCCTACCATACCCCTAATACTGTAGTCTCATTCTATACAATGGCTGATGCCTTGCTCTATTTGTCTTGCAGGTTACTGCTGATATAATTAATGTTCTTATTATGGAAAAGAGTACCAAGTATATCACACTAGACATTTGCACTTCTGTTTTACCTCTTGCCTCCAATCTTCTTGAAAGCGGATGTGACAGGTATTTCATCTTATTTATTCATTCAGGGTATTATAATTTACCTTTTACCTTCCTTTTGTACACTGGATAAGGTTTACTGATAGCCATTGCCGTGTGCAGTACTGCGGTCTTTTACTGCCCTTCCACTGTTATTTATAAAAAACAAATTCATGGTTCATACAGTTTTAGCATTATGAAAAGTCACAGATAATGTGATGGTAATATTTGGGCTTATACAAGTGTTTGTTGTCATCTACGCCCGCAGACATTTGAACGTTGCCTTGGCGACGATCCTTAAGCTTGTGAAAAGCTTCAGTGCATCAATATTTTCATCTTTGTCGTCTGCTCCACCAGTCGGTGTAGACCTTGAAGCAGGGCACCGGTATTTTGCCCATCCCTCCATCTCATCTAGTGTGATCCTTCTGTACATGTACAATATCATGTTTTTGTTCCATTTGTGCCATGTTGCTAGGTTGGAACGCTGCAGTTTATGCTTTCAAGAGCTGGAAAAGATAGATGCAAGTCTCATCTCCCTGACAAGGTAAGCCCCCTCTCTTTCAATTCAAAAACTAGGCGTTACCGAAAATCTGAAGATCTTATTAGTAATGTAAAGAACCGAAATGACACATCGTCATCTTGTAGGAGAGAAGGCAAGGTTGGGAGATCAGCACGGGAGCTGAGCCTCCTTCTTCAGGATATCTTCAAGACGCCAAGCAGTGTGTGAACACAGAAATTTCGCCCTCTTTCTTTTGTACACGAGACATGTGTCATGTAGCAACATAGGATTAACAGCCACGACAGAAGAAATATAGGGGAAGCACATACAAGTTGGGCAAAAATGCATAGCATTTTCTGATAGAGATACACAACGTCCAGTTTGAGGTTAACTGGCTGAAGAGCAGCTGCAGCAGCAGAGCGGTAGCATATAGGAAACCAAAGCTTGATATTTCTTCTTTTTCCGCTCCTCGTTTCTGTGAGACTGTGACTTAGTGGATCATTGAGCAACTGTACATGACACTAACACCTTCAGCTCTGCATCTATCTTGACAGTGGGCCCCACCCACGTTGGCAGGAAACAGGCCCGACCCCGCGTCGCCCGAGCGGGGCGACTCGTGGGAAACCCTAGCCGCCGCCGGCCCTCGTCTCCCGCACACCCCCGCGTCGCCGTCGCCGGAGGCCCGGCCGGCAAAGCCGCGTTGGGCCCTGGGATGGCGGCGGCGGGGCCGTTCCTCTCCACCAACCCTCTCCTACCGCCCCCTTCCCCCTAGATCTGGTGCTTCCGGCAGCGGCGGCCTCCACTGGCGGTGTGTGCGTCCCTCCTCGGCGGCCCGGCGGTGCGTGTCCCTCCCCGGCGGCCTGGCGGCGCTGGTCCTCCCCCCCCCCCTCGACGCTGGTGCCCCCCGGCGGCGACTCGGCAGCTCCATCCGCCCGGATACGATCTGGGGGTCCACTCCGGCTGGTTGTGGCGCGCCCTGCTAACTGTGTCCTGCCCCCCTCCGCCCCCCCTCCCCCCCTCCCTTTGAGCTCCGGGCGGCTTCTTCGGGAGACAGCCTTGGAGGCGGTGGCGGCTTCTTGCTGTGCATCGTCCGGATTTTGGTTGAGCGCGAGTCCTCGTCATCTTCCACCCGACAAGGGTGGCTTCAACCCGGTGGCCATGGACCTGCGTCTCCTGTGCTCCTGGCCTGCCGGCGCGGCTTCGAACCCAGCATGCCCAGGGAGCTGCGTTTTCTGGCTCTCTTGGCTCGTTGGTTCCTCGGCGTCTCTGCTTCACCACCACCCTGTCGGTACCATGGTTGGTCGTTCAAACCAGCGCATCTTCGCCTTCAGCACGCTTCGGGAGCTGCGCCCCCTCCAGCTCCTTGGGCACGCCGCTGTCCCTGTTGCTCCGGTCCCGGTGGCCTGGATCTGCGTTCCCTTCCAGATCTTGGCTCGTCTGGGGCTCCGGCCTCCATCGCATCCCCGCCGCCTTTCACTCCGCTCAGCCAGGCAACCTCGTCCTCCTTCGGAGTTTGCGCGTCCAGCATCTCTAGTCGGGCGAGTTTAGTTGTGCTCTTCTTTGTTTGGGTCGAGCATCTCTCGTCTTTCCGCTTCGGGCACCACGTTCACGCCCCTTGCGTTCGTGTCATGTGTTGTGCCACATCATGTACTCATTCTATCTTGTTCTATCAATGAAATTATACGCAAACTTTGCGTATTCCCGAAAAATCTATGTTGACAGTACATACAGTGTAAAAAATATGAAGATTTTTTTTTTTTTTGCGGGGAAAAGTATGAAGATCTTACCTTATCTTTATATATATTTGTTTGTCGTATAATATTCAAATCATGTGTATACATGTAAGTTTACAAATAGATTGCAGCATGTCCTTCAAGTTCCTTCAATTTATCTTATTTTGAGAAACTTGGTAAAATTTATTGTTGTCTTGCAGAGGTAACTGCTGTTGTACACATTGGATGTGGATGTCACGTGATAGAAAGCGTATAAAAACTGCTGATATGAGCACGGTCAGACGAACACTTTATACACAAGTAATTACACGTAGAATACGAGTTATACATAAGAACATAATACTTGTATGCCTTTTTTTTGGCGGCAAACATACTTGTACTTGTACAGTTGTACCTTCGCGTAAAAAAAACATACTTGTACCTTGTACAATGTACACGGCAGTCAGGTCCAAGGGCACGCGCATGATCAGCAGCCGCAGAAGAGATCCCCAGCAAAACCCGTGGTGGTGGACAGGACGTCAGCGTGGGCTTAGATACGGCCCGTCAGCATTCAATCGAACGGCCCACGGGAGGGCTTCGAGAGGGAAGCGGTGCCAGCGTCTGTTTAGTCCCACATCGCTTGCGAAGCGTCGCGCAGACCAGCTTATAACCCGAGGCGTGAGAGCCCTTTCGTCCCCTTGGGGACATCCGATAAAATTGGAACGATACAGAGAAGATTAGCATGGCCCCTGCGCAAGGATGACACGCACAAATCGAGAAATGGTCCAAATTTTTTCGAGATTTTGCGCGCTGGTCCCTGTACTTTTTCGTTTGGCCCCTAGAGACTTCACGCTTTCATCCCCTGTACTGCTGTGCTTGGACCCTTTACGTTTTTCGAGATTTTGCGCTTTGGCCCCTGCGCTTTTGTGTCTGGCCCCTTTACGTTTTCCGGGATTTTATGCTTTCCCCCCTGTACTTTTGTGTTTGACCCCTTTACGTTCATAATATTCTTTCTCGATTGGCATATCTTTACGCAGATTGAACATCGGAACTCGGAAGGATATATTCGTTACAGCAGCCCTTCTGAGATTAACATCAGCAACAGAATTACAGAAATCTGAACTCTCTTCTCTACTTTTTTTTCTAGGAAACGCCCTTCTCTACTACACCCTCTGCTCCGCAGTTCTATTTTAACTGGCCAAACCTCTTATATTTAGAAACAGGGATATTAGTAGTAAATGAGAGTTCAACAAGAAATTACGATGATATTCAGTTTTCATTCACTTGTCGCATCATTCTTTCTAGCATTTGTCAGCTCTGGTTCGCAACAAAAATGCACTACAGCATAATACGACAAATTGAAATTTCAGCATCGGTCAGATATAAAAATATTTGGCACCCGAACAATGTGGGCTGCGTGCATTTTGTAACACCAAACAATTCACAAACAGCATATGACAACTCTATTAAATCGAATCGTTTATAGCACAACATAGGCTGCCATCGAGTGCTCATCAGTTACATGCCAAGATGGCAAAATTGCTACTTCCCAACGCAGTATAGCACGATTTTGGCAGCAGCCATAAAAATTGGCATGCAAAAAACTCATCAAGTTCTGTTGAAAGACTGCTGTCCAGCCGACGGGGGTTGTGTAGGGGGAGGTGGGGGGAGCGACATCTGCATTTGCATCACCATAGGCAACTGTTCTTGGACGCCCCTTCCGTCGCCACGGTCAGCTTGGCCTTGAAAATCTCTACCTTGCATGCCTGGATTCATCGAGCCGTCAGGCATCATCCCGAAACCAGCTGACATGAAGGCCATGCCGCCGCCACCCTGAGAAGGATTGCCCATCAACCCCATGCCCCATGGGCGCTGAAGCCCCTCGGGCCCCGACACTGAACCTTGATCGGATCCACCATTTGGTAGTTGCATCTGGAAAGGAGCACTGAAGTACTGCGGATTCCCATCTTGTTGGACAGGGTAACTGAATGATGCACTGGGGATTAAAGGCTGATTCATATTCATGTGCATCATGAAGTTTTGCTGGTGAGGATGCATTGGAGAGAACATGAAAGGTGAATTAGGCATCACTTGCTGCTTGTCTTGAGTACCATGGTCGGGTTCTTGGCGAAGTGGAGTTGCACCAGGTGTGCCGTCATGAGCCCAGCTGTAGGGACGGTCAAATCCTTGAGGTGTGTTGTTTTCGGACTGAGTATCCCCTGGTGGATAGTGGCGAGCATGGAATGATGGCGGTTTGCTTAGCATAGGGGGCCTTAGTGGGGTGTGCTCCCTCTCCCTGGACTGGTGGTACCGAGATCGGTCTTCACGGTCTTGCATGTGAGAACTTGAAGTGGGTGAAACACCCGGCCTTGGAGGAGCACGTGCAGTAGATATTTCAGGCATTTGAGATTGCCTTTGAGTATCTCCTCCAGAAGCACGGGAGATGTTAGGAGCATCTGGTTCATTACGTTCTTCTTTCTCCGTGTTACTTTGGAGGAGATTTGCATGAGCTTCAGGTACATGAGACATAAATTCAGCTTTCTTAAGGAAAGACTTGAGGCACATAGGTGCAGCGCAGATAAAAATCCCTTCCATCATTTTCACAGTCTGAATCTTCTGAATGCGCTCATCACAACTGCAGATATAAGTAAATATAGAAGTTTCAAACGACATGTCTAAGACCAAACTAGTCGAACAACATAGTAGTAATAAATAAGGAGCAACATTTGTCCCTCTTATGTACAATGTCAACGGGGAAAACTACAATTTGCTAGTTTACCATCTCATGAGGGGTAGAGGACAATGTACATCACAACTTAAGTAATGTTCTCAGCTATAGATGCTAACAGTAAGAATTAGCAAAAGTAAAGAAAACAAGCTGAAACACAAGAAATTTGGGTGAAGGTTACTAATAGTTCCAGTGCACTACCACATAATTCCAAATATATGCATGCTAATATGAGATCTACTTTGCTGAAGCTCCTTAAGCTCAATCAGTGGATACTTAGATGTCACATAGCAAGCTTATTTCAGCAAGTATCATGCCGTGCAGATTATCAGAGTTGAGCAAGTTATCCTATCATGAATCACTAAGTAAGTTAATCGAATACTAAGAAGGTGAGAGTAGGATAAAACCAAGGTAGGAAAGTTCAGGAGAATGCTTACAGATAGCAGCTGGAATCACTTCTTGCACAGGCTAAACAGAAAGCATGTTCGCAAGGAATCTGCACAAAGTTAATGAAAGTCATCGATCAAAGGATTCAACTACGAACGTTAGCGAAAGAACTAAAATGAATAAACCACATATAGTTCAGGCCGGTAACTGAGAGTCTCAGACAACAGGTAAAATATACTCCCTCCGTACCATAATATAAGATGTTTTTGCAAGCTGTTTTAGCTTGCAAAAACATCTTATATTGTGGGACGGTGGGAGTACATGCTACATGCGACATGGTGACATGCCTAGATGATTGTGAAATGTATTGCATACGATCAGTGGTTTCGCTTGGTTATGCCCTTTCGTACTAAAACTAGACAAGCTTGATAGCCAGAATACTTTCAGCTTAAGAAATCAGAGCACCAACCACTCCAGAAATTCTGAATAAAGTGAATAGGAAAATCCCATGCCGTTAATTTGGATTCGGTATTTACTCCAACACCACATTATATCAAACTAATATAAATTCTATGTGTAAATTATGCAATCCCCTATAATTTTTAGTAAACACCAACAGTGTTGCAGAACAAAATACGATTACTGATTACAGTCAATATAGCTTTAAAATGGACCATAGGCCTCCCCTATTCGACACTTAAACAAAATAACCTACATCCTTTTTCTGGCAAACAAATGTATCAGAAACTGAAGTATATAATATCGATTCCAGTTACATATGTCGCTGTAACAAACCCCTCAAATATACCACTAGCAATTTCTACAGGTATTTCGTATTTCTGTTTGCGTGATATCAGTAGTGTTACTAGCCTTGGGCTCTCAGATCCCTAAAATCCTTAAACAGTGAACATACCGAGACTGCAGAGATTCTAACCAGCCTGATGCACTTGACTAATTATACCAAACAAGGATTACAAGAGCAATTAACTCCTGAATGATACATAATTAGATATTTAGATGGTATCATATGCGCTACATAAAATCTAGTCTTTTCTTTATCAACCACAGAACAAATATAGTACATGAACCCCCGCAAATATATATATAGTACATGAAGTAGTGAAGACATAGATAGGGGAAGATGCTGGGATTTAGGATTCCATACGAGGCGGCCGTAAATGGCGATGGGGAACTCGCAGCGGGAGCAGATGTGGACACGCTCGCCGAGGGGCCGGCGGGAGCGGCGGCCGATGGCGCGCGTCGCGGCGATGGCGGAGTTTGTGACGGCGCCGAGGCTCTTCGCCACGGCGAGGTCTGCGATGATCAGGTGGTCGGGGCAAGCCACAGTCACCGATTCCGGGGCGCCGCCAGCCGCCGCGGCGGCGGACTTCGCCGGAGCACCGCCGGACGCCCCAGCCGCCGCGCCAGAGGCGGCGGCCCCGGAGTCCGACGAGCCGATCTTGCTCAGGCGTATCTGGAGCATCGCTAGGGTTTCTCAATTTCTGTCGGAGTTTTTCCCGTGGGTTTATTTGCTGCTTTTCTGGTGCAGATCTGGGCCCAGGAGCAGCTACGGTTTTTCAGCTTGGCCCGCTTGAACATGCGAGTTATCCTCGATGACAACAAAGAGTTTTTTTTTACCCTAAAAGAAAAGGCAAACACTTTTTTTTTCGCGGATATGCAAGATTACATGTTCTTTTTCTTTGGTGAAGTCCTCATTGCTCCTTGTCTTGTAAACTACTATCATTGTTGTGAGAAGACGTGCTTTGCAAACTGGTTTGATGAAGCGTATTAAAAACGACACAACTGTTTTTATTCTTTGATAATTAAAAAAACTTGCACAAGGGACGTCGGCTTAAAACTAATAAAGCCAACATAGGTCAAGATAGCACAACTTTGCGTTCTCACAGACCAAACGAGGAAAATAAACATGGATAGATAACGTGATTCAAAATGAGTGTCAAGATCATTACGGTCTGATTAGCTCCAACTCAAGAGTTCCTATGGATGGTGTGAAGTTGCTCGATCTTGAGAAGGATGTTTGCCGCCGCCTCACAACGCTCCCTCCTCCCTAGAGGACGTCATTGCTGGAAAAAAGACCCATTTAAAGATATAGTTAGTAGGATGGGATGGAATGGTTCCCTCGTTGGCAAGTTTGTTACGAGTCGTCCATAGAATCCAAGGTAAAGCACAAAATATTCTCCAAGCAAAGACGTAGTTGCCTGCAAGATTTTACTAACAATGCTAAAATCTCTATCATCGAGTTAGGTTCCACGATGGATCAAAACATTCTCGAACGCAACTCCATAGGAATTTTGTGGGGGCACATTGGAACAAGATATGGTTGGCGTTTTTTCGGCACTCCATACAAAGCACGACAGTTGTTGCCCGGACCATGATGCTTTCGAAGATTAATAGCAGAGGAAAAATACACACTTTTACAGGCACATGGGTAGCCCAAAGGGCTTTGCCGTACTGAACTTTGGGCCCACGAACCAACTTGGTGTAGGCAGATTTGACAGAGAATTTGCCTGAGGGCTCTAGCTCCGAGCTAATCGCATCTTGATCCCCGGTGAGGGTAATATGCTCAACAGAAGCTCGTAAATTGTCAAGGGCAACCGCTTTCGCAGGCGATGAAGATCTTAGAAAACCTACATTGGCAGATTGGTTCGCGTAAACTTAATTGACAAATGCTTGCGGCTCGGCCGCAGTGAAAAACACGTAGGGGATAAAGTGTAGAGAGGCTTGTCCGATATCCACGCTGAAAGCTAGAATTTGGTATCTTTCCCGTTAGGGATAGTGAATTTAGCTCCTAAACTGAAAATTTCTTTGCATTTCTGAATCCCGTTTCAAATGTGTGATCCCTCACATTACAAGCAAATAGGGAACAGTTCGGGAAGTATTTGGCTTTAAGAATTCAAGCCTAAAGCTTGTGATCATTTCGAGAGATCTTCCAGATTCACTTGGTAATGAAAGCTAGATTCATCTTTCTCAAGTTGGAGATGCCTAAGCCTCCTTGGTTTTTAGGCTCACGGAGCTCGGCTCATATAATCATGTGGTATGTGTATTTTTTGGCGTCAACCTCCCAAAAGAACCTAGCATGCACTTTGTCGAAATTCAAATGCACCGCTTTGAACGGATCAATATGGTTGACTAGAGGGGGGGTGAATAGGCAACTATCAATTTTTAGCTTTCTTTAGCAAATTAGGTTTAGCAACAAATAGGTTGTCTAGATATGCAACTAGGTGAACAACCTATATGATGCTAGCAACAATAACAACACACGCAAGCAACGGATACAACACAAGTAAAACTTGCACAAGGTAAAGGTAAGAAGTAACCACAAGTGGAGCCGGTGGAGACGAGGATGTGTTACCGAAGTTCCTTCGCTTTAAGGGGAAGTACGTATCTGTTGGAGTGGTGTGGAGGCACAATGCTCCCCAAGAAACCACCAGGGCCACCGTATTCTCCTCACGCCCTCACACAATGCGAGAAGTCGTGATTCCACTAGTGGTGCCCTTGAAGACGGCGACCAAACCTTTACAAACAAGGTTGGGGCAATCTCCACAACTTAATTGGAGGCTCCCAACAACATCACGAAGCTTCACCACAATGGATTGTGGCTCCGAGGTGACCTCAACCATCTAGGGTGCTCAAACACCCAAGAGTAACAAGATCTGCAAGGGATTAGCGGGGGGGGGGATCAAATTTCTCTTGGCGGAAGTGTAGATCGGGGCCCTCTCAACCAAACCCTAGAAGATAAACAAGATTTGTTGGCTAGGTAGAGAGATCGGGCGAAAATGAAGCTTGGGGAAGGAAGATGTGATCTTATTGGAGAAGAAGATCCCCTTTATATAGTGAGGGGAAGGATCCAGGTGTTATCCCCTCTCAGCCCGCACACAAGCCGTACTATTGCTCATGGGAGCGGTACTACCGCTTGGGCGGCAGAGCCAGCTGCACAGTGCAATCGCATGAGGCCATGAGTCGGTAGTGCCGCCGGAGCGGTACTACCGCTCGCTTTAGCGGTAGTACCGTTGGGGTTGCAGCACAGAATCTCGCAGAGGCAAGGCCATGGTTGGGGACGGAGCAGTACCGCTGAAGCGGTACTACCGCTTGCAAGAGCGATACTGCCGCTTATAAGCGGTAGTGGCCCGCCCCACTACCGCCCTACATCTATTGAGAGAGCTACGGGTCCGGAAGGGGAGCGGTAGTTGAGCGGCTGTCGCGGGCAGTACTACCGCTTATAGGCGGTACTACCGCGTAGTCCAACATGAAAAGTCGAGACTCCCAGAGGCAACGGTACTACGTGCGGCACCAGACAGGGGTACTACCGCTTGTAGGCGGTACTACCGCCTGCCCAGAGCGGTACTACCGCTTATAGGCTATACCACCGCTTGCCAGCGCGGTACAACCGCTTGGGACCTTCAGGACCCAAGCAAAGGGCACAGAAGAGCAGACCCATCGATGAGGGAAAGGAACAAGGGTGCAAATGAAAGTGTGTACGTGTTGATTCCACCCAAACCTTTTCGAAGCAGACCCCCTCTTAATAGTATGGTTCTCCTACGACTCAATTCCACCGAAAACGAAACACAGGAAAACAACCGTCTTCACTATTATCCATCGAAGGGCTCGAATCGTCTTGTGACATATGATGGATTATCTGAAAGGCTTAATGCACACGATTGGTCCGCAAATGCATTTTCATCAATCGCCAAAACCACTAAGGGAGAAATATGCCCTAACAATCTCCCTCTTTTTGGTGGATTGATGACAACGCGGGGTTTCCACAAGGATATAATAAGATAAAAAAGCAAACCCCCAACATCTATAAAATATAGACGGGCTCCCCCTAGTTGTGTGCACTATTTTAGGTATGCTTTTGAAATGCAAAGCACAGACACTAGGATCAACACTTCCCCTATATTTTATAGACATGCAATACTTGCATTAACATGAGAGAGATAAGCATAAATAGAAGAGACAACATGTGAGCATAAACATAGGGCACAGGATAAACATAAACTCACATACTAGCAGAGTGCTTAAGACATACAATGATAAGTAAATGGTAGCATATGTCTCACGCCATACGACTCGGTCTTTAAGTCTCACAAACACAAACCAAACCAAAGCAAATGATAAAAGAGTTCATGAGCGAAGAAAGCAAGCAACTAAGACGCACTCGTGACTCGGCAAATCCCTAAACTCTCCCCCCTTTGGCATCGAGATACCGAAAGGGCAAAGAGCACTACAATGGTCCAAGGTGGTAGCAACGCATGAGACCATCATCACCACTCTTGCACGTGCTCGCTGGAGTTGTCATCTTCAGCAACAGGCTGATCAACATCCGAGTCTCACTTGCAATGCTTGGAAGTCCACTCCTCCTCATCGGTGATCCTGTCCTCAGACCCGCTGGCAATCTCCATCCCAATGTGCCTCATCATAGGTTTTCACGGCTCATAGCCTTCTTTTCTGCCACATGCGGTGTATACTGACCATGAGCCTGCATGCAGAAAAGCTTCTTCATCTTCTCCTTCAGCTTCTCAGCCCAAGATGGCTCCACGCCAGATGGCGTGTAACTAGGGTCAGTGCCACCCTCATCCTCACCCTCTGCCTCAGGAACCTCCATCTCAGGAGCGGCATAAGTACTCCACTTGTCCTTCAGCCTTAGTTGCACTATCTCATGAGAAATCAGCTCACCACACTCAAACAAATCCCCCGAAAAGGTGGATTCCCAGGTTCTCTCAAGAAGATGCATCAGATAGGGAGCATAGACAAGACACTTGCGCTCCATCACGGTCGAATGAAGCTCCGACCACATAACATGAGACACATCCAAAACTTCTTCATCTTCTGAACCCTTCTAGTCCTAACAATAAACCAGCATGTTCACAAGGTAAGAGTGGACCTGATCCAAGTTTCCAACATGGGGAAAGAGTGTGTGCTTGAAGATGCGATGCATGATGTCAAGGAACAGATGCAACACATAGGTCGTGATGCTGGTGGTGGAAGAAACATTCGCCGTAGAGAAGGGCCAAAGAGCAGACTTGTGTGTGGCAGCAACCTCCGTGTGAGGATGAAATCCAATTGGGTTATGGAGCCCCTGATCATTATAGCCCATCAGAGCCATGGAATCCTTCCAAGTAGAAGTCAGTCTTCTCCCATTTTTCATCCAAGTTAAGGTCCTCTCCTCGCTGGTTTCGAGATGGGCCGTGGCAAAGAACATGGCCACCAACTCTGCATCAAAATACTTGTTGAATGTCATGAGCTTGGTAATATCTAGCTTATCACACAAAGCAAGAGGTTCACCAAAATAGTTAAGATTCTTCTGCATGTGGTCAATATCAATGTACTTGACATGGGGAACAAACAAGTTCTTCTTCTTCTTGAGCACATCATGATATATAGAACCTTGTTGTTTGGTCCAGAAGGGACGATTGATAAGAGCTTGATCTTGCGGATTGATGTATGGGTTGCAGCGACGAGCAATGCATAACTCCTTGCCTGGTAACTTACTCATTGACTGAGTCCTCTGAGACTTGGTGGCAGCCTTCTTGGTTCTCTGCTTGGCTTGAGCACTGGGGTTGGAACTGTCATCCTCTACGGCGGAAATGCTTAGAGCTAGTGGCACAACTTGGATTCACGCGGCGCTCCTGATGACCAGAGCCGCTACTACCACCTAGAACCCACAACACACAGCGAGGGAAAAGCAGGTGTATTCAAATTGCATAAGCCAAAAAGAAATGAAAGAGTTGAATTGAAGTGTAATCGAAAGGAACGTGGAGTTGGCAGCACAAGCGGTTGTACCACCTATAAGCGGTAGTACCGCTCCGGAGGAACGGTAGTACCGCTCGAGGCGGAAGTCACCGGGGCAACCACGACCGCGGCAAGATCCGGTACTACCAGTGATGCCAAATCCAAATTTCTTCCAATAAAACTATAAATCTACTCTACTAGCAGTCTTCCACGGCCTACTCATGCCTCAATTTGACCAAAAATTGATGAATGCATCTCATATTGCCCTAAAGCCTAGATCCAAAAAATAGAATCGTGGGAGAGGAAAACGGGGGCAATAGCGGCATCCATGGCAAGAGGAGAGGGTGGGGATTGACTCCACCTGTCGGAATCATGGAAGAACGGCCGGAAACGGTGGTCAGGCAGCGGCCACCGGAGCAAGGAGGTCGCCTGGAGAGAGAAGATGTTAGGTAAGAAAGAGATGAATGAGTATGGGGCAGTTGGAACTCCCCCTGCCTGTCTCATAACCCCCTCCACGCACTCACAAGCGGTAGTATCGCCCCGGTACTACTGCATGGCAGGAGGCCGTGTAGTACCGCTCCAGCGGTTGTACCGCGGGTGGCGGCATTAGTACCGTCCCGGACCCAGCGGTAGTACCGCCTATGCGACCAAAACTTGCCAAACTAGCTATGAATGGTGGCTTATGCAAATAGAAGAGTTTGTAGATGAGATAGGGCTTGGGTTGGAGACACAAAAACCAGCAAATGGGAAGGGACACTCCAAGTTTAAAAAGACCAAATAGAAAGGAGAGCAAACTTGGAGTGACACAAATCACAAATAAAGCTCTAACTAGCAAATACCTCACTAGAAGGGGGCGGTGGCCGAAGCCACTATGTTTGAGTCAATTGGTATGGTACCGCAAAGATTTTAACCTTGAGCCCAGTCTTTGAAGCATAAGTACCATAAAAATGGCTAATGTGAAAGACTTGATCGATTTATGCATAATGGGGGGAGGAAAAGTTCATTGAGAGAACAACACTCCCCCTATATCCATGCCTACATCTAAACAAGATAAAATGATGAGTGCGGTGGAGGTGTGCAATACTTCAAGCCACATTACTCGAATCGATGATATTTAGCTCATGCCTTAACTCGCAAAATCTTGCTTCATCCTATGGCTTCGTGAAAATATTTGCAAGTTGTTCACGAGTGTTGAGATATATAAGATCAATCTCTCCATGCTTTATATGCTCCCGGATGAAGTGATGGCGAATCTCAATATGCTTCGTCTTGCAATGTTGAACCGGGTTGCGGGAGATCTTGATAGCACTTTCATTGTCACAGAAAAGAGGCACTTTATCACAATTGACACCATAATCCTTTAAAGTTTGCCTCATCCATAGCAACTGTGCACAACAACTTGCAGCGGCTACATACTCGGCCTCAGTGGTAGAGAGAGAACCACAATTTTGTTTTCTTGAAGACCAACATACCAAAGAGCGACCAAGGAATTGGCACCCTCTGTTAGTTGACTTCCTATCCACACGGTCTCCCGCCCAATCCGAGTCTGAATATCCCTTGAGGTCAAATGATGCACCTTTGGGGTACCATAAGCCAAAGTTTGGGGCATGAGCCAAATATCGAAAGATTCACTTGACCGCCACAAAGTGGCTTTCCTTAGGTGCGGCTTGAAATCGTGCACAAATTTCCACACTCAACATAATATCCGGTCTAGATGCATAAAGATAAAGCAAGGATCAAATCATGGAGCAATATACCTTTTGATCCACGGCTTTACCATTGGGATCAATGTCAAGTTGGCACTTTAGTTGCATAGGTGTCTTGGCCAGCTTGACATCATCCAACTTGAACCTTCTGAGCATGTCTTGAGTGTATTTTGATTGGTTGATGAAGGTTCCTTGTCTTTGTTGTTTGACTTCGAATCCAAGAAAGAACATCAACTCTCCCATCATAGACATCTCAAACTGTTTGGTCATGAGTGCGGCAAACTCATCATTGAAAGATTTGTTAGGAGAACCAAATATAATATCATCAACATATAATTGGCATATGAACAAATCCCCTTTAACCCTCTTAGTAAAAAGAGTGGGATCAATTTTCCTGATTACAAACCCACGATCTTCTAACAACTCGGTAAGGTGCTCATATCACGCGCGTGGAGCTTGTTTAAGGCCATAGAGTGACTTATCGAGTTTATAGACATGATGTTGGGGAACGGAGCATGAATTTCAAAATTTACCTACGCTCACGCAAGATCTATCCATGGAGATGCATCGCTACGAGAGGGGAGAGTGTGTCTACGTACCCTCGTAGACCGTTAGCGGAAGCGTCTCACAACGCGGTTGATGTAGTCGAACAATCCTTCGAGCTCCACCGATCGAGTACCGAACGTACGGCACCTCCGAGTTCTACACACGTGCAGCTCGGTGACGTTCCTCGCCTTTTTGATCCAGCAAGACATCGAGGAAGTAGATGAGTTCCGTCAGCACGACAGCGTGGCGACGGTGACGGTGAAGTGATTCCGGCAGGGCTTCGCCTAAGCTCTCCGAAAATATGACCGAGGGTGTAAACGGTGGAGGGGGCGCCGCACACGGCTTGGATCAATTGTTGTCTCCAAGGGGTGCCCCTCCTCCGTATATAAAGGAGGGAGGGAGGAGGCCGGCCCCTAGGGGTGCGCCAAGTGTGGGGAGTCCTACTAGGACTCCTTAGTCCTAGTAGGATTCCACCTCCCATACGGAGTAGGAAAGGGGGAAGGGAGAGGGAAAGGAAAGAGGGGGCTGCGCCCCCTCCCCTAGTCCAATTCGGTTTGGGAAAGGGGGGGCGCGCGCCTCCTCACGTGGCCTGCCTCTCCTTTTTCCCGTATGGCCCAATAAGGCCCATTACTTCTCCCGGTGAATTCCCGTAACTCCCCGGTACTCCGAAAAATACCCGAATCACTCGGAACCTTTCCGACGTCCGGATATAGCCTTCCAATATATGAATCTTTACCTCTCGACCATTTCGAGACTCCTCGTCATGTCCGTGATCTCATCCGGGACTCCGAACAAACTTCGGCCACCAATCACATAACTCATATAATACTAAATCGTCATCGAACCTTAAGTGTGCGGACCCTACGGGTTCGGGAATGATGTAGACATGACCGAGACGACTCTTCGGTCAATAACCAACAGCGGGACCTGGATGCTCATATTGGTTCCTACACATTCCACGAAGATCTTTATCGGTGAACCTCATATGTCAACATACGTTGTTCCCTTTGTCCGGCGGTATGTTACTTGCCCGAGATTCGATCGTCGGTATCCAATACCTAGTTCAATCTCGTTACCGGCAAGTCTCTTTACTCGTTCCGTAATACATCATCTTGCAACTAACTCTTTAGTCACGGTGCTTGCAAGGCTTCTGTGATGCTGTATTACCGAGAGGGCCCAGAGATACCTCTCCGATAGTCGAAGTGACAAATCCCAATCTTGATCCATGCCAACTCAACAAATACTGTCGGAGATACCTGTAGTGCACCTTTATAATCACCCAGTTACGTTGTGACGTTTGATACACCCAAAGTATTCCTACGGTATCCGGGAGTTGCATGATCTCATGGTCAGAGGAACATGTATTTGACATAGTGAAAGCAATAGCATTAAACTGAACGATCATATGCTATGCTGACGGTTGGGTCAAGTCCATCACATCATTCTCCTAATGATGTGATCCCGTTATCAAATGACAACTCATGTCCATGGTCAGGAAAGCTTGACCATCTTTTGATCAACGAGCTAGTCTAGTAGAGGCTTACTAGGGACTCAGTATTTGTCTATTATCCACACATGTATTAAGTTTCCGGTCAATACAATTCTAGCATGAATAATAAACCATTATCATGAACGGAGAAATATGATAATAAACACTTTATTAATTGCCTCTAGGGCATATTTCCAACAGTCTCCCACTTGCACTAGAGTCAATAATCTAGTTTACATCTCCATGTAATTAACATCCAATCAGTTCTAGGGCTGATCATGTTTTGCTTGTGAGAGAGGTTTTAGTCAACGGGTCTACAATATTTAGATCCGTGTGTTCTTGGCAAATCTCTATGTCATATGTAGATGCTGCTACCACACTCTGCTTGGAGCTACTCCAAAAATGACTGTCCCACTTTACGTATCCGGTCTGAGACTCATAGTCTTCCGGATCGGTGTTTAAAGCTTGCATCGACGTAACCCTTTACGACGAACTCTTTATCACCTCTATTCCCGAGAAATTCTTCCTTAGTCCTTTTCAGGTACTACAGGATATTCTTGACCGCTGTCCAGTGATCTACTCCTGGATCACTTTGGTACCTTCCCACCAAGCTAATAGCGAGGCATACATCAGGTCTAGTACACAGCATGGCATACAAAATAGAGCCTATGGCTGAGGCATAGGGGATGACACTCATCTTCTTTTTATCTTCTGCCATGGTCAGGCTTTGAGTCTTACTCAATCTCACACCTTGCAATACAGGCAAGAACCCTTTCTTTGACTGATCCATTTTGAACTTCTTCAAAATCTTGTCAAGGTATGTGCTTCGTGAAAGTCCTATGAGGCGTCTCAATCTATCTCTATAGATTTTGATGCCTAACATGTAAAACAACCTTTACCTAGATTTTCAAGTCTTACTCCACTTCACACCAGCCAAGAACTTATTTCTTTTGACTTGATCCATTTTGAACTTCTTCAAAATCTCATCAAGGTGTGTGAAAATCTTTTATCAGGTGTCTTGATCTATCTCTATAGATCTCGATGCCCAAACCGTGGATAACTCAAAAACAGGTTTTTATTGAAAAACTCCTTTCAATTAATTCTTTATGCTTTCCAGAAATTCTACATCATTTCCAATCACATATACTTATTAGAAATGTTATAGAGCTCCCACTCACTTTGTTGTAAATACAAGTTTCTCCATAAACTTGCATAAACCCAAACGCTTTGATCACTTCATCAAAGCGAGTATTCCAGCTCCGAGATGCTTGCACCAGTCCATAGATGGATCGCTGGAGCTTGCATACTTTGTTAGCATCTTTAGGATCGACAAAACCTTCCGGTTGCATCATATACAATTCTTCCTTAAGGAATCCATTAAGGAATGCCGTTTTGACATCCATTTGCCAGATTTCATAATCATAAAACGCGGCAATTGCTAACATAATTCTGACAGACTTTAGCATCGCTACGAGTGAGAAAGTCTCATCGTAGTCAACTCCTTGAACTTGTCGATAACCTTTAGCAACAAGTCAAGCTTTATAGACGGTGATATTACCATCAGCGTCCGTCTTCTTCTTAAAGATCCATTTATTTTCAATAGCTCGCCGTTCATCGGGCAAGTCTACCAAAGTCCATACTTTGTTCTCATACATGGATCCTATCTCGGATTTCATGGCCTCAAGCCATTTCTCGGAATCCGGGCTCGCCATAGCTTCTTCATAATTAGAAGACTGGATTTCCGTACCACTCTGGTGCGGAACGTGTCCTGGTTGACCTTCGAGGTTCAGTAACAACTTGATCCGAAGTTTCATGATCATCATCATCAACTTCTTCTCTGGTCTGTGTCGATGTCACAAAAATTTCTTTCTGTGGCGTACTACTATCCAGAGGAGGTACAATTACCTCATCAAGTTCTATTTTTCTCCCACTCACTTCTTTCGAGAGAAACTCCTTCTCTAGAAAGGATCCATTCTTAGCAATGAATACTTTGCCTTCGGATCTGTGGTAGAAGGTGTACCCAACGGTATCCTTTGGGTATCCTATGAAGACGTACTTATCCGCTTTGGGTTCGAGCTTATCTGGCTGAAGCCTTTTGACATAAGCATCGCATCCCCAAACTTTCAGAAACGACATCTTAGGTTTCTTGCAAACCACAGTTCATACGGTGTCATCTCAACGGATTTAGACGGTGCCCTTGTTTAAAGTGAATGCATCTGTCTCTAATGCATAACCCCAAAATGATAGTGGCAAATCGGTAAGAGACATCATAGAACGCACCATATCCAATAGAGTATGATTACGACGTTCGGACACACCATTACGCTGTGGTGTTCCATGTGGCGTGAGCTGTGAAACAATTCCACATTGTCTTAAGTGATTGCCAAACTCGTAACTCAAATATTCTCCTCCACGATCAGATCGTAAGAATTTTATTTTCTTGTTACAATGGTTCTCTACTTCACTCTGAAATTCTTTGAACTTTTCAAATGTTTCAGATTTATGCTTCATCAAGTAGACATAACCATATCTACTCAAATCATCAGTGAACGTGAGAACATAACGATATCCACCGCGCGCCTCAACACTCATCGGACCGCATACATCGGTATGTATTATTTCCAATAAGTTGGTTGCTCGCTCCATTGTTCCGGAGAACGGAGTTTTAGTCATCTTGCCAATAAGGCACGGTTCACATGTCTCAAATGATTCATAATCAAGAGATTCCAAAAACCCATCTGCATGGAGTTTCTTCATGTGTTTAACACTGATATGACCTAAGCGGCAGTGCCACAAATATGTGGTACTATCATTATCTTTTTGGCATTCGTGTTATGAACATATGTATTACTACGATCAAGATTCAATAAACCTTTCATCTTAAGTGCATGATCATCAATGATATTATCCAAATAAATAGAATAACAATTATTCTCTGAAATTGAATAACCGTCTTGCAATAAACACTATCAGATATAATGTTCATGCTTAACGTAAGCACCAAATAACAATTATTTAGGTTCATCACTAATCCTGAAGGTAGAGAGAGCGTGGCGATGGTGATCACATCAACCTTGGAGACACTTCCAATGCACATCGTCACCTCGTCCTTAGCTAGCCCTCGTTTATTCCGAAGCTCCATGTTTCAAGTTGTAAGCAACTGAACAAGTATCAAATACCCAGGTGCTCCTACGAGTACTAGTAAGGTACATATCAATAACATTTATATCAAATATCTTTGTTGACATTGCCAGTCTTATTATCTGCCAGTTACTTTGGGGAAGTTCCGCTCCCTGTGACATTTCCCTTTGCAATGGGAGCACTAAGTCTCGGGTTTGGTTCAGCCTTTGGGTTTCTTCGCGTGAGCGGCAACTGTTTTACCGTTCTTCTTGAAGTTCCCTTTTCTTTCCCTTGCCCTTCTTGAAACTAGTGGTCTTATTAACCATCAACACTTGATGCTCCCTCTTTTGATTTCTACATCCGCAGATTGTAGCATCGCGAATAGCTTAAGGATCTTCTATCCCTTGCATGTTTATAGTTCATCACGAAGATCCAGTAGCTTAGTGATAGTGACTAGAGAACTCTATCAATCACCACTTTATTCAGAAGTCTAACTCCGACTTGATTCAAGTGTTTGAAGTACTCAGACATTCTGAGTACATGCTCACTAACGGAGCTGTTCTCCTCCATCTTGTAGCTATAGAACTTGTCGAAGGTGTCATACCTCTCGACCCGGGTGTGAGCTTGAAAAACAAATTTTCAGCTCTTGGAACATCTCATATGCTCCGTGTTGCTCAAAACATATTTGGAGCTCCGGTTCTAAGTCATAAAGTATGGCGCACTGAACTATCGAGTAGTCATCTTTTCTTGTCTGCCAGACGTTCATAACGTCCTCAGACGAAGCCGTAGGGGTATTTCACTGAGCGGTGCATTAAGGACATAAGCCTTCTGTGCAGCAGTGAGGACAATCCTCAGATCACGGACCTAGTCCGCATAGTTGCTTCCATCAACTTTCAACTTCGTTTTCTCTAGGAACATAATAAAACCAGGGGAACTACAGCGCGGTCTATTGATCTACAACATAAATTGCAAAGATTATTTAGACTATGTTCATGATAATTGAAGTTCAATTAATCAAATTACTTAAGAACTCCCACTTAGATTAACATCCCTCAAGTTGTCTAAGTGTAACATGATCCACATCAACTAAACCACGTCCGATCATCACGTCAGGTGGATTAGTTATCAATGGTGAACATCTTTCATGTTGATCATATCTACTATATGACTCATGTTCGACCTTTCAGTCTCTTGTGTTCCGAGGCCATATCTGTATATGCTAGGCTCGTCAAGTTTAACCCAAGTATTCTGCGTGTGTAAAACTGGCTTACACCCGTTGTATGCGAACGAAAGAATCCATCACACCCGATCATCACGTGGTGCTTAGAAGCGTCGAACCTTCGCAACGGTGCATACTAGGGGAGAACACTTATCTTGAAATTTAGTGAAGGGATCATCTTATAATGCTACCGTCGTCCTAAGCAAAATAAGATGCATAAAAGGATTAACATCACATGCAATTCAATATATGTGACATGATATGGCCATCATCGTCTTGTGCTTTTGATCTCCATCAGCAAAGCACCGTCATGATCTCCATCGTCACCGGGTTGACACCTTGATCTCCATCGTAGCATCGTGACACCTTGATCTCCATCGTAGCGTCGTGACACCTTGATCTCCATCATAGCGTCGTGGTCGTCTCGCCAATTATTGCTATTATTACTACTGCTGCTAACTCATAGCGGTAAAGTAAAGCAATTACATAGCGTTGGCATTGCATACAATAAAGAGACAACCATAAGGCTCCTGCCGGTTGCCTGATAATTTACAAAACATGATCATCTCATACAACAACTTATATCACATCATGTCTTGGCCATATCACATCACCAGCATACCCTGCAAAAACAAGTTAGACGTCCTGTACTTTGTTGTTGCAAGTTTTACGTGGCTGCTACGGGTTTGCAAGAACCGTTCTTACCTACACAAAACCACAACGTGGTGTAGTGATTGCTTTTTGATCTTCTAAAAGAACCCTCTTCATTGAAACCGATTCAACTAAAGTGAGAGAGACAGACACCCGCCAGTCACCTTTATGCAACGAGTGCACGTAGTGGTGAAACCTGTCTCGCGTAAGCGTACGCGTAATGTCGGTCCGGGCCGCTTCATCTCACAATACCGCCGAATCAAGTAACAACTAGTAACGGCAAGCAATATGTATACACCCATGCCCACAACTCACTTGTGTTCTACTCGTGCAAATCACATCTACGCATAGACCTGGCTCGGATGCCACTGTTGGGGAACGGAGCATGAATTTCAAAATTTACCTACGCTCACGCAAGATCTATCCATGGAGATGCATCGCTACGAGAGGGGAGAGTGTGTCTACGTACCCTCGTAGACCGTTAGCGGAAGCGTCTCACAACGCGGTTGATGTAGTCGAACAATCCTTCGAGCTCCACCGATCGAGTACCGAACGTACGGCACCTCCGAGTTCTACACACGTGCAGCTCGGTGACGTTCCTCGCCTTCTTGATCCAGCAAGACGTCGAGGAAGTAGATGAGTTCCGTCAGCACGACAGCGTGGCGATGGTGACGGTGAAGTGATTTCGGCAGGGCTTCGCCTAAGCTCTCCGAAAATATGACCGAGGGTGTAAACGGTGGAGGGGGCACCGCACACGGCTTGGAACAATTGTTGTCTCCAAGGGGTGCCCCTCCTCCGTATATAAAGGAGGGAGGGAGGAGGCCGGCCCCCTAGGGGTGCGCCAAGTGTGGGGAGTCCTACTAGGACTCCTTAGTCCTAGTAGGATTCCACCTCCCATACGGAGTAGGAAAGGGGGAAGGGAGAGGGAAAGGAAAGAGGGGGCTGCGCCCCCTCCCCTAGTCCAATTCGGTTTGGGCAAGGGGGGGCGCGCGCCTCCTCACGTGGCCTACCTCTCCTTTTTCCCGTATGGCCCAATAAGGCCCATTACTTCTCCCGGTGAATTCCCGTAACTCCCCGGTACTCCGAAAAATACCCGAATCACTCGAAACCTTTCCGACGTCCGAATATAGCCTTCCAATATATGAATCTTTACCTCTCGACCATTTCGAGACTCCTCGTCATGTCCGTGATCTCATCTGGGACTCCGAACAAACTTCGGCCACCAATCACATAACTCATATAATACTAAATCGTCATCGAACCTTAAGTGTGCGGACCCTACGGGTTCGGGAATGATGTACACATGACAGAGACGACTCTCCGGTCAATAACCAACAGCGGGACCTGGATGCTCATATTGGTTCCTACACATTCCACGAAGATCTTTATCGGTGAACCTCATATGTCAACATACGTTGTTCCCTTTGTCCGGCGGTATGTTACTTGCCCGAGATTCGATCGTCGGTATCCAATACCTAGTTCAATCTTGTTACCGGCAAGTCTCTTTACTCGTTCCGTAATACATCATCTTGCAACTAACTCTTTAGTCACGGTGCTTGCAAGGCTTCTGTGATGCTGTATTACCGAGAGGGCCCAGAGATACCTCTCCGATAGTCGAAGTGACAAATCCCAATCTTGATCCATGCCAACTCAACAAACACTTTCGGAGATACCTGTAGTGCACCTTTATAATCACCCAGTTACGTTGTGACGTTTGATACACCCAAAGTATTCCTACGGTATCTGGGAGTTGCATGATCTCATGGTCAGAGGAACGTGTATTTGACATAGTGAAAGCAATAGCATTAAACTGAACGATCATATGCTATGCTGACGGTTGGGTCAAGTCCATCACATCATTCTCATAATGATGTGATCCCGTTATCAAATGACAACTCATGTCCATGGTCAGGAAAGCTTGACCATCTTTTGATCAACGAGCTAGTCTAGTAGAGGCTTACTAGGGACTCAGTATTTGTCTATTATCCACACATGTATTAAGTTTCCGGTCAATACAATTCTAGCATGAATAATAAACCATTATCATGAACGGAGAAATATGATAATAAACACTTTATTAATTGCCTCTAGGGCATATTTCCAACACATGATTGGGGAACTTGGGTCCTCAAACCTCGGGGGTTGTTTGACATATACCAACTCATTAACAGGACCATTTAAAAATGCACTCTTCACATCCATTTGTTGCAACTTAAAATTATACTGAGAAGCATATGCAACAAACATGCGAATAGATTCAAGGCAAGCAACGAGGGCAAAGGTTTCATCATAGTCTATACCCTCGACTTGGGAGTAGCCTTGAGCCATCAATCTTGCCTTGTTTCGAATGACAACACCATTTGCATCTTGCTTGTTCTTGAAGATCCATTTGGTTCCAATGACATTATGGTTCTCCTAGTCCTTGGAACTAGTTGCCACACCTTGTTACGCTCGAAGTTGTTGAGTTCATCATGCATGGATTCAATCCAATCTGTGTCCTCGAGCGCCTCTTGTACCTTTAGGGGTTAAATACAAGAAACAAACGTGTGATGCTCACAAAAGTTTGTTAATTGTTTATGAGTGGTTACCCCCGTTTTTAAGCTCCCCTAGATATTCTTCAACATGTGTTCTTGGCATTTTAGAGTGGAGGCTACTTTGGCGGCACGATGCTCCAAAATATCCTCCATGGAAGGTTGGGGAGCAACATGTACAATATCTTGAGCGTCGTCTTGATCTTGCTCTTGATCTTGAACTTGTTCTTGATCTTGAGATTGCTCGGAATTATGAGCTTGATCTTGGGCATCACTTGGTGAATCACCATCATCATGAGGTTGATCTTGACCTTGATCTTGTTCATTTTGATTGAGGGCCTCCACTTTGTTATTCGAAAGCGTGTGGGTCAAGTGTTGGTGAGGTTTCCACTTGCGTAGAACAATGTCCATCTCCTTCGGCCACAAGGGGTTCCTCAACGGGTAGGAAGTGTCACACACCCATTCTTCTTATGGCTTGGGGAGGAATTTCATCACCTATATCACAAAGACCGCTTTGCTCCACTTGGGAGCCATTATTTTCATCAAACTCCACGTTACACGTCTCCTCAATGAGTCCCGTGGACTTGTTGAGGACACGGTAAGCATGAGAGTTTGTAGCATAACCAACAAATATGCCCTCATGAGCTCTAGAATCAAATTTAGCTAAACGGGCTCCCTTTTTGAGAATGAAACACTTACACCCGAACACCCAAAAGTACTTGAGGTTGGGATTGTTACTGGTAAGAATTTCATATGGAGTTTTGTTCAAACCTTTGCGGAGGTAGAGCCGATTGGATGCATGGCATGCGGTGTTGATGGCTTCGGCCCCAAAGTTGTACAGAGATTTGAATTCCTTTGCTTGATGTTGACGTTGAGCTTCATTTGCAAAGTCGATGATGGTTTGTTGGGTCTCACTCTTCGTCTTGAAAAAATATACCCATGTGTATCTTGAATAATCACCCACAATCACCAAGCAATACTTTCTTCCGCCAAGACTATCAAAAGATGGAGGGCCAAAGAGATCCATGTGAAGGAGCTTTAGGGGCCTCTTTGAGTAAATAGTAGTCGTGGAGCGATGAGGCGTCTCATGAAGCTTTCCTTCGATACAAGCCCTGCAAGCACGATCTTTGGCAAAACTAACATTTGTTAGTCCACGAACATGGTCCCCATTTAGGAGACTTTGCAAAGATCTCATATTGACATGGGATAAACGGCGATGCCAAAGCCATCCCACATCAACTTTAGCCATTAGACATGTCGCGGTCTAGTGGGCTTCTCCGAGAAGTTGACCACATAGAGATCATTCTCAACATATCCAACATAGGCTACTTTAATAGTCTTGCTCCACATGAGGGCCACACAATCAATATAAAAGAATGTATAAAAGCCCATGAGTGCAAGTTGATGAACGGAAAGTAAATTGTATGCAAGGGTCTCAACAAGCATGACTTTCTCAATGATTAATTCTAGAGAGATCACCACCTTGCCAAGACCCAATACCTTTGAAGTTGTAGCATCACCAAATTGGACTTGAGTGGCCATAGATGAGCTAGTTTGAACGTCCACCACTAAGTCCTTGCTTCCGGTCATATGATTTTGCTCCACTATCGAGCAACCATGATCCTCCTCCAGAATCAAACTCCTACATAAGATCAATGCTTGGTTTTAGGTGCCCATTCTTGAATGGGTCCTTTGAGGTTATCAACAAGGGTCTAAGGAACCCAAATAGACCATTCAATGTACTCATAAGGAGAACCAACAAATTTGGCATAAACATGCCCATCGCTAGCATGGCATAACACATAGGAAGGGTTAAAAACGTCGGCTTTGTTGGGATGAGTGGCATTGCCCCTTTTGGCCTTACCACCCATCACCTTGTTCTTCTTCTCCTTAGGATCACCCTCTCCCTCTTTGAAAAATATTTCTTTAAGAGGGGGAGATTGCTTGATCTTGTCTTTCTTCTTGGATTGGTTCTTCTTTGACTTGGGTACAAACCCAAGTCCCTCCCTAGACACAACTTCCTTTTGATTGCTCAAAAGGTCGTTGAGTTTCTTCTTGCCTTGGATGCAAGTCACAAGGACCTTATCAAGTTGCTCTTTCAACTTAGCATTTTCCTCCACAAGGTGCACATGCTCACAACAAGGGTTAGAAGCACAAACATTATCAATTAACACAAATGGAGGGCGAGTAGCAATCTCCTTTGTTAGCTTCACTTGGAGTTGATCATAAGAAGCTTTGAGGTTAGCGTGGGCACTCTTAAAGGCCTTATGAGCCTTGTCAAGCAACCCAAACGCCTCATTGAGTTTCTCATGGCCAACCCCAAGTTCAACCTTCTCAGATTTAAGCACACGAGAAAGAACTTGAGCACGATCAAGATCTTTCTTAAGTCTAGCCAAGTCAACGTTGTGTGACTCCTCAAGAGGCAAACGAAGACCTTTCTCTTCTTCTAAAGCATAGGAAAGATCCGTGATCTCATCAGTATAATCACAACTATGCCCTTCCATCTTAGTGATGGTCTATTCGTGATAATCAATGACATCATTGGCCTCACCTAATTGTTCCAAGAGAGCAATGGAATTTTCATCTACTTTCCCCTCTTCTTTTTCATCCCCACAATCCGTAGGAGAAGGAGTATTGGAGATGGTAGTCTTGATGTTGGAGGTTACCTTGTTGGAGGCTATGGACATTAGGCACTTGGCGATGGGGATGTAGTCCTCGTGAGGTGAGTCGAAGAGTAACACCGTGGTCGAAGAAGAGATGGCGATGTCCACAGAGGCCGTTGCCATTCCTTGTCCACCTGCATCATCATCATCGGAGTTGTACTCTTCTTGCACCATAAACCCCTTTGGAGGCACTCTCTTCGTGAAGTTGTTCTTGGTGGGGAAGGACTTGGAATTGTCCTTGCGAATGAGCTTGCCTCCATTGTCTTCTCTCTTCTCGTAGGGGAATCTACAACAAAGTGACCTACATTACTGACGTGGCTTGAGACTGCGTCAGTATTTCCCAAAAGAGGAAGGGATGATGTAGCACAACTACGGTAAGTATTTCCCTCAGTTATGAAACCAAGGTTATCGAACCAGTAGGAGAACCACGCAACACTATGTAAACGGTACCTGCACACAAAGAACAAATACTTGCAACCCGACACGTAAGAGAGGTTGTCAATCTCTCCACGGTAAAAAAGATAGATTAGATTGTAATAGATTGGATAGATAGATCACACAAGAACACAAAATAAAATAGGCAAATAAAAAGTGCAGCAAGGTATTTTTGGGTTTTTGGAATAATAGATGTGAAAACAAAAGCGGCAAAAGATAGATCGGAAAGCAATATGTTGGAAAAGAAGACCCGGGGACCGTAGGTTTCACTAGTGGCTTCTCTCATGAGTATAGCACACGGTGGGTGAACAAATTACTGTTGGGCAATTGATAGAAGATCAAATAATCATGGCGATATCCAAGTCGATGATCATTATATAGGCATCACGTCCAAGATTAGTAGACCGAAACGATTCTGCATCTACTACTATTACTCCACACATCGACCGCTATCCAACATGCATCTAGTGTATTAAGTTCATGGAAAAACGGAGTAATGCAATAAGAATGATGACATGATGTAGACAAGATCTATTCATGTAGGAATAGACCACATCTTGTTATCCTTAATAGCAACGATACATGCGTGCCTCGCCGCCCCTTCTGTCACTGGGAGAGGACACCGCAAGATTGAACCCATCACAAAGCACCTCTTCCCATGGCAAGAAAAATCGATCTAGTTGGCCTAACTAAACCAAAGATTTGAAGAAGAAATACGAGGCTATAAGTAATCATGCATATAAGAGATCAAAGAAGACTCAAATAATATTCATGGATAGAAACTGATCATGAACTCAAAATTCCTCGGATCCCAACAAACACACCGCAAAAAGTCATTACATCAAATAGATCTCCAAGAGACCATTGTATTGAGAATCAAAAGAGAGAGAGAGATAAAGCCATCTAGCTACCGCCTACGGACCCGTAGGTCAATGGTGGACTACTCACGCATCATCGGAGAGGCACCAATGAGGATGATGAACCCCTCCGTGATGGTGTTAGATTAGATCTCGCGATTCTTGAACTTGCGGCGGCTGGAAGTATTTTTCGTTGACTCATCTAGTGTTTATGAAATATTTGGGTATTTGTAGAGCTCAGAGGCGGTGGAGGGGGGCCCCGAGGCCACCACAACCCACCAGGGCGCGCCGGGGGCCTCTGGCGCGCCCTGGTGTCTTCTGGGCCCCCTAGGCCTCCTCCTGGGTGCTTCTTTGGCTCACTGGCTTTCTTCTGGTCCAAAAATATCTCCAAAAAGTTTCATCGCAATTGGACTCCGTTTGTTACTGATATTCCACAAAGTAAAAAACAAGCAAAAAACAGCAATTGGCACTTGGCACTATGTCAATAGGTTAGTCCCAAAAAATGATATAAAGTTGCCATAAAATGATTGTAAAACATCCAAGAATGATAATATAATAGCATGGAACAATCAGAAATTATAGATACGTTGGAGACGTATCAATTACCACAATTATAGCATGTCCTCACCCGTTGCTTGCCCTTGGAAGCACTTGAGTTGCTCTTGGAGGAGTTGGACTTGGTGTTCCTCTTATTTATCCAAAATTGCCTTGACGCAAGAGCCATGTGCTCGTGGTAAGCAAATTTTGTGTCCTCGGGACAACACTCCTCCTCCTCCTCCTCCTCCGCCTCCTCCTCCTCCTCTTCTTCTTCTTCTTCATCTTCTTCTTCTTCCTCTTTCAAGATTGCCTTGGCCTTCAAAGCAAGGTTGGGCTTCTTTGACCATTGAACACGAGCTAGAGCGTTGTCCGCGGTCTTGTTCAAGATGTTCATAGCAACGAACCCATCCAACACTTCACTTGAAGACAAGGCGTGGAAGTACGGTCTTTGACGGATCATGAAAGACATGCCTTTGTTGAATGGCATGATGGCCTTGAGGAACTTGCGCTTGACCCAAGTGTCATCCGTATCCTTGCTCCCATGATCTAGGAGAGAGACGTCAAGGGTGGTCAATATTCGGTAGTGTGGGGTAGGGCAGCAGAAAACAAAAAAATTCTGACCTACGCACCAGCCCAGGACCACTATGGAGACTGCATACAAGGTTTGATCTTTTCGATACCGACTCGTAGCGCAGCGGAAGTAGAGTCGATGACGATCGGCGGTGCAGATCCCCGCAGCTAGGATTTACAACCTCCCAACCACGAGGATGTATACCCTCATCTGCCGCTCGGACAGCGCTCCGGGAGGCGGTCGGACAGTCCCCCGGACGGTGTCGCGGACAGCCCTTTGGGAGGACCTTCGAAACTCGGACAGCCCTTCGGGAGGACCTCCGAAACTCGGACGATCACTCGGACAGCCCTTCGGGATGACCTCTGAATCTCGGACGGTCACACGGACAGACCTTCGGGAGGCACTCTCGAACTAAGACCTAAACAACGATCTCTCTATAGAGTTGCACACATACGGTGTCAACTATCCGGCAGGGCTTCGCCGTCCAGAACTAGTTCCTGCCGGAACCCAGACAGCCTTTCGGCTCTACGAAACTATTTTGCTGGGAGGGAGAGAGAAGCCAGACAAGTCTATGGCATGTGTATGAGAGTAAGGGGGTCATTTGGGCAGCCCCCTCACCTCCTATTTATAGGAAAACCAAGGGGTAGTGTGCCTCCACAAATTACCAAAAAACCCCATGCAAAAGGGTTCACATGAGGGTGTTATGGACAAAATGGGGTGCCATGTGGAGCTCCAAGGAGCCCCACCCATCTTGGCCGGCCACACCCTTGGGGCCCCCCCCATGAGGGGCATCCTTGGCCCCCAAGGCCTTCTAGAAGCCTTTTGGGAAATATCCCAAAAGGTGGTTTTCCATAAATATCCAAAAAGCACTTTCACTATTCACGACGACATTTTTCAGCGTCTGTTCGAACTGAAAATATTTATGTCGGCTTAGAACATTTCCAGTACCCACTAAAATAATTTTCAATGCGTTCCGGAACAATTCCGGATTAGTGATTTTCATCTGCGAAAAGCATCTCAAGTGGTTCCGGCAGCTCCGGAACATTTCCGGTTTTTCTTCCGGAAAATTCCCAGAAGTTTCCAGAATGATTCTGGCACCCTCCAAGAATTATCAGGCATGTGCCAAAACCAATTTGACTTAATGGTATCCCCTGAAACAACTTTTCAGTTTTTCCGAAACTGTTCCGGTGTTCTCTCTGCGGAACTTTTCCGCTGTCCGAAACTTTTCCGGTGATTTTCTGTCAGACTCCCTGTCTAGTATTCAGCAGATAGATGACCCTTAAGCGTGTGACCCTATAGGTTCGGTGAAGTATAGACATGACTCGGAACCCCTTCCGATCAATGATCAACATCGGAGCCGTGGACACCCATATTGACCCCTATACCCACACGAATGAATATTCGAGTGAACCTCCAGTTGCCGTGTGCTATTCCTGTTGCTTCGCGATATGTTACAAATACCCGAGGTGAGACATGTTGGCATCCCCGTGGATCAACAACTTGTCCACTATGCCAGTTACCTCGTTACCGGTATTGTTCTCTTTTCTCGTTACCGTGTTCCGGCATCCCCGTGATCAAATCACAAAGTGTCTGGCCAGACGATGATGGATACCATAACACCAAGAGGGCCCAGAGATATCTCTCCATCGTCGGAGGAGCAAATCCCAATCTTGAGCTATCAAGTTACTTGACATACTTTCCCATGAACCCGTAAGCCGCTGTAATAGCCATCCAGTTACGGATGATGTTTAACAAACCCCAAAGTTCATGAATCAAGCATGAAGAAACTCGATACTCTCATGGTCTGAGGAATCATGCAAATGTTAACCATCTCTATGTTATTAACCATTTAACTTGTGATGAATGTATCTCATAGCATAACATCAATTCGGGTCGATTCAACACAAATGTTCTTCTAACATTGTGCCCTCAAAGTTGCTGGCATAGACATGCCCATGATCAGGAAAACAGAACCATCATGCAACACTTGAGCTAGTCTTAGAGGCCAGACTAGGAATACATTTTACCGTTTATTATTCCACACGTGCATATGAGTCTTCCTCCGAGCCTCGTGGTTATTGTAGACTCGAGAACCATAGCAGTTATAGCATGGAACATAAACCTAATTATGAACAGGGAGATAATCAATAACATTTATTATTGCCTCTAGGGCATATCTCCTACAAACTCCCACTTGCACTAGAGTCAATAATCTAGTTAATGCTAATGCACTTTACACCTGTGGCACACTGGTGTAAAATATGCTTCGCATGTGGTATAGCTTGATGTCCAACGGATCTGACGACTTCAGCTCTGTATGTAACTTTGCATATCCTTGCATTTTCACGCTTTCACAAAATTCATATTTTGTGTGGACTTGGCTTTGCATATGTGTGAATCATTGGTCAAAACCTGATTCCTCAGACTGAGCTATGGAGCAACTATCTGCAATAGTGTCCTATAGACTAAAGCCATCTTGGAACCATACTAAGTTCATGAATGAACTATATGATTCAACAACTTCTTTGTCGCTTCTAAAGCGTCAACATACTCAGCCTTTGTTATAGAATTCGCCACAGTATCTTGTTTGGAACAATTTCCAACTACCGTACCACCATGTTGTGTATTACACAAAACCCTTAACTTAAATCGAAAATCGCATGGAGCATTGATGAAGACTGTATCGATGTGATTACTTACAACGAGCACTTCATAATCTCTGCTTGCGAGAAAACATGTCATCAGTACTGCTCTAGTACTCAATGACATCTTTCACTGTTGTCCCATGATCAGTACTTTGATCACTTTGGTATCTATACTCGCAACAACTTTGGAGTATTGGACATATTTGGTTGTTTTACATACCATGGAATACATGATTAATCCAAACACAAGAGTGTGTGGAATCACCATCATGTATTTTGCTCATCAGTGTTTTGGGACACCGAGTCTTGCAAAAACTCTTTCCATGTGACTTCGGCAAGAATCACTCCTTGACGTTTTCAATGCTAAAAGGTTTTAGCATTTTGTCAATATGTATCTTTGCTCATCCCCATTAGGTAAATCTATCTCCATAGATCATCATGCCTAATATCAAGGCTATTTAGCCCAAGCACTTCATCGAAAAAACTATTTTCAAATGAAGTCCTAATTCGTGTCAAGAAATTTATTTCCAATTAACAATGTGTCAAGCACACAAGGTTTTTAGAAATATTAGTATGCTCCCACTTATTTTCTTGAATCACAAGCATCTTCGTTACCCATTGATGAAGTCAAAAACCCTTTTCGACCATTTCATGAAAACACGAAGATTCCAACTCCATTTTGCTCTCTTCTGTCCATTGCTAGAACTCTGAAGTTTGCATACTTACTAGCATCCTCTGGACTGACAAAATACCTTGGACTGTAACACATGCAAGTCCTTGGTTACATTTCCATCAGATGGAAATCCTTTCGTCATCCATGTTTCATATCTCATGATTGAAATATGTATTAATTGGTAGTTCAACCCGAACCGACTTTAAGCATCGCTACGGTGAAACAACCTCATTGTAGTCAACTCCTTGAACTTGTTATTTCAACAAGTCGAGCTTTATGGATAAAACATTTTTATCCGTATCAGTTTTTAGTTCCATAAATATTCGTTAGACTCTAAGCCTTCCGAAAGGTGTATCAAGATTTTAATCTTGAAACATTTATATGGAAACTATCTCGGATTGTATTGGCATTTAGCCAATTCCGGAGTCAAGGCCCATCACCGCTTCCTTGTGTATCGTAGGTATACTATTGTCCAACAACAATATCTCGTTTGCGCACCTGAGAGGTTTGCACGAGCCTTGCCTACGTGGTTCAGCTGCAAGTTCGACCGAAGTACATACATTTTATTGTAGAGACTTCCGTATCAGTCGTAGTAGGAAACTCCGGAATCACTTCCAAGGTTCCTTTCCTTTGACCTGATGACGAAGATACTGGTTATCTCATCGAGTTGCACTGTCCTCCCACTCACGTTTTGTAAGAACTATTCTCTTTAAAAGCATACCGTTTTGTGGCAAAATCCTTTGCCTCGGTATAGTGGTGGGGGAATACCCAATGACTTGGGATAACCTACAAAGTAGCACTTGTCTGATTTGGAATAGGTTTGTAATCTTTTACACAAGCCCCATATTCCAAATGTTAAGAAAAGATATAACATGGTTGGGCATACCATACCATGACGTCATTTCAACAGACCCGATGGAGCTCTTTTCAGTGTAAAAGCCGCAGTCTCTAAAGCATCACTTTAAAAGGGATAATGGCAAATTTATTTATGTCATCTTTGATCTTACCATGTCATAAATGGTTCGATTACATCTTCACAGACTTTTCACTTGCAGTGGTGTTCCGGGAGGTGCAAGTTATGAAACCCCTTTCACAACTCATCAGACATTCGCTATACTTGTAACTCAAATATTCCTCTCCGCAATCAATTTGCAGAAACATAATTTTCTTGTTACAATAACTTCTACTTCATTTTTGAAAACCTTATGAATGAATTCAAAAGATCCAGACTTACGTCTCAACAAGTAAATATCCATATATCTACTTGAGTCATTTCTGAAGATAGATAAATCCACTACTTGCAACAACATTTATTGGACTACACACATCATAATGTATGATCACCAATATGTTCTTTGCTTGTTCCTTATGGCCTGTGAACGGTATTTCAGTCACTTCACTTTTCAGAGGAAAGTGGCAAGTGTCAGATGATTCAAAATCAAACGACTTCAAAATCAATCATAATGGAATTTTCCATGCGGGTTTCTCCAATGTGACCAAATGCAGTGCCACACTTGTGTGGTATTCTTTTAGTCTTGCAACATTTAGCGTCAGTGTTATGGATGTATCATATTTCCATCAATATTCATAACATACATCCCATCTAGGATGGAAGCATGGCCCTTCATGTTATTCATAATACTGAACAACAATTGTTGTTTTTATGAACAACTCTTTTGCAACAAACATTGTGCAATGGGCTAGAGTGTATGAAACTCTAAAATGAATTATGAAAGTAAACCCAGAGGTAATGTATTATTATAAATATTCATAACACACGTCTCATTCATAATGAAAGTATGGCCCTTATGTTATTCATAACACCGAACATCAAAAGTTCTCTTATGAACAACCTTCTTGCAAGATACCTTATGCAAAGGGCTAGAGTGTGAAACTCTAAATGAATTATGAAAATAAATACATAGGTAATACACCGATGGAAGGTATAGTAACATGTACTATGTTCCCAGCGCGTATTTGATAACCCACAAGTATAGGGGATCGGTTGTAGCCTCTTTCGATAAGTAAGAGTGTCGAACCCAACGAGGAACTAAAGGTAGAACAAATATTCCCTCAAGTTCTATCGACCACCGATACAACTCTACGCACGCTTAACGTTCGCTTTACCTAGAACAAGTATGAAACTAGAAGTACTTTGTAGGTGTAACGGGATAGGTTTGCAAGATAATAAAGAGCACATAAATAAAAACTAGGGGCTGCTTAGATGTGACACCCAGGGTTTTAAGCTACAGTGATCATTGTACTTAAGCTACAGTAATGACCATGAACAGTGCCTAATCATTTTGCTAAGTGGGGCATGATCAAGTTGAAATTCAAAATCCAATTCAAATTCCAATGCAAATGCCCTGTGGTTTTATGTGATGAATTTAATTCTTCAAACAACAAAGATAAAATGTTCCAAGGTTGTGGAATATTCCAAAACAAATATTGTTGAGGAAAACAACATCACCAAGCTTCTGATATGGACCCCACAATAAATAACAGGAGCTAAAAGTATTTTAAAGTGCATTTAAATTCAAATTGAAACTACAACCAGATTCCAAAAATGTTCAAAATGGATGTGGCCCTCCCTAATATTGTAACTTATTTGATGGCCCCCACTGCACATTTTGCTGTGATGGAAATGGCCTAAGTTAAATAAAACAGAAAATGGAAAAGGGAAAACAAAAACAAAAAAAAAGAGAAAAAAAGGAAAAGGCGCGTGCCACTGGGCCCAAGTGGCCACAGAGCCGGCCCAGCCCGGCCGAACCGTCGTCTCCACCTGCTCCCTCCCTCCGTGTCGCTCCCGCCGTGGCCGAGCCGCGCCGCGCCGGCCACTGCTCGCCACGGCGATGGGAGCAGGTGGCTGGGGATAAGGACGCCCCGAGCCACCTCCCCTGGACGCCCTCCCCCATTCGCCACTCCTCTCCCTCTCCCCAACGCTCGCTCCCTCCTTCCCCTCTCTGGCCGAGCGCCACCGTCGCCGTCTTCCGTCTCCATCGCGGCCACCGGCGCCTGCTCCTCCCTCCGCGGTGTCGAGAAGCTCCGCCGGGGTCGACTCCTTCGCCTGGTGCCCTCAACTGGAGCGGGGAGGCACTGCAGCTGCCGATCGACGCCGCCCCTTTTCGTCTCTGCTCCGGCGAACTCCGGCGACCCCGACCCTCTGCTGCTACTAATCCGACCACAGGCCACCGTGAGCCGCTGCGGTGAGCTCCACTCTGTCTTTCCCCTCTCCTTCCCGCGCTTTTCCATCGCCGTAGTCGCTGCACTCGAGACGCCCGAGCTCCGCGCCGCCGACGAGCTAGTCAGCATAGCCACACGCACCGTCGAGCTCAGCCGAGCACGGCATCGTGCTCAGCACGCTCGCAGGAGTCCGACGAGCCCTCTAGCTCGCTTTGCCGTGCCCGTTTTCGCCGTTGCCAGAGCCACCCGAGCACCGCCGGCGCCGTTTCCGGCCCGGTCCGGCGACGCTACCGCCCAGGATCGACGCGGCGTCGAGCGCCCGTTCGAACGCACCCGGCCGCGGTCCAAATGGGGCACCACAGCTGTTTTCCGGTGATGTCCGAGCCCCTCCGCCGCATTTCGGGTCGCCGGCGGCGAAGTCCCGGCGACTCCGACGTGGCACCCACGTGGGGCCCGCCCACGGTCACTGCCAGTGGGTCCCCAGGCCCCCTGTTGACCAGTTGACCGTGTCACTAACATGTGGGGCCCCAAGCCCCTGTGTCAATGACATGTGGGGCCACCCCCCCTCTAATTAACCTGTTAATTAAGTTAAGTTAATTTAATCAATTAGTTAGTTAATCCCTCACTGACCAGTAGGCCCCACCCACTAATTAACCCTAATTAGTTTAAATAAAACCTAATTTAGCTACTGTGAGGCTGACCAGTGGGACCCACTGGTCAGATTTGACTCTGATCAGCCAGAGTTGACCTGCTGACGTCATGGTGATGTCATGAGGACGTCATCATTCACTATTCTGGATAATGTTGGATTTAATTAATTAAAATAATTCCAGAAAATCAATAAAACTTTAGAAAATCATATCTTTTAAACCGTAACTCCGATGAAAATAATTTATACATGAAAGTTGATCAGAAAAATCCCACGAATCTAACCGTGCTATCTGTTTCCATGTTGGGACCCTCTACGTAGGTGAACCCGCAACTTTTCGCTTGTTTTCGGCAGATGAATAGTGCATAACTACCGACTATTAATTCCAACTTTAATCCTAAAATAGCTAAAATGGTTTAGACATTATTTTAGGCAACCCTGCACTGCATCCTAGCTGTCACATGCCTCTAACACCGCAAACCTGGAACATTCCCCCCTCCGGTCATCTGACCGACATTTGTCCGGAACCGGGAAAACTTTCCCGGATGGTTTCCCCCTTTCTCGGTATCGTGTAACACTGCGTTAGGACACACCCGGCACAACTTATTGCCATGCTATGCTTTGCGTTACATTGTTTGCTTGTATTTATCTGTTTCTTCCCCCTCTTCTCTCTCGGTAGAGCCTGGTGCCGACGTAATCCCTGAGATTGACGCTGCTACCGAGTACGACTACGCCCCTGGCGATCAGACTTTTGCCGCAGAGCAGCAAGGCAAGCAAAACCCCCTTGAGCATTCCGATATCACCCATCTCTCTCCCTCTTATGCTTGCATTAGATTTTGCTACTATATTAGATAGCTCCTATTCTGATGCATAGCCTGTTTTTTGACAAACTGTTACTTTACCTGCAATCATTCCAACTGCTTAGTATAGGTGGATCAGTGAACCCCTGAGGCCCCCTAGTCCCAGTTGCCCCTGCTTTCATCGACGACACCGAGGACTTGAAGACAGAAGACTCAGTCGTCATGACTGACAAGCCAGGCCCCTCACAGCACCGCACACCCCTTAAGTATGGCACTGCAGAGCTACTATCGAGTGCCGAGGGTGATACCTCACTTAGCACTTTCGATGTTAATTCTGTAGCGTAGCTAATCGATCGTGGGTATCGAGGGTGATTCCTCCTTCCCATTTATCGATAGCGACTCTTGCCATACACATACCTCGAGTGGGATCCATAGAGGGTGATTCCTCGGATATCCACTTGGTGTATAAACACACAGTTACTTCTACTTGACTTGGTTTACATGGGAAAGTCGGGACTGGAGGGACAGGCGGTACCACCCTGGTTGAGGTGGACCTGAGTTCCCGACAGTTCTGAGACGGGTCGGCCCCAAGGGTACCCGTGTGAGAAAGATTTGGTGGGATGCGCCGCAAGGCATCCGAGAGACATTGGTGGGGTGCGCCGGTAAGGCACCCGATTGTTATTAGCGGGGCGACGGACTGCACTTTATGGTTCGCGCTTGCCCCGCACTAATAAATTGCTAATGGGTTGAGTATTTGATCTGAGTTAGGTCGTTGGCCTAATACGCACTAACCACCACGCGGGGTAATCAGTATGGGCTGCTCTACGCCGTACATTCTCCCGAAAGCTCTTCAGATGCCACGAGATTCGACTCGCGCCCGGGTGGCCCGCGATGACGCATGGCGCTTGTTACTAAGGCATGCTAGGACTGATCCCGGCCGAGGGCGTAACGTGCAGGATGGCGAGGGCGATGGCCCAAGACCCCGAGCCATTAGGATGTAGAGCGGCGTGCTGGCCTCTCTGTTGAGCCTAGGTAGGACTACGTCGTGTCGATCGGCCGGAGCTTATCGAGCGTGTTGGGTAATGTGGTGCACCCCTGCAGGGAAGTAAACTATTCAAATAGCCGTGTCCACGGTAACAGGACGACTTGGAGTTGTGCTTTGACCCTATACAACTATAATTGTAATTTAAATTTGAAATGAATTGTGGCTCCGGGATTGCTTCCTCGCAGGGAGTCGAGGAAGGATCTCTGGGCGTGTTTACTTAATAAAATTACTACAACAATATGACTATATATGAGCTGCAGGTCTACTCTCTTCTAATGCTGCAAGATGCTGAAGATGCTAGTCTTCGATAGGACTAGGCCTTCCCCTTATTCTTGCTTGCCGCAGTCAGTCTAGATATAACCCCTCCCCTTGACAATGGTGCATATTTAGCATAGTTCTGATGTAAGTCTTGCGAGTACTTTGGATGAGTACTCACGCTGCTATGCCTTTCTCTTTTCCCCCTCGATACGTTGTTGCGTTCAGTTGATGGAGCCCAGGAGTCGGACTACGCTGGAGATGACGACTACTACTACCCCGACGGAGGCCCCTACCAGCAGGATGGTGCTTTCTACGACGTAGACTTCTCCGACGTCCAGGAGTAGTTAGGAGGTTCCCAGGCAGGAGGCCTCGCCTCTTTCGATCCGCTGCTTATGTTTGTGCTAGCCTTCTTAAGGCAAAACTTGTCTAACTTATGTCTGTACTCAGATATATTTGCTTCCGCTGACTCGTGTTTATGTCGAGCTTTGTATTCGAGCCCTCGAGGCCCTTGGCTTGTAATATGAAGCTGTATGACTTTGTATTTGTGTCTTTTGTCGTGTTGTGGTATCAATCAGTGAGTCCCTAATCTTGGTCGTACGCCTTGTGTGCATGATTAGCGTACGTACAAGAATGGGGGCGTCACAAGTTGGTATCAGAGCCGACTGCCTGTATGTAGCCCCCTTTCCAACTCCTTGGCCGAAGTTGAGTCTAGTCATTGAATTTTTTTTACTAACATTGATGCTGTGGCTTACGGGCCCACATCTCAATCGGGTGGTATTAGGATCTTTTATTCCTCGTCTATACTCTGGGTTCTGATCTCTCTCCTCTTTCGGGTTAAAGATTTTATTAACTCTGACTCTAGGTTCTCGTAACTACTTCTCCCGGAGAGCCCTCATACCAGAAGATCACCTGCTTCGTCAGAAGATTCTGAAGATACCCCTCGGTGTTTTCCCGAGACCTTTGTGCTCATCACCTTTGCGAGTCCTACCTCTGATATATCCCTATGGATGACTAATTGCACTTGTCATTCATACAATCTTTTCTCGTTGCTCTTGTTGTTACAAGAGGTCCCGAAATACTCTCCAATGCCCCGATAACCCTTTGAGTTTACTGCCTTATAGTTCTTTCTGCATGAAAAACCTTACGGTTAATTCCTCACATTTAATCGAGGATCCGTTCAATCCAGTTGTTCATGTGTTTCACAAAATTCTTCGAAATACTTTTCGATCTTCCGAAAATCCTCTGCAGCTTTTTGCACTTGAAATTCTTGTCTGCTGGCATTATGGGTAATTCCATATGTCTAGTAGTCTTCGTTGACATCCCTTGTCTTTGCCATTTTGAGCCTATTGATTCAATGTGTGCGTATGCACGCATTCATCAGGTGATCCTTTTAAATTATCTTTCTGGCTCAGACGTCCTTCCGGACATGAGTTGGTTCTCGGCAATTCAAACCTTTATTGTTTGTTCGACTAAGTCTTTTCAACTTATCCATCCTTGCTCAGAGCGTCTGCTTTTGATCCTTAGTTTTGGAAATCATAATTCCTTTGTATTTAAGCATCAGACTATTCAGGTGTTTCTTGAATCCGATGCCTCTGCACTCTTTCTTCCTCTGATTGAGTACCGATACTCACATCAGGTCCTCTGTGGACTGCTAGATCCATTGCTGGGTTATTAACCGTTAGCATCCTTCTCATTCAAAATTGTTGTGAGTTCTTCCCCCGATACATAATGCCTTTGATAAATGGTATCCTCTGTTTTGCTAACCATGCTCTACCTTCGAGCTTGTGTTAATTACTCTTGAAGCTTGTGGTATATGTTCCTAAGATTCCCCGATGGGTTGAACCTATGCCCTCCCTAATCCGTGAGAACCCGAAAGTGTTCACGGGTCATACTCTTATGGAGTTTTGCCAGCTAAATTTTCAACACTACAACATCGTCTGAAGCAAGAAATGAATGAAATGTTATACATTGATGAAGTGGGAGTCGACATTGAACTTGTGTTCATGCCCATGGAAATGATGTAGGCCGTCTCGGAAGCTCCTTGCAAAGTAATTATTCAACCGTATGATTCTTTCGGTATCCTCAATTTGATCGATTGCAGTTATGGTTCCGACCATGCTATCCTTATTAATTCATCCGAAAGTAATCATTCCGGTGCCTCGTCAATTTTTGACAAGGTTGAAGTATCTGCTGTCGCAGGTCAATGATCCAGCTCTACTTCTATCATATTATACCTTCGAGTTTTACCCTCTGGTATCTCGAGGATATCACACCTTTGCAATACATCTTATTAACTTTGGTGAGATAATAATTTTCCTTGTCTTAATCACTCCACGGGTTTTGGGATTGTTGTCAACCGAGAACACCGATTGGAAAATTTATTCCACACTGAAATTCAATACCCCTTGTAATTGTTACTGGGAATATCAAAGTCAATCTGGTCATTCCTAGACTATCGGCTACATCCTTGTCTTGCTATCTTTGACTGTGCTACCTCGTCCTTCTCTGGTGCGCAAATTCTACAGAGTGTGAGCATTGCTCATGTCGAGCTTTCAACATCATGTTGTTGGTCTTGAAAAGCAACCTCGATATTGAGCTTGCATCTTATCCGTTGTTCCTGTAATCTTCCACGTTGTCATTTCCCTACTTGACTCAACCGCTGTTAGGTTACATTCTCTTGAAAACTCTCGACAAAAGGTGTCGTGATCACCGTCCACAATTTGACTTCTTCTGCGACGTCAACTAAGTTCTTGATGAGAAATACCTTCCTGGCCCTCGATGATTTTTGTTATCATCGACAACCTCCTTGACTCCTTTCATCGCAAAATTGTCCATGGTATGGATGCAACTTGCTATCCAGCTTGTGTTATGTTCTACCCTGGATAATTACTGTCCTTTGTGTCGAGAATGTTGGGAGGATTGCTCCACCTCTTAGAAATTCTTGGCATAGTGATACTTCTCACCATCAAACGATGCTGCTTTGATTCTAACTTCTAGCAACCCTATTGCTTTGAAGTTAACGACCGTCAGTTCGTTCTTAGGCCATTGGTTATTGAATCGTCACTCTAACATTGATCTTGCTACCTAAGGTCATGTTTCGGACGCGCTTTTCAATCAATGGTTATTGATGTATGTTTCCCTCGATCATACAACATTATATCATTTGAGCTGACCAATGTCATCTCCTTGTTCACATAATTGTGGAAATCCATCCATTTGGAATCTCGACGAATTGTTGCTGAGCCATCAGCCACATCCTCTTCTCCCTCGTGGTTCATGGTGAACATTTAACTTAGTGTTGGAAACCTTGAAAGCATTATCTTTGTGCCTAGTTCATGAAGAATATGTTTGGTAAAAGAAGTGTCCTTCTATAAGGTCACGTGCATTTTTGTCACCGTGCTTATGGGAAAATTTTGTCTTGCTTCCTCTGGAACCGTCCCAATTCATTCAGGCATGTGCGAAGTCTTCTATGGTTTGATAGATTTGTTACCTTCACTCCATGTGTATTTCCTAGCACGCCAGGCCACTGATTGATTTGATTTGTCCTAGTCCAGACTTACACATGGAATTTTGATATCCTCTATGATGGTCCCCAAATCAGAACTGATTGCCCTCCATTCTAGAAACTTCCATGTGGGCACGAATGGCTTGACTTTGTGTTCATGTGTCTTGCAGTCTGGCTATTGATTCAAGGCTTACTTCTGTCATTCTTTCCGAGATTCTTGCAACATCATCTCGTAGATCTATGTTGCATCCTCTTTCTTCTCAGGCCTTCTATGCCTGAGCTATCCTGACACCAACCAGATCTGAATCTCGGACAGATATGATGGTTGGAGCATTATCAAGAATTATAACTTTGGTCTTTATTACTCGGTAAGGTGATGTTGAAGCCAGCACACCTGGCCGGATGACCTATTGTTATAATGCTTTATTCAGCAAGGATTGCCATTCTTCCATGGGGATATTATAAGACCTAATTTATAAGATGTTTCTACTGGATCCTTCGTGTATCCAAACTCCATCCTTTACTCGAAACACCATATCATTGCTATCCCGAAGCATGGATGTGGTATATCGATCTTCGACAGAAATAATGTGAGCATCAATGCTAATTGTTTCTTGATCAATTATTCAACCCCCATTGTATGGGCATGTCATGGAGTTTCCTCGCCCCTTTTATCTAAATGGTTATCTACTTGCTATTCTGTCATGTATATCATGCTCTGTTTTTCCTCGGGAAAGATATACTCCTAAAACTTGAGTATAACCACATTTTCCTTTCCATTGGTCTGTTTAATGTGATAACCACATTTTCCTTTCCATTGGTCTGGTTGAACTAATAATCACATTTTCCTTTCCATTGGTCCGTTTAACCTTTCTTGAGATTTGTTTGATCTGAGCAGTGATAATTCCCTGCTTAGGTAAACACCTCGGTGTACAACTCCGTCAGTAAGACCATGTTGCTATTGTTGTTAACATTCCGGTAACCGCCGGTGGCCGAGAACTTTGCTAATTGGTCCGCCTCGTTTCGACGAGCAGGAACACGGTTCTCTTCATTCCCCGCCCTTGGTACCGATGCTGTTGCTGACATAAATGACAGGTTATCCTCTGACATAGCTTGTTACCATGACCGTGCAAGATGTCACTGCTCTTCTTACTCTTAATCCACATGATGGTCCCATAACCCAAAGTTCCACAGGATCGAAACCTGACTCTCCTGTACCTCTTTGATTCCAAAGTATCCCTTGCACATGACTTCGTAAGAAATTCCCGAGCCACCGTCCAATGGAAGATCTAATCTAGTATCAGACGCAATATTTAATTTGTTGCTCTGAGCCCTTCCATCTTTGATTAGGCAACGAATGATTGCCTACCCGTTTGAAACTTTTTGAACCATCGCATATTGCTTTCAATGAATTCCCTGAGTAACAACTCGAGAAATAATTCATGTCTTCTTCCTTGAGTTCACTGTCAGGTGCCCAACTTGGTGGAGATACGTTCTGCCAGAGTTTTTCCCCCCTTATCGCATTCGTAGGACGATGAAGGTCCCGCAGAAAGGATGGCGACTCCATCAGGTCAACCTAAATCAGAGTAATGGATACATCAACAAGAAGGACCAACCTCTTCGATGAGAGTAGCCAAGAACGAGAAGGCACGTTAGAATTTCGTAATCAAATCCCCCCCCTTATTTCTACCTCTTAATTCTCGGGACGAGAATTCTTGTTAGTAGGGGAGAATTGTGACACCCTGGGTTTTAAGCTACAGTGATCATTGTACTTAAGCTACAGTAATGACCATGAACAGTGCCTAATCATTTTGCTAAGTGGGGCATGATCAAGTTGAAATTCAAAATCCAATTCAAATTCCAATGCAAATGGCCTGTGGTTTTATGTGATGAATTTAATTCTTCAAACAACAAAGATAAAATGTTCCAAGGTTGTGGAATATTCCAAAACAAATATTGTTGAGGGAAACAACATCACCAAGCTTCTGATATGGACCCCACAATAAATAATAGGAGCTAAAAGTATTTTAAAGTGCATTTAAATTCAAATTGAAACTACAACCAAATTCCAAAAATGTTCAAAATGGATGTGGCCCTCCCTAATATTGTAACTTATTTGATGGCCCCCACTGCACATTTTTGCTGTGATGGAAATGGCCTAAGTTAAATAAAACAGAAAATGGAAAAGGGAAAACAGAAACAAAAAAAAGAGAAAAAAAAGGAAAAGGCCCGTGCCACTGGGCCTAAGTGGCCACAGAGCCGGCCCAACCCGGCCGAACCGTCGTCTCCACCTGCTCCCTCCCTCCGTGTCGCTCCCGCCGTGGCCGAGCCGCGCCGCGCCGGCCACTGCTCGCCACAGCGACGGGAGCAGGTGGCTGGGGATAAGGACGCCCCGAGCCACCTGCCCTGGACGCCCTCCCCCATTCGCCACTCCTCTCCCTCTCCCCAACGCTCGCTCCCTCCTTCCCCTCTCTGGCCGAGCGCCACCGTCGCCGTCTTCCGTCTCCACCGCGGCCACTGGCGCCTGCTCCTCCCTCCGCGGTGTCGAGAAGCTCCGCCGGGGTCGACTCCTTCGCCTGGTGCCCTCAACTGGAGCGGGGAGGCACTGCAGCTGCCGATCGACGCCGCCCCTTTTCGTCTCTGCTCCGGCGAACTCCGGCAACCCCGACCCTCTGCTGCTACTAATCCGACCACAGGCCACCGTGAGCCGCTGCGGTGAGCTCCACTCCATCTTTCCCCTCTCCTTCCCGCGCTTTTCCATCACCGTAGTCGCCGCACTCGAGACGCCCGAGCTCCGCGCCGCCGACGAGCTCGTCAGCGTAGCCACACGCGCCGTCGAGCTCAGCCGAGCACAGCATCGTGCTCAGCACGCTCGCAGGAATCCGATGACCCTCTAGCTCGCTTTGCCGTGCCCGTTTTCGCCGTTGCCAGAGCCACCCGAGCGCCGCCGCCGCCTGCCGTCATCGCCAGCGCCGTTTCCGGCCCGGTCCAGCGATGCTACCGCCCGGGATCGACGTGGCGTCGAGCGCCCGTTCGAACGCACCCAGCCGCGGTCCAAATGGGGCACCACAGCCGTTTTCCGGCGATGTCCGAGCCCCTCCGCCGCATTTCGGGTCGCCGGCGGCGAAGTCCCGGTGACTCCGACGTGGCACCGACATGGGGCCCGCCCACGGTCACTGCCAGTGGGTCCCCAGGCCCCCTGTTGACTAGGCAGGCCCAGTCACTGACATGTGGGGCCCCAAGCCCCTGTGTCAATGACATGTGGGGCCACCCCCGCTCTAATTAACCTGTTAATTAAGTTAAGTTAATTTAATCAATTAGTTAGTTAATCCCTCACTGATCAGTAGGCCCCACCCACTAATTAACCCTAATTAGTTTAAATAAAACCTAATTTAGCTACTGTGAGGCTGACCAGTGGGACCCACTGGTCAGATTTGACTCTGATCAGCCAGAGTTGACCTGCTGACGTCATGGTGATGTCATGAGGACATCATCATTCACTATTCTGGATAATGTTGGATTTAATTAATTAAAATAATTCCAGAAAATCAATAAAACTTTAGAAAATCATATCTTTTAAACTGTAACTCCGATGAAAATAATTTATACATGAAAGTTGATCAGAAAAATCCCACGAATCTAACCGTGCTATCTGTTTCCATGTTGGGGCCCTCTACGTAGGTGAACCCGCAACTTTTCGCTTGTTTCCGGTAGATGAATAGTGCATAACTACTGACTATTAATTCAAACTTTAATCCTAAAATAGCTAAAATGGTTTAGACATTATTTTAGGCAACCCTGCACTGCATCCTAGCTGTCACATGCCTCTAACACCGCAAACCTGGAACATTCCCCCCTCCGGTCATCTGACCGACATTTGTCCGGAACCGGGAAAACTTTCCCGGATGGTTTCCCCCTTTCTCGGTATCGTGTAACACTGCGTTAGGACACACCCGGCACAACTTATTGCCATGCTATGCTTTGCGTTACATTGTTTGCTTGTATTTATCTGTTTCTTCCCCCTCTTCTCTCTCGGTAGAGCCCGGTGCCGACGTAATCCCTGAGATTGACGCTGCTGCCGAGTACGACTACGCCCCTGGCGATCAGACTTTTGCCGCAGAGCAGCAAGGCAAGCAAAACCCCCTTGAGCATTCCGATATCACCCATCTCTCTCCCTCTTATGCTTGCATTAGATTTTGCTACTATATTAGATAGCTCCTATTCTGATGCATAGCCTGTTTTTTGACAAACTGTTACTTTACCTGCAATCATTCCAACTGCTTAGTATAGGTGGATCAGTGAACCCCTGAGGCCCCCTAGTCCCAGTTGCCCCTGCTTTCATCGACGACACCGAGGACTTGAAGACAGAAGACTCAGTCGTCATGACTGACAAGCCAGGCCCCTCACAGCACCGCACACCCCTTAAGTATGGCACTGCAGAGCTACTATCGAGTGCCGAGGGTGATACCTCACTTAGCACTTTCGATGTTAATTCTATAGCGTAGCTAATCGATCGTGGGTATCGAGGGTGATTCCTCCTTCCCATTTATCGATAGCGACTCTTGCCATACACATACCTCGAGTGGGATCCATCGAGGGTGATTCCTCGGATATCCACTTGGTGTATAAACACACAGTTACTTCTACTTGACTTGGTTTACATGGGAAAGACGGGACTGGAGGGACAGGCGGTACCACCCTGGTTGAGGTGGACCTGAGTTCCCGACAGTTCTGAGACGGGTCGGCCCCAAGGGTACCCGTGTGAGAAAGATTTGGTGGGATGCGCTGCAAGGCATCCGAGAGACATTGGTGGGGTGCGCCGGTAAGGCACCCGATTGTTATTAGCGGGGCGACGGACTGCACTTTATGGTTCGCGCTTGCCCCGCACTAATAAATTGCTAATGGGTTGAGTATTTGATCTGAGTTAGGTCGTTGGCCTAATACGCACTAACCACCACGCGGGGTAATCAGTATGGGCTGCTCTACGCCGTACATTCTCCCGAAAGCTCTTCAGATGCCACGAGATTCGACTCGCGCCCGGGTGGCCCGCGATGACGCATGGCGCTTGTTACTAAGGCATGCTAGGACTGATCCCGGCCGAGGGCGTAACGTGCAGGATGGCGAGGGCGATGGACCAAGACCTCGAGCCATTAGGATGTAGACCGGCATGCTGGCCTCTCTGTTGAGCCTAGGTAGGACTACGTCGTGTCGATCGGCCGAGGCCGGGTATGACCAGAAAATTGTATCTGGCTGGAGCTTATCGAGCATGTTGGGTAATATGGTGCACCCCTGCAGGGAAGTAAACTATTCGAATAGCCGTGTCCACGGTAACAGGACGACTTGGAGTTGTGCTTTGACCCTATACAACTATAATTGTAATTTAAATTTGAAATGAATTCTGGCTCCGGGATTGCTTCCTCGCAGGGAGTCAAGGAAGGATCTCTGGGCGTGTTTACTTAATAAAATTACTACAACAATATGACTATATATGAGCTGCAGGTCTACTCTCTTCTAATGCTGCAAGATGCTGAAGATGCTAGTCTTCGATAGGACTAGGCCTTCCCCTTATTCTTGCTTGCTGCAGTCAGTCTAGATATAACCCCTCCCCTTGACAATGGTGCATATTTAGCGTAGTTCTAATGTAAGTCTTGCGAGTACTTTGGATGAGTACTCATGCTGCTATGCCTTTCTCTTTTCCCCCTCGATACGTTGTTGCGTTCAGTTGATGGAGCCCAGGAGTCGGACTACGCTGGAGATGACGACTGCTACTACCCCGACGGAGGCCCCTACCAGTAGGATGGCGCTTTCTACGACGTAGACTTCTTCGACGTCCAGGAGTAGTTAGGAGGTTCCCAGGCAGGAGGCCTCGCCTCTTTCGATCCGCTGCTTATGTTTGTGCTAGCCTTCTTAAGGCAAAACTTGTCTAACTTATGTCTGTACTCAGATATATTTGCTTCCGCTGACTCGTGTTTATGTCGAGCTTTGTATTCGAGCCCTCTAGGCCCCTGGCTTGTAATATGAAGCTGTATGACTTTGTATTTGTGTGTTTTGTCGTGTTGTGGTATCAATCAGTGAGTCCCTAATCTTGGTCATACGCCTTGTGTGCATGATTAGCGTACAGACAAGAATGGGGGCGTCACATTAGATAAAGAAACAACTAAGTTAGTCTTAGTAGAGAGCTTTTTGTCACAAGAAAGTTATTTGTCCCTAGGCAATCGATAACTAGACCGGTAATCATTATTGCAATTTTATATGAGGGAGAGGCATAAGCTAACATACTTTCTCTACTTGGATCATATGCACATATGATTGGAACTCTAGCAAGCGTCCGCAACTACTAAAGATCATTAAGGTAAAACCCAACCATAGCATTATAAGGTATCAAGTCCTCTTTACTCCCATATGCAACAACCCACCTACTCGGGTTTATGCTTCTGTCACTCAAGCAACCCACCATAGGCAAATCATGAACACATTGCAACACCCTACAGCGAGGATCCCTCACGCTTGCGCGACACGGAGACCACAATAGGACAGCACCAATAATAAAACATGCAACTCAAACCAATCATGATCATCAATCAACCCATAGGACAAAACGGATCTACTCAAACATCATAGGATAGCCATACATCATTGGGAAATAATATATAGCGTTGAGCACCATGTTTAAGTAGAGATTACAGCAGGGAGAAGGGGTGTTACACCGCTGCATAGAGGGGGAGAGAGTTGGTGATGACGGCGGCGAAGTTGTTGGTGTAGATCGCCGTCACGATGATGGCCCCGGCGTCATTCCGGCGCCACCGGGAGAGAGGGGGAGAGAGAGCCCCCTCCTTCTTCTTCTTCCTTGTCCTTCCCCCTAGATGGGAGAAGGGTTTCCCCTCTGGTCCATGGCCTCCATGGCGGCGGAGGGGCGAGAGCCCCTCCGAGATTGGATCTCTCTCTCTGTTTTCTTCTGTCTCTGCGTTCCCACATTCTGGCCTTTCACCGTTTCTTAAATTCCCGTAGATCCGTAACTTCGATTGGGCTGAAATTTTAACACGATTTTTATCCCGATATTAGCTTTCTTGCGGCGAAAGAAGGGCACCAACCGCCTTACAGGGTGGCCACAAGCCAGCCTGGCGCGCCCTACCCCCCAGGGCGCGCCCCTATGGCTTGTGGGCCCCTCGGGCACCGCCTTCTATTGATTCCACTTCCCATAATTCACATATATTCCAAAAAAAATCTCCGTAAGTTTTATCCCATTTGGACTTTGTTTGATATGGATTTTCTGCGAAACAAAAAACATGCAACAAACAGGAACTGGCACTGGGCACTGGATCAATATGTTAGTCCCAAAAATAGTATAAAAAGTTGCCAAAAGTATATGAAAGTTGTAGAATATTGGCATGAAACAATCAAAAATTATAGATACGACGGAGACATATCAGCATCCCCAAGCTTAATTCCTGCTCGTCCTCTAGTAGGTAAATAATAAAAAAGATAATTTTTGATGTGGAATGCTACCTAGCATAATCTTGATCATATAATCTAATCATGGCATGAATATTAAGACACGAGTGATTCAAAGCAATAGTTTAATATTGACATGAAAACAGTAATACTTCAAGCATACTAACAAGGCAATTGTGTCCTTTCGAAATAACGTGGCCTCAGAAAGCTATCCCTACAAAATCATATGGTCTGGCTATGCTCCATCTTCCCCACACAAAGTATTTAAATCATGCACAACCCCAATGACAAGTCAAGCAATTGTTTCACACTTTTTATGTTCTCAAACCTTTTCAACTCTTATGCAATACATGAGCGTGAGCCATGGATATAGCACTATAGGTGGAATAGAATATGGTGGAGGTTATGAGGAAAAGGAGAAGATAGTCTCACATCAACTAGGCGTATCAACGGGCTATGGAGATGCCCATCAATAGATATCAATGTGAGTGAGTAGGGATTGCCATGCAACGGATGCACTAGAGCTATAAGTGTATGAAAGCTCAAAAAGAAACTAAGTGGTTGTGCATAATGATGAAAAATTCCACTAGTTATATGAAAGTGACAAAATAGGAGACTCTCTATTATGAAGATCATGGTGCTACTTTGAAGCACAAGTGTGGAAAAAGATAGTAGCATTGTCCCTTCTCTCTTTCTCTCATTTTTTTGGTGGGCATCTTTGGCCTCTTTTTTTTTGGGCTTCATTGGCCTCTTTTATTATTTGTAAAGTCCGGAGACTCATCCCAACTTGTGAGGGAATCATAGCTTCCATCATTCTTTTCTGTCACGGGACAATGCTCTAATAATGAAGATCATCACACTTTTATTTACTTACAACTCAAGAATTACAACTCGATATCTAGAACAAAATATGACTCTATATGAATGCTTCCGGTGGTGTACCGGGATGTGCAACGATCTAGCCTAGCAAATGACATCAAAAAATGGACAAGCCATGAAAACATCATGCTAGCTATCTTACGATCATGCAAAGCAATATGAAAATGATGGTGCGTGTCATGAAAAACGGAACGGTGGGAGTTGCATGGCAATATATCTCGGAATGGCTATGGGAATGCCATAATAGGTAGGTATGGTGGCTGTTTTGAGGAAGGGTATATGGTGGGTTTAATGCACCGGCAAAAGTTGCGCGGTACTAGAGAGGCTAGCAAAGGTGGAAGGGTGAGAGTGCATATAATCCATGGACTCAACATTAGTCATAAAGAACTCACATACTTATTGCAAAAGTCTATTAGTTATCGAAGCAAAGTATTAGACGCATGCTCCTAGGGGAGAGGTTGGTAGGAGTTAACCATCGCATGCTCCCGACCCTCACACAAAGGATGACAATCATTAAACAAATCATGCTCCGACTTCGTTACATAACGGTTCACCATACGTGCATGCTACGGGAATCACAAACTTTAACACAAGTATTTCTACCAATCCACAATTACTCACTAGCATGACTCTCATATCACCATCTTTATATCTCAAAACTATTGCAAGGAATCAAACATATCATATTCAGTGATCTACAAGTTTTATGTAGGATTTTATGACTAACCATGTGAATGACCAACTCCTGTTAGCTCTCTAAATAGATATAAGTGAAGCATGAGAGTTTAATTCTTTCTACAAAAGATATGCCCACGCTCTAACAAATATAAGTGAAGCAAAAGAGCATTCTACAAATGGCGGTTTTCTATGTGTAGAGAAACAGACAATCCAAACTTCAAATGATATAAGTGAAGCACATGAAGCATTCTATAAATCCATACTCAAAAGATATAAGTGAGATGCAAAGAGCCTTCTATAAATCAACCAAGGACTTTCTCATACCAGCATGGTGCATTATTAAAAGAAAAATAAAAAGCACACGATGCTCCAAGATTTACGCATATCATGTGACGAATAAAAATATAGCTCCAAGTAAAATTACCGATGGTTGTTAGAAGAAAAAGGGGATGCCTTCCGGGGCATACCCAAGCTTAGTTTCTTGGGAGTCCTTGAATATTACCTTGGGGTGCCTCGGGCATCCCCAAGCTTAGTCTCTTTCCACTCCTTATTCCTTCATCCATCATGGTCTCACCCAAAACTTGAAAACTTCAATCACACAAAACTTAACAAAACCCTCGTGAGATCCGTTAGTAATAATAAAGCAAATTACAACTTTAAGTACTGTTGCCAACCAATTCATATTTTGTTTTTGCATTGTAGCCACTGTAATATAACTTTTCCATGGCTTATACCACCGATACAATCGATAGTTTCATCAAAACGAGCAAAACAATGCATCAAAAACAGAATCTGTCAAAAACAGGACAGTCTGAAGTAATCTGAAAATTCACCATACTTCTGTAACTCTAAAAATTCTGAAAAATTAGGAAAAAAAAAAAATCCTAGCAGTACTGTGTAAAAATTTCAGAAACTTTTGACATTCCAGTAAAAAATTTAAATTCACGCACTACAGCCAAAGTTTCTGTTTTTGCACTGCACACACCAAACAAGCAATCTAATCATCCTAAAGGCAAATCTTGGCACATTATTTTTATAATACAATGGATTTATACAAGGGGATAATTATTTTTGTTGAAAAGTTTCTGTAATTAATATTCACAAGGTTTCCATGGGCATGAACAAAGTTCAAGGCTAGCTCCCACTTTCACAATGCTCGTCCCTCTCACTTTCACTTTTCTTTTGAAAAAGTTTTAGGTTCCCCTCTTTATTTTTTTGTTTTTGAACTATAAAAAACACCCAACAGAATAAAATGACTCTCTAAAACTTCCGGGTTGTCTCCCTGGCAGCGCTTTCTTTAAAGCCATTAAGCTAGGCATATAGTGCTCAAGTAATGGATTCACCCGGATCCCAAGGTATATCAAAGCCAATTTTAATTAACAATGAGTTGTAATTTAGCAGTGAGCACAAGGTAACATATATCATGCAACAACAAAGTCTAACTCTCTTCCTATGCATTGACATATCATAAAAGAACAATTCATGCACATCAAGTAAAGGCCAATACATAGCATAAGCAGTTTTTTGCAATTTTATCATATTGAAAACATAGAGAGGTGGAGATGTAGTTCCCCTCTCATAATAATTGCAAGTAGGAGCAGCAAGCACATGCATATTATACTCATCAAAATCATCATGTGTAATGGTAAAACGCAAACCATCAATATAATCCTTAATAAGTGCAAACTTCTCCGATATAGTGTAGTTGGGAGAATTCAAAAAGATAATAGGACTATCATGTGTGGGTGCAATAGCAACAATTTCATGTTTAACATAAGGAACTATAGCAAGTTCATCTCAATAAGCATCATTCATATTGGCATCATGGCCACAAGCATAGCAAGCATCAATTTCATCAAAAAGGGATATTTCAAATGAATCCAAGGGATCATAGCAATCAACATAGCATTCATCCTTCGGTAAGCATGAAGGGAAATTAAACAATGTATGAGTTGAAGAGTTACTCTCATTAGAAGGTGGGCACGGGTAGCTAATCCGCTCTTCCTCCTTTTGTTCTTCGCTCTCCTCGTCATCTTTTTCATCTAATGAGCTCACTATGTCAGGAATTTCTTCTTCCATAGTTTCCTGCAAAATATTAGTCTCCTCTTGGACAGCGGAGGAGTCCTCAATATATGGCTTAACATAAGCATTAGAAGCATAGTTTTCATAGCAATATTTAAGTATGGCAAAACTTTCCGATTTGTAAAGAGTAGCATCATACTTTTAAATCAAAGAAGCAATTTCATAGGCACCCTTAAAAGCAAAAAATTCTTCAATTTGCTCAATATCATAGTAATTATAAACACCCTTGGCATAAGAAGATACGATTCCATTATCATTAAACTCACATTGATAGGGAAGGTGTTTTTAGGGTCTTCAGAACAACAAGTAAAATCATAAATTTCGCATAAATTCCAAGCATAGCATTGCAAAGTATTAATATGATGCCATAAAAGTTTCCCTTTTTGAGATAAGCGGTGTCGCACATAATAAGCATGCTCACTTAATGATTTGCCCTCAACTAAGCTAGTTGGGGTTTCAGCACGAGCACAAACGGATCAAAGATGATCCAAGTAATATTCTTTGGTGGTACGAAACACTAGTGGTTCCTCAACTTTTGGAGCAGCAAGTACATCTATTTTTTTGGTATTTTGCATTTCCTACCCATATCTAAAGATAGAAAACAAGTTAAAACAGCAAATAAAATCTACTTAGTGATAAAGCAAACAAGCACACACGAGAATATTCACCCCACGCTATTGCTCCCCGGCAACGGCGCCAGAAAAAGGTCTTGATAACCCACAAGTATAGGGGATCAGTTGTAGCCTCTTTCGATAAGTAAGAGTGTCGAACCCAACGAGGAACTAAAGGTAGAACAAATATTCCCTCAAGTTCTATCGACCACCGATACAACTCTACGCACGCTTAACGTTCGCTTTACCTAGAACAAGTATGAAACTAGAAGTACTTTGTAGGTGTAACGGGATAGGTTTGCAAGATAATAAAGAGCACGTAAATAAAAACTAGGGGCTGCTTAGATAAAGAAACAACTAAGTTAGTATTAGTAGAGAGATTTTTGTCACAAGAAAGTTATTTGTCCCTAGGCAATCGATAACTAGACCGGTAATCATTATTGCAATTTTATATGAGGGAGAGGCATAAGCTAACATACTTTCTCTACTTGGATCATATGCACTTATGATTGGAACTCTAGCAAGCATCCGCAACTACTAAAGATCATTAAGGTAAAACCCAACCATAGCATTATAAGGTATCAAGTCCTCTTTACTCCCATATGCAACAACCCACCTACTCGGGTTTATGCTTCTGTCACTCAAGCAACCCACCATAGGCAAATCATGAACACATTGCTACACCCTACAGCGAGGATCCCTCACGCTTGCGCGACACGGAGACCACAATAGGACAGCACCAATAATAAAACATGCAACTCAAACCAATCATGATCATCAATCAACCCATAGGACAAAACGGATCTACTCAAACATCATAGGATAGCCATACATCATTGGGAAATAATATATAGCATTGAGCACCATGTTTAAGTAGAGATTACAGCGGGGAGAAGGGGTGTTACACCGCTGCATAGAGGGGGAGAGAGTTGGTGATGACGGCGGCAAAGTTGTTGGTGTAGATCGCCGTCACGATGATGGCCCCGGCGTCGTTCCGGCGCCACCGGGAGAGAGGGGGAGAGAGAGCCCCCCTCCTTTTTCTTCTTCCTTGTCCTTCCCCCTAGATGGGAGAAGGGTTTCCCCTCTGGTCCATGGCCTCCATGGCGGCGGAGGGGCGAGAGCCCCTCCGAGATTGGATCTCTCTCTCTGTTTTCTTCTGTCTCTGCGTTCCCAGATTCTGGCCTTTCACCGTTTCTTAAATTCCCGGAGATCCGTAACTCCGATTGGGCTGAAATTTTAACACGATTTTTATCCCGATATTAGCTTTCTTGCGGCGAAAGAAGGGCACCAACCGCCTTACAGGGTGGCCACAAGCCAGCCTGGCGCGCCCTACCCCCCAGGGCGCGCCCCTATGGCTTGTGGGCCCCTCGGGCACCGCCTTCTATTGATTCCACTTCCCATAATTCACATATATTCCAAAAAAAATCTCCGTAAGTTTTTATCCCGTTTGGACTTCGTTTGATATGGATTTTTTGCGAAACAAAAAACATGCAACAAACAAGAACTGTCACTGGGCACTGGATCAATATGTTAGTCCCAAAAATAGTATAAAAAGTTGCCAAAAGTATATGAAAGTTGTAGAATATTGGCATGAAACAATCAAAAATTATAGATACGACGGAGACGTATCAGTATCTAAACCTCATTTCTGACAAGTCCTTTAGGCCGTAGTAGTTTTTACATTGAGTTGCAACAGAATGCAATCGAGCGGGTATCTTTGTGATCAACTCACAATACCCAAGAATTAGTGATTAACAAGTTTAACCATAATTCCCAAGAACTATATCTTTGACTAGCCTTCTATACATCAAAAACTTGTATGACATTCATACATGAGCTGGATATTCCAGTATTCTTTCTTTCTGCCTTCATACTTCTAACAGTTTAACTTTCAGTATTTCTCCTACTCTCAGAAGAAGCACCCAACTTAAGAGTGGCGTTAGCCCCGGACTTCCTAGGCGTGAAAAGTTTCACTAACACCCTTCGGGCACTTCCTTTCTCTTTAAGTTGTTGTTTTATTCACCTTCATATCATATGACAGGCGTTCTTCTGGATCCCTTTTTTATCAGTCCAATGTATAGTAAACACTTTACTAATGTTTTGCAAACAAACATTGCTTTGGATATCTCATATCTTTTAGCCTTTGTCTGTCTCTGAAAATGATTTTCAGATTCCATGAATATCACATAACTATCCAAACTTTCGAAGTTCGAGTCTTATGGAAGCAAACATATTTCACTTGACCGTAACGGAATTTTAGCTTTTGGATCGAAGGACGAGAGTCATATCATTCATAGCATTAGCGGGAGAATACCGAAAGTATGCGTTAGGACAAAGTCCTTCTCGGCACTCTTGAGGACAATCCTCATATTACGTTACCATCCGTAAAGTTTTAACCAGATATTTAACAACTATTCAATTTTAATAGGGAAGGTGGAAACGCGAGCCATTCTTCTACAACTATTATGCAAACCACATTTAGACAAAGTTCATAATTAATTGCACTGAGAATTAAACAAGGTAATTCTACAGTGCGCTCCCACTCAAATCAATATCTCTCATAATTGATTGTGAGCGATTCAAGATCCAAATTACAATTCAACGCCAAGGATGTATCCATCTCAAGTGACGAGAATTGCAATCGGTAGGCCAACTTGCCAATCACATCTCTATGTGACTCTTGTTCATCTTTCGATGGGCATGTTCTGAGCTCAGGACTTTCAAGCTAGAACGTCAAGACAACCAAGTGATCTCGCTGCGAGGTCTCAACTCACCCGCCTCACACATCCCTAATCGTTCGTACCCATGTATCCATGACGCACCCCGAAAAGTTAGGTGCCGTGACGGTGCTACACTTGGGAAAACACTAACTACTTGATATTTTTGTGACAGATCACCCTAATAAAAGTGACTACCGCACAATCAAAAGGGTGCATCATAAGGGATAAACATCTCAGGCAATTCATAATAGCATGATATGGTATAGCCCTTTCTGACGGAGAAGTCTTGTATTTCTTCGTCTTCGGCATTCGCGTCGGTGTTTACCTTCGTGAAGATTGCCACCACCTTGTCGATGCACCAGATAATATTGCTATCTCTATAGCTAATAAAATAAGTGCATTACTTAAGGTTGACACGCAGGTCATTAAAGTGACAATCATATGGCTCCAGCCATCATGCCGAATCATGACACGCAGGTCATGTTAATCAATTTACATCATATAGTCATCTCATACATAATCAAATTATTATGAGCACTGCTATACCACATCATATGCACATGCAAACCATCCTGCAAAACCAAGTTAGACGCCTCTAATCGGTTCATGCAAAATTTTATTTTACGTGGCTTCTAAGGTTTCGAAACAAAACGAAGCTACCAACGTCCATCATCAAGCATGATAATCCAAGTTGCTAGATTAACTTACGGGGTGTATGAAAACACGAGATAATAAAATCTCGAGCCCATACTAAACTTCGTCATACGCACGACCCCCGTGCAGATCATATCTGCATTGCCCTTTCGTCTGCGAAATTTCATCTTTCTTTTTAACTACGGTGGAATTCAATGAATTGTTAGCACTTCGTTGATCAATCAGGATCGCGGATTGCCAGAACATTGAAACTCCACCATGTTGTTATCAAGATCAGAAATATGAAAATCCCAGGGAAGCAACAAGAACATCGGGTAACAGATTTCATCTGCTACCCGCACAAATAATTTTCAGTAATAGAACTCATCTACTACCTAATTATATTGTGCAACACCCATCCATCTCTATGTATTCTAGATCGCAACCTGCATCTACGCATAGCACGGCTCATGATGCCACTGTGGGGTAACGCAGCAGAAAACAAAAAAATTCTGACCTACGCACCAGCCCAGGACCACTATGGAGACTGCATACAAGGTTTGATCTTTTCGTTACCGACTCGTAGCGCAGCGGAAGTAGAGTCGATGACGATCGGCGGTGCAGATCCCTGCAGCTAGGATTTACAACCTCCCAACCGCGAGGATGTATACCCTCATCTGCCCCTCGGACAGCCCTCCGGGAGGCGGTCGGACAGTCCCCCGGACGGTGTCGCGGACAGCCCTTCGGGGGGACCTTCGAAACTTGGACGGTCACTCGGATAGCCCTTCGGGAGGACCTCCGAAACTCGGACGGTCACTCGGACAGCCCTTCGGGAGGACCTCCGAAACTCGGATGGTCACTCGGAAAGCCCTTTGGGAGGCACTCTCGAACTAAGACCAAAACAACGATCTCTCTACAGAGTTGCACACATACGGTGTCAACTATCCGGCAGGGCTTCGCCGTCCAGAACTAGTTCCTGCCGGAACCCAGACAGCCTTTCGGCTCTACGAAACTATTTCGCTGGGAGGGAGAGAGAAGCCAGACAAGTCTATGGCATGTGTATGAGAGTAAGGGGGTCATTTGGGCAGCCCCCTCACCTCCTATTTATAGGAAAACCAAGGGGTAGTGTGCCTCCACAAATTACCAAAAACCCCCATGCAAAAGGGTTCACATGAGGGTGTTATGGACAAAATGGGGTGCCATGTGGAGCTCCAAGGAGCCCCACCCATCTTGGATGGCCACACCCTTGGGGCCCCCCATGAGGGGCATCCTTGGCCCCCAAGGCCTTCTAGAAGCCTTTTGGGAAATATCCCAAAAGGTGGTTTTCCATAAATATCCAAAAAGCACTTTCACTATTCACGACGACATTTTTCAGCGTCTGTTCGAACTGAAAATATTTATGTGGGCTTAGAACATTTCCAGTACCCACTAAAATAATTTTCAATGCGTTCCAGAACAATTCTGGATTAGTGATTTTCATCTGCGAAAAGCATCTCAAGTGTTTCCGGTAGCTCTGGAACATTTCCGGTTTTTCTTTCGGAAAATTCCCAGAAGTTTCCAGAATGATTCTGGCACCCTCCAAGAATTATCAGGCTTGTGCCAAAACCAATTTGACTTAATGGTATTCCCTGAAACAACTTTTCAATTTTTCCGAAACTGTTCCGGTGTTCTCTCTGCGGAACTTTTCCGCTGTCCGAAACTTTTCCGGTGATTTTCTCTCAGACTCCCTGTCTAGTATTCAGCAGATAGATGACCCTTAAGCGTGTGACCCTATAGGTTCGGTGAAGTATAGACATGACCCGGAACCCCTTCCGATCAATGATCAACATCGGAGCCGTGGACACCCATATTGACCCCTATACCCACACGAATGAATATTTGAGTGAACCTCCAGTTGCCTTGTGCTATCCCTGTTGCTTCGCGATATGTTACAAATACCCGAGGTGAGACATGTTGGCATCCCCGTGGATCAACAACTTGTCCACTATGCCAGTTACCTCGTTACTGGTATTGTTCTCTTTTCTCGTTACCGTGTTCCGGCATCCCCGTGATCAAATCACAAAGTGTCTGGCCAGACAATGATGGATACCGTAATACCAAGAGGGCCCAGAGATATCTCTCCATCGTCGGAGGAGCAAATCCCAATCTTGAGCTATCAAGTTACTTGACATACTTTCCCATGAACCCGTAAGCCGCCGTAATAGCCATCCAGTTACGGATGACGTTTAACAAACCCCAAAGTTCATGAATCAAGCATGAAGAAACTCGATACTCTCATTGTTTGAGGAATCATACAAACGTTAACCATCTCTGTGTTATTAACCATTTAACTTGTGACGAATGTATCTCATAGCATAACATCAATTCGGGTCGATTCAACACAACTGTTCTTCTAACATTGTGCCCTCAAAGTCGCTGGCATAGACATGCCCATGATCAGGAAAACAGAACCATCATGCAACACTTGAGCTAGTCTTAGAGGCCAGACTAGGAATACATTTTACCGTTTATTATTCCACACGTGCATATGAGTCTTCCTCCGAGCCTCGTGGTTATTGTAGACTCGAGAACCATAGCAGTTATAGCATGGAACATAAACCTAATTATGAACAGGGAGATAATCAATAACATTTATTATTGCCTCTAGGGCATATCTCCTACAGGTAGAGATCCATTGGGTCTTCGTCTTCATTCATCACAAATACATCGGCTTTATCAAGAACCACCTCAAAGTTGCATCGTTGAATGCTTGAGCTCCCTTTGTACAATGAGTTGATGTGCGCCCATGCTTCATTGGCAATGGTGAGCAGAGCAAGTGGGAGAGCCCTTCGGGTGGCATGGCAGATTGAAGAATGAACAAAGTAGAAGCATTGAGTTGGTTGTCCACTTCTTCTCTTGGAGTCATGTTGTTTGGATTATGAGGGTGAAAGCCTTGCTCGATCACCCTCCATAATTGTGTTGATCTGTGATTCAAATGAGACTTGATACGAAGAAACTAATTAGGAAAATTAGTCAAATCAAGCTTGGGTGGGGGCCCATTAGAGTTAATATGAGGTGAGGGAACTGGTCCATGATACGTCTCCAATGTATCTATAATTTTTGCTTGTTCCATGCTGTTATATTATCATTCTTGGATGTTTTACAATCATTTTATAGCAACTTTATATCATTTTTTGGGACTAACCTATTGACATAGTGCCAAAGTGCCAGTTGCTGTTTTTGCTTGTTTTTTACTTCGTAGAAAATCAATACCAAACGGAGTCCAATCGCGACAAAACTTTTTGGAGATTTTTTCTAGACCAGAAGACACCCAGTGGGCCAAAGAAGTGCCGGGGGAGTGGCCCGAGGATACCACAACCCACCAGGGCGCGCCAGGGGGGCCCCGGCATTCCCTGATGGGTTGTGCCCTCCTCGGGGCCCCTCTCCACCACCTCTGATGCCTATAAATGTAGGACCGAAAGTATGTCTAGAGGGGGGGGTGATTAGACTACTTGACCAAATAAAAATCCTACCTTTTCCCAATTTTAAGTGTTGGCAGATTTTAGCAATGATAGCAAGTCAAGTACACCCTACACATGCATGTCTAAGAGTATAGCAGCGGAAAGTAACAACAAGCATATGTAGTAGAGGGTAGGAAGGAAGATCAAACGCAATTTGTAGACACGAAGATTTTTCCCGTGGTTCCGATAGGTGGTGCTATCGTACGTCCACGTTTATGGAGTCTTCAACCCACGGAGGGTAACGGTCGCGAGAGTCCACGGAGGGCTCCACCCATAAGGGTCCACGAAGTAGCAACCTTGACTATTCCATAACGGCTTCCGTCCATGAAGGACTAGCCTCACTATGGGTAGATCTTCACGAAGTAGGCGATCTCCTTGCCCGTACAAACTTCTTGGTTCAACTCCACAACACGAAGTAGGAGGCTCCCAAGTGACACCTAACCAATCTAGGAGGCACCACCCTCCAAAAGGTAATAGGCTCGGTAATGTCGATGAACTCCTTGCTCTTCTGCTTCAAGATGATAGACTCCTCAACACACAATCACTCTCTCACAGATTTGGCTTTGGTGGAGAGATTGATTTGGTGGAAAGCAACTTGGGGAGGCTAGAGATCAAGATTCATATGGATGGAGTGGAATAGCTTGATCTCAACACATGGGTAGGTGGCTCTCTCTCATAAAATAGGATAGGGCAAGTATGGAATAGTTCTGAGTGCTTCTCTTTCGAGTAGGTGGTGGTGAAGGGGTATATATAGGCATCCCCAAAAATCCAACCGTTACACCTAAAGTGACCAACTCGGTGACACCGATGTGTTAATCTCGGTGGTACCAAAGTGACCAAAAGGCAGTAACTTTTGAATCTCGGTGAGACCGATATATAATTCTCGGTGGTACCGATTAGGTGACCAACCGTCAGATTGCGCAACTTGATGAAGCTGATTCTCACATCTCGGTGGCACCGATTCTTGACCATGGCTAACCAGAGAGTTGGTCCAGGAACTCGGTGGGACCGATTCACAATTCTCGGTGGTACCGATTCTTGTGAAGGGTTATCCAGAGAGTTGGTCCAAAAACTCGGTGAGACCAACTGGCAAAACTCGGTGGTACCGAAGACTGAAGATGGCTAAACAGAAAGTTGGCAACCCAAACTCGGTGGCACCGAAGTGGAATCGGTTGCACCGATGTGCTAGGGTTTGGCATGGGTCTGTCTGAGTTTGGGAATCGGTGGCACCGAGTGGGAAATGTTGGTTGCACCGATTTTGGATATTTGGCTTTGGACAGACTTTTGTGGAAGAGCTTGTGGTTGTTTTTGGTGACTATCTCTTGTGCACATGGAGCATCTTGTTCACCAACAGTACCTTACCCCCTTTTAATAGTATTGTCTTTCCTATGGACTCAAAGTGATTTCTCACAAAGTAAAATGTAGAGTCCTCTTGCTTGAAGCTTTGCCAATCTATTTCCTTGCATCTTGGGGTTCTCCACAATCCTTTTGCCATCCCTATCATTGAACTTTTCCTAAAATGTGCTTAGTGGAAACATTAGTTCAATGACATATATGTTGTTATTAATTACCAAAACCACCAAGGGAGCAAATGTGCTTTCAATCTCCCCCTTTTTGGTAATTGATGACAACATATAGATCAAAGCTTCGACATATGATATAATCAATGAATATAATCGTCGCTTTGAGAAGTATGTGATAAGCAAGAGCTCCCCCTAAATTTGTGCATTATTTTAAATTTGCATTTGAATGCAAATGCACAATCGATTAGGTACATAGGGCACTCTTTCATGTCACATACAACTTGGTGGTGTGCGAGAATAATAAGAATTAATATCATAGCACAACACAATCAAGTAAAGGTGAATGATCATCTCATAAGCATCATAACGATAGGAAGTAGTAGCAATACACATCAAGTGTATGATCAAACACCAACAAAGTTTAACACAAACAAACCAAAAGTTATCAAGTGTTTTGAAAAGCGATAAAAACGAACGCTCTCTCTCTCGAAGCCTAAAGATCTATATACATCTTCTCCCCCTTTGGCAACAAGTTACCAAAAAGTTCAAAGGTATATAGCTAATCGTTCTTCTGGGGCTGATCTCCTCTGGTAGCTGGTGAAGGAGTCGAGAGAACGACATCCGCGAAGATGTCTGCAGACGTCATGGACGGAGTCGGTGTAGCAACTGGAGGAACTGGAGGAGCTGATGGAGCTGAAGAAGCTGTAGCAGGTGCTGATGAAGAAGGTCTCAACTCTGGAGTTGGCACTATGGCTGATCTGGCCTGAGTGGTGAACTGAGTGCCTGGCCTAAGAGGAGAGTTATCCTCATCATCTGTAGTGTGGGGACTGGGCACGCTATCAACTTCCTTCTTGAGCTCGTTCACGGTCTTGGTTAGCCCATCCACCTTGTCATTGAGTGTCTTAATCCTGTTCTCCATGATCCTCACAAGACTATGCTGATTCGCCAAGATGTCCTTGATATTTTTCTACATGCCCTGAACGGTATTGATCAAGAGATCCATTTGCTCGTTCCTGGATCTAGGGATTTGAGCACTAGTGGCTCTAGCTGCCTCTGCCTCTGCCTGTGCTGCAGCTGAGGTGGGATGATCTGGGTTCATCACCACAATGTTGTCCTCTAGATCTGGCTGTAGGGGCAAATGTGGCCTGTCAAGAGCAAAGATGTGCTTCTCCAGCTTGGAGTTGATGAGCATCTGAATGTAGGGTGCATAGCAGCATGAGCGCTTCTGATCAGCAGCAACCCTCTTCACAGTTTCTACTATCAAGTCCATCACCCTTATCCTGGTGTGTCTATCAAGATGGATCAGCATGTTGATGGAATAGCCTCTAATCATCTTGTCATCTCCAGACTTCGGCATCAGGGTGTGCCTCAAGATGGTGTTCATGGTGCGGAGACCAGCCTGGAGGAAGTAAATGGATCCTAACTTGTGAGATTTCAAGTTTGCAGCAGGGATCTCATTGTACATATTCTTCATAGCATCATGGCTCTCCTTGGATTCAGAATAGACATCCAGATCTCCTTCTTCCACCTTTGGGACTCCTAAGATGGCAGCCCATTCCTCAACAGTTGATTCATACCTTGCTCCTTCAGTCATCCACATGATCCTACCATCTCCATAGAAGTGAGCAGTGGAGTAGAATTGCATGATCATCTCATCATTCCATGCAGTGAATTCCTTGCCAACAAATTCATCCAAACCAATGCAGTGAAAGTTGTCTTGAACACTTGGGAAGTAGTCTTCATTCTCCTTGATATACTTCCAATCAACATATCTCATGTCACTCACAGCTGGGCTCTTATCAAGCAAGATTGTCTCGTAGAAATCTTGTTGCTCCTTGGTATAAAATCTGTAGTCCACATCTGTTTTCCTTCTCTGGGCATATGGATCAATGGCTCTCCATTCCCTCAAATCTGAGTCCTTCCTCTTCTTCATGTCCTCAGCAAGCAAGTGGCTGGCATTGTGCTCTGGAAGGTGTGGTCTTAGCTTCATCAAAGCTGTCATATCATCATCATCCTCAGCTTCCCTGAAAGTGGAGGTCTTGTTCTTGCTGGAAATTGGTATCTCTCTGTAGAACCTCTTGGGTTTTTCTACAGCAGCTTTCTTGGGTGCAGTCTTGGTGCCTTTGGATGTGGTAGCCTTAGGCATTGCATCTGCCATAAGCTTCTTCTTCTTCTTTGGAGGAGCCTTGGCAACTGGTTCTTCCTCCTCTTCTTTAGCAGCTGCCTCTTCTGGATCCTCATACATAGAGGTTTTTCTGCCAATAACATGGATAATCCTCTTCCTGGCTCTCTTCTTCTCCCCTGCCTTCTTAGGCATAGACTTCTTGGAGGGCTCAACAGTCATAGTTGCCCTAGAGCTCTCAGGTGCTTTAGCTGACCCAGAGCTAGCATACTCCTTCCTGATAGCTATCTTCTTCTTGGAAGTAGTGGCAGCAGTGGTGCTCTTGGCAGCATCAACTTTCTTGGGCAGCTCCTCAGGGATGAATGATACGTCTCCAACGTATCTATAATTTATGAAGTATTCATGCCATGTTTACAATAATTTTATATGATTTTGGTATGATTTTATTAGAACTAACCCGGACTGACGCTGTTTTCAGCAGAGCTACCATGGTGTTGTTTTTGTGCAGAAATAAAAGTTCTCGGAATGTGCTAAAAATTTACAGAGAATATTTTTGGAAAATATAAAAAATACTGGAGCAAAAAGTTGGGCCAAGAAGTGACCGAGGAGGCCACAAGCCTGGGGGGGGGCGCACCCCCCCTAGGGCGCGCCCCCTAGCTTGTGGGCCCCTCGGGCACCGCTTTGACGTGAGACCGACGCCAAAAACTCCTATAAATCGAGAAACCTCCGAAAAGAAACCTAGATCGGGAGTTCCGCCGCCGCAAGCCTCCAGAGCCACGAAAAACCAATCGGGAGCCCGTTCTGGCACCCTGCCGGAGGGAGAAACCATCACCGGAGGCCATCTTCATCATCCCGGCGGTCTCCATGACGAGGAGGGAGTAGTTCACCCTCGGGGCTGAGGGTATGTACCAGTAGCTATGTGTTTGATCTCTCTCTCTCGTGTTCTTGAGATGGCACGATCTTGATGTACCGCGAGCTTTATTAATATAGATGAATCATATGGAGTTTTCCCCTCTCTATCTTCTTGTGATGAATTGAGTTTTCCCTTTGAAGTTTTCTTATCAGATTGAATCTTTAAGGATTTGAGAACACTTGACGTATGTCTTGCGATGGGATATCCGTGGTGACAATGGGATGTTCTATTGATCCACTTGATGTATGTTTTGGTGATCAACTTGCGGGTTCCGTGACCTTGGGAATCTATGCATAGGGGTTGGCACATGTTTTCGTCTTGACTCTCCGGTAGAAACTTTGGGTCACTCTTTGAATTTCTTTGTGTTGGATTGAACATGATGAATCTGAAATTATGTGATGCATATCGTATAATCATGCCCATGGGTACTTGTGGTGACATTGGAGTATCTAGGTGACATTAGGGTTTTGGTTGATGTGTATCTTAAGGTGTTATTTTAGTACGAACTCTAGGGCTGTTCATGACACTTATAGGGATAGCTCATAAGATTGATCAGAAAAGATAACTTTGAGGTGGTTTCGTACCCTACAATAATTTCTTCGTTTGTTCTCCGCTATTTGTGACTTTGGAGTGAACTCTTTGTCGCACGTGAGGGATTTATATATGATTCAACTATGTTAGTATTGTTGAGAGAATTTGCACTAGTGAAAGTATGAACCCTAGGCCTTGTTTTCAAGCATTGCAATACCTTTTGTGCTCAGTTTTATCATTAGTTATCTTGCTGTTTTTATATTTTCAGATTACAAAAACCTATATCTACCATCCATATTGCACTTGTATCACCATCTCTTCGCCGAACTAGTGCACCTATACAATTTACCATTGTATTGGGTGTGTTGGGGACACAAGAGACTCTTTGTTATTTGATTGCAGGGTTGCTTGAGAGAGACCATCTTCATCCTACACCTCCCACGGATTGATAAACCTTAGGTCATCCACTTGAGGGAAATTTGCTACTATCCTACAAAACTCTGCGCTTGGAGGCCCAACACGAGTCTACAAGAAGAAGGTTGTGTAGTAGACATCAAGCTCTTTTCTGGCGCCGTTGGCGGGGAGGCTAGGTAAGCGGCACTCACATCCCATCAACGAAGCTCTTTTCTGGCGCCGTTACCGGGGAGGTGAGTGCTTGAAGGTATATCTTTAGATCTTGCAATTAAATCTTTTAGTTTCTTGTTTTATCACTAGTTTGGTTTTATAAAAGAAAACTACAAAAAATATATGGAATTGAGGTTGCCTCATATGCTTCATCTTTTTAATGTCTTTCGTGAAAATGATGGAAAGGAAAATTGTGCTCAAGTGTTAGAAGAAGAAGTTATTAAAATGTTTGGCACTAAATCTTTGAGTGATGAGCATGATTGCAATGTTGTTAGTATGAATTCCTTGAATATTCATGATGCTAATGATATGCAAAGCTACAAGCTTGGGGATGCTATGTTTGATGAAGATGATATGTTTAGTCCCCCAAGTTTTGATGAGCAAATTTATTATGATGAAAGCATGCCTCCTATTTATGATGATTATTGTGATGACATGTATGCTATAAATAATAATGATAACCATGAAACTTGTCATCATGATTTTAATTTTCAATTGGATTATGCTTCACATGATATTTATTTTGTTGAGTTTGCTCCCACTATTATGAATGAGAAGAAAATTGCTTATGTGGAGAGTAAAAAAATTTCTATGCTTGTGGATCATGAAGATAATGCTTTATGTGCTGGTTATATTGTGAAATTCCTTCATGATGCTACTGAAAACTATTATGAGGGAGGAACTTATGCTTGTAGGAATTGCAAAAATATCAAGTTTCCTCTCTATGTGTTCAAAGTTTTGAAGTTATGCTTGTTTCGCCTTCCTATGCTAGTTGATTCTTGTTCCCATAAATTGTTTGCTAACAAAATCCCTATGCATAGGAAGTGGGTTAGACTTAAATGTGCTTGTCATGAGATTCATGATGCTCTTTTGCATGTTATAATTATTATTCCTATGTGAGCATCATTGAAATCATCATGCCTAGCTAAAAGGCATTAAAGAAAAGCGCTTGTTGGGAGACAACCCAACACTTTTACTTTCTGTTTTTGTGTGTTCACATGATTAAGCTACTGTATAATCATGTTTTATAGCTTTTGTTTCAATAAAGTGCCAAGTAAAACCTTTGGGATGACTCACAAGATGAGTAGAATTGATGCTGAACCAAAACAAAAACTTTTGACTCCAGTACAAGAATTTTATTTTTTTACTGGAGCGTGATAATGATATGAAATTTTTACACAGTCTTGATATACAAATTATTCAGGTTGTACTAATTGTTCAGAATTTTTAGAGACATAAAAGTATGGTTACACTACAGATCTTCACAGACTGTTCTGTTTTTGACAGATTCTGTTTTGCATGCATAGTTTGCTTGTTTTAGTGTTTCCATAGCTTATATTTAGTGATATAAATTATGGGAATGATAGAATACAGTAGGTATCATGTGGGAACAATTATGAATCTTGTCTTGACAGTACCTAAGTGAATGATTTATCTTTGTTACACTAACCCTTCTCACGAAGTTCCGTTAAGTTTTGTGTGATTGAAGTTTTCAAGTTTTTGGCGAGACACCGATATCAGGAGAATAAGGAGTGACAAGAACCTAAGCTTGGGGATGCCCAAGGCACCCCCAAGGTAATATCCAAGGAATACTCAAGCGCCTAAGCTTGGGGATGCCTTCCGGGCATCCCCTCTTTCGTCTTCAACACTATCGGTATATCTTACTTGGAGCTATATTTTTATTCGTCACATAATATGAGTTTTGCTTGGAGCGTCATTTTATTTTGTTGTTCTCTGTTAGGTGTTATTTATAATCTTGTTTTTCAATAAAAAGTTCCAAGAATTGCCTTAGGATGCTTGCATTGCATGTTTGATATGTGCTGTGTAAAAAAACAGAAACTTTTTCTGTAGTGTTTGAAATTTCATATTTTACTGGAACGTGGAAAGTTTCTGAAATTTTTACACAGTATTTTCATATAAATTATTTAGCATGTCCTAAATTTTCATAATTTTTTGAGTTACAGAAGTACACTGTTTTCATAAATTGCCACAGACTGTTCTGTTTGGACAGATTGCTGTCATAGTTTTGTTATCTACTTATCCTATAGTTTCCATAGCCTATATTGGTAGCTATAAATTGTGGAAATGATAGTAAACAGTAGATGATGTTTGATAATTATTATGCAACTTGTCTTGGCAGTACATGAAGTGTTGATTTATTATTATGTGTACTAACCTATCTCACGAGTTCTTTTCGAGTTTTGTGTGGATGAAGTTTTTGAGAATAGGTGAAACCATGATTTGAGAGGATTGAACGAGATACAAAAGCTCAATATTGGGGATGCCCAAGGCACCCCAAGTAAATATTTCAAGAAGTCTCAAGCATCTAAGCTTGGGGATGCTACGCATCCCACCTGTCTTCATCAACAATTATTGGTTAGCCTATGTTGAGCCTAAATTTTTATTCCTTCACATGATGCGTGCTATTCTTGGAGTGCTATTTTTCTTTTGCTTGCTGTTTGAATAAAATACTCAGATCTGAAAATCTTTATTGAGAGAGAAAGTCCTCACATAGCTACTTAATTGTTTGACTACTCATTGATCTTCACTTATATCTTTTGAGAGTAGCTTGTCATTTGCTCATGTGCTTCATTTAAATTTGTTTGAGCTTGTCGAAAAAGCAATAGCAATATATGAAACTAGCCCCAAAGTGATAGATATCCAAGGAGGATATAATTAAAACTTTCATGAAGATCATGGGACAAATTAAACTTGATTCTTTGTAATAGTTTTAAAACATGATGATAGTAATATGTGAGTCATGTTAGTGAGTAATTACGCTTAGTAGGAATATTGGTGTTAAGGTTTGTGATTCCCTATGCGTGCACGAAAGTCAATAGTTATGCAATGAAGTTATATCCTACTTGTGGTGCATTATTCGGTGTTAGTTATGACTCAATGCTCACTTATGTGATTTTTCGTTCCTTGGTTTGGTTGCTTCCCAATCTATTTGCTAGCCTTCATTTGTACTAAGTAGAAATACTACTTGTGCATCCAAAATCCTTAAACCAAGTTTTGCCTTATGAGTCCACCATACCTACCTATATGTGGTATTTCCATGCCGTTCCAAGCAAATTTGTATGTGCCATCTCTAAATTTTCAAAATAAATTTTCTCTTTTGTATGCCCGTACCGCTCATGAAACGGTGGAGGGTATCCAATATTTTTCCATGCTAGGTGTGTTATTCTCATGAAATGTGTTGATTCACTATCATTCACGAGAAAGTGGCTAGTATTCGGGATGCCCAGTTCCATGCTCAAAAATCAGATCAAAAATAATAATGAAACAAAACTCCCCCAGGATTGTTGTTTGTATGGACGGTACCCGTGGATTCGGCTCGCCGTGGAGTGTGATTGATTGGTGGAGGGGGAGTAAAAACTTTACCATTCTGTTTGGGAACCGCCTATAATGTATCTAGCATGGAAAGTATTGTGAGCTACTTTGTCGTTTTCGTTGACAGGAAAAGCATGCCACTCAAAATATTTTTCTCTCTCAATTTAAACCTTGAGCTCTGGCACCTCTACAAATCCCTACTTCCCTCTGCGAAGGGCCTATCTATTTACTTTATGCAATTTTTATTTTTGCTTTGAGTCTCCATCTTCTCTTATAAGCACCAACTAGGGGGCACTATGATCGTACTTGAGCATTGGGCATAGCTAATATTTGAGTGTGTTTCATGAATGGACCAATGATTGAGCATGATGGGCTAGGGATAACTTTCTTTAGTGTTGATATTTTGAAAGCCATGGTTGCTTGTTGACATGCTTGAGTACTGAAGTCATTATGTTAAAACTAGACTATTGCTTTGAATCATTTACAAGTCCAAATGTCCATGCTATACAAAGAAGAAAAGAATATGATGAACATGTTAGGTAGCATTCACACTTCATAAATTATTTCTTTTATCATTTACCTACTTGAGGACGAGCAGGAATTAAGCTTGGGGATGCTGATACGTCTCCAACGTATCTATAATTTATGAAGTATTCATGCCATGTTTACAATAATTTTATATGATTTTGGTATGATTTTATTAGAACTAACCCGGACTGACGCTGTTTTCAGCAGAGCTACCATGGTGTTGTTTTTGTGCAGAAATAAAAGTTCTCGGAATGTGCTAAAAATTTATGGAGAATATTTTTGGAAAATATAAAAAATACTGGAGCAAAAGGTTGGGCCAGGAAGTGACCGAGGAGGCCACAAGCCTGGGGGGCGCCCCCCCTAGGGCGCGCCCCCCTAGCTTGTGGGCCCCTCGGGCACCGCCTTGACGTGAGACCGACGCCAAAAACTCCTATAAATCGAGAAACCTCCGAAAAGAAACCTAGATCGGGAGTTCCGCCGCCGCAAGCCTCCAGAGCCACGAAAAACCAATCGGAAGCCCGTTCCGGCACCCTGCCGGAGGGGAAAACCATCACCGGAGGCCATCTTCATCATCCCGGCGGTCTCCATGACGAGGAGGGTGTAGTTCACCCTCGGGGCTGACGGTATGTACCAGTAGCTATGTGTTTGATCTCTCTCTCTCTCTCTCTCTCTCGTGTTCTTGAGATGGCACGATCTTGATGTACCCCGAGCTTTATTAAGATAGATGAATCATATGGAGTTTTCCCCTCTCTATCTTCTTGTGATGAATTGAGTTTTCCCTTTGAAGTTTTCTTATCGGATTGAATCTTTAAGGATTTGAGAACACTTGATGTATGTCTTGCCATGGGATATCCGTGGTGACAATGGGATGTTCTATTGATCCACTTGATGTATGTTTTGGTGATCAACTTGCGGGTTCCGTGACCTTGGGAATCTATGCATAGGGGTTGGCACATGTTTTCGTCTTGACTCTCCGGTAGAAACTTTAGGGCACTCTTTGAAGTTCTTTGTGTTGGATTGAACATGATGAATCTGAAATTATGTGATGCATATCGTATAATCATGCCCATGGGTACTTGTGGTGACATTGGAGTATCTAGGTGACATTAGGGTTTTGGTTGATGTGTATCTTAAGGTGTTATTTTAGTACGAACTCTAGGGCTGTTCATGACACTTATAGGGATAGCTCATAAGATTGATCAGAAAAGATAACTTTGAGGTGGTTTCGTACCCTACAATAATTTCTTCGTTTGTTCTCCGCTATTTGTGACTTTGGAGTGAACTCTTTGTCGCGCGTGAGGGATTTATATATGATTCAACTATGTTAGTATTGTTGAGAGAACTTGCACTAGTGAAAGTATGAACCCTAGGCCTTGTTTTCAAGCATTGCAATACCGTTTGTGCTCACTTTTATCATTAGTTATCTTGCTGTTTTTATATTTTTAGATTACAAAAACCTATATCTACCATCCATATTGCACTTGTATCACCATCTCTTCGCCGAACTAGTGCACCTATACAATTTACCATTGTATTGGGTGTGTTGGGGACACAAGAGACTCTTTGTTATTTGATTGCAGTGTTGCTTGAGAGAGACCATCTTCATCCTACACCTCCCATGGATTGATAAACCTTAGGTCATCCACTTGAGGGAAATTTGCTACTGTCCTACAAAACTCTGCGCTTGGAGGCCCAACACGAGTCTACAAGAAGAAGGTTGCGTAGTAGACATCAATGAAGTCCTCATCCTCTTCATCATAATTGAGCTTCCTCCTTGCCCTGGTTGCAGCTTTGGGCAGATCAGGAGAGCTAGGGATGACATCATAGCTCCCCTCAGGACTAGTGCCTGAGCTCGTGTCAAAACTCTGCTCTTTGAGATCATTCTGGCTATCATCTGAACCTGACATCTCTGACCCTGTGAATAGAGTATAGAAGAGTGGAAGGGATGAGTCATCACAAAATGCAGACATTTTCAAAAGATTTAACTAAAATTTCTCAAGTTTTGCATTCCGCCAGATGAATATCGGTACAACCGAGGCAAAATTTTCAGACCCACAGAGACAGACAACCTACATTCCAGGAACTTGGCACCACTTTCGGTTACACCGAAAATAGGTACTCGGTTCCACCGAGGTGTTCTCAGTTGACCAGAAAATAGAATCGATGCTACCGATTCTTATGCATCGGTTCCACCGAGATTCATGTGGCGGACGACAAAACCAAAAAAATCATTCGTTCGTTGTTCTACTGGAGTTTCTCGTGGATGAATCAATCTCAAACTATGGATTATCGATGGAAAAGCCCTAATGCGCGAGAATCGGAGGTTGGAGCGCATGAGGGGGTGAAATCGTACCCTAGCTTGGTGACGACTTCGCTACGGCGGCGACGGGGAAGAGGATTCCATCGACGGCGGGGACTTCCAACGGCGGAGGCGCTCGGGAAGATGAAGGCGATGACCAGGGGCCTTGGTTCGGCAGCAAGGGTTTCGGAGGGGGCGACGATTGAAGAATAGATTTCAAAAGTCCGGTCCGCCTCTATATAAACCCATGGCTGTCGGTGACACCGATTCTAACTTTTCGGTGTCACCGAGTTCCTCAACTGTCTATTGACAGGGAAACTCGGTGTAACCGAGAAGATGGAATCGGTGGTACCGAGATAGAAAACCAGATCAACCCTAGGCATTCGGTGAGACCGAGATTTTGTGTTGGTTCCACCGAGATGCATTTGGGAGGTTTTAATGGTCAGTCCTTTGTCGATACGGAACTCCGAGTGCTCCTCACACAGAGAGATCGAAAAGTCCTTGTTCAAATTTTGTGATCCAGCAAGAATAGAATATGAGGTAAGAAAGCATAGATAGCTAGAGAGTGGTCCTAGGCATTTTTGTCCATCCAATTGGCAAAATAAAAATAAAAAAAGCCAAATAGCAACAATTGTAAGTCCTCGAATGAATAAAGAAATGCAGACCAACATGCTCACACAATAAGATGTCAAATGAAATCATGGCAAACATGCACATACATACTAGCATCTATCAAGCATTTTGGCGATGACGGAGTCATCTATATATGAGTATATTGACTTAGGAGCCAAGTAAGAATACTTGATCATAGGTCATACTCATCGTTTAAGCACAAGTGGGATTACCACTTTTACATAAAGCATTTAATGTTGTCACATTCCAAGAGATGCTTTAACTCAAGTCTTAGAGTAAAGCTCCCCCTTGATGTGACATCCCCCCATAGGAGGGATAAACTAACCTTGGGTTTTGTCGATGAAGACTTCATGTTGGTGAGGTAGTGGTGGATGCTCAAGGTTGATGAAGATCACCAAGAGTTGGGAGCATCCTTGTTGTTTCCTTACTCTTCTCACCTACATGGGTTAGTCCCAACATGCAAGAGACAAATACAAGGATATCTATGGACATGGAGTGCAAAGCATAGATGATGATGTCCATTGATTTGTTGATTACCTTGTCCCTTGCTTACCTTTGAGGGAATGTGTGACTCCTTGAACTATTTCATGATGTTGACGTTGATTGCAACTAGTTCTTGCCAATAATGAATGTGAGTGAGTTTCATTGGCGGAGTCACCCCTCAAGAACTTCTCTAGTTCTTCTTCTTGGGGACCCACATCAACTTGATGGGGATCCTTGGTGTTGAAGTGGCCCTTGTAGAAGTTGAGCTTGAAGTAGCCTTGGGAACCCACTCCACCAAAGCTTGGGATTCATCTTCATATGAGTCAATGTCCTCTTGAAGCTTGTTCTTGCCCTTGAGCTTGTGGTCTTGTGGTGGAAGGTCATCTCGAGTGTTTCTTCCCTTGGGAGGAGTATGTTCATACTTCTCCTTTTGAGGAACAAACTTGGGCTTGGGTTATTGACCTTCTTCCCATTCAACTCCATTAGCGTTGAAGTAGCCAATGCCATGGTTCTTCCGGTATCCTCCATGTTTGCATATAATTTCCTCAAATTGCTTACACCCGGCAAGACTCTTGTAGATACCTTTCTCTATAATTCCTTTCAATAAAGCATTTTCTTGCTCAAGTGTAACTTGGCTAAGAGAATCATCATTAGTGGAATCAATAGGACTACTAGAAGCAACATCATTTGGTTTGGCATTTTTATTGTTGCTACTAGATGAAGAACCTTTCTTGCCTTTGTTACTAGTTTGTCTAGATTTAACTTGTGGCATGAATGTAGACAAGAGTAATCGTTTGGCTAGATAAGATGAAGTCTTCTTTCGGAGATCGTCATTGATAGCTTTAAGAAACTCATGCTCTTGCTCCAAGGTGAGCTTCTCGAAGCGTAGCTTCTCATGAGTCCTTACAAGCTCTCTATGATCTTCTAGAGTAGATTCATGGGCTAACTTAAGAGTGTTTAATTCTTTAGTTAGTTGTTCTATTCTCATCTTATCATCATCAAGCGATTTATCTTGACTAGCATGAGAATTATCAAGTTCATTTTGACTAACATCACTAGTTTTATCAAAAAGCAAGTCATCATCACAAAGTAAATCATCTTCATCACTATCGAAATCAAGATACTCGGGGTGTGATACCTTGGGGCCTTTAGCCATGAAGCAACTTCCACTCCCTTCATTTGGTGAATCAAATAGATCATAGGAGTTGGTAGTCACTAGTGCAATTCCGGCAACACCTTCATATTGACTATAGTCGGAGTTGGAATGATAGCTTCTCTCGGAGTTGTTGTCGGAGTTGGAGCCGGAAACCCATTCACCAACATGAGCTTGATGTCTTATTCTTGTGTAGCTCTTGGTGTACTTGTCCTTCTTCTCCGAGTCCCTACTTCTCCTTGAGGGTCTTCGTTCATAACGATCATCTCTACTCCTTCTCTCTCTTTGAGGTGATTCATTCCTTGAGCTTCGTCTTGTAGGTGACTCTTCTCTTCGTTTGTAGGGAGCCGTGCACTCATTGGAGTAGTGTCCGGGCTTCCCACAATTGTAGCAGTTTCGGTCACGACTTGACGAACGCTTCTCTTCATATCTTGAGTTGGAGCTTTGTTCTTTGCCTCTATTCTTGTAGAACTTGTTGAATTTCTTGACCATGAGGCTTATCTCTTCATAGGTAACAAGGTTGTCGCTTGAAGTTGCGGGAGCATCACTTGTGGCTTTGTAAGCACCGCTAGACTTGTTGTGAAGCTCTTCTTTGTCTTTGAGTGTCATCTCATGAGAAACAATCCTTCCAATGACTTCCGTAGGCTTGAGATCTTTGTAGTTGGGCATCATTTGGATCAATGTGCACACGGTGTCATATCTCTCATCCAAAGATCAAAGTATCTTCTTGATGATGAATTTGTCGGTCATTTCTTCGCTTCTTAAGCCGGCAATCTCATTGGTGATGAGAGCTAGCCTAGAGTACATCTCTGCGACTCCTTCACCATCCTTCATCTTGAACTTGTCAAGTTGACTTTGAAGAACGTCCAACTTTGATTCTCTCACGGATTCGGTACCTTCGTGCATATCAACCAAAGTATCCCAAATCTCTTTTGCATTCTCAAGACGGCTAATTTCGTTGAATTCTTTGGGGCATAGGCAGTTGAAGAGAATGTCACATGCTTGAGCGTTGTATTGCAACATCTTCAATTCATCCGCGGTCGCTTCATGATCCGGTTCCTTTCCATCACCAAAGAATTCACCTTGCAAGCCAACACGAACAACAGCCCAAACGGCAGGGTTATGACCAAGAATATGCATTTTCATTTTGTGCTTCCAACTAGCAAAGTTAGTGCCATCAAAGTACGGACCTCTACGGTGATAATTTCCCTCACTAGACGCCAGACTCTCCTAGGTTGTGAGACCAATGCAATGGAGACCAAAGCTCTGACACCACTTGCAGGAAAGCTCTGATACCACTTGTAGGACCGAAAGTATGTCTAGAGGGGGGGGTGATTAGACTACTTGACCAAATAAAAATCCTACCTTTTCCCAATTTTAAGTGTTGGCAGATTTTAGCAATGATAGCAAGTCGAGTACACCCTACACATGCATGTCTAAGAGTATAGCAGCGGAAAGTAACAACAAGCATATGTAGTAGAGGGTAGGAAGGAAGATCAAACGCAATTTGTAGACACGAAGATTTTTCCCGTGGTTCCGATAGGTGGTGCTATCGTACGTCCACGTTTATGGAGTCTTCAACCCACGGAGGGTAACGGTCGCGAGAGTCCACGGAGGGCTCCACCCATAAGGGTCCACGAAGTAGCAACCTTGACTATTCCATAACGGCTTCCGTCCATGAAGGACTAGCCTCACTATGGGTAGATCTTCACGAAGTAGGCGATCTCCTTGCCCGTACAAACTTCTTGGTTCAACTCCACAACACGAAGTAGGAGGCTCCCAAGTGACACCTAACCAATCTAGGAGGCACCACCCTCCAAAAGGTAATAGGCTCGATAATGTCGATGAACTCCTTGCTCTTGTGCTTCAAGATGATAGACTCCTCAACACACAATCACTCTCTCACAGATTTGGCTTCGGTGGAGAGATTGATTTGGTGGAAAGCAACTTGGGGAGGCTAGAGATCAAGATTCATATGGATGGAGTGGAATAGCTTGATCTCAACACATGAGTAGGTGGCTCTCTCTCAGAAAATAGGATAGGGCAAGTATGGAATAGTTCTAAGTGCTTCTCTTTCGAGTAGGTGGTGGTGAAGGGGTGTATATTGGCATCCCCAAAAATCCAACCGTTACACCTAAAGTGACCAACTCGGTGACACCGATGTGTTAATCTCGGTGGTACCGAAGTGACCAAAAGGCAGTAACTTTTGAATCTCGGTGAGACTGATATATAATTCTCGGTGGTACCGATTAGGTGACCAACGGTCAGATTGCGCAACTCGGTGACGCCGATTCTCACGTCTCGGTGGCACCGATTCTTGACCATGGCTAACCAGAGAGTTGGTCCACGAACTCGGTGGGACCGGTTCACAATTCTCGATGGTACTGATTCTTGTGAAGGGTTATCCAGAGAGTTGGTCCAAAAACTCGGTGAGACCGACTGGCAAAACTCGGTGGTACCGAAGACTGAAGATGGATAAACAAAAAGTTGGCAACCCAAACTCGGTGGCACCGAAGTGGAATCGGTTGCACCGATGTGCTAGGGTTTGGCATGGGTCTGTCTGAGTTTGGGAATCGGTGGCACCGAGTGGGAAATGTTGGTTGCACCGATTTTGGATATTTGGCTTTGGACAGACTTTTGTGGAAGAGCTTGTGGGTGTTTTTGGTGACTATCTTTTGTGCACGTGGAGCATCTTGTTCACCAACGGTACCTTACCCCCTTTTAATAGTATTGGCTTTCCTATGGACTCAAAGTGATTTCTCACAAAGTAAAATGTAGAGTCCTCTTGCTTGAAGCTTTGCCAATCTCTTTCCTTGCATCTTGGGGTTCTCCACAATCATTTTGCCATCCCTATCATTGAACTTTTCCTGAAATGTGCTTAGTGGAAACATTAGTTCAATGACATATATGTTGTAATTAATTACCAAAACCACCAAGGGATCAAATGTGCTTTCAATAAATTCCCAAATATTCCAAAAATCCTAGGGGAGTCGACGAAACACAATTCCAGCCACCGCAAGTTCCAGAACCTCGAGATCCAATCTAAACACCATCACAGAGGGGTTCATCTTCCTCATAGGTGCCTCTCCGATGATGCGTGAGTAGTCCACCATAGACCTACGGGTCCGTAGGCAGTAGCTAGATGGCTTCCCCTCTCTCTCTCTTATGATTCTCAATACAATGGTCTCCTGGAGATCTATTTGATGTAAACTTTTGCGGTGTGTTTGTTGGGATCCGATGAATTTTGAGTTCATGATCAGTTTCTATCCATGAATATTATTTGAGTCTTCTTTGATCTCTTATATGCATGATTACTTATAGCCTCGTATTTCTTCTCTGAATCTTTGGTTTAGTTAGGCTGACTAGATCGATTTTTCTTGCCATGGGAAGAGGTCCTTTGTGATGGGTTCGATCTTGCGGTGTTCTTTCCAAGTGACAGAAGGGGCAACAAGACACGCATGTATCGTTGCTATTAAGGATAACAAGATGGGGTCTATTCCTAAATGAATAGATCTTGTCTACATCATGTCATTGTTCTTATTGCATTACTCTGTTTTTCCATGAACTTAATACACTAGATGCATGCTGGATAGCGGTCGATGTGTGGAGTAATAGAGGTAGATGCAGGCAGGAGTCGGTCTACCTATCTTGGAAGTGATGCCTATATAATGATCATCGCCTTGGATATCGTCATGACTATTCGATTTTCTATCAATTGCCCAACAGTAATTTGTTCACCCACCGTGCGCTATACTCATGAGAGAAGCCACTAGTGAACCCTACGGCCCCCGGGTCTACTTTTCCAACATATTGCTTTCAGATCAATCTTTTTGCATCTTTGTTTTCAGATCTACAAAACCAAAAACCCAAAAACATATTGCTGCATATTTTATTTTCTCTTTTTATTTTGTGCTCTTGAGAGATCTATCTCTCCTATCTATCACTACCTAATCTATCTTTTTACCGTAGAGAGATTGACAACCTCTCTTTCGCGTCAGGTTGCAAGTATTTGTTGTTTGTGTGCAGGTGCTGCTTATTGGGTGGTGGTGATCCTCCTACTGGTTCGATAACCTTGGTTTCATAACTGAGGGAAATACTTACCGTCGCTGTGTTGCATCATCCCTTCCTCTTTGGGGAAATACCGACGCAGTCTCAAGCCACGTCAAAGGAATTTCTGGCGCCGTTGCTGGGGAGGAAGCGGTCTCTTCTACGTGCCTATCGTAGGCGCCGAGGGGACTCCATCATCATCTACCAGGTTCCTAATCATAAATCTCATCTCCTTGCAATTACATAATTTGCTATTTGCCTCTCGTTTTCCTCTCCCCCACTTCACCAATTTGCCGTTTTATTCGCCCTTTTTTTCGTTTGCCCTTTTTCTTGCCGGATCTCTTCCTTGCTTGCAATCTTGTTTGCGTAGTCATGATGACTCAAGAAAACACCAAGTTGTGTGATTTTTCCAATACTAATAACATTGATTTTATTAGTACTCCGATTGCTCCTCCCGCCACTAGTGCGGAGTTTTGTGATAGTAATGCTGCTTTGTTGAATCTTGTCATGAAAGATCAATTTGCCGGCAATCCTAATGAGGATGCCGCGTCCCATCTAAACATGTTCGTAGAATTGTGTGATATGCAAAAGAAAAAAGTTGTGGACAATGATATTGTCAAGTTGAAACTATTTCCTTTTTCCTTGCGGGATCGTGCAAAAATTTGGTTTTCCTCTTTGCCTCGCAATAGTATCGATTCTTGGAATAAGTGCAAGGATGCTTTTATCACTAAGTATTTTCCGCCCACGAAAATTATTTCCCTTAGGACGCAAATCATGAATTTTAAGCAACTTGAGCATGAACATGTTGCACAATCTTGGGAAAGAATGAAATTGATGCTAAGAAATTGTCCTACTCATGGTTTTAATCTTTGGATGATCATACAATTTTTTTATGCGGGATTGAATTTTGTCTCTAGAAATCTTTTAGATTCCGCCGCGGGTGGTACTTTTATGGAGATTACTTTGGGTGAAGCTACTAAATTGCTAGATAATATCATGGCTAATTATTCTCAATGGCATACCGAAAGACCACCTACTAGTAAAAAAGTTAATTCGATTGAAGAAATTAGTACTTTGAGTGATAAGGTTGATGCTTTGATGAAATTGGTTGCTAGTAAAAATGCTCCTATTGATCTTAATGATGTGCCTTTGTCTACCTTGATTGAGAAAAATAGTGATTCCATAGATGTCAATTTTGTCTCGCGAAACAATTTCAATAACAATGCTTATAGAGGTAATTTTAATCCTAGGCCTTTTCCTGGAAATTCCTCTAATAATTATTGTAATTCCTATGGTAATTCTTCTTACAATAATAATAGGAACACCTCTGATCTTGGGAGTAATATTAAAGAATTTATCAATGCGCAAAAGGCTTTCAATACTACGATAGAAGAAAAGTTGAATAAGATTGATGATATGAATAGAAGCATTGATAGAATTTCTCATGATGTTGAAAATCTCAAGTTGAAAGCTTTTGTGCCTAAGATAGATGAATATATTAAAGCTTTATATGTCTCCATGGATGAAAGTAAGAAAAGAACCGCTATCCTTAGAGCTAAAAGAGAAATCTTAGAAAAATCATTTTCTAGTGATTGCCTTCATAAAAAAGATGAAGATCTTAAAGTGATTGGGGTTTCTTCTATTGATTCCTTGTTTAGTAATATTAAAATTGATAATGAAGGGACTGAAGTAGAGTTAACTTTAGCTAGAAGGCGTCCCAATAATTTGGAGGGTGAAAATCTTGATGAAAATTTTGATAAAAGTGGGTTTGAAGAGGTCAAAACTTTAACTAGTGATGTGCCCATTATTTTGGATTGCAAAGACTTTAATTATGATAGTTGCTCTTTGATTTAATGCATTTCTTTGCTGCAATTCATGTTGAATTCACCCCATGCTTATGAGCAAAATAAAGCTTTTACTAAACATATCGTTGATGCCATGATGAAATCTTTTTGAAGAAAAGTTGGAGTTGGAGATTTCTATTCCTAGAAAATTACATGATGAGTGGGAACCTACCATTAAGGTCCAGATTAAAAATTATGAGTGCTTTGCGTTGTGTGATTTGGGTGCTAGTGTTTCCATGATTCCGAAATCTCTATGTGATGTGCTTGGTCTTACCAATATTGAAGAATGTTCTCTTAATTTGCACTTGGCGGATTCTACTATTAAAAAGCCTTTGGGAAGAATTAATGATGTTCTTATTCTTGCAAATAGGAACTATGTGCCTATTGATTTTATTGTGCTTGATATTGATTGCAATTCGTCTTGTCCCATCATAATTGGTAGACCGTTTTTACGCACTATAACTGCCGTGATTGATATGAAAGAAGGCAATATTCGTTTTCAATTTCCCTTGAGAAAGGGTATGGAACACTTCCCTATAACAAGAATTAAGCCACCATATGAATCAATCATGAGGGCATCCTATGGATACAAAACCAAAGATGACAATACTTGAATCTATGCGTTATGCCTAGCTAGGGGCGTAAAACGATAGCGCCTGTTGGGAGGCAACCCAATGAATAATTTTTTTTGCTTTTCCCTTTCTGTTTTTGTGTGTTGACACAATTATTCCTCTGTTATTATTGTGTTTTTATGGTTTATTTAGTGTTTGTGCCAAGTAAAGCCTTTAGGATGATTCATAGGATGAGTAGAAGCGATGCTGAATCTGAAACAGAAACTTTGCGTCCAGTATATGAATTTTCATTTTTTTGCTGGAACTTGATCTTGAGCTGAAATTTTTAAACAGTGTTTCTATACAAATTCCTTACGTTGTCATAATTTTTCAGAATTTTTAGAGTTACAGAAGTATGGTTAGAGTATAGATTACTACAGACTGTTCTGTTTAAGACAGATTCTGTTTTCATTGCATTGTGTGCTTGTTTTGATGAATCTATGGGTTATATTGAAGGGTATGAGCCATGGTAAAGTTAAAATACAGCAGTTATAATGCAATAATAAAATATGAATGGGTTTGCAACAGTACCTAAAGTAGTGATTTGCTTTATTATACTAACGGATCTCACGAAGATTTTGTTGAGTTTTATGTGATTGAAGTTTTCAAGTTTTGGGTGAGATCACGATGGATGAAGGAATAAGGAGTGATAAAAGCCTAAGCTTGGGGATGCTACCGCACCCCCAAGATATATCCAAAGATAAACAAGCAACTAGGCTTGGGGATGCCCCCAAGTGGCATCCCCTCTTTCTTCTAACGACCATCGGTATTTTACTTGGAGCTATATTTTTATTCGTCACATATCATGAGTTTTGCTTGGAGCATCTTGTATCTTTTCTTGCTTTGTTTGTTAGTTTGTCACTTGTATCATTGCTGGACACACCTATTTGAGAGAGCCAAAATCATGCTATGACTTGTTAGAATTGCTCTATGTGCTTCACTTAAACTTTTTTTGAGCTATAGAATTGCTCTAGTGCTTCACTTATATCTTTTTGAGAATGATGTGCTTGGAAATTTTTGTAGAAATACTCTTATGCTTCACTTAGATTAATTTGAGAGTAGGTAAATTTTGAATAAATCCTCTCATGCTTCACTTATACTATTTTGAGAGATGCTCATGTGCTTCACTTAAATTTGTTTGAGCTTGCCAAAAAGAAATGGCAATATATGAAACTAGTACCAAAGTGATAGATATCCAAGGAGGATATAATAAAAACTTTCATGAAGATCATTGGACAAATTAAACTTGATTCCTTGTAATAGTTTTGAAACATGATGATAGTAATATGTGAGTCATGCTAGTGAGTAATTATGCTTAGTAGGAATATTGGTGTTAAGGTTTGTGATTCCCTATGCATGCACGAAAGTCAATAGTTATGCAATGAAGTTACATCCTACTTGTGGTGCATTATTCGGTGTTAGTTATGCTCAATGCTCACTTATGTGAATTTTCGTTTCTTGGTTTGGTTGCTTCCCAATCTATTTGCTAGCCTCCATTTGTACTAAGTAGAAATACTACTTGTGCATCCAAAATCCTTAAACCAAGTTTTGCCTTATGAGTCCACCATACCTACCTATATGCGGTATTTCCATGCCGTTCCAAGCAAATTTGTATGTGCCATCTCTAAATTTTCAAAATAAATTTTCTCTTTTGTGTGCCCGTACCGCTCATGAAACGGTGGGGAGTGTCCAATATTTTTCCATGCTAGATGTGTTATTCTCAAGATGAGTGTTTATTCACTTGTCATTGCATGAGAGTGCGGCGATAATAGGGATGCCCATTCCCGAAATGAAAAAAAAAATATTTACTTTATATTGTCAAATAATAAATTCCTTGGAAAGTGTTGGTATGGAAGGCAACCGTGGATACGACCCGCCGTGGAAAGTGAAAGTTTGGTGGTAAAAGGAATAAACTTTATTTTCTGTTTGGGAACCGCCTATGATATATCTAGCATGGAAAGTATTGTGAGCTACTTTGTCATTTTCGTTGACAGAAAAAGCATGCCACCCAAAATATTTTTCTCTCTAAATTTAATCCTTGAGCTCTGGCACCTCTACAAATCCCTACTTCCCTCTGCGAAGGGCCTATCTATTTACTATATGCAATTTTTATTTTTACTTTGAGTCTCCATCTTCTCTTATAAGAACCAACTAGGGGGCACTATGATCGTACTTGAGCATTGGGCATAGTTAATATTTGAGTGTGTTTCATGAATGGATCAATGATTGAGCATGATGGGCTAGGGATAACTTTCTTTAGTGTTGATATTTTGAAAGACATGGTTGCTTGTTGACATGCTTGAGTATTGAAGTCATTATGTTAAAACTAGACTATTGCTTTGAATCATTTACAAGTCTAAATGTCCATGCTATACAAAAGAAAAGAATATGATGAACATGTTAGGCAACATTCCACATCAAAAATTCTGGTTTTATCATTTACCTACTCGAGGACGAGTAGGAATTAAGCTTGGGGATGCTGATACGTATCCAACGTATCTATAATTTTTGCTTGTTCCATGTTGTTATATTATCATTCTTGGATGTTTTACAATCATTTTATAGCAACTTTATATCATTTTTTGGGACTAACCTATTGACATAGTGCCAAAGTGCCAGTTGCTGTTTTTGCTTGTTTTTTACTTCGCAGAAAATCAATACCAAACGGAGTCCAATCATGACAAAACTTTTTGGAGATTTTTTCTGGAGCAGAAGACACCCAGTGGGCCAAAGAAGTGCCGGGGGAGTGGGCCGAGGAGACCACAACCCACCAGGGCGTGCCTGGGGGGCCCCGACGCGCCTTGATGGGTTGTGCCCTCCTTGGGGCCCCTCTCCACTGCCTCTAATGCCTATAAATTCCCAAATATTGCAAAAACCCTAGGGGAGTCGACGAAACACAATTCCAGCCGCCGCAAGTTCCAGAACCTCGAGATCCAATTTAAACACCATCACGGAGGGGTTCATCTTCCTCATAGGTGCCTCTCCGATGATGCGTGAGTAGTCCACGATACACCTACGGGTCCATAGGCAGTAGCTAGATGGCTTCCTCTCTCTCTCTCTTATGATTATCAATACAATGGTCTCTTGGAGATCTATTTGATGTAAACTTTTGCGATGTGTTTGTTGGGATCCGATGAATTTTGAGTTCATGATCAGTTTCTATCCAATATTATTTGAGTCTTCTTTGATCTCTTATATGCATGATTACTTATAGCCTCGTATTTCTTCTCCCAATCTTTGGTTTAGTTAGGCCGACTAGATCGATTTTTCTTGCCATGGGAAGAGGTGCTTTGTGATGGGTTCGATCTTGCGGTGTTCTTTCCCAGTGACAGAAGGGGCAGCAAGACACGCATGTATCGTTGCTATTAATGATAACAAGATGGGGTCTATTCCTACATGAATAGATCTTGTCTACATCATGTCATCGTTCTTATTGCATTACTCCATTTTTCCATGAACTTAATACACTAGATGCATGTTGGATAGCGGTCGATGTGTGGAGTAATAGAGGTAGTTGCAGGCAGGAGTCGGTCTACCTATCTTGGACGTGATGCCTATATAATGATCATCGCCTTGGATATCGTCATGACTATTCGATTTTCTATCAATTGCCCAACAGTAATTTGTTCACCCACCGTGCGCTATACTCATGAGAGAAGCCACTAGTGAACCCTACGGCCCCCGGGTCTACTTTTCCAACATATTGCTTTCAGATCTATCTTTTTGCATCTTTGTTTTCAGATCTACAAAACCAAAAACCCAAAAACATATTGCTGCATATTTTATTTGCTCTTTTTATTTTGTGCTCTTGAGAGATCTATCTCTCCTATCTATCACTACCTAATCTATCTTTTTACCGTAGAGAGATTGACAACCTCTCTTTCGCGTCGGGTTGCAAGTATTTGTTGTTTGTGTGCAGGTGCTGCTTATTGGGTGGTGGTGATCCTCCTACTGGTTCGATAACCTTGGTTTCATAACTGAGGGAAATACTTACTGTCGTTGTGCTGCATCATCCCTTCCTCTTTGGGGAAATACTGATGCAGTCTCAAGCCATCGTCATCACCAACACCCCTCTCATCTTTGGGAGGCCAATCTTCATCCACATCTTCAATAGCACCATCTCCTCTCAAACCCTAGTTCATCTCTTGTGTTCAATCTTTGTACCGAAATCTCAGATTGGTACCTTGCGTAGTTGATTACTATATGGTTTATTTGGTGGAAGATTATATGTTCATATCCATTATGCTATTCAATACCCCTCTGATCTTGAGCATGCTTATTATTTGTGAGTAGTTACCTTTGTTCTTGAGGTCACGGGAGAAGTCATGTTGCAAGTAATCATGTGAATTTGATATGTGTTTGATATTTTGATGATATGTATGTTGTGATTCCCTTAGTGGTGTCATGTGAATGTCGACTACATGACACTTCACCATTCATGGGCCTAAGGGAATGCATTGTGGAGTAGTTATTAGATGATGGGTTGCTAGAGTGACAGAAGCTTAAACCCTAGTTTATGCGCTACTTCGTAAGGGGCTGATTTGGATCCAAACGTTTAATGCTATGGTTAGATTTTATCTTAATACTTTTATCGTAGTTGCGGATGCTTGCGAGGGGGTTAATCATAAGTGGGAGGTTGTTCAAGTAAGAACGGCACCCAAGCACCGGTCCACCCACATATCAAATTATCGAAGTAGCGAACACGAATCAAACCAACATGATAAAAGTGACTAGATGAAATTCCCGTGTACCCTCAAGAACACTTTGCCTATTACTAGAAACTTTTCTGGCCTGTCCTTTGCCACAAAAGGATTGGGCTACCTTGCTGCACTTTATTTACCATTACCGTTACTTGCTTGTTACCAATTATCTTGCTATCAAACTATCCGTTACCTACAATTTCAGTGCTTGTAGAAATTACCTTGCTGAAAACCGCTTGTCGTTTCCTTCTGCTCCTCGTAGGGTTCGACACTCTTACTTATTGAAAGGACTACGATTGACCCCCTATACTTGTGGGTCATCAGCTACCTTGCTGCACCTTATTTACCGTTACCGTTACTTACTTGTTACCAATTATCTTGCTATCAAACTATCTATTACCTACAATTTTAGTGCTTGCAGAAATTACCTTGCTGAAAACCGCTTGTCATTTCCTGCTGCTCCTCGTTGGGTTCGACACTCTTACTTATCGAAAGGACTACGATTGACCCCCTATACTTGTGGGTCATCATACTACCGCTTGGGCGCCTGAGCCAGCTGCGCAGTGCAATGGCATGAGGCCACTGCCTTGCCTCTGCGGGCCTCTGTGCTGCAACCCCAGCGGTACTACTGCTTGCGAGAGCGGTACTACCGCTTATAAGCGACAGTGCCCTACCCCACTACCGCCCTACATCTGTTGAGAGAGCTACGGATCCAGAAGGGGAGCGGTAGTGGTGGGTGGTACTACCGCTTATAGGCGGTAATACCGCTTATAGGCGGTACTACCGCGTCGCACTACCATCCCTACTACCGCGCAGTCCGACACGAAAAATCGGGACTCCCAGAGGCAGCGGTACTACGCGCGGCACTGGACAGGAGTACTACCGCATATAGGTGGTACTACAGCTTGCCAACACGGTACAACCGCTTGTGACCTTCAGGACCCAAGCAAAGGGCAAAGAAGAGCAGCTCCATCGATGCGGCAAAGGAACAAGGGTTCAAATGAAAGTGTGTACATGTTGATTCCACCCAAACATTTTCGAAGCGGACCCCCTCTTAATAGTACGGTTCTCGTACGACTCAATTCCATCGAAAATAACCGCCTTCACTATTATCCACCGAGGGGCTCGAATCGTCTTGTGCCATATGATGGATTATCTGAAAGGCTTAATGCACACAATTAGTCCGCAAATGCATTGCCATCAATCACTAAAACCACTAAGGGAGAAATATGCCCTAATACCCTTCCCTAAAATGAAAAGACCCATAACAAAAGTTGATGGTCATGAAATATAAATAAGAATGGATGTTTGACTGACATGGTTGGATGACTGAATCCCATATCCATATTTGCGGATGTGTTCGGACGCGTTCGCAGCGCGTCCGCCATGGACAATGAGTCTTTTTTTGACTTAAAATAGTAGGAGAGGCTCCTACTATGCAATATTAAAATAATAATAATAGTATTTACATGAGTGGGAGATCAAGAATCCCACATGGTAGAGAGAGGAGGAGGAGTCACGGTCAAGTGTCTAAAGTGAATTTACAAAAGAAGTGATATAATCACTGAGATCAGCGAACACCCTATATTTAAACCAAAGTAGATAAGACTTAGTTCTCTATGACCAAGCTCTATGTGTGGGTCTGATATGGTTGAAGATGAAGTTGTTTCTCTCTTTCCAAATATTCCAGGCTGTGATGGTGAAGACCTCAAAGAAAAGCCTACCAGAATAGTTATCCTTTGCCTGTTTTGTAGCCTCAATCCTAGAGGTTCCAGAAGTGTATGGTATACCAATTTTTGTCCAGCAATTTTGACTAAAAGGGCAAGCAAATATCATATGTTCAATGGTCTCTTCATTCCCAAGCATGCATAACACACATGTATCATTATTGGTCACCTGGAAGTTTCTTCTTTTGAGCACGTTCCTTGTGTTCAATCTGTCCACTAAAAGAAGCCACATGAAGACTTTCAGTTTCATTTGAAGTTTAGATTTCCAAATCCATTTAAAAGGCTCATCACATATGATCTCTCTATGGTAGTATATGTAGAATTTTTTGGCTGAGAAGAGAGGACCCCAAGGATATGTCCAGTGATCAAAAATTTCTGAATCATGTAATTGCTGCGGTCTAAATTTTTCAATAGCATATAGTTCACTGAGGGCCTCGGGTGAGAGTGGCAGATTAAATAATATGCTTGGATTAATGGCTTCATAGAACATATTGACTGAGTTATCCGCATTCTTGGTATTTGAATAAAGGCATGCAAAGCTTTCAGAGAGAACCTGTCCGTTCCAGTTGTCATGCCACATGAACACATTTAAACCATTACCCACTTCACAAATGGCGATTCCTCTGAAAGTAGGCATAAGATTAACCAAGGAGCGCCACCAAAAAGAGCCGCATTTAGGTAGAGCATGTGGAACAGTACCAATGTAATGTGATTCCCATAGTAATTTCACCCATTCCAAATCAGCATGGTTATAAAACTTGTCCAAAAACTTTATCACAAGGGATTGATTGTGGACTTTAATATTGATCACCCCTAGACCACCATTAGCTTTGGGACAACATACTCTTTTCCAAGCAACCAAGGAATTACAAGATTCTCCTTGTTCTGTTTTCTTAGTCCACAAACATCTTCTCCGGATCTTATCAAATGTTTCAATGAATTTGACCGGTAGCTCAAAGGTACATGATGCAAATGTGATCATAGATGAAATAAGAGAGTTAATCAATGTGATTTTCTGGCCATTTCACATGAGGGCCGTAGTACTAGAGACACGTCGCTCCACACGATCAACCAAAGGCATAAGATCGGTCATAGTGGGCTTAGTAGTACCCAGGGGAAGTCCAAGGTAGGTGAACGGTAATGAACCCAAAGAACAGCCAAAGATATTAGCCAGATCAACAGCTTTTCCATCAACAGTGTTGATGGGAATGAGAATGGACTTTTGGAAATTTATTTTGAGCCCAGTCGAGATAGCAAAATCATGAAGAACATTTTTTATATTTGCAAGTTGAACCGGGCAAGCTGGCATAATTAAGATAGTATCGTCCGCATACTGTACGATTGGATACGGGCCAGAGCAATTGATCGAAAGTTGTAATCTACCTTCAACATGCTCATTGTTAATGATGAATTGCAGGAGGTCCGCAGCCAATACAAAGAGTAACGACGAAATTGGGTCCCCTTGACGTACGACACGCTTGCAGTGAAAGCTCTTCCCAGGAGTACCATTTAATAGAACTGATGAATGACCAGAAGAAAGGATATCTATTATCCATCGTCTCCATCTGAAATCAAATCCTAGTTTTTCCAACATCATGAGAATAACATCATGCTCAATTAAGTCGAACGCCTTTTCAAAATCTAATTTAGGTATGATCACTTCATTGCCAGATTTCTCACATTGAAATATATATTCGAAAGCCCATGCCAAACAATCATTGATTGTTCTCCCTTTAATGAACCCATATTGGTTTGCATGTAGCACCTTCAAGATCACTTTCTGGAGATGGTCAGCTAATAGTTTAGTCAGAAGCTTTAAGTAGCAATTCAGCAAGGATATGGGACGATAATGGTTTACTGAAGTGGGATTGAGCTTCTTTGGAATAAGAGTAATCAGAGAAGCATTTAAGAAATCTAGCATGATCGACCCCTCCCAAAAGCAATTACATAGGTTATAAAAATCTGCTGCATTCAGATCCCAACACGTTTTTAAGAAACAACCATTAAATCCATCAGGCCCCGAGGCCCTATCAACAGGCATTTTAGCCACCACATCATCGATCTCTTTCTTGGTAAATGGTTCAGATAATCCCCCGAGATCACTTACAGATTTGACCAACCTATCCAGGTTGAATTTCATTTCATGCTCTCACGTCCCCCCCCCCCCCCCCCCCCCCCCCCCCCCCCCGCGTCGCCCTCCTCTGGCGGCACGGGGGGCGAAACCCTACTCGCTGCCGCCGCCTACCTCCCCCTCCCTCACCCGTCTCGCCGCCGCCAGAGGCGCCAAAGCCGGCCGGGCTCCCTTGATGGCGGCGGTGGGGCTTCTCCCCTGCTTGGCTCCTGCGCACGCGGCCGCCTCTGCCTGATGTGCTCGCCGTCGAAGGATGCCCAGGCCAGGGCCGCGGTGGTCGTCGGTGTGCGGCCGTGGCATCCGTGCTATGGAGCTATAGTGCGGCGCGGTGGGCAGGAGGTGGTGACCATGGACGGCTTGGGCCAGATCTGGGCTCGAGCGTGGCCGTCATGGCGGCGACCTAGGATATGGCCGCGGTGGTTAGGGAGGACTGCTGCCCGGCGGTGGTGGCGCTGGAGGTGCAACGCGGAGGCGACGCGGTGTTGTGTTGGGTGGACGCTCGGTGGCGGCTCGGGTCAGCCAGATCTGGCTCGTTCGGGCCTAGGCTATGGCCACGGTGGTCAGGGCGGAATGCTGCCCGACGGTGGTGGCGCTGGAGGTGCAACGCAAAGGCGACGCGGTGTTGCGCTGGGTGGACGTGCGGTGGCGGTTCGGGTCGGCCAGATCTGGCTCGTTCGGGCCGCATCGATTACAGGTTCGATCTGGACAAGTTGTGTCTGGATGCTGGGCTCTTGGATGATGCAGCGGCGTCGCCATTCATGCTCCGGTCAGGAGGATAGGAGCGGCATGCTCTAGATCTAGTGGTGGGTGCGCCCGGGCCAAGGTCCATGGGCGTAGGTGCGCATTTCTCCGGACGAAAGTCTGGCTCTTAGCCGGTGATGGCAACACCCATGGATGTTGCTTCCTTGTTGAAGGCATCACCGAGGAGTTTTCGCATCTATCCTATTCTCCAGTTCGGTCTCTGGGTGAAAACCGAGATCTGCTTGTCGGATCGGCGATGGCGGCGCTTTTGGCGTCGTTTCTTTGATGGAAGCATCGTTTTGGAGATTTGTCCTCTTGGCAGGAGCATCTTGTCTGTGCTTGAGTGGGTGGCCGGGAGCTTCCAATGGTGCGATGTCCGTGGTGGTGCATCAGGTTGTGGCCAGCAGTTGGCTGGCGGTGTTGTGTGATTGGAGCACTCTTGACATGCAAGCAGCGCCAGACAAGTCAGGTTGGTCATCCTCGTGAGATCGGAGCGGCACATGCCCGCTCCTCATTCGGACATGTCTTCTCGCTCCGGTGTTCCGGAGGCCGTCCAACATGCTTGTGGCGGCCATGATCATCACAACGGAATGGTCCTCTTGGGTGAAGTTTCGGTGAAGTCGAAGTCATCAGGCCGTGAGCGCGGATGACGATATACAATGACACCGACCTCCTCGGCGTCGTGCCTTCCTATTTGTGTTGTGTTGGCTCGGCCTTTTGGCATTTTTGTATGTCTCGTGTGCTTTAGACCTAGTTTAGCTAGGTGTTGTGGGTGGTGTGTCCTCTGTACATGTTTTTGCCCGGTTTTCCTTAAATAAACCGAGCAGTCTTAGCCATCTTCGGCTTCTTCTTCTGCAATGGAATCTTAACAGCTCTCCAGCTAACTTTCAAAAAAAAATCATTTCATGTGTCACTGAAACACCAAGTCTTTCTCTGAAGGCTTGGAAAAGAACCTGGGCTTTAGCTTCATGATCTTCAATTAAAGAACCATCCGGAAGTGACAAAGATGCTATAGAATTTTGTCTATGTCGCTCTGTAGCCATGCGCTGATTTTTTTTCGTATTTTCACCCCCTGCCTGAATGTACCTAATGGTACAACGTTTGCGCCAATATTTCTGCCTGTAAGCCTGTAATCGGATTATGTGAGCTTTCAAATTTTTTCTGAAATTCCATTCATGAGTGACAAGCGGTCTCAGTTCCTCCAGCCCATCCATGAAGGCAAGTACTTTGTGACAATTATCCAGTAGCAAAGAAATCTTAGGAAGGCCTCTGCTCCATCTTTTAAGTACTCGCCGTAAAATTTTAAACTTGGCACTGAGCACCAACGCAGCATCATTGGAATTAACAGGTAGTTGCCAAGCAGATTTAACAATATCTTTGAAGCCTGGGTGCAGTGGCCAAAAGTTTTCAAAACAAAATACCTTGGAGCGAGGGATGCTAGACTGAACAGAGACAAGACAGGGAATGTGATCGGATACTGGCCATGGTAAAGCGTTGACAACTGTATTGGGATACATCGTAGTCCAGTGATTAGAGGTAAAGAACCAGTCTATTTTCTCTAAGAGAGGTCCAGACTGCATATTGCTCCACGTGAACACTATCACACCATAGTGTTATCCTGCAAAATTTCACAAGCTAGGATGATGGCGACTGGCGACGCGCGCGGCGACCCATTGGGTTCCCTCCGGTCCCTGTCCCCGCCGGCGGGGGCCAGATCCCCCGTCGCTTCGTCCTCCTCCCCGGCTGCAGTCGGTGCATCTTCCCTCCTCGCCCCCTCCCCGGTCCCTCTCACCCTGTCTCCCCCCGATCGCACGGATCTCCGGATGCAGGGTCGAGGTGGGCTGACTGGGCAGCGGCAGAGGACCTCACGGATGCGGCTGCGTCGGAGGCCGGTTGGCGGCCCGCCATGCACCGCTTTGGTGACCGGCTGGCGGAGGCCGTGGCTGCGGAGCTCGCCGGCCCTGTTTCCTCCCGCGACCCCCTGGTGAGTCCCCAATCCCCTCCCTCTTCCTCCTCCCTTTGGCAGCCCCGTGCTCTTGCAGCTCGTGGCGGTAGGGGTCGATGGCCGAGGGCCTGGGGTGTGGCTGGCTGGGCTGATCTCGGGGCGGCGGCCAGGTCGTGGCGCCGCTCGGCGAGCCCTGCTGGCCAGCACGGTGTCGCTGCAGCGGGTCAAGGCGCGTCCTTGCAGCAAGGCGCGGCCTTGCAGCCCCAGGCGCTGGATCTCCCCCTGGCCGGCCGCCCGCTGGTGCTTCACGCGGCGTCCTTTCGCGCGTTTCGGTCGCCGCCGTCGGCGGTGGATGCTGGCCGGCTGGCGCCGCCGCGCCGCCCGCGGAGCTCCGTTCGTGCGGAAACCCTTCCCTCCCATCCCACGGTGGTGCGTGATGGGTTGGGCCGGCGCTTGGGCCATGGGCCGCAAGCATCGGGGGGTGGGTCGGCACCTGGCCTCGGGGCGGCGGTGGGCTTGGACTATGGGATGGGATTGGGCTCGACCTGCGGTCTGGTAGGGGTTAATGGGCCGATGGCGCCGTCGGGCCCGTTGGTTGGAATAACCCTAGGAACGATCCCTACCTCTCGTACTGATCACCCTGGTGCCTTGTTCATTCCACCCACGCCGCCCTCTGCTCCTCCCACCCCGCCCCCTTCCCCTCCCCGCCCCTGCCTGGTGCTGCTCGACCCCATGCCGCGGGACGTTGATGATGGTGCACCTCGCCCCAAGCGCCGGGCTCCTGTGTGGGGGGACGAGCGGGCGGCCGCGCCGCGGCATCCCTCCCCTACGGCCAGCCGACGGGACTCCGAGCTACACAGCTCTCTCCTCAAGGGCAAGGCGGCGGCGGTCGAGGATACCTCGTCTTGGCGTGATTCCTGCCAACGCGAACGCTCCCCTGACCACTGGAGGGGTCGGGACCTCTGCTCCTCGCCGCGCGGCCAGCGGTCTCGATCTCCGGCGCGTTCGGGCCGGGCGGAGGCTTCCCCTCCACACCGCTACAACCCCCCTAACGCCAGCCCCAATTTCCACCGGCAGGTCCTGGTGGGCGGAATGGCAAGGGGGCCTTTTCAAAGAAGAAGAAGAAGAAGAAGAAGAAGAAGGGCAGCCAGCCCTTCAATGGTGGCACCAGCCAAGCGTCTTTGATGACCCATCCTCCACCCTCGCCGGCTGACACGCCAACATCGATGGCCCCTCGCTCCTCGTCTGCTGTTTGCTTCAACTGCAGGGTGGAGGGTCACTACCAGGTCGATTGCAAGCAACCCCCGGCCTGTCATAAGTGCAAGAGTGCAAATCACCCCGCCTTGCTTTGCCCGGAGGGCGCTCTGGAGGGTGAGTTGGCGTTGTACGGCCATGCACTGGACGACTTTGGCTACTATCAGATAGAGATCTCCGAGCCTCCTGCCACCTCGTCCCTCACTACTCTTATCTCTGTGCTGGGCAGGAAGACGGCGTCCCCGGCCATCATTACGGCGGAGCCGCAACACCTATTCCGTCCGGACTAGGATTGGGGGGTCACTCCCATCTCGGACCACGAGTTTACCGCCGTTTTCCCTGACCCAGCAAGCCTCCGCTTTGGCACACACAGTGATGAGCTGACCCTGGCCCTCTACAAGCTCATGGTGAATATCTCGGTCCCGGAGGTCGACCCCCTCGCCACCGCCGTGCTTGAGACGGTGTGGATCCAGATTCGGGGCCTCCCTCCGATCGCCAAGCAGGCCAAGGTGATACGCAAGATGTCTCGCCTCTTGGGCAAGATTGTGGAGGTGGACGAAGCTTCTCTCTTCCGGGAGGTGGTGCGCGCCAAAGTCATGACCCCGGATTCTTCCAAGATCCACACCACGGTTTGGGTATTCTTCAACAGAGCGGGCTACGACCTCTGCATCTCCGTGGAGGGTCATGGGGAGATGGGAGATGGGAGCCCGACGCCCGGGGATGACCCTTCCGGTCCTCAGGCTGATGGGGACAAGGCGATGGCCAGGGCTCTCCCGATCGCCATCGTTCTCTGTCACCTACCTCCAACGACGAGGAAGAGACCTCGGGGCTGGACCCTCCGCCCAAATGTGCGGCTATGCAGGGCAAGGAACGGGTGGTCCCGGGCGACATGCCGAATGAATATGAAGTCCGGGAGGCGATTGTGCCGATGCTCGGGGGGTCCTCCACGATTACTCCAGCCACGTGTGTCTCGCTGTTGCCGGCATCTCCGGACTCCCCCGGGGCGAGCGATGCCAGCAGCGTCGGCCTGGAGTTGTGCCCACCTTCCTCCCCCCGCATCGGCTCGCCTTTGGCTATCATGGAGCCCCCGCCCCCTCTGGTGCCCCTGCTGGAGCATGCCGTGCTGCCCCTGGACCCCGTCGAGGCGCAGACCACCCCTCCTAGGCTGGTGGCCGGGCTGCCACTGGTCCAGGACCCGGCTCCCCCCCCCGCGCTCCAAGGGCCGCCCCCCCTCGGCATCTTCACCTGGCACGACTGTGTGGAAAAGCATGCGTCTTGGCTCCTCGGGATTGGGTGGGGCGTCGCCCAACGCCATCGAGAAGGCTCTGCGCTATGCGGCGGTCCGCAACCTTGACCCAGGTCCGTCCCACCCACCTCCCCTCACATATTCTATTGATGATGATTCGTCGGCCTTCTCCGTTCTTGCGGGAGTGCCTCTTGGGAATCTAGCCAAAATTGCGGCCGATTCCGCCATCGTCTTCCGGGGTGAGAAGGGTCCTGCTCTTGAGCAGCTTGTCGCCATCCAGGCCAAGGAAATCCTTGATGGATGTCTAGTGGCGGCTCGGGAACGGGCTGCGGCGGTAGCGGAGAACCCGGCCACGCCCCGACCCCTGGCAAGAGGGGAGGTTGGCCCTCTAGACCCGCTGGAGATTCGCGGACGCACCCGCTCCCGCACTATGCAGTTATGCCGCGCCCTAAGCGCTTCCTCTTCTCCAGAGTCCAGGGTGGACCCCCTTGAGGAATAGATGCGGGCACTTTTTTGGAACCTGCGGGGCTTTGGGCATGATGGCCGCCGCAGGCAACTAGTAGAATACATGCGTGATGAAGACATTGACATTGTTGCGATTTCGGAGACCATGCGAACGGAATTCTCCTTGGCTGAGCTCGAGCATCTAAGTAGGCACTTGTTTGCGTGGCATTGGCTGCCCTCCTCTGGGTCAGCTGGTCACTCGGGTGGTATCCTACTAGGTGTGAAGGATACCACCTTCGAAGTGGGATCCATGGACCGGGGGAGTTTTTCGTAAGTATGGAGGTGTGGGAGCGAGCAATTAACTTCAACTGGGAAGTGGTAGTGGTGTATGGTCCGGACGACCACACCTGCTCCCAGGCCTTCCTCGTAGAGGTTCGCCAGAAAGTAGAGGTTGCGACGCTCCCACTAATAATAGGGGACGACTTTAACCTCATTCGTTTCCCTTTGGATAAGAGTAATGCACGGGTCGATGTCCCCGGCATGTAGCGTTTCAATGATTGGATCGCTGATCTCGGTATCCGAGAGCTTGACCGAGTAGGAGCGAGGTTCACTTGGACCAATCGCCAGTTGAATCCCATGCAGAGTGTCCTCGACAGGGTGTTCATGTCCCCAGAGTGGGAAGCGCGGTTCCCTCTCGCGTCCTTACGGGCGATCACCTGGATAGGGTCGGACCATGTCCCCCTGTTGCTCTCATCCTTGGATGAGAGGCCACGCCCCCTCCTCGGTTCCGTTTCAAGACCTTCTGGCTGTGACAACCGGGCTTCATCGAGGCAGTAAAGGAACATTGGATGGCGGCTAGAGGGGAACCTCATCGGGTGATGTCCGCGGTGGACGATTGGCACTTCTTAGCCAAGCGGTCCAGACAATTTATGAAAGGCTGGGGTGCCAATGTTTGGCGTGACCTTAAGCTCCGAAAAGGCGCCCTACTCCTAGAGATCCAATGCCTGGACCTGAGGGCGGATATGGCCGGCCTCACCCCAGATGAATGGGCTTTGCATTATAGTTTGGAGGATGAGCTACTAGAAATCTATCGGAAGGAGGAGGAATACTGGCGCCAACGGGGGCCCTTCAATTGGGTCCTCTTTGGTGATGCCAACACGGCGTATTTCCAAGCCATCGCTAATGGCCGCAGGCGTAGGTGCACCATCCCGCTCCTATCGGATGGTGAGCGGTTGCTGCAGGACCCCGGAGAAATCCGGGAACATGTGGAGGGCTTCTATAGGGAACTCTTTGCCGCTCGACCCCGATCGGGCCTTGCCCTAGCAGACTCCATCTGGGGTGAGGGACAACGGGTCACTCCCTTAGAGAATAGGGCCCTTCTAGCAGCCTTTGAGGAGGACGAGGTGTCCGCGATCATTAAGGGTATGAATCCTTTTTCGGCACCGGGGCCTGATGGACTCCCAGTACGTTTCTTCCAGACATTCTGGCCCTCTATTAAGGGGGAGATCATGGCGCTCTTTCACGAGTTTGCCCAGTGTGTTTTGGACCTCTCCGGGCTGAACTTCGGGATTATCACCCTTATCCCGAAGGGAGCAGTTCCGGCCTATCACAGTCATGAACGTGATCTTCCGAATTCTGGCTAAAGGGTACGCCAGTAGGGCGGCCCTAATAGCGCCTCAGATTACCCACCCAAACCAGACGACTTTCGTCAAAGGCCGCTGTAAGAGCACATTTATCCATGTGTGGTTTTGGTAATTGATGACAATCCCTATGGACTAACGGTTGCCTTGAGTTATATTTGAAGGATTTGTCTGTAGGTACTTCTTGAAGTCCATCTGTTGGTTTCAAGGAGTTTATATGGTGACCAAGGTGGTATTCAAGGTTTTATCCAAAGATTGGTCATGTGAGAGTTGAACTTATTGCAAGCATGTCTTGAAAAAGAAGATTGTGTGAGCATTCATGTTTACATTCAAGACATCATCTTTATGAAGAGAGAAGATAAGATACAAGGTTGATCAAGACTAAGTCAAAGAGTGAACCAAGTTGATCAACACACAAAGCATACAAGATATACCGAGAGGGATCAAGTGATCCCATGGTATGATAAGCATTGTCCATTACGCTTTGTGTACTAACCCATGGTCTACGTGAGTGTTCTTTGTAGGGTTAGGTATACTTGCATGGGATTGCATCAAGAGGAAGATCCCATACAACCCATGGAAGATGACATCAAGTGGTGATCGTCATCAAGGTTGCGGTGTGCAAGTTCAAGTGAAGCATCACGGAGAGATCATGCTTGAAGCTTGCCGTCCATTGTGGTGACAATGGACTTGTGAAGATGCCGAAGAGTGGCTCACCCATAGTGGAGTATGGGGGAGCAATCTACTAGTCTTCATCGAGCCGGCGCAATCAAGAAAGGTGGTCCATCTTGAGAACGACAAGATCGTCATCATCTAGCTCAAGTGGACTATGCGCAAGGCAAAGGTTTGACCTTGATAGGGTTTTCTATTTTACCGATCTCATGGTGGTAGTTGGGAGACCGGGTTATAGGATCGATAGCCGTTCTATCAAGGGGGGCTCTCAAGTGAGTGATTCGTCTCCAACGTATCTATAATTTTTGCTTGTTCCATGCTGTTATATTATCATTCTTGGATGTTTTACAATCATTTTATTACAACTTTATATAATTTTTTGGGACAAACCTATTGACATAGTGCCAAAGTGCCAATTGCTATTTTTGCTTGTTTTTTTACTTCACAGAAAAATCAGTACCAAACAGAGCCCAAACGCTGCGGGGATTTTTGTGGATTTTTTATGGACCAGAAGAAAGAAGATGGGCCAAAGAACACCAGAAGAGGGGGCCCAGGGTGGCCACCCTCCACCAGGGCACGCTAGAGGCCCCCTGGCGCGGCCTGGTGGGGGATGGGCACCTCGGGCACCGCCTCAACCGACTATCAAGCCTATAAATTCCTAGAAAATCCAAAAACCCTAGAGGAGTCGACGAAACACAATTTCAGCCGCCGCAAGTTCCAGAACCGCGAGATCCAATCTAAACACCATCACAAAGGGGTTCATCTTCCTCATAGGTGCCTCTCCGATGATGCGTGAGTAGTCCACCATAGACCTATGGGTCCGTAGGCAGTAGCTAGATGGCTTCTTCTCTCTCTCTTATGATTCTCAATACAATGGTCTCTTGGAGATCTATTTGATGTAAACTTTTGCGGTGTGTTTGTTGGGATCCGATGAATTTTGAGTTCATGATCAGTTTCTATCCATGAATATTATTTGAGTCTTCTTTGATCTCTTATATGCATGATTGCTTATAGCCTCGTATTTCTTCTTCGAATCTTTGGTTTAGTTAGGCCAACTAGATCGATTTTTCTTGCCATGGGAAGAGGTGCTTTGTGATGGGTTCGATCTTGCGGTGTTCTTTCCCAGTGATAGAAGGGGCAACAAGACACGCATGTATCGTTGCTATTAAGGATAACAAGATGGGGTCTATTCCGACATGAATAGATCTTGTCTACATCATGTCATCGTTCTTATTGCATTACTCCGTTTTTCCATGAACTTAATACACTAGATGCATTCTGTAGCGGTCGATGTGTGGAGTAATAGAGGTGGATGCAGGCAGGAGTCGGTCTATCTATCTTGGACGTGATGCCTATATAATGATCATCGCCTTGGATATCGTCATGACTATTCAATTTTCTATCAATTGCCCAACAGTAATTTGTTCACCCACCGTATGCTATACTCATGAGAGAAGCCACTAGTGAACCCTACGCCCCTCGGGTCTACTTTTCCAACATAGTGCTTTCAGATCTATATTTTTGCATCTTTGTTTTCAGATCTACAAAAGCAAAAACCCAAAAACATATTGCTGCATATTTTATTTGCTCTTTTTATTTTGTGCTCTTGAGAGATCTATCTCTCCTATCTATCACTACCTAATCTATCTTTTTATCGTAGAGAGATTGACAACCTCTCTTTCGCGTCGGGTTGCAAGTATTTGTTGTTTGTGTGCAGGTGCTGCTTATTGGGTGTTGGTGATCCTCCTACTGGTTCGATAACCTTGGTTTCATAACTGAGGGAAATACTTACCGTCGCTGTGCTGCATCATCCCTTCCTCTTTGGGGAAATACCGACGCAGTCCAAGCACATCAAGGGAATTTCTGGCGCCGTTGCCGGGGAGGAAGCGGTCTCTTCTACGTGCCTATCGTAGGCGCCGAGGGGACTCCATCATCATCTACCAGGTTCCTAATCACAAATCTCATCTCCTTGCAATTACATTATTTGCCATTTGCCTCTCATTTTCCTCTCCCCCACTTCACCAATTTGCCGTTTTATTCGCCCTCTTCTTCTTTTGCCTTTGTTTCATCAGATCTCTCGCTTGTTGCTATGACTAGCGTTACTACTCCCCCTTTGTCACCAGATTTTGAAGTTCTATACTTCAAACAAAAAGAAGGGGAAAATTTGAAAGATGCTTGGTATAGGCTAATGGAATCCTATCGTATTTCCAATCTAAAAGGAGATGCAAAATTTTTGCTTAGAAATTTTTATATTGGATTGGCTTTGCATCATAGAGAGCTTTTGGATTTTGCCTCAAAAGGCAATTTTATTGAACTTGATGCAAATGCCGCTTATGAAGTTTTGGAAGGGATTTTGGGGGTTCCCCCACCAAAAAAGGGGCTTGCTTTTTCACAAGAGGGAGTTCAAATTCTTGACAAATTGAGTGACTTACATAAGCACTTGGTCGAGTTACAAAAATATCATGAACCCCTCAAACATATTAGTGGGAACCTCAATCGCTTGAATACTTTGATTACCCTTTGCAATAAGCATTTGGATATTTTGGATCTCAAGATGGTTTTTTCTCCTGAAAATTTGGGTAAGCGTAAAGAGCCCCCTGGATTCAAGAAGGCCCTCACAAAAGTGACCAAAACCAAAGATGACAATACTTGAATCTATCCATTATGCCTAGCTAGGGGCGTAAAACGATAGCGCTTGTTGGGAGGCAACCCAATGAATAAATGAATTTTTGCTTTTTTCTTTCTGTTTTTGAGTGTTGACACAATTATGCCTCTGTTATGATTGTGTTTTTATGGTTTATTTAGTGTTTGTGCCAAGTAAAGCCTTTAGGATGATTCATAGGATGAATAGAACTGATGCTGAATCTGAAACAGAAACTTTGCGTCCAGTATATGAATTTTCATTTTTTCCTAGACCGTGATCTTGAGCTGAAATTTTAACACAGTGTTTCTATACAAATTCCTTACGTTTTCCTAATTTTTCAGAATTTTTAGAGTTACATAAGTATGGGTATAGTACAGATTACTACAGACTGTTCTGTTTAAGACAGATTCTGTTTTTGTTGCATTGTGTGCTTGTTTTGATGAATCTATGGTTTGTATTGGGGGGTATAAGCCATGGTAAAGTTAAAATACAGTAGGTATAATGCAATTATAAAATTTGAATGGGTTTGCAACAGTACCTAAAGTAGTGATTTGCTTTCTTATACTAACGGATCTCACGAAGATTTTGTTGAGTTTTGTGCGATTAAAGTTTTCAAGTTTTGGGTGAGATCACAATGGATGAAGGAATAAGGAGTAGCAAAAAACTAAGCTTGGGGATGCTACCGCACCCCCAAGATATATCCAAAGAGAAACAAGCAACTAAGCTTGGGTATGCCCCCGAGTGGCATCCCCTCTTTCTTCTAACGACCATCGGTATTTTACTTGGAGCTATATTTTTATTCGTCACATATCATGTGTTTTGCTTGGAGCGTCTTGTATATTTGCTTTCTTTGTTTGTTAGTTTTTCGTTTGTATCCTTGCTGTACACACCTATTTGAGAAAGCCAAAATCATGCTATGATTTGTTAGAATTGCTCTATGTGCTTCACTTAAACTTTTTGAGCTATAGATTTGCTCTAGTGCTTCACTTATATCTTTTTGAGCACGGTGTGCTTGGAATTTTTTTGTAGAAATCCTCTCATGCTTCACTTATACCTTTTTGAGAGATGAAATCTTTATGCTTATGTGCTTCACTTAAATTTGTTTGAGCTTGCCAAAAAGCAATGGCAATATATGAAACTAGTCCCAAAGTGATAGATATCCAAGGAGGATATAATAAAAACTTTCATGAAGATCATTGGACAAATTAAACTTGATTCCTTGTAATAGTTTTGAAACATGATGATAGTAATATGTGAGTCATGCTAGTGAGTAATTATGCTTAGTAGGAATATTGGTGTTAAGGTTTGTGATTCCCTATGCATGCACGGAAGTCAATAGTTATGCAATGAAGTTACATCCTACTTGTGGTGCATGATTCGGTGTTAGTTATGTTCAATGCTCACTTATATGATTTTTCGTTTCTTGGTTTGGTTGCTTCCCAATCTATTTGCTAGCCTTCATTTGTACTAAGTAGAAATACTACTTGTGCATCCAAAATCCTTAAACCAAGTTTTGCCTTATGAGTCCACCATACCTACCTATATGCGGTATTTCCATGCCGTTCCAAGCAAATTTGTATGTGCCATCTCTAAATTTTCAAAATAAATTTTCTCTTTTGTGTGCCCGTACCTCTCATGAAACGGTGGGGAGTGTCCAATATTTTTCCATGCTAGATGTGTTATTCTCAAGATGAGTGTTTATTCACTTGTCATTGCACGAGAGTGCGGCGGTAATAGGGATGCCCATTCCCGAAATGAAAAAGAAAAAAATATTTACTTTATGTTGTCAAATAATAAATTCCTTGGAAAGTGTTGGTATGGAAGGCAACCGTGGAAACGGCCCGCCACGGACAGTGAAAGTTTGGTGGAAAAAGGAATAAACTTTATTTTCTGTTTGGGAACCGCCTTTGATATATCTAGCATGGAAAGTATTGTGAGCTACTTTGTCGTTTTCGTTGACAGGAAAAGCATGCCACCCAAAATATTTTTTCTCTCTCAATTTAAAACTTTGAGCTCTGGCACCTCTACAAATCCCTACTTCCCTCTGCGAAGGGCCTATCTATTTACTTTATGCAATTTTTATTTTTGCTTTGAGTCTCCATCTTCTCTTATAAGCACCAACTAGGGGGCACTATGATCGTACTTGAGCATTGGGCATAGCTAATATTTGAGTGTGTTTCATGAATGGATCAATGATTGAGCATGATGGGCTAGGGATAACTTTCTTTAGTGTTGATATTTTGAAAGACATGGTTGCTTGTTGACATGCTTGAGTATTGAAGTCATTATGTTAAAACTAGACTATTGCTTTGAATCATTTACAAGTCCAAATGTCCATGCTATACAAAGAAGAAAAGAATATGATGAACATGTTAGGCAGCATTCCACATCAAAAATTCTGTTTTTATCATTTACCTACTCGAGGACGAGTAGGAATTGAGCTTGGGGATGCTGATACGTCTCCAACATATCTATAATTTTTGCTTGTTCCTGATACGTCCATTTTGCATCATGATTTCCTACTGTTATTTACTTTGTTTTGTTGAATAATAATGCTTTGGGGAGTGATTCTAATGCCTTTTCTCTCATAATATGCAAGGTTTACACAAAGAGGGAGAATACCGACAACTGGAATTCTGGACCCAAGAAAAACACGTCAGAGATAACTATTCTGCACAACTCCAATGAAGCTGAAACTTTACGGAGATCATTTTTGGAATTAATAAAAAATACTGGAGAAAAAATATATCGGAGGGGGGCCACCTGGTGAGGAGCACCCACCAGGGGCGCCAGGCACCCCCTGGCGCGGCCTGGTGGGTGGTGCTCACCCTGGCCCACCTCCGAAGCCCATCTTCTGGTATATAATCCCAAAAAACCTAAAAAAACCAGGAGGAGGACTTTTGGGACGAAGCGCCGCCGTCTCGAGGTGGAACTTGGGCAGGAGCACTTTTGCCCTCCGGCGGAGCGATTCCGCCGGGGGAACTTCCCTCCCGGAGGGGGAAATCGAAGCTATCGTCATCACCAACACCCCTCTCATCTTTGGGAGACCAATCTTCATCAACATCTTCAATAGCACCATCTCCTCTCAAACCCTAGTTCATCTCTTGTGTTCAATCTTTGTACCGGAACCTCAGATTGGTACCTGTGGGTGACTAGTAGTGTTGATTACCTTGTGTAGTTGATTACTATATGGTTTATTTGGTGGAAGATCATATGTTCAGATCCATTATGCTATTCATTACTCCTCTAATCTTGAGCATGATTATTATTTGTGAGTAGTTACCTTTGTTCTTGAGGTCACTGGAGAAGTCATGTTGCGAGTAATCATGTGAATTTGATATGTGTTCGATATTTTGATGATATGTATGTTGTGATTCCCTTAGTGGTGTCATGTGAACGTCGACTACATGACACTTCACCATTCATGGGACTAAGGGAATGCATTGTGGAGTAGTTATTAGATGATGGGTTGCTAGAGTGACACAAGCTTAAACCCTAGTTTATGCGCTACTTCGTAAGGGGCTGATTTGGATCCACATGTTTAATGCTATGGTTAGACTTTGTCTTAATACTTTTCTCGTAGTTGCGGATGCTTGCGAGGGGGTTAATCATAAGTAGGTTTTTAGTTCAAGTAAGAACAGCACCTTAGCACCGGTCCACCCACATATCAAATTATCAAAGTAGCGAACACGAATCAAACCAACATGATAAAAGTGACTAGACGAAATTCCCGTGTACCCTCAAGAACACTTTGCCTATTACTAGTGATTGTTCTGGCCTGTCCTTTGCCTCAAAAGGATTGGGCTACCTTGCTGCACCTTGTTTACCGTTACCGTTACTTGCTCGTTACAAATTACCTTGCTATCAAACTATCTGTTACCTACAATTTCAGAGCTTGCAGAGAATACCTTGCTGAAAACCGCTTGTCATTTCCTTCTGCTCCTCGTTGGGATTGACACTCTTACTTATCGAAAGGACTATGATTGACCCCCTATACTTGTGGGTCATCAAGACTCTTTTCTGGCGCCGTTGCCGGGGAGTGAAGCGCTCTTGGTAAGTGGAAATCGGTAAGGAAAAACTTATACTACGTGCTGAAATTTATCGCTACTTGCTACTATGGAGAACAATCCTTTGAGGGGTTTGTTCGGGGTATCTTCACCTCGACCGGAACCACAATTAGTTACCCCTCAACCTACAGCACCTACTAAAAATGTTACTTATGAAATTCCTTCGGGTATGCTAGAACACTTGCTTGCTAAACCTTATGCAGGAGATGGAACTGAACATCCTGATATGCATCTCTTATATGTGAACGAAATATGTGGATTATTTAAGCTTGCAGGTATACCCGGAGATGAAGTTAAGAAGAAGGTTTTCCCTTTATCATTGGAGGGAAAAGCATTGACATGGTATAGGCTATGTGATGACCTTGGATCTTGGAACTGGAATCGTTTGCAATTGGAATTCCATCAAAAGTTTTATCCTATGCATCTAGTTCATCGTGATCGGAATTATATATATAATTTTTGGCCTCGTGAAGGAGAAAGTATCGCTCTAGCTTGGGGGAGGCTTAAGTCAATGTTATATTCATGCCCCAATCATGACATTCCGAGGGAAGTTATCATTCAGAATTTTTATGCTCGACTTTCTCATAATGATCGATCCATGCTCGATACTTCTTGTGCTGGTTCTTATATGAAGAAGACTATTGATTTCAAGTGGGATCTCTTGGAAAGAATTAAACGCAACTCTGAAGATTGGAAACTCGACGAAGATAATGAGTCAAGTATAAAGCTTGAATTTGATTGTGTTAAATCTTTTATGAGTACCGATACTTTTCATAAGTTTAGCACTAAATATGGACTTGACTCTGAGATAGTAGCCTCTTTCTGCGAAGCATTTGCTACTCACGTTGATCTCCCTAAGGAGAAGAGGTTTAAATATCATCCCCCTATTAAAGAAGAAATTAAAGAACCGGTCATAGCTAAAGAAGAAACCATCTTTTACAATGTTGATCTAGTTGTGCCTACTGCTTATATTGAAAAGCCACCTTTCCCTGTTAGGATAAAGGAACATGCTAAGGTATCAACCGTGGTTCGTAAGAGTAACATAAGAGCACCTAAACCCCCTGAGCAAATTAAAGTAGAACCTAGTGTTGCTATGGTTAAAGATCTCTTGGAAGAAAATATTGATGGGCATGTCATTTACCTTTGTGATGAAGCTGCTAGAATTGCTAAGCCTGATAAGAAAGACAAACATAGACCTATAGAAGGCTTACCCGTTGTCTCAGTTAAAATAGGAGATCATTGCTACCATGGTTTATGTGATTTAGGTGCTAGTGTGAGTGCTATCCCTTTTACCTTATACCAAGAAATTATGAATGAAATAGCACCTGCTGAAATGGAAGATATTGATGTTACTATTAAACTTGCTAATAGAGATACTATCACACCACTTGGGATTGTTAGAGATGTTGAAGTCTTGTGTGGGAAAGTAAAATACCCTACTGATTTTCTAGTTCTTGGTTCTCCACAAGATGAATTTTGTCCCATTATCTTTGTAGACCTTTCTTGCGCACCGTCAATGCTCAGATAGATTGTGAAAAACAAATTGTCAGTGTCAGTTTTGGTAATGTGTCTCATGAGTTTAATTTTTCCAAGTTTAGTAGACAACCTCGTGATAAAGCGTTACCTAGTGAAGATGAAATTATTGGTCTTGCTTCTATTGCCGTGCCTCCTACTGATCCATTAGAACAATATTTGCTTGACCATGAAAATGATATGCACATGCGTGAAAGAAATGAAACAGATCAAATTTTCTTCGAACAAAAACCTCTCTTGAAACACAATTTGCCTATTGAAACTCTTGGAGGTCCTCCTCCACCTAAAGGTGATCCTGTGTTTGAATTGAAACAATTGCCTGACACTTTGAAGAAGAGGCGGAGGATGGATTTTTTTTAAGGTGTGGCGAACTCTTAAGCATAATGACAAGCAATTCTCTCGAATTCACTCGATCTTGATGAGTGGCATGTGTTGTAACCTACCAAGCACCTATAGGGACACGGACACGGCGATACATATATGCCAATTTCTAAAAACAACCATACAATGATACGGTGACTATATATAAATAGTTAATAAAATGTCAGGTAATAAAGACAAATAATAATTGATCGATCAAATCTCGTGCCCTGTTCAATCGAGCAAATATAGAGTAGAAGGACTATGCGAGAGACGGAGCTAGCGTTTGGAGAGGCGGAGGCACGGATGGCTGGACCCCATGAGGGAGGCGGAGCTGGCGACCGCCGTGTCGTCCGCTTGGTCACATCAGCCACTCGACGCTCGCTGCGCAGTGGCGCCCTGCTCGTGCCCCAATGTCCGACCTCAACCGCAACCATATGCGTTGTTTGTCCTCCGCCCAACTTTGTCCTCCACTGCGTACGCTCGCTCGCCGCCCACAACCGTCCACTTGGACGCCGCCGGCGCTATCTAGGGTCCGTGGCGTGCGTGCGTGCTTCGCTGGGGTTGGGGAATGTTTTCATGCGCTCTAGAGCGAGCTGCATGGCTTTGTTCCTGGCAGGGATTAGGCCCAAATAGCGGGGCTGTGTGCCATAGGCCCAATTAACGTGGTTGTGTGCCCCTTCTCTTTTTTCAGCGATTCTTTTCCATCGAGCAAGAGCCAGCGAGCTAGCAAATGATGGTATGCATACATGTATTAATTTTTTTGGACCAAATCAAGGTGTGGCGGCTGCCACACCTTGCCCACCGGGGGCCTCCGCCACTGCTTTGAAGTATGCTTATCTTGATGAGAAAAAGATATATCCTGTTATTATTAGTGCTAACCTTTCAGAACATGAAGAAGAGAGATTATTGAAAGTTCTAAGGAAGCACCGAGCTGCTATTGGATATACTCTGGATGATCTTAAGGGCATTAGTCCCACTCTATGTCAGCACAAGATCAATATGGAACCAGATGCTAAACCCGTTGTTGATCACCAACGGCGATTGAATCCTAAGATGAAAGAAGTGGTAAGAACTGAAATATTAAAGCTTCTGGAAGCAGGTTTAATCTATCCCATAGCTGATAGTAGATGGGTAAGTCTCGTTCATTGTTTTCCTAAGAAAGACGGTATTACCGTTGTTCCTAATGATAAGAATGAACTCATTCCACAAAGAGTTGTCACTGGCTATAGAATGGTAATTGATTTTAGAAAATTAAATAAAGCTACTAGAAAAGATCATTACCCTTTGCCTTTCATTGATCAAATGCTAGAGAGACTATCTAAGCACACACACTTTTGTTTCCTAGATGGATATTCTGGTTTCTCTCAAATACCTGTGTCACAATCCGATCAAGAGAAAACCACATTTACTTGCCCTTTTGGAACTTATGCTTATAGACGTATGCCTTTTGGTTTATGCAATACACCTGCTACCTTTCAAAGATGTATGACTTCTATATTCTATGATTTTTGTGAAAAGATTGTGGAGGTTTTCATGGATGATTTTTCCGTTTACGGAACTTCTTTTGATGATTGCTTAAGCAACCTTGATCGAGTTTTGCAGAGATGTGAACAAACTAATCTTGCCTTGAATTGGGAGAAGTGCCACTTTATGGTTAATGAAGGTATTGTCTTGGGGTATAAAATATCTGAGCGGGGTATTGAGGTGGATAAAGCTAAGGTTGATGCAATTGAGAAAATGTCGTGTCCTAAAGATATTAAAGGTATTCAAAGTTTCCTTGGTTATGCTGGTTTTTATAGGAGGTTCATTAAAGACTTCTCTAAAATTTCTAGGCCTCTTACTAATCTTTTGCAAAAGGATATTCCTTTTGTCTTTGATGATGATTGTGTGGAAGCCTTTGAAACACTCAAGAAAGCCTTAACCTCTGCACCTATCGTTCAACCACCTGATTGGAACTTGCCTTTTGAAATTATGTGTGATGCTAGTGATTATGCTGTTGGTGTTGTCCTAGGACAAAGAGTTGATAAGAAATTGAATGTTATCCATTATGCTAGTAAAACTCTAGACAATGCCCAACGAAATTATGCCACTACTGAAAAACAATTTCTAACAGTTGTGTTTGCTTGTGATAAATTTAGATCCTATATTGTTGACTCCAAAGTTATTGTTCACACCGATCATGCTGCTATAAAATATCTTATGGAAAAGAAAGATGCCAAACCTAGACTCATTAGGTGGGTTCTCTTGCTTCAAGAATTTGACTTACATATCGTTGATAGGAAAGGAGCTGAGAACCCCGTAGCTGATAACTTGTCTAGGTTAGAAAATATCCTTGATGGCCCACTACCTATTGATGATAGTTTCCCTGACGAACAGCTAGCTGCAATAAGTGTCTCACACAACACACCTTGGTATGCTGATTATGCTAATTACATTGTTGCTAAATATATACCACCTAGTTTCACATACCAACAAAAGAAAAAATTCTTCTATGACTTGAGACATTACTTTTGGGATGACCCACATCTTTATAAAGAAGGAGTAGATGGTATTATTAGGCGTTGTGTACCTGAGCATGAACATGAATAGATCCTACGGAAATGTCATTCCGAAGCTTATGGAGGACATTATGCGGGAGATAGAACTTCTCATAAGGTATTGCAATCCGGATTTTATTGGCCTACTCTTTTCAAAGATGCTTGTAAGTTTGTCTTGTCTTGTGATGAATGTCAAAGAATTGGTAATATCGGTAAGCGTCAAGAAATGCCTATGAATTATTCACTTGTTGTTGAACCATTTGACGTTTGGGGTTTTGATTATATGGGGCCTTTTCCTTCCTCTAACGGGTACACTCATATTTTAGTTGTGGTTGATTATGTCACTAAGTGGGTAGAAGCTATTCCAACTAGTAGTGTTGATCACCACACTTCCATTAAAGTGCTTAAAGAGGTTATCTTCCCGAGGTTTGGAGTCCCTAGATATTTAATGACCGATGGTGGTTCACATTTCATTCATGGTGCTTTCCGTAAGATGCTTGCTAAATATGATGTTAACCATAGAATTGCATCACCCTATCATCCTCAATCTAGTGGTCAAGTAGAATTTAGCAATAGAGAAATAAAATTAATATTACAAAAAACTGTCAATAGGTCTCGTAAGAATTGGTCTAAGAAATTAGATGATGCACTTTGGGCCTATAGAACAGCTTATAAAAATCCAATGGCTATGTCTCCATATAAAATGGTATATGGAAAGGCTTGTCATTTGCCTCTAGAGCTAGAACACAAAGCATTTTGGGCAATTAAAGAACTCAATTATGATTTCAAACTTGCCGGTGAGAAGAGGCTATTTGATATTAGTTCACTAGATGAATGGAAAACCCAAGCGTATGAAAATGTCAAGCTATTCAAAGAGAAAGTAAAAAGATGGCATGACAAAAGAATCCAAAAGCGGGAATTCAAAATAGGAGATTATGTTCTTTTATTCAACTCTCGTTTAAGATTCTTTGCAGGAAAACTTCTCTCCAAATGGGAGGGACCATATATTATTGAAGAGGTTTATCGTTCTGGAGCTATCAAGATTAATAACGCCGAAGGTACTAACCCGAAGGTGGTCAATGGCCAAAGAATTAAGCAGTATATCTGGTACGCCTATTAACGTTGAAAGCAATGTTATCCAAACCATGACACCGGAGGAACACATAAAAGAAACCTTCTAGAACACTCCAGAATACTTAAAAATAGGAGGTACGTGATACGGTAAGTAAACGGACTCCGAAAAATGCACAAAAATATTTTCTATCAGTTTTGGAATATTTTAGAATTTTAGGAATAAAAAAATAAACCAGAAGGTGATCGAGGTGGGCACAATACACTAGGGCGCGCCAGGCACCCCTGGGCGCGCCCTTGTGGGTGCTGCCCACCTCGGATGCCTTCCCGACTCCGTTTTCCTTCCAAATACTTGTTTCCCAAGAATAAAAATTCTCTCTATATACCCCCGACTGTTTTGACGACCGCATCGCAGAAAAATCCTCTTTTCTTGTTTCTTGCTGTATTCCTATCAGATCTGTCAAGTCAGGCATCATGTCTTCTCCCTCTCCTAACAATGTGGAAGAAGATGCCTAGCTAATGAAGATAGAGTTGAAAAGGGAGGAGCCGGAAGAAGCCTACAAGGAGGAGAAGGACAATGAAGATAAGGAGGATTATCTCCCTGAAGGAGATCAATTTACACCAGCAAAGGAGGGAGAAGAAGAAGATATCCTTCAACCTTATTACAGTCATCTCACCCCTACTGAAATCGAAGCCTTTCGAGCCTTCGAAGCGGTTCGTGTTCACAATAAATATCTCATCCGTGAAAATATCTCGTTGCAAGAACACATCGACAACCTTAGGAGAGTCATCCGCATACTGGAGCATCTCCTGAAGCTAAAGTGCGACATCACATCACCACCACCTACATCAACACCTCCACCTTCTTCATCACCACCACCAAAGGAGACTTGAGTACATGGGTATGGGCACTCCCCTTGGCTTGAGCCAAGCTTGGGGGAGGTGCCCCGGTATAGTATCACAATCACTTTTATTCACCTTTACCTATTTTGGTTCTATCTTTAGTTTCCCTTTGCCTTAGTCGAATAAAAGTTCAGCGTGATCTATTTTCATGTGTTAGTTTCGTGTCCTATCTATCTATGTAATCTTGTGAAGTTATATAATAAAGTTTATTTGAGTTTTTGCTTCTCTATTTTCCTGTTGCAATCAAATAAAAGAAAGACAAATAAATGAAAGAATCATATGCTAATCTTATGGTGAGTAATGACATCACATAAGGAAAAGTATAAGTAGTAAAATTTATTGGAGATTGACAAACATAGCATTGGTCAATGATGAAATCCATGAAAGAATTAATTAGGGAAGAGAAGATTCACATGCAAATACACTATCTTGGACATCTTTTATGATTGTGAGCCCCCATCAAATTTTGTATGTCAAAATTGTTGACGTTGGACAAGGAAGACAATGTAATGATTTATGTTTGTTCATATCCACATAGAATTATATTGTCATAGATCCTTCAACATGTGGTGCTTCCTCAATATCTTTGCTAGCCAAAAATTCCGCACTAAGTAGAGATACTACTTGTGCATCCAAAAAACCAAACCCAAACTCTTCCCTTGAGTGTCCACCATGCCTACCTATGGATCGAGAAAGATCCTTCAAGTAAGTTGTCATCGGTGCAATAAGGCAATAAAAATTGCTTCTAAAAGTGTTTTGATCAATTAGTGTAAGAGAAAATTGAGCGTTATGCGAACTTATGATGGCAAAGTAATAAAAGCGACGGACTGCATAATAAAGGTTGCTATCATAGGGGGCAATATAGTGTGACGTTCTTTTACATTAAGGGATTGGGCATACAAACCAATAAGCGCATGACAACCTCTGCTTCCCTCTGCGAAGGGCCTATCTTTTACTTTTATGCACTTACTTTTATGCAAGAGTCAAAGTATTCTTCTCTATTCCTTTTTTACTTTTTCCTTTGCAAGCATCATGTGGTGAGGAAAGATCTAGGCACATATATCCAGTTGGATATGGGTGGGCATGAGTTATTATTGTTGACATCACCCTAGAGGTGAATACGTTGGGAGGCAAAAACTATAAGCCCCTATCTTCCTATGTGTCCGGTTGAAACTTTTTGTTCATGGGTATGCCGTGAGCGTTAGCAATCATAGAAGACTAAATGATGGTTGAGTATGTGGACTTGCCAAAAGGCTCCGACATGAGACCCTTGTTAAAAATATGATGAATTGTAGTTGCAAAGTTGACAGAGAACACAGTTTGTTGGTTTCCAATAAGGTTTATGCTTCATAATTCAATGTTGTGATGAATTGTTACTTGTTCATGAGAAGTTTTATGATACAAATATATTGAAATAAGTTCTTATGTTAGAGTTTGTTGATGTTATGTTAATAAGCATGATGCTTCTATGTCCGTATTTTGTTTTTATCGACACCTCTCTCTCAAACCATGTGGACATGCTTTTCAATATCGGATTTCGCTTGAGGACAAGCGAGGTCTAAGCTTGGGGGAGTTGATACGTCCATTTTGCATCCTGATTTCCTACTTCTATTTACTTTGTTTTGTTGAATAATAATGCTTTGGGGAGTGATTCTAATGCCTTTTCTGTCATAATATGCAAGGTTTACACAAAGAGGGAGAATACCGGTAGCTGGAATTCTGGACCCAAGAAAAGCACGTCAGAGATACCTATTCTGTACAACTCCAATGAAGATGAAACTTTAGGAAGATCATTTTTGGAATTAATAAAAAATACTAGAGCAAAAATATACCGGAGGGGGGCCACCTGGTGAGGAGCACCCACCAGGGCGCGCCAGGCACCCCCTGGCGCGGCCTGGTGGGTGGTGCTCACCCTGGCCCACCTCCGGAGCCCATCTTCTGGTATATAATTCCAAAAAATCTAAAAAAACCAGGAGGAGGACTTTCGGGACGAAGCGCCACCGCCTCGAGGCGGAACTTGGGCAGGAGCACTTTTGCCCTCTGGCGGAGCGATTCCGCCGGGGGAACTTCCCTCCCGGAGGGGGAAATCGAAGCTATCGGCATCACCAACACCCCTCTCATCTTTGGGAGGCCAATCTTCATCAACATCTTCAACAACACCATCTCCTCTCAAACCCTAGTTCATCTCTTGTGTTCAATCTTTGTACCGAAACCTCAGATTGGTACCTGTGGGTGACTAGTAGTGTTGATTACCTTGTTAGTTGATTACTATATGGTTTATTTGGTGGAAGATCATATGTTCAGATCCATTATGCTATTCATTACTCCTCTAATCTTGAGCATGATTATTATTTGTGAGTAGTTACCTTTGTTCTTGAGGTCATGGGAGAAGTCATGTTGCGAGTAATCATGTGAATTTGATATGTGTTCGATATTTTGATGATATGTATGTTGTGATTCCCTTAGTGGTGTCATGTGAACGTCGACTACATGACACTTCACCATTCATGGGCCTAAGGGAATGCATTGTGGAGTAGTTATTAGATGATGGGTTGCTAGAGTGACAGAAGCTTAAACCCTAGTTTATGCGCTACTTCGTAAGGGGCTGATTTGGATCCACATGTTTAATGCTATGGTTAGACTTTGTCTTAATACTTTTCTCGTAGTTGCGGATGCTTGCAAGGGGGTTAATCATAAGTAGGTTGTTAGTTCAAGTAATAACAGCACCTTAGCACCGGTCCATCCACATATCAAATTATCAAAGTAGCGAACACGAATCAAACCAACATGATAAAAGTGACTAGACGAAATTCCCGTGTACCCTCAAGAACACTTTGCCTATTACTAGTGATTGTTCTGGCCTATCCTTTGCCTCAAAAGGATTGGGCTACCTTGCTGCACCTTGTTTACCATTACCGTTACTTGCTCGTTACAAATTACCTTGCTATCAAACTATCTGTTACCTACAATTTCAGTGCTTGCAGAGAATTCCTTGTTGAAAACAGCTTGTCATTTCCTTCTGCTCCTCGTTGGGTTTGACACTCTTACTTATCGAAAGGACTACGATTGACCCCGTATACTTGTGGGTCATCAAGACTCTTTTCTGGCGCCGTTGCCGGGGAGTGAAGCGCTCTTGGTAAGTGGAAATTAGTAAGGAAAAACTTATACTACATGCTGAAATTTATTGCTACTTGCTACTATGGAGAACAATCCTTTGAGGGGTTTGTTCGGGGTATCTTCACCTCGACCGGAACCACAATTAGTTACCCCTCAACCTACAGCACCTACTGAAAATGTTACTTATGAAATTCCTTCGGGTATGCTAGAACACTTGCTTGCTAAACCTTATGCAGGAGATGGAACTGAACATCCTGATATGCATCTCTTATATGTGAACAAAATATGTGGATTATTTAAGCTTGCAGGTTTACCCGGAGATGAAGTTAAGAAGAAGGTTTTCCCTTTATCTTTGGAGGGAAAAGCATTGACATGGTATAGGCTATGTGATGACCTTGGATCTTGGAACTGGAATCGTTTGCAATTGGAATTCCATCAAAAGTTTTATCCTATGCATCTAGTTCATCGTGATCGGAATTATATATATAATTTTTGGCCTCGTGAAGAAGAAAGTATCGCTCTAGCTTGGGGGAGGCTTCAGTCAATGTTATATTCATGCCCCAATCATGACATTCCGAGGGAAGTTATCATTCAGAATTTTTATGCTCGGCTTTCTCATAATGATCTATCCATGCTCGATACTTCTTGTGCTGGTTCTTATATGAAGAAGACTATTGATTTCAACGCAACTCTGAAGATTGGGAACTCGATGAAGGTAATGAGTCAGGTATAAAGCTTGAATTTGATTGTGTTAAATCTTTTATGAGTACCGATACTTTTCATAAGTTTAGCACTAAATATGGACTTGACTCTGAGATAGTAGCCTCTTTCTGCTCTTGTCGTCCTGAATCCAACAAGCTTGAGTTTGCTCAATTCGGAGCTCATTTGCAGAAGTTATGGCAGTTCTGGTCTTACCTATTTTCTTGATGTGGTTATACCGCTGTCCCGACCGGTTGCACCGCTCGCTCCAGTCATCCCGTTTAGCCACCACTCCAGGGGTGATACCCTGGGGGTGCTGCCACTGAGTGGTCTCCAGCGGTTGTACCGTTGCCCCCGGGCGGTTGTACCGCCCACAGCTGGGTGATCCAGGGTGGCGGCCCTGGGCGGTTGAACCGGCCCAGCACCGGGCTTCAACCGGACACGGTTCTGTTGAGCTGCGGTTGTTGGGCGGACGTGGGCCAGTTGTACCGCTATATTACTATAGCTCGGTATTACCGGTGTCCCTAGCGGTTGTACCGCTCGGGACTTTGCCCTGTCCAGCGCTCGAGCCGAGCGGTTGCACCGGGGAGGAACCACCGCCTCAGGTTCTGTTGTGATGCGGTTGTTGGCCGGTTGTTGGGCGGTTGTACCGCTTTTTTACTATAGCCCGGTTCTACCGCCCACATCACCGGTTGTACCGCCCGTGTGCTATTCTGCACATAACGGGCAGATTTGTGGGGACCTATTTAAGGGGGTCTTCTTCTCCAATGGTTCCCCAACTCTTGAGCTCGTGTTTGCCCCCCATTGTTGACCTTCTTTGAGCTTGCTAACTCTCAATCCCTCCAATGATTCTTGCTAGTTCTTGAGGGAAAAGAGAGAGGAGATCTAGATCCACATTTCCACCAATCACTTTCTCCTCTATGTGAGGGGAACCCCTTGGATCTAGCTCTTGGAGTTCTTGGTGTTCTTCTTCGTTCTTCCTCTCATTTTCCACCATAGCATTAGTTGTAGTGGTGGGATTTGGGAGAGAAGGACTTGGGCACTCCGTGTGCCCTTGCCATTGCATTTGGTGCATAGGTTTGAGTTCTCCACGGTGATTCGTGGAAGTGAAGTTTGAGAAACTTATTACTCTTGGGTGTTTGTGCACCCTAGAGCTTGTTCCTCTTGCGTGCCTTGGCGCCCTAGACGGTTGGTGGTGCCTCGAAGCTCAATCATTGTGGTGTAAAGCTCCGGGCAAGCGTCGGGGTCTCCAATTAGGTTGTGGAGATTGCCCCGAGCAATTTGTACGGGTATCGGTGACCGCCCCCAAGGGTCTCCAAAGTTTACGGGTACCGGTGACCGCCCCAAGGGTTGCCATTTGTATGGGTTCGGTGACCGCCCTCAAGGGTCCCTTAGTGGAATCACGGCATCTTGCATTGTGCGAGGGCGTGAGGAGATTACGGTGGCCCTAGTGGCTTCTTGGGGAGCATTGTGCCTCCACACCGCTCCGAACGGAGATTAGCATCCGCAAGGGTGTGAACTTCGGGATACATCGTCGTCTCCGCATGCCTCGGTTATCTCTTACCCGAGCCCTGTACTTATGCACTTTACTCTGTGATAGCCATATTGTGTCATGTTATATATCTTGCTATCACTTAGTTGTTTATCTTGCTTAGCATAAGTTGTTGGTGCACATAGGTGAGCCTAGTTGTTTTAGGTTTTGTGCTTGACATATTAAACGTTAGTTTTATTCCGCCTTTGTTCAAGCCTAAACTCTAATTATTTTAAAGCGCCTATCCACCACCCCCCCCCCTCTAGGCGACATCCACGTCCTTTCAGCCGCCTCATCCTTGATGGGATTCTGGTTCTCCATGAGGTTATCCATGAGATCAAGTCAAAACACCTACGTGCTGTTTTTTTTAAGATTGATTTTCACAAAGCTTACGACACGGTCCATTGGTCCTTCATTCGGGAAGTGTTTTCAAGAAGGGATTCGACCCGCAATGGATCACTCGGGTAATGCAAATGGTGATGAGTGGTAGGACGGCCGTTAACATCAATGGCGAGGTTGGCCCCTACTTTCCCACGGCTCAGGGCGTCCGACAAGGGGACCCCTTCTCCCCCTTCCTATTCAACCTTGTAGTTGATGCCCTGGCCGCCATCCTGGACAAGGCCATGGGGGCCGGCCACATTAGGGGTATATGTTCCCACCTCCTCGGGGCAGGAGGCATCACTCATCTCCAATACGCGGATGACACGTTCCTTATGCTTGAAGGATCCAACGAGGACATTGCCCACCTCAAATTCCTCCTTCTTTGCTTCCAGGAGATGTCCGGCCTAACAATTAACTTCGCCAAAAGTGAGGTCATGGTTATGGGCTATCCGGAGGAGGAAAAGATTAGTATAGTGAACCGACTTAATTGTCGACTAGGGACCTTCCCGACCACCTACCTAGGCATGCCCATCAGTGACACCCGTATCTTGGAAAAGGACCTACGACCCTCGGTGGCCAAGGTCCAACACCGGGTGGAGCCATGGCAAGGACGTTGGTTGTCCAAAGTGGCTCGGGTTGTCTTGATCAACTCTTCGATGATTAGTCTACTGATGTATTTGATGGGATTCTATAGTGTGAATGAATCCCTACACCACGATGTTGCCAAGTACCAGTCCCGGTTCTTCTGGGCAGGGAAAGGCGATATACAGAAATACCACATGGTGAAGTGGTCGGAGATATGTAAATCCAAGGACCAGGGCGGTCTTGGGATTATCTCATCCAAAAGGATGAATATTGCTCTCCTATCTAAATGGTTATGGAGGATCGCTTCCGGAGAGGGTGGCCTGTGGCTAGATATTATTCACGCTAAATACCTGCGTGGCCAGCCCCTGGCGTTCGCTCCAAGAGCTGGTGGATCACAATTCTAGGAGACGATTGTTCAGCTGATGCCTGTCCTACGGCTCGGCTCCTTTATCGAAGTAGGTCTGGCACCTCCACCCTTTTTTGGCTAGACCGGTGGTGCGGCTCCCAGCCCTTCGCCATTCGCTTCCAGGCGCTTTTCAGTATTTGCGTAGACAAAAACATGACAGTAGCAGGCGCCTTATCCAACCTAGAGGATATCGCCTTTAGACGGACCTTCGGCCCCGGTGAACGGGACCTATGGGAGGAACTGGTAGCTTGTGTGGCTCTCCACACTCCGTCCCTAGATGAGGACGTGGTGCACTGGCACCTTGAACCTAATGGACGGTTCTCCGCGAAATCTTTATACCAAGCGATTATGCCAACTCCGGGACCGACCGAGTTGAATCTCCTTTGGGAGATCAAGCTGCCATTGAAGATTAGGATCTTCCTATGGCAGTTGGTGCGAGGCCGTGTCCCATCCGGTACGAAGGTGCTAAAGCGGAACGGCCACTCCGATGGGTTGTGTCCTTTGTGTAGGATTCTAGAGGACTCCAACCATATATTCATATGTCCGGCTGCAAGGTTCCTTTAGAGCTGTTTACGGGAGGTTGTTGGTGGCGGTTGGTGCCACGACAACCTTCCTGATATGTTTAGCGAGGTGCTCGGTACCCACAATTCCGATGTGCGACCGTCCCTCTGGGTTACCATAGGTGCCCTCTTGTGGACGCTATGGAATATCCGTAATAAGCTTGTGATAGAACATGTTATTCCTCTACGTGCGACTGATGCAGTGTTCAAATTATGTGGTTTTCTACAGCTATGGCGCCCGCTTAGCCGGCACCACGACCAGGACTCCATCGACAGAACTTTCGTCGTGCTTCGGTCCGTCGCCGCCCGCATGACCGCGCCACCACTCCCTCCTCCTCCTCCGGAGCCGGATTAGCATAGCAGTCTCTGGACTTCCTTCTTTGGGGATTATTGTGCTTCTCCCCCAGCTAGACTTCATGTTTTGTGTTGCACCTTGTCCCTGTCTCGTGTGTGGACCGGCATGTATGTGTGTGTGCGTTGAACCTTCTTGTCACTTGTGTGCTTTGGTCGAGGCTTTATAATATAAAGCGGGGGGAAACCCTATTTCGTCATATTGCTCCACGTATAAGAGGCACCCTTTAAAGGTAAACCCACAAGGCATTGGGCCCGAATAATATCGTTGAAAGTGATCATATCATTGATATTACCTCCTGGGCGATTTCGGTTTTCAGCGGCACGAATGAAATTAAAGTCACCGACAAGCAGCCAATTATCATCGTCGTCAATATCAAGACCATACAGCCAGTTAACGAAATTATCACGTTCGATACCATCACACGGACAGTGAGTCTGATTTTGGGGGCGGCGTTGGATATGCCCTTAGTCTCCGTAATCATGGAGTTCGGTACTCCCTCTATTTCTGTTTAGTCCGGATATAAAATTTGTCTAAAGTCAAATTTCATAATTTTTGACCAAATTTACAGGGTAAAATATTGACATTTAAAATACAAAATCAATATTATTAGATGCATCATGAAACTAATTTTCATACTATATAACCGGTATTGTAGATATAGTTATTTTTTAATATAAATTTGGTCAAACTTTGCATAACTTCAAATAAATTTTTGATGGAAAATAAAATGAAGTGAAGGGAATATAAGTATCTGCTACAATGCCATTATACCCGGCTAAGAGCATCTCTAGCAGACCCGTATAACTGGTCAAACCCGTAATTTTTTTGCGTTTTACAGTTTTGGTTGAAAAAAGTGTGCAGAACAGAAACCGTAAAAGTGGTCCAACCCGTAATTTTTTTAAGGGGCACGGAAAATCCACACCCGAAACCCTATATCTGAAGGTTGGAAGGCCGAACCGAAGGGGCCCCGTATACTGGTCAAACCTCGTTGGAGCAAACACGCCGCCGCGGAGTTTGCCGGAATCCGCCCTAAACTCGCCGGAATTCATCACCGCACACCGGAAAAGGCCGCTGGACGCCGCAATCGATCGTCGCCGGTTCGAATTGGACGAGTTTGACCTCGCCGTGGCCTCCCATGACCTCAGCCTGGTCGCCGGAATCCTCCCGGCGCGGCCGGCAAAGGGGCATGGCTCGGTCGACGCGGCTGGCAACGAAGCAGGGCGCAGCTGGCAACGGAGCAGGGCGCAGTCGGCGGGCGACGGGGCACGGCCGGCGAGGCTGGGCGCGGCCGGCATGGTGATGGGGTGCGGCCGGCAGGGACGGGGCGCGGCCGACGGGTGACAGGGCACGGCCGACGAGCGACGGGGCGCGGCCGAAGGGGTTGGGCGCGGCCGGCGTGGCCGGCTGGAGGAAGGGGCGACGACCGCTGGGCTGAAGGAAGGAGCTCTCTATCTGAGTTTTACAGTTTGTTTTACAGTTTCTGTTCGACCGTAGCTAAAATGGACCCTTAAAATGCCTTATTTTCGACCCGTATCCCAGTTTTACAGTTTGCGGTTTTAAGGGGTGTGCTAGAGATGCTCTACCTGCAGAAGCTGGAGAAGGAAGGTTTGCATTGTTGTTTAGTGCATTAACTTGGAGACATGTGGTGGCGGGTGATTGTGCGGGATCGAAAAGTTTGATTTTGTGTACGGACGCGCTCTGGCGACCGTTGAGGCGTTCTGACCTCTCCGCCGGCTCCTGTACGCGGCTCCTCCCTGGCCGTCGCCACCATGGGCGTCGGGAGGGCCGCCGGGGATGCGCCAGAGCGGGTTGCCACCGGGGGCCGCGGGCCGTCCCTCTACATAGCGAGGTCGTCGGTGTCCTGGGCTGATTTGGCGGAAGAGGAGGATGGGGATGGTCCGGTGGAGCTCCCGGTGAAGCTTGCCCCGCCCCAACTGGGGGATTTCTGGGCGGCGGCGCGCCCGGCGCGTCCGAGGGGCCGGTCGTCGTCGCGGCGGGCCCGTCAGCGTGGCCTGTAGTCGCCGCGTCGGTCGGCCACCGTGGTCCGCCCCGCCACCGCTGTGGTCCTGCCTGCGTCGCTGCCCGGGCTATCCCCCGCGGCGGCGTCCGGTGCCTCCGGCCGTGCCCTTGTCGTCGGTGTGCCGCTGCGCTCGGGTGCCGCCGGCGTCGGTCCCGGAGAGGACGCCCTACCGTTGCCTGCCTTGCCGGCGGCGCGCCCCGCTGCGGGCGTGCCCTGGTCGGGCGCGGCTGGGCCGGCTGGCGCCTGGGCCAGCTTGGGCCGTCGTGGGCTGCACGTGGGTGGGCTGGGGGGCTTCTCGGCCCAAGAGGTGGCGGAGGCCTCGCGGCAGGCACATGAGGTGGTGGATGCGGTTAATCGGGCCTGGGGCCTGGCCCATGCCGATCCCGCCCGTTGGATCTGGATCCAACGGGGCGGGTCCGACTTGCGTACCGGCTGGCCTGCAACCCGGGGTGAGGTCGCGCGTTGGGGTAGGGTTGCCCGCTCAGTCCCCTGTTTCCCTATCGCGCTGCCGGCTCCCTCCTCGCCCCTGACTCCAGCCGCTCTGCTCACCTCTCTCTCGTCCTCCTCCGATCTCCCTCGACCACGCTCGTACCTGGAGGCTCTCATGGCCCGCGAGGAAGGAGATGGCCAGCCGCGGCCAAAAGAGCCCCTGGCCGCTGGCTCCTCTGCGCGCTCAGACGCTGGCGCTGGCTCGTCGTCGCGTCGCGACCGCGGGGAGGCCGGTCGTCCGGCGAGGTCGTCGGAGACCTACGCGGGAACTTCGCTGCGCCGGCCGCCGCCCCCGAGAGACCCGACCAGGGACCCCCGGCTTCCGCTCCCGGGCTCCCCGGGCGATGCTCGACGCCGTGATGTTGAGCGGCGGAGGCGGGATGACCAGGGCCGGGAAGCGTCCCTGCGGGCGGAGCTGGAGGCTCGGCCGCCGTCGGTGGGTCGGGACCGGGATGTCCCGGCTCCCCAGGTGCCACCTGCGTGCGTCTCTGCCACCCGACCCTCTGATGGTGATTGGCGCCGCCGGGGGTCGGGGTTGGGTGACTCGGGTGCTCCGCGCGGGGGATCGTCTGAGCGTGGAGAGCGCCGGGTGGATGAGGCTCGTGTCTCCCGTGACTCCGATCCGGTCCGTGGGGACGGCCGTCGTGACCCTGTGCGGCGGAGGTTCTCTCCCCCGCGCCGGTCCCCTGAAACCTCGGGTGCTGTGACCCAGATCAAGAAGAAGAAGAAGCACAAGAAGAAGAAGACTCTGGGGGTGGCCGCTAGTCCCGCCCCTTCGGGAGCTCCGGAGCAGGAGGTCCCGGTGGCTCCGTCTGCCGTTGGCCCCCGCACTGGCCGTCCCCGGACTCGCGAGGAGACGATGTGCATTAACTGCGGCTGTGCGGGGCATTTTCGATCGGAGTGCGAGGCGCCCCCCCGCTGTCCCACGACCCTTGCTTACCTAGGGTATGGGACGGAGGGTGGTAGCTTCTACCCCGTCGATGCGGAGATTGAGGAGGAGCCTGCACGGCCCCATCTGGCGACGGTCACCCTGGCGCCTGACCGGACCCTGTCATCGTCCCTGCTGATCACGGCTGAGCTCATCCAGGCGGAGCTCTCCGCGTACATTGGGGATTTCAGAGACACCGACTTCTCCTGGGAGGTGACCGGACTGCTCCGCTCGTCTTCACGGCTGAGCTCCTTCGTGTGTGCTCCCACGACGTCATCAGGTGCCCGCTCAACAAGTTCCTGATCTCCATCCGCGAGGCGGTGTCTGAGCCGGACCCCATCCCTCCTCTGGCCAGGGTGTGGGTCCTCGTCTACGGGCTGCCGCGGGGCGGCAAGTCGGCCCCCCGTGGCGGCAAGCTCGCGCACATCCTCAAGGCGATCTCTGAGCCGGTCGGTAAGCTGGTTTCTGCTGACTTGGCGTCCTTTGAGGGGGATGGTCCTGCCCGCATCGAGGTCCTGTGCCCTGTCCCTGCCGAGATAGACGGCATGTCTCTGATCTTCTACTTCGGCACCAAGGGCAAGCGCCTCACCTTCGAGCTGGAGGCCCCGTCGCCTGAGGCCCTGCTAGGGGTGGTCCCTCCTCTCCCGCCGCTGCCCCACTCCGACAATGGGTCGGGCGGGAATGGGGATGGATCTGAGGAGAGATCTTCAGGGGACGATGAGGAGGACACGCGGGCCCCGTCCGACCGCCGGCGTTGCCCGGTCACCACTAGAGGGGGGTCGTCCTGTCCGGGTGGGGCGTCGTCGCGTGCAGTGCTGGAGGGTGGGGCTGCTACCCTTGCCCTGACTCACCCCGCTGTGTCGTCCGACCCCACTTCGGCGATCGAGGAGGACTCCTTGAGTGTGGGGATGGACGTCCGCCCCCCATCTTCACCGCGCTCTCCGGGGGTGGTCTGCTACACGCGTTCGCCGGGGTCTCCACCTTCGCCAGCCTTGAGGTCCCCGGCCCGAGTGTCGTCGCCGAGCCTGGACCTGTCTGTGGTGACCCCTACCGCGGCAGGCTCCATGATGCGGGGCAGGCCCTCCCCTTCGGTGGCCGCTCGGCAGAGTGCGAGGCTCAGCCAGTCCCGGGTCCTCCTCGATGGCCGGGTCCCGACGATCCCGGAGAAGGCTGCTATGCGGGCGGCTGCTCGCGACCTGTCCTTAGGTACTCCCACCGCCCCTTCTGATCCTTCTGGTTCTAGTTCTCGCGTTCTTGGGTCCGTTCCGTTTTCCCATCTGGCAGAGGTGGCCACCGATAGTGGCATTGTGTTTCGTGGCGAGAAGGGGCATATCCTTGAGCAGATCTCGGCTATTTGCGCCAAGGAAAGGCTCGATGGGGCATTGGCGGAGGCCCGTGCCCGTGATGCACGTGGTGTCCCCAGCACCTCGGCGCACATTGACCTTGGCCATAGAGAGGCCGAGGCCGGTGTGGCGCCCCCTCTGGAGACTGTGGATGACACGCCCCTCGAAGTCCCTCCCCCGGTGAGGATTTTGAGGGGGCGGCCTCCCACGCGTCTCAACCCCACTGAACACCAGATAGAGGTGTGTGGGTCTAGTTCCAGGTTCGTGTCCCTGGGACCGGAGGCCTTCGTTGCCCCCCTACGCGGGGGCGACGGGGCCGTCCGGTGAAGGCGTCACCCCGACCCGCGATTGCTGGGCGGGCTAGTTCGGCCCCGCCTGAGGGGCCTAGTCCTTCCCCTGAGGTTCCAATATGAAGCTCCTATGTTGGAACATTAGGGGCTTCGGCCTCACTGGCCGGCGTCGGCAGCTCATCGAGTATTTGCGGCAAGAAGAGACTGACATTGTGGGGCTTCAAGAGACGATTCGCCAAGATTTTAGCATGCACGAGCTCCAGGGGCTTTCCCGCCACCAGTTTGCCTGGCAGTGGTTGCCTGCTACGGGGCAATCTGGTGGCATCCTGCTTGGGGTCAGGGAGGATGCTTTCTCGGTTGAGGATATGGACCGAGGGGAGTTCTTCCTTAGCATGTCCGTCATCGACCGACGAGTTCACCTCAGCTGGGAGGTGATCTTCGTCTATGGTCCTGCGGATCATGTGCGTTCTGCTGACTTCCTTGCCGAGCTGAAGAATAAGGTGGAGAGGTGTGCCACTCCGGTGGTGGTGGCTGGGGACTTCAATCTCATTAGGTGGGCTTCGGATAAGAGCTCCCCCAATGTTGATCGTGTCCTCATGCGTCTATTTAACGACTGCATTGCGGACTTGGCTCTACGTGAGATAGCCCGCGTAGGGGCTAGGTTCACGTGGACGAATAAGCAGGCGAACCCCATCCGGAGTGTTTTGGATCGGGTCTTTGTGTCGGCCCAGTGGGAATTAATGTTCCCGCTGTGCTCACTCAAGGCAGTCACTCGGATTGGCTCAGACCATTCCCCCTTGCTCTTTTCCTCGGGGGATGAAGCCCCCCCTAGACCTCGTCGCTTCCATTTTGAGGCGTTTTGGTTGGAGCAACCGGGTTTCATTGAGTTGGTTCGCGGCCGCTGGCTAGAGGCGGTCGCGGCCCCGCCCCGCGTTTTTTGTGCTGTGGATGTCTGGCACCATTGTGCTAAATTGGCACGACAGGTCATGAAGGGCTGGGGGGCGAACCTTGGTGCTGATCTTCGGGCCCGTAAAGGGGCCCTGCTGGATCAGATTAAGGTGCTGGATGGCCTAGCTGACGGGCCGGGCCTGTCTCCTGACGACTGGATTAGGAGATACTCCCTCGAGGCCTCGCTAATGGATATTTACAAGAGTGAGGAGCTGTTTTGGCAGCGTCGAGGGGGCCAGAACTAGCTCCTTAAGGGGGATGCGAACACTGCCTACTTCCAGGCGATAGCCAATGGCCGCAGGAGGAAGTGTGCCATCCCTTGCCTCTGGGATGGGGATGTCCTTCTGGAGAGCCCAGAGGACATCACCGCCCATATTTACTCCTTCTATAAGGAGTTGTTTTCGGCTGAGCCACGTGGAGGTGTCTCCCTCCGCGATGACTTTTGGCCGCTTGTTGACCAGGTCACCGATGCGGAGAATGAGGAACTTACTCTCCCTTTCTCTCCTGAGGAGGTGGGGCGGGCGATTGCCTCTATGAAGGCTAGCTCGGCCCCGGGGCCAGACGGCCTTCCAGTAGTTTTCTTCCAGAAATTCTGGGAGGTCCTGCGCCCGGTCATTATGTCCATGTTCCATGAGTTTTATATCGGAACTCTGGATATGGCTAGGATAAACTATGGTGTCACATCTCTGATCCCCAAGGTAGTTGGGGCGACGGATATTAGGCAATTCCACCCCATCACGGTGATTAATGTGTTGGAGCGAATCTTTGCGAAAGTTTGCGCGACCCGGTTATCCCCCGTGGCGGAGAGGATTGCCCACCCCCTTCAGACCGCGTTCCTAAAGGGCCGGCGGATCCATGACGGGATTTTGGCCCTTCACGAGATTGTCCACGAGGTGGCTTCGAAGGGGCTTAAGGGCGTCTTCCTTAAATTGGACTTCCAGAAGGCATATGACCGTTTGGATTGGTCCTTTTTGAGGTTGGTAATGCAGAGAAGAGGATTTGACGAACGGTGATGTTCCTGGATCATGCAAATGGTTAGATCTGGAAGCACGGCGATCAACATCAATGGAGAGGTTGGTCCCTTCTTCCAGGCCTCCAGGGGTGTGAAGCAGGGGGGTCCTGTCTCCCCCTTGCTTTTCAACTTGGCAGTTGATGCCCTTGCGGGCATCCTAGATAAGGCCAAGTTGGCCGGCCACCTTAAGGGTGTGGTTAGTCATCTCATCCCGGGTGGGGGTGTCACCCACTTGCAGTATGCGGATGACACCATGATTATGGTGGAAGGTTCGGATTCAGACATTGTTAATCTTAAGTTCCTCATGCTCTGCTTTGAGGAAATGTTTGGACTTAAGATTAACTTTGACAAGAGCGAGGTTGTGGTCCTTGGCTACTCGGAGCTTGAGCAGCAGAGGATTGCGGATAACCTCAATTGTAGGTTGGCTTCCTTCCCCATATCTTACCTGGGGATGCCCATGGCTGAGTCCAGGATCTTGGTGGGTGGGTATGATCCGCTTGTGGGTCGAGTAGCGTCCCGTGCGGAGCCCTGGTGCGGTAGGTTTACATCTAAAGGAAGCAAATTTGTTCTCGTTTGCTCTAACCTCGCCAGCCTCCCCGTGTTTATGATGGGGATGTACATCCTGCCCGAAGGTGTGCATAGCTCCTTTGACAAGGAGCTGGCTAGGTTGTTCTGGCAAGCGGGAGATGGTCGGCCTAAGTACCATATGGTGAAATGGGCTGACATATGCCTGCCTAAGGACCGGGGTGGGTTAGGCATCCCGGCGTCCCGCCGCATGAACGTTGCCCTCATGCTTCGTTGGGTTTGGCGGATCTTGCGGGGTGATGGGGGTCTGTGGCTGCAGCTGATTCAGTCCAAGTACTTGCAGGGCCAACCCCTCTTGGCTTGCTCTCACTCGGCTGGGTCCCAGTTCTGGAAGTCTATCCAGGCCATCAAGGAAGAGATTAGGCTGGGTTTGCGGTTCTCGGTTGGCAATGGGTTTGGGACCCAGTTTTGGTTGGACCCCTGGCTTGATGGGGAGCCACTCCGTATTCGGTTTCCGAGGCTCTTTGCGATTTGTGACGACCCGGCTATTCTTGTCTCTGCGGCTGCTGTGGATGAGGGATGGAACATTGCGTTCCGCCGCTCATTCGGGCCTGAAGAGGTGCAGGAATGGGCAAACTTGAGGGAAGTAGTCCCTCTTCCTTTGTCCCAGGATCCTGACACTGTCTCTTGGAGTCTCTCTCCTTCGGGAGAATTCTCCGTTAGTTCGGCTTATCAGGTGTTGTGTCGACTGCCGGTTCTCCATTGGCTATCCCCACTGTGGAAGGCGCCGATGCCCCTTAAGATCAAGATTTTCGTGTGGCAGCTTTTGCGAGATCGCTTACCTTCGGGGACCGAGGTGCTTAAACGCCATGGTCCGGGCAATGGCCTTTGCCCCCTTTGCCGCGTCCCGGAAACGGGAACGCACATTATGTTCTCTTGCGTCGCAGCGCAGGCACTTTGGTGCTTTGTTCGTGAGGCCCTTGGGCCGGAGTGGGAGGCTCATGACCTTGCAGAGTTTCTGCAGGTAAGGGCCACTCAGGTTGGCCGTAAGCGCCGACTGTTCTGGCTCATCTTCGCGGCTATGACGTGGACTCTTTGGACTACTCGCAATAAGATGGTGATTGAGTGGGTCTTCCCGCGGCGTGCTTCTGACTCGTTCTTCAAATTTCTTGCCTTCTTGCAGCACTGGCATCCGCTCGCTAGACCGAGAGACCGTGACCGGCTTCAGCTCTATCTTGACGCTCTGCTGTCTTCTGCACGCCGGCTCTCCGACCGTTCGTCTGCTTCTTAGCTTGCCCCTGGTGGCCTTTTATGTTTCTTTTTTCTTTTCTTGGGCATGCTTGTGTTGTGGCCCCAGCTGTTTCGTTTTCTGACTATGGTTGAGACTCGGTTGTATGGACGATTGCTTTATCTATAAAGCGGGGCGAAAGCCTGTTTCGAGAACTTGTAGACATGTGATGCAGACCAACTTCAGCTCATGCTGGATGCCAGTGCTACCTCACCGACCCTTGCATTAATATGTCCTGTTCCCAGTTACACAAAACCTTAAACACTATACTTGACTGCCTGTGTCAATATATGCCAGTACCACTTGTTATTAAGCCCAGATTAAATAATGGAACAAATGGTTCGTTCTTTAATGCCATAAACACATTGTGTCCTTTCTTCTACTGCTCCTTCTTGAGTTCTGTCCAAATTATACAGAATGTGTTGCCCTGTCAGGTCGTCCTTGGGGCATCTTCTTCAGTACCTATCTGTCATATAAATTGTTGCCATTTTTTGTAGAAACTATTCGAGTGACAACCCTGCTGCTACAAGATGCTACCTTAGTGATGAATCACCTTACTAAAACTTTTGCCTTTTTTAAAGTCCATGGGCTCAAAATAATAGCATGTTAAATAGTCGATGATAATATTTAAATAGGACTAGTAAGATGCCCGTGCTACGCTACGGGATTACAAAAAATAAAGTGGAACATTGTTTACTCAAGTACCAGGAGCCTACTGAACAACACAAGACGTACAAGACATTGATCAAAGTGATGTTATATTGTTATTGTTTACTCACAAGTACCAGTGATGTTATATTGTTATTGTTTACTCAAGTACCAGGAGCCTACTGAACAATACAAGACGTTGGTCAAAGTGATGTTATATTGTTATAAATACACAACCCATTAGCACATATCTTCATTCACCTGTCATCTAAAATAAATTGGTGAATTATGAATAAAAATAATATAATATACTACACAATAGTATCTTTAAGTACAGCAGCCTACACTACTGCAAGTGTAATCAACCAAAACTGAATGTTGCTAAAATAATTTGCTAAGTGTAGTAATCAACCAATAATAAATGTTGCTAAAATAATTTGCTAAGTGTAGTAATCAACCAATAATAAATGTTGCTACAATAATTTGCTAAGTGTATTGTAGTCCCACAAACATATCACAATCAGTAACTCGCCAAGAGAACTCACATGTAATAAACAGAAACATTTGGTACATAAGAGAGTATATAATACAGAAAGCAACATAAATGCCTCTCATACAAATGTCTGGCATGGGCAACACAATTGCATATCTCACATGGGCAACACAATTGTTTTTTAAGCCCCGCAACAGAGCAATTGGTTCCATCGACAGAAACAGTAAATATTGTACAAAACACAGGAAAAGCACGAGAGATCACATAATGGACAGTGCCCAGTAAGCTAGACTACTATCACAAAATGATGTGTCATGCATTGGCCACCTTCCAACATTCGCTTTGTCCATCGCAAGGGGTGCGAGCATCGCAGCTAATAACTCTGAACTGTGAAAAATATGACGGTTGCGTTCATGCCAAATGTCCTAAATGACCAGCACAACCAGCGATCTCCACTGCATATTATCATGTGCAGCCTTAGAACAACTGCTGCAAACAGGAATGTTGCTATATTAGGCACAACACACTTAAATGTGAAGATAAATGACAACAATTAATATATCCAAATAACATACATATTATAGCTTTGAGCACACACTTATAAATGGTTACAGAACAAACAAGAATGAAATACAAGTGTTTGACTGAATACTTCGATAAGTATGCACATGCATGAAATACAAGTGTTTGACTCAATACTTCGATAAGTATGAACAGGCATGAATATGTATATAGCTAGTTCTATTTACTTTGTTACATACCTTAGGCATCTATCAGAAATTGTGTGTCAAGTATAGTATACCCTTAATTTAGTTGTTTGCTCAAAACATCTGTGCCAACAATGCTAGCCATCGAGCTCTGGCTTCATCCATCTTACCACCTAAAAGGACATCAGGTAATCAGTACTGCATATATATGATGGTCTGTAGTATATTTAAACAAAGTTAAAAACAAGGAGCCTATAGAGGGTATGTACTTTGTAGTATATTTATTTAGGCAAAGGAAAAAACAATGAACACCACTTTTAGTACATTTTGTACAGGAGCAATGTAAAGTAAAAGATGCTTTTGAATAAAATATTAGTACTGGACTACTTGAAACTTTCTTACATCAGCCAGGTTTCTGCAAAGAAAAAAATGCCGATAAAAGACAGAAAGGAATCAAATATTCAGAGTGTGGCCTGAAAATTAGATGTTGAACTACCAAGCAAAGGAAATGCGCTGATGACAAAGCAACCTGCTGTGAGCGTTGTCCGAATTTTTTGAACAAAGGGAGTAACAAAGACAACTACTAAAAAAACAATTTGAACACATATATATATTTTTTTACAAAAAAAAATCATGAACGCTAAAGCAAGTATCTAAGTTGTCTTTATGTAAATCCTCCACATGACCCTAGTTAGATAGACATAATTCGGCCACCAAATTGTACTTGAGTGATTCATACCTTGGACTACATGCTGAGAACTTCTTTGTAGACTATGTTCTTTGTAATATTTGCAATGGAGTTGGAGTGTCCTTCCTTTTTCTTATCCGGAACAGTAAGAATCTTCATATTACTTCTAGATGTAGCTCTAGAAAGAGCAACATAGAGTTGCCCATGTGAAAATACCGGTTCAGGGAGGTATACACCAACATTTGGTATAGTTTGTCCTTGTGCCTTGTTAATAGTCATAGCAAAGCTAAGTCTAACTGGAAACTGCTTCCTCTTGAACCTAAACGGAAACATGTCATCGTCTGATGGGCAAAGAGGAATTCGAGGAAGGAACACCCTCTTACCAGCATGCTGGCCCAACACAATCTCAGCATCGATTGCATTCCTCATGAATCCCCGGACAATCAACCTCGTCCCATTGCACAAACCACTCGCTGGGTCAATGTTTCGTAACAATATAATAGGGCAATTAATTTTCAGCTTTAGGATATGGGGAGGTAGCCCATTAGGTGTTAATGAATTCAAGAATTCTGTAGGGTAGTAGTTGTGTGGATCATCCGCCGCGCGATCAAAACTGTAGTATATCATCTCCTCCCCAGGAAATCTCTCGATCATCCTCATATTAATCTTGTCGACATACTCATTCCGGGTTGACAAAATTGCTCGAGACGTTATGTAATTTGGATCCAGGAGGCTTTCATCTAGGGTCATCCGGAAAACACTTTCAATAAGCTTATCAATATCAGTGGCGTCGCCGGTGTATGGTACACATATGTCATCTGGAAGCCGTATGTAATCATCATCCACGGTATCTTCAGTGCCATTCCCAACACGGAGAAGGTAATCAGCAAACCATGGATCGCTCTGAGCCCTCATATTACGGACAAGTCTTAGTTGTCTCATATTCTCCCAAAGGTGAGACTTACGTAGCGTCGCGTCAGTTATTTGTGACCTTGTTCCCTTACGAACAACAGGAAGCACTTGTCTGAAGTCTCCCCCAAACACAACTGTCTTTCCACCAAACGGCAGGTCAGGTCGAGCCATGATGTCCCTCATGCTATTGTCAAGGGCCTCGACCGCCTGCCGCTTTGTCATGGACGCCTCGTCCCAAATTATGAGGGACGCCCTCATAAGAAGCTTAGCTGTCCCACTTTGCTTGGTGAAACTACAGACCCCACCGTCTTCCGTGTTCAATGGTATTTTAAACCTTGAGTGTGCGGTCCTCCCTCCGGGCAAGATAGATGCGGCAACGCCTGATGTTGCTGTTGCAATAGCTATTTTACCCTCAGCACGTACTTTTGCAAGTAGTGCTTTGTACAGGTAAGTCTTTCCCGTGCCTCCAGGTCCATCAACAAAGAACACACCTCCTTGGCCACTATTGATGGTCGCAAGTATCTCATCGTATGCATATCTCTGTTCTGGGTTTAGGAAAGATGACAAGCCAAGGTGTTCTGGGTCCACCTCTATCGTGGACTCCTCTATGATCTCCATTGATGTGGCAATTATATCTTCTTAATAGGTAAGGATTGTATGGAACAACCCACCTATTGTCTAACTCTTGGCCACGTACCTTTGCACGGCGTCCATCATCCCTCCTCCTATATATGGGATATGAGTCCTTTCCCTGAAGGGTTGACGCATTAAACGGTCGTGGATAGTAGTTCTTGCAACTACCTTTCTGCATGCACACATTCTTGGGGTTTAGGACTCCACACAGGCCATGCATCATGTGCTTGACGACCATTTTGTACAACTCAGGGTACTTGTATTTGTCTGGCAATTCAGCGGATATAAGACAATCATATTGCTCTGGGCATGTTAGCTTGTACCTTCCCTCCATGATCAGAAGGAAATGAGCATGCGGTAGACCTCTTTTCTGGAACTCAATGACATACGCATATGCTGCTACCTTACCAAGAATGTGCCTTTTAAAAAGTTGTATCTTGAGGTCTTCCAACTTTGCTCGAAATACTCGTACAGTGAGATCAGGGCGATCCTGTGGGGTTTGTCCAGGCTCTAGCTCACTAATTATTTCATCCCAGTTAGGGTTGCAAGTCATGGTTAAAAAAATGTCTGGTTTCCCATACTTTTGCACCAAGGCCATGGCATCAAGGTATCTTCTTCTTCTACCTCTTCTCCCCCCAATAAATGATGTAGGAAGTACAATCCATTTGCCCACTGCATCGGCATGGTTTTCCCCAGCTTGAAGGCTATCGACAACACCTTGGTATAGGTCAGCACGTATTTGTTTCTGGTGTTTTTTTATATAGTCCAATCTTGAGCTTTCAACCTTGATGTATATCAACCACATATTGTTGGAACAGCCGTTTACCGTATAGCATGGTGTTAAATACACCACGACGCATTTGAAACTTGTAGCAATAGTAGTCTCTAACAGAGACGCATAATCGACTATTTGTATATGTACCTACGGAAATGAAAGGTAACAAAAGGAAAATAATGGGAATTAGGAAAAGTAAGTAGAAATGATAAACAAAATGAACACATGTTTTTTTTGGTTATATGAATTACCTAGACTCTGACGACCACTATGACGGGACTGGAGTATCTCATTCAAGCTGACACCATTCTTTGGGATCTCAGGATGCCAACCAATCTCCCCTCTTGGGAAGAATAAAGGGTAAGACAACGGATCATAGCATCCATAATATGGTTGGATGCTATATCTCTTGTTGTCGTTACCGAACAATACTATACTACGATCAAAGTGCTTACATAGTTCACTACCCTCAACCCAAATAGCTGCAACCTCCGATGATATAGGCACATTATATCTCCGTTGGTCCAACCTCATGTCGGTGTTCAGTTCAATACGATATTCCTCAAGGTCATCGACTCCACCTAGATTCCGAAACATTTCGGAATAAGGATTATCCTTGAGGATGTCAACAACCCTTCGAATGACATCTTGGTCTAGGTTTGGGGAGCGCCGAAACCTATGTTGTAAACCAGGATCATCATCATAGAAGTAGAGTTCCAAATGCTTAGGCCCATCTTGAGTTGGACCAAATGAGAAGATGTTGTGGTAAATTTGACCATGAGCTCGGAACGTCTAGACTCCGGACCTCATGTTTGTGTATTTGTTGTCTAGGCTGACTCCAAGGGTGGTGAATGAAAAGTGTCCATTGAAGTACCGAATGTTATCCCTAAAATGCACGGCATTGGGATCTGAACTTGTGTATAACATTTTAAGTTCTAAGGGTGGTTCTGAGTGTGCCAAGTTAACTTTTCCAGATCGGCAACAAAATCCATTTGTCTCATACTGGAACCTCTTTGCACCACAATGCTTGCAATCAGGTTTTGGTGCCAGCGTGTGAGTACTTACTGGTATATTATGGTAGACACGATCATATGGGTCGGGAACAATGGTATCTGCTGTAAATGCATCTATCAGGTCATCACGGTCTTCATCATTGCCTACATATACATGAGGTGAATGGTGTTATATAGGTCCTGTAGTTTTTGTGCTATACATATGTAGAGAAGTAAGGCATCCACGACATCAGCAATACCTCTTCCAATAAATATGAAGTACTCATCATCTTCTTCTTCAGACATGTGAGAATCATCATCATCTGCAACAAATCTTTCTGTTGGGGAACCTGGACATATGAAGCCATCAGAAGCCAATGACGATTTGTCAATTTGAAGTTCTAAGGATGGTTCTGAGTATGTGCTTATAATATAATTAGTAGAGAAAAGAAAGGGTCCACACTACAAGCATACCTGTGCTAGTGAAAACTATGTGATCCTCTTCCACCATTTCAGGTATGCTTTCAAGATTTCCTGTTATTTTGATGATAGTGTAAAAATACCAGCTCAACCTTTGGAAAATCTGGCAAGATAGAAGAATGTGTGTGCGAGAATTACCTTGAACCGTAGCAGAAGTCTGTGCCAGCATACTTGGGTAGCTGAAAGCATAAGAGCTTGATGATAGTTGTGCCCCCAATGAACCTGTAGGACACTGCAGTGCGACAAAATCCCTACTGACGGCGTCTCGTTTAGATGCGTAGCGTGCCTTACGTTGAGCTAGGAGTGCTTGCCGCTCTTCAGGTGGTAGGCTTTTCCTACGTGCTCGCTGGCGTGCATTTCTTTCTTGCCTCTCATCTAGCGTCAAACTCTGCCTACGTGCTCGTTGGCTTGCATTCCTCTCATCAAGTGTCATACGTTGTCTTTTCTCTCTTCTCCGTGCATTAATCTTTTCCTTCTCACTTGGTGTTAAATTTTGCCGGCGTGCTCTCACACGTTCTCGCCTTGCTTGGATTTGTTCTGGTGTACGGCTAGCATATCTAATTGCTTCACGCGCACGCTTTCTCCCTATAGTATTTTTACAAGAAATAAATTAAGTAGGTAAACAAAACTACAAAAGCACACACTTTCGCCTGATAGATTTACCTTTTGAGCTTTCTCCTCGCTCCAAGCCCTCAATTGATGTGAGCATACCATTAGTAGGAAAACCCGTAGCTGATTCGTTTGACCCTTCATCATCCGAAGAAGATGAATAACTTAAATGTGTCACACATGTCGGCTCGCGTATAAATAGACTTGTCTGAGCTCGTGGCATGCCATTGGGGCCAGTTCTGTTGGACACATTAGTTTCGTCCACCACTGTGTAATTTAAAGTTGGACCACAAATAGTCAGATACTACAAATCAAGAAATTTGCAAACAGATTGCTCCGCCAAGCGATAAGGGCCAGGATATTAACCTTTTTGTTTTCCTTTATAGCTTTGTTGGCATGATGGTTGTAACATTTGGGAGCAAGGCCTGATGTTTTCACCAAAAACAGGAGTATGAGGTTAGCCAAAAATGAATCATAAGTTCAAAACAAAAAAGCTAATAGGAATGTTATATGCAATCTAAAAAGGTACAGGTTGCTTGATCTCCTAATCAGATCAGTTATTTCTGTCAAAGAGAATAGAACCAAAAAAAATCTTTCTCAATAAAAGAACTCAGAACATAAAACAAACCAGTTATTGCTTTAGAGTCCAGATATAGAACCATACAATGACTCACAACTTCCATTTTTCATGTCAACTATGCCAAATAAAAAAAGGCATCATCATCTAATAGTGGAGTAAATTTTGGGATACTAAAGACTTCTTCAACACAAATTGTAGCCTACTGCCTAGCAGTAAATATGGCATGTGTGTCCATATTTTCATGCACTCTTGTGATTCATCTCTAAAATAGCCAATGTTGCAGAAAAATGATACTCCAGTTCAATCTGTTACCATCATCACATATCTGCAGTTACACAAATAAGAAGATCCACCCATACCTTGGTCCTTCACGAATCCGATCAGAAGGCTTAGTCTTCACAGTCCGTTCAATCTGAAGATTGGTCTGACCAGCGCGTGGCTTCTTTGGGTGTAGTTCGGGCAGCATGAGTCCCATATGCCTGCCCATTTGCTTTATATATTGGTATGCAAGAGTAGTTTGTAGACAGCCGGTCCTTGGCGCGCGAATTTGAACTCTGAGTGACAGAAATTTGGATATATATTGGGCTTCAAGAGTGGTTTCCAGAAGGTTCGGCGTGGGCGCGCGGATTTAACATTGGGTGACAGATCATTTGAATTTGGGGCGGCACGGGTGGGCAGGATGAGGATTGGGAAGGAGGGGCAGTAGCCAAGCATAGCGCGTCGGTGGGAAGGTTAAAGTGTAGTATGAGGTGGCGCCGCCGCTGAAAGTTGCTCGTAGCCGCCGGCGTCCTTGCGGCAGCCAGCATTGGAGGAGAGGGGGAAGGACGCGGACGACGCAACAAGGAGGGGGAGGTGGTCGGTGGGACCGCTGCGGCAAAGGAAGAGTCGGAAGAGGCGCCGGGGAACGTACTGCGCCGCCGGCGTACCTGCGGCGGTCGACGCCGGAGGAGACGGGTGAGTGGAAGAGGAGGTGGCGAGGATGATGGAGAGGTGGCAGTGATGGTCGACGGTGTGCCTGCTGCGGCAGGCGAGGAGGAAGCAGAGGCATCGGCAGACGAACGGCATCGGCGTCGGCGTCCTGCTTGCCGAGATCGGCATCAGATGAGACGGGGAAGGGGGCGAAGGAGACGGCGAGGAGGATGTGGTCGTGGTGGCGGTGGGAAGTGGGGCTGAGAGGAGGCATGAGAGGGGCTGCGGATGGACGGGGCCGGCAGCGGCCACCTCGCCGGATCCAACGCTGCCGGCGGCGCCTCCTTTTCCTCTTTTCTGGAGATGGTGTTGCTGGGCAGTTGGGGGTCTCGGGGGAGAGAGGGCGTTGAACAGGAGAGATAAGGCTGAGAGGACTTTTTTTCCAAATGTGCGATGTTGCGAGGCTGTTTCTGCAAAATGTGCCACAGATTGCCTCCTGTGCGTTCGATGCAGATCCAACGATCACAAATGAAGCATGGCAGGCACACCATCATCACCAACTCAGTCTTTTATAGGAGTAGAGATAGTGGTTCTATTTCAAATATTATAATTCAACTAAGTTTTTAAATAAAATAGTTCAAACTTGAATTCAACTCGCACATATGTTCTGATTGTCCCTTTTAACCACCCACAAATGCTCAATCAAATCTTCCTTGAGCTACTCATGAGTTGCTCGATGACGAATTTGTTGATGCATTGTACAAATTCATCAAATGTGGATTATGGCGTGGGAGTTGGGTAGGATCACCCATGTTCTCAAATTCCAGACCTCGGACAACATCTTCACCAACATGGTCATGTCTTCACCACCATGCTCCATGACCATGTTGTGCATGATCACACAACATGTCATCACCTCCCACAAGGTCTCTGGATCCCATTGTTTTGTAGGTCAACGAACAACTACAAAACGTACTTTGAGCACTCCAAATGTCATCTTCACATCATTTCTAGCTCCTTCTTATCTTTGAGAAAAATGAGAGCTTTTCTGACCAACCAGACAGTCTTGGTGAAGGAAGGCCATGAAGGATAGATACCGTCAACCAGACAGTAACCCATGTTATACTAATGTCCATTGAAAGTATAGTTGCATGGAGGAGGTTGCAGTTTAGTCCACCTAGCAAATAATGGAGAACGCTGCAACACATTGATGTCATTGTGAGACCCAGGCATGCCGAATAAACCATGCCAAATCTAGAGGTCCTGTGATGCAACTGCTTCAAGAATGATGATGTGCTTCTTAACATGGCCTTGATATTGACCTTGTAGAGCTTTTGGGCAGTTCTTTCATCTCGAATGCATGCAATAAGGAGATCCCAGAAAACCTGGCCACCCTATTGCATCGAACATTGCCAAGATCCTCTCGGTGTCTACGACAGTTGCTTCTTTCAAGTACTAATGTCCAAATACCTCGACCATTGCAGTAGAAAATTTGAGCATGGCGTCTCCGCATGTCTCTTAGACATCCAAAGGTACTCGCCCCATGAATCTGTGGCCGTTGTACATGCAAGCATCCGCAATGCACCCGTCCAATTCTGATAACCAAAGAATCCAATCATTCCTATGACATCTTTCTTCAAGATGAAGTTGTCATCGTAGGACCGGCTCTGTTTCGCTTCAATACTTGATGACCCTTGATCGATCCCTTCAAATTGAGAAGATGCTCTTCCGCATGCTCCACTTATGCAAGGACCGCGTCCTCGTCGGACAACTCAATGTAGTGCCCGCATATGTACTCCATGTCCATTGCTTAAAAAAAGGGACAAAAAATTAGCACGACCATTTCACCAAACTTACCACGCGTGGTGACATCCATAGGGGTGAATGGTACTTGCACGGCGGACATACGAGAGATGTGGACCAGCGGTGTGGCGACCGGGGGTGCGGTGGAGTTCGTGGAGGTTCAAGAAGGGCTTGGCCTGCGACCGGGATGGTAGAGCGGCGACATCGACGAATGAGGAAGCGGATGCAAAGAAAGAGAGAAGGGATGAAGACACAGGTTCCAGGAGGGTTTTTTGGGTGGATCGGGAGTGCCACAGTCACAGTGGTCTGGACTCCCGCAAAGTCCCCCTAATTTTCTTTCTGTTTACGGGAAAACAGACAAACAGACTAGTCTGTGGACCGATGCGAGACGGCAACTGTGTCTGGACAAAGCTGGATGACAACTGTGTTCGAACAGCGCGGTCTGAAGGGCGATTTGAGAGTCCGCGGAGATGCCCTAATCATGTACTGGAGTAGTTCGGTAAAAGCATCTGCTACCGTTGTGCCTACACTGGCTAGCTGCAGAAGGTGGAGAAGGAAGGCTTGCATTGTACACTGTCTACTGCACCGAGTTACTGTCGCTGTTCAATGCATTAACTTGCACACATGTGATCCAGACCAACTTCAGCTCATGCTGGATGCCAGTGCCACCTCACCTAACCTTGCATTAATACGTTTTGTTCCCTCAAAACCTCAAATAGTGTTAAAAACGCTCTTATATTATGGGACATAGGGAGTACTATATTTGACTGCCTGTGTTAACATACTATGCCGCTACCACTTATTAAGTTCAGATTAAATCATGTATCATCATGGAGTAACAAATAGTTTGTTCTTTAATGGCCATAAACACCTTTTGTCCTTTCTTCTGCTGTTCCTTCTTGTCCAAATTATACAGAACATTAGTGTGTTGCCCTATCAGATCGTCCTTGGGGCATCTTCTTCAGTACCTATCTGTCATATAAATTGTTGCCATTTGTAGCAACTATTCGAGTGACAAGCCTTACTGCTACAAGATGCCACCTTAATGATGAATCATCAGACTGTAGTACACTTCATATAAATTGTTGCCATTAGGAGCACTATTTGAGTGACAACCTTACACTGCTACAAGATGCCACTTCAATGATGAACCGTCAGATTGTACTCACCCCGCACAAGGATCACACATTATGGATCATGTATACCGATTCAGCTCACGCCATTCATCTCCCATTGTCGATCATGAGTCACGGATGATCGGCCGGCAGCTCCGGCGCGGCGTCGACGACGTAGCCGCGCAGCGACGGCGTCCGGACCATGGCGAGCTCCGCCTCTCTGCGCTTGTGCTGCACCCTCCTCCTGGCGATGTACCCGCGCACCCACGGCGTCACGTCCTCGCTGACCTTGATCATGGCGAAGAAGAGCAGGCGGTAGATGACGATCATGCTGAAGAGCACGGACAGGTCCAGCCACTTGGATCGGCTCACGTCGATCTGGAACACGTTCTCCAGGATGTACTCCCCCGGGATCTTGGGCAGCTCGTCGTCCTGGTTGTCGAACACCAGCCCCACCAGGTCGTTCTGGTACTGCCCCTGCGAACCAGCCAACCATCAAGAGAGCGTGATCTCGAGCTCGTCGCCGGCGGCATGTACAGTTGCTTTTGCGAGCCGGAAGAGAATCAACCCCGTACCTGCAGTGCCCAGTAGTGGAAGCTGATGTAGGACATGGGGTACCTCCAGAAGGGCTTCGGGATGTCATGCGGGAGCCTGAAGTACCCCGACACCAGCATGAATATCCCCTGACACATTTCCAATTAATAGTTTTCAGTTGATGCGTCGCATGTCTGGAAACAGCAGTATGAGAGCTGACAGATGATCATGATCGGTCGGTGTTACCTGTATCCCTGCGCCGATGATGATGCCCATGAGGAAGTTGGGGATGATGCTGGCGATGGCCATCATGAGGCTCTCGACGACGGTGACGCTGGCGTAGAGGCAGAGGAGGAAGAAGAGGTAGTGCGTGAAGCCCGGGTGGAGCCGCACCATGAAGTAGCACAGCGTCCCCGACAGGAACGTGACGAGGATCAGGAACGGCATCGCCGACAGCGTGTTGCTCATCACGAACGCCAGCACCCCGTAGTGCCCGTTCAGCCGCTCCCTCTGGAACACCTGAATGAAGAAACAAACTTGTTATGAGTCTGTAGACCTCCTTTACAATGTCCAAGAGCAGGTGATCTCTGATGGTTGGCAGTACAAACCTTCATGTCCTCCACGAAAGACGGGAACCCTCCGATCGACATGAACGTGACGAAGCCGAAGATGAACGACGCGCACGCGCCCCGTGCCTGAATTCATGCATGTTTTCACAGTTTATTTCTATGTCAGATCACCAAACTTGACACAATGCCACTTCAGGACAGCCAAAGCTGTGCAGTGCCTGGAAGAGAAATGCCAGTGTCAAACTGAAGGAGATTGTTCTTGTTTATGTTACCAGGATGGAGCTGTATTTGGTGCCGACGTTGAGGTAGATAGACCCAATGCAGACAGTGACCACAATGTAGATGACCAGCCTCAGCCAGTAGTATCCAAAGTCCCTCGACATGTTGACGAACGATCGCTTGGTGAGCGTGAAGGCCTGCATCCCAAAGCTGGCCTGGCTGCCCCCTGCGTCCAGGACCGTTCCTTTCTGCAGTCAGAAAAAGCACACGAATGATGAATCCTCTTGGTTTCATTGCGAAACTGCTGAATGGAACGAATATATGGAGTACTTACAACCCGTGCCATCTCGTCGACCTTCTGCTGCGCCGTCAAGTAGTGCTGCGAGTGCTGGTAGTAGCTGAACAGCCTTCTGATCGCGTCCGAAGTGGTGATGTGCTCGAGGGGATCGTCGGACCTCTCAAACTATGCATGTACGCAAAAATGGAACAAAGTTTCATTCAGTCAGGACACGTAACAGTGAGCGGCAGTCAGTCAGTAACAAGCGACTGAACTCTGGAACTTACTCTAATCTTCATTGATCCTTTCAGTGTGGCCTTCACCTTGTCGAAGTCCGTGTTTATGCACCGGAGGAAATGATCCGACGGGTTGCGCAGCGGCGGGCACGGGAATCCAGCTTGGGCAAAGAACTGCAATTAAAATGCACAGGGCAGCAGAGAATTCAGCAATCCCACTGGGAACACAAATATAAAGGCATATGCAAACTAAGATATAACATAGTATGTGCTACCTCGCAAGCCTCGGAAGCCTGCCCAAAGTATACTGTTTTGCCCCCTGAGAGAAGATAGAGGCGATCGAAAAGCTCGAAGACCTCGCTGCTGGGCTGGTGGATCGAGGCGATCACGGTCCGGCCATCCCTCGCCAGCCCACGCAGGGTCTGTGTCACGAAGAACGCCGAAGCACTGCACAGTTTAAAATTTGTGGCATGTCAGCTACATGGATGGTAGTGGGACACATGGTTGTGCTGAACTGAAACCTGAAACTCTCATTGAATCATGTGGAAGAGGAGCAATGGTGAAGTTACTGCATAGCACCTGTCGAGGCCACTGGTGGGCTCGTCCAGGAAGAGCAGCCTAGGCCTCATCAGTATCTCCAGGGCAATGCTGACCCTCCTCTTCTCGCCGCCGCTGACCCCCCTCAGGTGCCAATTGCCGACGACAGTGTCTGCGCAGTCCTGGAGCCCCATCTCCACGATGGTGCCCTCCACCAAGGCATGCTTCTCTTCCATGGGCATGTTGTCGGGGAGCCGGAGGCGTGCCGAGTACGAGATCGTCTCCCTCACCGTAAGCGTGCCGATCAAGTTGTCGTCTTGCGTCACATAGGCCTGGAATTGCAAAATAGTGAGTGCCACTTTTAGTATCTACTAGATGAGAGAGTTTGAATGTACAACAAAAGGTGAATGCAAGAATTGGTTTGAGATAATATAAAACACACATATTTCTTTAGAAAGGTAGTAGTACAAGCTACTAAATGAACAACAACAAAAACATGGGTAGTAGTACCATGAGTTTTCTATGAGCAGAGAAAAAAAACAGGTGAACCATAACCCCATCTGTCTCGGCTCCTAACGAACCCAATGGATGCCGAATCCATCATCAAACAACAATACCATACGCAACATGAAGAAGGTAAATTCTCGCAGATCGCCCAATCTTGACCAGAAACTGCTAAACTGATCTTCGCTTCTCCAGACATAACAGTAGTGCAGCAGCAGTTCAGGAGACAACCTATACAACACATGACCCAGTTCTTGTTTATCCTTGGTGAATAAACGTTAGAGTACATGGTTGGTATCGGGTGATGCAGAATCACAGAGAGATCCAATCGCAATTCAAGATGGAACACAAACAAGGAAAGGGAGCAAGCGGGAAAACAAATAGTCAGACACTGTACACCATGTCACCGTCACGCCATCACCTAGCGGGCTAGCTGCAACTGTGTTGTATGCCCAAATCCACTAACGATATTCATGGAATTACACAACATTCTTGTTGGGGAGATACTCCTTCCGTTTCTTAAATATATGTCATTTTTGCTCTGTATGTAGTTCATATTGAAATCTTTAAAAAAACTTATATCAGGGAAAAAAGATATGGTCGATATGTTAGTGTACGATTCTAGTATTACAATGTTCATGAAGATAATTGTGGCTTGTTCTTTTTCTTTTGGTGGGGATTTAGTTGTATGATGAATAAATACTTTTACTTTCAAAATGAACTATTTAAAGGCGCAAAATGCACAAATCTGTATGGAACCATGCCACTTTAGGTGCTAGCTTAGGAGTGACAACGGCGGCCGGCCGGCCGGCCGGCGAAACAGTGAGGAGGTACGTACCGCGGCGCCGAAGGAGAGGTTGGTCTTGCGGCCGTTGAGTAGGATGGTCCCGGAGAGGAAGGCGTTGGCGGCGAGGCGGCCGGCGAGCGCGTCGAGCAGCGTGGACTTGCCGGAGCCGGAGGGCCCCATGAGCGCGGTGATGGTGCCCGGCTCGGCGTACCCCGTGAGCCCCTCGAGCACGGTCTGCGTGTCGCCGCTGCCGAGGGCGACGGTGACCGTGAGGTCCCTCCACGCCAGCCGCGCCGACACGTCCCCGAGGAACTCCACCGCCGCCTTCTCCCGCCACAGCGTCTCGCTGAGCGGGCTCAGCGCCGGCGCCGCCGCCACGGCCACCGCCCGCCCCGCCGCCTTCCCCACGTCCTCCAGCTCCGCCTTCACCTGCCCCGCCGCCGCCGCCGCCTCCTCCTTCCCCGTGCCCGCCCCTCCCTTCTTCATCGCCTCGCCGGCCAGACACCACGACCCTGCGAGGCCGTGAGAGCAGAGCAGGCGAGGGCAAGCCGGCGGTTCTTCTTGCCAACCAGTGGTGGAAACGCACGCGAGCACGTATGGGAGGAAGCTAGCTGGCCGTGCAAGCTACGCCGGCGTGGGAGAAGAATGGCGTTTCTTGGGCGGCGTGTCCAAGCTGCAACTATAGGCTGCTCTGCGCGCGCCTCTGGGTCTCTGTGCGTACGCGCTTGGGGTGGCGAGTTTTTATGGAGGAGGTATAGGAGTGAAGCGGAGTGAAGAGGGGGTGGATGCGAAGGAGTTAATGGAGGCGCAGAGGCGGGAGGGAGAGGGGCAGAAGTTATGAGGGCCGAGGGGTTTGACCTGGGGTCAAGCGAGAGGGAAGGGATGCGGTGCAGATGAGGCGGTGGATGCCTGTTTGGTGTGAGCTTGGCGCGGAGGGGAACACATGCATGCATGCATGCAACGGGCTGCATAACCGCCGGGTCACGCACACACCGTTTAGACGCTCCCGGCCACCACCTGCCTGCCTTCGATTGCAGTACGTTTGGCCTGTTGGCCAGAATTGTGGTATTGCCGGTTGTGATCCATCCAAAAGCTAGATTGGAGAGCAACTTGCAAATTCAGCATCATGTTTCATGACAACTTTACTTCTAGTACAAGAGTGGACTAAAAAATAATATCAAATACTCCCTCCATACACGATGTTGTAACTTTTTTATAAATCAAATTTATGTAATCGCCTTTAGTGCGCTTGTTCATCAATTTCAGCTTGTATGTAGTCCATTAAAATATCAAAACATCTTATATTTGTGACCGGAGTGAGTACATGGTTGGTATAAACTAAAACAAAGAATATCGGTTTTTGTTTGTTGATCGAACAAAAAAAGGAATATATCAGGAGGCGCCTCTGGCAAAACCCTATCCGCCGCCCCCGTCTTCGAAAGATGCTAGCAGGCAAAGCATGTTTGGCGGACGTCAGCGGCGATCGATGCCTTGTCACCGACATATGTGGCAGTGTTCCTCGGATTCAAATTTTGTTAGAAACATAGGACACACGCACTCCACTCACACATACGCACATCCATTGACTCATCACTACTACATAAATTGGACCCTAGAGGCGTTTTTTGTACATGGGCCAGCGGTGGTTCCCTATTCCGTTTCAAGATTTGTGTCGCTAATACTCAATACGTCGCAAGCGGTTCTTAGAACCGCCTCGAATGCTTGGAGCGATGCGAGCGGTTTCATACCACTAACTGCCTAGAATACTCAAAGCATCGAAGGCCGTTTTCATTTAGAACTGCCTCCTTTGTTATTTCAGGATTGTCAACTTCTAGCCCGTCCCGCTACTAAAATTCATAGAAAATAAAAAACCGTAGAACACTTAAGCATACACACTGAACATTACCATTCAACACTTCAAACATCACCACAAAAAATATAGTTAAACACAACACATTACATTGATTCGGTACAACACATATATCCTAGGCCTCCAGCATAACACCTACAACAGCACTATCTCCAACATCTCCTCGAGCAGTTGCACCACTACTGGCTCCAACATCTCCCCCAGCAGGAATTATCATCTTCATTATCAAAAGGAGGAGGCATCACAAAAGTCTTCGGGAGGCCTTAGACTTACCTCGGGCCTCAACTTTGATACTTTGGTTGCCATCGTTAGTGTTGGCCGCTGGGTCTTGATCTCTTGCTTTGGATTGGCACCATGAAGAAAGGGCACCTAAAATTGTGTCTTGAATTTCACAAGAACAACATCCTTGAGAAAACGACGAGCAACCTTGAAGTCTCAATGACTTAGAAGGTAACGGACATCATAGGCAACAATGAAGGCATGCGAAAAAATAGAGCTCATGACAGTGAACATGACAACAATGCCAACATCATCATATTCTACATCCAACAGAAGCTTTGTGGCATAAGTTACAGTAACAATTTCATGAGCACGGTCATACAACTGAAAAACAAATGAATAACAGTTTAAAGAAAAGTTGCACATGAAAAGGAAAATAGCACATCTAGTGTCTTATATTTGCCTTAGGGTCTCTATTTTGATGAAGCTTAACAATGCTTCTAGATGGTCCATCATCAGTCCGCTCTAGGCCTTTTTTTATTGACATGTCAAAAACAAATGGTTGTAAAAACAAAACTAGCACATAAAATGAACAAGGGGCTCTAATTTTAAATAGGTGTACTATGGGACAAACAAAAACAAAATAACAAATTTTGCCATTGATTAAAAAACGCAGAAGAAGGAGAAGGCTTTGAAAAGGATGAAAGGAGGCAAGCGACGAGCCCTGATTGTATCCCCATTGAGGTGTGGAGAGGCCTCGAGGACATAGCAATAGTATGACTAACTAAACTTTTCAACCTTATTTTTTGGTCCAACAAGATGCGAGAAGAATGGAGATGAAGTATATTAGTATCAATATTCAAGAACAAGAGGCATGTTCAGAGTTGTACTGATTACGGTGAAATTAAGTTGATGAGCCATACAATGAAGCTATGGAAGAGAGTCACTGAGCACCACTTAAGAAGAATGACAGCCATGACCAAAAATCAGTTTGGTTCCATGCCTGGTAGGTTGACCATGGAAGCCATTTTCTTGGTACGACAACTTATGAAGAGATACAAAGAGCAAAAGAAGGACCTGCGTATGGTGTTCAATGACTTGGACAAGGCTCACGATAAGATACCACATAATGTCATGTGACGGGCCGTGGAGAAACACAAAGTCCCAACAAAGTACATTACCCCCATCAAGGACTTGTACTATAATGTTGCGACAAGTGTTCGAACAAGTGATGGCAACAATGATGACTTTACGATTAAAATAGGACTGCACCAAGGTCAGCTTTGAGCCATTATCTTTTTTGCTCTGGTGATGGATGAGATCACAAGGGATATACAAGGAGATATCCCATGTTGTATGCTCTTTGTGAATGATGTGTTGTTGGTGATGATAGTGGGACGGAGGTTAATAGGAAGTTAGAGCTATGGAGAGTCACTACTGGGAAAGGGCTTATAGGTGAACACAAATTAGTGGCAGGTGTGGCGGGGCACTTGCCATAGCTATTTTGGAAAGCTAGCAATGGCGAGTGACAAAAGCTACCCGCCACTGCTACTAAGGAAGCAGTGGCGGGCTGTTATACGCGCCCGGCATAGCTAGACCGTTCCAGATTTGACCACGTAAAGAAACCTAACTGTAACGGGCGGTAGCTCATGCCCGCCACTGCTTAGTAAGTTATCAGTGGCGGGCGATTCTGCTGCCCGCCACAGTTAAATTGTGGTATGGACTGCTAACAGGCACGTAGGATATATAATATATACACTCTTAGTAGTGGCGCAACTTTGGGGTTACTAGCCAGTGCTCCTCACTTATGTGTGGCGGGCACTAACCTACGCCTGTCACTCATACACCCACGACGTTGGCAGTTCAGTTTCCCCCATCCCAAAACCGATCCAAAATTTCCCATTTCCCCCACCCCCGATCCCCGCGCCTCTCCCCGAATATTGCCCAACTCGCTACCGCGCCCCTCCTTGTCATCGTGCCGCTCCTCATTGCCGCCACTCCTCGTCGCCGCCATGCCCCTCGTTGTCGCCTCTCCTCGCCGACGAGCCCCTCGTCACCCCCGTCGCGCGCGCACTTCGTCGACGCCGCGCCGCGGGCATGGACTCCTCCTCCAACACCGAAGGCATCTCGTTGCCGCTGCCACTGCCGAGCTCCTCCACGATGGCTACCCCTCCGGCCATGGCGCCCTCCTTCGCGAACATCGGAGACCTCGCGCCACCTTCGGACGCCAAGCGAGCCACCTCTCCCGTATGGTCAGATTTGTGTTTAGGGCAAATAGATATTTACCATGGATTAAACTTGAGTAATGTTTCTTAGTGTTATTTGTGCTTAGGGTAACTATGAGTAGATTAGGAATATTTTGTATAAGATTCATTGTAGTATCGTTGGCTTCCATTGGCAGGTATTGACATGAGTGACAATGTTTTGGCGAAACGTCAATTCATTTCGGTTTCGCCGAATTTCTAGCACTCGTTATGTCCTGTTTTTAGCAAAACAATTTTCAGCAAGGTATATCAAACAATCTATTACACACTAGGGTTCATCCATACCCCGAGAACAAAGGGGACTACTCACTCATGAAGGCAACAAACATCATCTCACCAGTGATGAAGATCATGGATGAATCACACATGTAATACACAAGTTCATCCTCTAGGGTTCTTGAAATTACACTGGGAAAATTGAGATGGTGGTGATGGGGATGATGATGGAGATAGTATTGGAGCCCGCTTGATGGAGATGGTGGAGGCAGCGCCTCCCTTGGCCGGTCCCTTCCTCCAGGTCGCTCCGGCGGCTAGGGTTCCTGCTTCTGGTGATTTTTTGGTGTCGCTGGGTCTCTGATCTGCGATCCGTCTTCATGGGGTGAATATAGTTGATGAGGCGGCGGCAATAACACTCCATACGACCGCTCATACAAGCGCGCGGTTGTATGGAACGCTGTATTCAGCTCTGGACGGCGCGCGGCGATCGTTCCTTTGCCCATTTTGCTTCTTTCTTTTATGGTAGGTGATCATCACTTTAATTGCGTGATTCCACCGCATTCTCTGAGATTTCTTCCATAAATGAATATTGATCCCAAAAGCAATTTCTGAGGAAAACGACAAAAAAGTGCACGAACGCGATACAATTCCACAAAGCCTACAAAGTAGGCACGAAAATACTAGTAAAATAGTCACATAATTTGGACTCATCAACGCTCCACTTGCCTGTGTGATTGATGAATGGTGGACGGGAGGTTTTTGAGGTTTCACCGACATCTTCATCCATGTCGGTTTCCTCCTCGGATGTGATGGCTAAAATGTCGGTTAAGACCTTAACGATAATGACTAGGTGGGTGGTGGGTGGGATTAAAATTCTAGACTCTCATGACTTCTCCCAGATCTAATTGTACACCGAGTTCCGATCATCCAAGATTGGGAGGTTCTGAATCCGATCTAGCATCTCGCTGAGGAGAGCCTTATCGATCTCACCCATGGCCCGAGTCACTGTTGGGTTTAGTTAGAGTCTGCCCGAGATCCGATTTGACATGGTCTCGGGGTCTTCATCAATCAAGCCAGATGTCCGATCTGTGGGTGTGTTCGTCTCTGAGCTCAAAACCGAATCCGAGGTATGACATGCACTATGGTCCTGAGTTGGGATCGAATCTGAGATCTGCACAAAAAGTCAATGTTGTCTTTGGCCTGGTCTGATACCTAGCCCAAAAATGTCAGCTCTTCATGGGCATCCACGATGTATTCCAGGTTCCCGAATCTAATGATCCGCCCTGGAGCTAAAATTTTGATCTGGCCAAGGTGGCCAGCCGAATCGCCGTGAAGTGAGATGCCACCGAAGATGAAAAGTTGCCCCGGCTAAAACGTCATGCTGCAGCCGACGCTATCGTGGATCTGGAGGCAAGCTATCGAGCCGCCTCGAGCACATAGAGGTACCTTCATGGGCCACCAATGACAGAGTTGAATCAGGCAGATCTCGGGTAGGGGGTTCCGAGCTGGTTGTCTTGGCACGATAGTAACATGACATAGAGAGACACGATGTTTACCCAAGTTCGGGCCCTCTCGAAGAGGTAAAACCCTATGTCTTGCTTTCTTTGTATTGATTGTGGATGGGGTACAGAGTACATGTTGATCTACCTCGAGATCGTGTATGAATGAGTTGTCCTCTATGGTCTAAACCCCTCGTTTTATATAGACACCGGGGGTACCCAGTGTTGTAGAAACATAGTAGAAAATAAAAAAAATCTCCCTATGATCAACCAGGAACACTATGAAGACACGCTAACGGTTGGGATCACGATAGTTACTGTCACCGAGTTGTAGCGGAAGAAGAACGCGATGATGTCGATCGTACTTGGAGTCCCTCGAAACGTAGATGAACGATCCCACGAACCGTGATCCCTCGAACTAAAGACTAAAAGCACGTCCTCTCTACCTGATTGCAAGTGTGCAGTCTTCATGATCTGGCAGCGCTTCGCCGTCCAGAGCTAATCGTCGTCGGAGAATTAGAGGGAGAAGATTAGAACCACACCGGGCTTCTAATTGTGAGGATTAGAGGAACTAGACCTAGCTCTAATTAGTCAACTAGGACCAACTAGAACTAGAACTAGAAGAACTAGAGGAGGTGTCACGCCCAAAATGTGGTACTATCCTCACGACGGCTCGAGGGCCTCGATAAGGATAGAAGCGCATTTTGGGTCGCTTCGCAAGAATGGAAATCTTCACAATACATGGAAAGAAGAGATGAGTATATGGAGTTGGCTTACACTCGCCACATGCTATAACATAAATATCTCAATACATCACAATCATCATATAGAAGAGCAGGATCCGACTACGGATGAAATCAAACGAAAAAGAAGACGACGTCCACCCTTGCTAATCCCAGGCTGCCGACCTGGAACCCATCCTATGATCGATGATGAAGAAGAAGAACTCCAAATAGAACAATCATCGCTCTCATGTCAAAGCATCGCATTACCTGTACCTGCATCTGTTGTTGTAGAAATTTGTGAGCCACGGGGACTCAGCAATCTCCTTACCAAGGGTATAAAGACTAGCAAAGCTTAATGGGTGAGGTATGGTGAAGTGGTGAGGTTGCAGCAGCACTAAGCATTTTATCTGGCTAACTTGCGAGTACAAGAATAAGAAGAGTGAACTGCGCATGAACGGACGTGAGCTAGTAATGATCAAGAAGTGATCATGAACACCTATTTACGAGTCAAACATAACCCCACCGTGTTCTCTTCCTGAACTCCCTCGAAAAGAGGTGGTCAGGGTTACACACATGGTTGGTGTATTTTATTTGGGTTTACTTCAAGTTTTCTATTATCGGGTATTATAAAATTTCCAAGTTCCCACATAACCGCGGGCACGACTTCCAGAAAAATTTAACCCTACAGGCTGCTCCAACTCATCCATCACAAACTAGCCACAAGATGCGGTGGAAAACCTCAACCGCGGGATAGCTCATAGTATCCTCGTAATCCCAGTGCACAAGATGTTCATTAAAGGTAAAACAAATCTAGCAAGACCGCCCGACAGGCCAGATCCCGATAGGAGCCGCATGTATCTCGTTCTCAAGGCACTACCAGATGGGACTAGCTACGATTTTAGCAAATCCCTAAGTTTCCCCGAGGCGGCCCCGCAAGTAGCCCGTTTTGGACCAACACTCATGAGGAGCACTGGCCCGGGTTGTTCATTAATTATCCACAGGGTCCGAAAAGTCCCTATGCAAGTTCATTAGTTATTAGCAAATGTAGTACCAATGTTGGGCCTTGCCGGAAGAGTTTTATCCTAAAATGAAAATCAAGGGGGTCCCCATAACAACCCCAAGCATGTTAGGAGCGCTCGATATGGAACATAACACCGGTACTCAGAAACTAAGGCGACAAGAGTGGAACAAAACACCAAGCAAAAGGCCAAGCCTACCACCCTTTACCAAGTGTATATATGCATTATATTAAATAACAAGAATAATTTGATATCTCAACATATCCATGTTATCACATCAATCCACCTGCACGTGTAATGCAATGCTATAAGAGGGACTGAGCAAGCGGTAACTTAGCCAAACAACGGTTTGCTAGGATGTGAAGGGCTAGAGGCTTATCATGGCATTTTGGGAGGCTTGACAAAAAGTGGTAGGTAGCGAGACATAGCGATAGAAACGAGACAACTAGCATAGAAATGATAGTAGTGGTATCCAGGGTAATGATCATCTTGCCTGAAATCCCGCTTGGAAGAAGAACAAATCCGTAAAGTAGACGAACGGGCGTAGTCAATCGAATCCTCACACTCCGAATCGGTTTCGGAACTGTAGCGAGAAGAAGCAATCCAGAAACAAACAAATGACACGATAAACACCACAACATATTCATGACATGATGCACAAACAAGGATGATGCATGTCAAGTTTAAATATGCAAGGCATGGCAAAGCACAACAATCAACTACTACAAATTAAGTGTAGTTCAATATGCAACGAGTTGCATATTGACGAAACTCCATATTCAAATATTTAGTTCACTCTCGTTTAGGCACGCAACAAGTTTAAATGTTATTTATCATGGTAAGAGGTGAAGCATACTTAAACTATCTATCTAGGCATTTTAAATGAGGCTGGAAACAACATATAGCATTTCCGAAACGACCCCATATGTAATTTTCGAAATTGGTACTGTTCTGCCCTAAACACAATTTTATTATTGTTAAATAGGAAAAATAATGCCACCATGTTAATCTACTCGCTCTTCTAAGCAATTTACATATATAGTTCATTTAATTCGGAGCTACGGTTATTAAGATATGAAATAAAACGTTTTAGCATGCTATTAGGCAATTTTAATTCAAACAACAATTTAAATGTTTTTAACATGCATGCGGATGACATATTCAAGTTATATGAAAATTTTATGAAAAATATGAACATATAATATGATACGGGGCATGTGTCGCCATGACGGAAAGAATTAGGTGCCACGGCGACGAAAACAAAAAGGTGCCAGGGCAATGTTCCGGTTCTGGTAACTCAATGAGATGACGGTGCAAAAGAACAAGTGTGTGCGAAACATGCAAGAATTACAGGGAGTGACCCCGGTTATCGGGTATCCCACGTGGCATGGCAATTGAGAAGTGTGCAAGTATTCAATTCGGACATGGTGCAAACATGGACATCTCATACAAGACATGCATTCATCCATGAGCTGTCGTCTCAAATTGTTATACCTTGAAGCGTGTAGGCGAGGCGGAAGCAGTTCGGTGCGGTGTAGAGGTTCACGGGTCATCGAGAGAAGTAGGCGTTCAAGGTTTGTCGTGAAAGTAGTGGTACACGTCGAGGGTAGTTGTACACTTGAGGGTCTTCGGTGACACTAGTGGTACATGCGGTCTTCGGAATGGTCATCGAGGTTTTGGTCTTGCGAGACTTGATGTCCGTGTAGTCAATCTTGGTGTTCTGCGGAACTTGGGGGGTCCAGGGTACTTGGTGAATCCAGCGGCATGACTTGGCAAACCAAAATAGTACAAGGTGAGATACACAAGCACGGTAGTCTTCGGACTTGGACTCCATGTAGACAAATTTGACGAGTTCGAGTCTCTGTTGGTGGCGAGGAAAGGCTGACGAGTGAGCTGGAACATGGAGCAGCAGGGGCCGTGGTGGAGACACTATATGCTTGGGCACGACAACCATGGCGGAAGCGACAAAGTAGGGGAGGCGAGCAGCGTAGGCAGCAACAGCAAGTAGCGACGGCATCAGTTTTGGCAGGGCAAGGCATGGGGCAACGCAAGGTGAGCATGTGGCGAGCAGGGGAGGGGCGCGACCATGGCAAGGAGGTAGCTCGCAGCGGAGGCAGGAGCTTGAACCGGTCATGGCCGAGGTGGCTTGTGTGAAGGCAGGTCGGGACGGGCGGCGCACGGGTGGAGTCGGAGGGGGTGAGGACTGCCTAGGATCGCCGACCAGCAGGACGCCATGACCGGAGGTGGAGCTACTGGTCATCGGCGCATGGCTGAGCAGCGGATGCAAGAAGTGGATAGCGTCGGCCTTGGCATGAAGCAGGGGAGGCGGAGCTTTCATGGCGAGACGACCATGGCTGGCCTCGGGGCGGGGCGACGAAGAAGAGGACCAAGGGCGTGGCGGTGATACGTCTCCAACGTATCTATAATTTTTTATTGTTTCGTGCTATTATATTACCATTCTAGGATACTTTTTAAGCAATTACTTGTTGTTTTATATTATTTTTGAGCACTAAGCTATTAACCCAGTGCCAAGTGCCAGTTGCTGTTTTCTGCGTGTTTTTGGCTTTTCAGGAATAATTTGCCAAACGAATTCCAAATACCCCAAAACTTTTTGATGATTTTTTCTGGACCAAAATAAGACTTGGAAGCTTCGGAGGAAGACCAGAGGGCACACGAGGTGCCCCCAAGCCATCAGGGCGTGTCCAGGGGGGTGGTCGTGCCCTGATAGCTTGGGGCCACCTTCCCGGCCCTCTGGCATCGTTCTCTGGCCTATAAATTCTCTAATATCTGGAAAACCCTAGAGAGCCTCCCGAAACACTTTTTCTGCCGCTGCAAGTCTCTGTTCCGCCGTGTGCCCATCTGGAGCCCTGTTCCAGTGCCCTGCCGGAGGGGGGATTGATCACGGAGGGCCTCTACATGAACATTGCTGCTCCCATGGTGATATGTGAGTAGTTCACCGCAGACCTACGGGTCCGTAGTTAGTACCTAGATAGCTATCTATCTCTCTATGTTCTTCATTGCCAAGATCACCGCTATTCCCGCGGTGATCTATCTTATGTAATCAATCTTTGCGGTGTGTTTGTTGGGATCCGATGAATTGTGGGTTTATGTTCAGATTATTCATGAAAAGATATTGAATACTTGCTAGTATTTCATTTACATGATTGTTATAGCTTCGTAATGCTCTCCGATCTATCGGTTTGGTTTGGCCAACTAGATTGATTTATCTTCAAGTGGGAGTGGTGCGTTGTAGTGGGTTCAATCTTGCGGTGCTCAATCCCAGTGACAGAAAGGGACATGACTCGTATTGTATTGCTGCCACTAATGGTAAAATGATGGGGTTTATTCATATTTATTGTATTTACTTTGTCTACATCATGTCATCATCCTCCAAGCATTACTCCGTTTTTACTTAATACTCTAGATGCATGCTGGATAGCGGTCGATGGGTGCAGTAATAGTAGTAGATGCAGGCAGGAGTCGGTCTACTTGTTTATGGACGTGATGCCTATATACATGATCATTGCCATGAATAAATATTGCATAACTATGCGCTTTTATATCAATTGCCCAACAGTAATTTGTTTACCCACCATATCCTTCTTCGAGAGAGAAGCCTATATACATGATCACAATTATATTTACAAAAACTCTAAATACCTTGATGTCATTATTTAATTTCTTTTTATTTACAATTATATTTATCAAATTATCTATCTATCACTACTTATCACTTGCAAGTAACGAGTTCAAGGGGATTGACAACCCTCTTGCCCGCGTTGGGTGCAAGTGTTTGCTCTTTTCTGCGTAGGCGCTGAAGACAGGAATTTGCATGGTTCTCCTATCGGTTCGATACCTTTGGTTCTCACTGAGGGAAATAATTACCTTTGCTTTGCTGCATCATCCCCTCCTCTTCGGGCAAAATTCCAACGCGGTTTACAAGTATCATGCGGCTCTGTGTGTGCGGCGCAAGAGTGAGAATAGGGGATCGGGGACAGAGAGAGAGAGAGATGGGGATTGGGCTCCCTGGTGTGGGAGTGAGGGAAGGTGGCGGCGCCTATCGGGAGGGACGAAGGGATAAAGGTAGAGGGTGAGGGATGGGAGTCGTGCACGGTGAGGGCTAGGGTTCGAGAGGTGGGGGCGTGACTGGGCCTAATGGGCCGGCTTGACTGGACTGGGTTGGCTCCTTTGTTTAATACTCTTTGTTCTTCTATTTACCAAAAAGAAAAACATTGAAGAAAACAGAAGGAGAGTGAGGGAAAGAATTTGGGCATGCAAGTAAATTTCCCGGACTAAAAAAAATGAGTTTGATCCAAGAAAAATATAAGTGGGCATGATTGCAGGAATTAAATTCAAACTCAGGTGAATTTAATTCAAATGGGTTTGAACTAGGTCTAGGTTTAGAAGTCTCCTAGAAATGATGAGAATCTTTGTGGAGCTTGGGAAGGTTACAAAAGGAATTATGGGCAAAGTTTTGAGACCAAACTTGAAGTGGAAAAAGGCATGGACATTTATTATGCAAGTGTGTTGGTTGATTCCCAAATTAATGGAATATTTATTGTAGCTCCCTAAAATATTGGGAGGATATTTTATAAGTTATAAAGAGAAATCACCATGTGAAGTTCCCTCGATTTAAATCGATCAAAGATCCATACCGTTTATTTATTTGAGTTAAAAAATAATGACATGATGGCATGATGACATGATGAATGCAATAAACAAATAAATCATAAGTGTGATAACAAAAATAAAAGGAAGGCATCTGGAGCGTCGGTCTCGGGCTGTTACAGGAGGCTTCAAAACTTGTGTGTCTCAAAGGTGCAAAAGCCTCTAGTATATATAGGTTGGAGGGGGAGGGGGAGGCAGCCACCAAGGAGTGAAAGCCTCCTTGGGGCGCCGGCCAAAGGGGGGAGGAATTGGACTCATCCCCTAGTAGGATTCGCCCCCCCCCCCCCCCAAGGAAAGGGGACGCCTCCTCCACTTGGGCCCTTCTGGCCCAAGTTGCCTTCCACCTCACGGCCTTTCTAGGCCCGTTGATATTTAATTAAATATGAAATTGTTCAAAATACTTTCAGAAAATTATATATATAATTTTACATCCCCGAAAACATTTTCCATCTATATATATTTATTTTTAATACATGGTATTGCCAGATACTCTCTGAAACCCATCCGATGATCCCAGAACGCTTCCGGATCCTCTCGAAACTATTATGAGTATTAATGAAACAATTTCATAAATAAATCCTCGATACTCTCATCCTACTAACACTCAGCAGATCATGATTACCTTAGCTTGTAATCTCGTAGGTTCGGTAGCTCATAGACATGAACGAAACTCCTTCCTTCAATGACCGATAGCGGAACCGTGGACGTCCATATCGACCCTTATGAGTACATGAATAATATTCGAGTGAACCATTGGTTAACATGTGACATTCCGTTTGCTTGGCGATACTTTACAAGGTTCGAGAATCATCGGTATTCTCTTGAGTCATTCACATGCGCATTATGCCGTTTTTCTTGTTATGGGCTTTGTTCTTACTTCTCATTGATATGTTCTAGTATCCCCATGACATAGTCACTTGTGTATCGCCAGACAATGATAGATGTCGTCACACTCAGAGGGCCCTAAGAATATCTCTCCATAGTCGGAGGTGCAAATCCCACTCGAGCTATCTAGTCCCTCGTCAAACTTTCAGATGAACCCGTAAGTTGTCGTTATGGTCACCTAGTTACACATGACGTTTGAGCAACCCCAAATCTCATCGTACGGTGAGAAGTGACTATGATACTCTCGTGGTCTATGGAACATAAGACACATATTAACACTCGATGTTATACGAATTGATTTCAAACGATATTATCTCAAAGCATAACAAACAAGTTTTGGGTCGATTCAACATGATCGTTATTCTAACGTCATACTCTCAATGTTGTTTTAGGACTATCATTACACTTAACGATATCCTAAGATCCAGAAAACATGATCACTAACAATAGTTGAGCCAGTCTTAGCGGCAATACTAGGAACCTTTATTTTACTGTTTATCATTTGATGACTCACAAGTATAGGGGATCAATCGTAGTCCTTTCAATAAGTAAGAGTGTTGAACCCAACGAGGAGCAGAAGGAAATGACAAGCGGTTTTCAGCAAGGTATTCTCTACAAGTGTTGTAAGTAACTATGATAGATAGTTTTGTAGCAAGATTATTCGTAACAAGTGGCAATGGTAACAAAGGTGCAGCAAGGTGGCCCAATCCTTTTTATAGCAAAGGATAAGTGATACGTCTCCAACATATCTATAATTTTTGATTGGTCCATGTTGATATATTATCATTCTAGGATACTTTTTGGGTGTTTATTTACCAATTTATAATATTTTTGAGCACTAACCTATTGACCCAGTGCCCAGTGCGAGTTGCTGTTTTCTGCATGTTTTTCACTTTTCAGGTTTACAGTACTAAACGAAGTCCAATTGCCACGAAACTTTTTGATGATTTTTTCTGGACCAAAAGAAGACCTGGGAGATTCGGAAGGAAGCCGGGAGCCACACTAAGGCCCCACAAGCCAACAGGGCGCGCCCTGGGGGGGTCGCGCCCTGATGGCTTGTGGCCCCTGGCGGCTCCCCCGACCTCGTTCTATGGCCTATAAATTCTCATATATCGTGAAAACCCTGGAGGCAGTCCCGAAACCCTTTTTACGCCGCCGCAAGTCTCTGTTCCGTCGTGAGGCCATCTGGAGCTCTGTTCCGACACCCTGCGGGAGCGGGGATCGATCCCGGAGGGCCTCTTCATCAACCTTGTTGTCCTCATGATGATGTGTGAGTAGTTCACCACAGACCTACGGGTCCATAGCTAGTAGCTAAATGGGAATCTCTCTATCTCTTGATCATCAATACAATGATCATCGCATCTTCGCTTTGATCTATCTGATGTAATCCTTTTGTGCGGTGCGTTTGTTGGGATCCGATGAATTATGGGTTTATGTTCAGATTATTCATGAAAAGTATTTGACTCACCTCTGATATATATTATGATTCTTATTTTCATGATCATTATAGCTTCGTAATTCTCTCTGATCTATTGATTTGCTTTGGCCAAGTAGATTGATCTTTCTTCAGTGAGAGAGGTGTGTTGTAGTAGGTTCAACCTGACGAGTTTCTATATCCCAGTGACAGAAGGGGACAAGTTGCGTCTTTGTGTTGTTGATACTAAGGATAACACGATGGGGTTTATTCATATTGCTTGAGTTTACTTTGTCTACATCATTTCATCGTTCTCCATGCATTACTCTGTTTTACTTAATACTCTAGATGCATGCTGGATAGCGGGCGATGAGTGGAGTAATAGTAATAGGTGCAGGCAGGAGTCGGCCTATTTGTTTATGGACGTGATGCCTATATACACATGATCATTGCCATGAAAATCGCATACCTATTCGCTTTTCTATCAATTTCCCAATAGTAATTTGTTACCCACCGTATGTTGCCTACATGAGAGATGCCGCTAGGGAAAACTATGCCCCCCGGGTCTATTCACTTATAAATTCACAAACTCTACTATTACCTTGCTGCCTTTATTTGTATTTTATTTGTATTTTGCAATTTACAATTATCTACAATTATCTACACAACTCATTTGCTTGCAAATGACGAGATTAAGGGGAATTGACAACCCTGTTGCCCGCGTTGGGTGCAAGTTGTTTGCTCTTTTGTGTGCAGTCGCTAAAGACGGTTGAGGGTTGATATTCCTATTGGTTCGATAAACCTTGGTTTCGTAACTGAGGGAAATACTTACCCACTTTGTGCTGCAATTACTCGTTCCTCTTCACAAAAAACCCAACGTAGATCACAAGTACCAGGAAGGATTTCTGGCGCCGTTGCCGGGGAATATCTCACCAACTATCAAGTAACTTCACACAAATTATCATTCACTTGTTCATCTTTTATTCGTTGTTATATTTATTTTGTTTCATAAAAATCAAAAATACAAAAATATTTGTCTTTGCTTGTCACTAGTTTTCTTGTTTCAAGTCATGGCTAGTTCTTCTTCTGCTCGCGTTACACCCAATAATGATGTAGTCAATTTAAACAAAGGGGAGGAGAAAGTTTGAAATATGCATGGTATAGGCTTTGCTTCGCTCAAAATAAAGCAACTAACAAGTTATCCACCACTACCTTGCTTCATAATTTTTATGTTGGTGTGACAACTTAGTATTGGTTTGTCCTTGACACCATCACCGGTGGGAACTTCTTAATGTGTCACACCTTGGATGCTTATAACGCAATTGAAATTCTTGTTGGGGCACCACCCGTTATCGTTAATGAAACTAGTTTGACCTTGGAACATGTTATGCTAAGGCTTGATGTTATTGAAAAGAAAATGACCACGAATGAACCAATTGAGGAGTTAGATAAAAAACTTCATAATCATATCACTCAATTTGGGTCACAAGTAGGAATGATTTTGAAAGCTTTAAAGGAAAAGGACACTATTATTAATGAGAGGATAGAACAGGGCTTGAATAGAATTGATAAAATGGAGGAGGTCATTGACAAAGTAGGTTCCGCTTTCACACCTCCTAAAACTAATGCCAGTACCTCTCGAAACAAAAGCCCCAAGTTCCCCAAGTTCATATATATTCCGAAGAGCATTAGTACACCTCCTACCAAAAGAAACGAAGACCTAAAAATGATTAGTGTTCATCCCAACATTATAAACCTAATTAAAAATCCTATTTCCAAGCCTCCTATTCTCCCTATTATCCATGGTTATGTTATTGAGGAGCTTGATGTCAAAGATGACAATACTTGAAACTATGCATTATGCCTAGCTAGGGGCTTAAAACAATAGCGCTTGTTGGGAGGCAACCCAATAGTTATATTTATTTTTGCTTTATACTTTATGTTTGCTTTTGATAACATGATTATTGCATCTGTAATGATTATGTTTTTGTGTTTTAATTAGTGTTTGTGCCAAGTAAAGCCTTTGGGATGACTCACAAGATGAGTAGAATAGATGCTGAAACAAAACAGAAACTTTTGACTCCAGTACAGGAAATTTAATTTTTTACTAGAGTGTGATAATGATCTGAATTTTTCACACAATATTGCTATAAAAAAAATTCGAGGTTGTCCTAATTTTTTAGAATTTCTAGAGTTACAGAAGTATAGGTTCTCTACAGATTTCTACAGACTGTTCTGTTTTAGACAGATTCTGTTTTTGCTTGCATAGTTTGCTTGTTTTGATTATGCCATGGATTGTATCGGGGGGGGGGGGATAAGCCATGGAGAAGTTAGAATACATTACTTGTTATGAAATTATGAAATAATAATCAATTTATAACAGTACCTAAAGTATTCAATATGTTTCTTATACTAACGGATCTCACGAAGTTTTGTTGAGTTTTGTGTGATTGAAGTTTTCAAGTTTTGGGTGTTATCACGATGGACAAAGGAATAAGGAGCAGAAAGAGCCTAAGCTTAGGTATGCCCAAGGCACCCCAAGGTAATATTATAAGGAAGACTCAAGCGTCTAAGCTTGGGGATGCCCCGGAAGGCATCCCCTCTTTCGTCTCAATCCATTGGTATGTCACTTGAAGCTACATTTTTATTCATAACATGGTATGAGTTTTGCTTGGAGTGTCGTTTGTTTTTGTTTGCTTTTACTGGTTTTCCACAATCATCGTTTGCTGGACACACCTATTTGAGAGAGACACGCCTTCATCATAATTTGTTAGAATACTCTATGTGCTTCACTTATATCTTTTGAGCTTAGTAGTTGCTCTAGTACTTCACTTATATCTTTTTGAGCACGGTGGTGTGTAGATTTTATAGAAATAATTTCACTCTCGCTCTTCACTTATATTTGTTTGAGAGTTAATAAATAGTGACGGCAATTTGCATGGGTCATAAGACTAGTCCAAAAATAGGTATTCAATGAGTGATAGTCAAAACCATCATGTAGCACATATAGAGAAATTGTGGGTTAATGATATTGATGTGGTAATATGAAAAAGGCGTGAGTTCATAATTGTTGATTCATAGTGTCAAAAATGGCGGATCTCGTAGTAGGGGTCCTAAGCTAGGCGTCATGGAGCGATGGTAACATGGACACAGGATTTTACCCAGGTTCGGGCTCTCTCAAGGAGATAATACCCTACGTCCTGCTTTTGATTGTATTGATATGGGGATAGTACATAGTATAGATATCTACCACGAGATTGTTGTAATGAATATGAGATTGAGGTTGTATATTGACTAGCCTGGCCCTGGTTTATATAATGCACCGCATGCCTAGGGTTTAGAGAAGTCCTTGTCTTGTGCGCCAAGTCTTGTGGAATCTCCCTTGTATGCATCATGGGCCGCCCGAAGTGGCCCATTAGTGAATCGCCCTGGGGGTCCTCGGCCCAACCCACTGGTCGGGAGACGACGTGGTGAGTACCCCCTAGTCCAAGACGCCGTCAGTAGCCCCCTAAACCGGTCTTCAAGTTGAGGATGCTCCTCGGTTCTTCCGAACAGCTCTTTGTCTTCGATCGTCAGTCTTGAAAACTGGTTCAACAAATCTTCCCAACTTCGATCTTGAGGATCGCCGAGCTGAATCCGAAGAGTTCACACGTCGGGCATCCGAGGAGCCCTTTAAGTTTTTGGCTTTTATCGATGCCTTGTTATTTTTTACGCCACACCTCGGGTTTGAAGTGTTTCCCGTGCGGTGGTGTCCTCTTGCGTCCGAGCTCCAACACCGAACTGCATCCGAGGTGCCTTTTTTGCATCCGAGTCCCAACGTCGGACTGTGTCCAAGCTCCAACGCTGGACTGTGTTCGAGCTCCAACGCCGAACTATATCTGAGGTGTCATAGATTACCTCGGTCTTGAAAAAGTTGAAGGAGTTCATCCGAGCTTAATGCCGAAAATAGTGTTTTATGGAGCCAGCCATTCGCATCCAAGCTTTATGTCGGATTGCTTCCGAGGTGGTGCACTACCCCGGTCTTGGGCTGCTTTTTGCGGAATTTATTTCCGATCACTGCAATTTATTTACTACCGAGATTTATGGCCAGTAGCCCTCAAGGTGTGTGTCGGTCTATAACCCGAGATGCACCTGAAGGAAAAAATAATAATAATCAAAATAAAACCACTGATCCCAGTAGCCCCTGAGACTTAGGTCAATTTCAAAAATCGGCCTGAGGATCAAGTTCTTGCTCGGCGGCATACGTTAGGGATGGAAACGCGGTACGCAGTAGTTTCCGAGACTCGGGTTGGGTGCGGCCGACCAACCGGAGGATCGAATCTCCTCGAAAATCATATTGCATTTTGGATTGGCCGCATTGAATAGGCACTGCAGTAGCCCCTGAGCCTTAATTTGGGCACGGGTGGTCGAATTAAGGATCAATATTTGTTTGACACAAACTTTGTTACGTTTGACACAATTGATGTGTAATGATTCTATGTATCCAAGTACTTTACATCATTAATGCTCAGATTCGCATTGTACAAGACTTTGCTGACCGACCATCGGCTTCAACCTCCTTGGCCAGTAGCCGAGGAGTGTTTATCCTACTTTATAAAGCCTTTATAAGGGCAAAGATTTACAGCAAACAAGGCAATCCGGCCATACGGTTTTATAAACAAAGGTACGCGGAGAGATATGTTATATTACTACTTAACGTAAGAAACATCTTCCGGGAAAAATAGTTCATTTATAAGTTCCTTTTCCCAGGATATCATGTTGACCATGATCGTGAAACCTCAACTCTGATAAATGTGGGACGAAAATATTGAGGATTTAGTTTGGGGAATGTTCCCAAACTCTGTGGTCTTTAATGAACCGAAATTTTCACTTCCGTCATTGCCGACCAATTATATTCTTAAGATGGCTAGCTTGTTGGAAATATGCCCTAGAGGCAATAATAAAAGTAGTTATTATTATATTTCCTTGTTCATGATAATCATTTATTATCCATGCTATAATTATATTGATTGGAAACACTGATACATGTGTGGATACATAGACAACACTGTGTCCCTAGTATGCCTCTAGTAGACTAGCTTGTTGATCAAAGATGGTCAAGGTTTCCTAGCCATAGACATGAGATGTCATTCGATAACAGGATCACATCATTAGGAGAATGATGTGATGGACAAGACCCAAACTATGATCGTAGCATATGATCATGTCAGTTTATTGCTATTGTTTTCTGCATGTCAAGTATCTGTTCCTATGACCATGAGATCATGCAACTCACTGACACCGGAGGAATACCTTGTGTGTATCAAACGTCACAACGTAACTGGGTGACTATAAAGATGCTCTACAGGTATCTCTGAAGGTGTCTGTTGAGCTGGCATGGATCGAGACTGGGATTTGTTACTCCGTATGACGGAGAGGTATCTCAGGGCCCACTCAGTAATACAACATCACAATAAGCCTTGCAAGCAATGTGACTAAAGTGTTAGCCACGGGATCTTGTATTACGGAACGAGTAAAGAGACTTGCCGGTAACGAGATTGAACTAGGTATAGAGATACCGACGATCGAATCTCGGGCAAGTAACATACCGAAGAACAAAGGGAACAGCGTATGGAATTAACTGAATCCTTGACATAGAGGTTCAACCGATAAAGATCTTCGTAGGATATGTAGGAACCAATATGGGCATCCAGGTCCCGCTATTGTTTATTGACCGTAGAGGTGTCTCGGTCATGTCTACATAGTTCTCGAACCCGCAGGGTCTGCACACTTAACGTTTGGTGACGTTTCGGTAGTATTGGGTTATGTATGTTGGTGACCGAAGGTTGTTCGGAGTCCCGAATGAGATCCCGGATGTCATGAGGAGCTCCGGAATGGTCCGGAGGTAAATATTGATATATAGGAAGTCCCGTTTTGGCCACCGGAAAAGTTTCGGGTATTTCCGGTAGTGTACCAGGAGTGCCGGAGGGCCATCGGGAGGGGCCACCCACACCGGGAGGCCACATGGGACTGAGAGGTGTTGCACCAGCCCTTAGTGGGCTGGGCTAACCAGCCCCACAAGGCCCATGCAGCTAGGAAGGTGGGAAAGGAAAAAAGTCCAAGTGGGGAAGGTAAACTCCAAGTAGGAAAGGAGTCCTACTAGGAGTAGAATTGGAGGTGGATTCCTCCACCTCCACCTGGTTCGGCCGACCCCTAGGGGGAGTCCTAGGGCGGTTGCCTCCTTCCCCTCCCTCCTATATATACTAGAGGAATAGAGACCCCAAATCACAAGTCCACGTGCTAGTTCTCTATTCCCTAGTTCCTCCAACAAATAGATTCCGACGGTGCTTAGGCGAAGCCCTGCCGGAATAGTTCCACCACCACCGTCGCCGCGCCGTCGCGCTGCCGGAGAACTCATCTACCTCTCCGCTCCCTCTTGCTGGATCAAGAAGGCGGAGATCGTCATCGAGCTGTACGTGTGCTGAACGCGGAGGTGCCGTCCGTTCGGCGCTAGATCGTGATTGGATTGCGGGACGACTAGCGATTTGGATCTCGAATACGTTCGACTACATCAACCGAGTTTCTTAACGCTTCCCGCTTAGCGATCTACAAGGGTATGTAGATCATCTCTCCCTCTCGTAGATGCTCATCACCATGGATAGATCTTGCGTGTGCGTAGGAAATTTTTTGTTTCCCATGCAACTTTCCCCAGCAGTGGTATCAGAGCTAGGTCTATGTGTAGATGAGATCACGAGTAGAACACAAAGGAGTTTGTGGGCATTGATATTCAGATTGCTTCCTCCCTTGGTCTTTTCTTGATTCGGCGGTAATGTGGGATGAAGCGGCCCGGACCAACCTTACTCGTACGCTTATGAGAGACCGGTTCCATCAACTGACATGTAACTTTGTTGCATAAAGATGGCTGGCGGGTGTCTGTTTCTCCCACTTTAGTTGGATCGGATTCGAAAAAGGTGGTCCTTGAGAAGGTTGAATAGCAATTTGTGTATCACCGTTGTGGTTTTTGCGTAGGTAAGAATCGTTCTTGCTAGATACCCGTAGCAGCCACGTAACACATGCAACAACAATTAGAGGACGTCTAACTTGTTTTTGCAGGGTATGTTGTGATGTGATATGGCCAATTACATGATGAGATATATGTGATGTATGAGATGATCATGTATTGTATAGAATATCACGACTTGCATGTCGATGAGTATGGCAACCGGCATGAGCCATAGGGTTGTCTTTAATTTATTTTCGCAGTTTTGCTTTACTTTATCGCTATGAGTTAGCAATAGTCGTAGAAGCAACAGTTGGCGCGACAACCTCATGGCGACACGTTGATGGAGATCAAGATGATGGAGATCATGGTGTCATGCCGGTGACGATGGAGATCATGCCGGTGCTTTGGAGATGGAGATCAAAAGCACAAGTTCATGGCCATATCATGTCACTTATGATTTGCATGTGTTGTTAATCCTTTTATGCATCTTATTTTGCTTAGGACGACGGTAGCATTATAAGGTGGTCCCTCACTAAAATTTCAAGATAAAATTGTGTTCTCCCCGAGTGTGCACCGTTGCGAAAGTTCGTCGTTTCGAGACACCACATGATGATCGGGTGTGATAGACTCTACGTTCGCATACAACAGGTGCAAGCCAGTGTTGCACAAGCGGAACACTCGGGTTAAACTTGACGAGCCTAGCATGTACAGACATGGCCTCGGAACACAAGAGACCGAAAGGTCGAACATGAGTCATATAGTAGATATGATCAACGTGAAGATGTTCACCATTGAAACCACCTCATCTCACGTGATTATCGGACTTGGGTTGGTGAATTTGGATCATGTGACACTCGAATGACCGGAGGGATGTCAATTTGAGTGGGAGTTTTTAAGTAATATGATTAACTAAACTCATTATCATGAACATAGTCAAAATGTCTTTGCAAATTATCTTGTAGATTACTAGCTCGCGCTGTAGCTCCCTTGAATTTTTATATGTTCCTAGAGAAATAGAGTTGAAAGATGATGGTAGCAATAATGCGGACTAGGTCCGTGATTTGAGGATTGTCCTCATTGCTGCACAGAAGGCTTATGTCCTTAATGCACCGCTCGGTGCGCCACCCCCTCAAGCATCGTCTGTAGATGTTGTGAACATCTGACAAGCACGTTCTGATGACTACTTGATAGTTCAGTGCGTCATGCATTACGGCTTAGAATTGAGGCTCCAAAATGTTTTGAACGTCATGGAACATATGAGATGTTCTAAGAGCTGAAATTGGGATCTCAGGCTCGTGCCCGTGTTGAGAGGTATGAGGCCTCCAACAAGATTCTTTGCCTGCAAGATGAAGGAGAATAGCTCAATCGGTGAGCATGTGCTCAGATTGTATGGGTGCCACAATCGCTTGAATCGAGTGGGAGTTGATCTTCCAGATAATATAGTGATTGATATAGTTCTCCAAGTCACTGTCACTAAGCTACTAGAGCTTCGTGATGAACTATAAAATGCCAGGGATGGAAATAATGATCCCCGAGCTATTCACGATGTTTGACACCGCGAAGGTAGAAATCAAGAAGAGCATCAAGTGTTGATGGTTAGTGAAACCACTAGTTTCGAGAAGGGCAAGGGCAAGGAGGGAAACTTCATGGATGGCAAGTCAGTTGCTGCTCCAGTGAAGAAATCCAAGGTTGAACCCAAACCCGAGACTAAGTGCTTCTATTATGAGGAGAACGGTCGCTAAAGCGGAACAACCCTAGATACTTGGTAGATAAGAAGGCTGGCAACGTCGACAGAAGTATATTTGATATACGTGTTATTGATGTGTACCTTACTAGTACTCCTAGTAGCACCTGGGTATTGGATACCGGTTCGGTTGCTAAATGTTAGTAACTCGAAATAAAAGCTACGGAATAAACAGAGGCTAGCTAAGGGTGAGGTGACGATGAGTGTTGGAAGTGTTTCCAAGGTTGACGTGATCACCATCGCACGCTCTCTCTACCTTCGGGATTAGTGATGAACCTAAATAAATGTTATTTGGTGTTTGCGTTGAGCATGAACGTGATTAGATCATGTTTATTGCAATACGGTTATTCATTTAAGTTAGAGAATAATGGTTATTCTGTTTACATAAATAATACCTTCAATGGCCATGCACCCAATGAGAATTGTTTATTGAATCTTGATCGTTGTGATACACATGTTCATGATATTGATGCCAAAAGATACAAAGTTAATAATGATAGTACCACATACTTGTGGCACTGCCGCTAAATGTCATATTGGTGTAAAGCGCATGAAGAAACTCCATGCTGATGGATCTTTGGACTCATTCGATTTTGAATCGGTTGAGACATGCAGACCATGCCTCATGGGCAAGATGACTAAGACCTCGTTTTCCGGTATGATGGAGCGGGCAAGTGACTTATTGGAAATGATACATGTTGATGTATTCGGTCCAATGAGTGTTGTAGCGTGCGGTGGATATCGTTATTTTCCTACCTTCACTAATGATTTGAGTAGATATGGGTATATTTACTTAATGAAACACAAGTCTGATACGTTTAAAAAGTTCAAACAAATTCAGAGTGAAGTTTGAGATTATCGTGACAAGAAGATAAAATGTCTACGATATGATCGTGGAGGTAAATATCTGAGTTACGAGTTTGGTATATAACTTAAGACAATGTGGAAGTTGTTTCACAACTCACTCCACCTGGAACACCATAGTGTGATGGTGTGTCCGAACGTCGTAGTCGTGCTCTATTGGATATGGTGCGTACTATGATGTCTCTTATCGATTTGCCACTATCGTTTTGTGGTTATGCATTAGAGACAACTACATTCACTTTAAATAGGGCACCATCTAAGTCCGTTGAGATGACAACATATGAATTTTGGTTTGGCAGAAACCTAAGCTGTCATTTCTTAAAGTTTGGGGCTGCGACGCTTATGAGAAAAAGGGTTTCAACCTGATGATCTCAAACCCAAAGCGGACAAATGCATCTTCATAGAATACCCTAACGTAACAGTGGGGTAAACCTTCTATCTCAGATCCAAGCACAAAGTATTTGTTGCTAAAAACGAGTCCTTTCTCGAGAAAGAGTTTCTCTTGAAAGAATTGAGTGGGAGGAAGGTAGAACTTGATGAGGTTATTAAACCGTCACTTCAGTTGGATAGTAGCACGACGCAGAAAGTTATTTCTGTGGAGCCTACGTTAGTTGAAGAGGAAGTTAATGATGATGATCATGAAGCTTCGGATCAAGTTACTATCGAACCTCGTAGGTCGACAAGGACGCGTACTGCTCCTGAGTGGTACGGCAACCCTGTCTTAGAGGTCATGTTGTTGGACAACGATGAACCTACGAGGTATGAAGAAGCGATGGTGGTCCCGGATTCCAACAAATGGCTAGGAGCCATGAAATCCAAGAAGGGATCCATGTATGAAAACAAAGTATGGGCTTTGGAAGTATTACCTGAAGGGCGAAAGGCCATTCAGAACAAATGGATCTTTAAAAGGAAGACGGACGCGGACGGTAATGTCACCATTTATAAAGCTTGACTTGTCGCAAAGAAGTTTCCGACAAGTTCAAGGAGTTGACTACGATGAGACTTTCTCACCCGTAGTGATGCTAAAGTCTGTTGGAATTATGTTAGCAGTTGCTGCATTTTTCGATTATGAAATCTGGCAGATGTATGTCAAAACATCGTTTCCTTAACGGTATCCGTGAGGAAAGGTTGTATGTGATACAACCAGAAGGTTTTGTCAGTCCTAAGGATGCTAAAATGTATGCAAGCTCCAGCAATCCTTCTATGGACAGGAGCAAGCATCTCTGAGTTGGAATATACGCTTTGATGAGGTGATCAAAGTTTTTGGGTCTATACAAAGTTTATGAGAAACTTGTATTTACAATAAAGTGAGTGGGAGCACTAGAGATTTTCTGATAAGTATATGTGGTTGACATATTGTTGATCGGAAATAATGTAGAATTTCTGGAAAGCATAAACGGTTGTTTGAAAGGATTTTTTTTCAAAGAAATACCTGGATAAAGCTACTTAATTGTTGGGCATCGAGATATATAGAGATAGATCAAGATGCTTGATAAGACTTTCAAAGAGTACATACCTTGACAAGATTTTGAAAGAGTTCAAAATGGATGAGTCAAAGAAGGAATTCTTGCCTGATTTGTAAGGTGTGGAGTTGAGTGAGACTCAAAGCTCGACCATGGCAGAAGAAAGAGAAAGGACGAAGGTCATCCCCTATGCCTTATCCATAGGCTCTGTATAGTATGCCATGCTGTGTACCACACCTGGTGTGTGCCTTGCCATGAATCTGTCAAGGGGTACAAGAGTGGTCCATGAGTGGATCACTGGACAACAGTCAATATTATCCTTAGTAACTAGAGGACTAAGGAAATGTTTCTCAATTATGGAGGTGATAAAGAGTTCGTCGTAAAGGGTTACGTCGATGCAAGCTTTGACACCTATCCGGACGACTCTGAGTAGCAGTCCGGATACGTATAGTGGAGCAGCCATTTGGAATAGCTCCAAGTGGAGCGTGGTAGCATCTGCAGTGTGACATATAGATTTGCAAAGAACACACAGATCTAAATGTTGCAGACCGTTGACTAAGACCTCTCTCACATGCAAAACATGATCGAACCCCAGAACTCATTGGGTGTTAGATTCATTACAATGTTAATCACATGGTGATGTGAGCTAGATTATTGACTCTAGTGCAAGTGGGAGACTGTTGGAAATATGCCCTAGAGGCAATAATAAAAGTAGTTATTATTATGTTTCCTTGTTCATGATAATCGTTTATTATCCATGCTATAATTGTATTGATTGGAAACACTGATACATGTGTGGATACATAGACAACACTGTGTCCCTAGTATGCCTCTAGTAGACTAGCTTGTTGATCAAAGATGGTCAAGGTTTCCTAGCCATAGACATGAGATGTCATTTGATAACAGGATCACATCATTAGGAGAATGATGTGATGGACAAGACCCAAACTATGAACGTAGCATATGATCGTGTCAGTTTATTGCTATTGTTTTTTGCATGTCAAGTATCTGTTCCTATGACCATGAGATCATGCAACTCACTGACACCGGAGGAATACCTTGTGTGTATCAAATGTCACAACGTAACTGGGTGACTATAAAGATGCTCTATAGGTATCTCCGAAGGTGTCTGTTGAGCTGGCATGGATCGAGACTGGGATTTGTTACTCCGTATGACGGAGAGGTATCTCAGGGCCCACTCGGTAATACAACATCACAATAAGCCTTGCAAGAATGTGACTAAAGTGTTAGCCACGGGATCTTGTATTACAGAACGAGTAAAGAGACTTGCCGGTAATGAGATTGAACTAGGTATAGAGATAACGACGATCGAATCTCGGGCAAGTAACATACCGAAGAACAAAGGGAACAGCGTACGGGATTAACTGAATCCTTGACATAGAGGTTCAACCTTCGTAGAATATGTAGGAACCAATATGGGCATCCAGGTCCCGCTATTGTTTATTGACCGTAGAGGTGTCTCGGTCATGTCTACATAGTTCTCGAACCCGCAGGGTCTGCACACTTAACGTTCGGTGACGTTTCGGTAGTATTGAGTTATGTATGTTGGTGACCGAAGGTTGTTCGGAGTCCCGGATAAGATCCCAGATGTCACGAGGAGCTCCGAAATGGTCCGGAGGTAAATATTGATATATAGGAAGTCCCGTTTTGGCCACCGGAAAAGTTTCGGGTATTTCCGGTAGTGTACCGGGAGTGCCGGAGGGCCATCGGGAGGGGCCACCCACACCGAGAGGCCACATGGGCCTGAGGGGTATTGCACCAGCCCTTAGTGGGCTGGGCAAACCAGCCCCACAAGGCCCATGCGGCTAGGAAGGTGGGAAAGGAAAAAAGACCAAGTGGGGAAGGTAAACTCCAAGTAGGAAAGGAGTCCTACTAGGAGTAGGATTGGAGGTGGATTCCTCCACCTCCACCTGGTTCAGCCGACCCCTAGGGGGAGTCCTAGGGCGGCTGCCTCCTCCCCCTCCCTCCTATATATACTAGGGGAATAGAGCCCCCAAATCACAAGTCCACGTGCTAGTTCTCTATTCCCTAGTTCCTCCACCAAATAGATTCCGACGGTGCTTAGGCAAAGCCCCGCCGGAATAGTTCCACCACCACCGTCGCCGCGCCGTCGCGCTGCCGGAGAACTCATCTACCTCTCCGCTCCCTCTTGCTGGATCAAGAAGGCGGAGATCATCATCGAGCTGTACGTGTGCTGAACGTGGAGGTGCCGTCTGTTCGGCGCTAGATCGTGATTGGATCGCGGGACGGCTAGCGATTTGGATCGCGAAGACGTTCGACTACATCAACCGCGTTTCTTAATGCTTCCTGCTTAGCGATCTACAAGGGTATGTAGATCCACTCTCCCTCTTGTAGATGCTCATCACCATGGATAGATCTTGCGTGTGCATAGGAAATTTTTTGTTCCCATGCAACGTTCCCCATCATAGCTTTCGGCTTCACCCAGTCTAAGGTAGTAACCCGGATGACCCGGAAGTAACAATCACAGAGGTGCTCCCTTTACCCCCTAGCTGAACAATCGGGAACGTAGGGGGTAAGCACAGGAGCCAGGCAACCCAGCTTGGTCAAAATCTTAAGTCAAATTGATGCATATTTATGGCTTTATAACGATGATTACAGAAGGCAACACTTGCATATTGAAAAGAAATGCTTTTATGCTATATGCTATTTTGACTCCTTTGTGACCGTTTACCATTTGAGAGTGGCCCATCATCGGCTTCTACCACTTTGTAGATGCTACGCAGGGTGTTTCCGCAGTAACAAGACAATCCTTAGCCGACGTCTCGGTGCCCGGAGGCGGTTGTGTTAGCGGAAACGAGGCAATCAGATATTTAGGCTTCATAACTTTCACTTAGTCATAGGAGCTGAAAGTTTGGGAGGCCAGTTACTAGCCGCCGGTTAGTGTTCGGCGTCAGCCGAGGTCAAGCCATTAACACTTCGGCCAACTTTATGAAAGGCCACCGGGGTAACCTCTATCGGTCTATAGTTTGAAAGAGTCATCGGATCGCTGACCAGTTTGCGCTCATTGTGACAGTCAGTTTTCGGCTTTCTCCAGTGAGATACTTGACCAGTTAAATCAAAAGTACAGTCGTAGTGGTTCTCCCTTTGCACACCTAGCCGAACAAAGCGGAATGTGGGAGGCAATCACAGGGCAGGGTAACCGAACTATTGACCCAAGACACAATTCGAAACTGATGCATATAAAGCAATATCCGAGAACGTTTTGCCGATGACTGCTCGGAGTACCTTGGCCTTTGGTGGGTTCGGCTCTAGTCGGAGTCCCCCGTTGATATTGCCGATACTTTAAAGGCATCTAATGTTGTACTACGAGAGTTATGCTGGAGACACACAGTATCCCCGAGACTTAGGTTGGGTGCGGCCGACCAACCTGAGGATCGAATCTCCTCGGGAACTAGTCCAGATGTCATATGCATTTTCCCAACACCAAGGTGTAGGTCGGTAGGAAAGATACCGAGTTGTGGGTCGAATAAGATCTCCCGAGCTGAATTATTACGCAGGGCACCTCGGTCATGAGGGTGTCCCGCCTCCTAAAAGAAAAACATAAAGATAGCTTAAAAGTGCCATAAGCTCAAAAAGCCAAAAAACTTATGTAAAAACTTTGACGTCCGAACTAAATCAAGTTTTTTGGTGCCAATCCAAAATTGGTCTTAAAATTAATACGTGCTTCGGTCGTGCTTTAACATGATACATCCGATCTCCGGACTCCAAGCGGGTCAGCCTTTGGCTTCAACCTCCATATCCCGAAAGCGGAGTGTTTCTCTGAGGCATGTTTAGCGAACTAAACTTGAGCGGCTTTAGAAAGAAACCAGGCTATCCGGCTACTGACCATACACTAGTGTCGGAAAAGGAGTAGTAGAAAAATACTTTGCAACGACCAAGAAGAAAAAACATTTATTATGAAATGGCTCATACAAATTTAAGAGCCCCCGGTAAAATCGGGTAAAGAATTTTTAACAAACAATTTTTTTTGTTTATCAAAAAATATAATGTTTGGTTGAACCGAACAAAAAGTAAAAGTTCAAAGAGAGCTGAGCACGAAAACGACTTAGCTGGTTAATGTGCTCGGTGCGGTCCGGGGCTGTTGTGGGACGGAGGCGTAGTCCCCGGCCTAGCCGAGGTCCCAGCCCCCAAGCCCGAGGTAATCGAGCGAAGAGCTCGGGTCGTGAAGTGACAACCCAACACGGTTGCTGCGGCGAGCCGAAGCCCCCGGTCCAGCCGAGGAGACAGAGTAGCTCGGCAGCGTGACGGCGAAGCCGCCAATTATCATGGGAAAAGGTAGTGTTTTTAACAAACAAATTTTTTTATTTAATACAAATATAATGCTTGGTCGAACCGAACAAAAATTGAAAATTGAAAAAAGTTGAGCATGAAAGCGACTTAGCTGGTTAATGTGCTCGGTGTTGATGACGCGGGCCGAGCTTGCGGCAGGTCGAGGTCCTAGCCCTCAAGCCGGGGCCCAGGGCGCCCGAGCGAAGAGCTCGAATTGATGAAGTCCCAGCCCCCAAGCCGGTCCCGAGGTGCCCGGGCAAAGAGCTCGGCTTGATGAAGTGGCGACGCAGTACAACCGATGTGGCGAGGCGAAGCCCCCGGTCCAGCCGAGGTGATGGACCAGGCCGGATCGTGACGTCGAAGTCCCATGCCAGCCAAGGTGTCGAAGCAAGTCGGCATGGTGGATGTTGGCTTGAAGAAGCGACGGCGCGGCGATGTCGACGCAGGTCAGAATTTGTGACGCGGTCAATGCTGGCTTGAGAAGTGACCGTGCGGCGATGCCGGCGCGCCCGACCCGTGCAATCCGTGGGGTGACGATCTTGTCTTGATGATTATTTGTCCCTCATGATGCCGAACTCTTGGTCGGCTCGCCGAGGTGATGGTCCGAGGTGGTTGTTGTCGGCTTGATGGAGCGACGGCGTAGTCGATGTTGGCGCAGGTCGGTATCCATGGAGCAACGTGGTCGGGCCGGTTTGACATCGACGCGACGATAAAGATCGCCTCGGAAAAGACTGAAAATTTGTGGGCACGTGTTTGAAAACAACACACAATACCCTAAAAAAAATTTCCTCAAAAAGGATGTCCAATATCCCGTTCATAAAGAAAGATGAATTCGGGTCGGATTCGTTTTCGCGTAGAAAACAGATCGGAAAATTGATGCACTCATCGGACGTTTCCCGGAGTTTGAACGGTCGGATCGAGCTGAAATTTTGAGGGGTGATCGGTATGGGAATTCCACAGCCGATGAACGGTGGGATCTGCCAAACAATGTCCGAGCTGAAAGCTGGACACCTCGCCCTAAACTCATCCAGATTCACATCCAGATTTGACAGGGCTCCGGTATTTAATAGATCGCCGAAGATTCCTCCATCGGAATATGACGAAATTTTACGGGGTCATTATAGACTCAATTACGCACAGTTCCACCAAAGGATTCTTCAAAACAACGCTTGAGGAGGCGGTGGCGGTGAGCACAAACCCACTGTCCAGAAAAACTTGCACGGTTGCGCGGGGCATTGTTGACGTTGAACCCTCGAGCTCCATGGATGATTATCCCATGATCTTGATAGAGATCGGAGTTGAAGTTGGGCGCCCATCCGATCTTGATGATCCGACGTGGAGGGCTGTCTTCGGTCAAGCCGAGGTGACTTAGTCGAGCCGGCGACGAAGATGCCGACGTCGACAATAAAGCTCGGTTCTGATGTGTAGATCGCGCCGGAGCCGATCTAAATTCCCATCGCACCGCGGCGACTGCCAGCAGGCTCTCAATGAAAGCACCAATGTCGGTGTCAAAATCGGCGGATCTCGTAGTAGGGTTCCTAAGCTAGGTGTCATGGAGCGATGGTAACATGGACACAGGATTTTACCCAGGTTCGGGCTCTCTTAAGGAGATAATACCCTACGTCCTGCTTTTGATTGTATTGATATGGGGATAGTACATAGTACAGATATCTACCACGAGATTGTTGTAATGAATATGAGATTGAGGTTGTATATTGACTAGCCTGACCCTGGTTTATATAATGCACCGTAGGCCTAGGGTTTAGAGAAGTCCTTGTCTTGTGCGCCAAGTCTTGTGGAATCTCCCTTGTATGCATCATGGGCCACCCGAAGTGGCCCATTAGTGAATCTCCCTAGGGGTCCTCGGCCCAACCCACTGGTCGGGAGATGACGTGGTGAGTACCCCCTAGTCCAGGACACCGTCACATAGAAGTGTCGATATTAAGAGAGGTTAACTACTTGTTCGTCCAAAAATTAAAAGGGCATGGTGATGATGTGCGAGCATTTCTATTCCTCATTGAAATCCTAGTGTTGTTTTAGGTCGGAGGCGCGCGATGGTTAACTCCTACCAACCTCCTCCCTCGGGGCATGCGAGTAGTACTTTGATTTGTTATAAAACTAACAAAACTTTGCAATAAGTATATGAGTTCTTTATGACAAATGTGAAACCATGGACATACACAATCTCACCTCCTCGTATTTGCTAGCCTCTTCGGTACCGTGCATAGCCCATTCTCACCTTAAGGATCGGTGCAACTTTCGCTGATGCATCCAAACCCCGTGACATGATACGCTCTGTTGCACATAAGCCTCGTTACATCTTCCTCAAAACAGCCACCATACCTACCTATCATGGCATTTCCATAGCCATTCCCAGATATATTGCCATGCAAATTCCATCGTCACTTCACATGACTAGTTCGTTCATCATCATATTGCTTTGCATGATCTTATAGAGCTGACATGGTATTTGTGGCAAGGCCACCATTCATCATATTTTTGATACATGTCACGCTAGATCTTTGCCCATCCTGGTACACTGCTAGAGGCATTCATATAGAGTCATATCTTCCTATCAGTTCTTCATATCGAGTTGCAACTAAATAAAAGTGCGTTGATCATCATTATTAGAGCATTGTCCCAGTGAGGAAATAAAAATGAGGGAGACCAAATGAGCCCACCATTAAAAAAATATGAATGAGAGAAAATGAGAGAAGGGACTTTGCTACTATCCTTTACCAGACTTGTGCCTCAAAGTGGCACCTTGTTCCTCATATAGAGAGTCTCATGTTATGTCATTTTCATATGCTAGTGGGAATTACTTTTTCATTATTATAAACTTGGCTTGTATATTCCTATGAAGGGCTTCCTCAAATGCCCGAGGTCTTCATGAGCAAGCAAGTTGGATGCACACCCCACTTAATTAGCTTCAGTTGAGCTTTCATACACTTATAGCTCTAGTGCATCATTTGCATGGCAATCCCTACTCCTTGCATTAACATCTATCGGCGGACATCTCCATAGCCCGTTGGTATGCCTAGTTGATGTGAGACTATCTTCTCCACTTTTTACCCCTTTGATATCTACCACCATATTCTATTCCACCTAAATGCTATGTCCAATGGCTCATGCCCATGTATTGCGTGAAGAATAGAAAGTTGATGCATATTGAAAAGTACAATCCAATTGCCTGACTTGGACACCATGGTGCTTGACATTTGTATTAATGTGTTGAAGATGGAGCCATGCCTTGCTAATATAATAAGATTAATGAGGGTAAACATTCTTTGAGGATCGTATACTTTGAAAGATTGATGATTTTGTTTCTTATACTTATAAGTATTGCTAAGTTAATATTTGTTAATTCATCGTTTCTCAATGAGCATACATGCAAAAGATTACATAATGGGTAGCATGTCACATCAAAAATTCTGTTTTTATCATTTACCTACTCGAGGACGAGCAGGAATTAAGCTTGGGGATGCTTGATACATCTCCAACGTATCTATAATTTTTGATTGTTCCATGATGATATATTATCATTCTAGGATACTTTTTGGGTCTTTATTTACTAATTTATAATATTTTTCAGAACTAACCTATTGACCCAGTGCCGAGTGCCAGTTGTTGTTTTCTGCATGTTTTCACTTTTCAGGTTTACATCACCAAATGAAGTCAAATTCCCATGAAACTTTTTGATGATTTTTTCTGGACCAAAAGAAGATCCGGGAGATTCGGAAGGAAGCCGGGAGCCACACCAGGGCCCCACAAGCCAATAGGGCGCGCCCTGGGGGGGCCGTGCCCTGATGGCTTGTGGGACCCTGGTAGCTCCCCCGACCTCGTTCTCTGGCCTATAAATTCTCATATATCGTGAAAACCCTGGAGGCAGTCACGAAACCCTTTATACGCTGTCGCAAGTCTCTGTTCCATCGCGAGGCCATCTGGAGCTCCGTTCCGGCACACTACCAGAGGGGGGATCGATCACGGATGGCCTCTTCATCAACCTTGCTGCCCTCATGATGATGTGTGAGTAGTTCACCACAGACCTACGGGTCCATAGCTACTACCTAGATTTCAATCTCTCTATCTTTTGTCCTTCAATACAATGATCATCGCATCTTCGCTTTGATCTATCCGATGTAATCCTTTTGTACAGTGCGTTTGTTGGGATCCGATGAATTGTGGGTTTATGTTCAGATTATTCATGAAAAGTATTTGAGTCAACTCTGATATATATTATGATTCTTATTTGCATAATCATTATAGCTTCGTAATTCTCTCCGATCTATTGATTTGCTTTGGCCGAGTAGATTGATCTTTCTTCAGTGAGAGAGGTGTGTTGTCGTAGTTTCAACCTGATGAGTTTCTATATCCCAGTGACAGAAGGTAACAAGTTGCGTCTTTGTGTTGTTGCTACTAAGGATAACACAATGGGGTTCATTCATATTGCTTGAGATAACTTTGTCTACATCTTGTTATCGTTCTCCATGCATTACTCTGTTTTACTTAATACTCTAGATGCATGCTGGATAGCGGTCGATGAGTGGAGTAATAGTAATAGGTGCAGGCCGGAGTCGGCCTATTTGTTTATGGATGTGATGCCTATATACACATGATCATTGCCGTGAAAATCGCATAACTATCCGCTTTTCTATCAATTGCCCAACAGTAATTTGTTACCCACCGTATGTTGCCTACATGAGAGATGCCGCTAGGGAAAACTATGGCCCCCAGGTCTTTTCACTTATAAATTCACAAACGTTACTATTACCTTGCTGCCTTTATTTGTCTTTTATTTTATGTTGCAATTTACAATTATCTACACAACTCATTTGCTTGCAAATAACAAGATCAAGGGGAATTGACAACCCTCTTGCCCGCGTTGGGTGCAAGTTGTTTGCTCTTTTGTGTGCAGTCGCTGAAGACGGATGAGGATTGATATTCCTATTGGTTCGATAAACCTTGGTTTTATAACCGAGGGAAATACTTACCCACTTTGTGCTGCAATTACCCGTTCCTTTTCACGGAAAACCCAACGCGGATCACAAGTATCAATAAGCCTGAAAGTTCTCTATATAAAGTAAAGCGCTCTTGAGGACACGTGGGAATTTCTGTCTAGTCACGTTCATCATGTTTAGTTGATTCACGTTCGCTACTTTGATAATTTGATATGTGGGTGGACCGGTGTTAAGGTGTTGTTCTTACTTTAACAAGCAACCCAATTGTGATTACCCCCTCTCGCAAACATCTGCAACTACGAAAAAGAATAAGATAAATCTAACCATAGCATGAAACATATGGATCCAAATCAGCCCCTTACGGAATAACTCATAAACTAGGGTTTAAACTTCTGTCACTCTCGCAACCCATCATATACTTATTACTCCATACCGTCTTCCCTTAGGCCCAAGTATGGTGAAGTGTCATGTAGTCGACATTCACATGACACCACTAAAGGAAGAGCAACAGACATATCATCAAAATATCAAACGAATACCAACATCACATGATTACTTATAACAAGACTTCTCCCATGTCCTCCAGAATAAAAGCAACTACTCACAAATCATGTTCATGTTCATGATCAGAGGGGTGTTGAATATCATTAAGGATCTGAACATATAATCTTCCACCAAATAAACCAACACGCATCAACTACGAGATGTAATCAACACTACTAGTAGCCCACATGTACCAATCTGGGGTTTTGAGACAAAGATTGAATATAAGAGATGAACTAGGGTTTGAGATGAGATGGTGATGGTGAAGATGTTGATGAAGATTGGTCCTCCCACGATGGTGATGACGATGGCTTCGATTCCCCCCTCTCGGAGGGAAGTTTCCCCGGCACAATCTCTCCGCCGGAGATCAAAAGTGCCCTTGTCCAGGTTCTACCTCGAGACAGGATGCTTCGTCCCGAAAGTCTACAAGGCACCTGGGCGCGCCTAGGGAGGTGGGCGCGACCACCTACCTTGTGAGCGACAGGTGGCCCCCCTCTGGTATTTCTTGGCTCCAGGATTTTTTTATATTCCAAAAATATTCTCCGTAAAATTTCAGGTCATTTGGAGTCCAGCAGAATAGGTATCTCTGATATAGTTTTTTCAGGTCTGGAATTCCAGCTGCCGGCAATGTTTCTCTCCATGTAATCCTTGTAAATTCAGAGAGAAAAGGCATTAAAATTGTATCATAAAGTGGAATAATGACAAAAAACAATATAAATAACTGTAGGAAATCATGATGCAAAATAGACGTATCAACTCCCCCAAGCTTAGACCTCGCTTGTCCTCAAGCAAAAGCCGAACTCGATAATCATGACCACATGCTTAGAGAGAGTGGTGTCGCTAAAAATAAAATACATATATGAAAGCATCATGATCATTATCATAACATCAACTTAATATCATAAAACTTCTCATGAACAAGTAATAATCTATCCACATGCTCAAGTATGGATCATAAACTTTATTGAATACTAGCAAACTATGTTCTCAGTCATCAAAACAATTACAATCCATCATATATTCAGAAAGAGTCTATGTCAAAGCTTTGTTTAGCAAGTTCACATACTCAACTATCATTTAGTCTCCTATGATTGCTGGCACTCACGGGATATTTATGAAGAAAAGAGTTTCAATCAGACACATAGGAAGATAGGAGTTTATAATTTGTCACTACCCAACAATTTATCTCACAGATAACGTCAACAATAATAACTCATGATCACCTATACCCAACTGGATATATGTGACTGGATCTTTCCCCACCACATGATGCTTGCAAACTAGAGAGTAATAAAATGGAATAAGAATTAACATTATTGACTCTTGCATAAAAGTAAATACAGAAAAGTAAAAGATAGGCCCTTCGCAGAGGGAAGCAGAGGTTGTCATGCACTTATCATTAGTTGGATGCGCAAGCTCTTAATGGAAAGGAACGTCACTTTATATTGCCCTTATGATAACAACCATTATTATGTAGTTCGTCGCTTTTATTTCTTTGCCATCACAAGATCATACAAGGCTTATTTTCCCTTCCAATAAAAGATCATACATATTTAGGAGCATTTTTATTGCTTTTGCACCGATGACAACTTACTTGAAGGATCTTATTCAATCCATAGGTAGATATGGTGGACTCTCATGGTAACAAACTGGGTTTAAAGGTTAATGGATGCACAATGTCACACCCTGTGTTTGTATCACTTGCTATGATATGGATTTATAAAATTTGGAACCATTTAAAACTTTTTGAGTGCATATGCTTGTTTGAATTGTTTGATATTTGCTTGTTTGGTTGATTGAGTCTTGGCACTCAGAAGATCTTCTTCCCTCTAGGACTCACTTCCTTGATCCAAACATCTTGCCCAATGATCATGCCATGTGTGTAGTGCCCAAAACTATTTTTATAAAATTATATTTTGGCCAAAAGGGATTTATTCAAATTAGGTTTTTAAAACCCCCTGAATTGAGGTTTGCTCTACAAGTCCTCAAATTGGGTGGATCCTTTTCCCCAAAGACTTTATTTGAAGCCTACTATATATAAGACTTCCCAAAACCACCAAATATTAATTTCAAAGACTATTTTACTATTTTATTTAAAGGCTTTTTCTTAAGGCCAGAAATGGTTTTTCATAGGGAAAAATTATTTAAATGCTTTGAAAATACTTGAGAAAATTTAGGGAAACCCAGTGGGCATATATTTTCCATATATATGAGTTTCAACACATGGTCATGTTCAAAATATTGGACAGAACCTCTCAAAACCCTTTCTGTCTGTTTCAAGCTTTTGAAATATTTCTATAAGAAATATTCTCAAATAATTCCAGGAAACTTCTAGCATGTCACACATGATATATGTGATGATCATGCAAAGTTTCATCTCAATCCTCAATGTTTTGATTCACCAAAATATTCCAAAACCCCCTCTGTCCAGAACCAAATTTGAGCAACTTTGTATTGCCAAGTATTCCCAATTAACACCAAACGTTGTGGACATGTTCTAATCCCTAAATAAGGCTACTACACCAAGTGGTGTATTTAGGAGAATAGAATTGCATGCCTGGATCTACAGAAACATGATTCTGTTGAATTCTAGGGTTTACCAAGTTTACATTATCAACTTTCTTCAAATGATCTCAAACTTGGTGGTCCACTCTATTTTTACTCACCATTTCATCCTGTTAAATTTCATCTCCAGTAGATGAGCTTAGCAAGCCCAAACACTAATCAAACACCTTCTGGAGGGGAGCAAAGCTCAATGATTGAACCCCTTATCTTGCTCTCCTTCACCCACAAATTTTACCATAGCACCAGCAGACCCCCTCTCATCTCCAGTAAGTTTCCTGGCGCCAGAGTCCATGATTGCATGGGGCAAAAGCCCCATTTCCCTCTATGGACAGCCAAATTTCTTACTTCTCCCTCTGCTCTCTCTCACTCAAAGACTTTCCAGAGCATCCAAAGCTCCTTTGCAGCACTTTATTCCCCCCGAGGTGCGTGGACATGCCAGAGCGCGTCAAAAGCTCTGGCATGCCGGCCAAAAACGCGCTCTAGAGCGCGCTACAGGACGGCCGAGCGTTGACGTCGCGCCCTCCACATACTCCCGACCACCTCGAGGCCCCCCCTCGCGCCAGTCGATGCGCCACGACGTCCGCAACACTCCATGCCCATTTCCCCTCCTCTCTCTCCCTGCAACGGCTCTCCACACGCGCGCCGCGGCCGCCCCTTTCGGCCAACCGCGGGACTCACACGTGCGCACGTTCCTGCTGTTGGAAATATGCCCTAGAGGCAATAATAATTTAGTTATTATCATATTTCCTTGTTCATGATAATCGTTTATTATCCATGCTATAATTGTATTGATGGGAAACTCAGATACATGTGTGGGTACATAGACAACACTTTGTCCCTAGTATGCCTCTAATAGACTAGCTCGTTGATCAAAGATGGTCAAGGTTTCCTAGCCATAGACATGAGATGTCATTTGATAACGGGATCACATCATTAGGAGAATGATATGATGGACAAGACCCAAACTATAAACATAGCATATGATCGTGTCAGTTTATTGCTATAGTTTTCTGCATGTCAAGTATATGTTCCTATGACCATGAGATCATGCAACTCACTGACACCGGAGGAGTACCTTGTGTGTATCAAACGTCGCAACGTAACTGGGTGACTATAAAGGTGCTCTACAGGTATCTCCGAGGGTGTCTGTTGGGTTGGCACGGATCAAGACTGGGATTTGTTACTCCGTGTGACAGAGAGGTATCTCAGGGCCCACTCGGTAATACAACATCACAATGAGCCTTGCAAGCAAAGTGACTAAAGAGTTAGCCACAGGATCATGTATTACGGAACGAGTAAAGAGACTTGCCAGTAACGAGATTGAACTAGGTATAGAGATACCGACGATCGAATATCGGGCAAGTAACATACCGAAGAACAAAGGGAACATTATACGGGATTAACTGAATCCTTGACATAGAGGTTCAACCGATAAAGATTTTCATAGAATATGCAGGAACCAATATGGGCATCCAGGTCCCGCTATTGGTTAATTACCATGGAGGTGTCTCGGTCATGTCTACATAGTTCTCGAACCCGCAGGGTCTGCACACTTAAGGTTCGGTGACGTTTCGGTATAGTAGAGTTATGTATGGTGGTGACCGAAGGTTGTTCGGAGTCCCGGATGAGATCCTGGACATCACGAGGAGCTCTGGAATGGTTTGGAGGTAAAGATTGATATATAGGAAGTCCTGTTTTGGTCACCGGAAAAGTTTCGCTTACTTCGGTAGTGTACCGTGAGTGCCGGGAGGGTACCGGGGGCCATCGGGAGGGGTGTCTCGACCCAAAGGACCTCATGGGCTGTGGGAGGAGTCAAACCAGCCCCTAGTGGGCTGGCCGAACCCCCCACTAAGGCCCATGCGGCTAGGGGTGGGAAAAACCCAAAGGTGGGAAGGTGGAAAGGGTTTCCAAGTGGAGAGGAGGAATCCTACTCCTAGTAGGATTGGGGTAGGAGTCCTCCACCTCCTATTTCGGCCAACCCTTGAGGGTTTGAGGCTGCCTCCTCCCCTCCCTCCCTCCTATATATACTAGAGGATTTAGAGGGGAGAGCTAACCCTAATTGCCACGTGCTCCCTCTACTTCCTCTAGATCGTTTTCTCCTTTAGTCTATTTTCGGCGGTGCTTAGGCGAAGCCCTGCCGGAATAGTTCCACCACCACCGCCGCCGCGCCGTCACGCTGTCGCAGAACTCATCTACCTCTCCGCTCCCTCTTGCTGGATCAAGAAGGCGGAGATCGTCATCGAGCTGTACGTGTGCTGAACGTGGAGGTGCCGTCTGTTCGGCGCTAGATCGGAAGGACCGTGATCAGGATCGCAAGACGATTCGTGATTTGATCGCGGGACGGATCATGATGGGATCGCGGGACGGATCGTGATTGGATTGCGAGATGGATCGTGATGGGATCGCGGGACGCTCGGCGATTTGGATCGCGAAGACGTTCAACTACATCAACCGCGTTACTTAACGCTTCCCGCTTAGCGATCTACAAGGGTATGTAGATCCACTCTCCCTCCCGTAGATGCTCATCACCATGGATAGATCTTGCGTGTGCGTAGGAAATTTTTTGTTTCCCATGCAACGTTCCCCAACACCTGCCTCCCCTCTTGCTCCCTCTGGTCGTGGATGAGCCCCAGGTGGACCGCAGACCCACCAGCTCCTCCTCCCGTGGCCTCTGGCCTCGGCCCCGAGCTCGCCGGCGCACCCGAGCTCGGTGGACTTGCGCCCGCCTATATAAGGCCACCCCGGGCTTCTCTCTCCCCTCTGCTGACCCTCTCCCACTCCCAATCGACCGCATCCACCTCCCAAGTCACCTCCCGGAGCACCAGTGCTCGCGATCGACCGAGGCGCCGCCGCGTCGGGGCTCCGCCGATCTCGGGATACCAGCCTGACGGGGATATTACCCCGCGATATGACCCGGCAAACAGTACTGACCCGGCAGACATGCTGACCCGACAGACATGCTGACCCGGCAAATAGTACTGACCCGGCAGACATGCTGACCCGGCAAACATACTGACCCGGTTACAGTTCTAACCCGGCTGCTACAATGCCAGGATGTTAACCCGGCAAACAGTGTTAACCTGGTGAACAGTGTTAACAGACAGTCCCGGAGACGTGTCTCTGAAGATAAGCCCTGGTTGTAAGCCGCCCGGTGTAAGCCGCCCGGGATTGGGAAGAAGCCCGGGACTCAGAAGCCCATGAAGAGAAGCCCACGATGGGAAGTCATAGTAAGTTAAGTCTCAATCCGACTGAGACTCTACATGTAAACCGCCCCTTCAGCCTTTATAAGGAGGGGCGGGTCACCCCGAGAGGGTTAAGTTTTTTAGACGTCTCGATACAGGTCAGACAGAGAGGTCATCCGAGATAGTCAGATTAGAGGGTCTCAGATTAGAGGTAGCGACTCCGCACCCTTGTAACCGAGATCGTCATCGTCATCAATATAAGACACAAAGCAGGACGTAGGCTTTTACCTCCATCGGAGGGGCCGAACCTGGGTAAAAACTCCGCGTCTCTCGTCCCGCTCAACCCCTCTCAAGCTACCAGTTAGATGCGTTGGCCTCACGACTAAGTCCTTACACTAGGACATCTGCCGTGACAAATCCACGACACAGCCCGCTCCGGCCTCCCTTTCTTCTCCATTGTGACCGCAACAAGCCCCTGGTCCTTTTCCCCCTCCTCTCCGCTCTGTTTGCTGCGAGAATCGTCGATAGCGACCTCTTCCGGAATCCCCTCCGCCGTGGCTACCTAGTCGCCGGCGACCCCTTGCTCTCCAGCGACCCACTCCACCTCCACCCGAACGGTGACCACGCCCTAAGTCCATTCCCACACTCACCTGCCTTCGCCGTGCCCTCCTTCGCCACCGGTGAGCATCGCCGCCTCCCTGTCGAGAGGAAGGAGATGACAGGTGGGCTCCACCTGTCATCCTCTCCTCCCTCTCCCCCCTCTATGTGGCTGCCCACTGGGCCCCGCCCGGTAGGTTTGAACCTGGCGCACGCGGGGGCAGCGGTTCGCCTGGGCTAGCTGGTTGTTGGGCCGGCCTAGCTACTGGCTGGCTCTGGCCCAGGGGCACTGTGGCCCTTTTTCTTTTTCTTTTGTGGCAGTATTTTCCAAAATTCCCACAGGGTTAAATATTCGTCCAATTCCAATAATTCTTCCACCATAAATCTTGTAATATTCTTTAATATTTAATAGTGCCACTTGTATAAATTTTTGAAAACACTTTATGTACTGGATTTATTTAAAACCTAGTTTTAAGTATTTTTAGCCTCTGTTAAAATAGTTTTCAAAATCTTTTTCACTTCAAAACCAGAGACAAACATTTTTAATTTCTATTGTAGTATTTTACAGAGTAGGGTAACATTTTATAAGTGGATTTTGTACTTTGTTTTTGTTGTGATTCTTATTATTGCTGTTATTATCGCGACGATAGATTGCGTTGTTGACGAGGGAGCTGGACCCGAAGATTTTGAAGGCCCCGAAGACTTTGCTGAGCCAGGCAAGCAGCCCTTTGACCATGTTAAGAAACCTTTTATTGCATGGCATATAGCACTATACTTTTGATATGTTGATCATGATGTTATGGTGACCACCTTTATGGGTCACCCCAATGCTTACACCGTTGATACTTGCACGACATGACTCTACCCCTTTACTTAGAGTTGTGTGGGTGGGAGATAGTTAGGTTGCAAAGTAGTTGCTATGCAAAGTGGGACGGGCTTATGCATGGAGTTGGAAGCAAAATGTTTTCAAAGACCTTTCGAAAACCCCGTCGGGTGCCACTAATGCCCGAGAGAGATGATGTTGAGCTAGGTAACCACTTGATAAAGAAGTGGCGTACCGGAGCCAGCTGTGTGTGTGTGTGCTTTCGAAAATGGAGAGATTTAAGATTTGCTGACCGTCCCAACCTTACATGTACAACCACGATACCCCTTATGGGACGGGGCTTGTTGATTAATTTGGTTGATGCTAGCTTAGCCCGCATTACTAGTGGCGGGAGTGGCGTGGTCACTCTCGATACGGGGTCGTATCGGAATGGACGATCATGGGCTGTTTTCACAGACACCGGGCACACCATTGCGTGCTCTCATAGATGATACGTGTGATGTATATCATGAGGGATGGCACCAACGAGTGGACTCTTTGTTTAGTATCGCTAGGGGAAAGGCATTGTTCGGGTAATTACCTCGGGTATGAACAATATCGCGAGTCGTGACTTGACACGGAAGTTTCCCGAGTCTCATGTGTAAAGTGTGCAACCTCTGCAAAGTGTAAAACTATTCGAATAGCCGTGTCCACAGTCATGGACAGTTGGATGTCCTGCTTAAACTACGTCCGATGTTTTCACAAACTTGGCGTGTGTGTGTATGTGTGGGAGAAAGAGGATACTTGAGCTAAGTCCGATGACTTGGCGTGAAGATTGGACATGAGATGTTCAGCTTCTGTTTATATTTACTAGCGCTAAAGATGCGCGGCGCACGCCGCGCCGCCCGTAGGAGCGCCCATGTGATTTATGGTGTTTGTGTTGTTAAGGAATTGGTATATGAAGTGTAGTGAAAGGGTTGGTGTAGTATTTGCTGGTATGTATTTTTTTTGTTTCTTTGGTTGCTCTCTTGCATTTTTGGTAAACTGACTGTTCATTTATTTTGCCCAGATATATCAAGAGTAAAGGGAACAAATCATGTCATAATTTCTTTCAGAAACTTTCCATAAGTTCAGGTACAGATAATAAGAAAACAAACTACAAACAAATGAAGAGGGGTAGTCTGGAAAGCAGAATGGATATAGCACAACAACAACAACAACAACAACAACAACAACAAACAGACATCTATTATCATTTATTAAGAAGACGCAGCATGCCTTTGTTTTCATAACTAATCATCACTAAGCAACAATATTATAGGATGCAGTGCATTAAACCTATATATTGTTGTTTTCATAGTGAACAAACATCAAGTAGAAAAGTAAGCCATCATAACTGTCAGATCCTCATATTACAGGTTTGGAGCTACATCGAACTATCAAACCAGGACCTTCACCGAATACCCGAATGATTGAAATTTTATGTCATTGCAAGTATTTTTGTTTTAAAATTTGACAAAAGCAATATAGTGCAATGCATAACAAAATAGCTATGCTATGAGACAGAGGCTGTTGTGAAGCAGGATGTACTTCTTCTGCATGCTTTGAAATGCCACCAAGCATCTCGCATGAAGGTACCTTTTCTTTTTCAATGAAATCAGGTCAGCAAGGAGAAAGGGGGAAAATGGGTTTTGTCGGACATACTGCATACCATAGTTCAACTCATAAGAAAGAAATCAAGGAGAAAGCAAAATATATTTCGATGTAGAAAACAACATAAAAATGAAAGACAAAAGCACAATATTTACCTTCGGTTTTGTCTGCAAGAGCTGAAGTATGGTAATGGTAATCAGCTTTCTTATATTCAGGCAGTCCCTAGGTTTACACTGCAAATACTGAGAGAAAGAACCTATAGAAGATGATGCCTCTCATTTTCAGCAGTGTCCCTCCAAATATGAATCCATCAGTACATGGATACATTTTCTATTAACACCTAAACTGAAACAAAGCTCCTTATAATAAATCAAAAAACACAATTCAATAGTTTTCAGTGATGTTACCAAAGAATTATAAAATGTTAAGACAGTGTACATCATACCTTCACTCGATTGATATTCATAACTATTTTAGTGAGCAACTGAGCTTTATTTACAGTTTATATATTTTATCTTTCACCAAAACCTAAAATGGTATAACCTCGGCAAGAGGTATCCCTAAACCTGCACAACCTCGGTTTGTAGTTCTGCCAGGTGAATCTTCTACAACACCCATAGCAGACCCAAAACCCGTAAACGAAGTGATGTATTTAGACTAGGGATAATTCTCAGGATTTTATTATTTTTCCATAAGAATATGAGGTAACATAATTGGGCCTCTTACTTCTGCACGAAAATCTAATCTAAACTGGCCAATTTAGAATCGCCTTGCACCTGCTTGCATGATTGAGTTGTTTGAAGCTAGTAAAAGTACCTGTTGGGAAGCAGAATATGTAAACTCTTCTAGCTGGGATCTTTTTAGTTCATGAATAAGAAATAGGAATCGGTGTGGGTTTAGGTCCAAACCTTGGACAACTGTAAATATGTAACAGCAGCAGTGTTTACTCAGTTGCTCGGAAGAATAAACTATGTTTACTCGGATATATTTATCAAAGAAAAGAAATCAGGTCCATAAATGGTATATAAAAGATAATTAAACGTTCCGAGGAAGATATAAATATGAGCATGTGCGAGAAAAATCCTTATGAACAATCCAAAATTAGTGCTGGACAAAACAACAGAGAACGAATCAGTGAAATAACCAAATCAGCCGCACACACAGTTCAATATTTTTTCAGAGGGAAGAGCTAACATAGCTAATTGAGTGGTGGCATTACCTTAAAAGCTATATACCTCAGTACTGAAGCCATGTATCCTCCTCCTTGTAATTGGTTCCAAAATCCAAAGGTATATATTCCTAAAACTTGAAAATCAAACAGATATGGGAACAATTGGAGATGTGACCATTCTACAATCCTTCAATGCAACAAATCATCATATTGACTTATGATTCTACTTCCTGGCAAGAAAAAGACTTATTATTGGGCACATCATGCTTATCTCTGGAAGATTGATAACACCAACTTTAATGCAACCAACAATCAAGTACGCGGCCTTGTGAATTAGAAAGACAATTGCAAGAAGAAAAGTTCTGCAAGCACATGAATGGATAACAGTGGAAGCAGTAATTGATTTATAGAATGCTTGGGCTAGATGGATGAAGGTGCTCGTCGGTTTTCTCATCAGCACCCTGCACTCGTCATACCTGTACAGGAGGATAAACATCAAAAGTCTGAACTTTTTCAAGTTATTTTGCATATTATACAAATCACACTTGTTTTCATATAATCACACTTCTAAAAACAAATCATAGGCGAAACAGGTGTATCAAATTTGCATTGCATCATCGTGTTAGTCGTAGCTAGCAGGAAAAAAAATCACATGGAGTCGCACAAGAGAAAGAGGTCACCAGAGTTGAGATCGGGGAAGCGATCCTCAGCGAGCTGGTCGAGGCGAGCTGCTGGATCGGGGAGGCGGCCGAAGCAAGGTTGGCGATGGGAGGCAGCGTGCGAAGGGGTGCCAAGGATGGGAGGACGGCGAGGCTGGTGTGGTCAGCCAGCGGGCCGCCGGCTCCCATGGCCGGCAAGGAAAAGACGCAGTGGGGAGGATGTGATGCTGCTGAGAGAGGTTGGGGGAGAAGGCGCTGACCGCTGCCGTCGCTACGCTACCGCCACCGTCGTTGTTGTCTCCCCCAAGGGAGAGATGGGGGAAAAGGCACCGTGGTGCTGCATTGCTGGCCGCGGCTGCTCCTGATGCGTTCTGCTGCTGCCACTGCGCCTATCCGTGTTGCGCTTGCTGCCGCCGCTATTGGCCGAGAGAAAGAGATGGGATCGCCCGATGGTAGCAGCCGGGATCTTTCCACAGAAGACGGGACGGGACATGTGAGGACGGAAGGAAATATCTAGGACGTGGTCAAAGCGGTGCTGAACAAACCGTTAAACTCAGCCACGTAATTCTAGAGACCCAGCCACGTAATTCTCCATAGTGCAGTAAATAAAAAAAGTCAAAAAAAGAGAAAAATCAAACTGCTGCCGCTTTAGTATAGTAACTTATATCTGTAACCCGTTTACATGGATACTTGCTACCTCATGATGCATGCTTTTACAAGTTAATTGATCATGTCATTGCACTCAAAATTAACTTTCCGCAAACTTACCTACTTAGTGCTATATCATGCATTGTTATGTCTTGTTCCAAAACATGGGTTGCTTGTGAGTACATTCAAAGTACTCATTGGCTTGCCACTGGTTATTTAATTGGCCAGGCATGGAAGAGCAGGAATATGGTGAAGAGTTCGTTGGTGATGAACATGCGAACTAGGACGTTTCCCAGTCAGAATGCATGTAGGGTTAAGGCAGATGGCATGGGTCTACGCTTTCGATCAAGATTTCCGCTGCTAGTTGTGTTTGCTATTTGGCCTTCATGGCCCTATCGATGTAAGACATGATCTCGAAGGTCTTTATTTGTGTAAGACGGTATGTATGGATGTAAAACTCTTGTTATTCAACTTCTATGTGTTCAGTGAGCATTGATCTCTGGGATCACTGTACACGTGCACTCGGTGATATGACTTATGAGTCGGGGTCCCCATAGAGCTGGTATCAGAGCCATCCTGACTGTAGGAAGCCTTAGTTAGCATGGACGTTAGTTAGGACAAAACCATTTTTAAAGTTATGCCTAGTACCTACACTTAGGAGTGAAAGCACATTTGCTCCCTTGATGGTTTTGGTAATTAATAACAACATATAAGTCATTGAACTAATGTTTCCACTAAGCATATTTCAGGAAAAGTTCAATGATAGGGATGGCAAAAGGATTGTGGAATTATCCCAAGATGCAAGGAAATGGATTGGCAAAGCTTCAAGCAAGAGGACTCTACATTTTACTTTGTGAGAAATCACTTTGAGTCCATAGGAAAGCCAATACTATTAAAAGGGGGTAAGGTACTGTTGGTGAACAAGATGCTCCACGTGCACAAGAGATAGTCACCAAAAACACCCACAAGCTCTTCCACAAAAGTCTGTCCAAAGTCAAATATCCAAAATCGGTGCAACCAACACTTCCCACTCGGTGCCACCGATTCCCAAACCCAGACAGACCCATGCCAAACCCTAGCACATCGGTGCAACCGATTCCACTTCGGTGCCACCGAGTTTGGGTTGCCAACTTTCTGTTACCTCGATTCACAAAATCGGTACCATCGAGTTTGTTGGATCGGCGTCACCAAGTTGCGCAATCTGACCGTTGGTCACCTAATCGGTACCATCGAGAATTATATATCGGTCTCACCGAGATTCAAAAGGTGTCACCTTTTGGTCACTTCGGTACCACCGAGATTCACACATCGGTGTCACCGAGTTGGTCACTTTAGGTGTAACGGTTGGATTTTTGGGGATGCCTATATATACCCCTTCACCACCTACCCTTGCGATGGTTATTATTATATTTCCTTGTTCATGATAATCGTTTATTATCCATGCTATAATTGTATTGATTGGAAACTCAAATACATGTGTGGGTACATAGACAACACTGTGTCCCTAGTATGCCTCTAGTAGACTAGCTCGTTGATCAAAGATGGTCAAGGTTTCCTGGCCATAGACATGAGATGTCATTTGATAACGGGATCACGTCATTAGGAGAATGATGTGATGGACAAGACCCAAACTATGAACGTAGCATATGATCGTGTCAGTTTACTGCTATTGTTTTCTGCATGTCAAGTATGTGTTCCTATGACCATGAGATCATGTAACTCGCTGACACCGGAGGAGTACCTTGTGTGTATCAAATGTCACAACGTAACTGCGTGACTATAAAGATGCTCTACAGGTATCTCCGAGGGTGTCTGTTGAGTTGGCATGGATCAAGACTGGGATTTGTTACTCCGTGTGATGGAGAGGTATCTCAAGGCCCACTCGGTAATACAACATCACAATGAGACTTGCAAGCAAAGTGACTAAAGTGTTAGCCACGGGATCTTGTATTACATAACGAGAAAAGAGACTTGCCGGTAACAAGATTGAACTAGGTATGGAGATACCGACGATCGAATCTCGGGCAAGTAACATACCGATGAACAAAGGGAACAGCGTACGGGATTAACTGAATCCTTGACATAGAGGTTCAACCGATAAAGATCTTCGTAGAATATGTAGGAACCAATATGGGCATCCAGGTCCCGCTATTGGTTATTGACCGTAGAGGTGTCTCGGTCATGTCTACATAGTTCTCGAACCCGCAGGGTCTGCACACTTAACGTTCGGTGACGTTTCGGTATTATTGAGTTATGTATGTTGGTGACCGAAGGTTGTTCGGAGTCCCGGATGAGATCCTGGATGTCACGAGGAGCTCCGGAATGGTCCGGAGGTAAAGATTTATATATGGGAAGTCATATTTTGGCTACCGGAAAAGTTTCGGGTTTTTCCGGTATTGTACCGGGAAGCTTCTAGAAGGTTCCGGAAACTTCTAGAGGAGTCCGGAAGTCCACCAAGGGTTCCACCACGTCTCAAGGGTTTGCATGGTCTGAGGGGAGGCGCCCTGGCCTTATTGGGCCAGGTGCATAGGTCCCTCAAGGCCCATGTGGCTTGGGAGAGGTGGAAAGTCCACCTGTTTATGGAAAGGGAGGGAATTGGACTAGGAGTCCAACCCCTCCCCCTTGGCCTAGGGCTTGGAGGGGCTGATCTCCACGCCCCTCCACCTATATATAGAGGGGAGGGGGCGCCCCAAGAGCACACACGAAGCCCTTGGCGCCCCTCTCTCTCCCTAGATCGTTTTCTCCTCCGTTCGCGGTTTCGGTAGCGCTAGGCGTAGCCCTGCCGGGATAGCGCCACCACCACCGCCACCACGCCGTCGTGTTGCCGGAGAACTCATTTACCTCTCCGCTCCCTCTTGCTGGATCAAGAAGGCGGATATCGTCATCGAGCTGTACGTGTGTTGAACGCGGAGGTGCCATCCGTTCGGCACTAGATCGTGATTGGATCGCGAAGACGTTCGACTACATCAACCGCGTTTCTTAACGCTTCCCGCTTAGCGATCTACAAGGGTATGTAGATCCACTCTCCCTCTCATAGATGCTCATCACCATGGATAGATCTTGCGTGTGCATAGGAAATTTTTTGTTTCCCATGCAACGTTCCCCCACAGATGCCACTCAGGTTCCAGACCTACTTCAGCCTCTCCGCCGACAGTCTGACTCACAACCTGATTAAGGAATCCATGAAGCTCCGCAAGGAACTTCACCACACCCGAGAGCTACTCCGTCAAGCCAAGAAGAGGACAGATAAGATCAAGAAGGATGGAGCCCCCGAGGGACGACCAGCTATTGCTTACAGAGGAGGAGTACCCCCAGCTAGTGATGCACCCACACGTCGTCGTCGCATGAGTGCGAAGGAGTACCGTGAGCTCTTCACCGCACCACCGGTGAAGCGCCGTTAGGATGGAACTCCTCGTTCTCCGACCCCCTTGACCGGAGACGACGCCCGTATGGATGATGATCAGGAGGAAGATCCTGAGGAGCGTGAGTATGAGACCGAGCACTCCACCACTTGAGTCCGAGAACCCCTAGGGTAGGATCAGTCACGTAACCCTCATGCGAAGTCGAGTCCGTGTAATGGTTCATATGAAACCATGTGTGCTTGTTGTTTGCTTTTGTTGTTTGTGTTCGGATGCAAGTCGCGCTTTTGCCTTAGGCAACATGTAAGCGACCCCATCACCTATCTTATCTTAATATAACATGTTTTGTCTTTCGACCTATGTTTGATCACACTTGCACTATACCAACTCCCTTAGGCGTGCTTTCTCTATTGCTGCTTTCCATGTCGTCTATCCCAGTTGTTTGACTTGGCTGCTCCAAACAGGATGGTGACTGCAACCTGCAACAACTCCTTCACCAACCCTGAAGCCGAAAACTCCAGCCAGCAACAGAGAGATGGTGGGGCTGCTCACGCTGGAGATCACCCGGAGCAGCCACATGGCGACATTCCCCCACCACCACCTCCACCAGAGAACATGACCATAGCTCAGTTTCTCCAAGTTCTCTGGGAGGAACGCCAAGCCAACACTGCCACTATCCAGCAGATGGCTCAAGTCCTTGTGAACAACCAACAGCAAGGCAGGAACGACAATGGCCGCTCCACCCTGTCTGAGTTCATGAGGAATTCTCCCCCAACCTTCACCGAGACTGCTGAACCAGTGGATGCCGATGACTGGATCCGCACCATCGAGGACCTCCTTGCACTGGTTAACGGCAACGAGGATTGTGAGAAGGTGCTTTATGCCTCTCACTGCCTCGGAGGTACCGCCAGAGCTTGGTGGGATGGATTCAAGGTCATGCAAGGCGACCGCGTGATCACCTGGGCTGACTTCAAGGAAGGATTCCGCACCGCCCACATTCCTTCTGGGATCATGGCTATCAAGAAGAGAGAATTCTGAGCGCTGAAGCAAGGAAGTGTCTCTATTAAGGAGTATATGCAGAAGTTCAACCCACTGTCCAGGTATGCACCTGAAGATGTCAACACCGAGGCTGCTAAGATGGAACGCTTCATGGAAGGACTCCAGCAAGCCCTGCAGTATCAACTCATTGTCTGCGACTGCCGGACCTTCTTCGACCTAGTGAACAAGGCCCTCATGCTTGAGGACAAGCATCGTGCCATGGACGACACTCGCAAGCGCAAGATGATCAACAAGGGTAGTTCCAGCAACCAGAAGCCTCGTCCCTGGCAGCCAGCCCCAGCCAAGCCAACCTACCAGCCACAGCAGGCTAGACCTCCTGCACCTTGTCCGAGCTACCAGCCTCAGCAGTATGCCAATCCTAGGCCAGCCTACAACAACCTCAATAACAATAATGGCGGTAGGAACAACAACAACAACAACTTTGGTCAGGTCACGTGCTTTGGATGTGGTCAGCCTGGACACATCTCTAAGCAGTGCCCCAACAAGAAGCCAGATGCACCGCGCCCCAATGCGCCCAACCAAGGTCAAGGCCATGGAGTGCCACCAAGGAACCAAGCTCCCCACAACCAGCCCAACAATGGCAAGGGACGTGTGAATCACGTCACCGCTGCGGAAGCCCAGGAAGACCCGGACGTCATACTGGGTACGTTCCTCGTCAACTCAACCCCAGCAACCGTACTGTTTGATTGTGGAGCTTCGCATTCTTTTGTCACTCAAAAGTTTGCACTAGAGAGTGGTATGAAGCCTATACCCCTGGGTAGTCATATGTTGGTACAAACCCCGGGATCAATTATGAAGTCCAGGATAGGGTGTAAAGGAGTTGAGATTAACATCAACGGGGTAGACTTCCTAGTAGACCTTATCATCCTAAAGTCGGAAGGCTTGGATGTGATCCTAGGCATGGATTGGTTTACCAAGCACCAAGGCTTGTTAGACTGTGCCAAGAGGATTGTTACGATGAGCAATAGCCAAGGAGTGGAAGTTAAGTATGTCCCCAATCCTGCCTCCACTCAAGCCCCTCAGGCTAACTATCTGTCGGGAGTTGAGTTGGATCAAGTGCTAGTAGTATGTGAATACCCCAGATGTATTTCCTGATGAGCTGCCCGGAATGCCTCCTGACAGCGACATTGAGTTCATCATTGAGCTAATGCCCGGAGCAGGACCCATCTATAAGAAGCCCTATAGAATGGGATCCGAAGAGTTGGCTAAATTGAAGAAGCAACTGGCAGAGCAGCTCAGAAAAGGATTCATTCGCCCTAGTGCCTCTCCTTGGGGATCATCTGTTCTATTTGTGTCAAAGAGGGACGGAACTATCCGACTCTGTGTCGATTACCGTTCTCTCAATGAGGTCACAATAAAGAACAAGTACCCACTTCCCAAGATTGAAGACTTGTTCGATCAGCTGAATGGAGCTAAGGTGTTTTCCAAGATCGACCTCAGGTCTGGGTACTACCAGCTGAAGATCAGACCCCAAGACTTTCAGAAGACGGCGTTTGTAACCCGGTATGGCCTGTATGAATATATGGTCATGTCATTTGGGTTGACCGATGCCCCTGCCTACTTCATGTACATCATGAACAAGGTTTTCATGGAGTATTTGGACAAGTTTGTCGTTGTCTTCATCGATGACATACTCGTCTTCTCCAAGTCTGAAGAAGAGCATGAGCAACACTTGATCAGATTGGTCCTAGACAAGCTTCGAGAGCACTAGCTCTATGCCAAGTTCAGCAAGTGTGAATTCTGGCTGCATGAAGTTGGATTCTTGGGTCATGTGTTGACTGCAGAAGGATTGTCAGTGGATCCTGCCAAGATTGAAGCCGTGACTGAATGGCAATCCCCAAGCAATGTGAAGGAAGTCAGAAGCTTCCTCGGACTCGCGGGATATTACTGCAAGTTCGTCGAAGGATTCTCGGGCATTGCCCGACCCATGACTCAGCTTTTGAAGAAGGACAAGAAGTTCGAATGGACGCCGAAGTGTGAAGAAAGCTTCCAAGAGCTCAAGCAGAGATTGACAACAGCTCCCGTTTTGGCCACCCCTGATATTCACAAGGAGTTTGTGATATATTGTGATGCATCGAGAACCGGGCTTGGAGGTGTTCTGATGCAGGAAGGCAGAGTCGTATCATATCTTTCTAGACAGCTACATCCTCACGACGAGAACTACGCTACTCATGATCTTGAGTTGGTAGCCGTAGTTCATGCCTTGAAAACATGGCGACATTACCTTCTGGGTAAGCGATGTGAGATATACACAGACCACAAGAGTTTGAAGTATATTTTCACTCAAAACGAATTGAACATGAGGCAGCAAAGATGGTTGGAGTTGATCAAGGATTATGACCTCAGTGTTCAATACCACCCCGTAAAGGCTAACGTGGTAGCAGACGCCTTAAGCAGGAAGGCTTGTTCCTTGAACGCTATGATTAAGGAAAGGCTACCCGCCTTGTATGAAGAGCTTGAAAGCTTTGGCTTGGAACTAGTTGCACCTGGATTCCTAGCCAACCTCGAAGCAAGGCCAACCTTGATGGACGATATTAAGGAAGCTCAGAAGGGGCACGAGAACGTTAAGGCATCAAGAGGAAGATCAAGGCAGGCAAGGCCCCAGGATTCTCAGTGGATGAACAAGGAGTTGTATGGTTCGGGAAGCGCATCCGCGTACCCAACAAAATTGAGCTCAAGAATTTGATCTCGCAAGAAGCAAACGACACTCCATATTCCATCCACCCTGGAGGAACCAAGATGTACCAAGGCCTCAAGGCAAGATTCTGGTGGCATGGCATAAAGAGAGAAATAGGCACCTTTGTTGATAAGTGTGACATATGCCAGAGAGTCAAAGCTAAACATCAGCGACCCGCTGGACTATTGCAGCCTCTAAAAGTGCCTGAATGAAAGTGGGACAAAGTCGGGATGGACTTCATCACCGGTTTGCCTAGGTCAAGCAAAGTACATGATTCCATATGGGTCATAGTCGATCACCTGACCAAGGTAGCCCATTTCATTCCCGTCAAGACCACTTATGATGGTAACAAGCTAGCCAGTCTTTACATCGAGCGTATTGTGAGTCTTCACGGAGTTCCTAAGGAGATTGTGTCAGACCGAGGCACCCAGTTCACCTCGAGGTTCTGGAAGAGGTTTCAAGAAGCAATGGGAACCAAGCTATCCTTCAGCACTGCTTTTCACCCCCAGACTGGAGGTCAAACGGAGCGAGTAAATCAGATACTCGAAGACATGCTTCGTGCTTGTGTTTTAGCGTATGGAGCCAAGTGGGAAGATTGCCTACCATTCGCCGAGTTCTCCTATAACAACAACTACCAATCGAGTCTTCAGATGGCACCATTTGAGGTATTGTATGGATGCAAGTGCCGCACTCCCCTCAACTGGTCAGAAACCGGAGAAGGACTAGTTTTTGTACCAGATATCCTCTGCGAAGCAGAAGAGCAAGTTCAACTCGTCCGAGAACGTCTGGAGACCGCCAAGTCAAGACAGAAGAGTTACGCCGACCCTCACCGCCGAGAAGTGAACTTCTGTGTCGGTGACCATGTATACCTCCAAGTCACGCCTCTCAAAGGAACCAAGCGTTTCCACGTCAAGGGAAAGCTTGCACCAAGATACATCGACCCTTTAAAATCACCGCCAAGCGAGGAGAAGTTGCTTACCATCTAGAGCTACCTTCCGAGCCATCAGATGTGCACAACGTCTTCCACGTGTCACAACTCCGAAAATGTCTCCAAGTCCCCAACCGCCCCGACCTCTACAAGGACATCGACCATCAAGCCATCGACCTTCAGCAAGACCTCACCTATCGTGAGAGGCCAGTTCGCATATTGGATGAAGCAGAGCGTTGCACCCGAAGCCACACCATCAAGTACTTCAAGGTCCAATGGAGCAACCATACTGAAGCAGAAGCAACTTGGGAACGTTAAGACTACATTAGATCAGAGTTCCCTTATCTTTTTAGCGCTTAGCCTAGGAATCTCGGGGACGAGATTCTTCTAAGGGGGTAGGTCTGTCACACCCTGTGTTTGTATCACTTGCTATGATATGGATATAAAATTTGGAACCATTTAAAACTTTTTGAGTGCATATGCTTGTTTGAATTGTTTGATATTTGCTTGTTTGGTTGATTGAGTCTTGGCACTCAGAAGATCTTCTTCCCTCTAGGACTCACTTCCTTGATCCAAACATCTTGACCAATGATCATGCCATGTGTGTAGTGCCCAAAACTATTTTTATCAAATTATATTTTGGCCAAAAGGGATTTATTCAAATTAGGTTTTCAAAACCCCCTGAATTGAGGTTTGCTCTACAAGTCCTCGAATTGGGTGGATCCTTTTTCCCCAAAGACTTTATTTGAAGCCTACTATATATAAGACTTCCCAAAACCACCAAATATTAATTTTAAAGATTATTTTACTATTTTATTTAAAGGCTTTTTCTTAAGGCCGGAAATGGTTTTTCATAGGGAAAAATTATTTAAATGCTTTGAAAATACTTGAGAAAATTTAGGGAAACTCAGTGGGCATATATTTTCCATATATATGAGTTTCAACACATGGTCATGTTCAAAATATTGGACAAAACCTCTCAAAACCATTTCTGTTTGTTTCAAGCTTTTGAAATATTTCTATAAGAAATCTTCTCAAATAATTCCAGGAAAATTCTAGCATGTCACACATGATATATGTGATGATCATGCAAAGTTTCATCTCAATCATCAATATTTTGATTCACCAAAATATTCCAAAACCCCCTTTGTCCAGAACCAAATTTGAGCAACTTTGTATTGCCAAGTATTCCCAATTAACCCCAAACTTTGTGGACATGTTCTAATCACTAAATAAGGCTACTACATCAAGTGGTGCATTTAGGAGAATATAATTGAATGCCTGGATCTACAGAAACCTGATTCTGTTGAATTCTAGGGTTTACCAAGTTTACATTATCAACTTTCATCAAATGATCTCAAACTTGGTGGTCCACTCTATTTTTACCCACCATTTCATCCTGTTAAATTTCATCTCCAGTAGATGAGCTTAGCAAGCCCAAACACTAATCAAACACCTTCTGGTGGGGAGCAAAGCTCAATAATTGAACCCCTTATCTTGGTCTCCTTCACCCACAAATTTTACCACAACACCAGTTGACCCCCTCTCACCTCCAGTAAATTTCCTGGCGCCAGAGTCCATGATTGCATGGGGCAAAAGCCCCATTTCCCTCTCTGGACAACCACATTTCTTACTTCTCCCTCTGCTCTCTCTCACTCAAAGACTTTCCAGAGTATCCAAAGCTCCATTGCAGCACTTTATTCCCCCCTGACGTGCGTGGACATAAGTGGACACGCCAGAGCGCGTCAAAAGCTCTGGCATGCCGGCCAAAAACGCGCTCTAGAGCGCCCTACAGGACGGTCGAGCATTGACGTCGCGCCCTGCCCATACTCCCGACCACCTCGAGCCTCCCCCTTGCGCCAGTCGATGCGCCTCGACGTCCAGAACACGCCACACCCCTGTCCCCCTCCTCTCTCTCCCTGCAACGGCTCTCCACACGCGTGCCGTGGCCGCCCCTTCCGGCCAACCGCGGGCCTCACACGCGCGCACGTTCCCGCCTCCCCTCTTGCTCCCTCTGGTCGTGGACGATCCCCAGGTGGACCGCAGACCCACCAGCTCCTCCTCCCATGGCCTCTGGCCTCGGCCCCGAGCTCGCCGGCGCACCCGAGCTTGGCGGACTCACGCCCGCCTATATAAGTCCGCCCCGGGCTTCTCTCTCCCCTCTGCTGACCCTCTCCCACTCCCAATCAACCGCCTGCACCTCCCAAGTCACCTCCCGGAGCACCAGTGCTCGCAATCGACCAAGGCGCCACCGCGTCGGGGCTCCGTCGATCTCGGGATACTGGCCCACTCCGGCCTCCCTTTCTTCTCCATTGTGACCGCAACAAGCCACGGCGACCTCTTCCGGAATCCCCTCCGTCGCGGCTACCTAGTCGCCGGCGACCCCCTGCTCTCCGGCGACCCAGTCCACCTCCACCCGAACGGTGACGGCGCCCTGAGTCCATTTCCACACTCACCTGCCGTTGCCGTGCCCTCCTTCGTCGCTGGTGAGCATCGTCGCCTCCCTATCGAGAGGAAGGAGATGACAGGTGGGCTCCACCTGTCATCCTCTCCTCCCTCTCCCCCCTCCCTCTATGTGGCTGCCCACCGGGCCCCGCCCGTCAGGTTTGAACCTGGCGCGTGCGGGGGCACCGGTTCGCCTGGGCTAGCTGGCTGTTGGGCCGGCCCAGCTGCTGGCTGGCTCTGGCCCAGGGGCACTGTGGCCCTTTTTCTTTTCCTTTTTTGCCAGTATTTTCCAAAAATCCCACAGGGTTAAATATTTGTCCAATTCCAATAATTCTTCCACCATAAATCTTGTAATATTCTGTAATATTTAATAGTGCCACTTGTACAAATTTTTGAACACACTTTATGTACTGGATTTATTTAAAACCTAGTTTTAAGTATTTTTAGCCTCTGTTAAAATAGTTTTCAAAATCTTTTTCACTTCAAAACTAGAGACAAACATTTTTAGTTTCTACTGTAGTATTTTATAGAGTAGGGTAATATTTTATAAGTGGATTTTGTGCTGTATTTTTGTTGTGATTCTTATTATTGCCGTTATTATCGCGACGATAGATTGCGTTGTTGATGAGGGAGTTGGACCCGAAGATTTTGAAGGCCCCGAAGACTTTGCTGAGCCAGGCAAGCAGCCCTTTGACCATGTTGTGACACCCTGATTTTTTTTGCAACTTTTCTTTTCCAAATCCTTTTGGGTTTTATTTGCAATTTGGTTGATTTTCAAACCTTTTCAGTTGAATTGGACCTATGACTTACAGAATCTTTTCCCAAGTAACCCAAAACCCTCATCACCTTGCCAAAACCTTTCTACACCTCTCTTGGATCAATTTCCAATATTTAATCTTTTCCAATAATCCTTTTCTTTATTTGGGAAATTATGTCATCACTATGGGTTGTGAAGCAACCTATAGTTTGGATGATCAATAAATTCCCAAACTTTTGCCACACCTTCTTATCATCATATGATCCCATAATCTTCAAAAATATTCCATTGCCCAATGCAAAATTATGGCCAGAATAATTATTTCTTTTCTAACCAGAATTGGTCCATTGTGAAGCAACCCCTATTTTCCTATCTCTGAAAATTCCCAATAAATTTCTAGAGATACTAGGGATCCTATCTAGCCACAATATCCAAAAATATCATCTGGTCTGGTGCAAATTTTCAGCAGCAAACTCTGACAAGTTTCTGCTCATTTCAAACCTTTGTGAAGGAAGTGCTATCTAGAGATACCCTATTGCTCTGAAACTTTTATGGCATCTTCTTTATTCCAAATAACTCCTCTATGCCAAGTGTGATCATCTGGAGATCATCTATGTGAGTGCCACAAGCAGATCAAGCTTCTGGACCAGAATTGTAGTTTTCAAAGGAACTATATTCAAAATTCTTTCAAACTTTCTCAAACTTTGTGAGTCTATAGTCCTTCCAACCTAGATGGCACTAGACATCTCCATTGGCCCTACCTCTATCCTATCTCTCCTCCAGAACCTCCTCAAGATTGCTGGCAGAAGCTGTAGCTGAAGCTACACTTCACAGCAGGGTGTATCTAGTCGATCCAGAGGCCCAGAGAGGCTAAGTGAACGAAGGTCGACCCCATGGACAAGGTGCGCCAGGCTTACGTGTCCTCCTGGTGGCCGCACCCGTGGTGAGCACGGCACTGGCATGCCAGAGCGCGCGCTCTGCACGGCGCCAGAGTCGGATGAGCTCGCCCGAGCCATCCCTCGCTGTCCCCCCTTGTCCCTTGGTGCCGACATCGCCCCCGCCGCACGCGTGGCCCCTCTCGAACCCTCCTGGTTGCCGGAGAAGGCCGCCGCCGCTCCCGGCCAAGCTTCGCCACGGGCGCAACAGTGAGCTTCGGCCACTATGGTTGTCCGCAAGCCATTAATGGCGCTGGACTCGTCCCGTCGCTCCTCTGCCCTCCTCCATCACCTCGCTCCACGCCGCGACGGCCAGCTCGCTGTCCTTGCTCCAGTGGCATGGTTGAGCCTCGCCGCTTCGGGAGAACTCGCCCGCCTTCGCCTCTGGCCTATAAAAGGCCATGCCCGGCCCTCCAAAGCTCCTCAACCCACCCAGCCATCACCCAATCGGCCTCCCAAGCAACGAGCCATGGCCGAGAGGCCCGCTGGCCTCGAGCTTCGCCGGAGATCCGCCGCACCCGAGCTCTGCTGCCAGCCATCTCCACCCCATCCCAGCCTCACCTGAGCCCTTCATCGAGATCGACAGGTCTCACTGGTTCCCCTCAAGCTTTTGGCCGACCGGATTGCCGCCGGAATCTTCATCCCCATCGACACCCGAGCACCGCCGCCGCCGGAGAAGAAGGAGACGACGTCGTCCGGCCACCTCTAGGCAAACCACGGGTACGTGTGTGCTCGCCGTCGTGCGCCCGATCCATTCCTGTAGTCGCCGGACCCAGCCGCCGTCTCCATCGCCGGCGACCATCGCCGGAGCGCCGCGGTACTCTGCTCCCTCTCTCTCCCTTTTAAACCCAGCCGCGGGGCCCCACCCGTCGGCGGCTCAGGCCCGCGCCCGAAGCGTTATAAGTGGAGGCGCCTCTCCACTTTACGCCTTCGACGTGGCCCGCTGGAGGTTTTTCTGATTTTTTAGAATTCTATTTATTTAATTCAGTTTGACCAAAAACTTTGACCTTAAATAACTTTTTATCTATAGCTCCAATTCAATTGATTCTTTTTGCATTGAGTTGGTATTGAACCCCTTTAGTTGCTGACAAATTTTGGTATTTTTCCAATATTCACAGTATTTCTGGTTAACAAAAATGCATTATGTGACATTTTCCTTTGCATTTTAAAAACATTTTCAGATGGGAACTTTGGTGATTTTGAAGACCAGGAGTGTTTGAACAACCCAACAGAGCAAGGCAAGCCATGATACCCATTTCATGAAGCATTTCAATAGCATTGCATAGTTGCATACATTATGCTTATTTATTTGCTATAGGTTAATTCATACTAATTGATTTAAATACTTAGTTGCTTATTGTGATGAACCACTATATTTGAGATGAACTTAGTGGTTGATCTTGAGTCACCTGTCCGGGCTTAACCGTGCAACCACATTTGCCGGTATGGGACGGCCTTGACTTGGTCTGATCGCGTGCTCTTTCACCGGTACCTCCAAAGAGGGAGGGTTATGCGTGCGCGCTACCCTGATCAGGTAGGCGACGATAACCCTGTGAGCCAGTTGAGTATTGTGTCGGCATCCCCGTTTGGGACAGTTTAGTTGGGCCACGACGGTGGCAGGTGTCATGAGGACACAGGGGCCACCCAGGGCAGGACTCCGGGGGAGGATGAATGCCGGTGGTACGATGGAAGAGTCACGGGTCAGGCAGGTTTCGTTGAAGCAATGCTGGTCCACCCGAATGGGATCACGAGGCCAGGTGCTTCATGGTGTGGGTAAAGTGCGCAACCTCTGCAGAGTGCAAAATCTATTCGAATAGCCGCATCCACGGAATTGGACAGCCCGTCCAGACCTCAGTAGGTGGTCAACCGTAACAGTGTTAGTAATGATGGAAGAACTCTTCGTATGATCGGAAGTACTCGATGGCTTATGAGTATTCCGAGGGTTGTGGGACAACCCGGAAGAGAGTAAGTTGGTAACTGGTACAGTAAGTGAATTACTTAAGGGTTTAACCTGCTGTTTGCTATGCTATTGTTTGCTGCATTACTTGGTTGTCGTGAGCTTGCGAGTACATTCAAAGTACTCACCTGGCATATCATGCCAGATGCAGGAGAAGCCGAGGACGGAGATCCCGATGGTTCGTGCTACGCTAACTAGGATGTGTCCACAGCAGTGTCCCTGTGGATGGAGTTGCCGCTATGTTCCGCTACGCCGTAGAAGTACTTAGTAGTTCCGAGGCCCTGCTATGTTTCATAAATAATGTAGATACTGTCATAGCACCGAGTGTGCCTTTGGCCTCGCTAGCATTGTAAAATATGAGCTTGTACCCGATATCTATCAATAAAGTCAGTTCCGTTCTGTTCTAAGTTGTTGTGTGCTTCCAGAGGACATGATCTCTGGGCTGGAAACACTGGTAATCCGGTTCTCTGAGTCGGGGTGCCACACATGTTAAGAAACCTTTTATTGCATGGCATATAGCACTATACTTTTGATATGTTGATCATGATGTTATGGTGACCACCTTTATGGGTGACCCCAATGCTTACACCGTTGATACTTGCACGACATGACTCTACCCCTTACTTAGAGTTGTGTGGGTGGGAGATAGTTAGGTTGCTAAGTAGTTGCTACGCAAAGTGGGACGGGCTTATGCATGGAGTTGTAAGCAAAATGTTTTCAAAGACTTTTCGAAACCCCCGTCGGGTGCCACTAATGCCCGAGGGAGATGATGTTGAGCTAGGTAACCACTTGATAAAGAAGTGGCGTATCGGAGCAAGTTGTGTGTGTGTGTGCGCTTTCGAAAACGGAGAGATTTAAGATTTGCTGACCGTCCTAACCTTACATGTACAACCACGATACCCTTTATGGGACGGGGCTTGTTGATTACTTTGGTTGATGCTAGCTTAGAGCCCGCATTACTAGTGGCGGGAGTGGCGTGGTCACTCTCGATACTGGGTCGTACCGGAATGGATGATCATGGGCTGTTTTCACAGACACCGGGCACACCGTTGCGTGCCCTCATGGATGATACGTGTGATGTATATCATGAGGGATGGCACCAACGAGTGGACTCTTTGTTTAGTATCGCTAGGGGAAAGGCATTGTTCGGGTAATTACCTCGGGTATGAACAATATCGCGAGTCGTGACTTGACACGGAAGTTTCCCGAGTCTCATGGGTAAAGTGTGCAACCTCTGCAGAGTGTAAAACTATTCGAATAGCCGTGTCCACAGTCATGGACAGTTGGATGTCCTGCTTAAACTACGTCTGATGTTTTCACAAACTTGGCGTGTGTGTGTATGTGTGGGAGAAAGAGGATACTTGAGCTAAGTCCGATGACTTGGCGTGAAGATTGGACATGAGATGTTCAGCTTCTGTTTATATTTATATCTGTAACCCGTTTACATGGATACTTGCTACCTCATGATGCATGCTTTTACAAGTTAATTTATCATGTCATTGCACTCAAAATTAGCTTTCCGCAAACCTACCTACTTAGTGCCATATCATGCATTGTTATGCCTTTTTCCAAAACATGGGTTGCTTGCGAGTACATTCAAAGTACTCATTGGCTTGCCATTGGTTATTTAATTGGCCCGGCATGGAAGAGCAGGAATATGGTGAAGAGTTCGTTGGTGATGAACATGCGAACTAGGACGTTTCCCAGTCGGAATGCATGTAGGGTTAAGGCAGATGTCATGGGTCTACGCTTTCGATCAAGATTTCCGCTGCTAGTTGTGTTTGCTATTTGGCCTTCATGGCCCTATCTATGTAAGACATGATCTCGAAGGTCTTTATTTGTGTAAGACGGTATGTATGGATGTAAGACTCTTGTTATTCAACTTCTGTGTGTTCAGTGAGCATTGATCTCTGGGATCACTGTACACATGCATTCGGTGATCACGACTTATGAGTCGGGGTCCCCACACACAAGTAGTATCTTTACTTGGTCCGAAGATTTTAGATAGAAAAAGGATAGAAGAAAGCACCACATGTTGGAGGATCCATGACAATATAACTTCTATGTGAATATAAGCAAACATAACTCATTACGTTGTCTTCCTTGTCCAACATCAACTAATGTATCATGCATAGAATATGAAATGGGGGATCACAATCATAAAAGATGTCCAAGATAGTATATTTATATGTGAGACCTCTCTTTCATTATTACTTTTCATGAATTGCATCAATGACTAATGCTATGTTTGCTAACCTCCAACAAGTTTTACCAATTACACTCTTTTAATGTGAGGTCATTACTCACCATGGGATTAGCATATGATTATTTTTTGATTCTTTTCATTGCTATGATTGATGCAAGAAAGTAAGGTAAGCAAACTCAAGCTATTCTTTATTATATAACTCAAGCACACAGTTACATAGATAGATAGATCACAAAGCAAACACTAGCAACTAAATCATGATATAGCTAAGGATCGAACTAAGATAGATGATGATAATAAAAGTGACGGGGATACGATGCCGGGGCACATCCCCCAAGCTTGGAACAAGCTAAGGGTGGTGCCCATACCGATGTACTCAAATTTCCTTCTTTGGTGATGATGGTCATGAAGTGGTAGGCTTGTCCTCCATCTTCCATGGCATGGGATCCCCATCATAGAAAGAAGATCTCGTCTCCAAAATTCTAAAATCTGCAGCTATACTCATCCTCTTGAAACGAGATTCATACTTACAGTTTTGGTTTTGTAGATCATAGATTTGAGCTTGGAGATGCTCGATCCGCTCTTGAAGCTTGAAGAGAGCCTCCCGCATGTTCCTGGTGTCTTCCAACTTGTTCTCCCAGATGAATTCTGTGATCATAGAGTGATTAGCACTCAAACCACGCTCAACCATCCCTTGGCACTTGAAGATTTCATGCTCCACCGCTTGAAGCCTGGCCTTCTCACTTCCCTCCTTCTTCGGTCCTTGGACATCCCGGATGTGGAGCACTCCCTCACGCATCTCAATGGCTTGAGGGTGCTTCATCACCTCTGGCGAGTAGGGGTTGATGACCTTCTTGAAGAACTTGTCCTTGGACAAACTTGACGAAGACATCATGATCTAGATCTGCTAGAAAAATAGTCCGAAACAAGAACAGAGGAGAACTTGCGATAAGGTGGTCAAAACATCGGGAGGTATATATATTGAATTTTTATATGTGCAGGACAAGCAAACGGAATGAAAACGGAGTCGGGAAGGCACACAAGGGGCCCACAAGGCACCTAGGTGCGCCCAGGGGGTGGGCGTGCCCAGCTGACTTGTGGCCTCCTCGTGGATCCCCTCGTCTCGTTCTTATTTTTGTATTTTCTTAATATTCCAAAATGGACAGAAATATTTTTATGGAATTTTTGGAGTCGGTTTACTTACTGTATCACGTACCTGCCCTTTTCAGGGTTCTAGAGTGTCCTGGAAGGTCCCCTTTATGTGCTCCTCCGATGTCATTGTTTGGATAACGTTGGTCTCCTTGTTAATGGGTGTACCTGAAATATAATGTTTAATTCTTTGCCCATTAACCACCTTAGGGTTTGTTCCTTCTGCATTATTTATCTTGATGGCTCTGGAGTGATAAATCTCCTCGATAATATAGGGTCCTCCCCATTTTGAGAGGAGTTTTCCTGCAAAGAATCTGAAATGAGAATCGTATAATAGAACATGATCACCAACATTAAATCCTTGTTTTTGTATTCTCTTGTCATGCCATCTATAACTTTTTCTTTAAACAACTTGGCATTTTCATAGGCTTGTGTTCTCCATTCATCTAGGGAGCTAATATCACATAACCTCTTTTCACCAGCAAGTTTGAAATCATAGTTAAGTTCTTTAATTGCCCGATATACTTTATGTTCTAACTCAAGAGGTAAATGACAAGCCTTACCATAGACCATTTTATATGGAGACATACCCATGGGATTTTTATAAGCAATTCTAAATGCCCATACTGCATCATCAAGTTTCTTAGACCAATTATTTCTAGATCTATTAACGGTCTTTTGCAAAATTAACTTTATTTCTCTATTGCTCAATTCAACCCGGCCACTAGATTGAGGATGATAAGGTGATGCAATTCTATGGTTAACATCGTATTTAGCTAGAAGTTTATGGAAAGCACCATGAATAAAATGTGAACCACCATCAATCATTAAATATCTAGGGACTCCAAACCTCGGAAAGATAACTTCTTTAAGCATTTTAATAGAGGTGTTATGATCAGCACTACTATTTGGAATAGCTTCTACCCGCTTAGTAACGTAATCAACAACAACTAGAATATGAGTATACCCATTAGAAGAAGGAAAATGTCCCATATAATCAAATGGTTCAATAAAAAGTGAATAATTCATTGGCATTTCCTGACGTTTACGAATATTACCAACTCCTTGCCATTCATTACAAGAAAGGACAAACTTACGTGCATCCTTGAAGAGAGTAGGCTAATAAAAACTAGACTGTAATACCTTATGTGCAGTTCTATCTCCTGCATGGTGTACTCCATATGCCTTGGAATGACACTTCTGTAGTATTTTTCCTATTCATGCTCAGGTACACAACGTCTAATAATACCATCTACTCCTTTTATATAGATGTGGGTTATCCCAAAAGTAATGTCTTAAATCAAAGAACTTTTTCTTTTGTTGGTATGTAAAATTAGGTGGTATATATTTAGCAACAATGTAATTAGCATAGTCTGCATACCAAGGAGTATTACGAGCAACATTTATGATAGCTAATTGCTCATCACGAAAACTATCATCAATAGGCAGTGGGTCATCAAGAACATTTTCCATTCTAGACAAATTATTTGCTACTGGATTTTCAGCTCCCTTTCTATCAATAATATGTAAATCAAACTCCTGAAGTAAAAGAGCCCACCTAATCAACCTAGGTTTAGCATCTTTCTTTTCCATAAGATATTTAATAGCAGCAGGATCGGTGTGAATAATAACTTTAGAATCAACAATGTAAGGTCTAAACTTATCACATGCAAACACAACAGCTAAAAATTCTTTCTCAGTAGTAGCATAATTTCTTTGAGCACCATCTAAGATCTTACTGGCATAATGGATAACATTTAATTTCTTATCAAATCTTTGTCCTAGAACAACACCAACAACATAGTCACTAGCATCACACATTATTTCAAAAGGTAGGTTCCAATCAGTTCGTTGAACCTTAGGTGCAGAAATCAAAGCTTGCTTAAGTATTTCAAAGGCTTCTACACAATCATCATCAAAAACAAATGCAACATATATTTGCAAAAGATTGGTAAGAGGCATAGAAATCTTAGATGAATCCTTAATAACCCGTCTATAGAAACCAATATGACCAAGGAAACTTCTTATACCTTTAATATCTTTAGGACATGTCTTTTTCTCAACTGCATCAACTTTAGCCTTATCCACTTCAATACCTCGTTCAATTTGTTTATGCCCAAGTACTATACCTTCATTAACCATAAAGTGGCACTTCTCCCAATTCAACACAAGATTAGTTTCTTCACATATCTGCAAAACTCGATCAAGGTTGCTTAAGCAATCATCAAAAGAAGTACCGTAAACAGAGAAATTGATAACCCACAAATCTAGGGGATCGCAACAGTCTTCACGGGTAGTATTTCACCCTAATTTAATGATTTGACACAAGGGGAGCCAAAGAATATTTATTGGCCTTGCCAGTTGAGTTGTCAATTCAACCGCACCGAGGATATCTCTCTACATCAAAGATTTAGTAGCACGGCAAATAGTAGTAGCAAAAGTAACGGTAATAGTGACAGTAGCAGTTTTGTAGCAAGTGTGACAGTAACAATAGCAATAGTAACTTGGCAAGATTCAATATATGTAACGCGTAGGCACATGGATCGGTGATGGATAATGATTTAGATGACATTGATCATATAACAGTTACAAACTAGGGCGACACAAAACTAGCTCCAATTCATCAATGTAATGTAGGCATGTATTCCGTATATAGTCATGTGTGCTTGCGATAAGAACTTGCATGACATCTTTTGTCCTACCCTCCCATGGAAGCGGGGTCCTATTGGAAACTAAGGGATATTAAAGCCTCCTTTTAATAGAGAACCAGAACAAAGCATTAGCACATGGTGAATACATGAACTCCTCAAACTACGACAATCACCGGAAATAATCCCAATTATTGTCACCTTGGGGTATGCAGATCATGACACGTAAAAGGTACATATAACTTGCAAGATAGGATCCAAATCACTTTTATATTCATGAAAACATAATAGGTTCAGATCTGAAATCATGGCACTCGGGCCCTAGTGACAAGCATTAAGCATAGCAAAGTCATAGTAACATCAATCTCAGAACATAGTGGATACTAGGGATGAAGCCCTATCAAACTTAACTCGATTACATGATCAATTACATCCAATACCACCACCGTCCAGCAAGCCTACAAAGGAATTACTCACTCCTGGTGGTGAGCATCATGGCGGTGTTGATGGAGAAGGGTTGGTGATGATGACGGCAACGATTTCCCCTCTCCGGAGCCCAAAACAGGTTCCAGATCAACCCTCCGGAGGAAGAACAGGAGGTGGCGGCGGCTCCGTATCGTGAAACGCGATGAAATCTTCTCTTCGATTTTTTTCTCCGCGGATGTGAATTTATAGAGTTGGAATTAGGGTCGGAGGGGCCACGAGGGCCCCACAAGCCATCTGGCCGCGCCCCTAGGGGGGGCGTGACCGATTGCGTGGTGGCCTTCTGGTCCACCCCCTCCGGCAGCTCTTCGCTCCAAAATTCCTTATATATTCCAGAAAAAATCCACAAAAAGTTTCGTCCAATTCCGAGAACTTTTATTTGTGCACAAAAATAACACCAAGGTAGTTCTGCTGAAAACAACGTTAGTCCGGGTTAGTTTCATTCAAATCATGCAAATTAAAGGACAGAACTGTTGGGGAACGTTGCATGGGAAACAAAATTTTTCCTACGAACATCCAAGATCTATCCATGGAGATGCATGGCTACAAGAGGGGGAGTGTATCTACATACCCTTGTAGATCGCTAAGCGAAAGCGTATATAACGCGGTTGATGTAGTCGTACGTCTTCGCGATCCAATCACGATCCGTCCCGATCTAGTGCCGAACGGACGGCACCTCCGCCTTCAGCACACATGCGGCTCGATGACGTCTCCTCCTTCTTGATCCAGAAAGAGAGGGAGGAGAAGTAGATGGGATCTCAATCAGCATGACGGCGTGATGGAGATCGTGGCGTCGTAGTGCCGGTAGGGCTTCGCCAAGCGCCTCCGGAACGACGTACGAGGAAGAAACGGGAGAGACGGGAGGAGGGCCGCGGCCGTGGGAGGGTCTTCAGCCCCCTTGCGCTTCCCCACCTTTATATAGGCGTGGGAGGGGCTGGTGGCTTGCCCTCCAAGCCCCTAGGGTCGTTGGTCAAGGGGGGAGGAAGGAAATCCCTCCTTTCCTTTCCCAACCGATCACTATCCCCCCTTTTTAGGGATCTCGATCTTATCTTTTAAGGGGGGATCTTGATGCACCTAGACTAGGGGTGTGGGGACTTTCCCCAGTACCCACGTTCATGTGGGTCCCCATGCAGGTGGGCCCCACTCCGGAACCTTCTAGAACCTTCCCCGTACAATACCAAAAAATCCCGAACATTTTCCGGAACCCTGAATATGACTTCCCATATATAAATCTTTACCTCCGGACCATTCCGAAGCTCCTCGTGACATTCGAGATCTCATCCGGGACTCCGAACAACATTCGGTCACCAACGTACATATCCCAATACTACTCTAGTGTCACCAAACGTTAAGCGTGCAGACCCTACGGGTTCGAGAATCATGTGGACATGACCGAGACACCTCTCCGGTCAATAACCAATAGCGGGACCTGGATGCCCATATTGGTTCCCACATATTCCACAAATATCATTATCGGTCGAACCACGATGTCAAGGATTCAGTCAATCCCGTATTCAGTTCCCTTTGTCCATTAGCATGTTACTTGCCCGAGATTCGATCATCGGTATCTCCATAACTAGTTCAATGTCGTTACCGGCAAGTCTCTTTATTTGTTCCGTAATACAAGATCCCGTGACTAACTCCTTAGTCACATTGCTTGCAAGCTTCTTGTGATGTTGTATTACCGAGAGGGCCCAGAGATACCTCTCCGTCATACGTAGTGACAAATCCCAGTCTCGATCCATGCCAACCCAACAGACACCCTCGGAGATACCTGTAGAGCACCTTTAAAGTCACCCAGTTATGTTGTGACGTTTGATACACACAAGGCATTCCTCCGGTGTCCGGGAGTTGCATGATCTCATGGTCGTAGGAACAGATACTTGACATGGATAAAGCAGTAGCAATAAACTGACACGATCAACTGCTATGCTTACGATTGGGTCTTGTCCATCACATCATTCTCCTAATGATGTGACCCCGTTATCAAATGACAACTCATGTCTATGGTTAGGAAATCTTAACCATCTTTGATCAACGAGCTAGTCTAGTAGAGGCTCACTAGGGACACGGTGTTGTCTCTGTATCCACACATGTATCTGAGTTTCCGATCAATACAATTATAGCATGGATAATAAACGATTATCATGAACAAGGAAATATGATAATAACCAATTAATTATTGCCTCGAGGGCATATTTCCAATAGTCTCCCACTTGCACTAGAGTCAATAATCTAGTTCACATCACCATGTGATTAACACCCAATGAGTTTTGGGGTTTGATCATGTTTTGCTTGTGAGATAGGTTTTAGTCAACGGGTGTGCAACATTCAGATCCGCGTGCACTTTGCAAATCTCTATGTCAAACTGTAGATGCTGCTACCACGCTCCACTTGGAGTTATTCCAAATGGCTTCTCCACTATACGTATCCGGATTACTACTAAGAGTCATATGGATTGGTGTCAAAGCTTGCATCGTCGTAACTCTTTACGACGAACTCTTCATCACCTCCATAATCGAGAAACATTTCCTTAGTGCTCTAGTTACTAAGGATAAATTTGACCGCTGTCGAGTGATCCACTCCTGGATAACTCTTGTACCCCTTGACAGACTCATGGCAAGGCACACACTAGGTGCGGTACACAGCATGGCATACTATATAGAGCCTATGGCTAAGTCATAGGGGACGATCTTTGTCCTTTCTCTTTCTTCTGCCGTGGTCGAGCTTTGAGTCTTACTCAACTTCACACCTTACAAATCAGGCAAGAACTCCTTCTTCGACTGATCCATTTTGAACTCCTTCAAAATCTTGTCAAGGTATGCATTCATTGAAAGTTTTATCAAGCATGTTGATCTATCTCTATAGATCTTGATGCCCAATATTTAAGTAGCTTTATCCACGTCTTCCTTTGAAAAACTCCTTTCAAACAACCCTTTATGCTTTCCAGAAATTCTACATTATTTCCGATCAACAATATTTCATCCACATATACTTATCAAAAATTCTATAGTGCTCCCACTCACTTTCTTGTAAATACAAGTTTCTTATAAACTTTGTATAAACCCAAAAGCTTTGATTACCGCATCAAAGCATATATTCCAACTCGAGATGCTTGCTCCAGTCCATAGAAGGATCGCTGGAGCTTGCATACCTTTTAGCATTCTTAAGACCGACAAAACCTTCTGGTTGTATCACATACAACCTTTCCTCATGGAAACCGTTAAGGAAACTCTGTCTTGACATCCATCTGCCAGATTTCATAATCTAAAAATGCAGCAACTGCTAACATAATTCCAACAGACTTTAGCATCGCTACGGGTGATAAAGTCTCATCGTAGTCTACTCCTTGAACTTGTCGGAGACTTCTTTGCGACAAGTCGAGCTTTATAAATGGTGACATTTACCATCAGCGTCTGTCTTCTTCTTAAAGATCCATTTGTACTAAACAGCCTGACGTTCATCGGGCAAGTCTACCAAAGTCCATACTTGGCCTTCATACATGGATCCAATCTCGCATTTCATGGCTCCTAGCCATTTGTTGGAATCCGGGCCCACCATCGCTTCTTCATAGCTCGTAGGTTCACTGTTGTCTAACAACATGACCTCCAAGACAGAATTGCCGTACCACTTAGGAGCGGTACGATTCCTTGTCAACCTACGAGGCTCAATAGTAACTTGATCTGAAGTTTCATGATCATCAACATTAGCTTCCTCTTCATTTGGTGTAGGCGCCGCAGAAACATCTTTTTGCGGCGTGCTATCATCCAACTGAAGTGACGGTTCAATAACCTCATTAAGTTCTACCTTCCTCCTGTTAGGTTGATCTCTCCCGTGTGGGCCCAACGGCCCACATGACCCCTGATCCACGCGCCCTGATCGGGGGCGTCCAACCCATTATGGTTGGTGGGCCCCTGTGACCCGCGCTATATTAACAGAGGTGGGGGCCGGGGCACGGATGACAAAGTTCACCGCCGCCACAAACCCCACCGATACTCCCTTCCGATCTAGGGTTAGCGCGGTGCTCATGGGAAGCACCACCACCACCTCTCCATCTCTCTGTAACCGACGCCATCGCCCTCTCCACCATGGTTACCGGAGCGGGCACATCCACCCAAGGAGAAGGTATAATCCCCATCTCCTCTCACCACTACCGGAACCCCCTAGCCTACACAATCTCGTGGATCTATCAATGGTATCAGACCTAGTAGGCTTAGGATTTTCGGTGGCAAAGAAAAGAAAAAGAAAGAAACAGAAACCCTAACCCTAACAGAGAAAAGAGGGGAAAGGGAGAAGAAAGACTCACCGGCAGAGTGCGCCGCCGTCACGGCCGCACCGTTCCTCTCGATTCTGTGCGCATCTAACGAGGCACGAGAAGAAGAAAAACCGGCGGGGTGAAAGGAGGCACCGCGGCCAAACCGCTCGACGGCGGCGCGCCCACCTCAAAGGGGACGCGCGACCGGCGAGGGGGATGGCAACGGATGCCACAGAGACCGCGGCCCGCGCCAGCGGCCGTCGGCGTCGACCGCACGAGCGGAGGGGAGAACAGGGGGCGCATCTGCGTTCTCTCTGTCTCGCGCAAGCAACCTCCACCGCGGGGAAAGTAAAGAGCTCCCAGGAACGGAGGAAGGGCCCCGCCCTCTCTGCAACAGGAAAAAGAAAGGGGAAGGGGAAGGCGCGCGTGGCGCGGAGGTCCTCGGCCCCGTCGCCGGCGGCAAGGTTGAGCGCCGCCGGTGGCCTGCCGTCGCCGTGTTCGAAGAACAGAGGAGGCGAGCGGCGCGTGCGACATCACCAGAGCGAGCGGCGCGGGGGGGGGGGAGGAGGGGAATGACCGAGGGTTTCGGTTTCCCCTTGCTCACTCGTTTTGTTTCCCCGATCTGCACGCTGGGCCGTCCGATCGAAACCGACGACCAGGATTGAAACCCTAGACTGCGGCTGGGCCAATAGGCTGAGTGGGCCGGCTGGGCCTGCGAGGGAGCAGGCTCCGGGGCTGGGTTACCGGGCAGTTTTCGGCCCACAGAGCTCCAGACGTTTTTCTTTTTTCTTTTTTGTTCTGTTTTAGGCAAAAAACAATATATATAGTCATGATTTCTTTTTCTATTCAAAATTTCCCAACGAAATTTTGTTTAGAAAATAGAAGAAATAGAAATGTTTCTGCAAAGAAAAATTGAAAAGTTTCTGAAAATGAAAATAGAAAATTTTCAAAAAAAGAAGAGTTCATGAATTTTATAAAGAAAATAATAAAGTTCATGAATTTTTTATTTGGTCAAAGAAAAGTTTCTGTAAATAATAAAAAGTTCATGAACTTTATATTCATGTTTTTCCGCTACGTAAATAATTAATAGTGCTCTTTTACAAAGAAAATAAAAGTTTAGAGAGAATTAAATTTAAAGAGCACATTAAAGTGATTATTAAAATGAATATGATTATGTTATTTTTATGACCAACGTTGTTAATAACATGATCATGTTTTATTATTGAAATTAAAGGTGCATTTATTTCTATTTTTGCCCAACGGTAATATAGATTTAATTGCATAGACAATTGTATGTTTGATTTGACCAACGTTAGATTAATACATATGATTGTTACAATGGTCTCACTTCAATTGTGATTTCAGGAGGCTACCACTTGATGAGTTGCCTAAAAGATGTTCCGATACTCAGAGGTGACAACTACACTGAGTGGAGGAAGAAAGTAGACCTGGCATTTGTCTGTGCTGAGGTCGACTGGGTTGTGGATGAACCACAACCGGTTAGACCTACAGAGCCAGTCAGAGAGGCCACTAATGATGATGCTGTGTGGGACAAAAAGAGGGGGGAGTATGCTCCATTGGAGATGTCATACACCCTCATGCTACTTATTGAGCTTGCGTTGGTTTTCCCTTGAAGAGGAAAGGGTGAGGCAGCAAACTAGATAAGTATTTCCCTCAGTTGTTGAGAACCAAGGTATCAATCCAGTAGGAGATACAAGCAAGTCCCCAATCTTCGAACCTACACAAACAATCAAACTCTTGCACCCAACGCTAAAAGGGGTTGTCAATCCCTTCACGGTTATTTGCAAGGATGAGATCTGATAGAGATAGATATAAAAGATTGCTGGAACGTAAAGTAAAACAAAAGTAAAAAGAATGCAGCGAGGTATTTTTGGTATTTTTGGTTTATAGATCTGAAAATATAATATGGAAAATAGACCCGGGGGCCATAGGTTTCACTAGAGGCTTCTCTCATGAAGGAAAATAATACGGTGCATGAACAAATTACTGTCGAGCAATTGATAGAAAAGCGCATAGTTATGACGATATCCAAGGCAATGATTATGCATATAGGCATCACGTCCGTGTCAAGTAGACCGAAACGATTCTGCATCTACTACTATTACTCTACACATCGACCGACTCCTGCCTGCATCTAGAGTATTAAGTTCATGAAGAACAGAGTAACGCATTAGGTAAGATGACATGATGTAGAGGGATAAACTCAAGCAATATGATGAAAACCCCATATTTTTATCCTCGATGGCAACAAGACAAATACGTGCCTCGCTACCCCTACTTTGTCACTGGGTGAGGACACCGCAAGATTGAACCCAAAACTAAGCACTTCTCCCATTGCAAGAATTACCAATCTAGTTGGCCAAACCAAACCAATAACTCGAAGAGACTTGCAATGATATGAAATCATGAATATAAGAATTCAGAGAAGATTCAAATAATATTCATAGATAAGCTGATCATAAACCCACAATTCATCGGATCTCGACAAACACACCGCAAAAGAGTATTACATCGGATAGATCTCCATGAAGATCATGAAGAACATGGTATTGAAGAACAAAGAGAGAGAAGAAGCCATCTAGCTTCTAGCTATGGACCCGAAGGTCTGTGGTAAACTACTCACGCATCATCGGAGGGGCAATGGAGTTGATGTAGATGCCCTCCGTGATCGAATCCCCCTCCGGCAGATTACCGGAAAAGGCTCCAAGATTGGATCTCACGGGAACAGAGGCTTCCGGCGGCGGAAAAGTATTTTCGTGGCTCTTTTTGGTATCCAGGGAATATTTGGGAATTTATAGGCCGAAGAATAGGGTTAGGAGGGCTGCCGTGGGGCCACAAGCCAGGGGGGCACCCCCCCGCCCAGGGCGCGCCCTGGTGGCTTGTGACTCCACAGCAGGTCTCCTGCCTTCATCTCCAAGTCAGCTGGGTTTCTTCTGGTCCAAGAAAAATCATTCCAAAGATTTTATTCCGTTTGGACTCCGTTTAATATTCCTTATCTGCAATAATCAAAAACAAGGAAAAAACAAAAACTGGCACTAGGCTCTAGATTAATAGGTTAGTCCCAAAATAATATAAAATAGCATATTAATGCATATAAAACATCCAAAACAGATAATATAATAGCATGGAACAATAAAAAATTATAGATACGTTGGAGACGTATCAAGCATCCCCAAGCTTAATTCATGCTCGTCCTCGAGTAGGTAAATGATAAAAACAGAATTTTTGATGTGGAATGCTACCTAACATATTTATCCATGTAATATTCTTTATTGTGGCATGAATATTCAGATCCATAAGATTCAAAACAAAAGTCTAATATTGACATAAAAACAGTAATACTTCAAGTATACTAACAATGCAATTGCGTCCTTTCGAAATAACATGGCCTTAGAAAGTTATCCCTACAAAATCATATGGTCTGGCTATGCTCCATCTTCCCCACACAAAGTATCTAAATCATGTACAACCCCGATGACAATTCAAGCAATTGTTTCACACCTTTTATGTTCTCAAACCTTTTCAACTCTCACGCAATACATGAGCGTGAGCCATGGATATAGCACTATAGGTGGAATAGAATATGGTGGAGGTTGCGAGGAAAAAAGAGAAGATAGTCTCACATCAACTAGGCGTATCAACGGGCTATGGAGATGCCCATCAATAGATATCAATGTGAGTGAGTAGGGATTGCCATGCAACGAATGCACTAGAGCTATAAGTGTATGAAATCTCAAAAAGAAAACTAAGTGGTTGTGCATAAGATGAAAAATTCTACTAGTTATATGAAAGTGACAAAATAGGAGACTCTCTATCATGAAGATCATGGTGCTACTTTGAAGCACAAGTGTGGAAAAATATAGTAGCATTGTCCCTTCTCTCTTTCTCTCATTTTTTTTGGTGGGCATCTTTGGCCTCTTTTTTTTATTTGGGCTTCGCTGGCCTCTTTTATTATTTGTAAAGTCCGGAGACTCATCCCAACTTGTGAGGGAGTCATAGCTTCCATCATCCTTTTCTCTCATGGGACAATGCTCTAATAATGAAAATCATCACACTTTTATTTACTTACAACTCAAAAATTACAACTCGATACCGAGAACAAAATATTACTCTATATGCAATATGAAAGTGATGGTGCGTGTCATGAAAAACGGAACGGTGGAAGTTGCATGGAAATATATCTCGGAATGGCTATGGAAATGCTATAATAGGTAGGTATGGTGGCTGTTTTGAGGAAAGTATATGGTGGCTGTTTTGAGGAAGGTGGGTTTAATGCACCGGCGAAAGTTGTGCGGTACTAGAGAGGCTAGCAAAGGTGGAAGTGTGAGAGTGTGTATAATCCATGGACTCAACATTAGTCATAAAGAACTCACATACTTATTGCAAAAGTCTATTAGTTATCGAAGCAAAGTATTAGACGCATGCTCCTAGGGGAGAGGTTGGTAGGAGTTAACCATCGCGCGCTCCCGACCCTCACACAAAGGTTGACAATCATTAAACAAATCATGCTCCGACTTCGTTACATAACGGTTCACCATACGTGCATGCTACGGGAATCACAAACTTTAACACAAGTATTTCTTCCAATTCACAATTACTCACTAGCATGACTCTCATATTACCATCTTTATATCTCAAAACTATATGCAAGGAATCAAACTTCTCATAGTATTCAATGCACTTAATATGAAAGTTTTTATTATATCCCTCTTGGACGCCCATTATATTAGGACTAAATTCATAACCTAAACCAATTACCATGCTGTTTAAAGACTCTCAAAATAATATAAGTGAGGTACGAGAGTTCAATTGTTTCTATAAAATAAAACACCACCGTGCTCTAAAAAGATATAAGTGAAGTACTAGAGCAACATTGCCCAGCTCAAAAGATATAAGTGAAACACATAGAGTATTCTAATAAATTCACGATTAATGAGTGTCCCCCTCAAAAGATGTGTACAGCAAGGATGATTGTGGCAAACTAAAAAGCAAAGACTCATATCATACAAGACGCTCCAAGCAAAACACATATCATGTGGTGAATAAATATATAGCCTCAAGTAAATTTACCGATGGATTGAAGACGAAAGAGGGGATTCCTTCCGGGGCATCCCCAAGCTTAGGCTCTTTGGTATCCTTGAATATGGCTTGGGGTGCCTTGGTAATCCCCAAGCTTAGGCTCTTGCCACTCCTTATTCCATAGTCCATCAAATCTTTACCCAAAACTTGAAAACTTCACAACACAAAACTCAACAGAAAACTCATGAGATCCGTTAGTATAAGAAAAATAAATCACCACTTTAGGTACTGTTGTGAACTCATTCTTTATTTATATTGGTGTAATATCTACTATATTCCAACTTCTCCATGGTTCATACCCCCCGATACAACCCATAGATACATCAAAATAAGCAAACAACACAACACAAAGAAAACAGAATCTGTCTAAAACAGAACAGTCCATAGCAATCTATAGACTTCCAATACTTCTGTAACTCCAAAAATTCTGAAAAATTAGGAAAATCAGGGAAATTTGTATATCAATCTTTTGTAAAAATTTCAGATCAAAAGCACGTTCCAGTGAATTTACAAAATTCCTGGACTGAGAGCAAAAGTTTCTGTTTTTCAGCAAAATCAAATCACAAACACCGTAGACCATCCCAAAGGTCTTATTTGGCTCAAACACTAATTTAAACAAGAAAATACAATTACTACAGAGGTAATAATGTGTAAAACACTCAAAAACAGAAGCAAAAACAAAATCATAAAAATAAAATTGGGTTGCCTCCCAACAAGCGCTATTGTTTAACGCCCCTAGCTAGGCATAACGCAATAGATCTAGGTATTGTCATCTTTGGTATGCAACTCATACTTGATCAAACCATCAAAAGCTTTCCTAAATATATCTATCCTTTCCTTTATGTCCCTCCTAGTAGGGGAACTTAATTCATGAAAAGAACTTTGACTAGTAATTTTGACATTCATAAACCCGAAATCTGGATCATCACCATAGATATCATCGTATAAAACACGTATCTTATTTCTAACGGGTTCCCTAACCATCTTTTCCAAAAAATCGTCCTTATACCCTACAAAAAATTCCCCTAGTTAACCAATCAAATTCATCATAAGTCTCGAGATACAAGGTTTGAGTGACTTACGCGTAGGGAACTCTCCTCCTAAGATTTTCACTATAAGATTGATAGTCTCTAGATTCAAGACTACGCAAGGTTTCTCTATCATGGAGAATTTCTTCAATAGGAGGGTGTTCAATATCTTTATTATAGAAAGCAAAAATCTCCCTAGCTTCATGTACGATAAAATCAAATTCACGCATAAGGATGATAGTAGCAATCTTTTTTGCTTTGGGATGATTAATATTGGGAAGTTCATCAAACACCTTTTGCAAAGCGGGATGAACGTTCACAAATTTTCTTTCCAATCTTTCAATGAGCATGACAATAGTATCCGCATAAAAATTTGTGCTAAGAAGAATAGATCTATTATTCATAGGCATCACTCCCATACAATCAAAGAATTCTTGGATAACACTCTTCCCAATAATATTTCCATCTCCCACTTGAAAAGTTTTAGCTTTATAATTAGGAGGAGGTTCAGTTTCATGATGTAGAGAGCAAGGTCTAAATTTTTCCTCAAGATTTGTACTAGCAATACCCTCAAAATTTTCAATGATACCCTTCCCTGATTCAGACATGGTGACAACGAAAGCAATCTAGCACACAAGCAAAAGGAAAGCAAACGAAAAGACGAACGGAAAAAGGGCGAATAAAAAGGCAAATCTTTTTGGTTTTTTCTAAAAATCGTTTTAGAAGTAGGTGAGAGGACAACGAGAGGCAAATGGCAAATAATGTAAATGCAAGAGATGAGTTTGTGATGGGTACTTGGTAGGCTTGATGTAGATCTCCCCGGCAACGGCGCCAGAAATCCTTCTTGCTACTTCTTGAGCTTGCGTTGGTTTTCCCTTGAAGAGGAAAGGGTGATGCAGCAAAGTAGATAAGTATTTCCCTCAGTTGTTGAGAACCAAGGTATCAATCCAGTAGGAGATACAATCAAGTCCCCAATCTTCGCACCTACACAAACAATTAAACTCTTGCACCCAACGCTAAAAGGGGTTGTCAATCCCTTCACGGTTATTTGCAAGGATGAGATCTGATAGAGATAGATATAAAAGATTGCTGGAACGTAAAGTAAAACAAAAGTAAAAAGAATGCAGCGAGGTATTTTTGGTTTATAGATCTGAAAATATAATATGAAAATAGACCCGGGGGGCATAGGTTTCACTAGAGGCTTCTCTCATGAAGGAAAATAATATTGTGGGTGAACAAATTACTGTCGAGCAATTGATAGAAAAGCGCATAGTTATGACGATATCCAAGGCAATGATTATGCATATAGGCATCACGTCCGTGTCAAGTAGACCGAAACGATTCTGCATCTACTACTATTACTCCACACATCGACCGGCTGCTGCCTGCATCTAGAGTATTAAGTTCATGAAGAACAGAGTAACGCATTAGGTAAGATGACATGATGTAGAGGGATAAACTCAAGCAATATGATGAAAACCCCATATTTTTATCCTCGATGGCAACAATACAAATACGTGCCTCGCTACCCCTACTTTGTCACTGGGTGAGGACACCGCAAGATTGAACCCAAAACTAAGCACTTCTCCCATTGCAAGAATTACCAATCTAGTTGGCCAAACCAAACCAATAACTCAAAGAGACTTGCAAAGATATGAAATCATGCATATAAGAATTCAGAGAAGATTCAAATAATATTCATAGATAAGCTGCTCATAAACCCACAATTCATCGGATCTCGACAAACAGACCGCAAAAGAGTATTACATCGGATAGATCTCCATGAAGATCATGAAGAACATGGTATTGAAGAACAAAGAGAGAGAAGAAGCCATCTAGCTACTAGCTATGGACCCGAAGGTCTGTGGTAAACTACTCACGCATCATCGGAGGGGCAATGAAGTTGATGTAGATGCCCTCCGTGATCGAATCCCCCTCCGGCAAATTACCGGAAAAGGCTCCAAGATTGGATCTCATGGGAACAGAGGCTTCCAGCGGCGGAAAAGTATTTTTGTGGCTCTTTTTGGTATCCAGGGAATATTTGGGAATTTATAGGCCGAAGAATAGGGTTAGGAGGGCTGCCGTGGGGCCACAAGCCAGGGGGCGCCCCCCCTAGGGCGCGCCCTGGTGGCTTGTGACTCCACGGCAGGTCCCCTGCCTTCATCTCCAAGTCTGCTGGGTTTCTTCTGGTCCAAGAAAAATCATTCTGAAGATTTTATTCCGTTTGGACTCCGTTTAATATTCCTTATCTGCAATACTCAAAAACAAGGAAAAAACAGAAACTGGCACTAGGCTCTAGATTAATAGGTTAGTCCCAAAAATAATATAAAATAGCATATTAATGCATATAAAACATCCAAAACAGATAATATAATAGCATGGAACAATCAAAAATTATAGATACGTTGGAGACGTATCACCTCAACAATCAAAAGTGGATCAACGCCAACAAAAAGTGTATGGCATTTATAAAGAATACAATTGAGAACGCAATTGTGGGCTCAATTGCAGAGTGCACTTCCGTAGGGGAGTTGCTTACAAAGATAAAGAGCCAGTTCACTGGTTCTTCAAAGACATATGCCACCCAGTTGATAAAGCAACTGGTGACAGAGAACTACACTGGCGGTGGTCATGGAATAAGAGAGCACATCCTCAGGATGAGCAACATGGCAGCAAAGCTCAAGCCCATGGATGCGGATCTGGAGATCAAACCAGCGCTCCTGGTCCACCTGGTCATGGCTTCACTGCCAAAGGAGTTTGAAACCTTTGTTGTAAACTACAACATGTCACGTGAAACATGGTACATTGAAAAGACAATAGCAATGTGTGTCCAAGAAGAGGACAGACTTAAAGCCTCACATGGTGGTTCACTCAACTATGTGAAGGATAACAAGAAAAAGAATTACAATCAAAATAGCAAAGGTTCTCCTTCAAAGGCGCATGGCAAATCTCACATGCAGCATCAGAATCAGCAGAAGTCCTTTCCAGTGGACAAAGACACTTGCCTCCACTGCAAGCAGACTGGGCACTACAAGAAAGATTGCCCTGTCTGGCTAAAGTCAATAATGGCGAAGAGAGGGATTCCATTCGACGCGGACTATGCAAAGAAATGAAAGATGCATTGAAGTTGCAAATGGAATTCAAGCAGAAGTTGAAGCTGTCGGTGCCATCTCCTTGGAGTTAGCTGATGGGTTCAAGCTTCTACTTAGAGATGTCTTATATGTTCCTTCGTGTCATAGAAACTTGATTAGTGTTTCTTATTTGGACAAAGACAATTATGAATGTTATTTTGGACATGGAAAGTGTGCCATATGGTTTAATAATGCTTATGTGGGTGTTGCTTTCCTACACGATGAGCTTTATTTATTATCACTCCGTGAAAAAGTGCATTATGTGTGTAATGTGAATGAGCATGTTTCCGCGTCGAACAAAGAACAAAAGAAAAGAAAGAGAACTCATGACTCATCGAAATTATGGCACTGTCGCTTGGGCCATATTTCCAGGGGGAGAATACAAAGATTAGTCAAAAGTGAAATTCTTCCTCCGTTAGAGTTCTCAGACTTAGAACAATGCATAGATTGCATTAAAGGAAAGTATATAAAACAAATCAAAAAGGGTGCAATCCATAGCACAGGCACACTAGAAATCATTCACACCGACATTTGTGGACTATTTCCGGTGAAAAGTGTGGATGGATATGACTCGTTCATAACATTCACAGATGACTACTCTCGCTATGGATATATTTATCCAATCAAAGAAAGATCTGAAGCATTGGATAAATTTAAGATATTCAAAGCTGAAGTTGAAAATCAGCATGATAAAAGAATAAAGATAGTAAGATCTGACCGTGGGGGGGAGTACTACGGTCGGCATACTCCATATGACCAAGTCCCTGGACCTTTTGCAAAGTTCTTACAGGAGACTGGCATAGTAGCCCAGTATTCAATGCCGGGCGAGCCTCGGCAAAATGGGGTAGCTGAAAGGCGTAACCGTACTCTGATGGATATGGTGCGCAGCATGATGAGTTACTCCACTTTGCCATTGGGATTATGGATGGAGGCGCTTGAAACCGCCATTCACATTCTCAATAGAGTGCCAAGCAAGTCGGTGCCCAAAACACCGTACGAGCTGTGGACAGGACGAGTGCCCTCTCTACACCACTTCAGGGTGTGGGGGTGCCCTGCTGAGGCCAAAATGTTTAATCCAAACATTGCAAAGTTGGATCCCAAAACAGTGAGTTGCCACTTCATTGGCTATCTAGACAGATCAAAGGGTTTTCGTTTCTACCGTCCAGACAGATATACAAAGTTTGTAGAAACAGGACACGCAGTCGAGCCTGTTCGTTAGAGCTCCAGATCCTTATTTTATAGCTCCCTGCTCCTGATCCTCCGAGAATCCACTCCCCTGAGGAGCTGGATCAGGTTTACAAAAGCGTTCAGCTATCAGTTGACTCCTAAAACACTGATTTGTGGGTTTAGGAATAAATATACCGTACTGCCCTTTATTGTGATACTTTTGTTACCCCTCTATGTATATATGTCTGGCGTAGCCTGCCATGTTATGAATATTAACATATTATATAGGAATGGGAATATTGTAGGGAGCGTTAGTTCAACATTTCATTTTAAGCTTTTATGAAGCATCATCTCACGTTGATTGCAATTATTCCAAGTATATATAATGAAACATGAGCGATCTAACTGGATGAAATAAAATGCTCTACCCATAGTTGTCTGGGATCAAAAAAGAGTTGGACATCACAAATATTCATAATATCTAGCTTGTAGATTCAGCAATTGCCTTTGCAAGGTCATCACGGAACTTATCCATTGACCTATCACTCGTGCTTGATGTTGATGAGTCTGATGCATCCTGAGAAATAATATATTTCCTATACCTCGTCGGTATTGTCGGAACATAGTTAGGATTCTGATCAAATCTACGAAAATGCTTGTCAGTCATACCATGCTCCCTTATGAAATTGTGCAAAACCATGGTTGCTGCAACAATCATCTTTTGCTTGTAAAATGGGTAGCTTGGCATCTTGAGAAGAATTCTCCATTTCATCTTCCATACACCAAAAGTTCTCTCGATGACATTCCGATTACTTGAATGCAGATGGTTAAATTTTTCTTTCTCGCCACTAGGAGCAACACCTCTTCGGAAGTCAGGAACATGATATCTTTGGCCCTTATATGGTGATAAATAGCCTGGACGATTTGGATATCCAGCATCAACAAGATAATATTTTCCTGAAATATAGATGTGTAAATCACACCAGCATGAAATAGATGCAATAAAGCACAACTTGATATGAACATAAAGTACAAAAATACCTTCCGGAGGATGTGGGAAGACATCTTTATCTGCGTCTAATGCATGATAGAGCACACTGGTATCATGCATAGCACCTGGTTGGCCAATAGAAGCATATGTGAAGCGCATGTCGAAATCACATACAGCCATCACATTTTGAGTTGTACTACCTGATCTGCCAATATATCTATTGACATCCTTAGGCTTAACAGTTGCAAGTATGTGGGTTCCATCAATAGCTCCAATGCAGTCTTTGAAATGCGGCCACATTCTCTTATCATTTCTGATTCTACCATGAACAGTAGAGAAGTTTGGATCTTTTGGTCGCACAAAATCTTTAGACATCTTTACCAAGCTGCGCAGAACAAGATCAAACTTTCTACTGATTGTGTCACCAGAATGCTTGAATCGATTTTGCGCTCCCCGATTTGAGTGACATCCACCGCATATGTACAAGAAGAGTGCTAGAGCTTCAAAAGTACTCATATGCGTAGTTGATTTCAGACCATACGTACTCACCAAAAGATCATGCAGATTGTGGAACATTGTAGAATTCATACGAAACATGCGGTGGCTCTCCCCTGGGGTGCTCAAGGTTTCTTTCACCCAGCCCATTCCACTGAGAATTGAAGTCCTAGGTTCATTCTTCTCCAAGTAAGTCCTGTGATACTTTTCAACAACAGTTACAGCAGAAGCAAGATTGCTTATCATCATTTCGTGTAGGTGCATCAGCTGTACATCTTCGTCATGCTCTTCATTGGAGTAATTGCTCCCTCCACTATCACTTTCGCTCGAGGACATCTATGCATATAACATACATGAGACACTTCACAATGAGAAATGAGTCAATGGCAATAATGACGTACATAAACAGGAATAATATTCAAATGACCGTATTCATATAGATAATTTGTGACAAACCGGACAGGGTCTTACAAGCCAAATAAATAACTAAATGCAACATGAAAGATAGGAGTGTTGACGGCATACTACTTATAGGAATGCCTTAACAATTACAACCAAAATATTATAATCTATTTGCCATACTTGGCATCATATTTCCTTTTAAGCCAGTCCAATCGTGCACTAGCATCAGGTATGGTCATAAACATTTCTCTTTGTTCCTTCTTTACGAAAATCTCAGAAGCAATGAAGTGCTCATTAGTGCCAATGACACCACCACATTCTGTAACCAGAGTCATGGCATCTTTGATGGTACAAACTGAGGCATCCTCTCTCTGTTTAGCAATGGATTCAATGGCTGCTTGCGACTTCTTGCTCAGCTCAACAATTTCTTTCAAATGGTCTTGCATGATCGCAGAGCCACTCCTTGATTTTTTTCCTTTTCCTTCTATAGCACCACCAACTCTTTTTCCTTTATTATTAATAACTGGAGACTCATCTTCGTCCTCACTTTCTTTGTCCTTGTTCTCATCTCCGTTGTCTTCAGCATCAACATTCTCAGGACTCTGAGGCATGCTACCATTAGCAGGAGACCAATGGTCTTCACCGGTGTTGCGCAAGTCTTCAAAGATCTTGGCCAAAAGGTCCTCATTTTGAAGTCCAGCCTTTCGAAATCTACCACAACCTTGGTATTTCTGTCAACGCCAAGTAGTAAACATTAGACATCCACGGATAGTGAAGCAATTGTTGTATGTGCAGAAAAATAAACAACGACTAGTAGCTCACTTTTCTGAGATTTTTCCAACGCTCGGCAGAAGCTGTAACCGTTTGCTTCACAGGATCCCAGCCCATACCTGTCTCCTTTTTCAAACTCTTCCAAATGTAGTACGCACTTTTTAGTTTATCCCATTTGTTCTTAAATTGTCTTTTGTTGTACCGTATTCCAGTCTTCTGGTAAAATTTATCAATCACCGTCACATACCCAATATTATTCATATGTGTATTTGGGCGATTTCCAGCCTCAACTTGTTCATTGAACAACTCACAAACCAAGCGAGTGTGTTCTTCATTCCACTCAGCAGTTGCTTCCATTGCTACTGTGTTCGGCATAAATTCACGTAAGCAGCAGTACCAGCTGCTAAAAAAATTAAATGAAATTGGAGATGCACGGAACAAGTCTGCTAGTATTACTACTAACATATGAAAGCATAAGTACCCTACAATAAGTAAATTAGCTAGTAGTACTAGTAAGAAATCTGATAGTACGTCTAGCTGTACATCTGCACTTCGTGCATAGTTACAGCCAATCCGAAATTAATCTATCTTGAATATACATTATTTTCTAGGAATAGAGTTCCTCAATCAATCTTGGCACATGTCCTGTTAGAATTTGAGAGGGGATGCGAAAATCTTGATACAAGCAATGGGGACAGGTGAACATGAACCAATCTACACCCTAGTGTTTGGGGATGGGCACCATACCTTAACAGGATAATGGAAGAAGTAAGTAGGCAGTGTAGCAGGCCGTCTTCGTAGCTCTCCAGTGACGGTCGTGGCTGCCGCCGGTCGCGGCCTCGATGACGGCTGTGGATGCCGCCAGTCGCCTCTCTCTGTTTCTTGTACGAGAGAAAGAGAGGAGATGGAACAGATTGATCGAAGCGGTATGGGATTTTAGGGGTTAGTAATGGCAATGGTGGGTAATATCTCTTAACTTCTCTGGGCCTTTTTGATTCCACAAAAATAGAATCGACCTGTGGGTCGCTCCGCCGCGCTAGTCTATTTTCTGCTCCGCTCCTCGCCGATCCGCGGATCGTATTTTCTCGGAGTTCTGGGCGTTCTGCTCTGCTCCCTCGACTCCCGTACAGAATTTAAGAGTAGGAGCCGTACCGAACAGGCCCTTAGAGGACGAAATGATGAGGGGGAGCTTGGTAGCTCAGAAAATTGATCTTGAGGAGAAGAGGGTGCATGCACCAAATCCGATGATTCGGGAGCCATTTTTCACACTACCAGTTGCAACTTCACCCATGACAACTATGGGGGTAGACCCGGAACCTGTCCGTCAGGAGCCGACTGAACCCGTTGTTGAGCATGAAAGGGAGCTGCAGCAGCCAATTTTAGACGATGTGCCGGAAGTTGAGGCACATAATGTGCCAGAAACTGAGGCCCTTAGAAGGTCTAATAGAACAAGAAGATCAGCTATTTCTACTGATTATAAAGTCTATAACACAGAAATGGTTCATATGGAAGGTGACCCCACTACATATGAAGAAGCCATAAGAAGTCCTCACTCATCAAAATGGCTAGAGGCAATGGAAGATGAGATGAAATCGATGAGTTCCAAAGATGTTTGGGACTTAGTGGAAATTCCTAAAGGAGCCAAACAGTAGGCTGCAAATGGGTCTACAAAACTAAGTATGACCCTAATGGGAATGTAGAAAAGTATAAAGCCCGACTTGTGGCAAAAGGATTTACACAAAGGGATGGGATAGATTACAATGAGACTTTTTCCCCAGTCTCATGTAAGGATTCCTTCAGAATCATAATGGCATTAGTTGCAGATTTTGATTTAGAGTTACATCAAATGGATGTAAAGACGACATTTCTGAATGGTGATTTAAAAGAAAAGGTCTACATGAAACAACCCAAGGGTTTTATCATGGAAGGCAAGGAAAATATGGGATGCCGCCTGAAGAAATCCATTTATGGATTAAGGCAAGCCTCTAGACAGTGGTATCTAAAATTTAATCAAACGATTAAAAGTTTTGGATTTAAAGAAAATATTGAGGATAACTGCATTTATGCAAGGTTTAAAAATGGGAAATATATTTTCCTAATCTTGTATGTGGATGATATCTTGCTTGCTAGCAGTGATGTTAGTCTACTACTAGAAACAAAGAAGTTCTTATCCTCAAATTTTGATATCACAGATCTTGGTGAAGCATCCTATGTTTTGGGCATAGAAATTCACCGAGATAGGAACAATGGAGTCTTAGGACTATCGCAAAAGGCATATTTAGAAAAGGTTCTTCAAAAGTATAATATGCATGCGAGTAAAGCCACACCTGCTCCTATAGTCAAGGGCGATAGTTTTGGGAAATTCCAATGTCCCAAGAACCAGTACGAGATCGATCTCATGAAAGCAGTACCATATGGTTTGGCTGTTGGAAGCTTACAGTATGCACAAGTGTGCACTCGCCCTGACTTAGCTTTTGTCACCGGGGTACTCGGTAGATATCAAGAGAATCCAGGCATGGAGCACTAGAAGATGGTAAAGAAGGCATTGCGTTATGCGCAAGGCACGAAGCACTACATGCTAACATACAGGAGATCGGATTCCCTAGAGATAAGAGGGTATTCAGACGCAGATTTTGCGGTGGATAGAGATGATAGAAAATCCACGTCAGGATACGTGTTCACTCTCGCTGGAGGGGCTATTTTGTGGAGAAGCTCCAAACAGTCAATAGTTGCATCATCCACGATGTATGCAGAATTCATAGCATGCTTCGAGGCCACGGGGCAGGCGATATGGCTAAAGAAATTTGTACCCGACTTGAAAGTGGTAGATTGTATTCACAAACCACTAAAGATGTACTGTGACAACCAGCCCGTAGTATTCTACGCTCACAACAACAAGTCGAGTAATGCTGCCAAAACAATAGAGATAAAGTATTATGTTGTGAAAGATAAAATCCAGGATCACACTATAAGTCTCAAGCATATAAAGACAAAGGATATGCTTGCGGATCCGCTTACAAAAGGCTTACCACCCAATGTGTTCAAGGAACACTTAGCCGGCATGGGTTTAAGGGAAAGCCTATGATTCCTGGATCATGAGAGGCCCAAAAGGAACATAATTTGTTTCTAAACAAAACGTATGTTGTAGCTGTATGATTCTATCGGCAATTAAGCTGTGACGATGAGACATGCTCTATGTACCAATATGTGATGGAACAAATAAACTAGAAAGTATAAAGTTAAAAGTAAAAGTTGAGATCAAGGGGGAGAATGTTAGGTTGATCTCTCCCGTGTGGGCCCAACGGCCCACCGGACCCCTGATCCACGCGCCCTGATCGGGGGCGCCCAACCCATTATGGATGGTGGGCCCCTGTGACCCGCGCTATATTAACAGAGGTGGGGGCCGGGGCACGGATGATGAAGTTCACCGCCGCCACAAACCCCACCGACACTCCCTTCCGATCTAGGGTTAGCGCGGTGCTCACGGGAAGCGCCACCACCACCTCTCCATCTCTCTGTCACCGACGCCATCGCCCTCTCCACCATGGTCACCGGAGCGGGCACATCCACCCAAGGAGAAGGTATAATCCCCATCTCCTCTCACCACTACCGGAACCCCCTAGCCTACACGATCTCGTGGATCTATCACCTCCCACTCAATTCTTTCGAGAGAAACTCTTTCTAGAGAAAGGACCCGATTTTTTTAGCAACAAACACTTTGCCCTCGGATCTGAGATAGAAGGCATACCCAACTGTTTCCTTAGGGTATCCTATGAAGACGCATTTGTTCGCTTTGGGTTCGAGCTTATTAGGTTGAAGTCTTTTCACATAAGCATCGCATTCCCAAACTCTAAGAAATGACAGCTTAGGTTTCTACCAAACCATAATTCATACGGTGTCATCTCAACGGATTTAGATGGTGCCCTATTAAAGTGAATGTAGTTGTCTCTGATGCATAACCCCAAAATGATAGTGGCAAATCGGTAAGAGAAATCATAGTATGCACCATATCGAATAGAGCACGACTACGACGTTCGGACACACCATTACACTATGGTGTTCCAGGTGGCGTGAGTTGTGAAACAGTTTCCTCATTGTCTTAAGTTGCATACCAAAGTCGTAACTCACATATTCACCTCCATGATCATATCGTAGACATTTTATCTTCTTGTTAAGATGATCTTCAACTTCACTCTGAAATTGCTTGAAGTTTTCAAACGTTTCAGACTTGTGTTTCATTAAGTAAATATACCCATATCTACTCAAATCATCAGTGAAGGTAAGAAAATAACGACATCCACCGCACGCTTCAACACTCATTGGACCACATACATCAACATGTATCATTTCCAATAAGTCATTTGCCCGCTCCGTCATAACGAAAACGGGGTCTTAGTCATCTTGCCCATGAGGCATGGTCCGCATGTCTCAAGCGATTCGAAATCGAGTGAGTCTAAAGATCCATCAGCATGGAGTTTCTTCATGCGATTTACACCAATATGACCTTGGTGGCAGTGCCACAAGTATGTGGTACTATCATTATTAACTTTGCATCTTTTGACATCAATATTATGAACATGTGTATCACTACAATCGAGATTCAATAAACCATTCACATTGGGTGCATGACCATTGAAGGTATTATTCATGAAAATAGAATAACCATTATTCTCTGATTTAAATGAATAACCGTTTTGCGATAAGCACGATCTAATCATGTTCATGCTCTACGCAAACACCAAATAACATTTATTCAGGTTTAACACTAATCCCGAAGGTAGAGAGAGCGTGCGATGGTGATCACATCAACCTTGGAAACACTTCCCACACATCGTCACCTCGCCCTTATAGCTAGTCTCCGTTTGTTCCGTAGCTTTTATTTCAAGTTACTAACATTAGCAACTGAACCGGTATCCAATACCCAGCTACTAGGAGTACTAGTAAGGTACACATCAATAACACGTATATCAAATATACTTATGTTGACGTTGCCAGCCTTCTTATCTGCCAAGTATCTGGGGCAGTTCCACTACCAGTGACCGTTCCCCTTATTATAGAAGCACTTAGTCTCGGGTTTTGGTTCAACCTTGGGTTTCTTCACTGGAGCGACAACTGGCTTGCCATTCATGAAGTATCCCTTCTTGCCCATGCCCTTCTCGAAACTAGTGGTTTTACTAACCATCAACACTTGATGCTCCTTCTTGATTTCTACCTTTCGTGGTGTAAAACATCGCGAATAGCTCAGGGATCATCATCTCCATCCCTGGCATGTTATAGTTCATCACGAAGCTCTAACAGCTTGGTGGCAATGACTTGGAGAATTGTGTCAATCACTATCTTATTAGGAAGATCAACTCCCACTTGATTCAAGCGATTGTAGCACCCAGACAATCTAAGCACATGCTCACCGATTGAGCTATTCTCTTTCATCTTGCAGGCAAAGAATCTTGCTATAGGTCTCATACCTCTCAACACGGGCACGAGCCTGAAATCCCAATTTCAGCTCTTGGAACATCTCATATGATCCGTGACGTTCAAAACATCTTTGGAGCCTTAATTCTAAGCCGTAAAGCATGACGCACTGAACTATCAAGTAGTCATAAAAAACGTGCTTGTCTGATGTTCTCAACACCCACAGATGACGCTTGAGGGGGTGGCGCACCGAGCGGCACATCAAGGACATAAGCCTTCTGTGCAACAACTGAGGACAATCCTCAGATCACGAACCTAGTCCGCATAATTGCTACTACCATCTTTCAACTTAGTTTTTCTCTAGGAACGTATCAAAATATAGGGGAGCTACAGCGTGAGCTATCGATCTACAACATAATTTGCAAAGATATTTTGACTATGTTCATGATAATGAGTTCAATTAATCATATTACTTAAGAACTCCCACTCAAATCAACATCCCTCAGGTTGTCTAAGTGTGACATGATCCAAATCCACCAACCCAAGTCCGATCATCACGTGAGATGAGGTGGTTTCAATAGTGAACATCTCCATGTTGATCATATCTTCTATATGACTCATGTTCGACCTTTCAGTCTCTTGTGTTCCGAGGCCATGTCTGTACATGCTAGGCTCGTCAAGTTTAACCCGAGTGTTCCGCATGTGCAAAATTGGCTTGCACCCGTTGTATGTGAACGTAGAGCCTATCACACCCGATCATCACGTGGTGCTTCGAAACGTCGAACTTTCGCAACGGTGCACACTCGGGGAGAACACAATTTTATCTTGAAATTTTAGTGAGGGATCACCTTATAATGCTACCGTCGTCCTAAGCAAAATAAGATGCATAAAAGGATTAACATCACATGCAAATCATATAAGTGACATGATATGGCCATCATCATCTTGTGCTTTTGATCTCCATCTCCAAAGCACCGACATGATCTCCATCGTCACCGGCATGACACCATGATCTCCATCATCGTGTCGTCATGTGGTTGTCACGCTAACTATTGCTTCTACAACTATTGCTAACTCATAGCGATAAAGTAAAGCAAAAATGGCGGAAATAATTAAAGACAACCCTATGGCTCATGTCGGTTGCCGTACTCAACGACATGCAATTCGTGATAATCTATACAAAACATGATCATCTCATACATCACATATATCACATCATGTCATTGGCCATATCACATCACAGCATGCCCTGCAAAAACAAGTTAGACGTCCTCTACTTTGTTGTTGCAAGTTTTACGTGGCTGATATGGGCAACTAGTAAGAACCGTTCTAACCTATGCAAATCCACAACGGTGATATTCAAGTTGCTATTTAACCTTCTACAAGGACCACCTCTGTCGAATCCGATTCAACTGAAGTGGGAGAGACAGAGACCCGCCAGCCACCTTTATGCAACTAGGTTACATGTCAGTCGGTGGAACCGGTCTCTCGTACGTGGACGAGTAAGGTTGGTCCGGGCCGCTTCATCGCACAATACCGCCGAATCAAGATAAGACTAAGAAGGTAAGCAATCTGAACATCAACGCCCACAAACGCTTTTGTGTTCTACACGTGCATATCATCTAGTCATAGACCTAGCTTTGATACCACTGTTGGGGAACGTTGCATGGGAAACAAAAATTTTCCTACGAACACCCAAGATCTATCCATGGAGATGCATAGCTACGAGAGGGGGAGGTATCTACATACCCTTGTAGATCGCTAAGCGTAAGCGTATATAACGTGGTTGATGTAGTCGTACATCTTCGCGATCCAATCATGATCCGTCCTGATCTAGTGCCGAACGGACGACACCTCCGCGTTCAGCACACGTGCGGCTCGATGACGTCTCCTCCTTCTTGATCCAGCAAGAGAGGCAGGAGAAGTAGATGGGATCTCAACTAGCATGACGGCGTGGTGGAGATGGTGGCGTCGCAGTGCCGGCAGGGCTTCGCCAAGCGCCTCCGGAATGACGTACGAGGAAGAACGGGAGAGACGAGAGGAGGGCCGCGGCCGTGGGAGGGTCTTCAGCCCCCTTGCGTCTCCCCACCTTTATATAGGCATGGGAGGGGATGGTGGATTGCCCTCCAAGCCCCTAGGATCGTTGGTCAAGGGGGAGGAAGGAAATCCCTCCTTTCCTTCCCCAACCGATCACTATCCCCCTTTTTAGGGATCTCGATCTTATCCTTTTGGGATATGATCCTATTCCTTTTAAGGGGGGGTCTTGATGCGCCTAGACCAGGGGTGTGGGGACTTTCCCCATTACCCACGTTCATGTGGGTCCCCATGCAGGTGGGCCCCACTCCAGAACCTTCTAGAACCTTCTCGGTACAATACCAGAAAATCCCGAACATTTTCCGGAACCCTGAATATGACTTCCCATATATAAATCTTTACCTCTGGACCATTCCGGAGCTCCTCATGATGTCCGGGATCTCATCCGGGACTCCGAACAACATTCGGTCACCAACGTACATATCCCAATACTACTCTAGCGTCACCAAACGTTAAGCGTGCGGACCCTACGGGTTCGAGAATCATGTGGACATGACCGAGACACCTCTCCGGTCAATAACCAATAGCGGGACCTGGATGCCCATATTGGTTCCTACATATTCCACAAAGATCATTATCGGTCGAACCACGATGTCAAGGATTCAGTCAATCCCGTATTCAGTTCCCTTTGTCCATCGGCATGTTACTTGCTCGAGATTCGATCGTCGGTATCTCCATACCTAGTTCAATCTTGTTACCGGAAAGTCTCTTTACTCGTTCCGTAATACAAGATCTCATGACTAACTCCTTAGTCACATTGCTTGCAAGCTTCTTGTGATGTTGTATTACCGAGAGGGCCCAGAGATACCTCTCTGTCTTACGGAGTGACAAATCCCAGTCTCGATCCATGCCAACCCAACAGACACCCTCGGAGATACCTGTAGAGCACCTTTATAGTCACCCAGTTACGTTGTGACGTTTGATACACACAAGGCATTCCTCCGGTGTCCGGGAGTTGCATGATCTCATGGTCGTAGGAACATATACTTGACATGGATAAAGCAGTAGCAATAAATTGACACGATCAACTGCTATGCTTACGGTTGGGTCTTGTCCATCACATCATTCTCCTAATGATGTGACCCCGTTATCAAATGACAACTCATGTCTATGGTTAGGAAATCTTAACCATCTTTGATCAATGAGCTAGTCTAGTAGAGGCTCACTAGGGACACGGTGTTGTCTATGTATCCACACATGTATCTGAGTTTCCGATCTATACAATTATACCATGGATAATAAACGATTATCATGAACAAGGAAATATGATAATAACCAATTTATTATTGCCTCTAGGGCATATTTTCAACAAAAACCAGAGCAAAAGTGTTTGGAAAAGTAGATGCGTTTGAGACGTATCAACTCCCCCAAGCTTAACTCATTGCTTGTCCTCAAGCAATTCAGTTGATAAACTGAAAGTGATAAAGAAAAACTTTTACAAACTCTTTTGTTCTCGTTATTATACACATGCTTAGCTAGTGCTCAACTTTTCAGCATAATTCATAGATAGACACGTCCATGACAACAAATAGATATTATATTAACTCATGGCAAAACATAACCAGCTACAAAGCAATAATAAAACATCTCCTATGACAACAATTTATCAAAACACTCATAATACAATATGGTGACATGGTATTTCGCTAGCCCTTTCTGAGACCGCAAAACATAAATGCGGAGAACCACCGAGATCCAAGCAGCGACTAAACATTATAATTCAGGGTAGAAAAGGTCCAATCATGCTCATATCCAACATTAACTAAACTAAATGCATAAGAATGACAATAGTGCTCTCGGGTCTGGTGCTTTTAGTAAGAGGATGATGACTCAACATAAAAGTAAATAGATAGGCCCTTCGTAGAGGGGAGCATTGATTTGCAGAGGTGCGAGAGCTCGAAGCTTAAAACAAGGGTGAAAGTATAATTTTTTAGCGGTGCACTTTTCTTGTCAACGTTACGACAAAGGTTTTCAACATTTCCCATGCTAAACTCATTATTGGCGGTTCCCAAATAGAATAGTAAAGTTTACTCCTATGCACCATCCAAACACATTCCATGGCTGGCCAAATCCACGGTTGCCCTCCAAACAATCAACTGTCCCAAGGAGTTGGTGTAATTTATTTTGATTATGTGGGACTGGGCATCCCTCTTACCAGCCTCTCTCGTGCAATGATGGTGAATAAACGACCGTCCTGAGAATAACTTGCTTAGCATGGAAAATATTGACCGCCTCGTCGCTCCATGAGCGAGACGAGTGCACAAAAATGGATGTTCATTTGAATATTTTGAGATGGCACGTGCAAATTTACTTCGAACGGCAGGGTAATACCGCGTATAGGTAGGTATGGTGGACTCATGTGGAATAACTTGGTTTAAGGATTTGGATGCACAAGCAGCAATTCCGCTTAGTATAGGTGAAGGCTAGCAATAGGTTGAGAAGCGACTAGCTAGAGAGCAACAACTGTCGTGAACATGCATTTTGAATAATTAACATTGGATATAGAATGAGTAGCATATGAACACTCTAAATTTAAACATCATGAAGGCTATATTGGTTTTGATTCAATTACATGTTTGCACATGGGCCAAGTCAAATTTCTCAGAGGGAGATACCATACTACCATACAATATTATAACCAATTTAATGCATGTTGACACACAAGATAAACCATTATTAACTCCTAGCTATTTAGGCATGGCATGAGAAGCTATAATCTCTAATTTTCATCATGAACATGTTTACTCATGATATACTGAATCAGGATCAAACTGGCTAAACATATTTACAAAAACAGAAAACAAGAAGAGTTCATACCAGCTTCCCTTGCCACAATCACTTCATCAAATATCGTCATTATTGCCTTTTACTTGTACGATCCAACGGTGTGGTAATAATAATAGTGCAAGAATGCCGTGGACTAAGCTAGAATCTGCAGGGCAGTTTAAGACAAAGGAGAAGACAAGGTAAAATTGGCTCTCTGTTAGATCATCAATAAACCATATGAGAGCCACTCAACATTTTCATCGTGGTCTTCTCCTTTCGACAACTCAACAAAAGAAAAGAAATTCAGAGAAACACACTGAAATATTTTTGGAGTTTTTTTTAAGCAAGCAAAGGAACTAAGGGAAAAACAAGAACGAGAAAATTATTTACACGGGAAACCTCCCAACAAGCAAAGGAAATCTTTTTGGGTTTTATTTTTAGTACTACAGCTAAAGAAACGAGGAAAAGAAAAGAACCGAAAAGAAGCGAGAAATATTTTTGGATTATCAAAGTTTTTCAAACACACAAGAAGAAAGCGGAAAATAAAGCTAACATGGATATATAGAGAAAGAGGATGAACACCGACAATTTGTATGAAGTGTGAGAACATGAATGTAATGTCGGTGAGAAATACGTACTCCCCCAAGCTTAGGTTTTTGCCTAGCTTGGTAATCACCACTCGCGATCTGAGTAATAGTTGAAGTGATAACTCGTGGAGGCTAGCCTCCTCCTCTGCCAGACGAGCAGCCTCTGCTGCCAAGCGAGTAGCCCACCGTACCATTGTGCTCGCACACCTCGTCCTCAAGAACGTAATATCTTTGTCAAGCCTAAAAGTCAAAAAGGGCAGGTGCAGGCAAAAAGACAGGCATGGGCGTGTATTTTCTAAATATTAAGTTGTACTCATAGCCTCTAGGACGTTTCATAAGAAATTCGTGAGAACGCATAGCTTCATAATCTAAATATCGTTCAGGCAAAATGGGATCATTAGGTTGGGGTGCCACTCTCAAATGTGCAGCTACGCGGGATGCATAAATACCTCCATATAATTCTCCATTACTAGAGTTGGGGTGCAACCTTCGGGCAACAATTGCACCGAGGTTAAAATGTCGCTCACACGTCATAGCAGTATGTATAAGGCTTAGATCATGGGCACATAGTGCACTGCACTCCTGTTTTCCTACTACGCATTTCCCATTGAACAATGCAAAGTAACGGATAGAGGGAAATTGTATACTCTTAATTCTAGCCTGCGATACTTCCCTGTCTTCCCCCACACAAAGACTATTGAGAAACATATTATAAGCAATTATTGATAGTTTCTCAATTGAACCCCAAAGTGGAAGTTTGCAATCAATCGAGAACTCTTCTAGGTCCATGCTAAAAGATTCATCATATAATTTAAATAACACGCTAGAGTTACTCTCTTGAAAGCGAAATCTATCTATGAAAGTACGGGTAAGGTTATAATGTTGGACACACTTATCTGCAAGGAAGTCGGTGAGGCCGGTATTTTCAATGAAATGATCAATTTCCTCTTTGATTCCCGCATTTATCATGAACTCGTCGCTTGGCCACCGACAGGATTTTGCATCGGCCATGATTATTTGATTAGCTCTGGGCTCTATGTAGCCCTATCGAACCGAGCTTCCGCTCGACGACTCTCCTAAAGAACGCCTCCTTGAAGCGCTCCTCCTAATGAAACTCATCTTTCCCGAACAAAAATTTCTGAAATTTTTGAGTCACAAATTAATGTCATTAAAACTTTGCAAGATTGGTAGCAACTATTCATATGGATGCCTAGAGGACATATCAAGCATTCCCACTACTTGGAACTCCAAGAATTAGACATGCAAGCTTATTTTCTGTAGCACCAAGTGCAGCAACTTATGCAAAATATAAACCACTAAAACAAAAACTAATTGGAGGAATGGGAGAGTCACATACCAAGGAACAATTCCTCAAAACAGTTTCGGAAACGGAGTTGCGAGCAAACAGATCGAAAATTTCTCTTTCTGGGTGAAGAACACGGGAGAGAGATGGCTGGAGAATGTTTTTCTAGAGGTAGGAGAAGGAGTGGGAGGAAGAGATAAGGCAGGGGGCCCCTGTGGGCCCCACAAGCCAACCGGTCGTGCCCCTAGGTGGGGTGCGGCCTGTTGCGTGGTGGCCCACTGGCATGCCCCCCTGCAGTAATTTTTACACCAATTTTTTTTATTCTAGAAAAAATCATGTTAAAATTTCGTGGAGATCTGAAACTTTTTATTTTTGAGGTATTTTTCATGCACAGGAAAAACATAAAACATGAATTTCATGGAATTTTATTTTTATTTTTACTAAGAAAACATAATATAAATTTGTGATACAGAGAGTTGTGAATATTCAATTCATCAATCTCATGTCTTTTGAAAAGAATTCATTAATAAAGTTGATCACGTCTTATTAATAAACGTTTCCGATTAACATGAAACCGAAGAATCATCATATGTCACTAGGTTACTAAATTGGGATTTGTATCTCCCCAACAATAAGATTATAATATTTCTTCTTCTTGGTAGTAGGGAGAAGAATTGTAATATCTCCAATGATAATCATAGGCAGAGGATCAATGACATTAATATTATTAACCAAAGTTTGCTTCCTCGGAAAATGCACGGTATGTTGCTTGCCATTGATATGAAAGGTGACCTTGCTTTTGTTGCAATCTATAACAGCCCCTGCAGTATTTAGAAAAGGTCTACCAAGGATGATAGACATATTGTCGTCCTCCGGCATATCAAGAATAACAAAGTCTGTTAAGATAGTAACATTTGCAACCACGATGGGAACGTCCTCGCAAATTCCAACAGGTAAAGCAGTGGATTTATCGGCCATTTGCAAAGATATCTCAGTAGGTGTGAGTTTACTCAATTCAAGTCTTTTATAAAGGGAGAAAGGCATAACACTAACACCGGCCCCTAAATCACATAAAGCAGTTTTAACATAGTTCCTTTTAATAGAGCAAGGTATTGTGCGTATACCCGGATCCCCCAACTTCTTAGGTACTCCACCATCAAAAGAATAATTAGCAAGCATGGTGGCAATTTCAGTTTCAGATATCTTTCTTTTATTAGTTATAATATCTTTCATATACTTAGCATATGGAGGCATTTTCAATATATCAGTCAAGCGAGTGTGTAAATGGACATGTCTAATCATTTCAGCAAAGCGCTCAAAATCGTCCTCATCTTTACTTTTAGTGGATTTATGAGGGAATGGCATAGGTTTTTTTAACCCATGGCTCTCTTTCCCTTCCATGTTTCCTAGCAACAAAGTCTCTCTTATCATAACGTTTATTTTTAGAAGGTGGGTTATCAAGATCCTCAGCAGGTTCAATTTATATATCATTATCATTTTCTTTGTTATTATCTGGTTGAGCATCTATATGAGCATCATCAACATTATTATCATTTTCATTATCACTAGGTGTATGCTCACTACCAGACTGAGTCTCAGCATCAGAAACATAAACTTCTTTGTTTCTCTCAACAGGTTTTTCTATAACAGGTTCACTAGAGGCATGCAAGTTCCTATCGTTTTTCTTTTTTTGCTTCTTCTTCTTAGATGAACTAGGTGTATCTTCATTAATTTTCTGAGAATCTTGTTCAATTATTTTAGGGTGACCTTCAGGATAAAGAGGTTCTTGGGTCATTCTACCTCCTCTAGTCACTACTCTAATAGCATGATCATTTATATTATTCATTTCAGCAAGCAAATCATTTTTTGATTTAGCGACTTGGTCTAGTTGAGTGTGAACCATGGAAGGATGTTCGCCTAAACCTTTCACATCATTTGCAATTCTAAACATCAAGTCACTTAAGCGATCTAGCATCATAGCATTACGTTGCAATTGATTCTTAATATATTTGTTGAAATGTTCTTGGTTAACAACATAATTATGAAATTCATCCAAGCATTGTTCAGGAGTCCTAGTATAAGGTATATCACTTTTATTAAAGGAACGGAGAGAGTTTACCTTTACTACCTGTGTCGGGGTATCAAGTCCATGTATTTCTTCAATAGGTGGTAATTTCTTGTCATCCTCAGTTTTAATACCTTTTTCTTTCATAGATAATTTTGCTTCTTGCATATCTTCGGGACTGAGAAATAGAATACCTCTCTTCTTTTGAATAGGTTCTGAAGGTGGTTCAGGGAGTGTCCAATCATCGGCATTTTGCATTATGTTGTTCAATAATTCTTCAGGTTGTCCAACAGTTCTTTCCCTGAACACACAACCAGCACAACTATCTAGGAAATCCCTAGAAGCATCAGTTAGTCCATTATAAAAAATATCAAGTATTTCATTCCTCTCAAGTGGACAATCAGGCAAAGCTCATAGTAACCGGAGAAGCCTCCCCCAAGCTTGAGGGAGATTCTCTTCTTCAATTTGAGCAAAGTTAAATATTTCCTGTAAGGCAGCTTGTTTCTTATGAGCAGGAAAATATTTTGCAGAAAAGTGTCGAAGCTATCCTGGGGACTACGTATGCAACCAAGAGTAAGTGATAAGAACCATTCCTTGGCCTCGCCTTTTAGCGAGAAAGGAAAAGGCTTAAGGATAAAATAGTAGCGAATCTTTTCTTCATTGGTAAACAGAGCAGCAATATCATTCAGTTTCATAAGGTGTTCGACAACAGTTTCATTTTCATAACCATGGAAAGGATCAGACTCTACTATTGAAATTAACTCAGGGTCTACAGAGAACTCATAATCCCTATCGGTAACAAATATAGGAGAAGTAGCAAATTTAGGATCACATTTCATTTTCTCCATCATAGATTTTTCTTTTAGTTTGCATAATAGTTTCTTCACATCATCTCTATTTTCACAAGCAAGAATGTCCCTAGCTACCTCATCATCCATAACATAACCTTCAGGTACAAAACGAAATTCATATCTATTAGGTGAGAGAGGGGTAATAGGTGATTCAAAGTCTTCCTGAATTTTAGCATTCTCAAGTTCTCTAGCATTAGCAATATGAGCATCAAGTAATTCATTCAGTGTCACAGGTTTAGTTTCAACATGTGTAGCAATAGTTTGATCATTAATTTCAGAAGTAGCATCATCAAGTTCATGTGACATATCAGGACGATCAATAGGTGATGGTGTAACAAGCTGATTCAAAACATAAGGTGAATCAAAAGCAGAGCTAGATGGCAGTTCCATACCTCCTCTCGTGTGAGAGGGGACGATCTTTGTTTGGTCGTCTTTCAGATTTCTCATAGTAGCAATTGGATATCCTTCAGGTAACACAATAAATAGAGCTATGCTCCCCGGCAACGGCGCCTGAAAAAGGTCTTGATAACCCACAAGTGTAGGGGGTCGCAACAGACTTCACGAGTATTTCACCCTAATTTATTGATTCCACACAAGGGGAGCCAAAGAATATTTATTGGCCTTGACAGTTGAGTTGTCAATTCAACTACATCGAGGATATCTCTCTGCAGCAAAGATTTAGTAGCATGACAAATAGTAGTAGCAAAAGTAACGGTAATAGTGACAGTAGCAGTTTTGTAGAAAGTGTGACAGTAACAATAGCAATGGTAACTTGGCAAGATCCAGTATATGTAATGCGTAGGCACGTGGATCGGTGATGGATAATTATTTAGATGACATTGATCATATAACAGTTACACACTAGGGCGACATAGAACTAGCTCCAATTCATCAATGTAATGTAGGCATGTATTCCGTATATAGTCATACGTGCTTGCGATAAGAACTTGCATGACATCTTTTGTCCTACCCTCCCGTGGAAGCGGGGTCCTATTGGAAACTAAGGGATATTAAGGCATCCTTTTAATATAGAACCGGAACAAAGCATAGCACATGGTGAATACATGCACTCCTCAAAGTACGGCAATCACCGGAAAGAATCCCAATTATTGGCACCTTGTGGTATGCGGATCATGACACGTAATAGGAACATATAACTTGCAAGATAGGATCCAAATCACTCTTATATTCATGAAAACATAATAGGTTCATATCTGAAATCATGGCACTCGGGCCGTAGTGACAAGCATTAAGCATAGTAACATCAATCTCAGAAGATAGTGGATACTAGGGATGAAGCCCTATCAAACTTAACTCGATTACATGATCAATTCCATCCAATCACACCACCGTCCAGCAAGCCTACAAAGGAATTACTCACTCCCGGTGGTGAGCATCATGGCGGTGTTGATGGAGAAGGGTTGGTGACGACGACGGCGACGATTTCCCCTCTCCGGAGCCCAAAACAGGCTCCAGATCAGCCCTCCGGAGGAAGAACAGTAGGTGGCGGCGGCTCCGTCTCGTGAAACGCGATGAAATCTTCTCTTCGATTTTTTACTCCGCGGATGTGAATTTATAGAGTTGGAATTAGGGTCGGAGGGGCCACGAGGGCCCCACAAGCCATCTGGCCGCGCCCCTAGGGGGGCGGCCGATCACGTGGTGGCCTTCTGGTCCACCCCCTCCGGCAGCGCTTCTCTCCAAAATTCCTTATATATTCCAGAAAAAATCCACAAAAAGTTTCGCCCTATTCCGAGAACTTTTATTTCTGCACAAAAATAACACCAAGGTAGTTCTGCTGAAAACAGCGTCAGTCCGGGTTAGTTTCATTCAAATCATGCAAATTAGAGGACAAAACCAGAGCAAAAGTGTTTGGAAAAGTAGATACATTTGAGACATATCAGAAATCATCTATAAATACCTCAACAATCTTTTCACAAAAATAAGAGAATATAGCCATCATACATCTTTGAAAGGTAGCAGGTGCATTACATAAACCAAAAGGCATACGTCTACAAGCATAAGTTCCAAAAGGACAAGTAAAAGTGGTTTTCTCTTGATCTCTTTTGACACATGTATTTGAGAAAAACCAGAATATCCATCAAGGAAACAAAAGTGTGTGTGCTTAGATAATCTTTCTAACATTTGATCAATAAAAGGCCAGAGGTAATGATCTTTTCTAGTAGCTTTGCTTAATTTCCTAAAATCAATTACCATCCTATAACCAGTTAGGACTCTTTGTGGAATAAGTTCATTCTTATCATTAGGAACAAAGGTTATGCCTCCTTTCTTAGGCACACAATGAACATGGCTTACCCATGTACTATCATCTATGGGATAAATAATAGCTACCTCAAGAAGCTTCAATATTTTAGTTCTTACCACCTCTTTCATTTTAGGATTAAGGCGATGTTGATGATCAACGATGGGTTTAGCATCTCGCTCCATATTAATCTTGTGGTGGCATAACGTAGGGATAATGCCCTTAAGATCATCAAGAGTATATCCAATAGCAGCTCAGTGCTTCTTCAGCGTTTTAAGTAATCTCTTTTCCTCATGCACTAAAAGGTTAGCACTAATAATAACAGGATATATCTTCTTTTCATCAAGATAAGCATACATTAATGTATCAGGTAATGTCTTTAATTCAAACACGAGATCACTCTTAGGTGGAAGGGGATCCCCAAAGGTGTCAACAAGAAGATTATGTTTAAGGATAGGTGATTGATCAAAGAATATTTTATCTATTTCATGCCTATCACTCATATGCATATCACTTTCATGGTCTAGCAAATATTGTTCTAATGGATCAGTAGGAGGCACAACGATAGAAGCAAGACCAACTATTTCATCTTTACTAGATAGATCTTTTTCATGTGGTTCTCTACCAAACTTAGAGAAATTAAACTCATGAGATATATCACCAAAGTTGACTTTAACCTTTTCTTTAGCACAAACAATTTCAGCATTAACGGTATTCAAGAAAGGTCTACCAAATATGATGGGACAAAAATTATCTTGTAATGAACCAAGTACTAAGAAATCAGTGGGGTACTTGACTTTTCCACACAAGACTTCAACATCTCGAACAATCCCAAGTGGTGAAGTAGTATATCTATTTGCAAGTTTAATAGTAACATCAATGCCCTCTAGCTCAGTAGGTGCTATATCATGCATAATTTCTTGATATAAAGTAAACATAATGGCACTCACACTAGCACCTATATCACATAAACCATGATAGCAATGATCTCCAATTTTGACAGAAACAACAGGCATGCCAACCGCCGGTCTATTCTTATCTAACACATCCTTTTCGTTTCTAGCAGGTTTTTTGATTCTAGCAGCTTCACCACAGAAGTAAATAACATGCCCATCAATAATATCAACCAAGATATCTTTAACCATAGCAATATTAGGCTCTATATTTATGTGTTCAAAAGGTTTTGGTGTTCTAACATTACTTTTATTAACAACAGTTGTAGCTTTAGCATGTTCCTTAATCCTAATAGGAAAAGGTGGTGTCTCAATGTAAGTAGTAGGCACAACTGGATCAACATTATAAAGAATTTTTCTATTTTAGTTATACTAGGCTCCTTACAAGGTTCTTCAATAGGGGGATGAAACTTAAACCACTTCTCATTAGGAAGATCCACATGAGTAACAAATGATTCACATAAAATAGCTACTATCTCAGAGTCAAGACCATATTTTGGAGTAAACATATGAAAAGCTTCAGTTTCCATAAAAGATTTAACATGATCAAACTCAAGATTTATACTGACTCATTACCTATGTTGAATTCCCAATCTTCAGAGTTGCGTTTAATTCTTTCAAGAAGAACCCATTTAAATTTAATAGTTCTTGTAGTAAAGGAGCCAGCAGAAGAAGTATCAAGCATCGATTGATTATCATGAGAAAGCCGAGCATAAAAGTTTTGTAAGATTATTTCCCTTGAGAGCTCATGATTGGGGCATGTATACATAATAGATTTAACCATCCCCCAAGCTTCATTGGTACTTTCTCCTTCACAAGGCTAAAAATTATATATATAATTCTGATCACGATGAACCAAATGCATAGGAAATAATTTCCGATGGAATTCCAGCTTCAATCGGTTACAATCCTATGTACCGGTATCATCCAGTACCCTATACCAAATCAATGCCTTTCCCTCCAAAGATAAAGGGAAAACCTTCTTCTTAACACCATCCTCGGATAAACTTGCAAGCTTAAATAATCCAAAATTTTCATCTATATATATATCAAGTGCATATCAGGATGTTTTGTTCCATCTCCTACACAAGGATTAGCAAGCAGTTTCCATAACACACCCGAAGGAATTTCATAGTAAATATATTCAGTAGGATCAGTAGGTTCAGGAACGGCACTTGCCACTTCCGTACGAGGTGAACATACCACAAACAAGCCCCTCAAAGGATTATCCTCCATAGTAACAAGCAACTATAAATTTCAGCACGTAACGAAAATGTTTCCTTACCAAATTCCACTTACCAAAGGCACCTCACTCCTGACAATGGCGCCAGAAAATATTCTTGATGACCCACAAGTATAGGGGATCAATCGTAGTCCTTTGGATAAGTAAGAGTGTTGAACCCAACGAGGAGCAGAAGGAAATGACAAGCGGGTTTCAGCAAGGTATTCTCTGCAAGTGCTGTAAGTAACAATGATAGATAGTTTTGTAGCAAGATAATTCGTAACAAGTAAGGAGTAGCAATAGTAACAAAGGTGCAGCAAGGAGGCCCAATCCTTTTTATAGCAAGGATAATCCTGAAAGTTCTCTTATATAAAGTAAAGCGCTCTTGAGGACACATGAGACTGTTCGTCTAGTCGCATTCATCATGTTTAGTTGATTCGCGTTTGCTACTTTGATAATTTGATATGTGGGTGGACCGGTGCTAAGGTGTTGTTCTTACTTGAACAAGCAACCTACTTATGATTACCCCCTCTTGCAAGCATCCGCAACTACGAAAGAAGAATTAAGATTAATCTAACCATAGCATGAAACATATGGATCCAAATCAGCCCCTTATGAAATAACTCATAAACTAGGGTTTAAACTTCTGTCACTCTTGCAACCCATCATCTAGTTATTACTCCACAATGTCTTCCCTTAGGCCCAAGTATGGTGAAGTTTCATATAGTCGAAGTTCACATGACACCACTAAAGGAAGAGCAACATACATATCATCAAAATATCGAACGAATACCAACATCACACGATTACTTATAACAAGACTTCTCCCATGTACTCGAGAACAAAAGTAACTACTCACAAATCATGTTCATGTTCAAGATGAGAGGGGTGTTGAATATCATTAAGGATTTGAACATATAATCTTCCACCAAATAAACCAACAAGCATCAACTACGCGATGTAATCAACAGTACTAGTAACCCACTGAAAGCACATTTGCTCCCTTGGTGGTTTTGGTAATTAATAACAACATATATGTCATTGAACTAATGTTTCCACTAAGTATATTTCAGGAAAAGTTCAATGATAGGTTAACAAAAGGATTGTGGAGAGACCCCTAGATGCAAGGAAATGGATTGGCAAAGCTTCAAGCAAGAGGACTCTACATTTTACTTTGTGAGAAATCACCTTGAGTCCATAGGAAAGCCAATACTATTAAAAGGGGGTAAGGTACTGTTAGTGAACAAGATGCTCCACGTGCACAAGTGATAGTCACCAAAAACACCCACAAGCTCTTCCACAAAAGTCAGTCAAAGCCTATCATGAAAATCGGTGTAACCAACTTTTTCCACTCGGTCCCACCGATTCCCACCTCAGACAGACCCATGCCAAACCCTAGCTCTTTGGTGCAACCGATTCTGCTTCGGTGCCACTGAGTTCAGCTTGCCAACTTTCTGTTACCTCGATTCTTAAAATCAGAATTTCCCAGATTTTGGATCGGCGTCACCGAGTTTTGGAAACTGACCGTTGGTCACCTAATCGGTACTGTCGAGATCTTTGTATCGGTCTCACCGAGATTCAAAAGTTGCTACCTTTGGAGCAACTCGGTACCACCGAGTTTTATACTTCGGTGTCACCGAGTTGGTCACTTTAGGTGTAACAGTTGGATTTTTGGGGATGCCTATATATACCCCTTCACCACCACCCACTCGCAAGAGAAGCACTCAGAACTATTCCATACTTGCCCCATCCAATTTTCTTAGAGAGAGCCACCTACTCATGTGTTGAGATCAAGCTATTCCACTCCATCCATATGAATCTTGATCTCTAGCCTCCCCAAGTTGCTTTCCACCAAATCAATCTCTTCCACCAAAGCCAAATCTGTGAGAGAGTGATTGTGTGTTGAGGAGTCTATCATCTTGAAGCACAAGAGCAAGGAGTTCATCGACATTACCGAGCCTATTACCTTTTGGAGGGTGGTGCCTCCTAGATTGGTTAGGTGTCGCTTGGGAGCCTCCTACTTCGTGTTGTCGAGTTAAACCAAGAAGTTTGTACGGGCACGGAGGTCGCCTACTTCGTGAAGATCTACCCATAGTGAGGCTAGTCCTTCGTGGACAGAAGCCGTTATGGAATAGTCAAGGTTGGTACTTCGTGGACCCTTATGGGTGGAGCCCTCCGTGGACTCTCGCGACCGTTACCCTCCGTGGGTTGAAGACTCCATAAACGTGGACGTACGATAGCACCACCTACCAGAACCACGGGAAAAATCTTCGTGTCTCCAAATTGCGTTTGATCTTCCTTCCTACCCTCTACTTCATATGCTTGTCTTTACTTGCCGCTAGTATACTCTTAGACATGCATGCGTAGGGTGTACTTGAATTGCTATCATTGCTAAAATCTGCCAACACTTGAAATTGTGAAAAGGTGGAATTTTTATTTGCTCAAGTAGTCTAATCACCCCCCTCTAGACATACTTTTGATCCTACAAGTGGTATCAGAGCTTTGGTCTCCATTGCATTGGTCTCACAACCTAGGAGAGTATGGCGTCTAGCGAGGGAAATTATCACCGTAGAGGTCCGTACTTTGATGGCACAAATTTTGCTAGTTGGAAGCACAAAATGAAAATGCATATTATTGGTCATAACCCTGTCGTTTGGGCTGTTGTTCGTGTTGGCTTGCAAGGTGAATTCTTTGGTGATGGAAAGGAACCGGATCGTGAAGCGACCGCGGATGAATTGAAGATGTTGCAATACAACGCTCAAGCATGTGACATTCTCTTCAACTGCCTATGCCCCGAAGAATTCAACAAAATCAGCCATCTTGAGAATGCCGAGGAAATTTGGGATACTTTGGTTGATATGCTTGAAGGTACCGAATCTGTGAGAGAATCCAAGTTGGATGTTCTTCAAAGTCATCTTGACAAGTTTAAGATGAAGGATGGTGAAGGAGTCGCTGAGATGTACTCTAGGCTAGCTCTCATCACCAATGAGATTGCCGGCTTAGGAAGCGAGGAAATGACCGACAAATTCATCATCAAGAAGATACTTAGAGCTTTGGATGAGAGATACGACACCGTGTGCACATTTATCCAAATGATGCCCAACTACAAAGATGTCAAACCTACGGAAGTCATTGGAATGATTGTTGCTCATGAGATGACACTCAAAGACAAAGAAGAGCTTCACAACAAGTCTAGCGGTGCTTACAAAGCCACAAGTGATGCTCCCGCAACTTCGAGCGACAACCTTGTCACCAATGAAGAGATAAGCCTCATGGTTAAGAAATTCAACAAGTTCTACAAGAATAGAGGCAAAGAACGAAGCTCCAACTCAAGATATGAAGAGAAGCGTTCGTCAAGTCATGACCGAAACTGCTACAATTGTGGGAAGCCCGGACACTACTCCAATGAGTGCACGGCTCCCTACAAACGAAGGGAAGAGTCACCTAGAAGACGAAGCTCAAGAAATGAATCACCTCAAAGAGAGAGAAGGAGTAGAGATGATCGTTATGAACGAAGACCCTCAAGGAGAAGTAGGGACTCGGAGAAGAAGGTCGGGTACACCAAGAGCTACTCAAGAAGAAGACATCAAGCTCATGTTGCTGAATGGGTTTGTGGCTCCGAATCCGACAACCACTCCGAGAGAAGCTATCACTCCAACTCCTACTATAGTCAAGATGAAGGTGTTGCCGGACTTGCACTAGTGACTACCAACTTCTATGATCTATTTGATTCACCAAATGAAGGGAGCGGAAGTTGCTTGATCGCTAAAGTCCCCAAGGTATCACACCCCGAGTATCTTGATTTCAATAGTGATGAAGATGATTTACTTGGAGATGATGACTTGCTCTTTGATAAAGCTAGTGATGTTAGTCAAAATGAACTTGATAATTTTCATGCTAGTGAAGATAAGTCGGTTGATGATGATAAGATGAAAATAGAACAACTAACTAAATAATTAAACACTCTTAAGTTAGCCCATGAATCTACTCTAGAAGATCATAGAGAGCTTGTAAGAACTCATGAGAAGCTACGCTTCGAGAAGTGACTACCAACTCCTATGATCTATTTGATTCACCAAACGAAGGGAGTGGAAGTTGCTTCATGGCTAAAGGCCCCAAGGTATCACACCCCGAGTATCTTGATTTCAATAGTGATGAAGATGATTTGCTTTGTGTTGATGACTTGCACTTTGATGAAACTAGTGATGTTAGTCAAAATGAACTTGATAATTCTCATGCTAGGCAAGATAAGTCATTTGATGATGATAAGATGAAAATAGAACAACTAACTAAAGAATTAAACACTCTGAAGTTAGCCCGTGAATCTACTCTCGAAGATCATAGAGAGCTTGTAAGAACTCATGAGAAGCTACGCTTCGAGAAGCTCACCTTGGAGCAAGAACATGAGTTTCTTAAACCTATCAATGACGATCTCCGAAAGAAGACTTCATCTTATCTAGCCAAATGATTACTCTTGTCTACATTCATGCCACAAGTTAAACCTAGACAAACTAGTAACAAAGGCAAGAAAGGTTCTTCATCTAGTAGCAACAATAAAAATGCTAAATCTAATGATGTTGCTTCTAGTAGTTCTATTGATTCCACTAATGATGATTCTCTTAGCCAAGTAACACTTGAGCAAGAAAACGATTTATTGAAAGGAATTATAGAGAAAGGTATCTACAAGAGTCTTGCCGGGTGTAAGCAATTTGAGGAAATTGTACGCAAGCACGGAGGATACCGGAAGAACCATGGCATTGGCTACTTCAACGCAAATGGAATTGAATGGGAAGAAGGTCAATAACCCAAGCCCAAGTTTGTTCCTCAAAGGGAGAAGTATGAACATACTCTTCCCAAGGGAACGAAAGCTTAAGATGACCTTCCACCACAAGACCACAAGCTCAAGGGCAAGGACAAGCTTCAAGAGGACATTGACTCATATGAAGATGAATCCCAAGCTTTGGTGGAGTGGGTTCCCAAGGCTACTTCAAGCTCAACTTCTACAAGTGCCACTTCAACACCAAGGATCCTCATCAAGTTGATGTGGGTCCCCAAGAAGAAGAACTAGAGAAGTTCTTGAGGGGTGACTCCGCCAATGAAATTCACTCACATTCATTATTCGCAAGAACTAGTTGCAATCAACGTCAACATCATGCAATAGTTCAAGGAGTCACACATTCCCTCAAAGGTAAGCAAGAGACAAGGTAATCAACAAATCCATGGACATTATCATGTATGCTTTGCACTCCATGTCCATAGATATCCTTGTATTTGTCTCTTGTGTGTTGGGACTAACCCATGTAGGTGAGAAGAGTAAGGAAACAACAAGGATGCTCCCAACTCTTGGTGATCTTCATCAACCTTGAGCATCCACCACTACATCACCCACATGAAGTCTTCTATGACAAACCCAAGGTTAGTTTATCCCTCCTATGGGGGGATGTCACATCAAGGGGGAGCTTTACTCTAAGACTTGAGTTAAAGCATCTCTTAGAATGTGACAACATTAAATGCTTTATGTAAAAGTGGTAACCCCACTTGTGCTTAAACGATGAGTATGACCTATGATCAAGTATTCTTACTTGGCTCCTAAGTCAATGTACTCATATAGAGATGACTCCATCATCGCCAAAATGCTTGATAGATGCTAGTATGTATGTGCATGTTTGCCATGATTTCATTTGACATCTTATTGTGTGAGCATGTTGGTCTGCATTTATTTATCCATTCGAGGACATCCAATTGTTGCTATTTGGATTTTAATTTTCTTTTGCCAATTGGATGGACAAGAATGCCTAGGACCCCTCTCTAGCTATCTATGCTTTCTCGTCTAATATTCCATTCATGCTGCATCACAAAATTTGAACAAGGACATTTCGATCTCTCTATGTGAGGAGCACTCGGTGTTCCGTATCGACAAGGACTGACCATTAAAACCTCCCAAGTGCATCTCGGTGGAACCAACACAAAAATCTCGGTCATACCGATGCCTAGGGTTGATCTGGTTTTCAATCTCGGTAACACCGATTCCTTATTCTTGGTTACACCGAGTTTCCCTGTCAACTGACAGTTGAGAAACTCGGTGGCACTAATAATTTCGAACCGGTGTCACCGACAGCAAAGGGTATATTACCTGGCGGACCCGACTTTTGAAATTCAATCGCAAAAGTGTGTTTCCTCCAACCCTAAGCTGCCTCTCCGGACCCCCTGGTCGTCGCCCTTGCCTCCCCGTGCGCCTCTGCCATTGGGAATCGTCGCCGCCGACGGAATCTTCACCGCCGTCGTCACCTTAGCGGATCCTTTGCCGAGTTAGGGTATGGATCCTGCCCTCTCTTGCGATCCCCTCCGATTCATGCGCATTAGAGTAATTCTTATTGATAATCCACTGATTGCAATCCTCTAAATCCTCTAGAAACCTCATTAGCTTAGCGAATGAAAGATTTTTAGATCTAGCCGTCCGCAAAACCGAATCTCGGTGACACCAAGTCAGAAAAATCGGCTCTACCGATTTTTGTTTTGGACTACTGAGGACAGTCTCGGTGAAACCGAGTGGCAATTTTCGGTGCAACCGAAATTGCTGCCAAGTTTCTGTAAAGAGGTCTGTGCGTCTCAGTGGTACCAATTTTTTTGACTCAGTGACACCGAAATCCCTTTTTGTTGAAAGCTATATCTAAGAATTTCTTTGATTCAACCTTTGAAAAATCTCTGCATTTTGTGATGACTCAACCCTTCTGCTCTTCTATACTCTTTTCACAGGGTCAGAGATGTCAGGTTTTGATGATAGCCAGAATGACTTCACAGAGAAGAATGTTGATATGAGCTCAGGCACTAGTCCTGAAGGGAGCTATGATGATGTACCTAGCTCACCAGATCTGCCCAAAGCTGCAACCAGGGCAAGAAGGAAGCTCAACTCAGATGAGGAGGATGAAGACTTTGTACCTGAGGAGCTACCCAAGAAAGATGCAACTGCCAAGAGCATTGATGCTGCCACTTCATCCAAGAAGAAGGCAATAAGGAAAGAATATGCCAGCTCAGGGTCAGTGAGAGCACCAAAGAGTGCTAGGGCAACAACGACTCTTCACCTTGAGTCACCTCAAAGAAGTCTATGCTTAAGAAGGCAGGAGAAAAGAAGAAGTCCAGGAAGAGGATCATACATGTTGTGGGCAGACCTACCTCATGTTTGAGGACCCAGAAGCAGATGCTGCTGAAGAGGAAGAGGAAGAGCCAGCTACCAAGTGATGCAGAGCATCCTACGGACATCAGCATGACAAGAGTCTGTTTGGCAAGTGACACGTGCCACGCCTACTTCACATACAGAAAGATGAATCATCTCCTTTACACGTGTTCACTTCACCCCTTCGAGGATGGTATACTACTTGACACTCCCCTCGTGTGCATGCATAGGTATTATCGGAGCACCACAGATGACGAAGAGGAGCGCAAGCGCAAGTGTACGCCTACACCATCCGCGAGGGAAGCTTGGAAGAGAAGGAAGAAGAAGCGAGGAGAAGCTTTAGGAAATCCCGAAACTTCCGGCCCCCGGAACGTCCGGTCGTCCCGGACCTTCCGGCCTCCGGCGCCCAGCACAGCCGAGAGTGTGCCAACTCTCTGGCTAGCCCGGAACCAGCCCGGACCTTCCCCGGAATTTCCGGTGCCCGGAACTTCCGGCTCAGCCAAAACTTCCGGCCTGCTCGCACCGAAGCCGACCCGAAGTACGCCAACTCTCTGGAAACCCCGGAACCTGCCCGGACCTTCCCCGGAACTTCCGGCCTGCCTGCGTGCAGCCACTCGGGCCCGAGGCCCATGTACCCATTTCGCCCTCACTTACCCCTTCGTGGCTACCACTATATATACTCCACCCCCTCCTCCATTTTAGGGTTAGCATTGACTTAGCTCATAGATAGATGAGCCTTTGCTCCTTCAACTACCTCTCCCATGGAGTAGATGCCTCTATGAGAGAAGACCCCTAGTGGATGTCAAGGCCCCCTTGCGTGGGAAGATCCCTAGTTGGATTCAAGGCCACATCTCCCCATGGGATTTGGGATGAACTCTACCATGTATCCTCTTTCCTTTTGTTGTTCTTGTACCCTTGTGGATCTTGTGTGGATGTGAGCATAGTGGATGTGTGATTGGACTTGTTTTTGAGTGTTCCTCTTGTGATTTCCCCCTCGTGTTCTTCGTGTTCTTCGTGTTCATTGACAAATCCACCTCCAATTCGTGAAAGATCGACGCACACGGGCGTGCCCCGTATCACCAAGGCTCCTCCTAAGAAGAAGAAGAAGCTAATGGTTGATGCTATGCCCAAGGATACATCATCCAAAGGCACCAAGACTGCCCCCAAGAAGGCTGCTGCTGCTCCAAAACCCAGGAGGTTTTCTAGAGACATCCTAGCTGCTACCAAGAACAAGACTTCTACTTTCAGAGAAGCTGAGGATGATACACAGTCTGTTTTGATGAAGCTAAGACCACACCTTCCAGAGCATAATGCCAGCCATCCAGTTGCTAAAGACATGAAGAAGAGGAAGGAATCAGGACTGAGAGAGTGGAGAGCTATTGATCCTTACTCTTAGAGGAGAAGGACAGCTGTAGACTACAGGTTCTACACAAAAGAACAGCAAGACTTCTATGAAACAGTTCTGCTTGACAAGAGTTCTCCTTAGCTCTGTGCTCAGTATGCAGAAGGACATCGGGAACATCTTGAAGAACCAGGAGAGCCTCTCGAGGATTGTTGATACCAAGTTTCATATTCTCAACAACAAGGTGGATGAGCTCACAGTGACTGTGAATGAGCTCAAGAAGGAAGTTGATAGCGTGCCCAGTCCCCACACTACAGATGATGATGAGGATAGTCCACCTCTCAGGACAGCCACTCAGTTCAGGACTCAGGCCAGATCTGCCGCAGTGCCAGTTCTAGAGTCTAGACCTTCTTCATCAGCACCTGCCGCAGCTCCTTCAGCTCCTCCAGCACCTCCAGTTGCTACTCCGACTCCGTCCATGACGTCTGCTGAAGTCTTCGCGGATGCCGTTCTCTCGACTCCTTCATCAGCCACCGGAGGAGATCAGCCCCAAAAGAGCGCTTAGCTCTATACCTTTGAACTTTTTGGTAACTTGTTGCCAAAGGGGGAGAAGATGTATAGATCATTAGGGCTTCGAGAGAGAGAGAGAGCATTGCTTTTTTTTATCGCTTTTCAAAACATTGATATCTTTTGGTTGGTTTGCTTGTGTTAAACTTTGTTGGTGTTTGATCATACACTTGATGTGTATTGCTACTATTTCCTATCCTTGTGATGCTTATGAGATGATCATTCACCTTTGCTTGATTGTGTTGTGCTATGATATTCATTCATATTATTCTCGCACACCACCAAGTTGTATGTGACATGAAAGAGTGCCCCATGTAACTAATCGATGGTGCATTTGCATTCAAACGCAAATTCAAAATAATGCACAAATTTAGGGGGAGCTCTTGCTTATCACATACTTCTCAAAGCGACGATTATGTTCATTGATTATATCATATGTCGAAGCTTTGATCTATATGTTGTCATCAGTTACCAAAACGGGGGAGATTGAAAGCACATTTGCTCCCTTAGTGGTTTTGGTAATTAATAACAACATATATGTCATTGAACTAATGTTTCCACTAAGTATATTTCAGGAAAAGTTCAATGATGGGTTAGCAAAAGGATTGTGGAGAGACCCCTAGATGCAAGGAAATGGATTGGCAAAGCTTCAAGCAAGAGGACTCTACATTTTACTTTGTGAGAAATCACCTTGAGTCCATAGGAAAGCCAATACTATTTAAAGGGGGTAAGGTACTGTTGGTGAACAAGATGCTCCACGTGCACAAGTGATAGTCACCAAAAACACCCACAAGCTCTTCCACAAAAGTCTGTCAAAGCCTATCATGAAAATCGGTGTAACCAAATTTTTCCACTCGGTCCCACCGATTCCCACCTCAGACAGACCCATGACAAACCCTAGCTCTTCGGTGCAACCGATTCTGCTTCGGTGCCACTGAGTTCAGCTTGCCAACTTTCTGTTACCTCGATTCTTAAAATTGGAATTTCCGAGATTTTGGATCGGCGTCACCGAGTTTTGGAAACTGACCATTGGTCACCTAATCGGTACTGTCGAGATCTTTGCATCGGTCTCACCGAGATTCAAAAGTTGCTACCTTTGGAGCAACTCGGTACCACCGAGTTTTATACTTCGGTGTCACCGAGTTGGTCACTTGAGGTGTAACGGTTGGATTTTTGGGGATGCCTATATATACCCCTTCACCACCACCCACTCGCAAGAGAAGCACTCAGAACTATTCCATACTTGCCCCATCCAATTTTCTTAGAGAGAGCCACCTACTCATGTGTTGAGATCAAGCTATTCCACTCCATCCATATGAATCTTGATCTCTAGCCTCCCCAAGTTGCTTTCCACCAAATCAATCTCTTCCACCAAAGCCAAATCTGTGAGAGAGTGATTGTGTGTTGAGGAGTCTATCATCTTGAAGCACAAGAGCAAGGAGTTCATCGACATTACCGAGCCTATTACCTTTTGGAGGGTGGTGCCTCCTAGATTGGTTAGGTGTCGCTTGGGAGCCTCCTACTTCGTGTTGTGGAGTTGAACCAAGAAGTTTGTACGGGCAAGGAGATCGCCTACTTCGTGAAGATCTACCCATAGTGAGGCTAGTCCTTCGTGGACGGAAGTCGTTATGGAATATTCAAGGTTGCTACTTCATGGACCCTTATGGGTGGAGCCCTCCATGGAGTCTCGCGACAGTTACCCTCCGTGGGTTGAAGACTCCATAAACGTGGACGTACGATAGCACCACCTATCAGAACCACGGGAAAAATCTTCGTGTCTCCAAATTGTGTTTGATCTTCCTCCCTACCCTCTACTTCATATGCTTGTCTTTACTTTCCACTGCTATACTCTTAGACATGCATGTGTAGGGTGTACTTGAATTGCTATCATTGCTAAAATCTACCAACACTTAAAATTGGGAGAAGGTAGAATTTTTATTTGCTCAAGTAGTCTAATCACCCCCCCTCTAGACATACTTTTGATCCTACACCCACATGTACCAATCTAGGGTTTTAAGACAAAGATTGAATACAAGAAATGAAATAGGGTTTGAGATGAGATGGTTCTGGTGAAGATGTTGATGAAGATAGGTACTCCCACGATGGAGGAAGGGTTGGTAATGACGATGTCTTCAATTTCCCCCTCCCGGAGGGAAGTTTCCCCTGCAGAATTGCTCCGTCGGAGATCAAAAGTGCTCATGTACAGGTTCCGCCTTGAGACAGCGGCGCTTCATCCCGAAAGTCTCCTCCTAATTATTTCTAGGTCAAAACCCTTCATATTGCAGAAGAGGGGGCGGAGACCTCCTGTGGGGCCCACAAGGCACCTGGGCGCTCCCACCTACCTTGTGAGCGACAGGTGGCCCCCTCTGGTATCTCCTGGCTCCAGTATTTTTTATATATTCCAAAAATAATCTCCGTAAAATATCAGGTCATTTGGAGTCCAACGGAATAGGTATCTCTAATTAGCTTTTTCAGGTCCAGAATTCTAGCTGCCGGCAATGTTCCTCTCCATGTAATCCTTGTAAATTCAGAGAGAAAATGCATTAAAATAGTATCATAAAGTGGAATAATGAACAAAAACAATATAAATAACAGTAGAAAATCATGATGCGAATAGACGTATCATCATTCCATACGTGCATATGTGTTTTCCACTGAATCACATATTCCAGAATCATAGCAGTAATAGCATAGAATATAAACTCTTAATTATGAATTTGTAAATATAATAAAACAATATTATTGCCTGCAGGGCATATTCCAACACCTAGGGTTACACATAGGTTAGTTACATCTCAGGATAAACATGTCGACGATTGTATTCGTGTCTTGGAGTATACGCCATGTCTTTGAAAAAATCCATCTTGATTCGGCGAGAGGGTCTGACGAATGTGGCCCACTGGTTGGTATTTTGGGGGGTCCTCGACCCGGCCCACGTCTTCCAGAGTCGACCTGGTTAGCAACCCCTTATCCAGGACAGCATCACCATCGTTGAAAATAACGGAAAATTTACATATTTGTTCTCTAATAAACACATGTCATTTTTAAAAAATTGTTATATTAACATTTTTGTGAAATCTTGCTCATTGAAGATATTCAAAAGTTGTGGGAATTGTTCATTGAATGGGGCCATCGCCCATTAATGAAATCCTTCCATAGTATAGCCAAATAAGCAGACCCAACCTTAATTTTCCTGCGAATCACGTGGCCCATCACTAAGTATGTGAGCTTAGATATCTCACCATGAAGGGAATTCAGAGATTCCTGTTGTTTATCCATTTTCCCGTGGAGGCGCACCGCCTCGCTATGAAGAAGATCGTGAACAACCTCCTCTGCGCGCGGTGCGTTCTATCGCTTCTTGGGTTGTAGCTGGGCTTGACGCCTCTTCCTCCATCGCCTCCAATCATGATTGAGGATTTGCAAGGAAGTCCCTTGGACTATCGCCGCCATGGCTCGCTCGGAATTGAAGGATTTTATAGTGTCGCCACCAACCCTTCTTCTTCGCTTCGCTGAGTCACCTTCGGTCATTGATCTCCCAGGTGCCACGATTTATCTCGCAAACCAGGGTGGCCGGTGTAACTATCGAGCTTGGGATATCGAGGGCAAGAACCGATAAGGCTATGGTAGCTTTTCAGGATTGTGGAGGAAATGAGGAGGTTTGGGTGGAGATCTTGGCAAAAACTGGGAAAAAATAGGAGCAACCAGAAAAGTAAAGGCAATAAATAAGGCGTTTCCTTCGCATCCTTCATCAACGACGTCAAGGAGCTTATATACTACTCGCGAGGTAATTAGATCTCATACAGAGGACTTGTTTTACCATCACTGGATTTATTAGAGATTAAAAAGTGAAACAGTAAGATAACTTTTTTTAATAAAGACTACGAAGGGGCATATTAGATATTACTAATACCGAGGAAAACAAAGGCCAGTACAGTGGATAGACAACCTAACGTAGAACGGCCAGTTAAAAATAAAATTACATTAAAAACCATACCGGTCTTCTTCTTCTTCCTCTTATTGTACGTCACCCGTCGGAGATTGAAAATTGCACGGAACCAACAACAAATAAAAACGACACATGCAGACACCTATGGGATTGAGAAGAGGCGCCTAGAGGGTGAGTGAATAGACACAATTAACAAGACAAATGTGCATTTTTTGGTTTGCTTGAGTTTTAGGCAGATTTTAGCACAAGTTAAGACACATTTGATATTTCCTACACATGCACATCTAGAGATTGAGCAGCAAAAACTAAATATCATGCACTTGCAAGAAACATAAAGGATGGTAGAGTTGGAACATCAAACGTAATTAAGACACGGAGATTTTTGGCGTGGTTTCAATAGGTGGTGCTATCGTACGTCCACGTTGATGGAGACTTCAACCCGTGGAGGGTAATGGCTACGTGAGTCCACGAAGGGTCCATGAAGAAGCAACTTTTCTATTCCACCATGGCTTACGTCCACAAAGGACTAGCCTCACTCAAGGTAGATCTTCACGAAGTAGGCGATCTCATTGCCCTTACAAACTTCTTGGTTCAACTCCACACGATCCGGAGACTCCCAAGCGACATCTAACCAATCTAGGAGACACCACTCTCCAAGAGGTAATAGATGTTGTGTTGATGATGAACTCTTTGCTCTTGTGCTCCAAAAGATTGTCTCCTCAACACTCAATCACTCTCTCACAGAAATTTGCTCGGTAGAAGAGGATGATTGAGTGGAAAGCAACTTAGTTAGGCTAGAAATCAAGGATCTATTGGTTGGAGTGTAATCCCTTGATCTCAACACATGAGTAGGTTCTTATCTCTTAGAAGATGAACAATGGAAGCGTAATTTTTTTTCTGATGGCTCTCTCAATGAGAAAGAGGAGGTGGTGGAGGGCAATAATGTTGTAAAGTTTGGAACCCTAAGCCAAGCCTTCACAAAAAATCCAAACGTTACAACATTATTGCCCAACTCGGTGACACCGAAGATAAATCTCGGTGGTATCGACTAGTGCAAAAAGTCCCAACTTTTGGCTTTTCGGTGAGACCGAAGGAAACATCTCGGTGAGACATATTCGGCTTAACCTAGGCAGTTCCATCACTTCGGTGGCTCTAAAAATTTTCTCTCGAAAATTCCAAAATGAAAAATCTCGACCACACAAGGTTGGTCACTGCTTTTTGGTTCCACCGAAAGCAGTATCGGTTACACCAAAAATTATGGCCTGGCTTAGGGTTCTCTGTGGGATTGACTCGGTGAGACCAAAGTGGGAAACTTAGTGGGACCAAAGTAGCACTTAGGGTTTTGGACAGAATTGTTTGTGAGAACTTGTTTGAGGTTTTAGTGGCATATCTCTAAGCACTTGAGCAACCACATCATCATCAGTACCTCGTCCCCTCTTAATAGTATTTGCTTTCCTATGGACTCAATGTGATCAAATCACTTAAAGCAAAATGTGGAGTCTTGAAGCTTTTGCCAATATGAGTTCTTTGCATCTTAGGATTTCCTCCTCACAAATCCTAGCCATTCCAATCCTTGAATGTTTCCTGAAATATATTTGATAAAACTATTAGTCCAAGATACAATATATGTTGTCATTAATCATCAAAACTACCAAGGGAGCATTTGTGCTTTCAGTCTCCCCCTTCATTGGTAATTGATGTCAACATATAGTCAAAGCTTCAATTTGAAATATGAAACATATCATATGATAGCTTTGAGAAACATATGAATAGAGCAAGACCCCCTACAAGTGTGCAATTCTTTTTAGAGAATAGTTGCTTTTGTAATGCATGGGCATACATAGATGAGAAGGCATGACAAGTCTTATGTATCTTGGCTATATGCATTAATACAAAGATGTGAATGAAGTATGTTCATGTTCATGAGTCTCTCTTGCAAACAATATGTGCAAGAAGCAAGAGATCATCGTGAGCTTGAGAGAAATGCATATACTTACCTTGAATTACTAGAGCATTTTAACTGGAGGAAATATACTTGAGAAAACAAAGGTTAGATAACACAAGAATGTTCCTTTCATACAAACGCAAGAGTTTCAAAAATACCAAGATTGGTATGACGTGTAGAAGAATTGATAATTTTTAAGCTTAACATGTCCCCAAAATGTTTTAAAAGGATTTTCAATGAGATATCAATATATCTTTCTCCCCTAAATATGGAACTTCCTCCCCCCTAAATCTTAGCAAGTAGATATTGAGAGTAGGTAGGGTGAGAAAAGTCTAAAACACAGGATCAATAAATTCATAATCTATATGCTTCTCCCCTCTTAGAAACATAAGGCATTTGATATCTCTCCTTTTTAGGTCATTCTCCCCTTTGGAATATTAATATGTTTATGCCTTTAGGCTTTTATCTCTTTCCCCCTTCATATCTTTAAGCTTTGATCTTTCTCCCCCTTTGACATCAATTTCCATGAAGGGTCTGAGGGTAAAGAATCCTTGAGAGTATCAGCACCTTAGAGAGGAATGTATCAGAGAGAGCAGGTCCATAGACAAAGTAGTTTGACATCTGCAAAATTTGGCAAAGTAGTTTGACATCTGCAAAATCGATGACTCCGAGAGAGCTTTGATTGGTGAGACCGAAATGAGATTCTAGTCTTTGGGGTGCTTCGGTGGCATCGAGAGGTTTCATATCTGAAAGCACATTTGCTCCCTTGGTGGTTTTGGTAATTAATAACAACATATATGTCATTGAACTAATGTTTCCGCTAAGCATATTTCAGGAAAAGTTCAATGATAGGGATGGCAAAAGGATTGTGGATAACCCCAAGATGCAAGGAAATAGATTGGTAAAGCTTCAAGCAAGAGGACTCTACATTTTACTTTGTGAGAAATCACTTTGAATCCATAGGAAAGCCAATACTATTAAAAGGGGGTAAGGTACTGTTGGTGAACAAAATGCTCATACGTGCACAAGTGATAGTCACCAAAAACACCACAAGCTCTTCCACAAAAGTCTGTCCAAAGTCAAATATCCAAAATCGGTGCAACCAACACTTTCCACTCGGTCCCACCGATTCCCAAACTCAGACAGTCCCATGCCAAACCCTAGCCAGTCGGTGCAACCGATTTTGCATCGGTGCCACCGAGTTCAGTTGCCAACTCTCTGTTTAGCTATTTTCAGTCTTCGGCACCACCAAGATTTGCCAGTCGGTCTCACCGAGTTTCTGGACCAACTCTCTGGATAGCCATTCACAGGAATCGGTACCACCGAGAATTGTGGATCGGCGCCACCGAGTTTCTAGACCAACTCTCTGGTAAGCCATGGTCGAGAATCGGTACCACCGAGATGTGAGAATCGACGTCACCGAGATTGCGCAATCTGACCGTTGGTCACCTGATCGGTACCACCGAGATTTATATATCGGTCTCACCGAGATTCAAAAGTTGCTACCTTTGGAGCAACTTGGTACCACCAAGATTCACACATCGGTGTCACCGAGTTGGTCACTTTAGGTGTAACGGTTGGATTTTTGGATATGCCTATATACCCCTTCACCACCACCCACTCGAAAGAGAAGCACTCAGAACAGATCCCCACTCATACCAACTGATTTTCTGAGAGAGAGCCACCTAATCATGTGTTGAGATCATGCCATTCCATTCCAACCATATGAATCTTGATCTCTAGCCTCCCCAAGTTGCTTTCCACCTAATCAATCTCTTCCACCATAGCCAAATCTGTGAGAGAGTGATTGTGTGTTGAGGAGTCTATCATCTTGAAGCACAAGAGCAAGGAGTTCATCGACATTGCCGAGCCTATTACCTTTTGGAGGGTGGTGCCTCCTAGATTGGTTAGGTGTCGCTTGGGAGCCTCCTACTTCGTGTTGTGGAGTTGAACCAAGAAGTTTGTAAGGGCAAGGAGATCACCTACTTCGTGAAGATCTACCCATAGTGAGGCTAGTCCTTCATGGACGAAAGCCGTTATGGAATAGTCAAGGTTGCTACTTCGTGGACCCTTATGGGTGGAGCCCTCCGTGGACCCTCGTGACCGTTACCCTCCGTGGGTTGAAGACTCCATAAACATGGACGTACGATAGCACCACCTATCAGAACCACGGGAAAAATCTTCATGTATACAAATTGCGTTTGATCTTCCTACCCTTCCTTTACTACTCATGCTTGTCTTTACTTTCCGCTGATATACTCTTAGACATGCATGTGTAGGGTGTGCTTGACTTGCTATGAATGCTAAAATCTGCCAACACTTAAAATTGGGAAAAAGTAGATTTTTATTTGGTCAAGTAGTCTAATCACCCCCCCCCTCTAGACATACTTTCGGTCCTACAAGTGGTATCAGAGCTTTGGTCTCCATTGCATTGGTTTCACAACCTAGGAGAGTATGGCGTCTCGTGAGGGAAATTATCACCGTAGAGGTTCGTACTTTGATGGCACAAATTTTGCTAGTTGGAAGCACAAAATGAAAATGCATATCCTTGGTCATAACCCCACCGTATGGGCTGTTGTTCGTGTTGGCTTGCAAGGTGAATTCTTTGGTGATGGAAAGGAACCGCATCGTGAAGCGACCGCAGATGATTTGAAGATGTTGCAATACAACGCTCAAGCATGCGACATTCTCTTCAACTGCCTATGCCCCAAAGAATTCAACAAAATCAACCGTCTCGAGAATGCAAAAGAGATTTGGGATACTTTGGTTGATATGCACGAAGGAACCGAGTCCGTGAGAGAATCCAAGTTGGATGTTCTTCAAAGTCAGCTTGACAAGTTCAAGATGAAGGATGGTGAAGGAGTCGCGGAGATGTACTCTAGGCTAGCTCTCATCACCAATGAGATTGCCGGCTTAGGAAGCGAAGAAATGACCGACAAATTCATCATCAAGAAGATACTTCGAGCTTTGGATGAGAGATACGAAACCGTGTGCACATTGATCCAAATGATGCCCAACTACAAAGATCTCAAGCCTACGGAAGTCATTGGAAGGATTGTTGCTCATGAGATGACACTCAAAGACAAAGAAGAGCTTCACAACAAGTCTAGCGGTGCTTACAAAGCCACAAGTGATGCTCCAGCAACTTCAAGCGACAACCTTGTCACCAATGAAGAGATAAGCCTCATGGTCAAGAAATTCAACAAGTTCTACAAGAATAGAGGCAAAGAACGAAGCTCCAACTCAAGATATGAAGAGAAGCGTTCGTCAAGTCATGACCGCAACTGCTACAATTGTGGGAAGCCCGGACATTACTCCAATGAGTGCACGGCTCCCTACAAACGAAGAGAAGAATCACCTAGAAGACGAAGCTCAAGAAATGAATCACCTCAAAGAGAGAGAAGGAGTAGAGATGATAGTTATGAACAAAGACCCTCAAGGAGAAGTAGGGATTCGGAGAAGAAGGAAAAGTACACCAAGAGCTACACAAGAAGAAGACATCAAGCTCATGTTGGTGAATGGGTTTCCGGCTCCGACTCCGACAACAACTCCGAGAGAAGCTATCACTCCAACTCTGATTATAGTCAAGATGAAGGTGTTGCCGGACTTGCACTAGTGACTGATGTCTACTATGCAACCTTCTTCTTGTAGACTCGTGTTGGGCCTCCAAGCGCAGAGTTTTGTAGGACAGTAGCAAATTTCCCTCAAGTGGATGACCTAAGGTTTATCAATCCGTGGGAGCCATAGGATAAAGATGGTCTCTCTCAAACAACCCTGCAACCAAATAACAAAGAGTCTCTTGTGTCCCCAACACACCCAATACAATGGTAAATTGTATAGGTGCACTAGTTCGGCGAAGAGATGGTGATACAAGTGTAATATGGATGGTAGATATAGGTTTTTGTAATCTGAAAATATAAAAACAGCAAGGTAGCAAGTAACAAAAGTGAGCAAAAATAGTATTGCAATGCTTGAAAACAAGGCCTAGGGTTCATACTTTCACTAGTGCAAGTTCTCTCAACAATACTGACATAGTTGAATCATATGTAAATCCCTCACGTGTGACAAAGAGTTCACTCCAAAGTCACAAATAGCGGAGAACAAACAAAGAAATTATTGTAGGGTACGAAACCACCTCAAAGTTATCTTTTCCGATCAATCTTATGAGCTATCCCTATAAGTGTCACGAACAGCCCTAGAGTTCGTACTAAAATAACACCTTAAGATACACATCAACCAAAACCCTAATGTCACCTAGATACTCCAATGTCACCACGAGTACCCATGGGCTTGATTATACGATATGCATCACACAATTTCAGATTCATCATGTTCAATCCAACACAAAGAACTTCAAAGAGTGCCCCAAAGTTTCTACCGGAGAGTCAAGATGAAAACGTGTGCCAACCCCTATGCATAGATTCCCAAGGTCACGAAACCCGCAAGTTGATCACCAAAACATACATCAAGTGGATCAATAGAACATCCCATTGTCACCACGGATATCCCATCGCAAGACATACATCAAGTGTTCTCAAATCCTTTAAAGACTCAATCCGATAAGAAAACTTCAAAGGGAAAACTCAATTCATCACAAGAAGATAGAGAGGGGAAAACTCCATATGATTAATCTATATTAATATTGCTCGCGTTACATCAAGATCGTGTCATCTCAAGAATACGAGAGAGAGAGATCAAACACATAGCTACTGGTACATACCCTCAGCCCCGACGCTGAACTACTCCCTCATCATCATGGAGACCGCCGGGATGATGAAGATGGCCTCCGGTGATGGTTTCCCCCTCCGGCAGGGTGCCGGAACGGGCTCCCGATTGGTTTTTCGTGGCTACAGAGGCTTGCGGTGGTGGAACTCCCGATCTAGGTTTCTTTTTGGGGGTTTCTCGATTTATAGGAGTACTTGGCGTTGGAATCAAGTGAGGGGGTTGCTCGAGGGACCCACAAGCCAGGGGGGCGCGCCCTAGGGGGGCGCGCCCCCTAGGCTTGTGGCCTCCTCGGGACTCCTCTCCGGTATCTTTTTGCTCTAGTATTTTTTATATTTTCCAAAAATATTCTCCGTAAATTTTCAGCCCATTCCGAGAACTTTTATTTCTGCACAAAAACAACACCACGGTAGCTCTGCTGAAAACAGCGTCAGTCCGGGTTAGTTCTAATCAAATCATACCAAAATCATATAGAATTATTGTAAACATGGCATGAATACTTCATAAATTATAGATACGTTGGAGACGTATCAGCATCCCCAAGCTTAATTCCTGCTCGTCCTCGAGTAGGTAAATGATAAAAGAAATAATTTATGAAGTGTGAATGCTAGCAAGTGCACAAGTTTGATCAATGATAAAAGAAATAATTTACGAAGTGTGAATGCTAGCAAGTGCACAAGTTTGATTAATGATAATTCCAATCACTTTTTCTAGCATCAATATAAACCATAAACAGTAGCTCATCTCATAAAACTTCTCATGATCAAGTAACAAGCTATTCACATGTTAAAGTATAGACCAGAAAGTTTCTTGAAAACTAACAAACCATATTCCTAGTCATCGAACAATTGCAATTCAACTTATTTTCAGGAAGGGTCTATGTAAGAGCTTTGATTTAGCAAACTCCACATACTCAACTATCATATAGTCTTCCATGATTATTGACACTCAATGCATATTTTTAGAACAAATAGCATCCATCGAACACAGAGAAAGATAGGGGCTTAATGTTTCGCCTCCCAACTTATTTATCATATAGATATTGTCAACAATAATAATTCATGATCAAATATATTTGTGTGGATATATATGTCTAGATCATTCCCCAACACATGACGCTTGCCAAGAGAAAAAGGCGAAATATAGGGAATGGTGAAGATCACCATGACTCTTGCATAAAGGTAAGTACTAGAAAGTAAAAGATAGGCCCTTCGCAGAGGGAAGCAGATGTTGTCATGCGCTTTTTGTTTTTGGATGTGCAACCCTTAATGCAAAGGAACGTCACGTTGTATTGCCCTTTGTGATAGCAACCTTTATTATGCAGTCCGTCGCTTTTATTTCTTTACCATCACAAGTTCGTACAACGCTTATTTTCCCTTACAATAAAAGATCATACATATTTAGGAGCAATTTTTATTGCTTTTTGCACCGATGACAACTTACTTGAAGGATCTTACTCAATCCATAGGTAGGTATAGTGGACTCTCATGGCAAAACTGGTTTAAGGGTGTTTGGATGCACAAGTAGTATTTCTACTTGGTGCGGAAGTTTTGGCTAGTATGAGGTGGAAGCAAGCACCACATGTTGGAGGATCCATAACAATATAACTTCTATACAAATATACCCAAACATAACTCATTAAGTTGTCTTCCTTGTCCAATTTCAACTAATTTGCTCGAGTTTGAAAATAATTAATGAGCTCACAATCATAGAAGATGTCCAAGATAGTATATTTATATGTGGAATCTCTCTTCCTTCGATATTCTTTCATGAATTGTTCAAGTGACCAATGCGGTGTTTGCTAACTTTCAATAAATTTTACCACCTATAATTATTATGTGTGAAGCCATTGCTCCCCATGGGATAAGTATATGAAGCATATTTAATTTCAGATTTATGATATTCAATTCATTCAACCATTTACTCATAGGATAAAAGTGAAGCACGAGAGTGAATGACAAACTACTCCAAAAAGATATAAGTGAAGATCAATGCGTAGTCAACAATTAAATAACTATGTGAAGACTCTCTCATCTAAGAATTTCAGATCTTAAGTATTTTATTAAACAGCAAGCAAAAGTAAAATAGCACTCCAAGAATAGCACGCATCATGTGAACGAATAAAAATTTAGGCTCAACATAGGCTAACCGATAATTGTTGATGAAGAGAGGTGGGATGCGTAGCATCCCCAAGCTTAGATGCTTGAGACTTCTTGAAATATTTACTTGGGGTGCCTTGGGCATCCCCAAGCTTGAGCTTTTGTATCTCGTTCAATCCTGTCATATCATGGTTTCACCTATTCTCGAAAACTTCATCCACACAAAACTCGAAAAGAACTCGTGAGATAGGTTAGTACACATAATAATAAATCAACTCTTTATGTACTGCAAAGACAAGTTGCACAATAATTTTCAAACATTAGATACTGTATACTATCATTTCCACAATTTATATCTACCAATATAGGCTATGGAAACTATAGGATAAGTAGATAACGAAGCTATGACAGCAATCTGTCCAAACAGAACAGTCTGTAGCAATTTATGCAAACAGTGTACTTATGTAACTCAAACAATTATGAAAATTTAGGACATGCTAAAAAATTTATATGACAACACTTTGTAAAAATTTCAGAAACTTTCCACGTTCCAGTAAAATATGAAAATTCAAACACTACAGCCAAAGTTTCTGTTTTTACACAGCACTCATCAAAACATGCAATGCAAGCATCCTAAGACAATTCTTGGAAATTTTTATTGAAAAACAAGATTGTAAATAACACCTAACAGAAAATAACAAAATATAATGATGATCCAAGCAAAGCACATATTATGTGACGAATAAAAATATAGCTCTAAGTAAGATATACCGATAATGTTGAGGACGAAAAAGGGGATGCCTTCCGGGGTATCCCCAAGCTTAGGCGCTTGAGTATTCCATGGATATTAACTTGGGGGTGCCTTGGGAATCCCCAAGCTTAGGTTCTTCTCACTCCTTATTCTCCTCATATCAGTGTCTCACCCAAAACTTGAAAACTTCAATCACACAAAACTTAACGGAACTTCGTGAGAAGGGTTAGGGTAACAAAGATAAATCATTCACTTAGGTACTGTCAAGACAAGATTCATAATTGTTCCCACATCATAACTACTTTATTCTATCATTCCCATAATTTATATCACTCAATATAAGCTATAGAAACACTAAAACAAGTAAACTATGCATGGAAAACAGAATCTGTCAAAAACATAACAGTCTGTGAAGAACTGTAGTGTAGCCATACTTCCCTGTCTCTGAAAATTCTGAAAAATTAGGAAAACCTGAAAATTTTATATATGAAAACTGTGTAAAAATTTCAGATCATTATCATGCTCCAGTAAAACATGAAAATTCCTGTACCGGAGTCAAAAGTTTCTGTTTTGGTTCAACATCAATTCTACTCATCTTGTGAGTCATCCCAAAGGCTTTAATTGGCACTTTATTGAAATAAAAGATACAAAACATGATTAATACAGTAGCTTAATCATGTGAACACTCAAAAACAGAAAGGAAAAGTGTTGGGTTGTCTCCCAACAAGCGCTTTTCTTTGAAGCCTTTTAGCTAGGCATGATGATTTCAATGATGCTCACATAAGAATAGTAATTGAAACATGCAAGAGAGCATCATGAATCTCATGACAAGCACATTTAAGTCTAACCCACTTCCTATGCATAGGTATTTTGTGAGCAAACAATTTATGGGAGCAAGAATCAACTAGCATAGGAAGGCAAAACAAGCATGACTTCAAAACTTTCAACACATAGAGAGGAAACTTGATATTATTGCAATATGTAGAAGCATAAGATCCTCTCTCATAATAATGTTCAGTAGCATCATGAAGGAATTTCACAATATAACTATCACATAAAGCATTATCTTCATGATCCACAAGCATAGAAAATTTGTCACTCTCCACATAAACAATTTTCTTCTCATTCATAATAGTGGGAGCAAACTCAACAAAATAACTATCATGAGATACTTGATTGACATAACCACTTTGAATATTAAAATCATGATGACAAGTTTCATGGTTACTATCACTCTTTATAGCATACATGTCATCATCATAATCATCATAGATAGTAGGCATGTCATTATCATAACAAATTTGCTCATCAAAACTTGGGGGACTAAAAATATCATCTTCATCAAACATAGCATCCCCAAGCTTGTGGGTTTGCATATCATTGTCAAGACGAAAACGTGTGCCAACCCCTATGCATAGATTCCCAAGTTCACGAAACCCGCAAGTTGATCACCAAAACATACATCAAGTGGATCAATAGAACATCCCATTGTCACCACGGATATCCCATCGCAAGACATACATCAAGTGTTCTCAAATCCTTTAAAGACTCAATCCGATAAGAAAACTTCAAAGGGAAAACTCAATTCATCACAAGAAGATAGAGAGGGGAAAACTCCATATGATTCATCTATATTAATAAAGCTCGCGTTACATCAAGATCGTGTCATCTCAAGAACACGAGAGAGAGAGATCAAACACATAGCTACTGGTACATACCCTCAGCCCCGAGGGTGAACTACTCCCTCCTCATCATGGAGACCACCGGGATGATGAAGATGGCCTCCGGTGATGGTTTCCCCCTCCGGCAGGGTGCCGGAATGGGCTCCCGATTGGTTTTTCGTGGCTACAGAGGCTTGTGGCGGCGGAACTACCGATCTAGGTTTATTTCTGGGGGTTTCTCGATTTATAGGAGTACTTGGCGTTGGAATCAAGTCAGGGGGGTGCTCGAGGGACCCACAAGCCAGGAGGGCGCGCCCTAGGGGGGCGCCCCCTAGGCTTGTGGCCTCCTCGGGACTCCTCTCCGGTATCTTTTTGCTCCAGTATTTTTTATATTTTCCAAAAATATTCTTCGTAAATTTTCAGCCCATTCCGAGAACTTTTATTTCTCCACAAAAACAACACCACGGTAGCTCTGCTGAAAACAGCGTCAGTCTGGGTTAGTTCTAATCAAATCATACCAAAATCATATAGAATTATTGTAAACATGGCATGAATACTTCATAATTTATAGATACGTTGGAGACATATCAGTGACTACCAACTCCTATGATCTATTTGATTCACCAAATGAAGGGAGTGGAAGTTGCTTCATGGCTAAAGGCCCCAAGGTATCACACCCCGAGTATCTTGATTTCAATAGTGATGAAGATGATTTGCTTTGTGTTGATGACTTGCACTTTGATGAAACTAGTGATGTTAGTCAAAATGAACTTGATAATTTTCATGCTAGGCAAGATAAGTCATTTGATGATGATAAGATGAAAATAGAACAACTAACTAAAGAATTAAACACTCTTAAGTTAGCCCATGAATCTACTCTCGAAGATCATAGAGAGCTTGTAAGAACTCATGAGAAGCTACGCTTCGAGAAGCTCACCTTGGAGCAAGAGCATGAGTTTCTTAAAGCTATCAATGACGATCTCCGAAAGAAGACTTCATCTTATCTAGCCAAACGCTTACTCTTGTCTACATTCATGCCACAAGTTAAATCTAGACAAACTAGTAACAAAGGCAAGAAAGGTTCTTCATCTAGTAGCAACAATAAAAATGCTAAACCTAATGATGTTGCTTCTAGTAGTTCTATTGATTCCACTAATGATGATTCTCTTAGCCAAGTTACACTTGAGCAATAAAATGCTTTATTGAAAGGAATTATAGAGAAAGGTATCTACAAGAGTCTTGCCGGATGTAAGCAATTTGAGGAAATTGTACGCAAGCACGGAGGATACCGGAAGAACCATGGCATTGGCTACTTCAACGCTAATGGAGTTGAATGGGAAGAAGGTCAATACCCCAAGCCCAAGTTTGTTCCTCAAAAGGAGAAGTGTGAAAGTGCTCCTCCCAAGGGAATAAACACTCAAGATGACCTTCCACCACAAGACCACAAGCTCAAGGGCAAGCACAAGCTTCAAGAGGACATTGACTCATATGAAGATGAATCCCAAGCTTTGGTGGAGTGGGTTCCCAAGGCTACTTCAAGCTCAACTTCTACAAGGGCTACTTCAACACCAAGGATCCCCATCAAGTTGATGTGGGTCCCCAAGAAGAAGAACTAGAAAGTTCTTGAGGGGTGACTCCGCCAATGAAATTCACTCACATTCATTATTGGCAAGAACTATTTGCAATCAACATCAACTCTATGCAATAGTTCAAGGAGTCACACATTCCCTCAAAGGTAAGCAAGGGACAAGGTAATCAACAAATCAATGGACATCATCACACTTGCTTTGCACTCCATGTCCATAGATATCCTTGTATTTGTCTCTTGTGTGTTGGGACTAACCCATGTAGGTGAGAAGAGTAAGGAAACAACAAGGATGCTCCCAACTCATGGTGATCTTCATCACCTTTGAGCATCCACCACTACTTCACCTACATGAAGTCTTCATTGACAAAACCCAAGGTTAGTTTATCCCTACTATGGGGGGATGTCACATCAAGGGGGAGCTTTACTCTAAGACTTGAGTTAAAGCATCTCATAGTATGTGACAACATTAAATGCTTTTTGTAAGAGTGGTAACCCCACTTGTGCTTAAACGATGAGTATGACCTATGATCAAGTATTCTTACTTGGCTCCTAAGTCAATATACTCATATATAGATGACTCCATCATCGCCAAAATGCTTGATAGATGCTAGTATGTTTGTGCATGTTTGCCATGATTTCATTTGACATCTTATTGTGTGAGCATGTTGGTCTACACTTCTTTATCCATTCGAGGATATCCAATTGTTGCTATTTGGTTCTTAATTTATCTTCTGCCAATTGGATGTACAAGAATGCCTAGGACCCTCCTCTAGCTATCTATGCTTTCTCACCTCATATTCTTTTCTTGCTACATCACAAAACTTGAACAAGCACTTCTTGATCCCTCTGTGTGAGATGCACTCGGAGTTCCGGGTCGAAAAGGGCTGCACTCCAAAACCTCCCAAGTGCAACTCGGTGTGACCAACAAACATTTCTCGGTTTCACCGATTGCAGTGGGTTGATCTGGATTTTCAATCTCGGTAACACCGATTCCTTATTCTCGGTTACACCGAGTTTCCCTGTCAGCTGACAGTTGAGAAACTTGGTGACACCGAAAATTTCGAACCGGTGACACCGACAGCAAGGGGTATATATGTTATGAACCCGACGCTTTGAAATTCACTCCTCAAACCGTCGCGCTCCAGAACCCTAAGCTGCCAAAAAGGACCCCCCGGTCGTCGCCCTTGCCTCCCCGTGCTCCTCCGCCGCTGGGATCCTCGCCGTAGCGGACCGTCACCAAGCTAGGGTACGGATCCGATCCTCTCTTTCGCTCCATCGTCTGATTCTTGCGCATTGAGATGTTCTTATCTATAAGCCACTGTGTGCAATCCTCCCTATCCACCAGAGTTCTCGTAGATTAGCGAACAATGAAAATTTTAGGGTTAGCTGTCCGCAGATTGCATCTCGGTACCACCGAGTTGAAAAAATTGGTTCCACCGATTGTGTTTTAGGGTTACTGAGAACCGTATCGGTGAGACCGAAGCAATCTTTTCGGTTCCACCGAAAAGGCTGCCAGGTCTCTATTAATGAATATGGTTAGTCTCGGTGACTCCGAAAAATACCACTCGGTGACACCGAAATACCTTCTGCAGAAAGCTAAAACTAATGTCTTCCTTGTTCAAAATTTTGAAAATCTCTGTGCTTTGTGATGCTCAACCCCTCTGCTCCTCTATATTCTTTTCACAGGGTCAGAGATTTCTGCTTCAGATGACAGTGAGAACAATTTCAGAGAGGAGAATATTGTCATGAGTTCAGGCACTAGCCCTGATGAGAGTTCTGATGATGTGCCCAGTTCTCCTGATTTGCCCAAGGCTGCTACAAGGACTAGGAGGAAGCTCAATTCTGATGAAGAGGATGAGGACTTCATCCCTGATGAGCTGACTAAGGAAGATGATGCTGCCACTTCTTCCAAGAAAAAGAAAGCTATCAGGAAGGAGTATGTTAGCTCTGAGATATTGAGAGCACCTGGGAGCTCCAGAGCAACCAAGACTGTTATGCCTCCCAAGAAGTCTATGTCAAAGAAGGCAGGGGAGAAGAAGAAGAGAGAGAGGACAAAATCTGTCAAGGCAAAAGTTCTCCCATCCACTCCAGAGTATCTAGATGAGGAGGAAGAAGAGGAGGTAGAGCCAGCTGCAAAGGCCCCTCCCAAGAAGAAGAAGCTTATGGCAGATGCTATGCCCAAGACTAACACTTCCAAGAGCACCAAATCTGCTCCTAAGAAGGTTGTTGCTGCTGACAAACCCAAGAGGTTCTCCAGAGAGATCCCAGCTTCTTCCAAGAACAAGACCTCCACTTTCAGGGAAGCTGAGGATGATGATGATATCACTGCTTTGATGAAGCTCAGACCACACCTTCCAGAGCACAATGCCAGCCACCTGATTGCTGAAGACATGAAGAAGAGGAAGGATTCAGGTTTGAGGGCATGGAGAGCAATTGATCCATATGCCCAGAGGAGAAAAACAGCTGTGGACTACAGGTTCTACACCAAGGAGCAACAAGATTTCTATGAGACAATCTTGCTTGACAAGAGCCCAGCTGTGAGTGACATGAGATACGTTGACTGGAAGTATATCAAGGCAAATGAAGATTACTTTCCAAATGTTCAAGACAATTTTCATTGCATTGGCCTAGATGAGTTTGTTGGCAAAGAATTCACTGCATGGAACGACGAGATGATCGTGCAATTCTACTCCACTGCTCACTTCTATGGAGATGGTAGAATTGTGTGGATGACTGAAGGAGCAAGATATGAGTCTTCTGTTGAGGAATGGGCTACCATCTTAGGAGTCTCAAAGGTGGAAGATGGTGACTTGGATGTCTATTCTGAATCCAAGGAGAGCCATGATTCTATGAAGAATATGTACAATGAGATCCCTGCTGCCAACTTGAAATCACACAAGTTTGGATCCATTTACTTCCTCCAGGCTGGCCTCCGCACCATGAACACCATCTTGAGGCACACACTGATGCCTAAGTCTGGAGATGACAAGATGATTCGAGGCTATTCCATCAACATGCGGATCCATCTTGATAGACACACCAGGATACGAGTGATGGACTTGATTGTAGAGACTGTGAAGAGGGTTGCTGCTGATCAAAAGCGCTCATGCTGCTATGCACCCTACATTCAGATGCTCATCAACTCCAAGCTGGAGAAGCACATCTTTGCTCTTGCCAGGCCCCATTTGCCCCTACAGCCAGATCTTGAGGACAACGTTGTGGTAATGGACCCAGATCATCCCACATCAGCTGCAGCACAGGCAGAGGCAGAGGCAGCTAGAGCCACTAGTGCTCCAGTCCCTAGATCGAGGAACGAGCAAATGGATCTTTTGATGTCTACCGTTCAGGGCATGCAGAAGGACATCAAGGACATACTAGGGAATCAGAATAGTCTTGTGAGGATCTTTGAGAATAGGATCAAGACCCTAAGTGACAAAGTGGATGGGTTGACAAAGACAGTTAATGAGCTGAAGAAGGAAGTTGACAGTGTGCCCAGTCCTGACACTTCAGATGATGAGGATGACTCTCCTCTCAGGCCAGGCACCCACTTCACTACCCAGGCCAGATCAGCCACAGTGCCAGCTCCAGATTTGAGGCCTTCTTCATCAGCACCTGCTACAGCCTCCTCAGTTCCATCAGCTCTAGTACCTCCCGTTGCTACTCCAACTCCATCGATGACATTAGCAGAGGTCTTCGCCGACGCAGTTCTCTCGACTCCTTCACCAGCTACCAGTGGAGATCAGCCCCAGAAGAGCGTTTAGGTATACACCTTTGAACTTTTTGGTAACTTGTTGCCAAAGGGGGAGAAGTGTATATAGATCTTTAGGCTTCGAGTGAGAGAGCGTTTGGTTTTTATCGCTTTACAAAACATTTGATCTTTTGATTGCTTGTGTTAAACTTATGTGGTGTTTGATCATACGCTTAATGTGTGTTGCTACTATTTCCTATCATTATGATGCTTATGAGATGATCATTCACCTTTGCTTGATTGTGTTGTGCTATGATGTTCATTCTTATTATTCTCGCACACCACCAAGTAGTATGTGACATGGAAGAGTGCCCCATGTACCTAATCGATTGTGCATTTGCATTCAAACGCAAATTTAAAATAATGCACAAATCTAGGGGGAGCTCTTGCTTATCACATACTTCTCAAAGTGACGATTATATTCATTGATTATATCATATGTCGAAGCTTTGATCTATATGTTGTCATCAATTACCAAAAAGGGGGAGATTGAAAGCACATTTGCTCCCTTGGTGGTTTTGGTAATTAATAACAACATATATGTTATTGAACTAATGTTTCCACTATGCATATTTCATGAAAAGTTCAATGATAGGGATGGCAAAAGGATTGTGGATAACCCCAAGATGCAAGGAAATAGATTGGCAAAGCTTCAAGCAAGAGGACTCTACATTTTACTTTGTGAGAAATCACTTTGAGTCCATAGGAAAGCCAATACTATTAAAAGGGGGTAAGGTACTGTTGGTGAACAAAATGCTCATACGTGCACAAGTGATAGTCACCAAAAACACCCACAAGCTCTTCCACAAAAGTCTGTCCAAAGTCAAATATCCAAAATCGGTGCAACCAACACTTTCCACTCGGTCCCACCGATTCCCAAACTCAGACACACCCATGCCAAACCCTAGCCAGTCGGTGCAACCGATTCTGCATCGGTGCCACCGAGTTCAGTTGCCAACTCTTTGTTTAGCTATTTTCAGTCTTCGGCACCACCGAGATTTGCCAGTCGGTCTCACCGAGTTTCTGGACCAACTCTCTAGATAGCCATTCACAGGAATCAGTACCACCGAGAATTGTGGATCGGCGCCACCGAGTTTCTGGACCAACTCTCTGGTAAGCCATGGTCAAGAATCGGTACCACCGACATGTGAGAATCGACGTCACCGAGATTGCGCAATCTGACCGTTGGTCACCTGATCGGTACCACCGAGATTTATATATCGGTCTCACCGAGATTCAAAAGTTGCAACCTTTGGAGCAACTCGGTACCACCGAGATTCACACATCGGTGTCACCGAGTTGGTCACTTTAGGTGTAACGGTTGGATTTTTGGAGATGCCTATATATACCCCTTCACCACCACCCACTCGAAAGAGAAGCACTCAGAACAGATCCCCACTCATACCAACTGATTTTCTGAGAGAGAGCCACCTACTCATGTGTTGAGATCATGCCATTCCATTCCAACCATATGAATCTTGATCTCTAGCCTCCCCAAGTTGCTTTCCACCCAATCAATCTCTTCCACCATAGCCAAATCTGTGAGAGAGTGATTGTGTGTTGAGGAGTCTATCATCTTGAAGCACAAGAGCAAGGAGTTCATCGACATTGCCGAGCCTATTACCTTTTGGAGGGTCGTGCCTCCTAGATTGGTTAGGTGTCGCTTGGGAGCCTCCTACTTCGTGTTGTGGAGTTGAACCAAGAAGTTTGTAAGGGCAAGGAGATCGCCTACTTCGTGAAGATCTACCCATAGTGAGGCTAGTCCTTCGTGGACGGAAGCCGTTATGGAATAGTCAAGGTTGCTACTTCGTGGACCCTTATGGGTGGAGCCCTCCGTGGACTCTCGCGACTGTTACCCTCCGTGGGTTAAAGACTCCATAAACGTGGATGTACGATAGCACCACCTATCGGAACCACGGGAAAAATCTTCGTGTCTACAAATTGCGTTTGATCTTCCTACCTTTCCTTTACTACTCATGCTTGTCTTTACTTTCCACTGCTATACTCTTAGACATGCATGTGTAGGGTGTGCTTGACTTGCTATGAATGCTAAAATCTGCCAACACTTAAAATTGGGAAAAAGTAGATTTTTATTTGGTCAAGTAGTCTAATCAACCCCCCTCTAGACATACTTTCGGTCCTACAATATCGTGGTACCAAAGAACCTTTATGCAACGTAGTTGCTAACTTGGGGACGCCGGTTTGTTTCAGTTGGAGACTCCGAAGGGAAAATAGAAACTTGGCAGAGGCAAACACAACTCATTTGGCAATAAAATTTCAGAAGTATTTGCAAAGAATTTGCATAAGATTTGCAATGAATTTGTCAACTAGATGAAGGTTGATTGATATCAAGAAGAGAATGCAAATGTGATTGTAAGTCAATCAAGAACTTCATCTAGATGATGGTCGGCGACTAGGTCTCCTACATTAGAGTATATTGACTTAGGAGCCAAGTGAGGACAATTGGTCATAGGTCATACTCATCGTTAAGCTCAAAATGGGGTTACCATTTTTCGTTTAAGCATTTTGATGTTTTCATATCACTAGAGATGCTTTGACTCATGACTTGGAGTAAAGCTTCTTCGAGGATATGATTACATACCTTTGGGTGATGATGATGACGAAAGCATGTAGGTGGACTTGTTGTGGATGCTCCTACATGGGTTAGTCATGCAAGGAACAACATGTATATATCTAAAATGGCAAGAGTGAAGTTTTGAGTCAAGTGTTGTCAAGGATATAGTTTGTCTTCTCTTCTTCCTTCATCACGATAGATAGTCATTGATACTTGGCCAAGACAAGAATGCTTAAGATTTGAGTTGATAGCAATCTTGTAGAGAGAGATCCATCCAAGTACCTACAAAATGTTAGATGCAACACAAGGGAGCATAGTTTTCCAGGATATAAGATAGTATCATGTTAATGATATCAAGGAGTAGTCAACTAAACTCATGCCATTGCATGCATCCGAGTGAGTCTCTAGAAAAGTTGAAGCATCTATCATGTTAAACCCACTCCTCAAGTGACAAAAGACATTCTCATCAAGTGGTTTTGTGAAGATGTCCACCAATTGCTTGTCGCTACAAACATGCTTGATATTGATATCAACTTTGGAAACATGATCACGAATGAAATGGTGACGAACTTGAATATGCTTAGTTCGAGAATGCTGCATAAGATTGTGTGCGATCTTGATAGCACTCACGTTATCAAAAAAATGGAACATGTTTCACGTGTATCCCATAATCTTTGAGAGTTTGAGTCATCCATAGTAATTGTGCACAACACGATCCGACGACAATGTATTCCGCTTCGGCGGTAGAGAGAGATACAAAGTTTTGTTTCTTAGAAGACCAAGACACAAGAGATCTCCCAAGAAATTGACAAGTACCCGAACTAGATTTTCTATCAACCTTTTCTCCGGCATAGTCCGAGTCAGAATACCCACAAGGTCAAAGGAAGATTCTTTGGGATACCGAATGCAAAAGTTTGGTGTATGTATCAAGTATCTCACAATTATTTTCACGGCCATAAGATGACACTCTTTAGGTTCCGCTTGATATCGGGCACATATGCACACACTTAGCATGATATTGGGACGGGAGGCACATAGATATAGCAATGAATCAATCATTGATCGATAAACCTTTTGATCAACCGGTTTGTCCTTCTTTGTGAGGTCAACATGCCCACTAGTAGGCATGGGTGTTTTCATGCCTTTGCATTCTTGCATGTTGAACTTCTTGAACAAGTCCTTGGCATATTTGGTTTGAGAGAAAAATGTGCCATCTCTCATTTTCTTGATTTGCAAACCAAGGACAAATTTCAGCTCACACATCATAGACATCTCATATTTCTCGGACATCGACCTTCCAAATTTCTGACTACAATGAGGGTTAGTAGATCCAAATATGATATCATCCACATAAATTGGGCACACAAATAATTCACCATTATCCCTTTTAGTGAATAGTGTTGCATCAATTTTACCAATCTCAAAACCCTTTTCTATAAGAAACTTTGTCAAGCATTTGTACCAAGCTCGAGGGGCTTGTTCAAGACCATAGAGAGCTTTGCAAAGTTTATAAACATGATTAGGTTTCTTAGGGTTGACAAATCCGAGAGGTTGTTTACCCTAGACTTCCTCCTCAATTTCACCATTTAAAAAGGCACTTTTAATGTCCATTTGGTAAAGTGTGATATCATGGTGATTGGCATATGCAAGAAGAATGCGAATGGACTCAAGTCGAGCAATGGGGGCATATGTCTCACCATAGTCCATGCCTTCAACTTGAGTGTAGCCTTGAGCTACAAGGTGATAACCCACAAGTATAGGGGATCAATTGTATCCTTTCTCGATAAGAGTGTCGAACCCAACGAGGAGCTAAAGGTAGAACAAATATTCCCTCAAGTTCTATCGACCACCGATACAACTCTACGCACACTTAACGTTCGCTTTACCT